>CM061548.1:313548840-314836340 GCA_030864215.1 Capsicum pubescens | reverse complement strand
TAATTCTCCTACCATATATTTTAGGAGTCTCATATATTTTAGAAAGTCTAGTAGAAAGGAAAATATTAATTAATTTTTCTACCATATATTTTAGGAGTCCCATATATTTTAGGAAGTCTAGTTAATATAATAAAAAATAATTAAATAATAAATTAAAAATAGTTTTGTCTAAAGAAGAGTCTTTTAATGAAAGGCAAAAAGTTCAAATCACTTTTTTAAAGGTCTTCACACTTTTAATATATTATAGATTATAGATGATTATGGCCTAACTTTATTCTAAAAGTCTCGTATTTATTTTATTTCTTTTCAGTTTCATATTTTTTATCGGTTGTAGGTTTTTGACTTATCTACCAAGGCTGGGTCAGGGTAGGTGCTATTATGACCTCAACCTTTGGATTGTGACAGTTTCCATATTTTAGAGATTTTGAAGGTGAGAAATTGGTCTTTGACCAAAATGTCAAGTAAACAGTCTCGAATGAGAATTCTCATTATTCCAATAGCTTTGGAATTTGGATTTTTTGCTAGGGAGACCTTTGGTTCTTGAGTCTTTCAGACTCATTTGGTCTATCAATTATTTTTTTGTTAAAATAGAAGGTTTGGTGTGGGACCCATTTTCATCAAACTACCTTTGTTGGGGGATTTTTTTTTTGTAGAGTCTATAATGTTGTTTTTGAAAGGATAACATAGTTTGTTTGTGTGTATGGAGTTCCGAATGAATTCTGAGAACCAGGTCAGAGTCTTTATAGACTTAGCTAATATTTTTGGGATAGAAGTTGGTGCAACCACTTTTGTGGCCCTTTGGTCACTTGCGGCTAGGGAACCGCTTATATGATCAGATCTGATGTCATCTACCACCGCTTGAGAAGACTCTCTTTCACATCTGTAGACCCACACTTATGTAAAGGGGCGGGTTAATAGTGATCACCGCTTAATCGGTGAGTCAGTTTCTTAATAGATGCCTCTTAAGCAACTAAATCTTCTTGTTATCGGAGGTAGCTCTAAATATATCCTCCACTTCAATTATTTCTCTATTTTTACCCAAAAACCCTAGATAGCTAGACCCTTGGACCTTGAAAATCACTGTGGAATCGTAATTTGGATTAAAGGCTAGGTTGTTACTTGATTTTGATCATTTTCTCTTCTATAATACGTAAGTTCCAACCCAAATATCTAGTTAAATTCTTTATTTTTCTTTGA
This sequence comes from Capsicum pubescens, assembly GCA_030864215.1. Lineage (NCBI taxonomy): Eukaryota > Viridiplantae > Streptophyta > Magnoliopsida > Solanales > Solanaceae > Capsicum > Capsicum pubescens. The sequence continues at coordinate 314,835,143 of CM061548.1, read as the reverse complement.
TTTGTGGGGCTATTTTGGACTAGAATTTGATGGTTGTTCATGCTCAAATTTTGAGCACATGATCCTTGATCCGCGATGGACATAATTACAGGTTCAATTTCTCGATTCTATAAGTAGGCCCAACAAGTGATTTTTAATTTTACTATTAATTCAGAGCATAAATTTGCAATACGGATATCATTATTCTTATATTAATATATAAATCATTATTTTGGTAGCGTGGCAGCGGTCAGAGGCTTCTTTAATGGAAAATCTTTGATTTAATGGATTGTGAGCATACTCTTCGGCATTCAAGTAGGTTACGGCTTACCTACTCTTAGACTTGGCTCATTTAAAGTATTCATAATGACTTGCTAATTATTCGGGGGACATTGTAGTTTTGATACACTATGCTTAGGTATTTATGACTCTACTCACTTACACAAGGTCTTTAGAGTAGAATTATACTGTAAATCCTTAGTTTAGGCAGTCACATTATGCTTGGGAAAGTTTAGCATGCTTGGTAGCCTTAGGGCCTATCTTGGATGACTTAGTTTAGGTTTGGGTAGTTGTTTGTCTTAGGTCGTGCTTATCTGGGTTTCATAATTAGCATACCGCCTCTTTCCAATATTACCCTAGGCTAGCACCCTCCTATTAGCTATATGATCGTGAAATACCTTGGTTGTGTATTGATGGATTAACTATTGGTTATTCAATTGATGTGATCATCTTATTATGCATGTTATTTGACTATAAATCAACCATATTGTCACGATCTAATTTCACGAGTCATGGTGGCACCTACTTTAACCCATAAGTAGATAAGCCAAGTTGTAGCCTGGAACGACAATTAATGGGCTAGTTGGTGGAAGGATATTGTCATGACATAAATTGGGGCCTGACCGTGACGGGTATCTCAAGTTCGCCGTGGAACAGAGACCACCCCTTTTGCCTAGCCAAACAAAACACAATACAGCTAGCAGTGGATTAATTCCGAGCATACAACAAGATAAGTTGAGTTCCAAACATGTAACAAGATAGGCAACTTAGAAAGGAATTTAAGAATTTCAACAACATTACAATCCAGAGTAATGCACAAAGCCTCTAAATAGACTAAACCAATCTAAGTCGGGACATTCCCCCAATGAGAGACAAAAGAATCCAATAGAAATAGTCTAAGACATAAGTGAAACAAGACTTCAAAATGATACCCTTCCTCAAAATGGAAGCTCACTTCAAAGTTGACTGCGGACAACCCAAAAATCCTATCACTGTGTAGGAAAAGTAGTAGTGTCTTTGTTCCCTGCATTGCGTGGGGATACAACGTCTGGAGACGTTAGCGGGGTAGGTACTAGCATGTAACTCAGGATAAAGATAAAGTAATGTCAATCCAAAATCCAATTCAAACTCAATGTACATGTTCACATTCATGCATGAATACATATGTATATAAGATGTTGGGATGGGGAACAAGGTTTAGCATGAAAGTAAAACATTAGCCTGGATTGTGTAGCTTAACCATCATAATAATACCCAAGGGTTATATGAGCCCCAGTTTTCACCCTATGGTCGGACTCAGTGCATGTAGCCACATAAATTGATGAATAATCATAAACATACGTGAGTAAGAGACTCGCACCCCCCAGTCATATATCAAGGGTGACTTGAACACTCGGTCATTTAGACCCCTATGCCAGCAAACGTGGTTTCCAGTATTAGTCCTCTCGGGACCTCTACTTTCATGGAAAACTACACAACCCCCTTTAAGCCTGATTAAAATATTTGGCACATAACCCATTCATTAATTAAAGGATCATTCATTTAGGCAATATCAAGTGGTATCATCATACGGGCTATAGCTTGCAAGAACATATCATTATGCAAAATCAAACAATTTGCCAATTGGGACTTTAACCCACTAGCCAACAAGAGTCCAACGTTCCACGTAGTAACTAAAATATTAAGCCAAATGGGACTCTAACCCTTTAGCCAATAGGAATCCAAAGGTCCAAGTCGGAATCAAATCATCTAGCCAAGAAGGACTCTAAACCCTCGGCCAATAGGACTCCGAATTTCCAAGTTAAAACCATTCCATGGCAATCAAAACCTTTTCAAAACCACTTTATCCATTAATTCAAGGTGTTAGTTTATAGTAATAGGGAAAGCCAAATAATTATCCACATTCTAAAACCAATCATGTGAGTGGGTTGAGATTCTCATCAGCTTTAAGGGATTCCACAATCCCCATTCCATCACCATTTCCATTCACCCTAATGGGTTTACGAATCATCAATTCAAAGCATAATTAGTCCATAAAAACCATGGAAAAAGCATTTAAATAATCATTATCCAAAACCCACATCAAAATCATGTGAATACCAAATCAAATCATGCTATAATTTGAAACACAAATTTAGAGTGAGAGATACATGCCTTAATCACCAAGAAATTTGGGGAAGACACCACCCTTGAGCCCTAAAAGACCAAACTCTTAAAATCCTAGCTTTGTCTTTGAATGGGGAATTTGAGAGAAGAAAGGAGAGCAATTGTTTAAGTAATAAGAAGTTATGAGGTCCCTCTGGGTATTTTAGGTCATAGGTCCCTATTGGGGAAAGAGGGAAATGTCCAAATTGCCCCTACTAAAATTTATGGGGAACTACCGCTAGTCGTTATGGGTGATCTTATGACTCATAGGGTCACCATACGACTCGTGGTCTAGTAAGTGACTTTGGGAATCCTCACTGGTCAGGTCATGAGTCCTACCCTACGACTCGTGACCAGACCAGATGACTTGTATGGTTATATTTGTGACCACCACAGAAAGTTTGGGCACCTACAATGGCCACCCTATGATTCATAATGAGTCTTTACGACTCATTTCGTTTGGTGCAAGCCGTGATCTTAAAAAAACTTAAGGAAATCTTGGGTAGCCTATTGGTCAGGCTACGACTAACACCCTATGACTCGTGAGGAGTCTTCATGACTCATCACCAAAGTCATGACCTGGGAAGTGAGCTCAAAATCAAGGAATTTTCCAAGGAACAAAATTTAAGGTGTGACATCCCCTCCGGCAGGATTATTCATCCCCGAATGATAAATCAAGGCATCCATTAGCATGATTTAACACATAACACAACCACAATTTTCATTAACAAATACAAAAAAACAAAGATATTAAGGAATACACATACCTTAAGCACGATTATCCAAAGCGAAAAAAAGAATGGATATTTGGACTTCATGTCCTCTTCAGTTTCCCAAGTAGCTTCTTCGACCTTATGGTTCTTCGTCAAAACCTTCACTGAAGCCATATCCTTAGTCTTCAAATGATGGACTTTCCTATCCAAAATCTTAACTAGGACTTCCTCATAAGACAAGGAATTTGAAACACCAATACTCTCCAAGGGAACAATAAAGCAAGGATCACCCACGCGTTTCTTTAACATCGAAACATGAAACACCGGATGGATAGAACCCAAACTCAAAGGAAACTCCAACTCATAAGCCTTATTGCCCACTCTCCTCAAAATCAAGTATGGGCCAACATAACAGGGACTGAGTTTCCCCTTCTTTCCAAACCTCATCACTCTTTTCACGAGAGACACCTTCAAGAACACCCGATCGCCAACATCAAATTCCAACTTTCTTTGCCTCACATCTACATAGGACTTTTGACGACTTTGGGCGGTCGTAAGCCTATCCCAAATCATCTTCACCTTTTCTATAGCTTGGTAAAAAAAGTTAGGGACAAATAATCTAGTCTCACAAACTTTGAACTACTCAATAAGAGACCTACACCTCCTACCATACAAAGCCTCAAACGAAGCCATCTAAATACTTGAGTGATAGCTATTATTATACGCAAACTCTATGAGAGGCAAATAATAAACCCAACTACCACCAAAGTCAATCGCATAGTCCCTTAGCATATCTTCTAAAGTCTGAATAGTCCTCTCTGCTGGTCCATTCATATGAAGGTGGAAAGCAGTTCTATGGTTCACCTTAGTCCCCAACCCTCTCTGAAAAGAACGCCAAAAGTGAGATGAGAACTGCGTACCTCAATCAGATATAATAAAAATAGGTGCACCATGTAACTTGACGATCTCTTGAATGAAAATCTTAGCATAGTCCTCTACAGAGTAATTAGTCCTCACTGGCAAGAAGTAAAAGGACTTAGTTATCTTATAGAGATGACCCAAATCAAATCAAACTAACTTCAAGACAGAGAAAGACCAATAACGAAGTCCATATTAATCACTTCCCACTTTCACATGGGCAACTCAATCTCTTGAGACAGACCATGTAACAATCCAAAAATAAGGGTCATGATAGCACTTGTCACGGTGTACCTTAAAAAGTAAGCCTATCACCCAAACTGATACGAAAAGAGGAAAAGACAGAAATATCCTAATGTAAGTCTTCTAGAATGAAGTCAAACAATATAAGTAATGATAACAATGCAGAACAAACTTATCCAAAATAGCAATCATGCCCAAAACCAGGTGTCAATAGTGTAAGAACTACTAATACAATTCAAGAGTCAAATACATCGGAAAAATAACCACAAAGGAATAATAATTATCTTTGAATACTAATAAAGGCATAAGTACTATAGAAAGATAAAGGTGAACTTCAGACACATGAATGTCCAACCGCTACCTTGGAAGCTCCAATAATCGTCCGAGTCAATCAAGCTGAGGCACACTCGAGCTAGGACCTGCATCGAAAGGGTGCAGTAGACATGAGTACGATCCACTTGTACTCAGTAGGTATCATAGGCCGACCAAGCAAAGTAGTAAATAAAGCAAACAAAATATACACTAAGAGCACGTCACCTGCAATCACAAAATGTCCCGCAACGGTAGCCATACCGCTTGCACTAACAGTTCTAATATATCTCACATATAATGCAACATCACACCAAAATAGAACAAAAGTGCGTATTATATCAAATATAAGAAGAATAAAGGGGAACATGCATATACAAATCATCAAATACAAGTAAAAAAAGATATGATTAATACATAGACGACAATTCAATACGCCAATACAACACAACATAACATAATAAAATAAGTGCAATGTATATGATGATGATTATGATGATGATGATGATGATGCATGAGGTCATCGCACAATCTCCAGAATTGTCGCACAATCCCCGTATACACCTTCAGAGGCAAGCCTCCCAACGCAGGACCTATGGGGGGTTCGTCAACCCATATACAATCCACATATATCATATCTTCTTTCCGGCACATCTCTCGGAAAGGTGTTATCAGGTATTGCCAGTGTTTCTCAGATGTCGCCACAGTGGTACCAATGTTTCATGAATGAGTATGATATGAAGATATAATGCTCACAACCAATCACAATAAGTATTTCCACAACCAACCACGTGATATATTTCCACAACCAATCACATGATATATTTCTACAACAAATCCCAATGATACATTTTCACAACCACATGAGCCAATATCCACTTATTATTTTTGTTTCATCCATGAATTTCCACATGTCTCATATGCCAATAAAGAATGAATATAATCATAATAAACCAATGGTACAACATTAAGCATTTTAAAAACACAATAAAATTATTCACGTGTATTCAAGGCTATCAAATCACATAGGACCCCACACGGTCACACATATAACATAATATCTCAATTTCGATAATTATATCACATATATACCCCCACGCGGGCACAACACATAGATAGCCATTTTTCATGATTTGTTCCCACCTTTAACATGCATTAAAATCTCATTATTTACTACTCAACCGAGTCTGAAGGAGTTAAGCCATAACCTACCTCGAAAGCCGAAATCGATCCGCTACACTTGAACCCGCGACCTTACTTTTCACGAATGATTCTGAACTCCACTAAAAACATCAAATATGATATCTATGCATTAAAATAAAACAAACGACACCCATATAGACTAGTTTTAGTTCGGGGTCAAAACAGACCCCCAAATATTTTTTTCGAAAAAGAAGGGCAAAATCAAAACTTTACTTCAAAAACATGTTTCTCATATTTTTAGGAACCTACATCTGAATACTCAAGTTAAATCGAATAAAAAGGAGGTTCAAATAGAAGAAAAATTATTTTTGAGATTTACCGGGTAAAATCTTTGAAATTCGGGTTAAAATCAAGAATCAGAGTTATTTTGAAGTTTTAATTGATGAAAAAATAGTAATTATAGGTTAAAAACATTATTCAAGTGAAAAGAAGTGAAATTGAGGTTTAAAATCAAGCTCTAAGATTTGGGGTGATAAAAATTAATCAAGAAATTACTAAGAAAAGGGTGAATTCTTACCTTAAATCCGTAATAAAACCAAGAAATAGATGTTAATCTAGCTTGTCAAGCTCCCACAAACTTTATTTTTAAGCTCTCACCGTATTTTAGAATTTAACTCTCAAGAGGCAAGATGAAAAATGAGGAAAAACAGGCCCAAAACTGATTTAATGGTGCAGAAAAATTTGCACCAACAAAGTAAAGAAAAGCTGCAGTTTTTTTCTCTTTTTTTTTTTAAAAAAATCCAATCTTCGACGGGGCGCCCAGGACTCGTTTGGAGTCCAATGTACGCAAATGAACTATGCAAACATACTAAATTCGACATTCCGAACGCGTTGGAGAAGTCAAATTTTTGAAAAAAATATCATTTTCATAAAGTTGACCCCCGAAACTTGAAATCACAATTTTCCAAATCGGGAGTCAAAATGAGATTTAAAATCCATAAAATAATACCAAACATGCTAACACCCTAAAATGGACATTTTTGATCTGCGGGAGAAGTCAGTTTTCCCATACGAGGCTGTTTCGATCAAATGTGACTCCCGCACTCATATTTCTAATTTTTTAACTTTCCGATCAATAGGTCGAAATGAGCTCGGGTACACCAGGACCCGAACCAAATGTCTAGCTAGCCTAAAATCGATATTTCAGAGCTGCGGGCCTAGTCCATTTGACCATCCGTCGCATGGATCAAAAGATATCCATATAAGTTCAAAATAAAGCTCTCGAAGTCATCAAAAATCACAATATCGCATTAATGATACCAAACTGCATCAAAAATCATGTCAGTAGCTCCCACACCCCAGAAATACTATAATGCAACTACGGGGAGGGGTAAAATAGTCAAATCACACAAAATCATAAATTTCACATATTTCATCAAATTTTTAGGTCGTTACATCATCCACCACTAAAAATCTAGTTCGACCTCGAACTAAGGCAAAGAAATACCTAAATTAATGAAGAGCTGAGGAAAAGAACTGTGCATATCAGACTCGACCTCCCAAGTAGCTTCATCTACAAGTCGATATCGCCACTGGACCTTAACCATAGAGATCACTCTAGAGGAAACTACCTAACTCCCTAGCCAAAATAGAGATCGGCTCCTCAATGAACGACAACGCTCATATAACTAAACTGACTCCCAATGAATAATATGAGACTCATCAGGAATATAGCGACGAAGCATATAAATATGAAAAACTGGATGAATATCTGATAGATCGGGGGGCAAATCCAACTCATAAGCCACATCACCAATAATCTAAAGAATCTCAAATGGACCAATATACCTGGGGCTAAGCTTGCCCCTCTTCCCAAACCTCATCACACACTTCATGGAAAAAACTCAAAGGTAAACACGATCACCAACACCAAATCTCAAGGCACAAAGTCTACGATCAACATAACATTTCTGCCTACTCTGAGCCGCTCTAAGTCTATCCTGAATAACCCGGACCCTATCCAAAGACTCACGACGTAAGTCCATACATCGAGGTCTCACCTCTGAAACATCAAACCAACCCACTAGGGAGCAATAACTCCTACCATACAATGTCTCAAAAGGAGCCATATCAATACTGGAATGGTAGTTACTTTTGCAAACTCTGCTAAAGCCAAATGGTGCTCCCACTGGCCACCAAAATCCATAATGCATATGCGAAGCATATCCTCCAAAACCTAGATAGTCCGCTCTGACTGGCTATCATTCTGGGGGTGAAACGTTTTGCTAAGATCAGCCCGAGTACCCAACTCATCCTGAAAAGTCTTCCAAAAGTAAAATGTAAACACAGAACCTCGATCTGAAATAATAGACACCAACACACCATGCAGACACACAATCTCACAAATGTAGATACGGGCCAACCTCTTAATACTGAATAAGACCCGAACCAGAATAAAATAAGCTGACTTGGTCAATCGATCCGCGATGACCCAAACACTATCAGAACCATGAGATGCATAAGGCAAAACAGTCAAAAATCCATGGTGATGCGCTCCCACTTCCGCTCAGGAATGGGTAACCTCTGAAGCAAACCACCAGATCTCATATGCTCGGCCTTCACCTGCTGACAACATAGGCAATGAGCCATAAAATCTGCTATATCTCTCCTTATACCACCCCACTAGTAGTGTTGTCTCAAATAAAAATGCATCTTAGTGACACCTGAATGGATGGAATATCTAGAACAATGGGCCTCCTCCAAGATCAACCTAATCCAATCACCCATTCTCAGCACACAAACTCGGCCTCCAATTCATAAAACTCCATCTAAATCAAGGGAGGATTCCTTAGCCTCCCCACTCGACACCTTATCTCAAATCAACCTAAATCCAACATCATCAAACTAGTGAGCTCGAATCTGCTCCATCAAAAAAGATCTAGCCTCCAAAAATTCCAAAATACGCCCAGGTGTTGAAATATCAAGTCTAACTATCTGGTTAGTGAAAAACTGAATCTCTAAGGCCAAAAACCTCTCCTGGGTCAAAAGATGTGCCAAGCTACCCATGCTAGTGGACTTTTGGCTCAAGGCATCCACAACTACATTAGCCTTGCCCGAAAGATAGAGAATAGTCAAGTCATAATCCTTAAGCAACTCAAGCCATTGGCGCTGCCTCATATTAAGATCTTGCTGGGTACAAAAGTACTGGAGGCTACGATGATCTTAGAAGATCTCACAACGGACTCCATACAAGTAGTGCCTCCACAACTTTAAAGCAAACACAACTGCGCACAACTGCAAATCATGGGTAGGATAATTCCTCTCATGGGGCTTCAACTGACGAGACACATAAGCAATTACCTTGCCCTTTTGTATCAACACAACACCTAACCCATCACCTGAAGCATCACAAAAGATGATAAAACCCACGTCGTCCTTGGGTAAATCCAATATAGGAGCTGAAGTCAACAAATCCTTGATCTTTTGAAAGCTCACCTCACAAGCATCAGACTATTGAAAAGTAATCTTCTTCTGGGTCAACTTGGTCAATGGACCTGTAATGGATGAAAAACCCTCAATAAAACTCCGATAATACCCGACCAAGCCAACAAAACTTTGAATCTCGATAGGAAAAATAGGTCTACCCAATCAAAAACTGCTGTAACCTTGGCTGGATCAACCATAATACCTTCCTTAGTCACCATATGACCCAAGAAAGGAACAGACTCCAATCAAAACTCACACTTAGAGAACTTAGAATACAAATTCTCATCCCTCAATCTCTGAAGCACAATACGCAAATGCTCCTCATGCTCAAACTCACTCTTAGAATACACCAAGATATCATCTATAAATACAATAAAAAAAGAGTCGAGATACGATTGAAACACCCGATTCATCAACTCCATGAACGCGGCAGGGGCATTGGTCAGCCTGAAGGACATGACCAAGAACTCAAAATGACCATATCAGCTATTTTTGTAATATCTAAAGCTCTAATCCTCAACTGGTGATAAATGGACCATAAATCAATCTTTGAAAACACCGCATCACCCTAAAGTTGATCAAACAAATCATTGATGTGAGAAAAAGGATACTTATTCTTAACCGTCACCTTATTCAACTGTCGATAATTAATACACATCCTCATAGACCCATCCTTTTTCTTCACAAAAAGACAGTCGTACCCCAAGGTGAAATACTAGGTCGGATATATCCCTTATCCAACAACTCCTGTAATTGATCCTTTGGTTCCTTTAACTCTGCTGGGGTCATCCTATAAGGAGGAGTGAAAATGGTCTTAGTGTCTGACTCAACATCAATAATAAAATTAATATCTCAATCCAAAGGAATACTAGGCAAGTCCATAGGGAACACATCTATAAACTCACGGACTACACAAACAGAATCCAAAAAAGGAGGCAAAACAACACTTGTGTCATGAGTATGGGTCAAGTATGATAAATATCCCCTCTCAACCAATTTACAAGCCTGAACATAAGATATAATCCTCTCAAGAACCGAATGAAGTACACTCTTTCTAGTTATCTTTGGCATACCCAGGGAAGCTAAAGTCACAGTCTTAGCAAAGCAATCTAAGACAACATGATAAGGAGCCAACCAATCTATACACAAAATAACATTAAAATCAACCATATCTAACATAAGCAAGTCTACCAAAGTCTCATTCCCAGCAAGTATCACAACACAATATCGGTACACTCGATCCACCACTAAAGAATCACCTACTAGATAGATATATGAATAGGCATGGCAAGAGACTCACTAACAGAATCAAAACCCAAAGAAAAATACATAAACACATAGGATAAAGTCGATCCAGGATCAAATAATAAATATGCAGGTCTAAAACAAATGGGAATAATACCTGTAATCACAGCATCAAAAGCCTCTGCCTCAGGTCTGGCTGGTATAGCATAACACTGACCACGACTATAAACTTCTTGGGTTGGCCACACGACCACCACCACGGGCTCCACCATCTTTACCTCTCGCACCTTTGGTAGAACCCCTACCTCTCACAGCTGAAATAGGAGTAGCCTGAATCACCTAATGGAAATAGTCCCTGGCCACATGGCTAATCTCATCACATATAAAAACCTTTATGACCAACCTCAACAAGAAAAGGTACAACTGGGCCCGAACGGCTACCCTAAACTTCTGAAATCCACCAGCTGAACTCTATAAAGTTACCTACACTGGCATACCATGGTATCCATGAGAACCTTTAAAATCTCTACCTCAATAGGTCTGACTCCTGAACTTACCAAAATATCGCGCCTTATTAGCATCTCCCTGAGATGCACTAAGAATATCCTTTGTCATCTTAGCATAATCTACTATACTCTAGAAACAAACCCCAAACACAACCATCCGAGATGTATCAAACTGAAGAAAGACATCCAAACCCTTTACAAACTTTTGTATCTGCTCAGACTCGATGTAACTGCTATCATAGGAATATCTGTATAGGGCATGGAAACGTGCCTCATACTCAAAAACTGTCATCGATCCCTGCTCCAAATGATACGATTTCTTAAACTGAAAGGCACAAATCTCTCTAGAAAGGCATCAACAAACTGATCCTATGACAACTCAGGAGCATCAATAAGCCTACAACCAACAAATGATATCCACTAATGTCTCACAACATCTCTCAACTGATATGATATAGTATAAGCCACACGATCTGTGCAGAAAGAGTGAAACACAAATCAGAACACAAGGTAAGAAAGATCACCGCACGATAAAGAATAAAATAAGAAAAGTTTCCTAATGGCGTCTTATAGCCTTTCAAAAATAGATACAGACGTCTACGTACCAATCTGCGAGACTCTATTAGACGTCACGTTCTTACACTGTTGAGACAAATGAAACCTGGCTGCTCTGATACCAATTTTTCATGACCCAAAAATGAGTGTCATGATGGAACTTATTGCGGTGTACCTTGACAAGTAAGCCTATCACCCAAACTGATACGAAAAGAGAAAAAGACAGAAATATCCCAAGGTAAGGTTTCTAGAATAAAGTCGAACCATATAAGTAATCAAAATAATGTGGAACAAACTTATCCAAAATACCAATCATGCCCAAAACCAGGTGTCAATAGTGCAAGAAATACTAATACAATCCAAGAGACAAATACATTGGAAAAATAACCACAAAGGAATAATAACTGTCTCCAAATAAGACATAAGTACTGTAAAAAAATAAAGATGAACTTCGGACGCATGAATGTCCAATCTCTACCTTGGAAGCTCCAACTATCTCCTGAGTCAATCAAGCTGAGGCACACTCGAGCTAGGACCTGCACCTAAAAAGCACAGTAGGCATGAGTACGGACCACTTGTACTCAGTAGGCATCATAGGCCGACTAAGCAAAGTAATAAATAAAGCATACAAAATATACACTAAGGGCACCTCACCTACAATCAGAAAATATTCCACAACGGTAGCCCACACCGCTTGCTCTAACAGTTCTATTATATCTCACATATAATGCACTATCAAACCAAGATACAACAAAAGTATGTATTATATCACATATAAAAAGAATAAAGGGGAACATGCCTATACAAGATCATCATTCAAGTAAAAGAAGATACGATAAATACATAGACGACAAGTCAATACACTAATACAATATAACATAACATAACACAATAAAGTAAGTGCAATTTATATGATGATGATGATGATTATGATGATGCACGAGATAATCGCACAACCTCCAGAATTGTCACACAATCTCCGTATATACCTACGGAGGCAAGCCTCCCAACGCAGGACCCATGAGGGGTTTGTCAACCTGTATATAATCCACATATTTCATATTTTTTTTCCGGTACCTCCCTCAAAAAAGTGTTATCAGGTGTTGCCAGTGTTCCTCAAATGTCGCCACGATGGTATCAATATTTTATGAATGAGTATGATATGAAGATATAATTCTCACAACCAATCACAATGAGTATTTCAACAACCAACCACATGATATAGTTACACAACCAATCATATGATATATTACCACAACTAACCCCAATGATACATTTTCACAACCACATGAGTCAATATCCACTCATTATTTTTATTTCATCCATGAATTTCCACATGTCTCATATGCCAATAAAGTATGAATATAATCACAATACACCAATGGAACCACATTAACCATTTTAACAACAAAATATAATTACTCACATGTTTTCAAGGCTATCAATATCACATAAGACCCTACACGGTTATACATATCACATAATATCTCAATTTCAATAATTATATCACATATAGGCCCCCATGTGAGTACAACACATAGAGAGTCATTTTTTATGATTAGTTCCCACCCTTAACAGGCATTTTGTATCATTATTTACTACCCAGCCCAGTCTGAAAGAGTTAAGTCATAACCTACCTCGAAAGTCAAAACCGGTCCGCTACACTTGAACCCACGGCCTTACTTTTCACGAATGATCCTGAACTCCACTAACAACATCAAATATGAAATCTATCCATCAAAACAAAACCAACGACACCCATATTGACTACTTTTGGTTTGGGGTCAAAATGGACCCTGGAAATATTTTTTCGAAAAAGAAGGGCAAAATCATAACTTTAATTCAAACACATGTTCCCCATATTTTTAGGTACCTGCAGCTGAAACCTCAAGTTAAATCAACTCTAAAATGAGGTTCAAATCGAAGAATTGTACCGGGTAAAATGGCTCAAATCAAAAAACCATTTTTGAGTTTTACCGGGTAAAATCTTTAAATTCGAGTTAAAACAAGAATTGTTGTTTTGAAGGTTTAATTGATGAAAAACTAGTAATTACAAGATAAAAATATTATTCAAGTGAAAAGAAGTAAATTGAGGTTTAAAACCAAGCCCTAAGATTTGGGGGTGTTGAAAAATGAATCAAGAAATTACTAAGAAAATAGTGAATTCTTACCTTAAATCCGTAATAAAACCAAGAAAAAGATGTTAATCTAGCTTGCCAAGCTCCCACAAACTTTACTTTTAAGCTTCCACACTATTTTAGGGTTTAACTCTCAAGGGGCAAGATGAAAAAAGGGGAAAATAGGCTCCAAAATGATTTAATGATGCAGAAAAATCTGCACCAGCAAAGTACAGAAAAGCTGCAGTTTTTTTCTCTTTTTTTATAAAAAAGATATTCAATCTCCGACGGGGTATCCAGGACTCGTTTGGAGTCCAATATACCTAAATGAACTATGCAAACATACTAAATTCGACGTTTCGGACACGTTGGAGAAGTCCAATTTTTGAAAAAAAATTATTTTCATAAAGTTGACCCCCGAAATCCGAAATTATAATTTTCCAAATCGAGGATCGAAATGAGATTTAAAAGCTGTAAAATTATACCAAACATGTTAACACCCTAGAATTGACATTTTGGATCTGCTGACAAAGTCGGATTTCCCATACGAGATCATTTCGATCAAATGTGGGTCCCACACTCAAATTTTTAATTTTCCAACTTTCCGATTAATTGGTCGAAATGAGCTCGGGTGCACCGAGACCCAAACCAAAGGTCTAACTAGCCTAAAATTGATATTTCGGAGTTGCTGGCGTAGTTCGTTTGGCTATCAATCGTATGGATCAAAAGATATCCACATAAGTCCAAAATAAGGCTCTCGAAGTCATCAAAAATCACAATATCGCATAAATGATACCAAAATGCATCAGAAATCATGTGAATCACTCCCACACCCCATAAATACCATAATTCAACTACGAGGAGGGGTAAATTAGTCAAATCATACAAAATCACAAATTTCACATATTTCATCAAATTTTTAGGTCGTTACAGACCACCAAGCCTCAAGTGCTCCACCTTCACTTGCTGGTAAATCATACACTTGGCCACAAAATTGGCCACATCTCTCTTTATATTATTCCACCAATAGATTTCTTTCAAATTATGATACATCTTTGTTGAACCAGGATGAATCGTGTACCTCGACTCATGAGCCTCAGCCAAGATCCTCTCTTGCAGCCCATCAACATCGAGAACATAAGATCTACCTTGGTACCTCATGATACCATCACCACCAATATCAAAATCCATCACTTTCTAGTGACCCACATCATCCTTAATTTGCATCAAAATAGGATCCAAAACCTATTTCTCCTTCACCTCAGCACCAAGAGATGACTTCACCATCTCTTAAACGATCATACCTCCATACTCAAAGTCCAAAAGACGAACTTCAAGATTAGCCAAATGGTGAATATCCTTCACCAACCCTCACTTTTTCTCCTCCAAATGCAATAAGATACCCATAGACAACCTACTAGAGTATCAACAACCTTGTTAGCTTTACCTGGGTGATAATAAAGACTCATATCGTAATCCTTAAAAGCCATCTCTATTGCCTGAGATTCAACTCCTTCTAGGTTAACACATATTGTAAGCTCCTATGGTCTGAATATATGTCGACATGATATCCATACAAGTAATGGCGCCAAATCTTTAAAGCAAAAACTACATCCAACAATTCTAAATCATGAGACAGATAGTTCTTCTCATGCATCTTAAGCTGCCTAGAAGCATATTTCATAACCCTACCATGCTGTATCAAAATATAGCCCAATCCTACACGGGATCCATCACAATAAATGATGAAACCATCCGTACCCTCGGGTAGGGTCAAAACCAGAACTAGAGTCAACTTATCCTTCAATTTCTCAAAACAACCCTCACAAGCATCGGACCATAGAAATTTCACCTTCTTCTGGGTCAACTTAGTCAATGGGGCAGTAATTGACAAGAAATTCTCCACAAACCTCCTATAATACCCGGCTAAACCCAAGAAGCTCTGGATATTGATTGAAGTCGTGGGTATAGTCCACTTCTTAACTGCCTCAACTTTCTATTAATCCATCATGACCCTCTCACTAGAAATAACATGACCCAGAAAAGTAACAACATCAAATAGAACTCACACTTCGAGAACTTAGCATACAAATATTGATCCTTAAGATCCTGTAACACTATACGGAGGTGATTGGCATGATCCTCCCCACTCTTAGAGTACACTAATATGTCATCAATAAATACAATGACAAATAAGTCCAAAAACTGATAGAATACCCGATTCATAAAATCCATAAATGCCGCCAGGGAATTAGACAATCCAAAAGACATGACCAAGAACTTATAGTGGCCATACCGGGTACAGAAAGCAGTCTTAGAGACATCCATATCCCTAATTTCCAATGATGATACCCCGAAATCAATCTTAGAAAAGTACTTAGCACCTTGAAGCTGGTAAAACAAGTCATCAACTCTAGGAAGAGGATACTTACTCTTCACTGTCACCTTATTCAACTGTCGATAGTCTATACAAATTCGAAGGAAACCATTCTTCTTATGCACAAAAATCATAGGAGCACCCCATGGAGAGATATTAGGACGGATGAAACCATTGTCAAGAAGATCTTTTAAATACTCCTTAAGTTCTTTTATCTCAATCGGAGCCATTCTGTAGGGAGGGATAGAGATAGGATGGGTATTCAAAAAGAGGTCAATCCCAAAGTTTATTTCCCTATTGGGAGGAATACTAGGAAAATCATCAGGAAATATTTTGGGAAACTGATGATAGGCGAATTTACACGCCTATAGCACTATATTTTGCCCATATTTTAGCCTAGTTTTGAGAACAAATTATATATTTCATGCACTTTTAGTCCATTTTCCTGTAAGTGAGCTAACGAACATGATTAGCAAAGTTTCAGGTATAAATGATGCAGAATTCAGCATTTCATGGATAACTTAACGCCAAAGAAAGCTTCACGAAAGGAGAAAAGCCATTCTTGGACGCCAAGGACTAAAGATGGCGTATGGAAATTCTGTTTTGGGCTAAAACAACATTTCTGAAGACTTTGGGGACTAGCAGTAACTTATTAGGATTAGGATAATGATACATTAACCTAGTACAATTGGGTTAAGTATTACATTAGCTTGTTAGGATTAGGATAATGATACAGTAACCTAGTATAATTGGGTTAAGTATTTCATTAGCTTAGTAGGATTTGGTTAAGCATTTCATTAGCTTAGTAGGAATAGGATATGGGTATTATAAATACCCTATCTTGCTAGAGATTTAGAGACATCTTCTTACATTCAATTCTATTCTATTCTACTTCTAAGACATTCTAGTTCTAAACAATCATTCTTCCATTAATTCTATTTTTCTTCTTCTATTCATCTATTCTTAAATTCCACAACAAGAGAAACGTTACTTTGCTAAGGGATTCACGCCTAACGCCTACCACACCATTACAAACGTGAAATATTTATTGTGGTATAACAACAATGTCAATTGTGATTTCCTTCGCACTCATGGGTAACTAAACTTCTATGTTGGGTTATGGAAGCCGAATGAGATACTATCTATTGCTGTGAGTTTGTGAGTTCGTGACACGTATGTTGCTTATATCATTATTCTCTTCATCTTAATCTAAATTCTTTGTGGTTGCAAACGCAAGAATACGCCAGTATAACATTTAACTTATTCGAAAGAAAGGTTATCTGTCTGGAAAAGAGATAATGTCAAGGTAGTAGGGTCCCATCCCCTATTAAAAAGTTAGTGTCGTAACTAGATTAACCTCTTGGAGAATTCGTACCGTTAGACACGCTTTAAGCTCGAAAGAGTTAAAGTGAAATAATCCTCGAATAGGTCGAAAGACGCCAGGATTTACCATCGAATACAATTCTCTATAAGCACATGCATGTCTGAATTCAACACACTCATAGTCAATAGAGACGTATAACTCAGAAGGTGGACATAACCCCAACTCTTCAATTCTCATTATTTCACAACCTACTAAACATTCTTTCTTTTTACTTTGCTATTTTCAGTTTTTTTCTTTAATAATTTGGTTACACATTACAAACCCCCCTTCTTACGAGACTTGCACTAAAAGTCTAGTAATCGTTGCTTACTTGTTGACCAAGCTATTCCCTGTGGGATCGATACGTAACCCAGGTTGGGTTCTATATTTGACAACGACCGCTTACACTCTTACGAGAGCTGTAGTTTGAGCGTTATCAAAAATTGGCGCCGCTGTCGGGGAATACAAGTGTCAATTAAGTTCGTAATAATTACTAGACCCTTTGGTCAAAGATTCTCGTACTTTTACTTTTAGTTTTTGTTTTTGTTTACTGCAGGTTTTTATTCAGTGCATGCCCCATACCCGATGTTCTGGTCAACCGTTATTACCTATCAATCCTGAACCACAACGTATTCGCAGAATAGAGGCACAACACGCAATTGAAAGGATGGCTGCTCAACAGGAACAGGCGAGACTAGCTGCACTAGCCGCCGCTCAAGTGCATCAACAGAATATTGATAATCCTGGGCGAGCAACAAATCCTGACGATGAAGATCTAGGTGATGACGAGCTACTAAACCCTAGGCATGCCACTAAGATCGCAATACCTGCCAACAGAAGAGATCGTCAAGCTAGGTTTAGGCCTGAACGCCAAGCTATGCAGCCAGCTTTCGACGATGATGATGATGATCTTGATGGAGCCGGAGCCACAGGAGCCATTATTCCTCCACCATTGGCACCCGGAGCCAAGTTCAACATCACGAGCACCATGATTTAGTTATTGCAACTCAAGGGATTATTTGGTGGACTAGCAGGCGATGATCCGAATATGTATCTCATCAACTTTATTTCTACATGCAAGTCGTTTGACAATCCTGGAGTTGGTCAGAATGCAATTCGATTACGTCTATTTCTATTGTCTCTGTATGGGGAGGCAACTCTATGGTTGAATGGGCTGACTCCTAATTCTATTACAAATTGGAGTCAATTGAGAGACGCTTTCCTAGAAAGATTCTTTCCGCCATCCAAAAGAGCACAATTGAGAGATGAAATCAGCAACTTTCATCAGCTTCCCACTGAAGCTCTTCATGAAATATGGGAGAGGTTCAAGACAAAGCTAGCGAGGTGCCCAAACCATCATATGACTAATGTTCACCTAATGGAGATATTATATAGAGCCCTGAATTCAATAACTAAACCAGTGGTGGATAATGCGGCTGGAGGATCCTTTATGGATCTCACCTTTGGTCAAGCAAGAAATATGCTAGATCGTATGACGAAACAAAGTAGAGCTTGGCATACCAGGGATTCTGAGGTAGCAAGCCCCACTTTATCTATAAGCATGACTGCAGACCAAAGGAGAAGAGAAGAAGAACGTGATCAAGATATGACGCACATAAAAACACAAGTGGATCTTCTTACAAAGCATTTATTATCCGGGAAGACCGAAAAAGTGAAAGCTATTGCGTCAAAAGGAAGAGACGAATTTGATTCGGAAGAGGAAGCCAACTACTTGAACAATCAGGGGGGTTTCCGAGGCAATGCCCAAGGAAACCAAGGTCGGAACTATCATGGTAAATCTGGAAACATGGACCAAGGTAGTTGGAAGAACAAGAATGACAGTAGTGGTTTATATGTTCCCCCTGGAAGACGTAACGCCACCACATCTAGTTCTGGAAGTATGGAAGACATGATGGCTAAACTACTGAAAGGAGTGGAAGCAACTAGCGCGGGAGTAACGAAGGTAATAAATGATTTGTCCTCTATGAAGAAATTAGTTGATTCACATTCCACTTCAATCAAGCCAATAAAGCAGCAATTGAGCCAACTTTCAGCAGCACTCAATCAAAGAAAGAATGGCACTTTACCTAGCGACACTGTTCAAAATCCAAGAAATGAGGGATCATGCATGGCTATTACTACTCGAAGTGGTAAGGCGCTGGAAACTTCATCTAAGGGAAAACAAGTGGTCGACGATGTAGCAGACATTGATGACAAGGCAAAAGGAGAAGCTGCCGTAGAATCCACCCATGACGTCCATGACGTCACCCCTAGTACTTTGAAGCTTAAAAAGACCGAAATACGAAAGCAAGAGGAGAAGAAAGTTGTGGAGAGAACACTTCCCTATCCACCACCACCTTTTCCTCAAAGATTGAAGAAGCAGGCGGATGATACAAGGTTCAGTAAATTCATGGCAATGTTAAAACAGCTGACCATTAATGTTTCGTTGGTGGAGGCACTAGAACAAATGCCCGGATACGCTAAATTCATGAAGGACCTTTTAACAAAGAAGCGGGCAGTAAGCTATGAGCCGGCAGATAATATTCATCATTGCAGTGCAATTGCCACAAGGTCCTTAGTACAGAAGAAGGCAGACCCTGGTGCTTTCACTATTCCTTGCACGGTAGGATCTATGAATTTTGCTAAGGCATTATGAGATTTGGGAGCTAGCATCAATTTGATGCCACTATCTGTCTACAAAAAGTTAGGGTTGGGTGATCCTACACCAACCAAAATGCGGCTCGTGATGGCAGATAGGTCGGTAAAATGACCTGTGGGTATCTTGAATGATGTGTTGGTGTAGGTGTCTACCTTCATTTTTCCTGCAGACTTTGTAATTTTGGATTGCGATGTGGATTCTGAAGTTCCCATAATCTTGGGACGTCCTTTCCTTGCAACATGAAGTGTTCTTATTAACATGAGAGCTAATGAGCTTTTATTTCGGTTGAATGACGAAGTGGTCCGCTTTGATATATGCAAAGAAATGAAGCCACCCAGCGATATGAATCTGTTCTCTGTAGATGATGTTCATCATGAGGATAAGAAAGCATTATCTGTAGAGAAACAGCTTACTGTTGAGCCATTGTCTGCTGCGCCACTGAATGTTGAGCATGAGGACGATGAAGATTATGAAGAACTTATGGGTGCTCTAACAGAAATAGAGTCCTATTCCCATACTCCTAAGCAACCGGACCGTGATATTAAGAATCAACCGTCACCAACAGCGAAGACTTCCCTTGAAGAGCCACCAATGCTAGAATCGAAAGAGCTCCCCGATTATCTAAAGTATGTGTTCTTGGAAAGTATAAATATACTTCCGGTGAGTGCGGATGATTTAAGTAAACAGCACGTAGAGGCTCTCATCTCTACTCTGAAGAGATACATGAGAGCTATGGGTTGGACTATTGATGATATAATTGGTATCCCTCCTGGGATAGGCATGCACAAGGGTCATCTCAAAGAAGATTGCATGCCTACAAGTAAGCCTCATTATCGTCTGAATCCATTCAGAAAACGATCAACCATCTATCTCGATGAAGTCTAAGTAATCGAGATAGCTATGTCGTGCCGCGACAATAAATCAAGCGCTAGATGGGAGGCAACCCATCGTTTATCATTTTTCATTTTTTTATCTTTCTCTCATTCTAGTAAGTGTTTCGTTTTTGATAAATAAAAATCCAAAAATAAGAGTCGTGCCACGACCAAAACTAAGGTGCTTGATGGGAGGCAACCCATCGTACTAATCATTTTCATTGGTATTAAGCGAATGTAGGTGCAAGAGGTATAAAATAAGGAGATCGATTTCAGATGCGATTTGGACGTATGGCATGGTAAAGGTGGTAAGTTAGGAATTAAGATACATAAGGCTATGGATTGAGCATTGCTCATGACAAAATAGGCATCGAGCATGGCTAGACCTAGGTAAAACTAGGACACGAACAAGGCAAAGCCTATACTATATCCCAAGGTCTCGGAATCTAGTGTGCTATAGCATAGGCGTCGCCCATGCTCAAGTATGCCATAGCATAGGCGCCGCCTATGCCAAAGCATTTTGTCTATGAATCTCATAGGTTATGCTAAAGGCGCCGCCTATGGTCACTAAAGGCATTTCACTAGGCGCCGCCTATGCTCACCATAGGCTTTGCATTAGGCGCCGCCTATGCCAAGCATAGGCAAAGCTAAAGGCGCCGCCTATGGTCACTTTTTGTCTCCAAAACCGATTTTAAATGGGTCAAAACTCGACCCATTCTTTTCCTATATAAAGGAGACTTAGTCTTGAGGCACAAACACATTGAAAACCTAACATAGGCGCCGCACATAGCATCCAAATCTTCTCAAAACTTTTGCTCTTCCACTTCACAAGAACATCTCCAAAGGCTTTAATCACGTAAGTACTCTTGTATTCTTCATCTATTTTTCGTAAGTACTACGTTACTATGTCTATTATGAATTTCTAAATCTTGAAGAAGTATTGGAGATGTGAATGTGTTTGAATTGTTGATACACAACCAAGTGAGTGCACATATACGTTAGGATGATCTTAACTTGTTTCCGACTTCAATTCGATTTTGATGCATTGTCATACTACTTGCGGAATTGCTATAGTCATGAACATTGCATACTCTTGTCACTTGAATACTTACATGTTGGTATGTCTCGCTCATCGGAATAAGACTTATAGTTGTCTACCTTCATAGGAGATTGTGATTATTGATAGAAACTATACCATGATGTAATCCCTATGTAGAAGTCTTGATATACCTAACATGAAAGTATTGCAAAGATTGCAAGAAGTGTTACATATCTGAATTTCTTGTTGGAATATAGCCCCTAAAACGTATGTCGATGAAGTCTGAGTAATCGACCACTTTCACTTCACTAGTCTGTACCAACAAACTAAGTGTGGGGTGGTGCCACTACTGCTTGTTTAAAGATTGTATCCATCGAGATGATGCTAACATGAACATTGTTTTAAGTCTCAGGTACAATGGCACCCAAAGCAAGACAAGGCAAAGATAAGGCTACCACTTCACAAAAAGGCAAGAAAAGAGGCCGAAAAGAGCAAGGAGAACCCTCCTCGCTGCAAATACCTCGACTCACTCTTGGAATTAAGTGGGATACTTATGAGGAACTTTTGAGGATGAAGACTCTGATGATGATTCCGATGCAAGGGGTATGACCCCAGACATAGAGGATGAGTCCGACTAACCAGGTTCTTCTTATTTATTTTCCACTGAGGACAGTGTGTCCCGTCTAAGTGTGGGGTGCTGGTATTTGCATGCTATACTTCTCCATCCACATTTGCATTTATTTATGTTTGTTTGTAGTTAATTGTTTTTTTTTATCTTAGCTTCGCATGAAATTATTCTAATAGGCAGCATGAGATTATGACAAGAGTTTGTGCTAAAATCATGACTATTGAGACATTTAGGCTCTAATTGTGACTCACTATGTGATATTGTTTGGTTTAATTCCTTCATCTGTTGGGTCAAGAGTCTATACTACTCCCAATAAAGTCGACCATGTGCCTTGTGTGTGTGAGATAATAGTATATTCTGTGCTTGTGGCTGATTCTAGAACTTGCCTGGTATGTATGTAAAGCGAAAATAAAGAGTGCAAGTCTAGGAGATGATTTAGGCATTTCTTTGGCAACCTATGATTATTTACCTTCTTTTTACCTACCCATGGACATTATCCTAGTCAACCCCTTTTGAGCCTTTAGCCTATTTTCTTTGACAACCTCGTATGAAAGCCTAATCCATTTTTTCAAGACCATTATTTGATCCAAATTCCTAAGTGCTTTAAAGTGTAAAGTCATGTGACAAAATAAGAGGAAATTGGGTGAGTATGATGCTTTAGAATGCATTGGTGCTTGAAATTTCTATGAAAAAGAAGTGCTATCATAAGAGGTATGTTATGAAAAGAAAAAAGGAAGAAAAAAATGAAAAGTTAGTCATGTTTAAAATCGAAAAACAAAAGAGGAGAAAAAGGGTGGTAGAATAAATGAAAGAAAGGTTGTTAGAAAGAAAAGTGTTAATGACACAATGTGATGTATTAAAGCGCTTAGGAACATAGTCACTATTTCTGGCCAAAATAGTCCTACCCGTCCCTTAGCCTACATTACAACCATCAAAAGACCTATTTGATTCTAAGCTTAGCATTCTGACATTTAGTGGAGCATTACACTAAGGGCAAGCCTATGGTCATCAGTTGTTGCATATGAATTCTTTGTGAGAGTGAGAGCAAGGATATTTTGATACCCATGTTTGAAAAATATGCAATACTTGTGAGTTTGTGAGACACACATGGTTGATGAGTTTTGAGTAGTTGTGTATGATTCTTTGTGCCTTAACTTTTGAATATGAGTTGACCACCATCACGAGTCTATGTTGGAGGCTAAATAGTCTCTACTAATGATCGGAAAACTACTCTTTGTTGATAATTGTTGTGCTTGTCTTGACGAATATTTTATGTTGTTGCTGTGAAACCCTAAGTTGATGTTTAGAGGGACATGATATTTTGTTCGAGGACGAACAAAGCTTTAAGTGTGGGGTGTTGATGATAGGCGAATTTACACGCCTATAGCACTATATTTTGCCCATATTTTAGCCTAGTTTTGAGAACAAATTATATATTTCATGCACTTTTAGTCCATTTTACTGTAAGTGAGCTAACGAACATGATTAGCAAAGTTTCAGGTATAAATGATGCAGAATTCAGCATTTCATGGATAACTTGACGCCAAAGAAAGCTTCACGAAAGGAGAAAAGCCAATCTTGGACGCCAAGGACTAAAGATGGCGCATGAAAATTCTGTCCCGGGCTAAAACAACATTTCTGAAGACTTTGGGGACTAGCAGTAACTTATTAGGATTAGGATAATGATACATTAACCTAGTACAATTGGGTTAAGTATTACATTAGCTTGTTAGGATTAGGATAATGATACATTAACCTAGTACAATTGGGTTAAGTATTTCATTAGCTTAGTAGGATTTGGTTAAGCATTTCATTAGCTTAGTAGGAATAGGATATGGGTATTATAAATACCCTATCTTGCTAGAGATTTAGAGACATCTTCTTACATTCAATTCTATTCTATTCTACTTCTAAGACATTCTAGTTCTAAACAATCATTCTTCCATTAATTCTATTTTGCTTCTTCTATTCATCTATTCTTAAATTCCACAACAAAAGAAACGTTACTTTGCTAAGGGATCCATGCCTAACGCCTACCACACCATTACAAACGTGAAATATTTAATTAAGGTATAACAACAATGTCAATTGTGATTTCCTTCGCACTCATGGGTAACTAAACTTCTCTGTTGGGGTTATGGAAGCCGAATGAGATACTATCTATTGCTGTGAGTTTGTGAGTTCGTGACACGTATGTTGCTTATATCATTATTCTCTTCATCTTAATCTAAATTCTTTGTGGTTGCAAACGCAAGAATAGGCCAGTATAACATTTAACTTGTTCGAAAGAAAGGTTATCTGTCTGGAAAAAAGATAATGTCAAGGTAGTAGGGTCCCATCCCCTATTAAAAAGTTAGTGCCGTAACTAGATTAACCTCTTGGAGAATTCGTACCGTTAGACACGCTTTAAGCTCGAAAGAGTTAAAGTGAAATAATCCTCGAATAGGTCGAAAGACGCCTGGATTTACCATCGAATACAATTTTCTATAAGCACATGCATGTCTGAATTCAACACACTCATAGTTAATAGAGACGTATAACTCAGAAGGTGGACATAACCCCAACTCCTCAATTCTCATTGTTTCACAACCTACTAAACATTCTTTCTTTTTACCTTGCTATTTTCAGTTTTTGCTTTAATAATTTGGTTACATATTACAAACCCCCCTTCTTACGAGACTTGCACTAAAAGTCTAGTAATCGTTGCTTACTTGTTGACCAAGCTATTCCCTGTGGGATCGATACCCAACCCAGGTTGGGTTCTATATTTGACAACGACCGCTTACACTCTTACGAGAGCTGTAGTTTGAGCGTTATCAGAAACTCATTGACTACAAGGATAGATTGCAAAGAAGGGCCCCAAAATTTAAATCCTTAACCCGAACTAGATGAAATAGACAGCCCTTGGAAATTAATTTTCGTACTCTAAGATACGAATTAAACCTTTCCTTAGGTACTAGGGAACTACCTTCCCACCCAATCACTGGTTCATTCGAGAATTGGAAATTGACCCTTTGGGTCCTACAGTTAAGAGATGCATAGCACTAATAGAGCCAATCCATCTCTAGAATAACATCAAAGTCTAACATATCCAGCTTTATTGAATCCACCGATGTGTCCCTACCACAGATAGATACCACATAACCTCTATACACTTTTCTTGCCATAATAGTGTCACCCACTAGGATAGACATAGAAAAGGGGTCAGAAATACACTTAGGATCGAAACCAAAATGAATAGACGCATAAGGGGTCATATAAGAAAGAGTAGACCTCGAATCAAGTAAACAATGCATATGATGGGAAAAGAGTTGCAGCATACCAGTGACAAGATCAGGATATGCCTTGGATTCCTAATGGGCGGCAAAAGAATAAAAACAGTTTCAACCAGTGCTAGAGCTAGAGGTACCATCCTTTGACACAGGAGCTGAGAAAGTAGCAATCAGGACCTTATTTGATCCCGTAGCAACCCTACCTGAAGGACACTCCCATTGTATATGACCAAGTTGACCACACCCAAAACACTGATTTCTTCTCTCATTACATACTCCATAATACAGCTGCCCACAAAATCTGTAAGGAGGATATGATGGAGTTGACTGAGCTTCACTAGCCTGAGTTGGGCACCTTGTGCCTTAAACCCACTGTCAGTCTGAAAGCGACGATCACTAGATAACTTTGGATATGGAGCACTAGCCGTAGAATAAGAATAAGAATTTCCCTACTTTTTCTTACACCACTATCTGCCATCTCTACTACTATTTTGTTGGCCTCCACCCTGCTCAGAATACCTAAATTTCTTACTCTGTCTATCCCTTAGTTCAGCTTCCTACTTTTTCTCATCCTCTATTTGTTCCATGTACACCACCAGCCTAGAGATATCCATGTTATTATTTATTATTAGAGCCTTGAACTCTTACACCAAGTCCCGAGATAAGCCCGAAGCAATCTTCCCAATCCTAGCCCTCATGCTAAACACTAGCTCAGGAGCATAACGAGACAACAGATAAAATTTTAGGGCATACTCTTTCACACTTATCTTGCCCTATTTCAGATTTCCAAACTCCGCATCCATCATCTTCCTCAACTTCTGAGAAAATAAGCGATCAAGGAAAGCACCAGAAAAGTCATCTTATATAGATAGCTCAGCATCATCTTCTCTCAGCTATTCCCACTCTTCATACCACTGATATGCCACATCCTTCAACTGATATACAGCGAACTCCACACCTTCAGAGTCAAAAGCATGTATCACCCTGAATATCTATCCATCTTATTAACAAAACCTTGAGAATCCTTCTCAACCTTATAGCCAGTAAAGGTCTAGGGATTAATCCTCATGAACTTTCCAACCCTAGTGACCTCAAAAGATAGAGAAATAGAACCAACATGATCAGGCTGACGAGATTGAGAACTTACCAACTGAGTCAGCAGATGAATAGACCGACCAAACTCAGCATTAGAAATATCTCCTTGGGGAAGTAAGGCATGATCATCATCATCCCAAGAAGCCCAAGGAGGACTGGTAGGGATAGTTAGAACTGCATGAGGGGCAGTACAATCAGGAGCTAGGCTCCTAGATTGGGTCTGTACTTTATAAGCAGGACGAGTTATATCCCCATCATCCTTAGGTAGACATAAGAAGTTCCACAAGCATCAAATCTTTGGGGAAGCATGATATAAAATGTGAAAAAATAAAATTAAAGGAGTTTTCAAGACCTTAGACTCTATAGCCCAAAAATAGATCATAAGAAAGGGAAACATTCCTAAATGCCTTGTAAACTCTACCTTATAAGTATAGCGCTCTACACACTTGTAAAAGAGACTCTACTTGACACAACTTTATAGACACCAATTGACCATGAACCTAGGCTATGATACCAATTTTTCATAACCCAAATCAGGCCTGGCCGTGATGGGTATCTAAAGTCTGTTATGGATCGAAAACCACCCCCTTTGCCTAACTAAACAGAACACAATATAGCTAGCAATGGATAAATTTTGAACATATAATAAGATAAGCTAAGTTCCAAACATGTAACAAAATAGGCAACTCATAAAGGAATTTAAGAATTTCAACAACATCTCAATCCACAGTAATTCACAAAACCTCCAAATAGACCAAACCAAATTAAGTCAGAACATACCTCTACGATAGCTAAAAGAATCCAATAGAAATAGTCTAAGACATAAGTGAAACAACACTTCAAAATGATAACCCTTCCGAAAAATGGAATCTCACAACTTCAAAGTTGACTACAGACAACCCGAAAATCTAATCACTACGGAAGAAATTCAGAAGTGTCTCTATTCCCTACATCGCATAGGGATACAATGTTCGGAGATGGCTAGCGAGGTGAGCGCTAGCATCTAACTCAGGATAAGGATAAAGTAATGTCAGTCCAAAATCCAGTTCAAACTTAATGTACATGTTTACATTCATGTATACATACATATATATAAGATATTGGGATAAGGAACAAGGTTTAGCATGAAAGTAAAACATTATCCTGGGCCGTGTAGCTTAACTATCATAATAGTACCCATGGGCTATATGGGCCCCAATACTCAGCCTAGTCAGGCCTTAGTGTGTGTAGCTGGATGAATCGAAGAATAATCATAAACTTACATGCACAGGAGACTCAAACCTCCCGGTCATATAACAAGGGTGACTTGAACACCCAATCATTTAGAACCTCACGTCAGAAAATATAATTTCCAGTATTAGCCCTCTCGGGACCTCCACTTTCATGGTGAACTACACAACCATTTTTAAGCCCAATTAAAAGAGTTGGCACATAGCCTATTCATTAATTCAAGGAGTCATTCATTTAGGCAATATCAAGTGGTATCATCATACCGACTATAGCTTGCAAGCAGATGTCATTATGCCAAATTAAATAATTTCCCAATTTGGACTTTTACCCACTAGCCAAATAAGACTCCAACGTTCCACATAGAAACAAAACCATTTAGCCAAGCGAGACTCTAACCCCTTAGCCAATAGGAATATAAAGTTCCAAGTCGGAACCAAATCATCTAGCCAAGTGGGACTCTAAACCTCATCCAATAGGACTTTAAATTTCCAAGTTAAAACCATTCCATGGCCATCAGAACCTTTCCAAAACCACTTTAGCCATTTATGCAAGGCATTAGTTTAGAGTAATAGGCAAAGCCAAATAACTATCCACATTCTAAAACCAATCATGCGAGTGAGTTGAGATTCTCATCAATTTTAATACCAAAAATTCAATTATTTGTGAGAATCCATAATTCCCATTCCATCACCATTCCCATGCACCCCAATGGGTTTCAATTTAGCAAATCAAAGAATAATTAATCCATAAAAACCATGGGAACAATATTAAAATAATGATTATCCAAAACCCTAAACCCATAATTCAAAACCCACATAAAAAATCATGTGAATGCCAAATCAAATCATGTCATAATTTAAATTACAAATTTTGAAAGAGAGACACATGCCTTAATCACTAAGAAATTTGGAGAAGAAACCACCCTTGAGCCCTAAAAAACCAAACTCTTGAAACCCTAACTTTGTCTTTGAAAGGAGAATTTGAGAGAAAAGAAAAAAACAATTATTTGAGTAATGAGAAGTTATGGGGTCCCTCGGGGTATTTTAGGTCATGGGTCCCTATTGGGGAAAAAGGGAAATGCCCAAAAGTGCCCCTACTAAAATTTATAGAAAACTGCCGCCAGTCATTACGGGTGACCTTACAACTCGTAGGGTCACCTTACGACTCTCCACCATGAATTATTGTAATGCCCTAAATTTGGTACTCGAAATGCTACACGGTGCTCACGATTCCGAAGGACCACAAGCTAACCCATGACTGATATCTGTACCTATACGCTGTATAACATACTAAATATAATGTGGAAATGAAGGCTGAAAGGCCATAAGGTTCAAAACTGCATGACTGATAAAATATAATACCTGAGTGGGGTAATAGAATGCCCAAAACTGAAATATTATCTGAACATATTATAGTCTGAAAAACCTCTAAAACATAACTGTCTGGATAAGGAGTTTATGGGACATATCCCCAACTAACTCCAACTTATAAATTAATTAATGATATAGTAAATAAATGATCATGTCCTCAAAAGATGAGGACTGACTGCTAACTCTAACTGCTGAGACTGGAATGCTACTGATGCTTTAGAGCTCGTGCTTCTGAACCTATGGTATAAGACACCATAGCAGAAATATGTCAGTACTTTTAATGTACTGGTATGCATGGAGGTAGGCTGAATGCATGGGGTTCATATGCATGAACAATACTAGCTAACTGACTAATATAAACGTGAGAATACATCTATGAATACATAGTAACTATATCTGAGATCGTGATAACATGAATTTACTGATAACTAACATGACTGATAACTGAATTCTGATGACTGATATAACTAATGACATGAGTGATTGTATCTGACAGTCCTGAATCTGATAAAACTAGCTGAGTTCTGTACTGTTCTGAATTGACTGTATCTGACAGTTCTGAATTCGGTAGAACTATCTGAGTTCTATTACTGAGACTGAATAACTGTATCTGATAGTCCTGATTCTGTAACTGAAACTGTGGGAACTAGTTATCTAACTGACATGCCCCTAATATGCCATTATGGCTAAGTTTGGTTCTAATCTGTAACCCCAATTAAAAGGGTGTCAATACCACACCACTGGTTAGGACAAGCTGTGAGTGACCCTTATCTGAAAGTGTCCCCAAAAGAGAATAGTGGGGCCCTCATCTGACAGTGCTTATCCACCTCATCAACCCTCATATGACAGTATTGATGTCTCAACCTATGTTAGCTACATAGTTCTGGAATGCAAGGATGACTTCTAAGAATCACACCCTCATCTGACAGTGTGTGTTCCCATCCTTGGGTTCGCTCGGTGCTAATTCCTACTCCCATCTGAATAGACACTGATCATGGATTACTGAACTTAACTGGACTGAATTAACTAAGTTCTGTTGACTGACAGAATAGTACTGAGATTACTGTATTACTGAGCTTTCCTAAGTCACATGACTGACTGAGTTTTATGGATCATGGCTTGACTGAGGATATCGTGAAAACATGACAAGGACTCTAGGCACACAACTATATTTTTTGGGTACAAGTACCCCTAGGACTCCATTGAAAAAAAACTGACAAAGCATGACTTTCTTGAGTACAGGATCAACATCAACAATACATAATCCATTGGCTAAGACATTTCATCAAACACTTGACATACATAACTTGTACATGAATGGAGATTTCATATTAACATACTAGTATGGCACTTTTCCTTCACATAGGCATTTAATCAAACATGGGGGGAGCATGCTATGGTTATACAATCATCAACATATCTAATAATCAAGGATACATCAATCAACTTGTGAATTGAAAGGTTTATCATGAATACCACGTAATTCCTCACATACTAGAATCAATTCTTATAATTAATAGTCTATAACATAGAATGAAACCAGACAACAATATGAACATCACTTTTCAATTCAATCAAATCATGAACATTCATAAATATACAAATCTTAGATTTTGAAAAGAGATTCTTGAGCTTCATGGGTGAAAGAGACCCATGAATCAACATATGACATACCTTAGTTCTTGATTTAGCAAAGATTGACGGAGAGACTTTCTTGAAATTGAATCCCCAATTGAAACCCTAGCTTGTTCTTGAGAGAAAATTAAGAGAAACTAGTATATTTTGGATTCCAAATAACTGAATCTCGTGTTAAAGGGCTTAAATAGGAATGGAAAATTGGCCCTTTTTAACCCTGGATGTGTCTTTTAAATTGGTGAAAATTTCCCGACCAGGACCCCTGGCGCGACGCGGCGCTATCGCGTCGTGTCACTGGAATTTGACAATTGGGAAATAGG
This sequence comes from Capsicum pubescens, assembly GCA_030864215.1. Lineage (NCBI taxonomy): Eukaryota > Viridiplantae > Streptophyta > Magnoliopsida > Solanales > Solanaceae > Capsicum > Capsicum pubescens. The sequence goes on along the minus strand of CM061548.1, from coordinate 314,803,645 downwards.
GAAATGGCGCGACGTAGAACCATCACGTTGCCACTTCATTTGAGACCTGGAAGTTTGGCACGATGCGGAGAAATCGTGTTGGGACGATGGAAAAATGTTAATTTCCATTTTATCTTGTGGCGCGGTGCACTATTGACCAATATGGCGCTGTTTTTTGATGGGGACTTGAAATAGTCATAACTACTTACCCGGTTATCAGATTTAGGCAAATTTTATATCGATGGAAAGCTTATTGAATTTCCCATATGACAAAAAGTGAAAATCTTTAAAATTCCCCATGGAATAAATATCATTCAATTTAGAAACTAATACTTAACATTCTTGAGACAAAATTAGTTAGGAAACTTTGGGGTATTACACTCATGGTCTAGTTAGTGACTTAGGGCGTCCTTACTGGATAGTTCACGAGTCATATCTTACAACTCGTGACCAGACCATATGACTCATATGGTCATAGTCGTGAATACCACAGAAAGTTTGGGCACCTACAGTGGCTACCCGATAATTCATACTCTATGACTTGTAAAGAGTCTTTATGACTAGTTTGGTGCAAGTCATGATCTCAAAAGAAACTTAAGGAAATCTTGAGTAACCAACTGGTCAGGCTATGATCAACATCCTACGACTCGTGAGAAGTATTCACGACTCATCACCAAAGTCATAATCTAGGCAGTGAGCTCAAAATCAAGGAACTTTCCAAGGACTGAATTTCGGGGTGTGACATATATTGAATACCTAAATTAAGCATACAAATAGATTTTAGGTGATAAAATATAAGTATGATAGCATACATATAGATAAGAGAGAGAGAAATAGCAAAAGACTTTCCCATAATCTAATAAGGTCGGTTCAAGATCCCTAATCAAAAGAATAAGACTACTAATAGTAACAATATATAATTAGACTAGAATGTGAAGACTATCCAAAATAGAAAACGGAGAGAGAATTAGCTCCAGCTCCAAAAGCTCACCCTATATTCCAACTCTAAGTATGCACTGGATAGAACGTCAGGGACAATAGCGGGTACCAAGGTCTACATCAGAAAATAACGCAAAAATATAGTATGAGTACTAAAAAATGGGTGCTTAATTGGCATCACAGGACAACTGAGCTAAATCATAGTAAAAAAAATAATAAGATGCGAGAATGTAAACTAAAGTCAGGGATAAAAGGGAAAATATGAAATAATGTTCGGGTGATAGATAATAAATAACAAGGCATAATATCAAAAAGAATATGAATTAACTATATCCTAACTGGGGGCCCATAAGCCTAGAAGTCACAAACAAGAGAAAATAACCCAACCGAGCCACCATAAGCCCGATGAATGCAATAAAAAAGAAATACCAACAACAATAATTATAAAGTAATTAACCACTGAAGCCAGTGAATCCTTTCATGTCATAAAAACCAAACTCAAATCAAGTCCTCCATATAATATGTGGACCATAAATGTCAAACTCAAACCGGTCTTTAATATCGTAGGCATTGGACTCAAACCAGCAATTTAATATAAAAAATCAATAGCAATTGCCGGACTCGAATCGATCTTTAAAGTAAATACGGGTTACCAAGTCTATTCAAGAATAAAAAAGGTGTATAAATCATCCTAGGGGTCCAAGATTATATATAATATGATGATAGAAGACCTCCTAGGTCTACAAGGAGCTAATGAAGCTATTTGACCTTAAAGAGGGTCGGCAGAGCCCACTACTAGACCTTAAAAGTTCATACTAAGATGGTCTACCCAAAAACTACATCAAGGATTTAAATTTTTGTTACTATGTGTTAAATAACTCTAAATAAGTCATAAGGCAAAACTTCAACTCAAGGGAAAGAGGAATGGGTCAATTCTACCTAAAACGACTCTCTAATAGGCTAAATGTTCTAAATTTTCACTAAAAATGCAGTCGTAAATTCTTATCCAAAACTAGCATAATACTATACTTATACCAAAATAACGCTTAACCTATGAGGAAAATAAGCCTAGCCTACCTGGATGCCGATGAATTCCTAAGAAAGTTCACTAAATTGGAGATTTTTCCATCCGAGAAGCCTCCACACAACGCCACACTATAAAATAATGATCTACACATTAATAGAAAAATAATGATATCCATATTGCAAATAAAGGCTTCGGGTCCAAAATCAAGCAAAAAGTCTCATGTAGGGCCCACTTGTGGAATCACAACTTTAAAATTATCAAAACATCCCTCTAAGCTCAAGGATCATTTATCCTAAAAAAATAGGTAAAATCCAAGCGCAATTACTCCCAATCAGTTTACAAATCATTAGGTATTTAAATATTAGAGCGGAGAATTAAATAAGATATTAAAGGAAACTTAAGATAATCTTTGATGAGAAAACGTCCCCATGAACTCTCCAACTCACCTTGAACGCTTACATATAAATCCTCTCATTTTGTTAGCACTCTAGGGAATCTAGTAGATGTTGGAACTTATAAAAATGAAGGAGAATCGGGTTTGACAATAATAAATACTGCCAGGAGTCCCTTCATCACAATCATGGGACCACATCGCAAACGCAACACCCAACCTAAATAGCCTGTAATCACAATAGCTAATAGACTTGTCTTCACGAACACGGTCAAGTCATCGCAATCGAGATAGACATTTAGTTTGACCTTCCCAAATACGGCCAAGTACCTCATGAACACAAAGGCCATTTTTGTCCTACACCAGCAAACTTGGCATTTGCCAGGTCTCCGATCATACCCTTGGAATTTGTTTGGAATCTCGTGAACGCAAACAAATTATTCTATCCTACCAAATTAAGTATTTTAGACTTAATGGCACCATTAAAATTTCTATTTCAGTTCATTTCGACAAAAATGGGTCCCGCACCCAAGGGTCGTTTTAACCAAAATTCACCCAATAGCTCAAAATGAGTTCGAAAGTCTTGAGACCCAAACCAAATATTCTCCTAGCCTAAAATAAATGCTTTAGATCTAACAGAACTATCATAATTGGAATACAAGGTTGTTAACCTAATTTTAAGTCTGATACCCAATTCTTAACAGCGAAAATTTCAAAATAGGAAACTGGCTCTAAAATTAAACGAACTTCCCGATAATTGAACTGTCAGATTCAGCAAGTCATAAATGACTTAGGACAGCTATGGGAAATCTCTAAATGTCAAAATAGTATGGAAATGCAGAAAATAACCAGAGGGTCATTACAATATCCACTATTAAAAGGACTTTTATCCACAAAAGTAAAGAATCAAGGTGTACCTGAAGACTCGAACAAGTGGGAATACTGGCCCCGCATCTCACTCTTGATATCCTAAGTAGCCTCCTCTGCTGAGCAATGTTTCACTGAACCTTAACTACTGGAATCTCGTTGGAGCATAACCGTCTGACATCTCTAGCTAATATGAGAACTGGATCCTCCACATAAATCAACCTCCCATCCAACTGAAGCAAGTCCAACTGAAGCATATGAGACTCATTTGGGATATAATTCCACATCATAAAGACAAGGAAAACTGGGTGAACAGCTATAAAGTCTAACGGCAAGTCTAACTCGTAATCTACCTCTCTAATTCTCTAAAGTATCTCAAATGTCCCAATATACCTAGGGCTGAGCTTGCCCCTCCTTCCGAACCTCATCATGTCCTACATGGGTGATACTCATAGAAAAACCCAGTCACTAACTCCAAACCTCAAGGCATGAAGTCTACGATCATCATAACTCTACTTCCTACTTTGAGCTACCCTCAATGTATAAATCGCTCGGACCATATCCAATGACTCTCGAAGTAAGTCCATACTATGGGGCCTAACCTCAGAGGTCTCAAACCAACTCATCAGAGATCAATAATGCCTACCATATAATGCCTCAGATGGTTTCATCTCAATACTCAAATGGTACCTATTATATAGCAAAACTCCACCAAGGCTAAGTTCTCTTCCCACTAACCTCCAAAGTCCATAACATATGTGCGAAGCATATCCTCAAGAACCTAAATAGTCTGCTCTGACTGCCCATTGGTCTGAGGGAGAAAAATGGTGCTAAGGTCAACCTAAGTACCCAACTTTTCCTAAAAAGACCACAAAAGCTAGAAGTGAACATTGAGCCTCTAACTGAAATAATAGATATGGGTACTCCACGAAGGTAAACTATCTTATGAACATAGATACAAAAGAACCTCTTGGCACTAGAATACATCTGAATAGGAAGGAAATGTGTTGATTTTGTCAATTGATCTACAATGACCTAAAAACCATTAAAACACGGGAAGTTCGAGGCAACCTACTAACAAAGTCCATAGTGATCCACTCCCACTTCTACTTGGTAATGAATAATATCTGAATCAGGCCACTGGTTCATTGGTGATTGACCTTTAATTGATAATAACTTAGGAAATGAGCTACAAAATCAGCTATATCTCTTATAATACCACTCCACCAGTAATGTTTCCTTAAATATTTATACATTTTAGTTGTACCAAGGTAAATAGAATATCTAGAGTTATAACCCTCATGAAATATCGAATGAATCAACTCTCCAACCCTTAAAGAATAAATACAACCATCATGTCTCAAAAATACCCTTATATAAGGTAATCCTCTTGATTTTACCCCTTAGAACCTGATCATGAATGCTATAGAGTTTACTGTCTTTAAATTGGAAACTCTGAATTTTCTCGAACAAGGTAGACCTAGCCTTAACAATTTCAAGGATCCTCCTAGAGTTTGAAATATTAAATCAAACCATCGAGTTGGATAAGAACTAGATATGCCAATCTAATGGTCGCTTAGAGACTGAAATAGAAGCCAAGCTATCGATACTCACCGTCTATCATTTGCTATAATATTTACCTTACCCGAATGGTATAGAATAGAGATATCATAGTCCTTCAGAAAATCCATCCATATGCGAAGACTAAAATTAAGCTCCCTCTGAGTTATAAGGTGATAAAGACTATGATAATCCATGTAGATTCTAACAATAAATGCCATACAAATAATTCCTCCAATCTTAAGCATAAAAACTATCGCTGTCAACTCCAAATCATGACTAGGGTAGTTGCGCTCATGGACTTTCAGCTTCCTTGATGCATAAGAAATAACTCAACTTTACTGTATTAGAACACATCTCGAACCAACACCAAAAGTATTATAAGATATGGTAAATCTTTAGACCTTAAAAGAAAGAGTCAAAATAGGAGATGAAATGAGAAAGCCTTTGAGCTTCAGAAAGCTCAACTCCACTCCTTGGACCACTGAAAAGGAACCTCCTTTCTAGTCAACCTAGTCATCGGCACTGCAATAGTAGCAAAACCTTTAATAAACCACTTGTAGTTACTTGCTAAACTAATAAAGCTACAAACCTCAATCGGAGATGTATGTCTGGCCCAATCATGAATAGCCTTAATCTTTGTTTGATCCACCATAATCCCATCCTTACACACCACATGTCCTGGGAATACAATAGACTGGATCCAAAACCTACACTTTGAGAAATTGGCATAGAGCCTATGATCTCTCAAAGTCTGGAGCACAATCCTCAAATGTTACTCGTGCTCCTCCCTACTCCTTGAATACAAAAGGATGTCATTAATAAAGATGATTGTGAAGGAGTTCAAATAGGTCTTGAACACTCGGTTCATCAAATCCATGCACACAGCTAAGGCACTGGTCAACCCAAAAGACATCATCAGGAACTCATAATGGTGATAGAAAATCGTGAAGGCTTTCTTAGAAATATCTCTGCCCATATCCTCAACTGATGGTAATAGAATCTCAAATCAATCTTAAAGAACATTATCGCTCCGTGAAGTTGGTTAAACAAGTCATCACTATGAGACATATGATACTTATTATTCACAGTCACCTTATTTAGATACATGTAGTCAATACACATACGCATAGAACCATCTTTTTTCATGAATAAGATAGGAGCACCCAAAGCCAATACACTCGACCTAATAAAACCCTACCAAGAAGATCTTAAAGTTGAGAATTCAGCTTTTTAAGCTCGGCAAGATCCATGAGATATGGTGCCATAAAATAGGTTGGGTACCCGACTAAGGATTAATGATAAACTCAATATCACTCTCTGGAAGTAGGCCAGGTAGATCAGTAGGAAAAATAACAAAAATATTAGGAAAATCGTAGAATATAGAAATAGAATAAAGCAACGAACTCTCCACACTAACATCAAGATTATACATAAAATAAGACTCACAATCCCTCGATATAAGTCTCTTAGACTGAACATAAGAAATAATCCTTATTGGCGCACAACTAATAGAACCCGACCGCATAACCAAGGGAATTTTAGGCATGGCTAAGGTAATAGTCTTGGCAAACGGTCCAAGAAGCATGATAGGAAGATAACCAATCCATGCCTTGAATCACATCAAAGTCCACCATATCCACCATAGTAATTTTAGCTTGAGCATTAAACTCTCGAACGATCACAACACATGATCTATAAATTGAATCCACTTTTGAAGAATTACCACAGGAGTAGATACACATAATGTCAGACTTCTAATATAACTCTAACTGCGGTGCATAATAAGTACACACATTTAAATAAGTGGATCTCAAGTCAAATCAAGAAATAGATGGTTGACGACATACTAAAATTATACTAATAATAACTGCATCCAAAGACTATTCCTCCGGCCTACTAGGTATAGCATATAAATAACCATGCCTGTCACCTGACTGGGCGCCTGATTGACCACCTACACTAATTGGATGAGGACCTCTTTGATAACCCTGGATACCACTCCCAACAACCCTACATGCCACCTCTACCTAGGAGTGGCACTGCCCTAATCAATTAAACACTCTACACTGGATGTACCACTTCCCTATGTCGGGGATGCTTCCTAGAACAATGGTTGATTACCTCATAATCATAACTCACCCTTGGTGTTGCACTTTTTCCAGAAGATCCGACTGACCCAAAATAGCCACCTCAGCTAGAAAACCCAGAGTATGCACCTCTCGAATACTGTCCACCACTTAACCCACTGTAATCACTATAACCATACTAACCTCAATTTGTAATCTGAAGTGTAGTATGAATGGGCCTACTAGGCTGACTTATGTTGATAAGACGCTGACATAAGGTACCTACTCTAAGAACCTCTGCCTTTGAATTGTGATCCACATTAGCATCTACTGAAATTACCTTGGTGATGTGGCCTCTTATTACTACCCCTAGCAATGTATCTCAATCATAGTGTGGAAATAATTAAAAACCTCAATAAAAAGCCTATTAGCTATAACCAAACTCTGAGAAGCCATACAAAAAGAAAGTATTAGCCCTCTAATAAAGAAATAAACTCACTCATACTCGGTCGATAAGATAGTATAGCATATATGGCCAACTCATGGAATCGTGCCTCATACTCTATAACGGTCATAGAACCCTACTCCAATCTTGATAACTGATGTTCCAAATGCTCTTGAAGGATGTAAGGCATATACTTCTCCAAGAAAATCTTGAATAATTGAGTCCATAGATAAAAAAGGGGGATCCAATTAGCCTGAAATCAAGATAACTTCACCACCAATGTCTAGCTGCCAAGTCCAACTAAAAAATAGTGTAGTCAATCCCATGAATCTCAATTAGGTGTAAATTATAGAGCCTATCCTCACAAGAAATCAAGAACTTAAATACATACTCACCCGGAGCCTCTCCATGTCTAGGTGGAGTCAATCTCATAAATTTTTCCAACATATTTTTCTCCTCAATAGACGTAGCTGGCTTAGGGGATACTGACTAAGAAACTACTAATACTGGAGAGACCTCAACTTTGGGAGCTGTAGCTACAGGTTGTACCCCTACATCTATACCACTATGATTTTTAAATTGAGCACCATCAGGTGGTACACCACCGACCAAATCCAACAACTAAACCAAGGCAACTTTGTGCAATAAAGAAAAAATAAACCTCATTAAAGCCTAGTCTATATAGCTCACCAATTGTTGGGGTGGAGAAACCTCTGGTGCAGAAGCAATAACTAGATCTGGTGAAGACTCCCTATGTAGGCCCCTAGTTGGGGCTGCAACTCTCGCTTGACCTCGACCCTTAGATCATCCATAACCTATAACAGGAGCCCTAGTCATAAAATTGGGGTCCTCCTCTCTAGTCATAGAAACTTATGTCCTAACCATCTACGAAAGAGTGAAATAATATAAATTTTAGAAACTAATACAGACTTGACGCACGAAGTAAATAAAGAGAGAGAAGTCCTTCTACGAATCATATAACCTTCCAAAGATAAGAAATAGATGTCATTATTCTAATCCATGGGACTGTAGTAGACACTTTCTATTGTACTAACAATATCAGTGAACCTAACCTCGGATACCAATTTGTCATGACCCAATTTCATAAGTCATGATGACACCTACTTTAACCCACCAATAGATAAGCCAAATTGTAGCTTAAACTGACAAGTAATGGGCTATTTGGTGGAAGGTATATAGAATACCAAAACTAAGCATACAAATAGATTGTAGGCGATAAAATATAAGTACGATGGCATACATATAGATAGGACAAAGAAAAATTGTAAAAGAGTATTCCATAACCTAGTAAGGTCTGTACAAAATCCCTTATTCAAAAGAATAAGACTACTAATAGTATCAATATATAGATAGTATGGAATGTAAAGACTATCCAAAATAGCATAAGGGGAGAGAATCAAATCCATCTCTGAAAGCTCACCCTATCTTCGAACTATAAGTATGCACTAGATAGAACGTCAGCAACGACAGCTAGTACTCGAATTTGCATTAGAAAAAGATGTAAAAGTGTAGTAAGAGTATCAAAATAATAGGTACTCATTACACATTATCGATTGATTAAACTAAGTCATAATAAAATTATAATAAGATGTGAGAATATAAACTAAAGTCAGGGATAAAAGGGCAAACCTGAAATAATGCTCTAACTGACAAATAATAAAAATAAGGTAGATAATCTCAAAAATAATACAAACTAACTATAGCCTAACTAGGCCCCCATAAGCCTAGAAGGCATAACCAAGAGGAAATAACCCAACCAAGCCCCCATAAGCCTAATTGATGCAGTTAAAAGAGAATATTGATAATAATAATTATAAAATTACCGACCACTAAAGCCATATATAAATTCTTTCATACTATAAACATTAGACTCAAACCGAATCCTTAATACAATAAGTGAACCAAAATTGCCAGACTTGAACCAGTCTTTAGTATCATATGTGGCATACTCAAACCAAAAATTTGATATCATAAATACAATTGTCGGACTCAAATCGGTCTTAGAAATAAATCGAGTTACCAACACTTGTCAAGAATTGGAAATGTATATAAATCATCATAGGGGTCAACAATTATCTTTGACATAAGGAAAGAAGGCCTTCTAGATCTATAAGGATCTAATTAAAATATTTGACCTTAAAGAGGGTTGGTAGGGCCTGCTACTAGACCTCAAAATTTTATACTAAGGTAAAATCTACCCTTAAACTAAAACTCCCAATTTCTATTAATAGGTATTATATAAGTCTAAATAAGTCCTAAATAAACACTTTAACTCAAGAGAAGGAGGAATGGGTCAATTCTACCTAAAACAACTTTCTAATTGGTTAAATGTTCTAAATTTTCTCTAAACATGAAACCAAGTCATAAATTTAAACCCAAAAATCAAAAAATACTAAACTAATACCATAATCTCAAACAATAAGAAAAGTAATACTAGCCTACTTGGACACCAACGAATGCTAGAGAAAGTTAATAAATTAGATATTATCTTTTGAGAAGTCTCTGCATAAAGCCACAATATCAAATAATGATCTACACATTAATACAAGAATAATGATACCCATATTATATATAAATGCTTCATATTCAAGATTGAGCTAAAAAGTCTATGTGGGGCTCGTTTACAGAATCACACATTGTAATCATCAAAACGTCCCTCAAGGCTCAATTATTTACCCTCAAGAATAGGAAAATACGAGAATAGTTACCCCCTCAAATCAGTATGCAAAGCATTAGGGATTTTGAGAATGCGGAGAGTAAAATAAGAATTTAAAGGAAACCTACGATAATCCTTACTGAGAAAACCTCCCTAAATACTCTCAAATTCATCCCGAACACCCATGTATTGATCCTCTTAATCTCTCAGCTCTCTAGGAAAATTAATTGAAGTTGGTACTAATAAAAATGAAAGAGAATTGGTTTGATAGCAATAAATACTATCAGGGGTCCCTTGACCACAAATGCGACACTAAACCTCAATAACCCTTCGCGATCACGGAGACTAGCCTGCGACCACAATAGCCAATGGACTTGGCATTTATTTATTTGGAAAGGCCATTAAAATTGCGATAGTAATTTACTTTAGCCTTTCCATATGTGGCCAAGGGCCTCGTGAATGCAAGGGCCATTTTTGTCTTGTACCAGCTGAAGCTTATACCAACAAACTTGGCATTAGCTAAGTCTCCAATAAGACCCTCTGAATTCATTTAAAATCTTATAAACACAAAAAAAAACTATGATACCCTACCAAATTCAACATTTTGACCCAATGATGCCATTAAAATTTCCATCTAAGGTCATTTCAATGAAATGTGGGTCTCACACCTAATGGTCATTTTAACAAAAATACACCCAATAGCCCAAAATGAGTCTGTAAATCTTGGAACCAAAACCAAAGGTCCTTATAACCTAAAATCAATGTTTCAGATCTAACGAAATTGTCAAAATGGCATAAGAGATCTTTAACCTGAAGTTTAAGCCTAATACTTAATTCTCAACAGCAAAAACTTTAAAATAGAAATTGACTCTAAAAATCAAATAAATTTCCTTATAATTAAATTGTCAGCTCCAGTAAGTAAAATGACTTAGGAAAGCTATGAAAAAACTCTAAATGGTAAAATAGTGTAAAAATGCGTAAAAAGGACTGAAGGGTCATTCATTACACACATTTTGGTAAATTGACATAGAAATATTATTTTTGGATTAAACATGGTATTTGAGAAACATCTTACTGGCATTAAAGTTTTTGAAGGAAATATAGATTAGTTTTGTTTTATTTTTATTTCAGGCACTTGATATTACTGATTCTCATTATTATAGCTTTAGTTTAATTCTGAGGGCTTGGTATTACTAGATTTTATGCTGGAAGTCTGGTTTGATTATGGGAAAGGTATATAAAGAAGGAAGAGTATATGGTACAGTTGGACATTTCTCTTATTTCATATTTCATTTTGTGGGATTCTCCTTCACTTATTTATTTTCAAGCTTGGCTTGTACTTGGTATTACTTATTATTTGTATTCATTGTGCTTATGCAGGCTGGTTGGATTTTGTTGATTGTTGCTTGTACCTCCGGGCTTATAAAGGTTCGGTTAGTTGTAGTAAAAGTATTATTTTTATGTTTTCTAAGCCATTTATTTATATCTCTGTCTATTACTGATCTATGATCTATTACTTTCCTTCTGACCCTTTCTTTATTTTACATTATTTATATTCATACTTTATTGTATTTTACTTGAGTTCAGTCGACCTATGATGCCTACTAAGTACCTCATCGTTTAGTACTCATACTATACTTGCTTGTACCTTTGGGCTTATGAAGGTCCAGTTAGGTTGTAGTAAAAGTATTATTTTTATGTTTTCAAACCCATTTATTTATATCTCTGTCTATTGCTGAGCTATGATCTATTACTTTCCTTCTAACCCTTTCTTTATTTTACATTATTTATATTCATACTTTATTATACTTTTTTTTATTTGAGTTCAGTCGACCTATGATGCCTACTAAGTACCTCATGGTTTGGTACTCATGCTATACTTATGCATCTTTTTTCCTGATGCAAATCCTAGTATGAGTCATCATCGCTAACGTCTTTCCTCGTATAAAGCTGTTTATCAGAGATATAGGATGAGTTTTGATAACTGAAGATGATCCATATTCTTCTATTCTAAACTAGTCTTATTTTGTACTTTCAGAGACTTTTTGTATATATTGTACCTATCTAGTACTCCTGATACAATAATGACTTTTGTACTTACATATACCAATCTTGGGGGAACTTTTTGTATATTTTGGTCTTTTTCCTCCCTATTTGTATGCATATTCAACCTATTTCCTTTATTAGTCATTTTATGTAGTGTTGTTATCATATTGTTCTCTCTTTCTCTCATTAGCTCATTGTTTTTTATTCCAGACTATGAGTTTGACTTACTCACTAAGGGGTTATAGTATGTGTCATCATGACATGAGTTTTTGGATCGAGACAATTGAATATTAGATTTAGGAGCAACTAAACATTTTTTTATGACCTCAACTTGTTTATTAATCTCAAACCTCTACCTTGTTCTTGTTAGGATATGCTATAAATCATGTATTTTGATATAGTATTATTTATTGAATGATTACTCATTTATTTATTTATTCAATTCAATAAATTATTACACTAAATAGATCATGTTTTATATGTGTCCTCAATTTATATAGTAGATGATTTGGTGTATAGAGTTTAAGCTTATACACAGAAGATTAAATCACCGGTTCTTATGACCCTTGCTTTTGGGTCGTGACATGCCCACACAAGTATTGAGAGAGTTCGGCTATAAATTTGAGATCACCGTAGAAGATCACAAATTCAAAGACGAATCGCTTTAAGATATCTGCTCACGCTTCAAGATGTATTCTTGGTTAATTTTAAGAATCCTTTGTGTGAGCTATGTATTTTTGTTGGTTGTCTATATTACATGCAAGTGATCATATACATTTTCTTCCGCTACGTAAGCTTGTTTTGCAACAGTTCTATCTATGTAAATTTATCTGATTCTACTAAGGTAAAGTTAACTTAATGAGGTAGTGTTTTTATGTTATCTGATTTGTTTTAGTAAGCAAGGGATATTTTATATAGATAATTTAAATATCAGTACATAATGTAAAGGAACTTCCAGGGAAAGTCCTAGCAGTAGCAGAGATTACATTAGTAGTACTATGCTTAGCATTTGCTGAAACTAAAAAGCTATTTATAGAGGTAGCTGACACAGACAGATTCCCTATACTAAGGAGATTATTATACAGCGACCAGGACATGAGTCTACGACACAAAACCTTTAACCATTCATAAAGTTCTTTATGTTACTGGAGAAAATTGAAGGAAAGGTGTCTTTTAAGTCTTGAATGAAGGATTGGTGACACTGACCAATTTAAAGGGTCAAACATAATTAAAAAACTTGATTAGGTTAATTGTGAACTTGATTAATATTTTCTAAAATTTTTAATCTTTTCAAAAATACAAATTAACCCACACCCACAAAACTTTCCTCCCTCTGCAAATCAATCTCTCTCTCTTTTCTCTTTCTCTCGATAGTTTCTCTCTAACTTCTTCCAACCAACAACTTTTCAAATTTCTCCCTTCAATCTTGTGCAACTTCAATCACTGGCAACAAATAGTTTTGAGTTCTTTCTCATTCCTTTTTTACTTTCAACCGTCAGTCGACGTGACAACATTCTCCGGCGACAACAACTTCTAGTTCTTCATCGTTTCTTTTCGATTTTCACAAGTAAAAAATTAGGGCTTTTGAGTTATGATGAAAATGAGGAACTTGATTTGTTGGTGTTTGTTATTTTTTATGTTTTTTGTTATTTTTTTAATGTTTGTTATTTTTTAGTTGAATTTCTCATCTGGATATATCTACTACTGCTGTTTTTTAATAACGGATAAAACATGTAACGTGAATCCAACAGATGAAAATTTTTTGCAACATATATGCCTAATCTGTTGCACAGATTAGTAATTTGTTGCAACATATATGACAAATATGTTGCGCAGATTAGTAATTTGTTGCAACATATATGGCTAATCTGGTTGCACATATTAGTATAATGTTGCAACATATATGACTAATCTGTTGTAACATGTATGACTAATTTATTGCAATAAATGAGTAATCTGTTGCAACGTATATGACTAATCTGTTGCAACATATATAACTAATTTATTGCAACAAATGAGTAATATGTTGTAATGTATATGACTAATCTGTTGCAATAGATTACTCATCTGTTGGATTCATTTTATAGTGTTGTAATATGAATCCAATCTATGGGTCATCTGTTACAACAGATTAGTCATATATTGCAACAGATTACTCACTTGTTGCAATAGATGACTAATGTGTTGGATTCATATTACAGGTTCTATCCATTGTAGCAGTAGCAGATACACCAAATAAGAAATTCAACAAAAATTATAATTTTACTTACAAAATAAGCTATGAAGTAATGTCCAAGTGGTATACGAACAAAATTTGATCTAAATTTTTTTAAAAAAATTTTAACAGGGGCACAACGAATAAGTAAAACACATGAAAAAATTTATGAAACAGGTAGAGAAGACACAAATAATATAGCATACATCAACTACAAAAGGATCAAGGGGACAAATATTTGAGTTCTCCTAAAAACGTTTAAGTTCCCTAATATTTTAATTGTTTTCTAATAGTTGACCCATCTGTTACAAAAGATTTTCTATCTGTTTGATAATTTTCAACAGATGAATCATCTGATGCAATATGCTAGTCATCTGTTGATTCAAATTAAGCAATTATTAGTAATAACTAAATTGATTTAGCTAAAATTAAAGACGTCTCTACGATAATGGGACAAACATTTGTGTTCTCCTAAAAATATTTGAGTTCCCTAGTATTTTAATTATTTTCCAACAGATTATCTATTTGTTGCAACAAATTAGTCATCTATTGCAACAGATGTTTATAACAGGTTGGTCATTTGTTTATTCAAATTAAGCAATTATTAATAATAACTAAATTAATTTAATTAAAATTGAAAACAAGTCTTTAATACAAGACCTTAGACAAGGGGACAAATGTTTGAGTTCTCCTAAAAATATTTGAGGTTTAGTATTTTAAATTGCTTTTCAACATATATCGAACTCGGAATCAAAATAAGCCACAGAATTAAAAAAAAAGTGACCAAAATAGGCCACCTATTTAAAAAGTTACCAAAATAGGCTAAACGTAATAATTTATTACGTTTTCTACTTTTTTCTTAACGTTCAACTAACGGAGTTGACTTTTACAATTTCTTACGTTTTACATTTTTTTGTAAAACGTAAGAATAACGTAAAAAATTCTTACGTTTTACATGATAACCTAGGAAAAAAATACAATGAATTGTCAAATCAATTGAAAAGATACTAAAAAAAAGAGTTGTTCAACGTAACAAAAAGTTACGTTCTTAACTTTTTTATAGCAGTGATCCCCCACCCACAATTTCTTTTTCCACAAATGTCCCATCACTTCTACTTTTTCCTCTTTTTACATATGATAATTATGAATTTTTTTATTAGTTAAATTTATTTATATTTTACATGTAGTTCAAATAATTTATTTTTTCTAATAAATTTTTACGTTTTACATAAAAAATAAAATAAAAAAAGAAGTATCAATTACCTCATTAACTTAATAATTTTCTTATATTTATTCTATATCAAAAAATAATCACTTCTATCCTTAATTATTCGATTTCTCTTTAAAAAATTATACTTTTGAGTTTTTCTCTACTCCAAAATAGTGAAATGTTGAATTATCGTCGATCAAATATGCTACTATATACAAGAATTATATTTTTTTAGGAGTGTTCCTAAAAAAATATATTTTCTTATATTAATTTAGGAGTGTTCCTAAATTAAATTGTAATTTTTTACTTTATTAATTATAATATGAAACGTATTTGTGCATGTGAGTCTCCTCAATATCCTAATCGAAACACTAATCGAAAACTACGATGAATCGCTATCCGAAAAAAATAATTTCATATTTTTAACACACCAAAAAAATATAATTATTGTATATAGTAGCATATTTGATCGATGATAATTCAACATTTTACTATTTTGGAGTAGAGAAAAACTCAAAAGTATAATTTTTTTTAGAGAGAAATCGAATAATTAAGGATAGAAGTGATTTTTTTTTATATAGAATAAATATAAGAAAATTGTTAAGTTAATGAGGTAATTGATACTTCTATTTTTGAAATTGTTTATGTAAAACGTAAAAATTTATTACATAGAGAAAAAAATAAATTATTTGAACTACATGTAAAATATAAATAAATTTAACTAATCAAAAAATTCATAATTATCATATGTAAAAAGAGAAAAAAGTAGAAGTGATGGGACATTTGTGGAAAAAGGAATTGTGGGTGGTGGACCACTGCTATAAAAAAATTAAGAACGTAACTTTTTGTTATATTGAACAACTCATTTTTTAGTATCTTTTTAATTGATTTGATAATTTACTGCATTTTTTTCCTCGGTCATCGTGTCAAATATAAGAAATTCTTACGTTTTATATTTTTTTTATAAAACGTAAGAATTTTTTACGTTTTACAAAAAAAATGTAAAACGTAAGAAATTGTAAAAGTCAACTCTGTTAATTGATCGTTAAGAAAAAAATAGAAAACGTAGTAAATTATTACGTTTAGCCTATTTTAGTAACTTTTTAAATAGGTGACCTATTTTGGTCACTTTTTAAATTATGTGGCTCATTTTG
Source organism: Capsicum pubescens (assembly GCA_030864215.1). Lineage (NCBI taxonomy): Eukaryota > Viridiplantae > Streptophyta > Magnoliopsida > Solanales > Solanaceae > Capsicum > Capsicum pubescens. Next base: position 314,787,066 of record CM061548.1, on the reverse strand, counting down.
GTTCTGAGTTCACATATATCTTATCTATTTAATAATTTCCAATATATGAGTCATATGTTGCAACAATTTAGTCATCTGTTGCAACAGATGTCTATATTTGTTGGATAATTTTAAATAGATGAGTTAGTTATTGCAACAGGTTAGTCATCTGTTGCAACACATGTCTATATATGTTTGGTCATTTTCAACAAATATCTTTAACTGTTTGGTCTTTTCCAACAGATTACTCATCTATTGCAACATGCTAATTGAAATCGTAATTGAACTTATCAATTCATCTTTAATTTTAGTTAAATCAATGTTGTTATTACTAAAAATGTCTTAATTTGAATCATTTCAAATAAAATTGGTCAATTAACACTTTACTCAAGACGAATACACTTAGATGATCATGTAATTACTATGAGATTAATTAAAATCGTAATTAAATTATCAATTCATCTTTAATTATAGCTAAATCAATTTAGTTATTACTAATAATTACTTAATTTTAATTATTTCAAATCAAATTGGTCAATTGATCATTCTACTTAAGACGAAACACTTAGTTGATCATGTAATTACTATAAAATTAATTGAAATTGTAAGTGAACTTACTAATTCATCTTTAATTCTAGTTAAATCCATATAGTTATTTCTAATTATGGCTTGGTTTGAATCATTTCAAATAAAATTGGCCAATTGATCACTCTACTCAGGACGAACACACTTAGTTGATTGTGTAATTACCATGAGATTAATTGAAACAGTAATTAAACTTATTAATACTAGTTAAATCAATTTAGTTATTACTAATATAATGGCTTAATATGAATCAATAGATGACTAAGATGTTGCAAAAGATGAGTAATCTGTTGAAAATGACCAAACAGATAAAAACATCTGTTGCAACAGATTAGTCATCTATTGCAACAGATTAGTAATCTGTTGGAAATAACAAACAGATAAAGTCATATGTTGCAACAAATTGGTCATCTGTTGTAAATGACCAACAAATAAAGACATTTGTTACAACAGATGACTAATCTATTGCAACATATGTGTATATCCGTTTGATAATTTTCAACAAATGACTCATCTGTTGCAACAGATTAAATCTGTTGCAATAGGTTATACACTTAGATGGTTATGTAATTACTATGAGATTAATTGAAATTGTAATTATTAAATCAATTTGGCTATTACTAATAATGGCTTAATTTGAATCATTTAAAATAAAATTAGTCAATTGATCACTCTACTCAGAACGAACACACTAAGATGATCGTGTAATTAATATGAGAATAATTGAAATCGTAATTGAACTTATCAATTCATCTTTAATTTTAGTTATATTAATGTAGTTATTACTAATAATATCTTAATTTGAATCATTTCAAATAAAATTGGTCAATTAACACTTTACTCAAGACGAATACACTTAGATGATCATGTAATTACTAACTAACTTACTAATTCATCTTTAATTTTAGTTAAATAAATATAGTTATTTCTAATTATGGTTTGGTTTTAATCATTTCAAATAAAATTGGTCAATTGATCACTCTACTCAGGACGAACACACTTAGTTGATAGTGTAATTACCATGAGATTAATTGAAACTGTAATTGAAACTGTAATTGAACTTATTAATTCATGTTTAATTCTAGTTAAATAAATTTAGTTATTACTAATATAATGGCTTAATGTGAATCAATAGATGACTAACATGTTGCAAAAGATGAGTAATCTGTTGAAAATAACTAAACAGATAAAGACATCTGTTGGAAATGACCAAAGAGATAAAGACATCTGTTGAAAATGACCAAACAAATATAGACATATGTTGCAATAGATGACTAACCTGTTGCAATAAATGACTCATCTATTGAAAATTATCAAACAAATATAGACATCTATTGCAATAGATGACTAAGTTGTTGCAACAAATGACTCATCTGTTGAAAATTATCAAACATATAGGATAGATGTTGGAAAATAATTTAAAATAGTAAAACTCAGATGTTTTTAAGAGAACTCAAATGTTTGTCTCCTTGTCTAAGGTCTTGTCTTTAATTTTAGTTAAATCAATTTAGTTATTACTAATAATTGCTTAATTTGAATCATTTTAAATAAAATTTATCAATTGATCATTCTATTAAGGACGAATACATTAATTGAAATTGTAAGTGGACTTATCAATTCATCTTTAATTTAGTCAAAATGAATTTATTTATTACTAATAATGACTTAATTTGAATCATTTGAAATAAAATTGGTCGATTGATCACTCTCCTCGAGACGAATACACATAGTTGATCATGTAATTACTATGAGATTGATTGAAATTGTAAGTGAACTTATCAATTCATCTTTAATTTTAGTTTTATCAATTTAGTTATTACGAATAATGACTTAATTTGATTCATTTCACATAAAATTGGTCAATTGATCACTCTAATCATGACGAATACACTTAGTTGATAATTTAATTACTACGAGATTAATTGAAATTGTAAGTTTATCTTTAATTTTAGTTAAAACAATTTAGTTATTACTAATAATATCTTAATTTTAATTATTTCAAATAAAATTGGTCGATTGATCACTCTACTCGGGACGAATATACTTAGTTAATTATGTAATTACGATGAGATTAATTGAAATTATAAGTGAACTCATTAATTCATGTTTAATTTTAGTTAAATCAACATAGTTATTACTAATAATGACTTAATTTGAATCATTTAAAATAAAATTGGTCAATTAATTATTCTACTAAGGATGAAACACTTAATTGATCATTTAATTATTGAGATTAATTGAAATCGTAATTGAACTTAATAATTCATCTTTAATTTTAGTTAAATCAATGTAGTTATTTATAATAATATTTTAATTTGAATTATTTCACATAAAATTTGTCAATTAATCATTCTACTCAGTACGAAACACTTAATTGATCATGTAATTACTATGAAATTAATTGAAATCGTAATTGAACTTACTAATTCATCTTTAGTTTTAGTTAAATCAATATAGTTATTTTTAATGATGACTTAGTTTGAATCATTTCAAATAAAATTGGTCAATTGATCACTCTACTCAGTACGAACATATTTAGTTGATCGTGTAATTACCATGAAATTAATTAAAACTATAATTGAACTTATTAATTCATATTTTATTTTAGTAATCAATTTAGTTATTACTAATAATGACTTAATGTGAATCAATAGATGACTAACATGTTACAACAGATGAGTAATCTGTTGGAAATAACTAAACAAATAAAAATATCTGTTGAAAATGACCAAACAGATATAGACATCTGTTGCAACAAATGACTCACTTGTTGCAACAACTAATTCATCTATTGAAAATTATCAAACAGATATAGATATCTGTTGCAACAATGACTAAGTTGTTGTAACATATGACTCATCTGTTGGAAATTACTAAATAGACAAAATATGTGTTGAAAAATAATTTAAAATACTAAAGCTCAAATATTTTTTAGGAGAACTCAAATGTTTTCCCCCTTGTCTAAGGTCTTGTCTTCAATTTTAGTTAAATCAATTTAATTATTATTAATAATTGCTTAATTTGAATCAACAAATGACTAACCTGTTATAAGCATTTATTGCAACAAATGACTAACTTGTTGCAACAAATAGGTGATCTGTTGGAAAATAATTAAAATATTAGGGAACTCAAACATTTTTAGGAGAACTCAAATGTTTGTCCCATTGTCTTAAAGACTTGTCTTTAATTTTAGCTAAATCAATTTAGCTATTACTAATAATTGCTTAATTTGAATCAACAGATGACTGACATGTTGCAACAGATGATTCATCTATTAAAAATTATCAAACAGATAGAAAATTTGTTATAATAGATGGGTTATCCATTAGAAAGCAATTTAAATACTAGGGAACTTAAATATTTTTAGAACTCAAACGTTTGTCCCCTCGATCCTTTTGCATTTGATGTATGATACACTATTTTTATCTTCTTTACCCGTTTCATAAAAAATTTCATGTGTTTCACTTAATCATTGTGCCCTTGTTGAAATTTTTAGAATTTTTTTAGGTCAAATTTTGTTCGTATATCACTTGGACATTACTTCATAGGTGATTTTGTAAGTATAATTATGATTTTTGTTGAATTTTTTATTTGGTATATTTACTAATGCTACAATGGATAGAACCTGCAACATGGATCCAACACATGAGTCATTTATTGCAATAAGTGAGTAATCTGTTGCAACATATGACTAATCTATTGCAACAGATGACCCATATGTTGGATTCATGTTACAACACTATAATACAAATTCAACAGATGAGTCATATATGTTACAACATATTACTCATATGTTGCAACAGATTAGTCAATATGTTGCAACAGATTAGTCAATATGTTGCAACAAATTAGTCAATATGTTGCAACAGGTTACTCATCTGTGCAACAGATTACTCATCTGTTAGATTCACGTTACATGTTTTATCTACAGTTAAAAAAACAGCAGTAGCAGATACACCCAGATGAGAAATTCAACTAAAAATTATAATTTTACTTACTAAAATCACCTATAAGTAATTCCCAAGTGATATACGAATAAAATTTGACCTAAAAAAATTTGATCAAGTAGCAATAGTAGCGGTAACAACAATGTTCAATAACAAGAAGATGATGATGATGAACAAGAAGAGATGATAATGAAGAACAAGATGATGATAATGAAGAAAAGATGATGAATAAAGCAACAACAACAATTAATAACAAAAATTACGAAGAGAGAGAAAACTCTAATAAATGAGAAGAGAGAGAAACATGCATTTTTTCCCTCCATTTCTAGTTATATTAGGTTTTACATTGGATCAAAGTGTAAATCAAAAAACTTGTGGATTATTTTCAAACTTTTCTTACTTTCTTAATTCTTAATAAAGTAATTGTCACCTCCACTCAATTATTAAGACTTGTGTCACCCACACTTCATTTTAAAACTCTTTTGTCACCTAGAGCCCAAGGCCCCATGTTACTGTCCTTAGAATTATTCTTCTATCTATTTGTGTTCAACTGAAATGCCTTATCAATTTTTCTTCCACTACACTACAACATTATGCATCTACCATTATAAATTCCCAGCTATAATTTGAAGATCATGACTAATACTTAACAATAGCCACAAAAAATAAAATTTCATGGTTATTTATAATTTCGTAAAATTTCTTAGCTACAAAAATTAAATGACAAAGCTAATTTCCCAATTTTTTTATAGTTACTAACTATCGCAGCTATAATCATTCATGCAGCTATAAATTTATTGCTATAGTAAAATGTCATAGCTAAATAGTATATTTTCCTACGATTTTAAAGTTACTGTAACAATAGTAATCTTATAGCCACAAAAATTACTTGAAATAAAATATTATGGCTAAATAAATATTTTTTGCTTCGAGTTATAAAAGACTGTGGCAATAGTTACTCAAATAACTATAAATTTATTGCTACAGTAAAATGTAGTAGCTAAATCGAACATTTTTGCCATCAGTTTAAAGCTCTTATAGCAATAGTACTCTTATAGCCACATAGAATTACTTGAAACAAAATTTATAGCTAAATAATTTTTTTTGTTTCGAATTATAAAAATTCATAACAATAATCACCCCAATAGCTATAAATTTATTTCCACACTAAAATGTTGTAGCTAAATTGTATATATTTGTCACAAGTTTGAAGTTATGTAGCAATAATAATCTTATAGCCACAAAAAAAAATTGTTTGAAACAAAACACTATAAATAAATTAGTATTTTTGCTTCAAATTGTAAAATTTTGTGACAATAATTACCCAAATAGCTACACTTTGGTTGTTACAACAAAACTACGTAGCTAAATTATACACTCTCCGCCACACATTTAGAGTTAATTTAGGAATAGTAATCTTATCACCACAAAAAAATTATTTGAAAAAAATATTATAACTAAATAGATATTTTTGCTTCAAGCTATTAAATTTGTGGCAATAACAATCCTAATAGATACAAACTTATTGACAAAATTTTGTAATAGATGTATAAATTTTTGTCACACATTTTATTATTTGTCTCAACTTACATATATTTTAATAAAAATATATTTTTAATAATAACATAAATAATATATAAAGCACGTGTTCTATATATAACAATCCATATAAGAATTTTAAAAGAAAATTATAAGTTTTAAATTGATAAATGATCATATTTAAGAGTTTGGTCCAATCTAGTAAAGTAGCAGTTCTTCCTTCATACTTATTTCATTGAATAAAAACTTTGTCGAAATAATATTTGATTGAAAGGTAATAATACATCACTCACATTTATATGAGCACTTAAATGTATGCATTATATGCATATTTCATATCAATTATTATACAATTTGTATTGCGAAATTATTAACGGATCAGTATTTAATATAAATATTGGCATTATGAAGACGCATTGTAGTACAATGTTAAATAATAGATTAGACCTTATAGTATAAGTTAATTTTTTAAACAATTAGCACTTACGAAATTGCATTATGATTTAACTGCTGACGTACTTATTTTAACACAAATAATTTGTTACCATAACACAAAATTATTATTTATTAATTTAGAATTGATCGTTAAAGAATTGTTATGCCACCAAACTAAGAAAGACTCATCAAAATTAGTGGAAGCAACCTTTAGGGTACTACACCGGGTACGACTCTTTTCTGGACTTTGTTGATACGGGATGCTTCGTGCATACAACTATCCCTTTTTTCATTGTATTTTCGAAAGTCCTAATATAAAGTTGATTTGCATTATAAGTACATTTTTAATCAGTGTGTAACTATTTTTTAAATGCTAGATTCTTCATCGTTTTTAAATTTCTAAATGTTAAACTTTTTATATATTTCAAATACGGGAGGATTTAATACCTAAAATTTAGTTAATTTTAAAATTCTAAACTGAAAATAATTAAAAAATATAAACTTTGTTAAAGAAAGAGGGATGTGGCAGTAGGAGAAGACAAAAGAGCTCATTTCTTATATAAAGAAAAGGGGTAGTACATGGAACATAAATAAAATATCTAGTTATATGTATAACATTTAACAATTATGTGGTTGTATCTAACTATATTCAATTTTAATGAGCAAAAAAGGTTATTGAAGTAATAATATATTACTATTCAAATAAATTGATAATTATGATAACTAAAAGATTATTAAATAATTTAATATAATTAAAATACGAGCATATGACCCAATTCGTAATATCATAATTCAATATACAAAAAAGTATAACATTTGAATTTTAATATTAATTAATCTAAATAATTATGCAATTACAATCGTTATTAATTAGCGAACTTAATCTTTGTTGCTAAATATTTTTAATTTTAATTTTGTCGTTTATTCTGATATAGTGGATACATGTGATACTTGACAAGTATATTAATTATAGAATATATAATTTTTTTCATGAAAAGAACTAGTTCATTCTATCAATATAAATAAATAAATAAATATAAATATAAATATATATAAATATTATATGAAAAGTGCGAACGGTCTTAAAATTATTATTTGAATTTTTTTGTTCTTTATTTAAAGACTTTGCAATAAATAAAATGATTTTTTTACTTTTTTTCTTTAATTATTAATTAATTAATTATTAAAAAAACTTAAAGAGTGCTAAAATATATGACAAGAGGGAAAACCTAATTTGACTCTTTATAAGTTCACACAAACACAAATATTGCATCTAGAAGCAGTGAAAAACATTCTTTGCCTTTTCAATCTTTAAAACCTACATGCTAGTACATATTGCCTTCTCTTTTCCCGTGAGCTTATTGATTGTCTTTTTTTATTATTGTCGTTCTTCTTCCATTATGATATTGTCGATTTTAGCAAAAGAAAAAATGAGACAAATGTAAATTGTTTTCTCTTTAGATTTATAATAGCCAAAATGACATTCTGGACTCTTGTACTATATCGATTTTGTAAGTTGAACACTTTTACTTACATGTTTGTCATCTGAACTCTTGAACCCACTAAAAAACAACTTTTTAAACACAATTTCTGATGTGGTATCCTATGTGGCTGGGACCACATAGGAGCGTGTGTTTTAGTCTCTAGCCGCGCGTCAACCATAAAATAAAGGGCCCCAACGGTCAAAAAGGGTTCCAACACCCATTATAAATGCTCCTTCTTCCTCATTTTCTTCCAACACCATTGTTGGAGCAATTTGAGCTTTTTTTCATCCCTTCTTCTCTATTTTTTCTCTCTCCAAGTTCTTGTTCTTTAATTGTTTTTCCTGCTATGCTTGTAATATTGGAAAGTTCATTTTTTATGTCATTTTTTGCAACACCATGATAGTTCGAATTTGTTATTGTGGACTTTACGCGAAACTTAAGATGTCAAGAACACCAACCAATTCGGGAAGAATGTTTTGGGGCTGTCAAAAATATCAGGTTGGTACTGGTTGTGGATTCTTTTGATGGGCCGATGAAAATGAACAATATAAAGGTAGACATCGAAGGCAACGAAGACAACAAGGACTGGGAAGATATGGAAGGAACGAAAGACATGAAAGACCAAGCATTAGTATTGATATCACTGTTATCATTATTGTTGTCATCTGATTTCTATCTGTTGTATTATTTAAGATGGCTTAATCTATGTAGTTGGTATGTACAATGAAATGAAATTAAAATTTAATGACAAACACCATTGCCAACATAGAAATCTGCAATATATAATGTCTTAACAAGAGTTGACATCAAAATGCTTGTCTTAACAACATCTGAAATGAGAAATGAACCAGAAGTATTAAAAAATTGTCTTAACAACACTTTGGGATCAATACAGAAAGAGAATTACACTAATGTGTTCCTTGAGTGCTTGTTGTGGACTAATTCTTGCTGGCTTGAGTGCTTGATATGAGTTGAGTGGTTGGAGATGATTTTGTCTTTGATCTTTTGTTACTCTATTGTTGTAGCTGTCTTTGAGTTACTTCAGCTCAACCTTTTCACCTTAGTCCATTTGGTTTGAAACCCAAGTCAATATTGGTTGGAACTGAACTAACAAGTGTTGGACTATGTAATACTCTTTCAGTATTTCCAGATTGTAAAAAAAAAACAGTTATTCATGCACTAATTAAAACCAGTTAAATGTAAAGTACATTATATGAAACTTACCCTCTCTACCACAATGCCACTTGATCCAAATAGCACACCAAAACTTGCTTCTTTTGCCTTCTTTTGCCTTGGTCTTTTATATGTCAAATTTGCACCACCTCTCAAAGTTGTACTAGTCTTCCTCTTTTGGCACCAATACCACTAGTAGACTGTTGAGTTATAGATTGTGTAGCAGTAGCACCCACTGCTGAAGTGGTAGTGGGCATCACAATAGCTGCAGGCCTCACACCACCAATTGATGCAGTATTTACAAGTCTTCCTGTAGCTGTTGGTGCACTGTGAGCATTTGCAGGCCTTCCTGAACATCTTGGTGCACTGTGAGCATTTGAAGGCCTTCCTACAGGCTTTCTGTTGCTTGATTTAGCATTTACAAGCATCTCTTCAGCTGTTGAAGCATTTGCATCTTTGTTCGCAGCAACAGCTGTAGTACTAGTGCTGGCTTGCATACTTGGTTAACTACCACAGCTACTACTGAAATCTTTTTTCTACAAAAAAATATGAAAAGGTCAAAAAACACATTCAAAAAGAGTAAAATTCATCAATAAGAAAAGATTTAACTTACCAAAGTTGGACATCCTTTCTTGTTGTGTCCAATACACTTGCACACAAAATATGTCATTTTTCTTCCCTTTCTTGTAGCCTTTCCAAACTTTTTCTTAACAGCTTCATCCTTAGCTTTCTTTCTATTTTGACCTGGCCTTCCTGGCATGGGAGTAATCTTAGGTGGCTCAATTAGTGGTCTTGTGCTTCTTGGCCACATGTTAATATTTGTCATTGGCTGAATATACTTATCATATGCCTTAAGGTATGTTTCTCTTTGATACCAGTGATCAACAAATGACTTCATATTCCATCCCTTGTAATGCATTGCAGCAATTGCATGTGCACAAGGAATTCCCTTTAGTTGCCATGACCTACAACTACATTGCTTCCTCTTCACATTAACAGCATGTGTATAAGGTGGATCACCAATCTCAAAGCCCATATCATCATTAAACCTAACCTCACACTTGGATGCATATTCACCATTCTCTGCAAGAACTTCCATAGCCATTGGTGATACATCAGTGATCTATTTTTCAGAAAAATCTCTCATTTGATTCATTCTTTCCATGACTTTGCATCTTATTTCCTCCAACATAGTGATAATTGTCTTGAACCTAGCAGCTAAAATCCAACTATTGAAAGTCTCACACATGTTGTTCTCAACCACATCACACCTGCTATGTTCCTTAAAAAAGGCCCTACACCATGCCTCTTTATTGTACTTGAGCAAATCTTCCACAATTCCATCACCCAAATCACTCATTTCATTAAGTTTCTTTTGCAAGTACACTTCAAATAGGGCCCTTGAAACCTGCAAGAATTTTTTTCTCCTTTCTTCACTACTCTAAACCTGCTTTTAGTTGACCCATATATGTCTAGCACACCATCTATGCTCAGCATTTGGCAGTAGATGAGTAAGTGCCAAATGAAGACCCTATAAAAATATGTAAAAGAGTAGTTAAACATTAAAGACATCACTGCAGCAAACTAAAAAATAAATAACTGAAAAATATGAACATATGAACAGTCATACCTTCTGCATATCAGACATTACTATCAAGCCTTCACCCCCATTTTCTTCAAGTTCCAAATCATGGCTGATGCACCTAAGAAATCAAGACCATGTGTCCTTGGTTTCTTTATCAACCACAACCCATGCTGCATGGTACATTTGATTATTTTCATCTTTGGAAATGTAAGACAACAAGATACCTTTACATACACCCTTAAGAAAGGCATCATCTAAACCAATTATTCTTCTGCAGCCCTCTTTCCATCTACTTTTTAAGGCCCCAAGACAAATGTAAATGACCATAAATACCTCTTTTCCTGGAATTACATTCTTGGATGTCCTAATAGATACTGTGATACCAGGATTGGTGGTCCTCAACTGTTCAGCATAGTCATACAACCTAGAAAACTCTTCAACAAAATCACCAAAATTTTCATTCAATAGTCTGATTTTTGTCTTTCTACAGGTTGTTTTACTAACATACAACCCATAGTCCTTTCTTAAAAGTGCTTGAATCTGATGTAATTTTATTGATGGATCACTCATAATCCTATCCTTGTAATGCTTACTAATCCACAAAGGGTTGCACATCTTATTTCTTGTCCTTTTAGAACACTTGTGTACAGGGAAGTAAGTTTTCACAGTAAAAAATCCTGTGTTATCAACACTTCCAAGAATAACCCAAAGACAACCTTTATGCTAACACTTAGACCTTACCATTTTCTTCTCATTAGGTTTCAATTTAAGGTTCACACCTTTTTGAATAGAGTAACTCTGCAGTGCCTCTCTAAACTCAATAGCATTCAAAAAAATCATATACAACTGAAAACATACCTTCTTTGCAGTTTTATCAAAGTAGATCTTGCTAGAAGAAGTTCTAGGTAGTGGATCTACCACTTCATCATCATCAACAAGATCTCATTCCTTTTCATCACTAATGTCACTATCCGGATCTGAACTATCAAAATAAGGGTCATCCCCACCCAATTTACCTTTATATCTAACCCCCTTATTCTTACAAATATCCTCAAAATCAGCATCTATACCTACTAGTCCAGATGCTATCTCATCTAGATTCACCCTATCAGCCTTTTCTTTTGCTTGTTTATCAATGTTAGCCTTTCTAGCTTGAAGCAACTCTTTATCAAAATCACTCAACTCTTCAATGTTTTCATCAACATCATAAAGTGAATCACTATCAGAATCAGTGAAATCAAAATCTAATTCAGAATTAGATGTTTGGAGATGGTATGTAGAGTAACCATTAAATTGACCTTCACCTAAGTCTTCACAAGAAACCTTAGCTTTTCCTTTTTCTGCCCTAGGAGACTGATTTTCATTTATCTATTCATCTTCATTTATATCCAATGGATGAGATGAAAACACATTAGCCCTATCAGGTTCAAAAAGGGATGTCACATCACCATTACTAAGTAGTAATAATGGTGGAGTGGCTGCCATATCATCATTAACAACTATAGGTTCACTAATTTAGTGAAACACATATACATCAGCCAAATCTCCATTTTTTAAACTACTTATAAGGCTTAAAACATCAACATCTTTTTCTAACTTGTAATAATAGCCCTTTTTGTTTACTCTACACCAAAAGGTTTTAATTTTTTCCACATCAAAATCTGCTACTAAGTTATGAAACAACATAACATGAAGCTCATCAACATCTACTCTAATTTTATCAGGAATACGAACTCCATTTGTGGTTATGTTGCTCATTAACATCTACTCTAATTTTATCGAGAATATGAACTCCATTTGCATACCTTAAATCTGGGTCCGACAAAAAGACACCCCCATAGGTGAATTGAAGTGTTACAATTATGTACATTTATTTAGAAAACCTGTACAATGACAAGATAATATATACATTAGGCAATTATCCACAAAGCCTTAATTTTTAAAGAAAAAATAAAGGAATAAAAAAATCAATTCTGATTTTACCAAAAAAAATCCTAAAGTGTAATTGAAATAACAAAACATGCCATTGAAGGCACAAAACTGCTATACACGCGTTTAATGGGAGCATTAAACAACAACAAAAATCAAAAGCCCCAAATTTTCGAACCCAATTCTGAATTTACCAAAAAAATCCTAAAATTTAATCGAAATAACAAAAAATGGCATTGAAGGCATAAAACTACAATATATAGCCATAATACGAGCATTAGACAACAAACAAATCAAAAGCCCCAAATCTTTTGGACTCAATTTTTTATTTTACGAAAAAGGTAAAACTCTAAATTCTAATCAAAACCCGATATATGCCATTGAAGGCATATCATCACTAGAAATACTACCTAAAACAACGCTACAGACGAAACAGAGCAAAATCAGATAAAAATTTGAAGAAAAAAGTTCTTAATCTCAAAAATCCTAAAATCAGTAGAACGGGCCCCATTAAATCGACTAGAAACTTCAAAATAAACTACCACATACTACAACTACACCGTCATATTAAATACTTACAAGGATTGCAAGAACCTTCAACAACTATCGGCCTAAATTAACCTAAAATGGTGGTAATTTTGAGTTTCGGATGAGAGAGAGGAAGGGCGAAGAAGAAGGATTCAAATGACCTAAATTTTAGGTTAAAATTTAGTATTTATACTCTACACACATCATTTCATACGTGAAAATTATTTTACACATAATTAATGACGTGGCCGTGATTGTGCAACACGCACAGCTGAGTAGACCGACAAAGGGTTTAAAAAGTTGCTTTTTAGTGGGTTCAGATGACAAACATGTAAGTAGAAGTGTCCAACTTACAAAACTGACATAGTACAGGGGTCCAGATGGTCATTTTGTCTTTATAATAAGCTAAGTGATTCAACACTGAATTTTATATTTTTTTTCCAGTTCTAATGTCACCCTTGCTTTTGATAGTCTAGGTCAGTAATTTTATTCAATATATTATTTTTATTCTTTGTTTAGATTTTGCACTTGTATTATATGTAGGCATATACATATAATTTACAGATAATTAATTTTCGCTGTATACTCCTATATGTATTGGAGGAAAAAATGTTGGAGGAAATAATTAAAAAAATAAAATTGGAGGAATAAGGTCCTTTAGGGGTTCAACAAATTGGGTAATTACAATTTCTATTGGATGTATATCATAAAGAGAATATGTCTACTGTGTGACTATCAGGTCTAACATTCATTTCAACGTTATGTTGTACAGGAAGATCAAAGCGTAAAGCTAATTCTATTAAATGTTTAACTTATGTCTTTTTTTTTATATGCAATTTTTATCCATAATTATTACTACATTTATTTACATTTATAGTTTAGTATAAAAAAAAAGGAAAAAAGAAGAAGATTACTATCTAATAAGAGGCAAAAGAAGATCACTATCTAATTATTACTCCATCAACATGGCTGCTTCTCTTGCATGATTCCTCCGTAATTTTATTATATCATTCCTAATTAATTATTATAAGTCATTTATGTATTAAAAAATTAATAATATTTAATAAAAGAAAGTAAAATAAACATTTATGACATGTCTGCTTCAGCTGCTTCAATCGTAACTTTATTAAATATCACCCCTAATTAATTATTATAAGTCATCTAAGTATTTAAATTAATAATATTTGATAAAAAAGATAAAATAGATATAAAATTATAAGCTAACTCTTCATGATTAAATTAACTTGACGTCTTATATGAGCTTACTTGAAAAAAATTCACAAGTATATTTTATAGTAATTTTGCAATATCACTTCTAATTAGTTGTTGTGAGTCATTAAGACATGTTTGCTTCGCTGCTTCAATCGTAACTTTACTATATCACCCATAATTAATTATTATGGTCATCTAAGCATTATGACACTTTAATTGAAATAGAAAAAAAAATATTGAACATCACAATAATTTAAAATTTAAATTATTTAGAAAATATGTTTGACTATCAATGCCACAAAAGTTTAGACAAGGAAAGCGATATATGTATCTATAATATATTAAAAGTGTGAAAACCCTTAGAAAAGTAATTTGAATTTTTTGTCCTTCATTAAAAGACTCTCCTTTAAATAAAACTGTTTTTTCACTATTTTCTTTAATTTATTATTTAATTATTTTTATTATATTAACTAGACTCCTAAAATATATGGGACTCATGTATAGACTCCCTCTATTAAGAAAATACTTCTATAAATATTGAGATGCACGTTAAACTAGAGAAGAAACTGATTTACTTATTGAAAAAATATGATTGATGCTTATCTAACTTGATTCGGTTGCATGTCTAGATTGATGGATGCTTAATTTTCTAACCCTTAACTTCTTCACTATTGTTGTCAACATAATAGAATTCAACGTGTGTTTGTGTGTGTATGTATATATATATATCTTCTTTGTTTTCATTCAAGTGATCCTTTAGTGTCAAAATTTTCGTTCAGACAAAAATTACTTTCATCAAAACTGAAGCTTTGTGATCACTATTGTATTATTTTGTTTTACAGGTCGTAAATGAATTTACAGGTGGTAGATGAATGTTGGTCGACTTTGAAAATTTTTTTTAGGTAAAGATTAGGTTTAATTGTACTATTTTTATGTCTCTGTTTTAAGAATTATTTTTGTGTGTCAAGGTAAAGTTTAGTTGTATTATTTTGCTATCTCTATTGTCGTATTATTTTGTTATAGTTACAGGCAGCTTTGAGGAAATTTTTCTGTAAAGGTTAGATTTAATTATATTATTTTGATGTCTCTATCATCGTATTGTTTTGTTGCAATTTACATGTGGTAGATAAATGTCGACCGACTCTGAGAATTTTTTTTGATAAAGTTAGGTTTAATTAAATAAATTCTTCAAAAGATGTTGAATTTAATTATTATATTCAACTTTATTATTTAAACAAATATCCTATTTAGGGTAACATTTGAACTCAATAAAGCGAGGTATACGCTCGAGGCAAGTACACCTAAACTAGTTATTTGAAAATTACATAAAAAGTATTATAAATTACAATAATTAAAAACTTAAAATATCTGGAAAAAAATTTATATATTTAAAAAAATACGTAAAAAATTACTATAAATTGCCATAATTAAAACGAAGTTAAAAATATAATTTGTTGGGCCCGTGCATTGCACAGGCTATTAGTAACTAGGGGCTTTGAGCTAAAGTGACAAAAGAGTTTGAAAATGAGGTGTAGGTGACTCAAGTCTTAATAATTGAGTGTAGGTAACAATTACTTTATTATGGATTAAGAAAGTTGGGTAAGTTTGCGAATAGCACATAAGTTTTTAAATTTACACTTTGATTCAAAGGTTTACCTAATATAACGGGAAATGGAGGGGAAAAAGGCGCGTTTCTCTCTTTTCACATCCATTGTTATTTTCTCTCTCTTAGCGATTTTAGTTGTTCATTATTGTTGCTGCTTTATTCATCATCTTCTGCTTCATTATCATTATCTTCTACTTTATTATGATTTTCATCTTCTTCTCGTTGACCATTGTTGTTGGTGTTGTTACCGCTATTGTTACTATCTGACCAATCTCTTAGGTCAAATTTTGTTTCATACATCACTTTCTACTTTAGCATTATCTCACAGGAGACTTTGGTAAGTCAAATTATGATTTTTAGTTGAATTTGTCATCTGAATAACTATTATTGTGCTGTTTTTTCAACAATAGATAGCACGCGAACATGAATGCAACATAAAAGATATTTGTTTAAACAGATCAATTATCTGTTGCGACAGATGAGCCATCTGTTGCAACGAAAGACATATGTTGGATTCATGTTTATGGTTCTATAGTGCCGTAACATGAATCGAACAGATGGGTCATCTGTTGCGACAGGCTAGTTATCTGTTGCAACAGGGTAAATACCTATTGCAACAGATTAGTAACCCGTTGCAACAGTGTAAATACCTATTGCAACAGATTAGTAACCTATTGCAACAGAACCTGAACTCAATTCAGACAGACGTGTCATCTGTTGCAACAAGGTAAATATCTGTTCCAACAAATTAATAACCTGTTGCAACAGAACCTGTACTCTTTTCCAACAGACGCGTCATTTGTTGCAATAAATGTATAGTCTGTTAATACATCTGATTTATCTGTTATAAAAATGACTCATTTGTTGAAATCAGCTTCTGGAGCGTAACATTAATCCCAATAGGTAAGTAATCTGTTGCGATTGATCACTTACCTGTTGCAACAGATTACACATTAGTTGGGATTCATGTTACGGCACTATGAAATCATTATTAACTTTTTTAACAAATGACTTTATTTAGATACCACTAGTGGAAGGATCAATAAAAGTAGGGGTGGATTGTCATGGTCAGTAGATCGAGAAGAGCAATCGATATGCATGGCGTTGGAAGGGGGGTGAAATGCTAGAGACGATAGCTATGCCAGTTCAAAGTGATATTTTGTATGATGATTTTGTGAACTTAATCATCAGTTATTGTGGACTGAATTATCAAACGGAAGAACTCATCATCAGCTACATGCACAGCTTCTTTGAAAATCAGAGGGTACTACCTTTCAAGATAATCGATCAGGTTCGGTTGCGTGCTTATCTTAGTAATTCATCCAGGTCGGTGTTAAGGGTGTATGTGGTTGAGAAGATGAGAGAAAATGAGAACCAGAATGTATAAGAAGAACAACAAAAAGACATATTTGGTGATAGGTTGGATGATCTAGACATGAACATTTCAGATGATGATCAAACACCTACGCCCATTGATGCAACCAATACGGTGGGCAGTTCTTCTCGATCAACACAGTCTGGTAATATTCAAAATGACGAGACCGGCTTTTACAAGGGAATGTTATTCAAGGACAAGAAAGAACTATCTACTACTTTGTTTATTTCTTGCTTGAAAAAAGATTTCAGAATAATGAAGGTGATTAATTCGAGCAAAGTCTTTTGCTACAAATGTGCTAATTTGAACTGTAAGTGGTGGTTGAGAGTGGTAAAGTACTTAAGTTCTGACAGATTCTTCATTCATAAACATGAAAAGTATCACACGTGTGGTTTGGATCATATTTCGGGCCAAAATCCTCATGCCACGACAAAGGTCCTCGGTGAATATTTCAAGAATAGATTCCTCGATGGCAAAGGCCCTTCTACAAGGGTTACGACCAATCAACTCCTTATGGAATTGGGTGTCTTGGTCAGTTATTGGAAGATATATATGGCCATAGGGATTGTCAAGGACTTGGTTAGGGGGACGCACGAGCATGGGTATACAGTCCTTGATGTCTACTGTTACATGCTTGAGTCCACAAATCTCGGAAGTAACACGGCGTTGCATGTTGATAAAAATGGAAGGTTCAAGTACTTTTTCTATCCTATGGTGCTTGAATTCAAGGTTTTCGACATTTGAGAAAAGGAATAGCCGTCGACAGTACCTTCTTGAGAAACAGGTAGAATGGAGTTCTGCTAGCGGCGGTGGCGTAGGATGCGGAGAATCATATCTTTCCTGTCGCTTTTTGTGTAGCGGACCAGGAATGTGATGCCTCTTATGGATTTATTTTGAACAACTGCAAAGCTATGTCGAAGATACCGAAGAGTTGTGTTTTGTTTCGGATAGGAATCCAAGTATTCCGAAAATAGGTTTAATTTTCTTCACTTCAGCTTACTTTGGTTGTTGCATCAGGCATCTTGGAGAGAACATTCAGACCAACTTTTATAATGAAAGGGTCGTGACTCTTTTTTATAGAGAAGCTAAAGCACATAGTAGAGAGGAGCTTTTAGACCATTTCAATCAAATAGCGGATATGCATCCCAAGCAACAAAACATCTCTCACGTGTCAATTTCAAGAGATGGAGACAGATGGGGGATTTGATTCATCAGCTATTTTGAATGTGTTAGATAAGAAGTCATGACTTTTAGCTCTCTTTTAATAGTCATCACATACCTTAATTAATCTAAATTGGTGACTTGTTAAATAAACATAGTTAAAAATAAAAAAGTGAAAATTCATGACTTGTAGAACTTGTTTTTTCTTGACGAGCATGTAGTCATCTGACATTGAAGATGGTTACCCTTTGAGCATCCGTAGTCTTGTACGCTACTTAACGGTGAGAAGTAAAGAATAAACACTGTCTGACATTGATGGGGTAGGAAGAATAAGGTGCGTGCAGATGAATGGATCCACTTTCATGCGTGAGAGTTATGTATTATTGATCAAGCTATCGTGATAGACACACATAAAGTACAATGATTTTGTGAATGCAGTTTTTTATCGATTAGACATTGATCCTTCAACCAAGATCCTGCATTTTACAGTTTAGTTTGATAGGTGCAAATTGATAAGGTCGAAAGGTTCTAAGACAGTGGTGTCAATACCCTGTTATATTTTAATGATGGTTTTACTTATGTTTATGTGTCAAGTTTGGAGAAAAGTTCAAGTTTTTGGTAGCAGTGTAAATATCAATAGTGATTGGACCTATTTTAATCGCGCAATGGACTTTTAAAAGGCCTCCAAAGCCTCGCACTGCAGCAAACAACAATGAAAAAATAATAGAAATTCCCCTGGTCCAAATTTATATGAATGGGTTGCTCGGGAGACTATTATACAATATAAGGTGCTTGGGAGAATTCCTGTACGGGAAGGGGGTGGATAAGACCATATATCATCTCAGACCTTATTTAAGAGGAAACACAGGGAAACAAGCAAGGAACTTCTAGCGAATCTTGCTAATGAAATTAACTTGAGATATAAAAAAACTGAATGAGCTTCAAATGTAGAAGTGTATCCAAATATGAAAATCTTTGAGTCGTTCTTGAAAAAGAAAAATGCTCAAGAGGATTGGAGCTGGTCACTTTGCTAGAGACTGCGACTAGCGAGCGTGGCCTGAATGAAGACTCACAAAGTACAGGACCAGAACTATAAGAAAGCAGTTTCGCGAGCACAAGAGATTGGCAAGATTTTTAGTCAAGAATGAAAGTCGAACCAACAACTCCAAAATTAAAAATAAAGGAAGTCGAGGCGTCAATTTTTAAAGTCTAACTTGCATCCCATGCCTTTTGTGGTTATGATCAGGTTAACGGCAGTAGAAATAAAAAGGTCTGAAGTTGGGAAGAAATCCCATGCCTTGTTGTTTCCACTGCCTTTGACCTGACCAGAGCCATAAATAGGAGGTATGGGATGCAAGTCTAACTTTAGAAATTGCCACCTTGGCTTGATCCCTTATTTTTACTTTAGGAGTTGTTGGTTTAGGTTTCAATCCTGACTGACAATCTTACCACCATTGGTCGCGAAGCTAAAACTTTAGATTTCTAGTTCTACATTTTGTGG
This sequence comes from Capsicum pubescens, assembly GCA_030864215.1. NCBI lineage: Eukaryota > Viridiplantae > Streptophyta > Magnoliopsida > Solanales > Solanaceae > Capsicum > Capsicum pubescens. The sequence goes on along the minus strand of CM061548.1, from coordinate 314,767,027 downwards.
GTCTTCATTCAGGCCACGCTAGCTAGTTGCAGTTCCCTAACAAAGTTCACAACCCCAGTCCACTTCAGCATTTTTCTTTTCAAAATAGACTGGTGGATTTTCATTTTTGGATACATTTTCATATTTACAGCTCATTCGATTTTTTCATTTTCACGTTAAATTTATCAGCCAGTTTTGCTACACTCTCCTTCCTACCCTATGTTTCTTCTTAAATAAGGTCTAAGTTGATATAGGGTCTTCTCCACCTCCCCCTTCTCGCACAAGTATTCTTCCAATAACCTTCTGCTATATAATAGTCCACTAGAGCAACCCATCCATATAAATTTGGACTAGAGCAATAACTATATTCATTTTCATTTCTGTTTACAGCAGTGCGAGGCTTCAGAGGCCTTTCAAAAGTCCATTAAACCCTTAAAATCAGTCCAATCACTATTTAAATATTTATACTGCCACCAAAAACTTTAACTCTTCTCCAAACTTGACAAATAAACATTAGCAAAATCTTCATTAAACCGTATTAAGGCATCGGCACCACCTACTTGGTCCCTTAGCCTTACCAGTTCGAACCTAACAATCTTAACTATAAAATGGCATATCTTGTTTGAAATATTAACGCCTAATAGGTAAAGAACCAACATTCACAAAATCAGTGTACTGGATGTGTGTTTTCATGATAGGTTGATCAATAATACATACTTCCCACATATGAAGTGGTTCCATCTGCAACCGGGTTATTTCTCCGAACCCATCTTCACTCTAGCCTTCAATGCTGGTCGGGAAAAAGTTAATCTAGTTTCACTTCCTTTTATTTGCAAACAAGATAAAAATATTTAATGTCAAACAAGAGAAGAACAAAAAAATTACAAAAGGGTAACACAAAATTGAATGAATCAATAGATGACCCATTTGATGCAACAGATTCCACATCTGTTCAACCAATGAGTCATCTGTGCAACAGGCGACGCATCTGTAGCAACAGATGGATGACATATTGCAACAGATGGGTCATATGTTGGAATAAATCAAAACCAACCTTGTTGTTGGCTTAATTTTTTCCAACAGTTACTCTGTATGTTCCCACAGCTGATTCATCAGTTGCAACAGTTGAGGAAACTGTTACAACACCACTAACAACATCAACAACAACATCAACAACAAAGAAATAACACCATATGTTCCAACAGCATCAACAACATAAACACTACGTGTTCCAACAACACCAACACCTCCAACAACAGCACCACCAAAGTAATAAATAAAAGACATAAAAAATGATAATAACAACAAGGCTTTTTAAGTTCTCCCAATAGATGACTTTTTTCACATATTTTAATAAAAATAACGGTTCATTCATTCAAGACTTAAAAGCCACCTTTCCTTCAATTTTTTTAATAAATAGAAAACTAGTAATGGGTAAATCTATAATAACAATATATGTAAATATCTAATTTAAATAGCATACAAAAAAAAGACGATAAGGAGCAATAGTATACCATACCTACAATGTCAAAAAAAATAAAGGAGAGAAAATTTACAACAGATAGTTAAACTGTTGAGATCCAAAAAGATCCTTATCCAAAAGATGGCAATAGATGACAACACCTATTTGATACAATAGATGGCAACGCCTATTTTATAATTTACAACAGATAGTTAATCTGTTACAATAGATGACTTAATCTGTTTGATAAATTCTAATAGATAAGTCATCTGCTGCAACAGGTTAAACATTTATTTTTATATAATTTCAATTGAGTTCATATGTTCAATTACAACTTCAATTGATTAATCAAGAACTAGGGGTGAGTTAATATGGTCAACTATAACTTCAACTGAGTCTTTGGAAATTGCATGATATTGGTATTGCATTTTTCTCGACCTGAGTCATTGATCGATCACTCTGAGTTGAAGCAATTTTTATTACCTCATTATCAAGCTAATATCTAAATTGATTAAGATAGAACTAGCGGTGAGTTCATAGGGTCAACTACAACTTCAATTAAGTCTTTTGAAATTATATGATGTTGGTATTATGTTTCTCTCAACCAGACTCGTCGATCGATCACACTGAGTTGAAGCAATTCTTATTACCTCATTGTCAAGCTAATACCTAAATTGATTAAGTTAGAACTAGGGGTGAGTTCATAGGATCAACTACAACTCCAATTGAGTTTTTAGCAATTGCATGATGTTGGTATTGCGTTTCTCCCGACCAGAGTCGTCGATCGATCACTCTGAGTTGAAGTGATTCTTATTACCTCATTGTCAATCTAATACCTAAATTTATTAATCTAGGACTGAAGGTGAGTTTATATGGTCAACTACAACATCAATTAAGTCTTTTGGTAATTATATTATGTTTGTATTGCGTTCCTCCTGCCAGAGTAGTCGATCGATCACTCTAAGTTGAAGTGATTCTTATTACCTCATTGTCAATCTAATACCTATATTGCTTTAAAATAATTAAAAAAAAATCTTAAAACATATAAGTCATACTTTGCAACAGATGATAATTTTTGTTTTAAAATTTTCAACAGCTCGGCCATCTACCGCAACAGATGGCAATTCTTATTTGATAATTTATAACAGATAGTTAATCTAATGCAACAGATGACTTAATCTATTTGATAAATTTCAACAGACTAGTCATCTGTTGTAACAGGTTGAACATTTATTTTTATACACTTTCACTTGAGTTCATATGTTCAACTACAACTTCAAGTGATTAAGCTAGAACTATGGTTGAGTTCATAGAGTCAACTATAACTTCAATTGAGTCTTTGGAAATTGTATGATATTGGTATTGCATTTCTCTCGACCTGAGTCGTCGATCAATCACTTTGAGTTGAAGCGATTCTTATTACCTCATTGCCAAGTTAATACCTAAATTGATTAAGCTAGAACTAGCTGTAATTTATAGGGTCAACTACAACTTCAATTGAGTCTTTAGAAATTGCATGATGTTGGTATTGTATTCCTCCCGACCAGAGTCATCGATCGATCACTCTGAGCTGAAGCGATTTTTATTACCTCATTATCAAGCTAATAACTAAATTGATTAAGATAGAACTAGGGGTGAGTTCATAGGGTCAACTACAACTTCAATTGAGTATTTGGCAATTGCATGATGTTGGTATTGTGTTCCTCCCGGCCAGAGTCATCGATCGATCACTCTAAGTTGAAGCGATTCTTATTACCTCATTGTCAAGGTAATACCTAAGTAGATTAATCTAGGACTAGGAGTGAGTTCATTAGGTCAACTACAACTTCAATTGAGTCTTTTTACAATTGCATGATGTTGGTATTGCGTTCCTCCTGACCAGATTCGTCGATCGATCACTCTGAGTTAAAGCGATTCTTATTACCTCATTGTCAAGCTAATACCTAAATTGTTTTAAAATAATAATAATAAAAGATCTTAAAGCATATAAGTCATGCTTTGCAATAGATGACAATTTCTGTTTGAAAATTTTCAACGGCTCGATCATCTGTCACAACAGATGGCAATGCCTATATATTAATTTATAACAGATACTTAATTTATTGCAACGGATGGCTTAATCTATTTGATAAATTCCAAAAAATAAGTCATTTATCACAATAGATTGAACATTTATGTTTGTACAATTTTAATTGAGTTCATATGTTCAACTACAACTTCAATTGATTAAGATAGAACTAGGGGTGAGTTCATAGGGTCAACTACAACTCCAATTGAGTCTTTGGCAATTGCATGATGTTGGTATTGTGCTTCTTCTGAACAGAATCATCGATCAATCACTCTGAGTTGAAGCGATTCTTATTACCTCATTGTCAAGCTAATACCTAACATGATTAAGCTAGAACTAGGGGTGAGTTCATAGGGTCAACTACAACTTCAATTGAGACTTTTTACAATTGTATTATGTTGATATTGTGTTCCTCCCGACCAGAGTCATCAATCGATCACTCTAAGTTGAAGCGATTCTTAGTACCTCATTGTCAAGCTAATACCTAAATTGCTTTAAAATAATAATAAAAAAAGATCTTAAAACATATAATTCATACTTTGCAACAGATGACAATTTTTGTTTGAAAATTTCCAATGGCTCGGTCATCTATCGCAACAGATAGCAACACCTATTTGATAATTTACAATAGATAGTTAATCTGTTGCAATAGATGACTTAATCTGTTAGATAAATTCTAATAGATAAGTCATCTTTTGCAACAGGTTGAACATTTGTTTTTATACAATTTCAATTGAGTTCATATGTTCAACTACAACATCAATTGATTAAGCTAGAACTAGGGGTGAGTTCATAGGGTCAACCATAACTTCAATTGAGTCTTTGGAAATTGCATGATGTTGGTATTGCATTCCTCCCGACCTGAGTCATCGATCGATCGCTTGAGTTGAAGTTCTGTGACAATCTTTGTTGCATTTATTTGGTTTGCTTATTTGTATGGTGTTAAGTTGAGTTAGCCTATGATGCCTACCAGTACTTGTTGATTTACTAATGCTACCTGAGCTATTCTTTTTATTAAGTGCAAAGTGTATTATGGTATTTGACATAAAACTTTGACTAAATTAATATTTTTAAAACTTGTCATTCTTTTTCAAAATACAGATCAACCCATACAAATCATCCATTTGTGGGAAAAATGTTTCATCATTTCAAATCTTGAGTTCTCTTTCTTTTCTCTCTCTCAACAATACAGACAACAACTACTCAACAAATTGCTCAACCCTTCATAACAGATCGATTTTCTTCTCATTTTCGACCACATAGGTGTTTTTTTTCGACTTTATTCTTGTTTGTACCAGTGTTTTTCACTGTCTTCATAGGTAACAGAGTTTAAGAAGAGTTCTATATTTGTTATTTTTTAAAAACATTAGGCATTTTAAGTTAATGATGAAAAAGAAGACTTTTAGTTGTATTATCTTCGAGAATGAGTTTACAATTTTGAGTTTTGATGGTAAACTTATAGGAAGAACCCAAGAAAACCCTAGTTTTTGTCGCAGTGTTCCATTGACTATCTGGTATTATTGGATGGTGTTTGTGGTATTGGTGTTGGTGGTCGTCGTGGTGGTACTGGTGGTGTTTGTGCTGGCTGTTGGTGGCATTGGTTGGTGGTGTGTGTAATGTATTTTTTAAAATTTAAACATACATGAATTGTAATGTAATTTTTCTTTTTCTGTTATTTGTAGGTAAAACATGTCTCCCAAAAGAAAAAATAGTAAAAGTGGATCAACTTCTTACCACCTAACAAAAAAGCTACAGTACAGAGGGATTCGGAGGATCTTCCTAAATAATCTTAGTTAGGGAAAAGTGAAGATGGGGAAAGTTATGAAAACGACGTTGAGGGAGGTGGACAAGGGTCTGTATGTAATGCCCCAAAAATCGTGTCCCGAGACGCCACACGGTGCTTAGGGTCACAAGTGACCCCAAGCTAACCCTTTCATAGGTATAACTCAAAAGCAGCTGATTTAAAACATAATTCTGAGAGAATGAAGCTGAAAATATCTCAATACAGAATTTGTTCAATACAATATTGGAATTACAAGATGACAATTCTACTAACACATATACATATACAAGAAGGAGACTGAATACATCAACCACTACTACTGCCTATGAAGCCTCTACTAGTATTGCATGTACATAAACGGGTCATGACTCCCAACCATCCCACTCAATATGGCCGACAGAAGAAAATACAGTGTCTTTGAACTGAAACAACCAACACAAGACCTTGAACTATAAAGACTCTTTTACCTGCTGACCAGATGTTGCAACTGAATAGAATAGTAGATGGAGGTCAGCACAAAGAGAATGTACTGAGTATGTGGGGGTGCATGCAACACTTTAAATAACATTATCAATTTCATGAAAACATGCATATAGACAATGATGACTCACTTGGCTTGAGTTATATCAAACCATACTCTTCATACTTTCATAATAAATAGTTCAAATGGTAAAATCTCATAATCCATATAAATCATCAAAAATCATAAATTATGATAAATCATCATAAATTATCATATTGTCAAAATTCATCATAGGTAATCATAATTCATCATAATATCTCAACTCTTTGACTCAAATCTCAGAGTGACTCGGTAATTCAAGAAACATGACTTTTATGGACAGGGGAGTTTCCTATAACCGACAACCCCACGTGAGCTACGTGGAATACCAACGTTTGAAACCCCCGTTAGAAGGAGAGTCATACTCTTTGCCAGGGAGTACGACCTTAAAACTGCAATAATCACAATCGGGCTCTCTGGCCAATAATATCATCATCAAACAACCCTACGGTGGCACATAGGTTTGGAAAAATATCAAATTTCCCTCTCGGTGCTAAGTACTACACCCTGACAAACTCAGAACGCGTTAGGAAATCCACCATCATCATCACAAGGGTCTATCATAAAGACCAAAACAAATATCTCAATTTATAATTCATCAACAATTTGTGGATTCCTAACCCCAACTTCGACTTAAAATATTTCAATCTTTTTCAACATCAACAAGGTATCAATGCATTGAACCATAACCGACTCGACATTTGGACAAGGATATGGAGACTCAATACGTAATATTTTCAACAATTCAACTCATCAAAATCATCCGGAAAAAAAATATCAAAATTCATCTCAACATCTATATCAAAATCAATCTTTCTCATAGTCAAAATCATCTCGACTCTGCAAGTTCAAGGTCAATGTACTCAAATGATTATTCTTTCAATTCGATAATTAAATCATGACAACAGCTTTTGAAAATTACTTGAGACCTTCAATTCATAATAAGAATACATATCCCGTAGTACAACTCAAATCACGACTTTTATCTCGAAAGCCTTCAGAAATATCAATTCATTGTAGTAGTATGCAATTCATAGCATAAATTCTCAATTTAAGAAGTAGAGTAATGAAGTAATCATGTATATCCATATTGGAAAAAAAAATCAAAGTCTTATAAATCCTTCATAAAGTAATTTGAGTGTATACCCATTTTTCGAATATCATGAAATTTCAATAATAGAACTCAACCTTTTTAAATGTCAAAATGTAACAATTTATCAAGTCATGACAACATCAATATTTTTGAGAAAATATCAAAGACTCATGGTAACATCTCAAATGTTATATCTCAATATGCTCAATGATTTAATTTTGTCATAAAGAAGCTTTAAGCTTATCATAAATCTCAAAATCATTCCAAAATACCATTTCAACATATATCTCGAAATCATTCAAAATAAAAATATGAAATTTACAATTATAGATATCAAGACATCTCATGTCTCAAATATATATTCAATAATTCAAATCGTCATTGGAAAGCATAAAGCTTGACACATATCTCAAAATATTATTCCAAAATACCATCTCGACATACGTCCCAAAATCATTCAAAATACCACCTCGTGGTAAAAGTGTGTAATTCGCAATGATAATTATTAAATCATATCATGAAAATATTGAGATAATCATACAAATCAAAGTTTATTCATTCAACCATCATAATCTCATAATCGAATTATTTAGACATAATCTCACTTGAAAAATCATGTAAAACCATAATAAAATTAAAGCTTTGGGCACAAGAACGGAAGATTGCTCTTGTTCAAAACCCCAATACCTTGAAATTGACTTCTTGATTATGGAATTCTGTTCGGAAAAATAATGGGTGCTCCTCAAAGGTCTTGAAATGAGGAGTTCGTTTATCGAATTAATTTTGGATTTCTACGGTGAAATTGAAAGATATTTGAAGGTGAAATTTGGCTAGGGTTTCATTATCCCAAATGTTTCATGGAGAAAATAAATTTTGAAGGTTCAATTATGGATTAAATGGAAAAAATTTCGTCCAAGAGGGGGTGTGAAATGACCAAATTGCCCTTAAAAAAACAAATAATGTCAAATCTGTCCTTTGGTAGACTATTTTGATAGACTGAAGTAGATCGACCATAACGTTTTACTATAATAGCCAAATTAGATAAAACTAATTTCATTAGAAAGAGGACTCTTAGAGCTTTCCGTTGATATATAGTATCTCACCCAGATCATTATGTACAAGGAGTTATGGTCATTTGAAGTTGACCCAAAAAATCGCTTTTGATAGGCTGAACTAGATTGACCATAACTTTTTTCTCCGATAGTCAAATTGGATAAAACTAATTTCATTAGAAAGAGGACTCGTAGATCTTTCCATTGATATATAGTAGATCACCCATATCATTATGTATAAGTATTTATGATTGTTTGAAGTTGATCATGAAATTCGCCTGGCTGCAGTAATTTTAATTTCCTGCACGTTTTACTGTTCATAGTTCGATCGGAATGGTCGTAGTTCGATCGGAATGGTCGTAACTCATCGCTCGAGTGTCCGTTTTCGATGATCTACATATCGTTGGAAATCTTATTTGATACTCTACGTAATGGTAGGTCAAAGTCTTAGAAATACTACACAAAAAATTTATGGATCGCTCTAAAGCGTAGAACTCGATACGTTTCTCACGAAATCTTTACGAAGAAAATTTTTTGGGGTATTACACTGTAGATGGTGATGAGAAAAATAAAAGTGAGGAGGAGGAAGAAAAATATAAACAAGAAGATGAGGGATAAGAAAGTGAGAAAGAGGATGATAATGCATCACCAATGGGGCATGAATTAATATCAAAATCCCAGCATGAGGCTATCAAAACTATTAGTATTGATAGGTTTCAAGTTGTGATGCCAATAGATGACCCTACAAAACTAACTGGTAATCTTGTACTTAATGTCAGTTGGGAAAACCTTTTGACGAACTTAGGAATATTATGAATAATGAAAACATAGACGAACTTTTTAAGAAGAGCTGCTTTAAACACTTTCTTGAGCTGCCTGAGGTCCACGCTGTCTATTTCCAAATAAGCATGGTATATGATCTTCTCAAGTGCATGATCAAGTATATGGGGGATGATAAAGATTCAAAGGAGGGGAAAAAAGATGGATGAAATCTGGATTAACTACTGTGGCAAGCCGATTTATTTTGGCTTGAAAGAGTTTGCCATAGTAATGGGTTTGAGATGCGATCGTCCAGAAGAACCTCTCACCAAGAAAACACCATGCAAAAGGTCCAAGGTAAGCAAGACAGCCAAACCACCACTATCAAATAGTGGTAAGGCATTGTCCCAGTGACCACCCACCAAAACCAGACCACCCACCAAAACCAACAAATGCAAGAAAAAAATAAATGGGTTGTTGGACATTAATGGAAGTGGGTGTAAAGCCAATAAGTTGATAGAAAATCTCAAGGATAAAACCATACCAAAGCAATACAGGGAGAAATTATGCTAAGTTTGGTTTGCCCATTCCGTTATATGGCAAGAGACGTAACAAAGTCATAGAAGATGATTTTTTAAGCTTGCTGATGATTTTGAGAAATTCATCAATTATCCCTGGGGATATAACAGCTACTACTTGACTGTCAAATATTTACTGACAAAGCTAAATATTTACTGACAAATCTATCCATAAAGATGATTACATTATACGGCTTTTCTTGGTCTTTCATGATAAATTTAATCACTATTTGTTTACTCATCCATTAATTTATATTGAATAATTATTATGACCTTTTTTGCTTGCCTCCTATTTATATTTTTTAGGCTTGGGAATTTGAAGTCATTCCTCACCTCCGAAAGCAAGTCAAGGATTATCCGGATGAGTTTCTCATCCAAGGATCCTTAGGTGGTTGGCTGCAAAGAGCAATATAAGAATTAAGGAGGCTGATCTCTTTAACCCTCCGGATGATGTATTACGTCTTTTTTCAAGTAAAATGATTTGACTCAAAGAAAGATATTGAAACAAATGTGCCATTTGTTGCGACAAATGCGTCATATGTTGCAACAGATTACCCGTCTACTACAACTGGTGCAACGATGGGTGATCTGTTGCAATAGAAGATCCATATTTCGCAACAGATTAACCATCTGTTGCTCTATTTCTCTGAACTTTACTTAATAGATTACCCATCTACTATAAATTATGCAACAGGTGGGTAATCTGATGCAACATATTGTTAATCTATTACAACATACAGATCATCTATTGTGACAGATAGATCATCTGTTGCATAAGCTATCTATGTTAACATGTATCCCAACTGAATGCAAATTATTATATAATTTAAATATATCTATCTTTTTTTATAGGTTAGGCATCCAGGGATCGTGTCTACTGAGCAGGAGTTGGGGATGACTTCTTTTATTACTCTAGGTCTTGTTGATACAATAGCAGACCCAATGATGGAGTTAATAATGAAGGAATTGGCTGGAGCAAACATCCATAAGAAGAGCAATTAGGCAAGGTCAGCCTAGTGTTGAGGCACTTCATGACCAACCTACTGTAACAGATCCAGGTGCTTCTTCTGGGGGTGTTGCTGGTGGAGTTGATGTTGGTGGTAGGCATACTGATACTACTTCCTGTGATAATGTTGAGCATGTTAATGCTCAAGAAAAAATAAATATGTTTGAAAACACCTTTTTCACAGGTCTCTCTCACCCTTACACAGGTACTCTCACCCTTACACCAGTCTCTCTCACCCCTCTTCACCCTCATGTTCTCGTTGCAAATGCAAAGAGTGCAAGGACAACTAGGATAACTCTTTGAAAAAGTAGATGCTATCGCTAAAGCTGTTGAGAAATAGAAATCCAAAAGGGGTGTCATACCATCCAAGAAGGTGAGGGGGCCATACACTTCTACAGTGGCGGTTGGGAGGCAGAAAAAAACAATTACCCAAGTACTCTCCAATCAAAAATTCAAAAAAATTACAACTTTTTTTTTTCAAAAGTTGTTGAAGTTCAGGGGCCATTCGTGAAGGTGGACATATATGCGAAACTTGGCGCCAAAGAAAAAAGGGATCTTCGACGGGAAAAGCAAGGCACACAAGATTACCCCATTCATACCTTTTCCACCCAAGACTTCAGAAGTATGACAGATATGCATATGCAGTACGTGGACAGGGTAAGTTTACTTTTCCTAACCTAGCCTTCTAATCTACTTGTCATCTGTTACAACATATGTGTATTCTGGTATAACTTGTGATGGTTCTTTTGTAACATATTACCTATCTCTTGCATAAGTTGCGTTAGATGGGTAACCTGTGAACAGATTCAGAGAACCCTCTGCAACAGACGGACCATCCATTGCATCTTTCCACTATGTTTTCCTTCTTTACAATTACTAACCTATTTAAAAATTGACTTCTTATATCACAGTATGTTGAAGAAATTCTCTGCCTCATGGGGGGTGTCACACCCCTTTTTCGCCCGAAGGAATCGAGTCGAAGGATTTTTTCAATTAAAGTGACGTTATTGAATAGGGATTATTTTATTTACAGAGTCGCCACTTGAAATTGTGTTATGGTGTTCCAAGTCACCTTTTTGAATCCCTAATCAAAAGAAAATGACTCTTTGTTATGGTTTGCGAAAACAGAAGACTGGGTAAGAAATTTTGTTGACCGAGGAGAAGGTGTGAGGCATCCCTCGAGTCCCGTGGTTCTAGCACAGTGGCTTTATTGACTAATCTTAACTTAAACTATTTCGATAATTATGTTGGGGCCTAGGTTCGCTCATTTTTTTATATCTAAAATCTATCCATAACTCTTGTATTAAATCGGTGAAAATTAATGTTAGAAAATATTTGTCAAGGTGCATATTGCATCCTCGAATTATTTTTAAACGTCTCAAAAAGATGCGTACGCCGCATTCTTAATCGAGACAAAATTTATTAAATGTGAAATCTTATCTAGCATAAAAAAAAGCACTTGCTTCATTTCTTGAAAATTCGAGATCATTTTATCTTCTTCATTTTTATTCTTTTTTACTTTTTATTTTAAAATGAGTTTTGGAATTAATCCGCAATTCGGCTCTCTTCCTTATGAAAACGAATATTTCCTCTCTTTTCTATTGTCAAATATTATGGGTCTTGAATTAAAATTTAAAATCATGATTCATTCAATTTGCTATGGCTAACTACTGACCAAACCGATAGCCAACTCATTTCCCATCACAACTAAAATCTTAGCAGATGATAAATGTAAATACATCCAATCAATTGAAACCAAATGTTCAAATACTACAATTAGAACAACAGACCAAATATAGACGAAACAACAAAATTAAATTACTATACTTGACCAAACTTATTTGAAACAATAATGGTTATTTAAATTAATAACTTAAACCTCAAGATTCAATTTTTAAGCCAACTACAAAAATATTTTTTTAAAAGAAAATAAAAAAAAATCTTGACAACTTCAAACACTATAAAAAAAGAAAAAAAAAATAAGAAAATGAATAAACCATTTTTCTTTCGTCATTTTCTCAGCTTTTTCTTTGCTTTTTTTTTTAATCTTTTTATCTGTTTGCATACATATAGGTTAAGCATATACAACTCACAAAAACTTTAAATGTTTACTACAAAAATCACATGATTGGTAGATGATTTTTTGTATATATATTATTTCTAATATGTAAATGAACAATTTAAACAATCTATGTTTAGTGGTACAATGAAAGGTTCAAATAAACTATCGGACTATATATAATAACTCTTCTGTTAACAAAGTGGTTTATTTATATTCACGTTGTTATATGAATAATATCTTAAAAATAGTCATTGTTGAAGTCAAAACAAAAATTTTTTTATAGGAACATTTAGTGTGTAGTAAAAATGTGTGCAGGTGTGTACTTTTTTTTTTTTTTTTTTTTTACATGCATGCATATGTCACATAATAAGATTTATCATAAATACTTTCTAATTATACATAAACTAAATGTGACTTTACAATCTTTCAACATTATTAACTTTAAAAAAAATATATACCATTAAAAAAAACTAACCAACATAATTTCAAGTCAATAAGTGAATCATAAATAAAGATGTAAAGTGCGAACTATATAAAAATAACAAACTACACACACTAAATAATATAACAAGTCGTTGGAACAACTTCATTCATGCTTTGATTCCAAAACTATGGTACATGGATTGAATAAGAACCTGTATGACGAATTAAACCAAACGAAAAAGCTTTTACGTCGAACCAAAAACTCGAACGGAAATCTAAACTCAATCTTTCAACCCAAGAATATTCAAACTCCTTTCTGTTTGTTTTTTTTGCCTTTTTCTCTCAATTTTCTCACTTTTTCTCTTCTCCTCCTTTTGTTTTCATTTTTGTTGTTTCTGTTTCCTTTTTCTTTTTCAATGTTGTTCTCTGCCTCCTTTTTTTTTTTTTGTCCGTGTGTATATAAAGGGAACCTAAGGGAGGGAGTTAGGGAGGTTGAGATAATATAGGGGGTGGTTGGGGTAGGTTTTTTTAGGATAAGATCACTTTAAAAATAAATAAATAAATAAATAATAATAATAATAAAAATATTAAATAATTAATTTTTATACTTAATAAAATATAACTAATCAAACATAAAAAATAATTAAGAAGAAAAGAAAGAAAAAATTACTAACTTATTTATAAAAATCTAAATTAAAAGAAAATATTTTTGAAACTTTTTTTTATTATTATTTTAAAATTAAATTTAAAAAAAAATACCCTAACATGTAAATTTTTTTGTTGAATATATTTTCACAATTTTAAAATGAAATAAGAATTAAAATAATATCGGATCAAATATAAATATTAAATAATATATATATTAAACTCAGGGAGGGTCAAAATCACGTGTCTACATTTTGCCCCTCTTTGTTTGAAATCTAGAAGAGTTTTCATACAAAGAAGTAGACAAAGAGGTAATTTTTTATCTTCACCCTGTTCTTCAGGCGGGCTCCTGGACTTACAATTTCATCACCCTGTTCTTCAGGCGGGCTCCTGGACTTACAATTTCTTCACCCTGTTTTTCAAGCGGGCTCCTGGACTTATAATTTCTTCACCCTGTTTTTCTGGTGGGCTCCTTGACTTCTTTTTTCTTCACCCTGTTCTTCAGACAGGCTCCTAGACTTACAATTTCTTCACTCTTCTCTTCAGGCGGGCTCCTGGACTTTTAATTTCTCCACCCTGTTCTTCAGGCGGGCTTCTGAACTTACAATTTCCTCACCCTATTCTTCAGGCGGGCTCCTAGACTTTCAGTTTTTTCACCCTGTTCTTCAGGTGGGCTCCTGCACTTTTTTTTTATTTTTCAAATATGTTCCTGAATTCAAAATAAAAGGTGAAACAGAAAAATAACATCCCATTCCTCAGGAGGGTCCTGTTCACAAAGTAAATTTCCATTCTTCAGGAGGGTCCCGAGCACAAAATAAATTCTCATTCTTCAGAAGGGTCCTGTTCAAAAGTAAATTCCCATTCTTCAGGAGGGTCCTTTTCAAAAGTAAATTCCATTCTTTAGGAGGGTCATGTTCAAAAAGTAAATTTCATTCTTCAGGAGGGTCCTGTCCCATTCTTGAGGAGGGTCCTGAGCATAAAATAAATTCTCATTCTTCATGAGGGTCCTGAGCATAAAATAAATTCTCATTCTTCAGGAGGGTCCTGTACCATTCTTCAGAAGGGTCCTAGGCATAAAATAAATTCCCATTCTTCAGGAGGGTCCTGTCCCATTCTTCAGGAGGGTCATGAGCATAAAATAAATTTTCATTCTTCAGAAGGGTCCTGAGAAAAAAGTAAATTCTCATTCTTCAGGAGGGTCCTGTGCAAAAAATAAATTCCCATTCTTCAGGAGGGTCTTGTCCCATTCTTCAGGAGGGTCCTGTCCCATTCTTCAGGAGGGTCCTGAGCATAAAATAAATTCCAGTAAACACGAAAAAAATTTTGCCCCAGTTTGCACTAGTAAATTTTACGAGTGTCATCAGATCACAACTTTTGAAAAGTACAGTACAGAGAGTGAATCAAAGCCCTGCTAAAGAAATGCATCGCATCAGAGTAAAACTGATGACCAAAATTAGGAATTGTGTCTCCTAAGAGTTAAATTGAAGGACTCGAATAGAAAGTGCGTCTTCTAGGAGTGATGGTTCAAATTAGGAAGTGTTTCACCTAACAAATAAAAACTAACTTATTCAGACTAGGAAGTGCGTCTTCTAAGGGTTAAATGAAATGAATCGACTAGAAAGTGCGTTTTCTAGGAGTGAAGGTTCAAGTTAGGAAGTATTTCACCTAAAAAATGAAAACTAACTTATTCATACTAGGAAGTGCGTCTCCTAAGAGTTGAATGAAATGACTAGACTAGAAAGTGTGTCTTCTAGGAGTGATGGTTCAAATTAGGAAGTGCTTCACCTAACAAATGAAAACTGACTTATTCAGACTATGAAGTACGTCTCCTATGGGTTAAATGAAATGACTTGACTAGAAAGTGAGTCTTTTATGAGTGAAGGTTCAAGTTAGGAAGTATTTCACCTAATAAATAAAAACTAACTTATTCAGACTAGGAAGTGCATCTCCTAAGAGTTGAAAGAAATGACTCAACTAGAAAGTGCATCTTCTAGGAGTAAAGGTTCAAGTTAGGAAGTACTTCACCTAACAAATAAAAACTGACTTATTCAGACTAGGAAGTGTGTCTCCTACGATTTGAATGAAATGACCCGACTAGAAAGTGCGTCTTCTAGGAGTGATGGTTCAAGTTAGGAAGTGCTTCACCTAACAAATGAAAACTGACTTATTCAGACTAGGAAGTGCGTCTCCTAGGGGTAGAATGAAATGACTCGACTAGAAAGTGCGTCTTCTAGGAGTGATGGTTCAAGTTAGGAAGTGCATCACCTAATAAATGAAAACTGATTTATTCTGACTAGGTGCGTCTCCTAGGGGTTGAATGAAATGAGTCAACTAGAATGTGCGTCTTCTAGGAGTGATGGTTCAAGTTAGGAAGTGCATCACCTAACAAATGAATCTTGAATTATCCGGACTAGGAAGTGCGTCTCCTAGGGGTTAAAATGATGAGTTTTTACCATTATTGATTACTAAATCTGTGTAACAATATTGCCTCTTGCATTTGCAGAAATGAGAAATTGCAGCTTTTAATAGTTAAACTTTGAAACCTTTGATATGAAGGTAAAACATGTTTTTGTTTCATATAAAGAGAACTTTTTAATTTAAAAGTACGGTGGTTGATTTGTGGCATTTGGCTATTGAGACGATCTCTTGCACTTGTCATGCCCAGCTCCATTGCAAATCATTGATAGGTATTGTTGACTTCTTGTAGTTTTGATCCCAAATTCGGACTGCTAAAACATTTTGACTCAAATCATATTTCTCTTGCATGATGCCTCGGAATTCAGCTTCAAATACACCTTTTATACTTTTATGAGTCCAAAAACTATCGGATAACTAGCATTCTCGAGTATTTTACTTTATTTTTTAAACATGTTATCTTTGTGTGTTGGTCTTTTGTCTTGCTTTGCCCAACTGAAGGAGTTGGTAGCAAGTTTTGAAGTCCTTCCTCACTTATCTTGATAAAATTTTGACTAAAAAAATACATGAAAGATGACGATAGTGATTTTCTTTTGACCACAAAAATCAAAAATCAAAAATCAAAAATCAAAAATAAAAATAGAAAAAAAAAATAAAAAAAATAGGAAAGGACAATAGACATCTCTTCTTAAAAAAAAATGTCAAAAAGAAAATTTTATCTGGGTGTGGCATCTGATTCTAGTGACTATGACATGCATATTAAATTAAACAACCTGATCTATCCAAACTAATCACTATCACTTTTTGCACACTCATTGAATTTGAAAGGGAATCATTCTTGAACTTGTTCCCTCTGGATTATAATCCTTCTTAGGCTAGTGACACCTCGATGCGTTTTCGCCAACAAGCCGCTCCAACTTTTTTTTTCTTTTTCAACTCATTATCGTCTTATAGTGCCCATGAAGATCTCACACCTCACGGTCGCCTTATGATGCCCAAAAGGGTTTTCACCAATAAGACTCTCTCATTTTTTTTTTTAGAAAATAATACTCAAAATATGAAATATCGTGCACCTATAATATGTTTAGCCTTGACATTCTCAAAGATTGATCTGAAGGTCTTTCTTTGGTTGTAACTTGGCTTTTGGAATGGGATAGAAAGAAAGGTCGGCATGAGGCTTAAAATTTACACAACATTGGATAAAATACACAACTTTTGGAATCGACTCTTTTAAGGAAATAAACTTTTGTTCCAGTTTTATTTCATTCTGGGTAACTTGAATTTTCTTTTGGTTGGACTGAACCTCAGAGTAGGGCTGCCTACGTATCTTGTCATAGCAAGAATCAGGTCAAACATAGTTCAGGCATTTCTTTTGCTTGAATTTGGATTTTTGATTGATTTTTTCTTTTTTTTTTCAACTTTTTTTTTTCATTTTTCTTGATACTCTCTTCTTTTTACTTTTCAAATTCTATTTTGATTTCAAAAGAGGGGTACGAAAGAAAATAACACTAAAGCTCAAAAGGGGTAACAAAGGATGACACAACATTTGAGTAGTAGAATGAAATGCTTCGTCATATCAATCCTTAAAAACACAAGTACATAACATGTAATCTGAGAGTAGAACATGAAGATCATACGCATCATTTTCAACATTGATCGTGACTAAGCTCATGCACTTGCGTCACTTCTTTTAAGCTTGTGAAATATACATGTCCACTTATATTGTATTTTTTTCTCGATGAGTGACTCATGCCCTTTTGGAGCTAACTTCCTTTTGTTTTTCCTTATAGTGGATACTATATATCCTCCGATTGATCCCATTCAAAATTCTCAAATTGAATCTTCTAATCGATGATCAAGTTATTTCCTGATTCACAAAGTGATTGCCTCAATACATTCAAAAGAGGTTGTAATATCAGCCCAAATACCTGAACACTTTACTTATTTTCTTATATGCTTTTTTCTTTCAACTCTATCTTCTTCTCAAATGTTTCAGGATTAGATTGGATTTAAAGAACAGTCTGTGAATTCAACATGTATATCATATCACTAGAATCACTATAGAAAGAGTTCTCTAAAGAAAAGAAAGACAAAAAATATATATATAATAAAAATAAAATTAAAATAAAAAATGACACACATTTGTGGACCAAAAGATAGAAGGATTTGAATGAAAATTATAATAAAATAAGATAAGATATATCCCAAATTCCAACCCTAAAATAATTTGGGTAGTAGAAAGAAAACAAAAAAAACTACCAAAAATGTTTCCTCGTGGGGAGCAGATTGGCTTCTAAATTGCCGAACTTAATATTTTAGCCATTGAATTGCACGTCGACCTTAATGGAGTCTCCACAATCATTACTACATCATCTTTTTTTTCTTTTTTGAACTCGATCATTTTGAATTTATCACTTCAAACTCTCTCCAAAGTAAACCATCAACAATTTCTCTTTTCCCCTACTCCTCTTCATTGATTACAAAACTTTTTCATATGAGTCAAAGGATCACCATGACCCTCGTACATGTCCAACTTTGGTGTTATGGAGTTTAGAGGCAAGTGAATATTGAAACATGTAAAATCCTTATGAGAACCCTCTTTTTCTCTCTCAGTATTTGCATGTTTCTCATATTTTGCTCTAAATTTCTCACTTTTCAGATCATTTCTTATTATTCCTCATTTCTAACAATCTATACCAACTCGTCTCAGACCCTATATCATTTTTTGTGGGTCATCTTCCTTGTTCTTTCAACATGGTGTTGTATTGGTGAGATGTCAACTTAGCCACAAACTAACCACCTTTACACTATTTTGATTTTGGAGAAAATTAATGTGTCAGAGTTTAAAATTTTTCTTTTTAAGACCACCGAATCCATGAAAGACTGCCTACGTATCTCATTAAGATGAGAATCAGGTGTGCGTAGTTCTTAAAAATTATGTCGTACAAAATTCAGCCTCAAGACCCCTAAAGGTTCAGAGCTATTAAGATTTATATATATATATATATATATATATATATATTTGTAAAAACTTAGCCTCATGATCTCTAAAGATTCAGGGCTGTTAAGATTTATATATTTTTATTTAATTTGTAAAAACTTAGCCTCATGATCCCTAAAGATTCAGGGCTATTAAGATATATATAAAAATTGGACCAGAGAATTAGAAAAATAATTATGAAAGTAATCATATTTTCAAAATATTCCCCAATAAATCTATGAATAATTTTTCAAAAGATAGGGTTGTATCCCGAGGAGGACCTCCTACGTATTCCACTAAGATGTGAGAATCAAACCCTCGTAGTTCATAAAGACCGTAAAATTATGTTACTATATTTTTTCTTTCTTTTTTAAAAAAAAAGTTCGTTGAAAAATGATTCACAAAAATTAATCTCTTGCATTTTAAAGTTGCCTAAAGTCGGTCAACAAACAAATAGCCTTCCAAACAAATGTCAAAGAGCAAGTAGGATGCACACGTTGGTCTTTATAAAGTAGGTCACCTGTCCTAGACAGACCCGACCTCTGTGCCGAGTCCCGCTAAGTCAAATGCATATGATGCAAATAAAGCGGCACCTAATAGGGATAACCAGATTCTAAATTTTCAGTTCTTCTAAGTTTAAACCTAATAGGGATAGGTGTCTAGACTGGCTTATCCAAGCGGACACTCGAACCGAGGAGGGACAACTTGGTCGGTAGCAGGGCAACACCGCCTTCGTTGTCGATCCGAACCCCGCCTAACATGTGTGACTATAATCCTTCACCAGGTGCCTTGAGACTCTGGCTATCTCAAAAAGAAGGTAGGATACATATGCTGCATTCCTTCTATCCTATTTCAGAGACTCAGAGGGGGTGCGCCAGAAAAGACAGTATATAATACAGTTCAATCAATATCAAAGCGGTAAATAAGCGATAAGTAGCACATAAGGCCAACAAACATAATATCAACAATAATTAAAGCAGGTATAAGTCAATATCAAAAACTCGAATTCTTATTAATCCCCAATGGAGTCGCCAGAGATATCACACTCCTTTTTCTCCCGAAGGAATCGAGCCGAAAGATTTTTTCAATTAAAGTGACGTTATTGAATAGAGATTATTTTATTTACAGAATCGCCACTTGAAATTGAGTTATGGTGTTCCAAGTCACCTTTTTGAATCTCTAATCAAAAGGAAATGACTCTTTATTATGGTCTAGGAAAACAGAAGACCGGGTAAGAAATTTTGTTAACCGAGGGGAAGGTGTGAGGCACCCCTCGAGTCCCGTGGTTCTAGCACGGTCGCTTTATTGACTTATCTTAACTTAAACTATTTCGATAATTATGTTGGGGCCTAGGTTCTCTCATTTTTTTATATCTAAAATCTATCCATAACTCTTGTATTAAATCGGTGAAAATTAATTTTAGAAAATATTTGTCAAGGTGCATATTGCATCCTCGAATTATTTTTAAACGTCTCAAAAAGAGACGTGCACCGCATTCTTAATCGAGACAAAATTTATTAAATGTGAAAGCTTATCTAGCATTAAAAAAAGCACTTGCTTTATTTCTTGAAAATTCGAGATCATTTTATCTTATTCATTTTTATTCTATTTTACTCTTTATTTTAAAATGAGTTTTGGAATTAATCCGCAATTCGTCTCTCTTCCTTACGAAAATGAATATTTCCTCTCTTTTCTATTGTCAAATATTATGGGTCTTGAATTAAAATTTAAAATCATGATTCATTCGATTTGCTATGGCTGACTACTGACCAAACCGAGAGCCAACTCATTTCCGATCACAACTAAAATCTTAGCAGATGATAAATGTAAATACATTCAATCAATTGAAACCAAACGTTCAAATACTACAATTAGCACAACAGACCAAATATAGACGAAACAACAAAATTAAATTACTATACTTGACCAAACTTATTTGAAATAATAATGGTTATTTAAATTAATAACTTAAACCTCAAGATTCAATTTTTAAGCCAACTACAAAAACTTTTTTTTTTTTAAGAAAATAAAAAAAAATCTTGACAACTTAAAACACTATAAAAAAAAACAAGAGAATGAATAAACCATTTTTCTTTCGTCATTTTCTCAACTTTTTTTTAAAAAAATCTTTTTATCTGTTTGCATACATATAGGTTAAGTATATACAACTGACAAAAAACTTTAAATGTTTACTACAAAAATCACATGATTGGTAGATGATTTTCTGTATATATATATTTTTTCTAATATGTAAATGGACAATTTAAACAATCTATGTTTAGTGGTTTAATGAAAGGTTCAAATAAACTATCGGACTATATATAATAACTCTTCTGTTGACAAAATGGCTTATTTATATTCACGTTGTTATATGAATAATGTCTTAAAAATAGTCATTCTTGAAGTCAAAACAAAAAAATTTTTATAGGAACATTTAGTGTGTGGTAAAAATGTGTGCAGGTGTGTACTTTTTTTTTTTACATGCATGCATATGTCACATAATAAGATTTATCATAAATACTTTCTAATTATACATAAACTAAATGTGACTTTACAATCTTTCAACATTATTAACTTTAAAAAAAATATATATTATTCAAAAAAAACTAACCAACATAATTTCAAGTCAATAAATGAATCATAAATAAAGAAGTAAAGTGCGAACTATATAAAAATAACAAACTACACACACTAAATAATATATCAAGTCATTGGAACAACTTCATTCATGCTTTGATTCCAAAAATATGGTACATGGATTGAATAAGAGCTTGTATGACGAATTAAACCAAACGAAAAAGCTTTTACGTCGAACCAAAAACTCGAACGGAAATCTAAACTCAATCTTTCAACCCAAGAATATTCAAACTCCTTTCTTGTTTTTTTTTTTTTGCCTTTTTCTCTCACTTTTCTCACTTTTTCTCTTCTCCTCCTTTTGTTTTCATTTTTTTTGTTTCTGTTTCCTTTTTCCTTTTCAATGTTGTTCTCTTCCTCCTCCTTTTTTGTTTGTTTGTCCATGTGTATATAAAGGGAACCTAAGGGAGGGAGTTAGGGAGGTTGAGATAATATAGGTGGTGGTTGGGGTAGGTTTTTTAGGATAAGATCGCTTTAAAATAATAATAATAATAATAATAATAATAATAATAATAATAATAAAAATATTAAATAATTAATTTTTATACTTAATAAAATATAACTAATCTAACATAAAATATAATTAAGAAGAAAAGAAAGAAAAAAAAGAAAAAAAATTACTAGCTTATTTATAAAAATCTAAATTAAAAGAAAATATTTTTGAAACTTTTTATTATTATTATTTTAAAATTAAATTTAAACAAAATACCCTAAAATGTAAAAAAAAAATTGAATATATTTTCACAATTTTAAAATAAAATAAGAATTAAAATAATATCGGATCAAATATAAATATTAAATAATATATATATATATCTATCTCTCTCTCTCTCTATATATATATATATATATATATTAACCTCAGGGAGGGTCAAAATCACGTGTCTATAGGGGCAGACAATTAGCGTACCCGAAAGCTTATGATGTTGCCGATAGGATAATGTAACAATAACAACAACAAACCCAGTAAATTCCCATATCGTGGGGTTTGAGGAGGGTAGGTGTACGCAGTCCATACCACTACCTCTAAAAAAGTAGAGAGGTATTTCCAATACACCCTCGGCTTAAGACAAAAGACGGTATATAAAACATCAAAAGCATGGAACACGATAAAAATAACGTAGGTACGACATCCACACAAAATTGTACATTGCCAAACAAAGGACACCGAGGCCCTTCTACCTAGTGACTACGACTCATCCACCCACCTTAGCTCTCTACCCTAATGTTTTTCCTCCATACATTCCTATCCAAGGTCATGTCCTCAGTCAGTTGTAATCACTCCAAATCACATTTAATCACTTTCCTGAAGTATCTCTTCGGTCTACCCCTACCCCGCTTGAAATCATCCAAGGCCAACCTCTCACACCAACGAACCGGGGCATCTATGCCCCTCCCCATCACATGACCAAACCATCTCAACCTCACTTTCTGTATTTTATCCTCTACCGACATCACTCCTATCTTCTCCTGAATAATCTCATTCCTAACCCTGTCAGCCCTAGTAAATTCGCACATCCAACGCAACATCCTCATTTCCGCCACCTTCAACTTTTAGATATGAGAATTCTTAACCACCCAACACTCTGTTCCATAAAGCATAGCCGGCCGGACTGCAACTCTATAGAATTTGTCTTTCAGCTTATAAGGCACCTTCTTATCGCATAAAATTCCCGAAGCGAGGCTCCATTTCATCCAACCTTCCCCAATACGATGAGATACATCCCCATCTATATCTTTATTCCCCTGAATCGTAGACACAAAGTACTTAAAACTATCCCTCTTGCAAACCTCCTAGGAATCTAACTTCACTACCACCTCCTCATCTTGCCTCGAGTCACTAAATTTTCACTTTAAGTACTCCGTCTTGGTCCTACTCAGCCGGAACCCTTTAGACTCCAGGGTTTGTCTCCAAACATCCAGCTTATCATTAACACCTTGACGCGACTCATCAATTAAAACTATATCATCCATAAAAAGAATACACCAAGGCACCTCGCTTTGTATACTCCGCGTCAACACATTTATCACCAAGGCGAATAAAAATGGACTAAGAGTTGATCCCTGGTGCAACCCTGTTAAGACCGAAAAATGCTCGGAATCTCCTCCTACTGTTCTTACCCTCCTCTTCGCCCCCTCATACATGTCCTTAATCGCTTTGATGTACGCCATAGGGGGCCCCCTCGTCTCCAAGTATCTCCAAAGAACCTCCCTAGGGACCTTGTCATAAGTTTTTTCCAAGTAAATAAACACCATATAAAGATCTTTCTTTCTCTCTCTATACTGCTCAACCAGTCTCTGCACCAGGTGAATTGCCTCAGTCATAGAGTGACCAGGTATAAAACCAAATTAATTCTCCAAAATAGACACAATCTTCCTCAACCTCCGTTCCACCACCATCTCCCAAATCTTTATCGTGTGACTCAACAACTTTATACCCCGGTAGTTATTGCAACTCTGAATGTCACCCTTATTCTTATATAAAGGGATCATCGTGATCTATCTCCATGCCTCAGGCATCTTTGTGGATTTAAAAATATTGTTAAACAAGTTGGTCAGCCACCTCAACCCTTCCCCACCAGAGAACTTCCAAAAATCCACCAGGATCTCGTCGGGCCCCGTCGCCCTGTCCCTTCGCATCTTGCGAATAGACTCACTTACCTCATCTACCTTAAAACGCTGACAATAGCAAAAATCGCGACACTCCCCAGAGTGATCCAACTCCCCTAACACAATACCTTTATCCCCCTCATCATTTAAGAGCCTATGAAAATACGATTGCTATCTTTTCTTAATGAGGGTATCTTCCACCAATACTCTGCCATCCTCCCCCTTAATACACATCACTTGGTCCAGATCTCAACCCTTCCGCTCTCTAACCTTGGCAAGCCTAAAAACCCTTTTTTCCCCGCCTTTCTCCTCTAACCCCTTATACAAACTCTCAAAAGCTGTTGTTTTAGCAGCCGTAACTGCTAACTTAGACTCCTTCTTAGCTAACTTGTACACCTCCCTGCTCATCGGCTTCTCCTCTTCAACATTACTCTCAATCCACTTAGCATAAGCCACCTTCTTCTTAACATCTTTATTCCACCACCAATCCCCCCGATACCAGCCAGACCAGCCCCTTGAGACACCTAACACCTCTCCAGCAGACTCCTTGATACATCTAGCATCCCTAACCCACATACTATCTACGTCCCCACTACACTCCCAAACCCCCATCCCCTTCAACTTTGCCCCCATCTTCAAAGCACTAACCGGAGTCCGATCACCCCACCTAACTCTAAGTCGACCCCTCCTACCCCGTCTCTTCTTGTCCTTCTTGATAATAGACCTCAACTTTTATAGGAATCTCAATAATAGGTAGGATGATCTCAGTAAGATAGCGTCAAATCCCAGTGGTGAGGGATTCCATTCGATACTTTCTGGGTTCTAATGAGATGAAGAAATAATAAAATATGTTAGAGGGGAGAGGCCAAATCCATACAGTAAGAGCTAGACCGAGGCAAAGAGGATTCTTAGAGTCATGAACGTGGAAGAAATACATTATCGGGATGTTGAGATACTTCTCGGAGAGAAAAAAATCAATGTTTATGACTAAAACTTACCTGCCTCGGACGAGGTTGAATTTTTTACCCACATGCAACCACTGTTGGAGTTGTTCTCCATCTTGTTGAGGCAGAGTAAACTAATGGATCATTTGCCAACGGAAGTGTTGATGAAGAAACCATGGAATTTTTAAGGTCAAAACAAGGACATGGATCTTCCAAAAAATAAAACCGTTGTCGCGTGCGGGTCACACGTTGTTGCACACATCGAATATTTTTTGATCGGCATAGAAATAGTTGATCCAACGAAC
Source organism: Capsicum pubescens (assembly GCA_030864215.1). NCBI lineage: Eukaryota > Viridiplantae > Streptophyta > Magnoliopsida > Solanales > Solanaceae > Capsicum > Capsicum pubescens. The sequence goes on along the minus strand of CM061548.1, from coordinate 314,741,667 downwards.
TTTATGTGCGACAACGTGCAAGAGGTCTGGGCTTATAGGGTACTAACTGGACTCTTGGAGCCTGTGTATAAAGAAGAACCTGTGAAATAATAATTTTTTTATTTCAAGTCACTTCACTTTAAATATTTTACATACATGTAGTGGCTATTTTTTTTGTCTGATGAAAGTTGAATTTTTTATAATGCAACATATTGTCCATTTGTTGTAAAATATATTTTATCTGTTCTAACATATAGTTTATCTATTGCAATAGGTTGGTCATCTGTTGCATTATGCTGATGTTATGTTTCTATCTAAGTCTTATCTGTTGCAATAGTAGGAAAACTTATTTGATAATTTCCAACAGATGACCTACATGTTTCAACATATGTCTAAATCTGATTAATATTTTTCAACAATTATGCATGAATATCCATGTGCTCAACAACACTAAATCAGTAGCAAATACAAATACATCACCATAAAAATTTCAGCAATTAGGCTTGAATATCCATGTGCCCAATAACACCAAACTAGTAACAATAACGCCAACAATGTAGTATTTTCTTGATCGATTTTATTTCTCTTCAAAAGCCTTGACTTTCTTCAACAAACCTCAGATTACACAATTTGCTTGTGAAGGGTGTCGCTCTTCATATCAATCAAAGTAATTATATCCACCCAACTTCTACAAAAACAAGACCACAATTACAAAATAATTACAAGTCAATAATTAATCAACTAATTAAATAAAAAATATTATCTTTGAAATCTTACAAGTAAAAAATCTACGACCTAGATTTTGTTGAATCCAAGAAGTCTTCAATAGAGCTTCAGGACCACACTTACAATATCAAAAATCTTTATCACAAAAAAAGTGGAAGATTAGCTCGACATTGTCAAGCTCAGTTGGGGAAAATGAAAAAATATGCAGAAAAATCAAATACAAATAATTTAAAGAATTTAAATAGATAAAAAAAAGATGAAGAAGAAGAAGAAGAAGAAGAAAAAGATTTGGAAATTTAGAGTAATTTTATGAAGAAGATGAATATATATGAGAATAGGGAAAAATAACCGTTGGGGGATAAATCAGACGCCAAATCAACAAAAATGGGGGTTCAATGAGCCTTGACTGCACGAATTACATGCGAGCTACTAACAGGGCAAAAAGTGTCAAACTGACACATTTGATACCTATTTTATTTTAGGTGTTTAAAATAAACACTGTCTACTTGATGTCTATTTTATTTTAGGTGTTTAAAATAAAAACTATTGATGGATTCCGCCTTTTTTATTTCAAGTCACTTTTCTTTACATGTAGTGGTAATTTTTTATGTCTAATGAAAGTTGAATTTTTATAATACAACAGATTGTCCATCTGTTGTAATAGATATTCTACCTATTCTGATAGATAATATATCTGTTGCAATAGGTTGGTCAATTGTTGTATTATCTGTTGCAATAGTGGAAAGACCTATTTGATAATTTTCAATAGATTACTACCTGTTGCAACATATATCTAAATTTCTTTGATATTTTCCAGCAGACGTATCATCTGTTGCAATATTTGAATCTAGTATTCCATTTCAATTAATAAGTTCAAATCTAAGAAAAATAAAATTCATAGATAAAATAAAATAAATCAAAGCCTTCAGAAATTACATAAAATAAATCAACAAATAAATAAAATATAAAAAAATATTATGGGTACAAATCTCAACAATACATCAATAATTTAAGTATTGATGCCAAGAATTCCTAAGGAGGGGTGAGGTTATTACTTTGAGACTCAAGCTATAAAGATCTACTCAATATGGACAAGTTGTTCTTCATCCGATGCTATGATATTCGGCCTTGATCGTCGTAAATCTTTGATGTTGCTTGCGTATGATTTCTGCGCTTTCTATTCTCCGTATTTCCATAAAAAATAGCATATTGTCAATGTTGTTCAGCAATAGCTTCTACAGTGACATCCACCTAGAAAGTCAGAATTGGTCGATGTTAATCATGTAGATACAAAAAAATGGAAAAGGATAACTCATCTATTTTAGCAAATCAAACAAGATTTCCTCTTAATTTAAATTGTCCTAAACAAATTATATTTTTATTGCAATAGATGGATCAACTGTTGGGAAAATTATAACATGAGGAAGACCTTTATGAAAATTTTCAACGGATGAACCATCCGTTGCAATATATGACTATCTGTTTAGAAAAACTGAAACGGTAGGAAGTCTTGATTTAATTTGTCCCAACAGATGATCCATCCGTTGTAGAAGATAGGTCATCTGTTGGTATAAATAAAAGCGGTACATAGATTTGTTTGATTTGCTAAGACAGACAAGACATGTTGCAATAGATACTTTATCTGATGCAACAGGTTAGTCAATTGTTGCAACAGATGTGTATATCTGTTTGATAATTTTCAGCAGATGTATCATCTGTTAAAACAGATAAGCGTATGTTTGTTAGTTGGAACACACGATATATATTCACCTTTTTCAGCTCAGGCTGCTCTTCTTCGTCTATTGTACATTGCTCAATAGTTCAACACACGGACAGAGGAGTTGCAATTTCACTTTTAAAACGCTTGATAATGTCTTGAAAATTACTTTCCTTCTCCTCTTAGCCTTAATATCTAATGGAGTGGATGGATATAAAATTCTATTTGATGTAATGACACCCTCTTAGATGTTAATTTCTTTATAGAAGAAGTTAATGCATTAATAGCATTAATCACTACATCATGTTTCTCCTTGCAGTTTAAACACTTGCACGCAAAACATTCGCTGGGAGAGGCAAAATATGTATAACTAGTATGATCATACTCATAATGGTTTGGTGTTTCTAAAACTGTAAGAGGAGCATCATTAGCACCAACAGCAGCACCACTACCACCATCAACAGCTCTATCACCACTAAGACCATCAACAACAACAAGTCTGTAACACCCCGTAAATTTTTTCGTACACTTATCGCGATTATATGGAGTCCTAAAGGCTTGCGTATGGGTTAAATTAAGTTTATGGTGTTCGGAAGTATCCCGTCAATAGTTGTATGTGTAGGTATTGGAATAAGCTTTCCAACGATATAAAGTTTGCCCAAAACATAGGAGTATTTCATTAAGCGAGCACATTCGAAATTTCAAAACGGTGGTCGGGAAGCCAGTGAACAGTAAATCTGCAGGAAAATTACTGCAGCTAGGCAATTTTCTTTGGATCAATTTTAGACGATCATAACTCCTTGTACAAAAAGAACTGTGTGAGCTTCTATATATCGACGAAAATCTCCGAGAGTCTTCTTTCCGATGAAATTGGTTTCATCCAAATCCAATGTCTGAGTAAGGAGCTATACCCGTTTTACTACAGCCTATCAAAAAAAAAAACAGAATTTTGGGACAGATTTTTGTGTCAACTTTAAACGACCATAACTCCTTGTACAGGAAGAACTGGGTGGTATAATTTATGTGAAAATGAAATCCCTTTGAATTATATTTCCAATTCAATTGGTTTCACCCAAATCTGATACTGGAGCAAAGAGTTATGATCGATTTACTTCAGCCTGACAAAACTGTCCACTGGGGACAGATTCGGATTTATTTAAATTTTTAGGGCAAAATGGTCATTTTCTATTACCTCTTGGACGAAAATTGGTCTTTATAAACATAAACTTAGCCTCATATATATCATATATCATCCAATTATTAAGAGAAGGTGAAACCCTAGCCTAATTTCAACTTCAAATATTTTGTGATTCAACCGTAGAAAATTCGAATTGGTTCCGTAGTTGTGTTCACCATCTCGAAAGCTTCGAGAAGCACCCCATGGTTATGTAAGGAGGATTCTAAATACAAGAGTTCATTGTTAAGGTATGAATATTGTTTATTCTTGATTCTTATCCATGAATAAGTATTGATAAAGGATTATGAGTATTATCTTGATGTTGGAAGATAACTAGAAACATAGTTATGAATTGTTTTGTATAAATTGTTGTAGTAAATTATGGAAGTTGTTGTATTGGATTATGGAGGATGAATTGTGGTGATATATCATTATATTAGTGGTTATGTATGCCTAGTGATCATGTTGGTATTGGATGGTGATTAAGAGGGGAAATAAAGGCTAAGAGTGATGTTGAGGGATATTGCATGAAAATGCATGATATGTGAATGTAATAAGAGTATAAGAGGATGTATGTAGCACTCTTATTGATGAGTTAAAGGATTACTTCCTAGACATTATTTGGTGAAGTTAATACCTAAATGGTAAGGTTTGGTTGCTAATACTAGTTTGCCACAAATGACTTATTGTAGATAAGTGTTCGAAGAGTACGGGAAGTCAAGTTGGACTTGTATTGAAGTGGTTATATCAAGGTATGTAAGACATACTCTATCTAATCTTTGGCATGAATAATGACCCATGGCACTCTCAAGTAAGCTTCCAACATTGTCCTACGACACATGACACATAATAACATCATTTGATCTTCGACACCACCAATTGAACTTGTTTTCACTTTTAAGATGTCCGGCTAGTCAAAAAAATGTCCATATACTATTGTTGACTCCGAAATGGTTTAATGAGGTATCCATGATTCTCTACTTTATTTTCATGATATTGATTACCTATTTACATGTTTTTCCTATTGAGGTATCATGGTTTCAAGTTCCATAAGGTGTGACCACAAAGTAACCAATCTCAAAGATTAATTGAATTAAGAAATGGAATTTCTTTATTTTAAATTGATGATATGATGTATTGTATTAGTACCACTGATCAGTTGGCCATTGTATTATAAAGATTATGTATATATGCTATTCCAGGGGTGGTCCCTGATGTATTGTATTAGTACCACTGATCAGTTGGCCATTGTATGACATATGTTATGTATTGATAAGGAATACGGGAAGTAATGATATGAAAGTAATGTGCAGGTATCCCATCAGCTCTTTTAAGTGTGGTCTACTCATACTGTTTATTCACTGGTATCTGGGTTCTGTTGATCTTTTGTATCTCATCTTGATACTCACTGCCTTACATACTCAGTACATATTTCCGTACTGACGTCCCTCGCGGGGGACCTGTATTCATGCCTACAGGAACGGGTACTTCAGGTCGTACACCTCCGCAGTAAGAGCCAGGACATTCTGTTGATAGTGGTGAGCTACAGTTGTTTCGGGGCATCCCAAGTCGTTTCTATATGTACTTTTGGTATTTGTATAAAAGTCTTTTATGGGCGGGAGTTTGTCCCGACCCTAACTCAGTTGTGTATCTATGTAGAGGCTTTTGTAGACATATTGTACATCCATAGGAGTGTTTGGTTGATAGAAGTGATGGCTCTGACGGCCAATTACTGTTTATATATATATATGTGTGTCTGCTGGGCTGATACAGGTACTGTTTTCTTCTATTTACAACGAAGTGCTGCCCAAATTTCTAATTTTCATAAGTAATGTAAGTGTGAAAGTATAGGTTATGAACGGGTTCTCCCGGGCCTCCTCGGCTACGGGTGCCAGTCCGCTCCAATAGGATTTGGGGCGTGACAAAAGTGGTATCAGAGAGGTTCGTCCTAGTGAGTCTACAAAGCCGTGTCTACGTAGAGTCTTGTTTATCGGTGTGTTGTGCACCACATCTATAAACAGGAGGCTATGGACATTTAGGAATTGTTTCTTTTCTTCTTGTCTTAGATCGTGCGATAGAGCTTATATTGTATATGAAGTCATAGTTGACCACTGAATCCATTTGTTTCTCTTATTATAGTAATGATGCCGGTTACCAGAAGCAAGATTACCGATAAGCAAGTAGATGTGGCTGCCGGAGAGGGGACTAGTAAGTCACCCACTATACCAGCTAATCAAAGTGAGGCTCCAGCTGAGCATGCATCAGAAACTTCCCCCAGTCCGGATGAAATAAGGGGGAGGAGAACTATATCCCCAGAGCCACCTATTAATGTTGTTGATCAAGATCTTAGAAATGCAGTGCAACTTTTGACTCGTATAGTTGCTGGGCAAGTCCAAGGGCAAGACATTCCTGTCGCGGGTTCTAGCGGTACTGATAGGGTGGCTAGTCTTCGGACGTAAAATTTTCTTAAGATGGATCCGCCTACTTTTACCGGATCCGATCTTAATGAAGATCCGCAGGACTTTATTGATCATATCCAAAGGGCCCTAGAGGTGATGCATGTATCGGGCAGAGAGACAGTGGAGTTAGCCGCGTATAGATTCAAAGGTGAGGCTATATATTGGTATGAAGACTGGAAACGGTCAAGGGGCATTGATGCACCCCCAGCTACTTGGAAAGAGTTCAAAGAGGCATTTATTGATCATTATCATCCATATGAGACTCGTCAGGCCCGTGCGGATCAGTTCTTAAATCTTCGACAAGGTCATACAAGTGTGAGGGAGTATAGTCTTTAATTTAATTCCTTGTCCAGATATGCTCCTAATGTTATAGCTACTATGGATGACAGAGTTCATCGGTATGTGAATGGATTGGATCCGTATTTGGTTAGGGATTGTACTATTGCTGCACTAAATAAAGACATGGATATAGCTAGGATCCAAGCATTTGCACAGAAAATGGAAGATCAGAGGCAAAGAAGAAGAACACAGGAATTTGAAAGCGGGTCTTCTAAGAGGGCCAAATCTACAGGGCAGTTTATGGCGCCATAGGGAGGTTTTAGACCTCAATTTTCTGCTAGACCACCTAGGCCATTATTTTCTTATTCTGCAGCTAGTTCTCCACCACAGCATCAGGGGTTCAGAGGCAGTCAATTTGGGCAAAGAAGTGAGGGTCATAGTTCGCGATCAATGGGTTATCGTGGGCAAGGGAACATGAGCCAATCGAGACCTTCTCGAGAGATATTTAATCGATGCGGAAAGCATCATATGGGCGTATGTCGAATGGGAACAAATGTTTGTTATTGGTGCGGTATGATGGGGCATATGATGAGAGAATGCCCACAAAGGGGCGCAGGTGGCGTAGCACGACCTTCGGGATCAGTTGTTGTATCATCATCACCGGTATCTTATTCTGGTAGGGGCGCACGACCTGCGGGTCACGCTAGAAATGAAACAAGAGTCGCCAGTTCCAGCGGGACTCAGAATCGCACTTATGCTTTAGCGGATCGACAGAATCTAGAGGCTTCCCCAGATGTGGTTACGGGTACGTTGTCCATATTTTCATTTGATGTATATGCTCTAATTGATCCCGGTTCTACATTATCATATGTTACTCCCTTGGTTACTGGAAAGTTCAAAAGGACCCCCGAATTGTTAGATAAACCGTTGGAAGTGTCTACCCCGGTTGGGGAATCTATTATTGCTAGAAGAGTTTATAAAGATTGTGTAGTAACTGTGTGTGGTCGAGACACGATGGCCAATCTTGTGGAACTAGAAATGGTAGATTTTGATGTTCTAATGGGTATGGATTGGTTGGCGTCTTGTTATGCCAAAATTGACTGTTGTACGAAAAAGATGTATTTACATTTTCCTGATGAAGCAGTTATTGAATGGCAAGGTAAGATTGGCGCACGGAGAGGTAGATTTATTTCTTATTTCAAAGCAAGAAAAATGATTTCCAAGGGCTACATATGTCATTTAGTTAGAGTAAAGAATACGGAATCGGAATCACCGGATCTTCACACTGTACCAGTGGTAAATGAATTTCCTGATGTATTCCCTAAAGATCTTCCAAGCTTACCTCCTGAACGAGAAGTAGAGTTTGGTATTGATGTAATACCAGGCACCCAACCAATCTCCATTCCTCCATATAGAATGGCCCCAGCAGAATTGCGAGAATTGAAAGAGCAATTGAAAGATTTGCTAGAGAAGGGATTCATAAGGCCTAGTATGTCCCCTTGGGGAGCACCAGTATTGTTTGTGCGTAAGAAAGATGGTTCGCTGAGGATGTGTATTGACTATCGGCAATTGAATAAGGTGACTATCAAGAATAAATACCCTCTTCCCCGAATTGATGATTTATTTGACCAGTTGCAGGGTGCCCAGTGTTTTTCCAAGATTGACTTGAGATCAGGCTATCATCAAGTGAGAGTCAAGGATAAAGATATACCGAAGACAGCTTTCCGAACACGGTATGGTCATTATGAATTCCTGGTTATGTCATTCGGGCTGACAAATGCACCCGCAGTTTTTATGGATCTGATGAATAGGCTGTTTAAGCCGTTTCTAGATGTGTTCGTGATAGTTTTCATAGATGATATTCTGGTCTACTCTAGATCAGAAGAGGATCATGTTAATCACTTAAGGCAGGCGTTGCAGATTCTTCGTGATCGTAAGTTGTATGCGAAGTTTTCTAAATGTGAGTTTTGGCTCAAGTCAGTGGCATTTTTGGGCCATATTGTATCCAGTGAAGGCATAAAAGTTGACACTCAGAAGATTGAGGCTGTGAAGAATTGGCCAAGACCCACAACGCCTACGGAGATTCGTAGTTTCCTCGGGTTGGCAGGTTATTATAGAAGGTTTGTTGAAGGTTTTTCTTCTATTTCTGCACCCTTGACTAAGTTGACGCATAAAGCCTCCAAGTTTCAATGGAATGATGCCTGTGAAAAGAGTTTCCAAGATCTGAAGAGCAAGTTGACTTCTACACCGGTATTGGTGCTTCCTGAAGGCACAGAAGGGTATGCAGTGTACTGTGATGCTTCGAGAATTGGCTTAGGATGCGTATTAATGCAACATGATAGAGTAATAGCCTATGGCTCTAGACAGTTGCGACCACATGAGAGGAATTATCCCACGCATGATCTTGAGCTAGCTGCAGTTGTATTTGCTTTGAAGATATGGCGCCACTACTTATATGGGGTTCATGTTGACATATATACCGATCATAAGAGCCTGCAATATATCTTCAGTCAGAAAGATCTAAACTTGAGGCAGCGGAGATGGCTTGAATTGTTGAAAGATTACGATGTTGATATTTTGTATCATCCAGGGAAAGCGAATGTGGTAGCGGATGCACTGAGTCGTAAGTCTAAAATAGCATCTATAGGAAAGCAGGGGATGACTAAGGATCTTCACCAAGTAGCTAATTTGGGAGTTCGACTTCTCGAAACTCCAGATGAAGAGGTTATTGTACATAATGCAGCGGAATCTTCATTGATAGCTGAAGTGAAAGAGAAGCAGTATGCAGATCCAATTTTATTGCAGCTTAAGGAGGATGTGCAGAATGGCACGACAAAGGCATTTGAGCTTACGCGAGAAGGAGTGCTTCAGTGTCAGAGTCGTTTATGTGTACCTGATGTAGTCGAGCTAAGAAAGAGAATTATGACAGAAGCACACTGTTCAAGGTATTCCATCCATCCAGGGTCGACTAAGATGTATCAATATTTAAAAGCAATATATTGGTGGAATGACATGAAGAAGAATATTGCCGAATTTGTAGCTGAATGTCCGAATTGTCATAGAGTCAAAGTAGAACACCAGAAACCCGGTGGTTACATGCAATGTATAGATCTTCCCGTCTGGAAGTGGGAAAAGATCAATATGGATTTCATCACGGGTTTTCCTCGTACATTTCGGAAGTTTGATTCCATATGGGTGATCATTGATAGGCTTACCAAATCCGCGCACTTCTTACCAGTTAAGACAACTTATACGGCGGAAGAGTATGCGAAGTTGTATATTAAGGAGATCGTTCGGTTACATGGAGTTCCAATTTCCATTATATCTGATCGAGGAGCCCAATTTACCGTGAATTTCTGGAAGTCTTTCCAAAGGAGTTTGGGGACACAAGTAAATCTAAGTACAGCTTTTCATCCTCAGACGGACGGACAAGCGGAACGTACCATCCAGACACTTGAAGATATGCTACGAGCATGTGTATTAGATTTCAAAGGCAACTGGGATGATCACCTACCTCTTATCGAGTTTGCCTACAATAATAGCTATCATTCAAGTATCAAAATGGCACCATATGAAGCATTGTATGGAAGAAAGTGTAGATCGCCAATAGGATGGTTTGAAGCAGGTGATGCGGTCTTTTTTGGACCGGATCTTGTTTATCAAGCAATGGAGAAGGTTAAAGTGATCCAACAACGGCTTGAAACAGCTCAAAGTCGACACAAATCTTATGCGGATGTTAGAAGAAGAGGACTTGAGTTTTCTATCGACGATTGGGTATTCTTGAAGGTATCACCAATGAAAGGAGTGATGAGGTTTGGCAAGAAAGGAAAGTTAAGTCCACGATACATAGGTCCGTACAAGATCATTCAAAGATTTGGACAAGTTGCTTATGAGTTAGAGCTACCTCAAGAGCTCTCAGCAGTTCATCCCATATTTCATGTTTCGATGCTTCGCAAGTACATCGGAGATCCATCGCACATCACTACTATGGAAGATGTACAAGTTACAGAAGATCTCACTTTTGAAGAAATGCCTATTGCTATTCTTGATCGCCAAATTAAAAAGATAAGGAATAAAGAGATAGCATCGGTAAAAGTACTTTGAAGGAATCAAAAAGTTGAGGAGATCACATGGGAAGACGAGGAAGCGATTAAGATTAAGTACCCTTACCTATTCAACGATGAGGAGGAAGTTCATGAGACGGAAGAAGAACAATAACAAGTAAGTGTTTATTTTTATGCAAGTATGTTATGATGATGAATATGTTAATTGTAAGCTTGGACATGTCTTAATTGAGTAACTATTCTAACATTCGAGGATGAATGTTCTTAAGGGGGGGAGAATGTAACACCCCGTAAATTTTTTCGTACACTTATCGCGATTATATGGAGTCCTAAAGGCTTGCGTATGGGTTAAATTAAGTTTATGGTGTTCGGAAGTATCCCGTCAATAGTTGTATGTGTAGGTATTGGAATAAGCTTTCCAACGATATAAAGTTTTCCCAAAACATAGGAGTATTTCATATAAGCGAGCACATTCGAAATGTCAAAACGGTGGCCGGGAGGCTGTGAACAGTAAATCTGCAGGAAAATTACTGCAGCTAGGCAATTTTCTTTGGATCAAATTTAGACGATCATAACTCCTTGTACAAAAAGAACTGTGTGAGCTGCTATATATCGACGAAAATATCCGAGAGTCTTCTTTCCGATGAAATTGGTTTCATCCAAATTCAATGTCTGAGTAAGGAGCTATACCCGTTTTACTACAGCCTATCAAAAAAAAAAACAGAATTTTGGGACAGATTTTTGTGTCAACTTTAAACGACCATAACTCCTTGTACAGGAAGAACTGGGTGGTATAATTTATATAAAAATGAAATCCCTTTGAATTATCTTTCCAATGCAATTGGTTTCACCCAAATACGATACTGGAGAAAAGAGTTATGATCGATTTACTTCAGCCTGTCAAAACTGTCCACTGGGGACAGATTCGGATTTATTTAAATTTTTAGGGCAAAATGGTCATTTTCTATTACCTCTTGGACGAAAATTAGTCTTTATAAACATACACTTAGCCTCATATATATCATATATCATCCAATTATTAAGAGAAGGTGAAACCCTAGCCTAATTTCAACTTCAAATATTTTGTGATTCAACCGTAGAAAATTCGAATTGGTTCCGTAGTTGTGTTCACCATCTCGAAAGCTTCGAGAAGCACCCCATGGTTATGTAAGGAGGATTCTAAATACAAGAGTTCATTGTTAAGGTATGAATATTGTTTATTCTTGATTCTTATCCATGAATAAGTATTGATAAAGGATTATGAGTATTATCTTGATGTTGGAAGATAACTAGAAACATAGTTATGAATTGTTTTGTATAAATTGTTGTAGTAAATTATGGAAGTTGTTGTATTGGATTATGGAGGATGAATTGTGGTGATATATCATTATATTAGTGGTTATGTATGCCTAGTGATCATGTTGGTATTGGATGGTGATTAAGAGGGGAAATAAAGGCTAAGAGTGATGTTGAGGGATATTGCATGAAAATGCATGATATGTGAATGTAATAAGAGTATAAGAGGATGTATGTAGCACTCTTATTGATGAGTTAAAGGATTACTTCCTAGACATTATTTGGTGAAGTTAATACCTAAATGGTAAGGTTTGGTTGCTAATACTAGTTTTCCACAAATGACTTATTGTAGATAAGTGTTCGAAGAGTACGGGAAGTCAAGTTGGACTTGTATTGAAGTGGTTATATCAAGGTATGTAAGACATACTCTATCTAATCTTTGGCATGAATAATGACCCATGGCACTCTCAAGTAAGCTTCCAACATTGTCCTACGACACATGACACATAATAACATCATTTGATCTTCGACACCACCAATTGAACTTGTTTTCACTTTTAAGATGTCCGGCTAGTCAAAAAAATGTCCATATACTATTGTTGACTCCGAAATGGTTTAATGAGGTATCCATGATTCTCTACTTCATTTTCATGATATTGATTACCTATTTACATGTTTTTCCTATTGAGGTATCATGGTTTCAAGTTCCATAAGGTGTGACCACAAAGTAACCAATCTCAAAGATTAATTGAATTAAGAAATGGAATGTCTTTATTTTAAATTGATGATATGATGTATTGTATTAGTACCACTGATCAGTTGGCCATTGTATTATAAAGATTATGTATATATGCTATTCCAGGGGTGGTCCCTGATGTATTGTATTAGTACCACTGATCAGTTGGCCATTGTATGACATATGTTATGTATTGATAAGGAATACGGGAAGTAATGATATGAAAGTAATGTGCAGGTATCCCATCAGCTCTTTTAAGTGTGGTCTACTCATACTGTTTATTCACTGGTATCTGGGTTCTGTTGATCTTTTGTATCTCATCTTGATACTCACTGCCTTACATACTCAGTACATATTTCCGTACTGACGTCCCTCGCGGGGGACCTGTATTCATGCCTGCAGGAATGGGTACTTCAGGTCGTACACCTCCGCAGTAAGATCCAGGACATTCTGTTGATAGTGGTGAGCTCCAGTTGTTTCGGGGCATCCCAAGTCGTTTCTATATGTACTTTTGGTATTTGTATAAAAGTCTTTTGTGGGCGGGAGTTTGTCCCGACCCTAACTTAGTTGTGTATCTATGTAGAGGCTTTTGTAGATATATTGTACAGCCATAGGAGTGTTTGGTTGATAGACGTGATGGCTCTGACGGCCAATTACTGTTTATATATATATATATATGCGTGTCTGCTGGGCTGATACAGGTACTGTTTTCTTCTATTTACAACGAAGTGCTGCCCAAATTTCTAATTTTCATAAGTAATGTAAGTGTGAAAGTATAGGTTATGAACGGGTTCTCCCGGGCCTCCTTGGCTACGGGTGCCAGTCCGCTCCAATGGGATTTGGGGCGTGACAAAGTCCACCCTCCAAAATTATTTTTCTTCTGATAGTTGTTGCTCCAAACAATTCCATTTTTATTTTTTCAATGACCTTAGGGTTCGATAAAGTTTGCACAAACCATAAAGTAAGAAAAAATGTCATTTTCAACTCTCGATTGGTCAGAACAAGTGACGGATACACAATCTAAAATAATCATTACATATATTAGAATGATGATTAGGTCATTCAAAAAATCATTAATTAAAATAAAAATTTAATTATAATTATACTTACTATATCCTTCGAGGGGTTGAAGAGATCAAGAAATTTTACATTTTTATCAATTTTAGCCGACAACCATCTCATGATTCTTGGACAGAAAACTTCTTCCTGGCATTTCACGTGTTGTCTCAAATAAGAAATGGATTCAAATGCCTAAGCCTATAAAACAACGCCAATAAATCAAAACCATTATTGAATAAAAAATGAATCATATCATAATAACAAAATATTTACCATAAAAGCCCATGGAAAGCCATATAAGTTGACTATATTTGGCGCGAACGGAGTCAACAAATATTTGAAAAATATTTTAAAGCTTTCATAACCTCAAGAATAGCTATTAAATGCCTCAAGATCCTCGGAGAGATTTATTAAACCAACGCTTATGTTGTTGTTAACATCTCTCTCCCAAAGAATATTATGTACAAACCAAACCAAGCACAATGATTGCTTGTGCTTCTTTGAAATTCTTTTACCTTTCAACGCTTTTATCAAATTTTTATTTTTGAATCTTGGACCAACAATGGACACCAGGGCATCAAGATCACTCGACTTGTCTTTACCTTTTTTGGGTGCGCGGGGTGCTTTTTTAGGTTAGAATAGGTATAACTTGAGAAGGAGAAGGAGGATAACATTTTAGTCCAGTAACTATGGCAAACTCCTTCCAACCAAAACAAACAGGCATGCCACAGTAATTTATCCATACCTCATTTATCTTATCTTTATTTTCATACATAAACCTACACTTGAGAAGTTCATATACAATTTTTATTTGTAAACGAGCACTGTTGTCCTTCGACAAATCAAGATATTTCCCAAAGCAGCTGTCCCTGAAATAAGCATCCAATTTTTATTCTCAAAGTATTTTTCTGAATGTGTCGAAAGATTTTCCCTTGGCTGACTTAACCACGAAATCACTTGTTAAATCTATGACACCATCGTGATGCATTCTCATAGGATAACGATCAATGTTGAAGGCTGACCAACTCTTTGGTAGAAGGGCTATTAGCATTTGGATCATATCTTTTGAAACATTCCTCTTCCCCGTGTTTATCATATTCTGCTCTTGATTGAGATAACACTTGTAAAGCAAACTCATAGAGTGGTGGATGTAGCCTAGCTGTTTCACTTGTTTCTTTACTTGGACTTGATTCGGTGATACAAGTCAAATGGCCGCCTTAGCTTTCGATGACATCATTTAAAGTTACTACGTGAAGAATCAAGCTTTGGTCACATGGAGGGCACGGTATCATACTTGGAGGGATCGTCTTGAGCATGCCATTAAACAAACTCGAGTGTGGAAAATTTCTTGGAGCCTTGAAGACTTGAGGACTCTCGAGTTTGGGCCATACTTGGTGGTTCATGGTTTTGGTTCCCTTTATTAAGGGCATTATGGTCACTTAGCCTTGAGGGCATTTTGGTTATTTAGACTAGTCTAAATAACACTCCATGGCCACCCAACCTCATTAAGGGCATTGGAGTCATTTTTGTCTTTCTTTTGTAATATACTATATATAGTCTCTTTTAGGTCTTTTCTCATTAGCTTATGAATGATGAATGTATGAAACATTACAAATACTTTCTCTTGAGAGTAGAACACCGTAGTGTAGTTCTTACATAGGGCTTGGAAAAACCATCTTAGTATAGTGCTTGGAAAAGCTAGTTTGACCTTTGCTTGGAAACGGTGGATCTTGAGGTGAGTTGATTCCATTGGTAATCACCGTAAGAGTGTGGTTTTGATTATTACATTCATTAGGGGTTAGTGTCGAAATACACTTGGTTCTTAATCTTGTAATAATCTTGGTCTCACTATCTATCCTTTACTATCTTGTAATCTTGTTGTGTTGTTCTTGTTGCCTACTCTCAGCCTTGTGGTGTTCTTGTAGCCGAAGTTGTTGTTCTTTTTGTTCTTAATTTTATGTTTTGTTAATCTAGTTTGGATGGCTGGAAAATAGGTGTTAAACACCTTGTTATTATCTCTTTCTTGTTCTTATTGTGAATCCGAGAGTTGGTCACCAAAGAGGTTCTCGAGTTCTTGAACTTATGGACTGATTTTGGTGTGTTTTTTGCGCCTTCCTTGTCGTGTATCATATCATTTGGTATCATAGCCATCATTGATTTCAGTCCCACAAGATCAATCTTAGGCTTAGTAACTTGAAAATAAAAAAAAAATTGCTAGAAAACTGAAAAATTAAAAAAAGGTGCAATCTGTCGATTTTTGTGTCTTGGCAAAAATTGTGTTGTTGTTATTTTGGCCTTGATTTGTGTCTATATCTAGGCGTGTTTTACTTGTCTTAGTTATTTCTTGTGCTGGTTTTCTTTCTCTCTAACACTCTTTGAGTCTTAATTCAAGTTCTTGAGCTAAGTTTCAAGTTGTGTGGTGGTAATTGTTGGACGGCTTGTTGTTGTTGTTCTTGGAGTTCATCTTGTTGTGTTGAAGAAGTAGTTCAAAGGGTTGTTTGATCTTGAAAAAGAAAAAATAAGAGAGAGACTTGTGTTTGTCTTGGAAACATTTCTAAGGCAACACCAAAGTAGTAAGGAAACAAAAGTATTCCAAAAGGTGTAGCTACCAAAAAGGAGTAAGATGACTTTTCAAAATTGTCCAAAAGAGGAAAGGAGACAAGACTACCAAAAAGGTTGTCTTTCAAAAAGAGTGAAAGTAGGTCAAGACTTTTTTGAATCTTGAAAGGGAAGCCAAAGGTCTTATTTGTCTCCCTATAGCCAAAACTTGTCTTCCACTTGAAAAAACATTGAACAACTAAGTTTTGGAACAAAACTTTTCAACTTCAACAACATTCCAACAACCAATAGTCAAGCTCCACATCAGCATAAGCTCAAGAATTGGAATTCTTAGTTTTATTTTATTGTTTCCTTAGTTTCATGTCTTGATTCTAGAACTAATTAGCAACTAGTTATCACCCACTTAGTTGTAGATTAGTTGTTGAGTCAGTTCTTCTTTCATGTCCTTGTTATTAATGTGCTTTTCTCGTTTTTAACTCATCGTAACTTCTTTGTTTTAAGTTCGTAAGTAGATTTTGTTTTGTGTCTTGAGTCGATCAAACAAGAATCTATTCCGGCCACCAAGTAGAATTGACATCCTATTGACTACCGAAGTATAAGCAACTTTCAATATTCACCGCTCCAATTGTGAGAATCACAAAGGTGACTGTATACGAGTGTTGGTGAGGAGTTTTTACTACTAATCTTGTTCGTTCATTGTGTAGGTACAAAGGTGATATAAAGGGAATATGTCTTCGATAGCCGGAGATTATTGTGACTACAACATGGGAGACTATAATTGTAGTGAGGGGTTTTGTGGCTATGAAGTTAAGGGAGATTGAGGAGGCTATGAAAATAGCCATGATCAAAACTTGGACAGATTTGAGGGACACGATTTTAGGGGAGAAAATAAGAGGAATGAAGTACCTAGTGCTTATGGTGAATTTGGAGATGATGTAGGACCTCATGATGGTTCTTATGATGACGTTGGGACATGTGAGGAGTCTTACACTTTCCACTCCGAACCTAGATTTGGTGTTAGGTATAATCCTTTTATTCGCAAAGCTTATGAGAGCTATGATGAGAGTACACGTGAGGAGTGTGAAAATTTATTTTCTTCACCTTGAAGTACTTTTTTTATCAAGATCAAAATGGTGTAAATGGTTATCTTAGCTATAGTGGAGTTTTCCCATGAGAAGAAGAGGATATGTATCTCCAAAACCGATAGGTAATTATGTGCCTTACAATGTTGATCTGAGAAGGAGTGTACACTCCGGAAAGGTGACCATTTGTGGGATACCGGGATGCCTCATTGTGTTAAATAATAGGTACTATAGAAACTTTATTCTTCCATTAATGGTTGACTACTTGGGGTTATTTCAAGAGTCTTTACTTGCTCCATACTTCTTTGACGGGTTTAAGGTTATCGAGAGGGTGAGGGTTGTCTTCTCCCAATTTGATTACCATGAGGAGGTGTGGTGTGATGTTTTTCCTTTAACCTATGGTCATGTGAGATTAGGTACCGATTGGTTTGCACAACATAAAGTTCCAAATGTGCAAAATTGGCCTAATATTGTAAGAGACCGATGGGGAAATCACCTCGTGACGTATATTCTTCTCGGGCCGCAAAGAGAAGTGCTTACCTACTCCAATCTGAATGATGATGAGATACAAAAGATTGAGGAGTAAGGATATGCAAGGTGGTAATCCGATAGTGGAAAAAAAAGAGGTTGTGTGGATCAAAGTGAGGGGATTGCCACCAAACCGAGCTAACATTATTTGTCCTTCTATTTCTCAGGACATTTGTATAGATACTGACATGACAAGTGAAGGAGATAAATGTTGATTTTCTGCCCAAGATTGTGGAGGACCTTTACAACACGATAAAGGAAAGTCTACTCAAGAACTTCAAGGTAAAATAGCTAACTCTTACACTTTGGTGTATGTGAATGATAATTGTGTGGCTAGTAGCCCATTGAGTATGAGTTGTAGCTTACTTACTTGTGAGTCTAATGATTCTTGGCCTCTTGTTGATGATGTGCATGTTGTGAGTGTGGATACACTAGTTGATCATATTGATGACGAAATTGACTTTTTTTGTAAAAGCAATTCGCGTCCACCTAGTGTTGAAGCCAATATGTTGAACGAAAGTACATCGTCTTGTGTAATTGGTGTTGATCAACTTATGTGTGAAACTTTCTTGCCACTTGAGGTTATGTGTGATGTGCTTAATAGAACTCAAGTGAGTGAAGTATTTAAAAATGTTGGTAAACAAAATGGGAGTGAACCCGGGAGATATTCTTGAGATAATCTTATACTTAAAATCTCTTTGAAACTTGATATTGATCTTATAGAGAGTGATGAGCGTGTGTGTTTTTAATCTGCCCGTGAAATAGATCATGCTCTCTTTAGGTATAATTTCTTGTTTGAAGATGATATAAACACTCCTAATAGACCTAGTGGTAAAAATAATGGTATAGCTTGCCTTGGAAGCTATAGCTTATATGTTAACCCACTATGGTGTGACAACATTCCTCCTAAATATGGAAATCTTTGTGTTACTTTATTGTTGAGAGTACTCATGGTGATGATTGGGAAACTAGTAGTGAGTACACACATGAGGGCACCTTAGTATAAGTCGACTTAAGTGATACCTTTCTCTACTCTCTATTTTCTTTGGATGATATGTATGTTATTGTAGAGAGTATGTCCTTTAGTTTGGGTGGAGACCACGAGAAAGGGGAGTGTTGTCTAGACCCGTGTGTATGGCCACTTTTCTTGTTTGACCCCAGTGCCAAATATAGAAATGGTGATGTTGGTCTACCCAACTTGTCACTTGGTCTACATGACAAGTAAAATGTCACTCTTGGGGAATCTCATAACCAAATCCTTTGTACATCTTTTATTGAGTTTTTAATATTTTATTCAAAGGATCCTTAGTTATACTTCAAGTATGTACCGCCTTGGCGTGATGATATTTATTATTGTGCTAACCCTAACCCTCATGCCATGAGGATGTTGTGCTTGTTTATCCTTTCTTTAGTTTTGTAAGGTACGATTCGAGGTTAAATCCTTTTCAAGAAGGGGAGGATGATACAAGTCAAATGGTCGCCTTAGCTTTTGATGACATCATTCAAAGACACTACGTGAAGAATCAAGATTTGGTCGCATAGAGGGTACAAGATCATACTTGGAGGGGTCATCTTGAGCATGCCATTAAACAAACCTAGGTGTGGAAGATTGCTTGGATCCTTGAAGACTTGAGGACTCTCGGGTTTGGGCCACACTTGGTGGTTCATGATCTTGGTTCCCTTTATTAAGGATATTCTGTCACTTAGCCTTGAGGGCATTTTGGTCATTTAGACTTATCTAAATGACACTCCATGGCCTCCCCACCTTATTAAGGGCATTGTAGTCATTTTTGTCTTTCTTTTGTAATATACTATATATAGTTTCTTTTAGGTATTTTCTCATTAGTTTATGAATAGTGAATGTATGAAACATTGAAAATCCTCTCTCTTGAGAGTAGAAAACCTTAGTGTAGCACTTAGATGGGGCTTGGAAAATCCATCTTAGTATAGGGCTTGGAAAATCTAATATTGACCTTTGCTTGGAAACGGTGGATCTTGAGGTGAGTTGATTCACTTGGCGATCACCGTAAGAGTGTGGTTTTGATTATTACATTTATTAGGGGTCAGTGTTGAAATACACTTGGTTCTTAATCTTGTAATAATCTTGGTCTCACTATCTATCCTTTACTATCTTGTAATTTTGTTGTGTTGTTCTTGTTGCCTACTCTCGACCTTATGATGTTCTTATAGCTGAAGTTGTTCTTCTTCTTGTTCTTTATTTATGTATTGTTAATCTAGTTTGGTTGGCTTGAAAATAGGTGTTAAACACCTTGTTATCATTTCTTTCTTATTCTTATTGTGAATCCGAGAGTTGTTCACTAAAAAGTTCCTCGGGTTCTTGAACTTATGGACTGATTTTGGTGTGTGTTTTGTGCATCCCTTGTTTTGTATCATTCGATTTCTGTTCTTTTGGGAGCCATATTATCTAAAATTAATAGGAACATAAAAAATATATTATAAATGATTAATGCACCGTTAAAAAGGGATAACAGTAAATCTAACATGCAAAATAGTAAAATAGCAGTTCCAACAAATCACATATTTGTTGCACTAGGTAGGTTATTTGTTGCACTAAATAACTAACCTATGGCAACGGATAAGTAATCTATTTCAACAATACAAAATATATCACTCATCTGTTGAGATAAATGAATGGTCAGTGCAACAAATCACATATATGTTGTAATATATAAGTGATCTATTAGAACAATTAACTAACTTGTTGCAATGGATGAGTAATCTTTTACAATAATACAAAATATATCACTCATTTTTTAAGACAAATTAAAGGTCTGTGTAATAGATCATATATCTATTGCAACATATGAGTGATCTGTTGGAATAGTTAACTAACATATTGCAACGGGTGAGTAATCTGTTGTAATAGTACAAAGCATATCACTCATCTGTTGAGACAGATGAATGGTCTTTGCAACAGATCACACATCAGTTGCAACATATGAGTGATTTGTTGCAATATATAACTAACACGTTGCAACGAATGAGTAATCTGTTACAACAATAAAAATAGATCACTCATCTGTTGAAATAAATGACTAGTCTGTACAATAGATCACACATCTGTTGCAACATATGAGTGATATATTGGAACTATTATCAATGGTCAATATTATTTAGATTTCTTCCAACAGAAGGGTCGTCTATCGTGATAGATGAATGACCAGTTGGAAAAATCAAGTCTTGGACATGTCCTGTTGGAATAGTTTATAGGATTTTATCCAACAGGAGGTTCATCTGTTGTATCAGATGATTAATCTGTTGCATCAGATCTTTAATTTAATGGTTCCTCCGTTGCATCAGATGGTTAATCTGTTATGTCAGATTTTTAATTCGATGGTTCCTCTGTTGTATTCGAAGGTAAATTTGTTGCATTAGATGGTTAATCAATTGCAACATATGGTTAATCTGTTGCATCAGATGATTAAATAATTGCATCATATGGTTAATCTGTTGCATCATATGGTTAATCTGTTGCATCAGATTTTTAATTTAATGGTTTCTCTATTGCTTCAGATGGTTAATCTTTTGCATCAGATGGTTAATCTGTTGTATCATATGGTTAATCTGTTGCATCAAATTTTTAATCTGATGGTTTCTCTGTTGCATCAGATGGTTATCTGTTGCATCATATACTAAATTTATTGCATTAGATGGTTAATCTGTTGCATTAGATGATTAATCTACTGCATCAGATGGTTAATCTATTGCAGAAAAAATAATAGCATGATTTTGTTCGATAGAACAATAGCAATATCACCATTTTTACCAAGAATAAGAACAAATCAATCGAGCAACGGGCGCAACACGAAAAACACCAAAATCGTTGTTTTGTTTGTATAAACACAAATAACAAAAATCAAACTTTTAAAAAATGTAACAAACAACAAAAAATCATAATTCACTCCAAGAAGAGAAGAGAATTAATACCAGAAATTAGAATTTTATTCAGACCGCATTTCAAATTAATGCAACAAATATTGAAATCGTTAATCATACTAGAAGAGAAGCTGGCTCAAGTTCCTCGTTTTCTTCAAAACTAAAAAGGCCGTAATCTTTTACTTGTGAAATAAGAAAAGAGACGATAAAGAATTCAAAGTTGTTGTGGCTGGAGAGCAAGGTTGTCACGTCGATTGACGGTTGAAGTCGAAAAGAAATTCAAAGACCAACTATTTGTCGCCGGAGATTGAAATGAGAAATTTGCAGAACTGTTGGTTGAAAGAAATTGTCGAGAGAGAGAGGGGGGGAGATGGTTGATTTGAAAAGGAGAGGCGTGTGGGTTGATTTGTATTTTTGAAAAGATTAGAAAGTTTTGAAAATATTAATCAAGTCCACAATTAACTTAATCAAGTTTCCTAATTATGTTTGACCCTTTAAGTTGGTCAATGTCACCAATCCTTTATTCAAGACTTAAAATGACACATTTCCTTCAGTTTTCTCTAGTAACTAGTACGTAAACAAGAAGGAAAATTGACCGTTGTCAACTCCAAAACTCCACAAAACCTAAGCCTTGAATTCTTTCCTTTCTCCAGTTGCCACACCCCTCATCCCTTCCCCTTTGCTTTGTTTAAGTTTGATATTTTTTGTTTTAATTTTTCACTGCTCAAATTTTATTTTATTTTTTTAATTGTTCTCTATTGTTGTCTAGGAATATTCTTACCTTTTTCTTTAAGATGTTTTAATTGTAGACATTGAAATAGTTTTCTTATGATAAAGTAAGTTAGATTTTTGCATTCTAGATATTTTTTTGATTAAAATTAATATCTTTTTTATCGTACACACCACTAGAATCAAATGTTTATTACTATACCTATTAATATTGATAGATGTTAAAAGAATTTTTTCATGTAAAATAATGAATTATTTGGAGCTTGTGATCCCTTTGAGAATTGTGGAGTTTCATGATTTTACAAAACTTGGCCATACAAGAATGTTATTTTGGTAAAGATACTTTAAGCAAAAAATACTATTATACCATCTCTTAAATTAGATTATATATATGATACAAAAAAAAAAAATTGTGGCATTGAGTTACTTTATTGAAAATTTGCAGGCCTACTTGTGAACTTAGAGCAACTTGGAGACAGTGACATCAGAAGAAAGAGAAGTTTTATATCGTTTAGGATCTTAGGCAAGATATTATTATTTTAGTTATTATCATAAAAAAAAAATTATGCATTGTGAACAATACAAACTGCATATATAGCTATAGATTATATCTATAGCTTTTTCCTGATATCACCAAGAGGTTGTGGCCTCTTCATTGAAGAGCCATGTGATATATGCCTCAAGCTATGAGAATTTTTGTGATTTTCAATATTTTTCTACAATGTTAAGGATATCTCACTTGTATTATTGTTGATCTCGAAAATAATCATCACATGTTATGCTGGAGAAAAAGAAAATGAATTCCTTTTGATAATAACAATGCAGATAAGTTTTCTTTTACATTTTTCTTGGATGATGTTGAATCAGGAGGAGTCCATTGTTGGCAATATGAATGGATAGTTATGGAATCTATTGGTGGAGAAGAGATCAAAAGAATATAGTTCTTATCATTTCGTTTCAGCACCAAAAGTCTTGAAATGGTCCTTGTGTTGTCATAAGGTATGTATTCTTGTTAATATCTCTACTCTATGTTTTTAATATTTGAGAGAAATGATTTTTTTATATGTCCAAAGTTAATCTTTGAGAAAGATTTGAAAAAATTAACAACCCTGCTAAGTCAAAATCTAATTTGAATAAAACAAATGATATTGTTGTGTGGTCATTTTCCAAATAAATTTTATGGTCAATCTATTAGGCGCATTAATGTAAATACAATATTTTTGTAGCTTACATCCAAGTCGATGAAGGAAAGAATTTATTTATCTTAGTAACTGAAGAACTACTCAAGTTCTTGTAAAAGAAATGATCATCTGAAAATATTAGTTGTAATTGAGATCAATATTTAATCAAATTGATTAATGTGAAATGATTAAAAAAATACGGAAGTAAAGATTTCTCTTGAGAATGTTATGAATGGTTTTAGCTAAGAATAATATTATAAGCATGATTTAGTTGCGTTACATATATTTAGTCATGGATAAAAATGTTATTAATTTTCTGATTGTTTTCATTGATTTATGACATGTAGAATTTTGATAATGAAGAGCCTTACAAAATGTGATTTTTTATGGCAAAAGTTTTTATGAAGAGATCGAAAGTATGATAGTTTTAGTAAATTTATTTTAGATTTTGAAAGATATCTTGCTTCATCATTATTTGAGTAACCAAGCTTTTGAGTGATGAGATATTATGAGTGACTATACATAATGTTTGAGTAAAACTATATTATTAGCTTTTATTTACAAGATAATATTTTAGGAGAAATTAGTTGAACTTGTTATAAATTATGAAAATATTAAGTATTATTTTATTTTGAGAAGTTGAAAATATAGTGTTTAAGTGCCATACAAAAGGTATTCTGCTTATTTTAAAATATTTAAGAATATATATATGGGGTTGACTTCCTAAGGTGATGCTACTTGATTTTGAAAGAAGTAAAAAGAATAATTTTTTGTTGAATTTTATACTAATTATAGTGTTGCATATGAACTTTGTGTGTATTAATAGTGATGAGAAGAATTTTATGAACAACTTTATAGAAAAAAAAATTGAAGATATATTTTGTTGAAACGTGATAATATTATATGTGTCGTTGTTGTTCAAGACAAATTTGAAAATGAGAACTTGAAAATAGAAAAATATTTTTGGTGAAGGTTTTTCGTACTTATTTTATTGATAGGGATTCTAAAATATATTATGTTGTAATATTCATTTTCTTAGTGTATTAATTTGAAAAGAAGCAACTGATCATATATTGTTATCAGAATATTTGTTATACTAGTGGGATACAATAATGATACGTGGATTAGAGACAGAGTCAGAATTTGAATTAAGGAGGTTCAATATTTGAAGAAAAATTAGTCGAAGGGGAGTTCAACACCTACTATACATAAATAAAAAAATAATTTTAATCATGTATAAATAGTATATTTTGTTATCAAAGATGAATCGAATGAACCCTCTAACCAAAGATTGGCTTCGCCCCTGACATGGATCACAAATTCATGTGTGATTATATATTTGTCTTTGATAGAGTATAATAATAAAAAAAATTAGTCCAATAAATAATAATATTAATACTACCTTCGTTTCAAAAAGAATGACTTACTTTCTTTTTTAATCTGTTTCAAAATGAATGACCCCCTTTTTTTTTTATAATACTTTAATTTCAACTTTACACGTGGTATGTTAAAAACCACATGACTGAAGGGCATTTTGGTAAATTTTACACAATTTTAATTTAGGACTACAAGAATCGAAAGTCTTCTTTACTTTTTTAAACTTCATGTCAAGTCAAATTAGGTCATTCTTTTTTAGACGGGGAGTATGAAATAAGAGTTTGTGCCTTGAAGTTGATTAGTAATGAGGATAAGATAATTCTTAGTGAGTACTCAAGACTGAAAAAAGCCAATGGCTATGTACATTGGGGTTATCAAGCAACGTTAGCTATAGTGAAAAAAAAAAATTAATGAATTGACCAAAAAGAAAAAGAAAAAAAATAATGACAAAATAATATACATGTGTTTGAGATATAAAGTGATAAGATAATTGTTAAAAGATAGAATGATATTTATAAAAGAAAATACTCTATTACCTCCTGAACTATACCCAAAAGGGTTGTGTCACACCTCAACTTAAAGGGGGTCCTATTACCCCTGAACTAATTAAAAATGTAATTTTGATATTCTTAGTGCCTACGTAGCACATACGTGACACATTGAAGTGTTCACGTAGGCACTAAGAGTGTCAAAGTTACATTTTTAATTAGTTCAGGGGGTAATAGGACCCTCTTTAAGTTGAGGCATGTCTCTGTCATTTTGGATATAATTCAGGGGTAATAGGTATTATCTCTTCATAAAATAAGTGAAGTCAAAACTGAATTTGACCAATTCTCTTTCAAAATTTGAGAGAAAAAATATCTATAGATAAATCTTCAATGCAAACAATACTTTTGTCAGATGTATCACGAATATAATGGCAACCTAACCTATGTGATTGAAGATTTCATGAAATAGATTTATATGGATATCAATAAGTCATTGTTTGATCTTATACATTGTAAAAATTGTCTCTTCTACAATCTATTATAGTATGCATATAGTACATATTTACAAGGAAAGCAAGGCTGAGTTGTATACTCTTAGGGGTCGTTTGGTACAAAGAGATGTTATTCATGGATTAACAATATAGGGATTAGTAATGCAGGGATTAGTAATATAGAGATTATTTTTTATCAAGTGTTTGGTGTATTATATTAAAATATAGATATATCATGCATTGTGTTTGGATTTAAAGCTCTACAAAATCTTTTTTACAACTATACCCTCAAATTTTTTTGGGATTTTCTACTTCATTTAACTAGTCAAATTACTCACCCTTTGCATGATCTTATAGAAAAGTTAAAATATGAATAATAATTTTTACTTTGCTTAGTTGAACATTTATTTTTTTCCAAAAAAAATTGAGTCTATTTGATCAAGAAAAATTCAAAACAACAAATAATTGTCATATTATACAGAAATAATTTTTAAAAATGCAAAAGCACATTATATAAGAACATCATGGATCGTTGATAATATAGTTTTAGATTTTCAAATTATATATTTGTTTGACAATAATCTTTTCTATATAAATTAATCCATTTGTAAATTAAACAATTATAGAATAGCATAAATGTAGTTCTCATTCGACGCTATCAACCAATATAAGGAAGAAAATGATATTTAAGCACTTGATCAGCATACACAGAGAAAAAAGAGGTTGCAAATTAATGTAACATAACAATCAAATTTTTAGTCATTAGATTTAAAATGGAACTAAAAGAAAAAATTTAATAAAAATAATTGAGGGGTAGTTAAGTCATTTAATTCTCTTATTCATGTATTATTATGCCATGGATAAGTAATCCCATGGTTTTCTAGGTATAAGATAATACACCATATGGTGTATTAGTTATCCATGAATAAGAAGGAATTAAATTAAGTTGTACAACTAACCGATATATAAAGTTAAATTAAATTTTAATACATAAATTATTTTAAATAATACATCCTATCAAACGTGTCCTTAATTCATTATCATATTCTTTATATGTATTGCTTCGCAGTATATATTTGATGGGCGGACATATATGAGGTGCCGATCAAATAAAATTTTAGAGCATTGGTAAATGGTAAGTACCAAGGCAACTAGTATATAGAGATACATGTCATTAGGAAAAAAGTTAAAATCGTGAGCACCTAGAAATACGAAAAGTTAGTGGGGACTTCGATTAGCCAAGTAGGTGAAGTTTCTTATTCACTTTGATGTCGTCAGATCAATTTTGACTTCATTCAGATTTTTATGCACCTGATGCTTTTCTTTTGTCTCTTATTATTATTATTTTTAAAAAAAAAATATCATTTTCATCTCAAATTATATAAAAAAAAAATCAAAGTCACATTTAAATTATTTTAGTGACCTACTACACACCTAAACTATAAAAAAGTGATATTTTTTACCCTCTAAATCTGATATGGAAAAAATATAATTATTTAAATAAAAAAGGTGCGTCAACATTAAAAATTAATGCAAAAAAAATAAAAAAATAAAATACTCACTCTACCCAACCCCCATCATCCATCTCCCCTCCCCCACTCCCAAACAATCATCTTCTTCATCACCCTCACCCCCACCCCCAAACCATCACTTTCTTTATCACCCCACGCCCAAACTCCAACCCCACCCCAATCAACTATCTTCTTCATCACCCCCCACCCAAACTCCAACCCCACCGAATTGATGTCAATTTCACTAATTTAAAAATAAAAAGGCAATTTTTCCAAATTCAATTGATTTAATGTACAAATGCAACACATAATCAGCAGGCTCGATATGAAGTGAAAAGAAATGTTCACTACCATCTCCCAAGAAACAATAGTGACAGATCATTATGAATTATCAGGATACTGTCAAAAATAAGAAAATTACTTTTGTGAGTCATAGACAACATCACCAAGCTATATCAGAAAGAAGCTATGTTTAACCAGACCACTATAACCACCTAAGAAATCGAAGTAGCTTCTCCTTCAATTAAACAACATCACGAGTCTATATCAGAAAGAAGCAATGGAACTCTATAACAACCTAACAAACCAAACTTTCTAATACTAATTCCTCTTTAAATTAAACAACATCACCAAATTATATCAGAAAGAAGCAATATCTTTCTAGCCAGAAATCCATAACAACCCAAGAAACCAAATATCCTAATATTAATTTCTCTTTTAATTAAACATCATCACCAAAATATATATCAGAAAGAAGCAATATCCCTAACCAGCTCTATAGCAATTCAATTCTAAATATCCAATCAAAAATCACAAAACTCAGATGGATTTTCTCTAATTACTCAACAAATTGATCACAATTTCAAGCAAAACTAACAAAATTCAGATGAATTTTTCTTAATTACTCAATAATTTGATTACAATTTCAATCAAAAATCACAAAACCCAAATTTATCTTCCTTAGTCACTCAACTAATTGATCTCAATTCCAAGCAAAAATCTCAAAATTAAGAATTTGATTACAATTTCAATCAAAATCACAAAGCTCGGATGAGAAAATTCAAAAATAACTGTTAAATGTAGGAAAAAATAATAATTCAAGTTTAGGCGAATTGAGGAAAAATTAAAGTGATTTTGATGAGTGAATGATGAAGAAGAAGAGAAGTAAATTGGATGTTGATGAGTGAATGATGAAGAAGAATAGAGAAAAATGATAGATGAAAAAATTAAAAAAATAATAAGGGGGTTTTGATATTTTTTATTTTTTTTGTATTATGTTAACGTGGCAGGCGCGTGTAATACACCACACCACATGCAAGTGATATAATGTTTTACAGGGTGTAAAAAGTATCATTTTTTTATAGTTAGGTGTGTAATAGGTCACTAGTATAGTTTAGGTATGACTTCAACTTTTCTCGTATAATTTGGAGTGAAAACGATGTCTTTTCCCTTTCTTTTAACTGCTTTCGCTTCTTATTTTCTCTTTCCTTATTTTAAGTTGTTGATAACTTGATATTCTCTCTCCATTTTTTCTTTACCCATTCGTCCATGAGAATTTTACCTTTTGATTTTTTTTTTTAATAAATTAGCATTTAACTACAAACATTTCAAATAAAACTTGAAGTTACATTTGAAATTTAGGAAACATCAAATCTTATTCACTTTTTTCACTTTTATTATATTTTCTTTTTGGAATTTACCTTAAAGGAAGAGGAGTCTAGACGTTACTAATAAAGTTGTTACTAACATGAATTGTGGTGCAACAGATGGAGCTGCTCCACCCTTAACCAGATGTCGAGGGTTTGACCCTGGGTATGGACAAAACTCTGTTGGGAACGCTGCCACCTTAATGGGCCCTGCAATGCGCGATTCGAATTAGTCGGGGCTCCAATGCGGGCACCGAACACCAGATGGGAAACCAAAAAAATAAAGTTGTTGTTATGTGACTTCAAGGTCACGAATTCAAATTGTGAAACAACTTCTTATGGAGATATAGAATTAGGTTGCATATAATTGATCCTTATAGTGTGGCCCTTCTCCGAATACCATGCATAGTGGAAATATTAGTGCACCAAGGTATCCTTTTTAAATTTACCCTAAATTTTTTTATTTTTATAAAAATAACCTATACCTGTCAACCGGGTCAGTCCGGTTCAAATCAATATTGACCCATTAAATATTATTGGTCTGTGGGTCGGTTCAGTTCGGGCCCAGTTCTTAGTGGGCCGGTCCAGTCCGGGACCAAAAGTATAAAATTCTCAAATGGTCCGTGGTCGGTCCACATAGTGTAGAACCGGTTTTAATCGGTTTGAACCGATTCAGCCCGGCCCAGTTCGTGAAATGGGCCGGTTATCGATCTTTTATGTATAAAAAAATTTAAATTAAATTCGAATTTTCATATATTTTTTCAATATATACTATATATACACACACATATATATTTTAAACTACATAATAAAGGCCCCGTATACGGGTCCAATATTACAATTTTAAATACAAAAAATTATATTTAAAAATATAATTTCTCCAAACATATTACAAAAATTTTATTTTTCTCTAAAAATACATATACATAACTTTCTGTGTATATGTCGGCCCTGTTATATATATGAATCGGCTTTGTTATGTATATGTCGGTCTTGTCATACTTGTTCTGCATATGAATCTGCCTTGTTATGTATATGTCGATCTTGTCATATACAAAGATTTCTATGTATATGTCGGCCTTGTTATGTATATGAATCGGGAGAGAGAGTGAAGTAATTAAGGAAGCGGGAGAGAGTGACAAAATTCTAATAAGGTTGGGATTTATGTTATTTTTACTTTTAAATATACTTATAGCTATTTAATTAGATTTTTTTAAAAATCATTAATATTTTTAATAAACACAATAGTAATTGTAAGTAGAAATCACACTTTATAATAAAATATAACTTCTTATTTTTATAAAATTAATAATAGCTTACAACTTCTTTAAATTTTCATAATTAACATTACAATATCATATACTCTAATGCAACTTTTAACATTAGGTCTAACACATTCTTTTAGATTAATCAAGTAATTTTAGTGTTTTTTTATTCTGCTTTATTTAAAAATTATACAAGAAAGTAGGTTAAATTATAAATATCTATTTATTAATATTTTTTATAGAATCATACGAAGCAATAAAGGATACTAATTCGTACATAAATTAATTTTAAATATATTTAAATTCATTTTATGAGTGTTTAATAGACGAAAATAAGGACATACTCGATGAACGTTTTAATAATTCATAACATTAAAGGATTGCCTTTATGTATTGTCTTATATACGTCAAAAATAGGATACCAATTTAATATAGCAAGCAAGAAATTTCTTTTAAAGTGATTTGTCTACCTGTTTGAGGAATTTATAACCTCAAATAAAGAGAATCAAAAGAATGAACAAAAGTTAACATGATTAAGGTAGTTAATATTATATTTTTAAATAATCTGTTTAAAATAATTTTAACATGTGATTAGTAAATAATTATATTTCTATAAATTATATGTATTGTAATTCTTTGTAACGAAATGTATCATGTGAAATTATGGTGGAATTGCTTATTGTGTTTAATAAATAAACGTCTACTCAATAGTTATGAGTATTTTTTTAATTATTTTATTACAATATAGTAATAGTTACTAAATGCAATTAAATGAGTGGCCAAAATTAATTTTACATTTTTGTCTTTTACGAAACATATGTAAGTATTTGCACGTCCTCCTATAAATTACATTTTCCGTTATTTCAATTTATATCATTTTGATTAGACATCAAATTTTAGATATATGAAAAAAAAATTGCAATGTTTTAAATTATCTTTAAAATAAATAAAATTTAAATAGAAGAGAATACCTTTGTGAATTTTTTGACAAATAAATAAAATTCAACATGACTAAAATAATAATAATGCTATAAAATTAGGAATGGCAATGGGGCGGTGCGGGGACGATGCGGGGCGGTGCAGATTGTAAGTTATGCAGTGCGGGGCGGGTTAAAGTAAGTTTTTTTTTAAATGGTGCGGTGCGGGTTGCAGGTATATGCGGGTTTAAATTAAAAAAAGCTAAAAATTAGAATTGTTCTCGTGAATATACCTAAAATTATATGTATTCTTTACTTAAAAACTAATGATACTTAAAGTGACAAGTATAATACTACAAATAAATAATTTTATAATAGCTTTTTTAACATCTCTATTCATTTTAATAAAAATATGTTATTTGATTATTACTTGTACACGTTATACTTTATGACAATTTTTAGTGAAAAGTGATATAATAGAAATTAGTTATTATTTTCTAGTTGTAGATTTAAAAATATTATGATTTTCAATGGAGTTACGATTTTTTCAAAAAAAAGAGAAAAAAATAAAAACATGGAGCGGTGCGGTGCGGTTATGCGCGGATATGAATGTGAGACGATTTTATGCGGGTTTAAAGGTGATGCGGTGCGGTGCGATTTTAAAACTTGCGAGTTTAGAAAAAACTCACACCGCACCCACACCGCACTGCACCATTGCCATCCCTATATAAAATACTAACCAAATAAGAGTGTCAATCTTCTTTAGAACTAACTAAAAAAAAAAATATCATTTGAATTGAGACATAGAACGTATTAAAATAGACATTCTGATATAATGCATTTAGTTTTTTATTACATATCAAAATAGACTTATAGTCAATGTATGTGGAATCCATGTGAAAGATTATGTCATTAGTGACATTGAAAAGATTCTAATGAAATGACCATTATATTTAATTTTTTCATTTAAAATAGAGTTGTAGTGGGATTCATCTAAAAATTATATGAAACTACTAAAAAATTATGAAAAAAACATTATACTCTTGATTATATTTGTAAGTGTTACCTTAAACATAAACTAATTATACATAATTTGAACAGAAAACTCTTCTGGACACCACGATTGAAAAAAAAAAATTTAAATGAATCAAATTTAAAATATATTTTCTCTTTAGATATAAAATTATTCTTTCTATTTGATTCAAATATATTATTTTAATTTATATTTAATAAAATAATTATCACATAAATTCTCATATATCATAATAAAGTATGAACAATACTCACTATTTAAATTACTTTTTAAGTTTTAACAAATTATATTTTAAAATTATTTTTGATATCGTGGAAAAGTTCAATTTGAATTTTTTTTGAATGTTGTGAATTGTGGATAGATGAATGCCTCGTAGATGTTTGCTTGTCCCTCTGTTTCAAAAATAAATACCCATTTTTTTTAAATTTATTTTAAAAAGGATAAAGTTTTCTTTTTGTGGCAATACTTTAGTTTCAACTTTCTACGTATCATGCTTAGAACCACAAGATAAAGGACATTTTGGTACATTTGACATAACTTTAATTTATGACCACAAGATGCAAAAAATTTCTTTATTTTTTTATACTCCGTGTCAAATTAAAATGGGTCATTCTTTTCTAAATGAAGGGAGTAATATAATTTTTTATTTTTTATTACTCTACTAAATAATTTACTATAACCAAATATGCAAAGAAAAAATTTAATTCATATTTGCCTATGGACATTTCATGAACAAAATAAAATTAAAATTTTACCACTTATAAAAGAAAATAGAAATGAGTATTGTGTATTAGAACTCACAGCAAACATTTATAGAAAGTTGTGAATAAAATTATGGTGTCCGCGTGTGATATTATACAACTATGAGGTATGATTAACATTTACAAAAAGAGTTTTTTTTTTGTCACTAAAAATGAATGTACAAACTTTGAGGCTTACAAAATAAGAAAACAATGCACTTTTTTTTTTAAAATGATAAGAATGCCCTTGGTCGTCCCACTTACTCACTCTTCTATATAAACGAGATGGGTATACCCGTGTGTTGCATGAACCCAACGCGTATAATTAGAAAAAACTGACCAATGAGAATTTTTTTTTACCTTCATGCACATTCTAATTTTCAGGGTACATTCTAATTTTCAGGGTTTAGATGCCAATTTTGGAAAGCATGGACATCTTTTTAAAATTTAGCGACAAAAAACTAAAACGGGAAAAGTATAAAATGAAGATGTAACAGTAAGGGTTATCTCGTTTGATTGGATCAGTTGATGAAAATGATCCCAAATGTATGTTTTATACAATTATGGAAATAACATACTACTGGATGCGCACATTCACATATCATAGTCGTTGTTGCCTATTTACATTGATACTGCTAATGTTTATAAATTCTATAATAGGAGATGCATTTTTGTTGTTGTGATCAATCTCTTGAACATTCACGATCAAAACACCTGTTAAATTAGATTTAATGATTAGATTAGTTAAGAAGTTTAAAATGTGATAATAAAATAAATCTTTATTCAAAGAAGAAAAACAATAGTTATTAGAATAAAAGTTTTAATAACCTAAGCTATTATGGTATCGGAATGAAAATCCATTTATAAATTGAAAGAATAACACTGTAGGTAGCATTAGTAATATTGTACGTATCTCTCTGTCTTTAAAATTTTGGATAAACATTTACATACCTATTGGCAAAGTAGCTGCATTATTGTGAAATACTGATACCAATGACACTCATTCATCTTTTCACCTTTGAAGTTAACTCAAGCTCCTAAAAAGCACCTGCAGAAATTATCAAAAAGCTCTTACTCGGTGAACAAATTAAAAAAAATTCAGCATGTGTTGATTCAAATTCTAAGAAAACATCAAATATTAGAAGAACCACAAGGCAGAGGTATTAGATGCCAAGTGCCAACATATTCCTCGATGAACATACTCCTCGATGAAGATATGACTGCCCATGTTGGGGACTTGGGATTGGCAAAATTTCTCTTCAAATCATCATTGAACAAACAAACTTCTATTGCATTAAAGGGTTCTATAGGTTATATCCCACCAGGTATGTCATTAATCTATATTGATTTCTCTTGGATTATGTTTATTTCTCTTATTAGGGGTTTTAACATGTAAATGTTTGTGTACCTCAATCTTATTTGTATTTCTGATGCCAAGGTATGTAATGAACAAATCAAGAAGTAATCATTCATATGAGATTGTTATTTTCATCTGAGTGAACATATGTTCAGTGTCCCAACATAATTCATCTTTATGTTGCATAATATGGATCAGGTGTAAATCTATCCACTCTTGGATATGTTTATAGCTTTGGTATCATGTTGCTAGAGTTGTTCACTAATAGAAGGCCGACCGATAATATCTTTAAAGATGGACTGAATATCGGGCAAAATGTCAAAACCAATTTGCCTAGACATGACATAGATATTACTGATCCATCATTGTTTTTACTGTATGAACACAACAGACACACAGACAATGTAAATGATTTGGAAAAAAAGGCAATACTTCAAGATGATGAGTATATACTCAAGCTAAATGCCAGTAATATAATAGAAGGATGGTTGGTCTCGTTACCAAAGAAGTTAGTAGTGAACAATTTTATAGACGTGAGGCCTATCTCACTTAGTTATTTTGTCAATAAGATTTTTTCAAGAATTGTTCATGAAAGGATTAAAGGAATTTTACCTCAATTGATATATCCAGAACAAGAAGGTTTTGTTCAAAGAGGGAGTATTGCTGAAAATGTACTGGTAGTTCAAGAAATTATTTCAAAAATTAGAAAGAGAGGTAAGCCAGCTAACATGGTCTTAAAGCTTGACATGATGAAAGCATATGATAGAGTGGAATGGTTATTTTTAACAAAGATATTGAGATTATTTTTTTTTCAGAGGTGCTGATAGACATGGTCTTTAGTCTATTGGAAAATAATTGGTATTCAATGTTTTTAAATGGTCAGTCTAAAGGATTTTTTAGATCTACAAGAGGGTTGAAGCAGGGGGATCCATTATTACCAACTTTGTTTATAATAGCAGGAGAGGTGCTATCAAGATCAATGAAGAGATTGATACAAAAGAAGGAGTTCAAGCTATTTGGGATGCCAAGAGAAAGTCCAAAATTGAATCACCCTGCTTTTGCAGACGATATGATCATA
Organism: Capsicum pubescens; assembly: GCA_030864215.1. Taxonomy (NCBI): domain Eukaryota; kingdom Viridiplantae; phylum Streptophyta; class Magnoliopsida; order Solanales; family Solanaceae; genus Capsicum; species Capsicum pubescens. Next base: position 314,706,296 of record CM061548.1, on the reverse strand, counting down.
TTGTGCAAAACTGAAGTGAAAACTTTACAGTTGGTCACTACAGTTTTGGATAAATATGAGGAAATATCAGGACAGAAAATAAACAAAGAGAAGAGTGTAATTTATTTGCACAAAGGAGTATCTAATGAAATAAAGGTGTTAGCAGAAGTGGCTACTAGTATTTTGAGAAGAGAATTCCCTTTCCTTTACCTAGGGTGTCCAATCTTTTACATGAGAAAGAAAAAGGATTACTATCAGCAATTACTGAACAAAATTGCTAGTAAAGTGCAAACATGGAAGGGTAAATTGTTTTTTTATGGAGGTAGAGTTGTGTTGATCAAGCATGTTTTACAGAGCATCCCAATACATTGTTTATCAGTATTGAACCATCCCATGAATGTATTCAATACTATTCAAATAATGCTAGCTCAATTTTTTTGGAGTAGTAAAATTGGAGAGAAGGAAAGACATTGGGTAAAATGGCAAACTTTGAGCTTACCACAAGAGGAAGGAGGGTTGGGTTTTAGAAGGATTATTGATGTCTCTATGGCACTTTTTTGTAAGCTGTGGTGGTCTTTCAGGACTATAAAAATAATTTAGAGGGAGTATATGTTCAATAAATACTGCAAAAAGGAGCATCCAAAATTAGTAAGGTGGAAAACTGGTGCAGGTGGATCACAAGTGTGGAAGAAGATGCTATTGGCAAGAGACATGGTGGAGCATTTGATAGTATGGCAAGTAAGGTAAGGAAACAGTGACGTATGGTTGGATAACTGGACTGGACAAGGAGATTTATATTCTATAATAGAAGGAGCTGATGAAGAACAAAGTCAGTATAGGCAGCTTAAAGAATTGATCAGAAATGATACATGGGATGAAAAAATGATTAGAGCTTTATTCACTGATGAAGTAGAAGTAGAAGATGAGGATTGTCCTATATGGAGTATTGAACCAAAAGGTTTGTTCACAGTTAAATCAGTCTGGCAGTATATAAGGAATAGGGAAGGGATAAATAACATTTTCAAGAAGATATGGGTGAAAGGTTTACCTTTTAAGATTAGTTTCTTCATGTGAAGGCTGTGGAGAAGAAGAATTCTTGTGGATGATACTGTTAGAAGATGGGGGATGTAGGGGAAATCTAAGTGTTGGTGTTGTAATTCCCCGTAAGCGGAGACAATATCTCTTGGCTTTAGTAATTCTTTTCAATCTAACAGGACTTGGTCCTATTTTTCTTCTTTTGTAGGTATTCATATTCACAATCTGACTCTAAGGGGAACAATTCTAAGATGGTGGAATGCTGAAGTAAAAGGAAGAGAAAATCCATATTACTTTGCTCTTCCTAGCATAATTCTGTGGGAACTGTAGAGGAGAAGGAACAGGAAGAAACATGAAGATAAGGAAACTATAGGTTTGAGTATCATATATAATGTTACAAGGAATCTTAGAATGATGTTGAAGGTTAGGAAGCCAGCAATGGAATTCCCAACAGAATGGCCACACATAATTGCAGAGATAAGTAAATTACAAATAAGAGTGAAAGACATTACAGTAATGTGGAAGGCTCTGGAGGAGGGATGGGTAAATTACAACACAGATGGAGCTGTGAGAGGAGAGGAATGAGGTAGTTCCTATGTTTTTTGTTTGAGGAATGAGAATGGAAATGTCTTATTTGCTAAGGGAGAACCACATCATTATACAGATAGTATGCAGGAAGAGGCTAATGCAATTTTACATGAAGCTAAGCATTGTTAACAATCAAAGCACGATAAAATTATCATTCAGATGGACTCCCTACTCATACAGAAGGTATTGACAAATGAATGATTGTGTCCATGGATCATATCAAATACAGTCAAATAGATACACAGTTTAATGCAAAACAAGCAAGCTCATTATCAACATATCTATAGGGAGGGCAATCAGTTAGTTGATTATTTAGCTAACTTAGAAATAGATAAAGGTTCATTCACCATCACAAGATATCAGCAATTAGAGAAAAGAGGTAAAGCCATTGTAAATAGTGACAAATGACAGAGTCCATACTTGATGATCATACCAGCAAGATGATAAGGGGCAGGAAAATATTCAACCTCAATAGTTTACATGTAATATGTATACAAAAGTATGTATCATCAATGAAATTGCATGTATTATTAAGATTTTACAATAATCAGTTCCCAATATCAAGAAAGTGTAGATGGACCATATGGAGCTGCAAAAACATGAGATATAGGCGACTAGCTGAATATTTGCGACATCAAGACTTCCTTTTTCTTCAAAACTATCAGATTTATGGATTACAAGCAACAGAAGATGGGGTCAATTTCCTCAGATCCAGAAATTTAAAGAGAAACAAGAAGAGGATAGCATACTTAGCTGTTAATAATATCTCAGTAGATCAGGGTTCTCTGAGTAGCACAACAACTTTCAATTATCGCAAATGCAGGAGAATGAAGCTAAGGAGAGGAGAGTATCAAGATTTAGATGAAAACGGAAATAAAAGAGTAAATTTTTGAATGGAATTCATTCATTACTTCTGTAATTTGAACAAAGCACAAAATCAAGAGGAAAAAGTTGCAAGATCGATCAACATCTTCAACATGAGGAATTGAAACAGTAGTGTAAAAGGCGGTGGAGCTGAAATGTGGTTTAGGAAACTAATGTTTTTGGAAACGCTATTCTTTCTATTTGTTATTTTGTTTTGGGTTGGTCCGGGTATGGTGAAGTGTAGGATTTTGTTTTGTTGTGAGACGGGTTGGTCTATCAAGTGATAATTATTAATAAAATGCAAACTTAACCTCCAAAAAAAGGATGGTTGGTCTCGATATTGAAAATAAGACTTTTATGTTCTAGCTTATCCCCACCAATCAACATAGCTTTGGACAAGATTTAATCAATCAAGAACTTATTTGTATAGTCGGAGAGGAGAAATAATAGTACGGGTAGCTCATATGGTAATAAGCTAATTAAATTATCATCTTTCGAATTTTATTGAAGGAGGATACTATATAGAGAATTACAACTTTGAAATAAGAGTCTATTTACAATTAGTACAATTATATACACTATAGCCTAAAGTAGTAACTGGTGGGAAAGTAAGTCCTACTTAGTCATTGCAAATGTTTCTCACAAAATGTCAATCGTGACTTAGGTGTATTCACATCATAGAGGACTGGATGACTGCTTATACCGGTATGTTTTCAAAATGTAATAATAAAATCAGTTTTTATTCAAAGAAGACAAACACAATAGCTATTAGAATAAAAGTTTCAATAACGTAAGTTGACGTAGTATCGGTATGAAAATTCAATTGTAAATTGAAAGAATTACATTGTAGGTAGCATAAATAATATTTATGTCTCTCTCTTTAAAATTTCCATACTCACCTAGATAAACATTGACATACTTATTGACAAATTAGTTGCACTTATGGTGGTATCCCTGAGATTGAACTCCTATTTGGTTCCTGAAATCAAAAGGAAGTCAACTATTTATTTCTAAGATAGTGACATAATAAATATACCCAAAATAATAAAACAAATGTCAAGGAAGCAACTTATCACTTCAGAATAGAACAAAAGCATCACCAAATTACAAATTCATAATCGAAGTTTAAAAACACTTATCCAAAAACCTAAAAATAAGCCATAACGATAGGGAATATAAAGGATCAGACCATGTATGGATGACCTACTTGTGCAATCCAAGTCAACATAATTCTTGTTATGAAAAGCTTAAAACATAATAGTCGAATTGAAGGTGTGCCTCTAATCTGCCAAAATATTGCAGACTTGCATTACTTGATTTTTGGAATGGAGGGTATATGTTAGAATTTTCATTAGGTTGTGGAGTTCTGCTAGCAAAACGTAAAGTGTCATAGAAGAAAATATGACGATCAACAAGCAACTTGTGTTGACATAAATATATCTCTTTATGTATACAATGTTATCTCGGGAGTTATTTTGCACAACAAGGTATATTATTTTTTATAGTGTTCTGTTAGTTTTGTTTGATTTCACTTTTTTATTTTTCGGTATGGATAGGATTCGAGGTTGTTAACTTAAAAAAAATAGGACACTAAAATGGTAGTTGTTGTTAACTTAAAATTATAGAGAATGGGTTCCTTCTAACCTTTAGAATTATAGCATTTTGCTTGAATTAAAAGACAGTCCCCTTATTTTCTGTTAAAGATACTTGTTGCATCGTAAACTTTGAGAACTATTGAAACCTCGAATCTTTACATCAATGTTAAAATTGAAAGTACCCTTGTGTTAACTCCTTTCTCAGTTTTTATTTTTTATTTTTTTCTTTTCTCTCCACTTACCCTTTAGCAGTTCCTACGTTTTGGGTCCATTTATGTTTTTTTTTGCGGGTAAGTTGCAGCGAAAAAGGACTGAGTAATATTTTAGAGCTTTATTTTCTTGGTAACTAAATTAGAAGGATGGCGTGGAAAGGGAGAAGCAGAAAAGAAAGGATAGATTGCCTTGGAAAAGTCATGCTCCAGGATAAGCAACGTGTTACTAACTTCTTTTGTCTCACTCTCACTGTTCTTTTCTGCATAGACTTTTTATTTTAGTTCTACACTTATGCAATGTCGTTTTAGGCGTTTTAGGAAAAAGACATGTTGCTGCTTAATTTTTTCTGGTACCATTCAAGTTTTATTCTTTATCTTGCCAGTGCCATTAGGAAGAGCTAATGATTCTTGTTATGGTTTCTTATTTTGGCATTGGGTACTTTCACCAAAATACTTTAATTTTTCATTACCAATAACACTTATCATAATTCATATGGGCTTTTCGGGCTTAGTATCTTTCCTTCTTATACGTGTTTTTAAGGTATTGTAATGTTATTAGTAATTACAGTGTTATCTTTCTTACAGGGAATAAGAATAATTTAGAGTATGTTAGCTCCAATACATAACAGTCTATGCTAAGATCGAAGAGCTTCCGAAAAATTATGAGAAAAATTTATGGGGCACAGATTGAACACTTCAAATAGGCAAAAGAGACATCTAATCCTTAAAGGACTAACTTCTCATTTACTTGCCAATAAACTCAAATGTGGCTCCACATCATATATTGGATCAACAAACTATTCACCAACCTTCATGGAAATTATAGTGCTTTAGAAGTAAAAAAATAACTTTAAGCGCAAAACTATATAAACACATGCCCAAAAAAATTAAATAGAACAGTTGCTAAAAACAGAAGATAGTTTTTGACTACATGAACCCAATGCCTTTTTGAGCCTTAAAATTGACAATTTCTAAGCCAAAACACACAATATATCAACATTTCTACAAAAATAAATATTAAAATTAGACAAAAATATTAATTCTGTCACAAAGGCATATTTTTTTAAAATATATCATAAGAATTATCAATTGATGGATGAATAAGTCAGTGTATGAAAAAAATGAGAATTAAAAGATAGAGAAACTTATCAATGATTTGATGATTGATAGAAGAGATATCTGAGAGAGAAAATGAAGAGACTTGACCTATTTATTTGGGTCACTTCTAGAAATGTTAATTCTGGAAAGATCATTTCTAGAATTGTCTTTTAAATGTTCTTGTGGTGAATGGACACATGAATAGATATTGATTTATGTGGCTGAGAAAGAAGTGTCATTTAACATGGTAGTGGTGGATAAATACACAGATAAGAGAATTTATTGTACTCTTTCTTTTTCATATTAGTTGGCTTTTTAAAAAAAATTATTTGTTTCATTTTAATTAATCAAATTCTTAAATTAAAAGAAGTTTAGTGTATTTTGCTTATATTGTCCCTATTATTAACTAATTATGTAAAGTGTAAATATTCAAATTCATATTTTTAACGCATAATTAATATGATTACTTTAATAAAATTAACCTTTATTAAAGAATTTTTTAAGGAATGTGTTAAATCAATTATGGTCAACGAAAATGAAATGGAGGAAGTATTTATTTCTCTTGACAATTATCTATCATGAAAAAAACAAAATGAGATTATTCTAGATTTTTATTGATCATTGTACCATTTTCTTGAACTCATTTTATATTATATTTTTCTATTTGATTAGATACGTAGTTTAGTCGGCCTTTTTGCTTAAATTATTTATTTCATTTTAGTTGTTCAAGTTTTAAAATCAAGAGAAGTTTATTGTATTTTGCACTGCCTCTATCATTAACTAATTATGTAAAGTGTAAACATTCAAATTCATATTTTCAATGTATAATTAATAGGTTTACTTTAGTAAAATAAGCCTATATTAAATAATTTTTTAAGGAGTATGTCAAGTCAATTAGACCCAACTAAAACGAAGCGGAGGGAGTATTAATTTCTCTTGACATTTATCTAGAATGAAAAAAAATAAAATGAGATTATTCTAGATTTTTTAGTTGTCCAAGTTCTAAAATCAAGAGAAGTTATTTGTATCTTGATTATACTATCCCTATCATTAACTGACTATGAAAAGTGTAAATGTTCAAATTCATATTTTTAATATATAATTAATAAGGTTACTTTAGTAAAATAAACCTATATTAAATAATTTCTTAAGGGGTGTGTCAAGTCAATTTTTTGAAAATATAAATCTTCACAGATATTTTTAGAGAAAATTTATTGTATTTATTTCTCTTAGATATTTATCTACAATGAAAAATAAAAAGAGGAGATTACTCTAGATTTTTTATTGAACATTGTACCATTTAATTAAAATTACTTTATTTCCCTTTATTTTAGTATGATTTTCAGGATTGCTCTTGGTCGTCCTAAGTTTCTCTTTTTTTCTATATAATAAAAATACGTTAAATAATAAACGTATAACATCTATACATTACATATATATATATATATATATATATATATATATATATATATATACATACAATATGACATATATACTACTTAACAAACTACATGAAACAATATACGTACAACATATATATATTACATATATACTACTTTATAAAACATATACACATGTATACATTAACTATATACTGCTTTAGACTTTAGTCTATAGAAAATATATACACATATATACATACAATATAATATATGTACTACTTAAAATACACTACTAGAAACAATATACATACAACATATATACATTACATATATACTACTTTAGAAAACATATACACATGTATACATTAAATAGATACTATTATAGTCTATAAAAAATACATACACATATATATACAATATATACTACTTTATAAAATATATACACATGTATACATTCATATATACTACTTTAGTACTTAAAAAAATATACACACATATATACATACAATGTATACTACTTAGTGTAATAATGCTTGAAGTCTTGAACATATATTCAAAAATTTACATACACTAATTAAAGATAAACTTATATAGCATTTTTATATATCAATACTAGCTGTCTAAGTAATATTTGCTAACATTATTTTTATTTTTTTCATTATATGTATATATGTTTGTTATGTTTATTACTTTGTGTAAAGTTTGATAGTAATATATTAAAAGTATATAATTCAAGTTAGACATTCAATTTAAATGAAAAAAATATGTAAGGAGTGAGTGAATCTTGTATTTTATTGATTGCAAAATGATGCAAAACTTATAAGTTGCATGATTGAGAAATCTATAAATTTTGCATCATTTTTTCAACTCATGCATGTCAATATTAACGGGAACTACCATAGGAAAGTCAAAATCAATGAGGGCAAAATCATGCATTGAACTTGATTGTGCTGAGTTCCCCCTTGAAGTCATAATTTCTTTAAGATTTTGTTCTTCTCCGGCTCCATGTCCATTCCCTAATTTCTTCACTTCACTCTAAGGCAAACTAGAACATTCATAGAATTTCCTCCTAATGAGTGTCGGTTGTCTCCAAGTTGTTGTCGTCCCTGACTAAAAACACTCTCCGATGCAACGGTTGACATTGAAACAATCAATATATCTAGCTAATCTTGAAAGCATAGGATATTGTCTTTCATTATTTTTCCACCAATCCAGTGTATTGATCCTTACTCACGATCCTTTATCGGTTGTCGAGGATAATGCTTAAGCTCTTTCTAAGAATGTATTCTGTGTGATGAAGGTTGCACCATGTCCTAAACATTTAAATCAAAAAAGTAATTTGGATAACTACTATGTGCCTGCCTTTTAGAAGATGATGGCTCCTCGGAAGCTTGAGGAGCGACAATTGGAGTGATATTTTTCGTTACGGCTTCATCAAGTAAATCGGCATAATGGTTATATAATGCTTCCATGTAACTGTTCGCATCACTCATAGCCGTAAACAAAGAAGGTTCTTCATCAGGCTTTATCTCTAAAGCATTAGAAATAATAGAACTAAATTCGAACATAGTATTATATTTCATACATGAATTTATTATAGCACTAATCAAATAAATTGGGGAAAGCGGATAAAAATATTTTTTTAAAATTTAGCAATCATAGCAGTATAAATTCTTTGTAACCTTCTTTATTTTTATGTTCTTTAAGAAAATAAGAAATGTCGGCTAAATAAGTTAAAGTATTACAACAGTAGGATAATAAGCACCAGAAAATTCAACCATAGCTATATAAATTTTTTAAAAAAATTTAACAAGATTAGCAATTGCAACCATTTCAGAATCATGTAGCATAAACTCAAGAAAAGAACCAGAATATTGATTAAAAGTCATTATAATAGAAACTTTATAAGTAAGACAAGTTTGTAAATATTATAAGTAGCATTCCATCTAGTATCACATTCTTCAGACATAAATATCGGTCTAAGTCCATTTTGTTCACACTTAGTTTTAAATTCTTTCATTCTAATTTTTTGATTATTTCCTTGAATAGAGCCAATAGCCAGCCTTATCTTTTTAATATAAAGCTCAAAAAATTCAAGATCATCTCTTACGATTAAATTATATATAGAACAAACACACTTAACATGAAATGTTTTGGGTAGCGGCGGAGAAAGTTCAACTTTTAACAAGTCAACAACAATCTTGTTATTAGATGCATCATCAAAAGATATACATAAAACTTTTCTTTCAATACCATAATATTTTACAACTTTAGAAATAGATACAAAAATAAAATTTTCAGTGTATCTACGATCTTCATCATATAAAAATGCTAGAATACGTTTTTGCATAACAAAATCACTATCTATCAAGTGACAAGTAGTTGTTAAATAATCATTTTTAATAGCACGACCAAGATCAGAAGTTAGCTAGAACAATTCTGCATGAAATATTTTTTAATAATGAAAATAAATAATAAACATATTGTGCATGACGTCTAAAAATATCGGCCCGACAAGTACGTCTAGGAATACCTGTAAACATGAGATTGTAAATTGCTTGAATATAATGAATAAAAGCATCCGAAGAAGTAAAAGAGAAAGACAAACAACCCACAACTATCATTTTGGCTCTTTCTTTCCGGTCCTTTATTTTATTATAATTCTTAACTAATTGATCGGTTGTTGGGTTCAATCTACTTTTTGTTGGTGCACCAATAGTCTCACCACCTTGTGCAAGACTTAGGTCTACTAAGTGTTTTTCTCTTAAATGTTTCATTAACGAACCTGTACCTCCTTTATTGCCTTCGATTTTATGCTCATATACCAATTCACAAATTTTGCATTGGACCTTAGTTTCTCCTTCTATTTTCAAAAAAAATTCTCATGCTATACAAGTTCTTCTACGAGATCTTACAGGGGCATGGGGAGGATGGGAAGGAAGATTAATCGATTCAGATCTAACACTAGCATTATCGACATTTGGTGTCTCATCAATATTTTCATCATCTACATTTAAATCAACCGCGTCTGCTTCATTCTCTTCTTTTATACCATAATTTTTCTGATCTTTCAAATAATTCATATCGTGAGCACCTACACCTATTTCATCTTCAAAAAATTGGCTAATTGGTACCGGAGGCCTATAAGTATATCTAGTACTTGAACTACCTCTACTAGAACTACCACCAATTCGTTTTTTACCACCACTGTCTTTTTCGGGACAAAATTTTTTAACACTCTTACTGGTGTTTCTTAATTTATCCATATTACAAATTAAACTAATAAATATTCAAAATACACAAAAATAATTAAAATAAATATTCAACAAAAAAATACACTAATTAAAAATTAAAAGTAAGAGATGAAACGATAATAACAAATTTTAAAAGTATCCGAAAGTTGCGACTTTAAAAAACTTCCACTTGATATTTGTAATTGCAAAATTAAAAAATAAAATTGAGCACTTTAGGAGATAATAAGAATATTTGAGAGAGAATGAGAGAATAAGATTGTGTGAAAAATGATTTTGAATTTGGGGTATTTATAATTTTTTTTTTCTTTTTAAATAATAGGCCAATTGGTCGTTGGGCTAGCCAACAACATTATAGTCGTTGGGCTTCCAACCGTCCAATTGGACCGGGGCCCCCAATTGCAACCTTTTTAATTTAAGTTTTTTTTAATAACCGGGCCGGGTAACCAATGAGCCTGATCCGATTTCATAACTGGGTCGGTCCATCGGGTTGACCATCCCAGACGGCCAGTCCGGGACCGATGGCCCAGGAATCCGGTAGCCCATCGGGCCAATTCATATCGGACCGATCCCTTTAAATGGGTCGGGTTAATCGGGTTAGGTTATCCGAGCCGACCCGACCCAATTGATAGGCTTAAAATAACCTCATTTAAATTATATTTCATCTTTTTAAAAAGTACATTCAAATAACCAAATATTATTTGTAAAAACTATAAGAAAACACAACTCCATCTTCAACTTCAAATTCAACATTTTCCAATAAAGTAAAAGCCTATTTGTAATAGTATGTAGTAGCTCGTATATGCGATCTAATCTATGCCATTATAAGATTATTTATTTTGAGATACTAGTCTTTTAGAGTAATTTAATTGTGTGTTTGAGATAAATTATTTAAGTTGAGTGATTTAACTAGTTTTTAAAAATTAGGGGATAAACTAAATTTAGAAAAAGTACATTTTAATTCTGATTGTTCTTTGCAAAATAATCATGGCCAACACAAATCTAAATTTTGAATATTTCAAATAAAGTGAATATTTTTTAATTTTCACGAACAAAAGTAAAGTAATTAATTTCCTTGGCTATTACCATTTAGCTTCTTCTATATTTCTTATGTTCCATTTTTTCATAAGCCCTTTCAAATATAAATTTATTTGCTTTTTTATTTTCTCTCCTGTGTTTCTTCCCTTTTCACTTTGTCTCCCGCCTTTTCCTTTTCCTTCTATTTCATTTTAGTATCCTTAAATTGAAGGTTAATTTAATATTATTTAAATTCTTTATTTTGAAGTGTTTCGTATTACTCATTTATGGAAGTAAATTTTTTTATGAATACTCAATCTATGTGCAACCAAGGACTAATCTAATAATCTTCCACTGAATTTTTATTCTATAGTAATGCTATTATTCGGTTCATGCCGAGGACGATTATGAATTTTTAATAGTATTTTTTTAGCCATAATATTAAGTTTAACTTGCAAAATTTCCTCATTGTAAAGTGGTGCGAAGAATAAAAATAAAATGACTAAGATTTGAACTTGGAATCTTAAGGTTAATTTAAACACCCCTAGTTATTGAGTCAACTTTTAGTCTTATCTTAGAAAATTCAAAATCTATATCAATATACATAAAACAAAAAAAATTAAAAGTTACCTTATATATACAATATGATTTAAATATTTTTTTGCCAAGGAGATTCATGAACCTTAGATCCTCCCATATATGTCATAAATATATTTTTCTTTTTGTATACAAAAGATTTATTCTCCTTTATTACGTGGAAAATACTAGAGGCTCTATTCAATCTTTATTTTACCATTCATCTTAGCAGATAAAATGAAAAAAAAAAGGTAAAGATGTTTAACCATTCACCTTAACAGATAAGATGGAAAAAAAAGTCTAAGATTAGAAAAGACATTTAAAAATCTAGTCAAATTATTAGAGTGTTTTGTGGAGATTAACAAGTGTAATTAATAAGATAATCTATGTATTAATTAAAAAGACTTTAATATGTGGCATTAGGTGTCTCCATCCCTAAATATAGAGAGCAACATACAAGACATGAAATATGTAACACAAATCTTTTTTCTTCTCTCAATACATTATAATACATTCTTATTTTTGATTGATTTAAGGTTTTACATAAGAAGCGTAGAACACCAGAAAACACCAGTATGGGCACTCTCATCAATATCAATCTGGATCAGTGAGTATTCTTTTACTATTTATTTCAATTTTTGTTCCATATAGATTATTGAGCTGAGGGTATGCCAGAAACAACCTCTCAACCTCTACCTCATAAGTGAGGTAGTGCTATAGACTGCGTACGCTCTACCCTGGGTATGTTGTTGCTGTTGGTGTTTTGTTCCATATAGGTTATAGGATCCAATGACAATTTTTAAAATATGACATTGTAGTCATATTAGAGGTCCATTTTCTTTACAATTGGTAGATGCACTCAAATAATTCTTACTGATTTCGAATTTCATTACTTTTTTGTGTATATGTATAGTGATGATCCAGTAATTTACGAGTCATATTGGAGAAAAATTGGGAATATGTGCGACATAACATTCAATGGTTATGAGTCATTGAGTTATTTTGCTAATGGTAAGAGCTTGTATGATTATTATGTTGTTATTGGCAATGGATCCAGCCAGCTTATTAGGGCTGCACTCTATGCTCTTTCTCCTACAAATCAACCACACCCAATCAACGTCGTTGCAGCTGCACCTTTTTATTCGGTACGTAACATATTTTTTATACATCAACTAGAATTATGACATAAAGCTAAATTTTATTTAATGGCCACCAAGGTTAAGAATCCCTTTTGACTTTAGACATTATATTAACATGTCTAATGCTGATCAATCTTTAATTAACCTTTAATTACAAGTCAACGGAAAAAGAGTTTAATAATGCGTCATTTATGTCAAGCATACCATGCCTCTCGCTGAGACAATGTTGGTTACTTACAATGTATCCTAAAGAAACATATAGGAACATGGTTCATGCAAAGATTTGCAAAACATACATGTTTATAGTATAATATTAGTGCTTGTTCGTTAATAATTATTCACATGGTTCTTGGTACATGTCAGATCCATCAACTATATAACATGAATCATAAATTTTTTCCATTTATAATTGCGATGTCCGAGCTAGCTTCCTCCTAATCCTAAAATGATTTGGACAGTTGGAAAGGAATCATAATGTTTTTTCCCTTTGTTAGAATTTGAACTTGAAATCTGATGGTTATCAACTCACTTCACTGACTAATGTACCACATACACCCCTGACTGCAACATGAATCATAATTCTTAGAACACATCATGTGACTTAATTAGTCTAATTTAAAAGTAAGTTTTCTTGATTAATTACTACTAATAATTGTCTTGTTGCAGTCATATCCAGAAATGGCTGATTTTGAGAGGTCAGAGCTACACAAATGGGCAGGAGATGCAAGAAGTTATGACAAAGATGAACCATACTTTGAGTTTATAACATCTCCAAATAACCCTGATGGGGTTATTAGAGAGCCTGTTGTTAATGGAGATCAAGGAAAATTAATCCATGATTTAGCTTATTATTGGCCACAGTACACTGCTATCACCTCACCTGCTAACCATGATGTCATGCTCTTCACTGTTTCCAAATGCACTGGCCATGCTGGTTCTAGAATCGGGTAAGTTTTTCAAACATTGCAATCATTAATTATAAGTGAGGTCATAATGACGAAATTAAAGAGTAACACAAAATTAAAACATTGCAATTAGGCAATCTAGGCATTTAACAGAAAAAATGTTTATGAGGATTTTTTTATCAAGCACATCAACTACTACTTCCTCGATCCAAAATTACTTGTATTTTTTAACTCGACACACCCATTAAGAAAAAAATAATTGAATAGTAACTTTATCATACTACCTCTATTAAGTGGTACTAGTTAAAATTGACCATTTGGAATTTCAAAAAGTCTTAATAAATAAATTAAGGGTAAAACAGGAAATCTTGTTTTGTTTTTCTTGGTAAAAAATGACAAGTAAAAATAAAAATGAAAATAAAAATAATGACAAGTATTAGCAACACCTCTATCCAAATTCAAAACTGCTTATTCATAAAATATGTTTTAGAACATGCATGCTTTAAAACACTGAGAGGGTGTGTTTTAGCGTAGTTTACACTACTGTAAGTATCAATAGAGATAATTTTATCGTTGGTTTTAGACTCCTTCAAATACCAATTTCAACTTCTCACTAAGATGGTGTCATTTAATTTGATTGGCATGCAGTTGGGCACTTGTTAAGGACAAAGAGGTGGCAAGGAAGATGATAAAGTTCATGGAGGTTAGCACAATTGGGGTATCAAAGGAAGCTCAACTTAGAGCTGCTAAGATTCTTGGAGTAATCTCTGATAGCTGTGTGAATCCCACATTGGATAATTTCTTTGAATATAGTCAGTTTCTTTTGACTGATAGATGGCAAAGGTTAAGACAAGTTGTTAAGGCCAATGCCCCTTTTGTCCTCCAAAAATATCCTCTTCAGTATTGCCTCTTCACGAACAAATTCTATGAAACACACCCTGGTAATCACAAAAATATTACTGTATTACATTTATTAAATTTTTTTTTTTGGTTTGTTTGAAAAATAACATAATTTTTTATATTTCACCAACTATTTTATAAAGCAGACCTGAACTATTTGAAATCGAGATATTTTAAATGTGTTTTTCATGGTTACTCTTTTTTCAATATATATATATATATATATATATATTTGGGAACAGCATTTGCATGGCTAATGAGCAAAGGAAGTGAAGAGGACTGTGAGAAGTTTCTCAAAGGACATAAGCTTCAAACAAGGGGTGGAGAAAAATTTGGGAGTTATTCAAGAAATGTTAGGATAAGTATGTTGGGCAAAGATGAAGACTTCAACATTTTTCTATAGAGGCTTGAGGCTATTCAAGAACTTCCAGATGGAAATTAAGACATATCTATGCATGAGATATTAATTTTTTCAATTTATATCTTATTACTTTTTAAGTAAAATATTCTTACTATCAGTGGGTGATAGTCAAGACTTCATATTTATGGTTAAGACTTCATATTTATATCTAATGAGATACATATTTATTTAAATGTGTGTTTTCATTCTTTTATATAAGAAGTATACTGTTACTTGTATTGTTTTTAAAACTGTTCTACCGTGAAACAAGGAGTAACAATACAAACTCAACATTACCATATTATAACAATTAAGTAATGAAGCTAATTAAAACTTTAAATGTGTTTAGTGAGATATTACAATGACTAAAAATTTAAATTTATTTATAATTGAAAAATTAAAGATGCTTATTTATTTTATATAGGAGAAAAGGAAAAACTAATTAAACTATGGAAGTGAGCAAAATTTTCAAACACCCACCTTAGTGGAGAACATTAAATGTGCATTGAGAATAGTACAAAAGCAAGCCTAAATTTCTTTAGTGGGCCAAGATTTGTAGTCTTATTGATCATTGAATCACGTGGTATAACTAATTACCTATGCATGCATGTCTTCTTAATCATCATGAGACTTGGCCGACTTGTAGTTGTAGTAAATGTTTCGCTAATTAATGGAGTAATTTTTTCACTTGTCAAATTTTAATGTTGATCTAATGATTAACAAGAGTGATACATAGGTAATTATAAAGGAAAATCTAGATATTTTCCCCACTTCTTAATAATGCAAATGTAGATCATCATGACGATTGAAGCGCTACGATTCATTTGTGTGGCGTGTTATATTGTATTGTCTTAATTCGTGAAGAGTGTCTTAATTAATTAGGACTTGTACCTATTAGATATTTTAAAATTAATAAATATTTACCTATTAAATATTTCTCTAATAATAAGTCAAAAACTAAAATGTGTATAGTACACGCGCGGATGGCCTAGAAAAGCGACAAACTAAATAAAGCCACCTGACATTTAGGCCCAAAATAATTATAAAAAATGATTTTGCAGTATAAAAAAAGTTTTCTATTTTAAAAAATCTATTTGACTAATCCTTAAAAAATTCAAAAAAAAGAAAAGAAAGTAAAACCTAATTTATGGCTCCCTAACCCCCACCCCCAAACAATCCTCCTTATTCTTCTCCCAAAACCATCATTGTCGATTACCCACAAACTCACCAAGCTTATCCTTATTTTCATTTTTTTTTTTCTTTTCATCATTGATTTCTTTAACATGATTCTTAATCAAATTTTTGGGATAGTAATCTTCATGATGGATAATGTAATACTTCAGATCCGTAATATGAATAGAAAAGTTGAGTAATTTATTTAGACTTGTATAGAAAATTAGTAATTTTTAAATGTTTTTTTATTTTACTAAATGAAAAATAACTCGTGTAATTGTTATTGGATTGAAAATTTCTGAATAGATTGAGGTTAAGGTGAATAAAAATGGTGGTGGACTGGCGGCAAGGACTGCTTTGTTGAAAGAAGAAGGACGGAAAATTTTTTCTTAAAAAATGATAACTACCAAAGATGAAGAAGAAAGGAATATTTTGAATTATTTTTTAGAAAAAGTTGTGATAATATTAATTCACACACTCAATAGAAAATGCATTTCACTTGCTGTGCCACATCAACATAAGGTGCTTCATAGGTACATATTTTTTAAGAAGTGTTTAATAGGTACACGTCCTAGTTAAGGTGTCTAAGTGAAATATTGTCACGACTCGAGGCTACCCTCTAGTCGTAACATGGTGCTTAAGGCCACAAGTGACCCCAAGCTAACCCATGATCTGGTACCTTCTGTGAACACTGAATAAGATAATAATAAAGTATCATATGCAGAAGCTGAATTGATAAAAATATTATTAAGGTGGAATACTGAAACATCACCCAACATGTCTAAACCGAAGATTAAACTGAAAGCAAATCTGTTTGTCTGAAAGCCACTAAAACATGAGGAGTTGATGAAAAAAAAACCCCAACTAACTCCGACTGTCTGAGATAAAGAAAATACTGAAAATAACTAAAGATAACTTGTCCTCGATAGATGAGGACTCACCATAACTGCTGTTGAGGGGCACCGAGCTGGCTAAGGGCGATCGGATAATTGAGCGTCCAAACCTATATTGTGAAATCAATATAGCGCAAGAGAGAGTATTGATGATAGGTGAATTTACACGCCTATATCAATATATTTTGCCCATATTTTAGCCTAGTTTTGAGAACAAATTATATATTTCATGCACTTTTAGTCCTTTTTCCTGTAAATGAGCTAACGAACATGATTAGTAAAGTTTCAGGTATAAATGATGCAGAATTTAGCATTTTATGGCTTACTTGACGCAAAAGAAAGCTCACGAAGGAAGGGAAGGGAGTTTACACGCCTAAGGACCAAAACTGCTGCATGGAAAATCTGTCCCGGGCTAAAACAACAATTCTGAAGACTTTGGGGACTTACAGACACAAAGCTGGATTTTGACAATGATACATTAACCTAGTACAATTAGGTTATGTATTTCATTATTTTATGTGGATTATGATAATGTTACCTTAACCTAGTACATTTGGGTTAAGGATTTCATTAGTCTAGTAGGATTTGGTTATTTATTTCATTAGCTTAGTAGGATTAGGATATGGGTATTATAAATACCCTATCATGCTAGAGATTTGAGAACATCTTCTTAACATCTCATCTTACAATTCAAGTCTATTTTTCTTCTTCTACTCTTCTATTCTTAAATTCCACAACAAGAGAATCGTTACTTTGCCTAGGAAATCACGCCTCACGCCTATCACTTGATCTACACGCCATTACTCAATATCGTGATATAATAACAATGTCAATCGTGATTTCCTTCGCATTCATGGGTAACTAAACTTCTCTGTTGGGGTTATAGAAGCCGAATGAGTTACTATCTATTGCTGTGAGTTTGTGAGTTCGAGGCACGTATATTGCTTATATCATTATTCTCTTCATCTTAATCTACATTCTTTGCGGTTGCAAACGCAAGAATACGCCAGTCTAACATTTAACTTGTTCGAGAGAAAAGTTATTTGTCTGGAAAAGAGATAATGTCAAGGTAGTAGGACACCCTTTCCTATTAAAAAGCTAGTGCCGTAACTGGACTAACCTCTTGGAGAATTCGTACCGTTAGATACGCTTTAAGCTCGAGAGAGTTAAAGTGAAATAGTCCTTGTTTAGGTCGAGAGACGCTTGGATTTACCATCGACTACAATCCTCTATAAGCAATTGCATGACAGAATTCTACACACTCATAGCCAATAGAGACGTATACCTCAGAAGGTGGACATAACCCCAACGCTTCAATTCTCATTGTTTACAACCAACGTAACAATCTCTCTCTTTTTACTTTATTATTTTCAGCTTTTGTTTACATTACTTGAAAAACAAGAATCCCCCCTTCTTACGAGACTTGCACCAAAAGTTTAGTAATTTTACTTACTTGTTGGCCAAGCTATTCCCTGTGGGATCGACACCCAACCCAGGTTGGGTTCTATATTTCCTAACGACCGCTTTACACTCAAACGAGAGCTGTAGATTGAGCGTTATCAAAAATTGGCGCCGTTGCCGGGGAATACAAGTGTCAATTAAGTTCGTAATAATTACTAGACCCTTTGGTCGAAGACTCTCGTACTTTTACTTTTAGTTTTTGTTTTTGTTTACTGCAGTTTTTTGTTCAGTGCATCAATGGATGCACAACGTGAGATACCGTTCGATGATGATGATGATGATCTTGATGGAGCCGGAGCCACAGGAGCCATTATTCTTCCACCATTAGCGCCCGGAACCAAGTTCAACATCACAAGCACCATGATGCAGTTATTGCAATTCAAAGGATTATTTGGTGGACTAGCAGGCGATGA
Source organism: Capsicum pubescens (assembly GCA_030864215.1). NCBI lineage: Eukaryota > Viridiplantae > Streptophyta > Magnoliopsida > Solanales > Solanaceae > Capsicum > Capsicum pubescens. The sequence continues at coordinate 314,687,415 of CM061548.1, read as the reverse complement.
TCCGAATATGCATCTCATCAACTTTATTTCTATATGCAAGTCTTTTGACAATCCTGGTGTTGGTCAGAATGCAATTCGATTACGTCTATTTCCATTGTCTCTGTCTGGGGAGGCAACACTATGGTTGAATGGGCTGACTCCTGATTCAATTACAAATTGGAGGCAATTGAGAGACGCTTTCCTAGAAAGATTCTTTCCGCCTTCCAAAAAGGCACAATTGAGAGATGAAATCAGCAACTTTCGTCAGCTTCCCACTGAAGCTCTTCATCAAACATGGGAGAGGTTCAAGACAAAGCTAGCGAGATGCCCAAACCATCACATGACTAATGTTCACCTCATGGAGATATTGTATAGAGCCTTGAATTCAATAACTAAGCCAGTGGTGGATAATGCGGCTGGAGGATCATTTATGGATCTCACCTTTGGTCAAGCAAGCAATATGCTAGATCGTATGACGAAACAAAGTAGAGCTTGGCATACCAGGGATTCTGAGGTAGCAAGCTCCACTTTATCTATTGGCATGACCACAGAGCAGAGGCATAGACAAGAGGAACGCGACCAAGATATGGCGCACATGAAAACACAAGTGGATCTTCTCACAAAGCATCTATTATCAGGGAAGACCAAAAAAGTTAAAGCCATTGTCGCACATAGAAGAGACGAATCTGATTTGGAGGAAGAAGCCAACTACTTGAGTAATCAGGGGGGTTTCCGAGGCAATGCCCAAGGAAACCAAGGTCGGAACTACTATGAGAAATTTGGAAACAAGGACCAAGGTAGTTGGAAGAACAAGAATGACAATAGTGGTTTGTACGTTCCCCCTGGTAGACGTGATACCACCATATCTAATTCTGGAAGTATGGAAGACATGATGGCTAAACTACTGAAAGGAGTGGAAGCAACGAGCGCAGGAGTAACAGAGGTAATAAATGACTTGTCCTCTATGAAGCAATTAGTTGATTCTCATTCCACTTCAATCAAGCAAATAGAGCAGCAATTGAGCCAACTCTCAGCAGCACTCAATCAAAGAAAGGCTGGCACTTTACCTAGCAACACCGTACAAAACCCAAGGAATGATGGGTCATGCATGGATATTACTACCCGAAGTGGTAAGGTGCTGGAAACCTCATCTAAGGTCAAGCAAGTGGTTGACGAAGTAGTGGACATTGATGATACGGTGAAAGGGGAAGATGCCGCAGCAGCTGATCCTGATGTCCATAACGTCACCCCTCACGATTTGCAACCTGAAAAAGCTGAAAAACTGAAGCAAGAGGAGAAGAAAGCCGTGGAAAGAACAATTCCATACCCACCACCACCTTTTCCTCAAAGATTGAAGAAGGTGGCGGATGATACAAAGTTCAGCAAATTCATGACCATGTTGAAGCAGCTGACCATTAATGTTCCGTTGGTAGAGGCGCTAGAAAAGATGCCTGGGTACGCTAAATTCATGAAGGACCTGTTGACAAAGAAGAGGGCAGTAAGCTATGAGCCGGCAGATAATATTCATCATTGCAGTGCAATTTCCACAAGGTCCTTAGTACAGAAGAAGGCAGACCCTGGTGCTTTCACTATTCCTTGCACGGTTGGATCTATGAATTTTGCTAAGGCATTGTGCGATCTGGGTGCTAGCATCAATTTGATGCCACTATCCGTCTACAAGAAGTTGGGGTTAGGCGATCCGACACCAACCAATATGAGGCTCGTGATGGCTGATAGGTCGGTAAAACGACCTGTGAGTATCTTAAATGATGTGTTAGTGAAGGTGTCTACCTTCATTTTTCCTGCAGACTTTGTGATTTTGGATTGCGAGGTGGATTCTGAAGTTCCCATAATCTTGGGACGTCCTTTCCTTGCAACAGGAAGTGTGCTTATTGACATGAGAGATAATGAGCTTTTATTTCGAATGAATGACGAAGTGATTCGTTTTGATTTGTGCAAAGCGATGAAGCAGCCAAAAGATATGGATGTGTTCTCTGTAGATGATGTTCATTATGAAGATAAGAAAGCATTATCTGTAGAGAAACAACTTACTGTTGAGCCATTGTCTGCTGCGCTGCTGAAGGTTGAGCGTGAGGACGATGAAGATTATGAAGAACTTATGGGTGCTCTAACAGAAATAGAGTCCTATTCCCATACTCCTAAGCAACCGGACCGTGATCTTAAGAATCAACCTTCACCTACAGCGAAGACTTTCCTTGAAGAGCCACCAATGCTAGAATCGAAAGAGCTCCCCGGTTATCTAAGGTATGTGTTCTTGGAAAGTATAAAGATACTTCCGGTGAGTGCGGATGATTTAAGTAAACAGCACGTAGAGGCTCTCATCTCTGCTCTGAAGAGATACATGAGAGCTATGGGTTGGACTATTGATGATAAAATTGGTATCCCTCCTACAAGTAAGCCTCATTGTCGTCTGAATCCATTCAGAAAATGATCCACCATCTATCTCGACGAAGTCTAAGTACTCGAGGTAACTATGTCGTGCCGCGACAATAAATCAAGCGCTAGATGGGAGGCAACCCATCGTTTATCGTTTTTTCATTTTTCATTTCGTTCTAGTATGTGTTTTGACTTTTAAAAATCCAAAAATAAGAGTTGTGCCACGACCAAAACTAAGGCGCTTGGTGGGAGGCAACCCATCGTACTAATCGTTTTTATTTGTTTGAGCGAATATAGGTGCAAGAAGTAGTCAACGAGGAGATTGATTTCAATTGACGATTTGGACGCATTGTATGGTAAAGTTGGTAAGTTAGGAAGGGTGATGCATAAGGCTATGGATTGAGCCTTTCTCACGCCAAAATAGGCTTCGAGGAAGGCTAGGCCTTGGTAAAACTAGGCCACTAACGATGCACAACCTATCCTATAGCCTAAGGTCTCGGAATCTAGTGTGCTATACACTATGCGCCGCCTATTCCTAGGTATGCTTTTGACTATGCGCCGCCTATGCTATGGCATTTGGTCTCAGTATCTCATATGCCATAGACTATGCGGCGCATATGTCTATAAATTCCATAGACTATGCGGCGCATATGTCCCATTATGCCATAGACAATGCGCCGCATATGTCATTGATATGCCAAGTATTATGCGCCGCATATGTAGGATTTTTGTCTCCAAAACCGATTGTAAATGGGTCATAACCCGACCCATACTCTTCCTATATAAAGGGGACTTAGTTTTATAACACAACCACAATAGAAAATACCCTAAAGGCGCCGCATACTCTTCCAAATCTTCTCAAAATTTTCTTCTTTTGCTCTTCCAATTCACAAAACCATCTCCACAAGTTTCAAGCAAGTAAGTACTCTCTTATTCTTCATTTATTTCTCGTAAGTACTACGTTGCTATGGCTATTATGAATTGCTAAATTATATAAGATTGTTGGTGATGTTCATGTGTTTGGATTGTTGTTGCAAAATCATGTGAGTGAACATATACGTAGGAAAATCTTGACTTGTTTCCGACTTGAATTTGGTTTCAATAGCATTGTTATGATATCTGCGGAATTGCTATGGCCATGAATATTGCTTAAGATTGTTGTTTGGATACTTACATGTTAGACTATCCCGGCCATCGGGATAAGACTTATAGTGCCTACCGACTTAGGAGGTTGTGATTGTTGTAAGAATAACTATTCCATGTGGTAACCCCTATGTAGTAGTGTTGCTATATCTACCATGAAAGTAGTCCAATGGATGCAAGTAAGTGATGCATTGCTGATTTTCTTGCCGGAATACAATCCTTAAACGTATGTCAACGAAATCTGAGCAATCGACCACTTTCACTTCACTGATTTGTGTCAACAAAACTAAGTGTGGGGTGGTACCCCTACTGCTTGTTTATAGATTGTATCAACTGAGATTGTGCTGCCATTAACACTATTTCTAGTCTCAGGTACAATGGCACCTAAAGCGAGGCAAGGCAAGGAGAAGGCTACCACTTCCCAAAAGGGCAAGAAAAGAGGCCGAAAAGAGCAAGGAGAACCCTCCTCGCTGCAAATACCTCGACTCACTCTTGGAATTAAGTGGGATACTTATGAGGAACTTCTGAGAATGACGACTCTAATGATGATTCCGATGCAAAGGGTATGACCCCCGACATTGAGGACGAGTCCGACTGACCAGGTTCTTCGTATTTATTTTCCACTGAGGACAGTGTCCCGACTAAGTGTGGGGTGGTGGTATTGCATGCTATACTTCTCTACTCGCATCTATGTTTGCTTGCTTTGTTTTTGTTTCATTTTTTTTCATTTTTTTTAGTAGTAAATTTTTTCTAGCTTCGCATGAAATTATTTTGATAGGCAGCATGAGATTATAACAAGAGTATGTGCTACAATTGTGACTATTGAGACATTTAGGCTCTAGTTGTGACTCATTATGTGATATTGTGTGGTTCAATTCCTTCACTTGTTGGGTCGAGAGTCTATATTACTTCCAAGCAAGTCGACCATGTGCCTTGTGTGTGTGAGATAATCGTATATTCTATGATTGTGGCTGATGCTAGAACTTGCCTGGTATGTATGCAAAGCGAAAATAAGGAGTGTAAGTTTAGGATATGATATAGGCATTTCTTTGGCAACCCATATTTGTTTACCTTCAGTTTTACCTACCCATGGACATCATCCTAGTTAAACCCTTTTGAGCCTTTAGCCTATTTCTTTGACAACCTTGTATGTAAGCCTAATCCATTTTTTTCAAGACCATAATTTGATCCAAATTCCTAAGTGCTTTAAAGTGAAAAAGTCATGTGACAAAATAAGAGGAAATTGGGTGAGTATGATGCTTTAGAATGCATTGGTGCTTGAATGAGTTATGAAAAAGAAAGTGCTATCATAAGAGGTATGTTATCAAAAGAAAAAGGAAAGGAAAACTGAAAAGTTAGTTATGTTTGAAATTGAAAAAAACAAAAGAGGAGAAAAAGAGTGGTAGAATAAAAGAAAGTAGAAAGGTTGTTTGAAAGAAAAGTGTTAATGATACAAAGTGATGTATTAAAGCGCTTAGGAACTTAGTCACTATTCCTGGCCAAAATAGTCCTACCCGTCCCTTAGCCTACATTACAACCATCAAAAGACCTACTTGATCCTAAGCTTAGCATTCTGACATTTAGTAGAGTATTACATTAAGGGCAAGCCTATGGTCATCAGTTGCTTCATATGAATTCTTTGTGAGAGCGAGAGCAAGGATATTTTGATACCCATGTTTGAAAAATATGCTATACTTGTGAGTGATTATGGGTACTATAGTGTGAGACACACATGGTTGATGAGTTTTGGGTAGTTATATATGATTCCTTGTACCTTAACGTTTGCATGCGAGTTGATCACCATCACGAGTCTATGCTAGAGGTTAAATTGTTTCTACCTATAATCGAAAAGCTACTCTTTGTTGATAATTGTTGTGCCTGTCTGGACAAATGTTTTGTGTTGTTGCTGTGAAACCCTAAGTTGATGTTTAGAAGGACATGGTATTTCGTTCGAGGACGAACAAAGCTTCAAGTGTGGGGTGTTGATGATAGGTGAATTTACACGCCTATATCAATATATTTTGCCCATATTTTAGCCTAGTTTTGAGAACAAATTATATATTTCATGCACTTTTAATCCTTTTTCCTGTAAATGAGCTAACGAACATGATTAGTAAAGTTTCAGGTATAAATAATGCAGAATTCAGCATTTTATGGCTTACTTGACGCAAAAGAAAGCTCACGAAGGAAGGGAAGGGAGTTTACACGCCTAAGGACCAAAACTGCTGCATGGAAAATCTGTCCCGGGCTAAAGCAACAATTCTGAAGACTTTGGGGACTTACAGACACAAAGCTGGATTTTGACAATGATACATTAACCTAGTACAATTAGGTTATGTATTTCATTATTTTATGTGGATTATGATAATGTTACCTTAACCTAGTACATTTGGGTTAAGGATTTCATTAGTCTAGTAGGATTTGGTTATTTATTTCATTAGCTTAGTAGGATTAGGATATGGGTATTATAAATACCCTATCATGCTAGAGATTTGAGAATATCTTCTTAACATCTCATCTTACAATTCAAGTCTATTTTTCTTCTTCTACTCTTCTATTCTTAAATTCCACAACAAGAGAATCGTTACTTTGCCTAGGAAATCACGCCTCACGCCTATCACTTGATCTACACGCCATTACTCAATATCGTGATATAATAACAATGTCAATCGTGATTTCCTTCGCATTCATGGGTAACTAAACTTCTCTGTTGGGGTTATAGAAGCCGAATGAGTTACTATCTATTGCTGTGAGTTTGTAAGTTCGAGGCACGTATATTGCTTATATCATTATTCTCTTCATCTTAATCTACATTCTTTGCGGTTGCAAACGCAAGAATACGCCAGTCTAACATTTAACTTGTTCGAGAGAAAAGTTATTTATCTGGAAAAGAGATAATGTCAAGGTAGTAGGACACCCTTTCCTATTAAAAAGCTAGTGCCGTAACTGGACTAACCTCTTGGAGAATTCGTACCGTTAGATACGCTTTAAGCTCGAGAGAGTTATAGTGAAATAGTCCTTGTTTAGGTCGAGAGACGCTTGGATTTACCATCGACTACAATCCTCTATAAGCAATTGCATGACAGAATTCTACACACTCATAGCCAATAGAGACGTATACCTCAGAAGGTGGACATAACCCCAACGCTTCAATTCTCATTGTTTACAACCAACGTAACAATCTCTCTCTTTTTACTTTATTATTTTCAGCTTTTGTTTACATTACTTGAAAAACAAGAATCCCCCCTTCTTACGAGACTTGCACCAAAAGTTTAGTAATTTTACTTACTTGTTGGCCAAGCTATTCCCTGTGGGATCGACACCCAACCCAGGTTGGGTTCTATATTTGCTAACGACCGCTTTACACTCAAACGAGAGCTGTAGATTGAGCGTTATCAAGTATGCGGTCAGTACTTTAAATGTAATGATACGTGAGATAGGGACTAACTGAAAAATACATATGGATACTGAACATGGATGCATGAACATGTAAAAAGAATGCAAAACCAAGTAAAACATGTACTAAGATAATCTGTAAGACTAACTGATAAACTGAATACTTAGTCATGCAAGCCTATACTGATATAACCTGATTACTGGACTGAAACTATAGGAGCTATCATGTAACCGACATGCCCCAATCTAAGCTAATCGGGGTCTAGCCTGTAACCCCAGTTGGAAGGGTGTTAGTACCTTGCCACGATACTAACACCGGCTATATGGATCCACTAATCTGATGTCTCAAAGGACTAGGGTGTCACCCTCTACTAGCAGGTGCCCCTAAGAGAGTGTCAACCCTCAACTGGTTGGAAGACCTCTCAAAACCTACGCTGGCTACGTAGTTCTGGAACTTAAGGACTGCTACTAAAGGTCATACCCTCCACTGACAGGTGAGCCCCCATCTCTGGGTTCACTCGGTGCTAAATCCTACTCCTAACTAAACTGATACTGGTTCTGACTAAAGTCATCTGGACATCATAACTGATAATGCTCAACATGATCATAACAAACTGAGTATGATAATAAAAATCATTATCTGAGTAAATTGTTACTTGTGATTCTGAAACACGTGTAGACATATAGGTATCGGGTGTTCATAACCCCCCAACACTGAATAATACTCTAAAACACCATAACACCATTTAAAACACTGTAAGAAAATTCAGGATTTCAAAGACCCAAAACTTTGTACATTTCATTAAACTGATGGAAATCATAAATTTGCATACGGGGATGTGTTAAACTTGGGAGAAAAACATGCTCACATGGTTTAACTCATAACTTGATAACTTAACATGGTGTCAACAGAATATGACATGGGTGATTGAAATTCAAAGTATGATTCACATGGTGAAACATATTGGCATGGCTTGTATTTGAAACAACTAAGAAATCATTGAGTAAATTAATTCTTAGCATTCAAATTTCATGAAAAAAGACAAGAATTCATACTTGAGTAAAAGGGATTTTGGAGACACAATGGGTGGAAGGAACCCATTGATAAATACCCCCACATACCTTAATTACTTGAATCCTTGAAGAAAAAGCTTGGGATTGGAACATTGAATGGTTGAATACTTGCGAAGAAAGCTTAAAATTATGTTCTTGGGAATGGGGATGGGTTTTAGTAAGATAACTGATGGGGAATGGGGCAATTGATGCCTCTATAAGGGTTTTAATTCATGAATTAAGTGTTTGGGAAGAGGGAAAAAAATACCAAAATGCTCCCTTAGACTTTAATTAAAATTGCAGAAAATTACAGCTTCCGTGAAATGGAGGCTTTTGCGGAGACTAGCCTCCGTGACACAACGTGTATCGTGGAGGCTAACCTCCGTGACACGCCGTATATCCCGGAGGTCCAGCCATCCTGACACTTTTAAATCGCGGAGGCTTACTGCCTTCGTGGACCAAAATCATCCCGAACCTCTTTCAAAAATTTTGAAACTCTTCTGGATGACCTTTTTAACATTCCTAAACACATTTCAACTCAAAAATTGATATTTCAGACTCGAGAAGGCCAAAAATAAAATGTTCGCATTCTTAGGGTCTTAAAATGGTGAAGTCCTTGTACATTAGTGTAAAAATAAATGCCTTGGACCCTTTTAAATATATAACTAATAACAGGAACTTGACTAGGATCTTATGGGGTATTATAATATCTCCCTATTAGGATCATTTGTCTCAAAATGAAACTGGTTAAGCTGAGATACTAAGAAAGATGAGAGCATGTATCGAATACTTAAGAGTTGAATCATGATTAATTAACCGAATCTGAAATATGACACATGGACTGAACGGAGTTCATGAATGCATGTTATGACATGAGGATGGTTAGATAGCTGAGGTATAAAATGAGAGAATCAATTAAGGTATACCATTACCGCACGCTGGATTTGAATTCGTAGAGAAGAGATGAGGATACTTGGCTCGCATATCTGCTTCTGCTTCCCACGTAGCTCCCTCAACGGACTGATTTTGCCATTGGACCTTAACCAAAGGGACTTCTTTATTCCTCAACCTATAAGTCTAACGGTCAAGAATCTCAACTGGGACTTCTTTATAGAAGAGACTATCTTTCACATCCACACTCTCTAAAGGAACAACAGAAGTTGGGTCACCAATATATTTATTTAGCAAGGATACAAGAAACACCAGATGCACACATGTCAAATTTGCTGGCAACTCTAACTCATAAGCTACCTTCCTAAAATGGTTCAAATCCTGTATGGGCCAACAGAGTGGGGACTAAGATTTTCCTTCTTACCAAACCTCTTCACCCCTTTTGTGGACGAAATTTTTAAATAAACTAAGTCACCAACATCAAACTCAAGATTTCTTCTCCTCATGTCTGCATAAGATTTATGACTACTTTGGGCTATCTTCAGCCTTTCTCAAATTAACTGAACTTTCTTCATTGCCTCATACACTGCATCTAGCCCTATCAAAGTAGCCTCACATATTTTAAACCAACCAATAGGAGATCAATACCTTCTTCCATAGAGAGCCTTAAATAGAGCCATCTAAATACTAAAGTAATAGTTATTGCTGTAGGCAAACTCAATCAAAGGTAAGTGGTCATCCCAATTACCCTTGAAGTCAATAACACAAACCCTCAACACGTCCTCTAAAGTTTGAATAGTTCGCTCTACCTGACCATCTGTCTGAGGATGAAAACCTGTACTAAGATGAACTTGGGTACCAAAACCTTTCTAAAAAGCCTTCCAAAAGTAAGAGGTAAACTGAGTACCTCTATTTAAAATGATAGTCAATGGAACCCCATGGAAATTTACCAGCTCCCTAAGATAGAGTCTAGCATAATCCTCAGCTGAATACAAATCATGAACTGACAAAAAATGGGCTGACTTGGTCATTTTATCTACAGTGACCCAAATCGAATCATGTTGACGACGCGTATGAGGTAACCCTATCACAAAGTCTATATTCACTACTTCCCACTTCCATGTGGGGATGATGAACTCCTGAAATGTACCACTAGTCCTTTGGTGCTCAACCTTAACCTGCTGACAATTCAAATACTTAGCCACAAACTTCGCAATATCTTTCTTCATACCACTCCACCAATATATCTCCCACAAATCATGGTATATCTTAGTGGCTCCTCGGTGAATATAATATCGCACACCATACACTTCAGCTAATATTCATTGTCTCAAACCATCTACACATGGAACACATAACCTACCTTGACAATGAAGCACATTATCTACCCCTTGGGAGAAACCTCAACTTTCTGATCCTTAACTGCTTCCTTTAACTTGACCAAAATAGGGTCCCTATCTTCTTTTTCTTTCACTTCGACAACCAACGAAGATTTTGAACCATTCTGAACCTATATATTACCGTCGACCGAATCAATTAATCAAACACCTAACCTAGAAAGATGATGAACCTCACAGACTAATTCTTTTTTATCATCTTCAACATGCGCAACACTTCCCATAAAAAGTCTACAAAGGGCATCAGCTACTATATTGGCCTTACCCCAGTGCTACATCATACTCATATCATATTCTTTCACTAATTCCAGCCACCTTCTCTAACAAAGATTCATGTCTTTCTGCGTGAACACTTATTGTAAACTTTTATGATCCATGAACACATCAACATAAAACCCATAAAGGTAATGCCTCCAAATCTTTAAGGCAAAGACAACTGCTTCTAACTCAAAGTCATAGGTTGGATAATTCTTCTCATGAGGTTTAAGCTGTCTAAAGGCATAGGCTATGACCTTAGCTCGCTGCATTAACACACAACCAACACCAACTCTAGAAGTATCACAATAAAATACAAACCCATTTATGCTATCTGGTAAAGTCAAGATTGGAGCAGAAGTGAGTCGAGTCTTCAACTCCTGAAAACTCTTCTCACAAGAATTTGACCACTAAAATTTAACTTTCTTTTGGGTTAGTCAAGACATGGGAGAAAAAATAGAAGAAAACCCTTCAATAAATCATCTGTAATAGCTATCTAAAACCAAGAAACTCCTGATGTCTGATGAACAGATGGGTCTAGGCCAGTTTCTTAATACCTCATTCTTTTTAGGATCAACTCGAATGCCATCACCATAAATAATGTGACCATAGAAAGCTACTGATCTCAGCCAGAATTTGCATTTACTGAACCTAGTGAATAACTAATGATCCTTAAGGGTCTGCAATACAACCCTCAAATAATCTGCATGATCACTTTCACTATGAGAATAAAGAGGATATCATCTATGAAGACTATGATGAACATGTCTAAGTACTGCTTGAACACCCTATTTATTAAATTTATAACAGTTGTAGGAGCATTCATTAGTCCAAAATACATAACTAAGAATTCAAAGTAACTATATTGAGTTCTGAAAGCTGTCTTTGAGATATCATACTCTCTGACTCTAACCTGATGATAGCCAGATCTGAGGTCTATCTTAGAGAAATATCTTGCACCCTGAAGTTGGTCGAATAAGTCATCAATTCTGCGTAAGGAATACTTATTCTTGATTGTGACTTTATTCAACTAACGGTAGTCGATGCACATTCTGAGGGAATCATTTTTCTTGCATACGAAGAGGACTGGAGCACACTATGGAGAAATACTAGGCCTGATGAAACCCTTATCTAAGAGATATTTCAACTGTTCCTTTAATTTCTTAAGCTTAGTTGGAGCTATTCTGTAAGGTGGAATTGAGATTGGTTGGGTATCTGAGAGAAGATCTATTTTGAAGTCAATTTCCTTTATGGGGGGAACACTAGGAAGATATTCAGGGAACACTTGTGGAAAATCATTCACTACTAGAAGTAACTCAAGAATTAAAGTTTCAGAATCTGAGTCCTTGACTCGAACAAGAAGATAAATATATCCCTTGGATATTATTTTCTTGCCTTAAGATAGGAGATAATCTGACCCTTAGGCACTGAAGTACTACCCCTCCAATCAATAACAGATTTATTAGGAAACTGGAACTGGACAATTTCATTTCTACAATCAACTAAGGCATAGCATAAGTGGAGCCAATCCATGCTAAGAATGACATCAAAAGCAGTCATATCTAACTCCACAAGATCGACTGAAGTAACTTTCTGAGATACTATGATCAGGCAGTTTCTATATACCCTTCTGGCTACAGTAAAAATACCTATTGGGGTAGACACTGAGAAAGGCTCTGCTAATATATTGGGACTGACAACAAAGTCTACAACTATGTAATGAGTTACAAAGAAAAGTGAAGCTCTGGGGTCTAAAAATGCATAAACATGAAGATGGAGGGCTTGTAACATACCTGTAACCATATTAGGAGAACTTTCTTGATCATGCCGAGTCTGGAGAGCATAAAGTCAGTTTTGACAATGCCCACTGGTGGCACTGGCGGTGGTGCCCTGCTGAGTCTGGCAACTTACTGGAGATAGTAAAAAGTTGGACTGACCCTATTGACGAACATCCTTTTCTTTATGGCCAACCACTGGGCAATCCCCAATCCCAGGGCTTGGATTGCCACATCCAAAACGCACATCACTTCCTGCCCTGTACTTTCCCTGATGATTCTTACCCTATTTCTTACAAAGTGGATTTATACGGCTACTATTTACACTATCCTAGGACTTAGAGCCTGACACTCTATCCCGACTGTCCTGCCTGAACTTAGGTACTAACAATGGTTGAAGATGGGGCTGGAGCTAAAAATTTCTGGTAGAACTGAGAACTATTACCACCTTTAGACCTTGGCTAAGAAAAGTTGAAGCTACTTATTCTAACCCTATTATTCTGTCTTTCCTTCTCCTTATGCTTCTCTTTCTCAATCTGCTAAGCATGGACTATTAACCTAGAGAGATCTATCTTCTTGATAAACATAGACGTCCTGCACTTCTTAATTACTTCCTTAGAAACTCCTAACCCGAACTTACTCATCCAGGGCCTAAAATCGGCAACCATAGCCAGAGCATACATTGCCAACTGAGTAAACTTAAGTAAGTAATCTTTCAAAATTATACTACCCTGCTTCAAATTGACAAACTTTTGAACCTTAGCCTCCTTCAACTATAATGGAAAAAACCTGTCTAAGAAGGCCATGGCAAACTCCTCCCACTTTCACCTCAATATCTCTGTCCTCCTTTCACTGCTTGAACCAAGTGTGATCTACTCTCTACAACTAATAAGTATCTAAGTCAGCACTCTCACTCAGAGTGATACCCATAATGTCGACCACCTATTACACACAGCCTAAAAACTCATGTGGATCCTCCTCAAACTTGGATCTATAAAATAATGAAGGATTCATCCGAGTAAAGTCTTGAATCCTAGCTATAGTTGTATTCATCACTGGATCGGCTGGAGAAATAGCCTATTAGTTATTCTGAGTAGCCATAGAATAGGCGAAAGCTGTGAAAGTGGCCCTAAATTTGGTGTGAGAAGCATGTTTGTTCAGGGGATCTTTATGAATAGGTGGTGGTACGGGTTGATCCCTATTTTTTCTTCCATTGTTTTTTCTAGGCGGCATTTTTTATAAATAGATGAAGGACGAGTTAGAAAGGGAATTCAATAGAGCTTATGCTCTTTCACATGGCATGAATACTTAAAGAAGAGAAACTTTCCTAAAATGTCTCGTAGCCTCTTGCACATAAGTATGACGCGCTTCACACCCATGCATTAGACTCAACTCAACCTGCCTTTCAAATACCCTAGAACACTTTAAACCCTTAAGCTCTAATACTAAGTTTTTTCATGACCCAAGGTTACCTCCTAGTCGTAACATGATGATTAAGGCTACAAGTGACCCCAAGCTAACCCCTGATCTCGTACCTGCTATGAGCACTGAATAAGATAATAATAAATTAGTATATGTGGAAGTTGAACTGATAAAAATATTATTAAGGTGGAATACTGAAACATCACCCAAAATGTCTAAAATGAAGATAAAACTGAAAGAAAATTTGTCTTTCTGAAAGCCTCTAAAACATGAGGAGTTGATGGGAAAAACCCTCAACTAACTCCAACTGTCTGACAAAATACATAATCAATGCAAGGTATTGACAAAATCCCCAACAAGTCCCCAACACAGCACCACAATAGTAAAAGGACCATATAAGACATTACTTTGGTTAACACAAGCCCCCCCTCCCCTAATTAAAGCATCACAATAATAATAATAATAATAAATTTTAAATCATATAAATATTGAGATTTCTCCCAACCCATAGTATGTTTTACATGATTAATTCTCTGCCCAACTAATTTTGAAAAAAGTTAAGTCATAATCTACCTCGAAGTCGAAACACGATCAAAAACCCGCAACATAAAACCTTTTCTTTTTTAGCGAAGTTAGAATTCTCCCAATCTATCAAAATAGGTTCTTCACCTAAATATGAGTCTATTAATACCCATATTAGGATACTTTTAATTAGGTCCAAATTAACTCAAAAATCAACCCCAAATATAAAAGGTTAAGTCTAGAATTTTCATATAAAATCACATTACTCATAGTTTAACAATTCAAATTTAAAATTTCATAGAAAAAAAGTCAAAATCGAGTTAGAAATTATTGAAATGCTCATTTTTTACTTTACCAAGTAAATCCCATAATTTCACATCTAAAATCCTTGTTTTGAAGATCATTTTGCAATATAATCAATGGGTAATGATTAAAAATTGATTTCTAAGCTTACCCAAATAAAAGATGATGAAAATCATGCTCCCCAAAGCTTGATAATGGTGTTCAAGAATGAAATTGGACTATATATATTGTTCTGTGAATAGTGCCCTACCGCTTGTGCACCCAACCTACCATGTTCGCATAAGGTAATCTTTTATTGGGGCCCAAACTGACTCATCACGTACATGGTAATCAGGTCAACACTTCATCGCTTGCATGAGCCCTGGCCGCATGTGGGGAGAAGGGTGACCTGGTGCACCATAAAAAATATAAGGCTAAAGTCTTCTTGAATAGACCCTCGAGATTCGTTTGGGACTCCATAAAATAAACTAATAATGCTATTAGGATAATTCGACATTTTAGATCCAATGGAATCCTCAGAATCACCAATGGAGGTCGTTATTAATAAGTTTTACCCAAAACCCACTTTAGGCCAATAAAGCTAGTTTCTCATCCAAATACTCAAAAAACATGATAGGGCCTCAAAACCCAAATCAAGTGCACTACTAATTTAAAATTAATATTCTAAAACTGATGAAACTAATAAAATTTTCATTGGATGCTCGGATATCAAAATATTAACCAAAGAACTATATCCACTTAAAGGCTTCTAAAAATCAAAAAATTATATAAAACACTCTTGAATGCTTCAGAAATCATACCACTCTTTCTCATAGCTCACAAATGCTATAAGGCAACAAAAGAGAGGTAAAATAATTGAATACAAAAAATTTTAAAAATTACTACAAGAGTAGTTACAAGCAATGAAAATAGATTTACCGTCACATAAAGATATTTCCTCATTACATGTACACTTCTCAAAATTGTGAGGTTCAATCATGATATTATAAGTCACAACAGAATCTAGAATCAAGAGTTTTATCCTAACTACAAAGTATAAGAAAAGTTGATCTTAGCTTCAAAATAATTATGCAATTAGGAATGACATACATCTAAAGTGGGGTCATAGTTGGCATAATATTTGCTTGAATTTGATCTCTAGTTTTTGCTTATTGTTGGAGATGGATTGTCGAGTCATAGGTTATTTTTATTGTTGATTATTGAAGTGATGATTATTCTTGTTAGATTTGGGGTAGGATATTCATCTTCTATGTTGTAACTACTATTATAATGCAAGATGCCTTCTCAATATCTAAGTGATTAAGAAAAATCTCAAGATCCATAGCTTGATTCTTCAAAACCCAAGAAAAAGTCTCTTGCTCTTATAGCAGTAGAGGTTTTACAAGACTCGAAGTTTAGGCTGTTCAGAATTTTGGCAATATAAGTCATCATTTTGTTACTAGTGATCGAGCAACTTTGAGCGTATTAGAGAGAGAGCAAACCTTTTATAAGTTGTAAGTATTCTTCAATGAATATATAAATTTCTTAATATAACTGGTCCTGTAGGCTAAAAATGAGAGTGTGGCTCTTATTTGCATAAGCCACGTGAAGAAGTTCTCAGGTTTTCTAAGCAGAAGAAGTTATAGATATAATTGGTTTAATGATAGAATCGACAGATGGTATAATTTCTTATTGGATCAGTTGATTCTGAGAGAACCATAATTGATATTTGATATTTTGTATCATAAAGTTATCTTGGATAACAGTTACTGGTGGTACTAATTTTGATCTATCAAGATGTCCCATGAGTTGATGTCTATTAAGTAGCATCGCAAGTTGCATTCTTTAAATTGAAAAAATTGAGATTACCTTGCAATTTGATAGATAACAGGAAAAAGGTTTTGAGTTGTATAACATGAATGATAGGTGAAGCAACAAAAATACTATTATTTATAGCAGTAATATTTCCAGAGTTAATAACAATTAAAGTGATTTGTCTCTAGATTCAACCATAAATGAGAACATAAAAAGGATCTCGTAATAGGTTATGGGCTTTGATTGTAATCAACCTCCATGTTATTATCTTAATTTATTTTTGATGTTTTAATCCTTCCCACAGTGGATAAAGGTCATTTATGACTTGTGGAACTACAAATTTGATTATTGGATAGTTCAGTTGCGTTTTAAGCTTATTTTTCTGTTTTGGAGCTTTTGTTGTTAAGAAATTGGTCTTGGACCAAAACTAATAGTAAACAGCTTTGAATGAGGAATCTGACAGTTCCATTAGCTCTAAAATATTAATTTTAGGCTAGGGGGACCCTCCGTTTAGGTCTTGAGATTTTCAGACTCATTTGAGCTATTGAGTAGAGTTTGGTTAAAACAGAACTAGTTGTGGAACCAACATTTAATCAAAATGATCTCGGATGAAAGTTTTGATGGTCTTTTTAAGTCTAAAATTTCAAATTTTATATGGTAGTGTAGTTTATTTGCATGCATAAGGTTCCAAAAAAATCTCGAGCATTCGGTCGGAGTCCATTTGGACTTAGAAAATTATTAGTTTTCCAACATCTAGGGTAACCCAAATTTTTTTCTTTGTGTTTAAAGGTTTAGGATGTGTTCATGAAGGGTAAAACTCTTGACCATTATGATCTCAATCCTTTCCTCTCGTGTTCGTGATGAAAAGTGACCCAACCCAGTCTCTCATTCCTCTTCGCAATTGCGACCATTGATGTCACACTCACGGTAGTCTACTTTTTTTTTCTTCACTTTAGTAAAATCTTAGCCATATTATCAAAGGGTAATTTTCTTGTTCATCATGATCGCAACCCTCGAATCTCGCATTCACGTTGGGCAAAGGCATGGCAGTATAACAACCCTCTTTCTCAATTTCTTCACCATTTTCTGCCATTCTTAGCCCTAGAAGCTCAAGAACTTGAGGGTATATCATAATTTGGAGTTGGGGATGAGTATAAAGTGTTGAGATGATTATTCTTCGCTAATTTTTTTTTATAAGTTTTCTCCCTAAATTAGTCATAAACTCTAGATTTTTTCTTATATTTTTCTTAACCTTTGGGGATGATCTAAGCCCCAATTAAGACTTCATTAGTTCTAAACTTTTGAGCATACATTCCTTGTCCTTCGAGGGACCTCGTAACAGAATTAATTTTGAAATTTCACTAGTGGGGCCCACAGGCTCATTATTATCTAATTTTGGGCTCAGAGTTTTTTATAGCAATATTTGTATTTTTTTACTCCTTTTAACACATAAATGGTTATTTTAATAATGTGACATAATTTTGATATAAAATTCAGAAATGCGGTTCAACATTGAACTGAGGTTCGATCTACTTTTCTTTATGAGATGGTGTTAAGTATAGATTTCATGTTAGGTAGGGATTATAGGTTATGATTATGACTAGTATATTATGACTTGATGCAATTATGAGATTTAGGATAGAAAGGTGACCTGAACCTTAGCCTAGAATATCTTTTAAGGTGGTAGACTCCTATTTTATTTGATAGTGGGCTTGGTTAACTGTATATTGGCATAAAAAAATCTTTAGCATAAGACTTGAAATATTACTTAGTATCTAAGGCGATTTTTCTCGAGGCCATGATTATGATACAAGTTGAGCACCAGGTTAGTATTTTATCTCTTATGAGGATGTGTTTGTTGTTTACAGACGCTTATAGTTTTATTGTTTGGATACTTGTGGTGGTGTGCGTACTTTGGGGTGCATTTGCATTTACTTAGTGGTAAAATTTCAACCAAATCCTTGATTTTACTAATATTTGCTAATACGGAATTTATTCTCACTTTTCACTTTTAAAATAATTTTTTTTTTACAATAAAAATCGTACCACCTTATTTAATAATTTATGGGCTTTTGAAACAAAATAAGTTATTTTGAAAATTAGGTTGAGGTTGATTCTGTTCCATTATGAATTCACTCTTTTACCACTACAATTTACTTTGAGAGAGATTTTGGCCCTTTCTGCGCGATTATGCAGGTTTAGTCCCGATGTCAATCTCGGAGGAAGGATTTATAGATCTACAACCTTTCAGTCACGGTTTGTGTATATATATATATATATACATACTCCTTTCATCTCATTTTATGTGGCATACTTTGATCGAACACGGAATTTAAGAAATAAAGAAAGACTTGGTGATGTTTTCCAAATGGTCCTTTATTAAAAATATACTACTACTATCTTTAATTAAGTGGTATCTTATAAGTTGGACCAATAAGGGTAAAAGTGAAATTGTATCTTTAAATAGTTACCAAATAAAAAAAGGTGACATTCTTTTTGGACAAATAAAAAAAAATGGTGACATATAAAATAGGATGGAGGGAGTATATATATATTCGATACTAGATGGATTAGATTTATTATAATGGTTATTGAAATTCCTTGTTTGAGACTATACAATGTATATGAATATCTTGAGTCCCTTATGGGTCCCTTCATCTGTGAATGACAGTGCTAGAGAAGGATGGTCATCATAGGTCCTGCCTTTATGAGCTATTGAGATGAAGGAGGTTTATATACTTGTTGATATAAGTACATCCACGAGGATGGATGTGTGAAAGTGTAATGAACCCGAGGCTTGGAATGTGCAAGAAAAATGCAAAAGAGGGCCTAATACACACACCAAAACCGAACCTACACTACACTCCATGAGCTGCATTTTGAGGCTTTTCATTAAAGGTCCTTTTGGTCATTTTGTATTCTAGTTGGAACCTAATATAAATAGAACATTATAGGTCATTTTTTCTAAGACTTTGATGATAATGAATGTTGTATAACATTGAAAGAAAAGTCCTCTCTCCTTGAGGCACAAATCCGAAACTTGTAACTAGGGTGATACTAAGGTGGAATCACTAGTGTTGCATTCTTGCTTAGAACGTTGGGTGCTAGATGAGGTTGAGGTCTCACTTGTGCTCACCGAAGAGAGTAGGCGTTCCTATTATCATTGTATTAAGGGTCTAGGTGCTTGAATACACTTAGGTTCTTAGTTTATCAGATAGTGTATGTCACTCTATCTATTCTTGCAATCTTGTAACATTTGTATCTCGTATTGTACCTGTTTGTGTTGTTATTGTTATTCCCATTGTTAAGTTCATCTTATTCTTCATCTTCTTGCTGTTAAATCTAGTTTGGTGGCTGTTTTGGGGTTGAAACACACCCTTATATTTCATTCTTCTTGTTGTTGTAGTGAATCTGAGAGTGGTCACAAAAAAAGTCCACAGGTTCTTCAAACTAGTGGACTGATTTGGTGTTTGTTTTGTGGCTTCCGTTGTCTTTTCCGTATCATTTGGTATCTTTGAATGCATTGATATTGTTCCTACAAGATCAATCTTGGGCTTGCTTGTTAGAAAATTAAAAAAAAAAAACTGAAAACTGAAATTTCTAGAAAATAGCAATCTGTCCACTTTGTGTTCTTGGCTGAAAATTATGTTCTTGTTGTATCTTGGCCGAGATTTTTACTTGTCTTAAGTGTTTCTAGTGTTAGTATTGTTCTTCACTAACACTTTGAGTCTATATCTTGATTTGAGCCTTTGTTGTTGATGTTGTTATTGTGAACTCGGACTTGGCCAATTGTTGTTGGTATTGTTGTTGCGGGTTCAAAACTTGAACATGTGATGTATTGTTGGTTCAAGTTTTGAACGTGCATTGTGGAGATTGTGTTGTGGAATTTAAGCTTGGAAAGTTGTTGTTGTTGTTTGGGAGGTCCAACTTGAACCTTAGAACTTCAAGACTCAAAGTTTGTGTTCTTGGTGTTCTTCACCATATCCATATATTGTTGGAAAAAAAAAGTGGTTGTTGATCTTAGAAGTTGAAGAAAAAAAAGAGTGTGTATTGTGTTAGTCTTACAAGTCATAGATCCAAGTTTCAAGGTGTAGTACTTGTGACTCAAAGACTTTTCCTACACACTAAAGACTTTACATCACTTCTCAACCACTTTCCCATGAAACAAGGGTCCATGTTTTAAGGAAAAGTACTATAAAAGTCAAGTCTTGAAAACTTGAATTTGAAAAGGTTCCAAAACTTGTTTGAATTTCCCTCCTTAAAACAAATTCCACCAATTCCTAAATTATAAATTGACCAAGACTTGAAATTGGACAACAAAAATTGTTAGAAACTGCAACCAATACGTGACTGCCACATCATCATTTTTTTTTACTGTTCATGTAATAATTTTGGCTTAAATTTTAGATTTCTTAGTTTCATTTTACTGTCTCTTAGTTCGTTTGTTGGTTCGAACACTAATTGACAACTTAGTAATCTCCTACTAGCTTGTAAGTTAGTTTTGTGTCCGTTTGTTCATGTTTACGTTTGTTGTGTACTCTTATCTTTTTGAATTCGTTGTTAGTTCTTGACTCAAGTCCTACAAGATTTTTTTTGAGTTTCAAACAAAAATCCATTTCGGGACAAGAGTAGACTCGACACTCAATCACTCACGAAGTACAAGATGGCTTTCAACACTTGTGAAACCAAGTGTGAGGTAAAACCGAGAGTGAGAGTGTGGTGAGGCATTTCTAATCTAACAAGTTTGTTTGTTTTCTTTGTTTGTTGTGTCTTTTTGTTAGGTACAATGGCTGCCCATAATTTCAATGCCACATGTGATCGTATCAATGACAATATTGAAGATATGAAACGGCACATTAAAATTATACGCCAATTGCTACCCAAACTCTACCCACAAAATCCAATTGTCCAAGCACCTTGCGTTGAGAGCTTTTCGGAGGAAGTTGCTGCCCAACTTGTGAGTAAAACTTGCCCACCACTTGAGGATATGTGTGATGTGATTAATGAATCTCAAGTGAGTGAAGGATTTAAAGATGTGGACCAAGGAAAAAAGAGTGAACCTATGAGCCTATGTTGTTGTAAAGATGCTAATGTTTGTTTGGCTCATAGGGTTATTCATGTGCTTGACATATCTTTGAAACTTGATAATGATTTCTTAGAGAGTGAAAGTTCCAAAATCTGTCCGCGGGTTAGATCATTCACTCTTTAGGCACAATGTCTTGTTTGAAGATAGTTTATTTACTCCTAATGAACCTAGTGGTACAAGTGATGTTGACAGCATGGCTTGTCTTGGAAGCTATAGCCTATATGCTAACCCACTATGGTGTGACAATATTCCTCCTCAAGATGAAAATCTCTTCTTGGAAGATGAGAGTACTCTTATGGGCAAGGAATGTGTAGTCTCGGAAATGAGTACTCTTGGTGTGCATGATGATCAATTTACTCTTAAATGTAGTTCACTACTTGAGCATGTGAATAGTGTGCTTAAAAAATCTCAAGTTAGTGATGATGTCTATAGAATTGATCTTGATACTGCACATGACTCTTTGAACATCTTGTGTGGTAAAAGCATTGCAATTAGTTTTGTTCATAGATACTATGTGTATGAAAATATTTTTGTGTCTA
Organism: Capsicum pubescens; assembly: GCA_030864215.1. NCBI lineage: Eukaryota > Viridiplantae > Streptophyta > Magnoliopsida > Solanales > Solanaceae > Capsicum > Capsicum pubescens. The sequence continues at coordinate 314,665,463 of CM061548.1, read as the reverse complement.
AATGTGGGAGTGACATTCTAGGGGAAGAAAGGGATAGCATCGGCTTAGGCCCTTGGCTAATTTTTCCATTTGATACCAGCACCCTCTTGGAATGTGGAAATATCTACACTCCCCACTTAATGCTTGGTCAAGACGACAAGCAATGTTTGATTATGGGTGCTAATGAAGAAAGACAAAGTTCTTTCTTCTCTCTTTTTATGGATGATGACCGCTTCCTTTGTGTCTTTTGTACTAAGCTTTTTATGTTCAACACAAAGGACCCGTGGATATACTTTAAGTTTGTTCCACCTCGGTAAGGCATTTTGATGTGTTATTATTTTTCTAACCCTAACCCCTCAGTCATGAGGATGTGTGCTTGTTTGTTTTCTCTTGATTTTGTAAGGTACGGATTCGAGGTCGAATCCTTTTCAAGAAAGGGAGGATGATGCAAGTACGACCACGAGGATGGACGTGTGAAAGTGTAATGAACCCGAGGCTTAGAGTGTGCAAGAAAAATGCAAAAGAGGGCCTAATACACACACCAAAACCGAACCTACACGACACTCCATGAGCTGCATTTTGAGGCTTTTCATTAAAGGGCCTTTTTGTCATTTTGTATTCTAGTTGTAACCTAATATAAATAGAACATTATAGGTCAATTTGTCTAAGACTTTGATGATAATAAATGTTGTATAACATTGAAAGACAAGTCCTCTCTCCTTGAGGCACAAATCCGAAACTTGTAACTAGGGTGATACTAGGGTGGAATCACTAGTGTTGCATTCTTGCTTAGAACATTGGGTGCTAGAGGAGGTTGAGGTCTCACTTGTGCTCACCGAAGTGATTAGGTGTTCGTATTACCATTCTATTAAGGGTCTAGGTGCTTGAATACACTTAGGTTCTTAGTTCATGAGATAGTGTATATCACTCTATCTATCCTTTCTATTTTTGCAATCTTGTAACGTTTGTATCTCGTATTGTACCCGTTTGTGTTGTTGTTGTTGTTATTCCTATTGTTAAGTTCATCTTGTTCTTCATCTTCTTGTTGTTAAATCTAGTTTGGTGGCTGTTTTGGGGTTGAAACACACCCTTATATTTTGTTCTTCTTGTTGTTGTAGTGAATCTGAGAGTGGTCACCAAATAAGTCCACGGGTTCTTCAAACTAGTGGACTGATTTGGTGTTTGTTTAGTGGCTTCCGTTGTCTTTTCCATATCACTTGTTACGTTATGACTCTGGGATCGGACATGGTATTTATGGTTTTATTGCATTCATTCATTTATATGCATTGCCTACCACTAGAATAATTAGCTGGTGCTTATATTTATCGACCTTATGGGTGGTTGTATAGGTATAAGCTAATATTGTTGTTTGTTGAGTGCTTGTTTGAACCATCCGGACTTATGAGAATGCGGTTAGGTATTGTTTGTTTGGACTAGCTGCTTACTTTATTGTTGGTTTATGATTAGTTTCTAGCAGGATTGTTATGGACTGATACCTAAGACTGTCAGTACGTTTCTGATTTCTTATCATTCTCTATTATTTGTAAATTACATTATTGATAGGTTACCTCATGATTAGTCACAATTTAGTTAGAGGGTTGATTATGCTAACATTAGCTCCCCTACTTGGTTATGATCCTTGAGATGATAGGTTGGCTACCTCAGGTTATTACCTTTGTGTTTAGCCATATATGAGGGAGCATGCATGTGTGTGTGTGTATACATGATATTATCATATGTCCCTCTCTTTTCTTATTTATTCATATTATATATGTATCTATTTGCCTTGTACAATAACTATATATTCTTCTTTCACTCTTTATTTGTATATTGGCTGGTAAAATAGGGTATTGCACTATAGTTCATGAATACTACTAGAATAGGATAGTTTACTCTTATTGTTTCCTTAGTATTATTACGTTTAGTTTCTTGGATAACTGCTTATAGTTTATATTCTTGCTTTACATCTTATTTATACTTGCATTATCTTTGGAGCTCAATTGGTCGATGCTTACTAAGTGCCATATGCTTGGTACTCATACTACACTTCTGTAACCTGCAGATTATTTTCCCGTAAAATCATTTGGAAAGGTGACCCCTTTTCTCATCATTGTTATCCCCCTAATTTTTCTCCTGCAATTGGTGTTCATAAGAACTTCAAAATTTAAATTTTTAAATTTTTTTCAAGGCTTCTTTAAGAAGTCATTGCAGCCTATTTTTCTATAAAAGGAGAGTCTTTAGCAATTAGAAATTAGCAAAATAAATCAGCAAATTAATTCTACTTTTTCTCTTTATTTTTCTTACTCTCGTTCGAGTTCGAGTTTGAATCTCCAACAAAAAAGCCTTAGTCCGCTGTCCCACACAAGGTTAATTTTATCCCATCTAATTATATTATATCTATTTTTTGATGATTCACTAATCGTTTGAGTCTGCTATTCATGTTTGGCTAATCATGAACATAAACATGAGATAAAATGGTGTCCAGTTATCTGATTTTTCTTATCATGTAATATATTTATGAAATATCTTCATTCGTGATTTAGCTTGAATATTTTAAAATATGAAGTCTCGATAGGAGTGGTCTATTTTATTTTGATTGATTGTGAATGCAAATTTGAAGCAAATTATACATCGTGTAATTCGTTGGGATGTTAAATAGTGATTTTTTAGCATGAAAACGTGAAACAAAGTCTTTTTTTGGCTTTCTGATTCACTCAAGTTAGTCACTGCATGGGGTCTATCTTTGTCTTCAAATATATAATATCATGTGGATCAGATTCGTCGATATGTTTTGAAAGATAGTTTTTTATGCTGGGCAGAACACGTTGCATCTATTTTGCCTTACTCTCTTTCTATTCTGCCTATCCCATTTCCTTGAATATGTGTGTGTATATATATATAGGTATTTACCTTGTTGCTATCCATTTTATATAGATTGGGTTTACGTAAGCTAATTCCATTTTCATATTACTCTTCATTTGGAAAATATGTTTGTCATGTTCAAATTTGGAAGATGTGAAAATTAGTCCTTTTATTTCAAATTATTCTTCCTATTTCATCAATTTTGATTCCCCGAATATCCGACTTATGTTGGCTTCGAGTCTGTATCGGTAATGTTGTTTGTTCTCCCCAAATCTAGTTCAACTATATGCCTTATTCTAAATTTCTTTTGCTTAATATGATTGCCTTGATCTTACCTTGATTCATATGATATGAGAGCAGTCATGAGTTTATAGTATTATTTTTTTTCTTAACGTAGGTCGTGATTTCAAAAACTTCCAATAATTTTATTTATGGTTGAGTGTTTTAAGGTTGCCCTCAATTGGGAACATTGGATTAAGTGGTTAAGCTTGTGTCCCTTTTAATAATTGAATTGTCGACAAGGGTCTAGTTTTACTAAAACTGTTTATTTTATCACTTCTCGGTTGTCACAACCCGAAACAGGCTCTGGCTGTGACGGGAAATCCGAACCATGAAGGCCCAAGAGCCCTTCTAACTTGCAATCATACACCATTCATATGGAAAGATAAAATGCGGAAATAACGACATTACATAACCATGGTCAAACTCTGAACCCAACTTAACATTTCTGAAGAAATTTTATCAACATTTAGACAACATCTATATCAGTCTGCGAAATCTCTATTACATACGAAAATAGATAAACTGTCTAAAACTGGGACAAGGCCCCCAGTGGACCTAAATTAAAATAAATAATGTACGTCTGAAATGAAATAGGCCTTCCGAAATAGAGAAGGCTCACCAACTACACACCTCACTTCTGTCTGAAACAAATCTATGGCTTAGCAGGACCCCTAGACTTAGCCTCAGATCCTGAAATATAGGGGTCAATACAATTGTACTGGTATGTGAAACAACTCAAAATAGCATATTTTTATACAAAAATAGATGAGAGCATATTGTAATAATAGTAAACATTGTGTAAGTAAAATACAAGGGCATACTTAATAATTTCAATGCAGTTCTTGACAACCTTAACTCACTAATTGTTATTCTTTGAGCTGATTGTACACCCTACATTCTATAATTTCATGGGCTATATGGAATCCTCCATTGACTCGGCAGCCAAGACTCCAATCCAAGTGTGCCACAAGAATTGGAGTTTTAGTAATATGGCATACTCCCTTACAAGTATACCGTGGCATCACCCTTACATGACGTCCACATTATCCCCCTTACAAGATAATACCTGTATCGGAAACTACGGTTTCCAACGATGAGCCCTTACACTCAAACGCTTTCTTCAGGTAACCAATTAGCTCTCTTAATCCCAAATTTTAATTAGTCAAACTCATGATTCATGCTTTCAAATTATTAACACTTTTTTTATTAAGGGCATGTCCTCACCGGGTATAGTCATACCCTGACTTGCAAGTTAATATCATATCAAATTCACAGCCATCATCTATAAAACATGCACATGACCACCCAAGATTCATAACACTACAATAGAGTCATCACTTTGAAGTCTCAAGAAAACTTAGACATTTTTCATCTATTTGCAAGATTCAAAACATATGGTGGTCATGTCAGTTTAGTCAATCACATGCAATTCTTGCCCTTTTAAATCAAGAATATAGTTATAGCAAGAAACTCTCTCTCATCCTATATAAACCAAGTCAAACACCATAATATTTGAGAATATCACTTTCAAATCTTAAAACATGCATTTCTAATTATCCACACTGAATAATGTAAACTTTAGTTCAGAACAAGAGAGGGAATTCATACTCATGCTCTCAATTAATCTTTCAAATATGCACAAAATCATATATATATATATATATATATATATAGTTATAATTCAATTTCCATGAAACATAATTCAAATTTTCATATATTTTCGTCAAAACAATCCCATGATGCATAATCTTCAAGAATCATATCATATACTTCATTATAAATCAAAATTGGGGATCTTTAATCTTGACAAAATATTTAAACTTATGCCCAAGGTTTTTAGAGTAGTCCCACATACCTTATATTAGTAGTTTTGAAGAGTGAACCCCTAACCTTGACTCCTTTCTTGAAGATCTTGACTTAGAAGAAAAGTTCTTGATCTATGGGAGGGAAGTTAGGGTTTGTGTTGAGAGAATATGAGTGGTTTTCTGATGTATTTTGCCCTAAACACATTTTAATCTCATGTTATGCAGAGTTATGACATGAGGAAAAAGACTGAATTGCTCTCCCTAAGGTCAGTTATTTAAAAGAATTCACAAACTAGGTACCAACGCGTCATCCGATGCGATGCATCGATATCGCATCGGTTCACTTCTTCAATGACACGACCATCGATGCAACACATCGACTTCCCATTATTTCACAATTTCCAACATCCAAACACACCTCTAACGTTGTCCGAAAAATCCAAAAATTCCCCGACACATCCCTTTTTCTCCCCCGAACATGAAACAACTTAAAAATTAACTTTCTGGGGTCAGGAAGGTTGAAAATAAAATCATTAAAGGTCAGGGGTTCAAAATGTGACTAAGTCCCTTTTACACTTAGAATATTTTTAGAAATTTAACCCCCTTAGCATACAACGAAAAGAGGTATTTAGTCGAGGACATCACGGGGCATTACATTATCCCCCCTTGGGATCATTCATCCCCGCATGATGGCTTAGAATACAGACAAGCACGATTTCAAACATGCTAAGGAAAATAAATAAGAATATATAGAGTAAAGGAGTGGAACTTTCCATGTCATCACCCACTAACTCAAAAAGGTTTGGGTATCTAGTTCGCATATCGTTCTCTGATTCCCAAGTTGCTTCTTCAACTTTCTGATTTTTCCACAACACCTTAACCAAAGCTATTTCCTTGCTCCTCAACTTCCGGATTTGGCGATCCAGAATAGCAACAGGTTTTTCTTCATATGTCAAGGAGTCTATCACCTTGATTTTCTCTACAGGCAACACGAGAGAATGACCTCCAACATACTTCTTCAACATGGACACATGAAACACGGGATGGGCAGAAGCCAGATTTGCGGGCAACTCTAACTCATAAGAGACCCCTCCTATCCTTGTCACAATCTGATATGGTCTAATATAGCGAGGACTCAACTTCTCTTTCTTTCCAAACCGCATAACTCCCTTCATAAGGGAGACCCAATCACCACCATCAAATTCTAACTTCCTTCTCCTAATATTGGTATAGGACTTCTGACGACTCTGAGCTGTCTTGAGTCGTTCTCTAATGATTTTCACTTTCTCCATTGCTTGATGGACAAGATCAAGCCCAAACAATCGTGTTTCACCCACTTCATACCACCCAAATGGTGATCTATATCTTCTCCCATAAAGTACCTTAAAAAGGGCCATCTTAATACGGGCATGGTCGCTATTATTGTAGGTAAACTCTATTAATGGCAAATGATCTACCCAACTGCCTTTGAAATCAATTACACAAGCCCTCAATATGTCCTCAAGGTTCTGAATGGTGAGCTCAGCTTGCCCATCCGTTTGAGGGTGGAACACAGTACTCAGGTTCACTTGGGTACCTAAACCCCTTTGAAAATATCTTTAAAACTATGAAGAGAATATCGTACCTTGATCGGATATAATGGATACCGATGCCCCATGCAAACGAACTATTTCCTCAATGTATAGTTTGGCATAATCATCTCCCGAGTAGTTAGTCCTCACAGGCAAAAAGTGTGCTGACTTGGTCAGCCGATCCACAATTATCCAAATAGAATCGTATTGGTTTCGGGACCTCGAAAGTCCTGTGATGAAGTACATATTGATCATCTCCCATTTCCACAAAGGCAAATCTATCTCTTGGGAAGTACTACCTGGTCCCAAATGTTTCATTTTAACTTGTTGGCAATTCAAGCACTTGGAAACAAAATTACCCACATCACACTTCATATTATTCCACCAATATAACATTTTAAGATCTGGTACATTTTAGTAGAGCCTAGGTAAACAACATACCTCGAAGTATGTGTTTTGTTAAAAATTCTTTCCGCAATCCATCCATATCTGGCACACATAACCTGTCTTGATATCTCAAAATTCCATCACCGCCAATTTCAAAAGACATCACTTTCTGCTGACCTAAATCTTTCTTGATATGAATCAAAATAGGGTCCTCAACCTGCTTCATCTTCACTTCAGCACATATGGAGGATTTTTCTATCTCATGCACAACTACTTCTCCATCTTTGGAATCCAGAAGTCGCACCCTTAGATTAGCTAGTCGGTGAATATCTCTCACCATCTCCCATTTCCCTTCCTCAACATGAGAAAGACTTCCCATAGATAATCTGTTGAGGGCATCAGCCACCATATTCGCCTTGCCCAGATGATAGTGCAAGTTCATGTCGTAATCCTTCAACAGTTCCAACCAACGCCTTTGCCTGAGATTCAATTCTTTCTGTGAGAAAACATACTATAAACTTGTGTGGTCAGTAAAAATATCAACATGTACCCCATAAAGATAGTGTTGCCATATCTTAAGTGCAAATACCACAACCGCTAGTTCCAAGTCATGGGTGGGGTAGTTTCGCTTGTGCACCTTCAACTGCCTAGATGCATACGCTACCACCTTACTATGGTGCATAAGTACACACCCAAGTCCCACCTGGGATGCATCACAATACACCACAAAACCCTCTTTACCCTAAGAAAGGGTCAAAACAGATGCAGTAGTCAACTTGTCCTTTAATTTTTCAAAGTTATTTGCACAAGAGTCAGACCACACAAACTTTACCTTTTTCTGTGTCAACCTGGTAAGTGGAGCAGCTATGGAAGAAAAACTTTCTACGAACCTTCTATTATACCCCGCCAAACCCAAGAAGCTCTAAATATTGGTTGGAGTCATGGGTCTGGGCCATTTTCTCACTGCCTCAATCTTTTAGGGATCAACTTTAATTCCCTCACTAGACACAATATGCCCCGAGAAAGCAATAGCATTAAGCCAGAATTCACACTTGGAAAATTTTGCATACAATCTTAGAATCTTTGAGGGTCTAAAGGATAATTCGAAGGTGACTGGCATGATCTTCCTCACTCTTAAAATAAATCAAAATGTCATCAATGAAAACTATGACGAACAGATCTAGAAACTGGCGGAACACTCTATTCATTAGGTCCATAAAGGCTGCAGGGGTGTTAGTTAATTCGAAGGACATGACTAAGAATTCATAATGGCCATATCGGGTTCAGAAAGCTATTTTGGGAATATCAGCCTCCCTAACCTTCAACTGATGATACCCCGAATGAAGGTCTATCTTTGAAAAGCACTTAGCACCCTGAAGTTGGTCAAAGAGATTATCAATTCTACGAAGGGGGTATTTATTCTTGACAGTGACCTTATTCAGCTGGCGGTAGTTTATACACATACGAAGAGAACCATCTTTCTTACGTACGAAAAATATAGGTGCGCCCCAGGAAGAAACACTAGGATGGATGAAGCCTTTATCAAGAAGATCTGTTAAATGCTCTTTCAACTCTTTCAATTCAGCAGGAGCCATTCTATATGGTAGAATAGAAATAGGACGGGTGTCCGGTAATAAATCAATATCAAAATCTATCTCGCTATTAGGTGGTATCCCTGGGAGATCATCGGGAAAGACTTCTGGAAATTCATTAACCACGGGGACAGGCTAAAGAGAAGGACTTTCAGTATTAAAATCTTTAACCCAAATAAGATGATACAAACAACCCTTGAAAATAAGCTTACGGGCCTTGAGGAAAGATATGAATTTACCTTTACGTGCTAAAGAATACCCCTCCCACTCTATCACTGGTCCATTCAGAAAAGAGAAAGTAACATTTCGGGTTCTACAGTCTAGCGTAGCATAACATGAATGGAGCCAATCCATTCCTAAAATAGCATCAAAATAAACCATATCAAGCTCTATGAGGTCTACCATAGTATCACGGCTACACACAGACACAACACAATTTTTATATACCCTTCTAGCCATAACAGAATTACCCATATGAGTGGAAACAGAGAAAGGTTCTGCAATAATTTTGGGCTTAAACCCAAAACCGACTGCCACATATGGGGTCACATAAGACAAGGTAGACTCGGGGTCAAGTAACACATATACATCATGGAAGAAGATTTGCAACATACCCGTGACTACATCTGGCGAGGCCTCTGCTTCCTGGCGGTTGGACAAGGCATATAACCGGTTGCGACCACTTTCGGTAGATGAAGTAGCACCTTTGGGAGGTAGTGGTGGTGCGGAGGAATTAGCTTGTGACTTAGTTCCCCCAACATTACCCTTCACTATCGAGCAATCCCTCTTGAAGTGACCCATCTGTCCACAAGTATAACATACGCGCTCACCATAAATACACCTGCCTGGATGGTTCTTCCCACAGATACTGCATTGAGGATACTGCCTATATGACTGAGCCACACTCCCATGTGACTGAGGTCATGAACTCTTGGTCTATGGATAGGCTGTAAATTTTGAAATCGCTGATCATCTGGAGGTCTGGGCACTGGGGAGCTGGCTGCATGCTGAGCATTTCCCCAGAACTTTTTCCTCGGCCACCTGTTACCCCAATTACCATCTTGGTGTTAACTATGGTTTTGTTCTGCTGGATTGGCCCTCTTGGACTGTCTGTCTTTCTCTCTGTCTTCAGCAACCCTCTTTATCTACTCCTCAATCTGCTGCATGTGAACTGACAATATGGAAAAGTCCATATCTATGTTCAACATTGCCCCTTTGTACTCTAACACTTAGTCATCTGAAAGGCCAGATGCAAACTTCCTCATACAGGCTCTCATATTTCCTGCTAACTCCGGAGCATAACGGGATAGTTGATTAAATTTCAGGGTGTACTCCTTGACGCTTATCTTCCCTTGCTTTAAGTTCACGAACTCTTCAGTTTTGGACTCTCTCAACTCCTGAGGAAAAAATTGGTCAAGAAAGGCTTCCACAAATTTGCCACACACAGAAGGCTCAGTATTCTCACCCCTCGAATCTTCCCACTCATTACACTACTGATTTCCTACCTTCTTAAGTTGATAAGCTGCTAGTTCAACCCCTTCTATTTCATCTACATGCATTACCTTAAAAATCTTCTCCATCTCGTCCACAAACTCTTGTGGATCCTCCTCTACCTTTGTACCCATAAACTTAGGCCAGTTCAACCTCATAAACTGACCCACCCGTATTGTCTCGGATGCACCAGACGCAGACCCAGCATCCTCCAATCGTCGGGTCTGAGAAGACACCAACTGTGCAATCATGTGCATCGACTATCTGAACTCCCTCACGGGGGTTGAGTGCGGTTAGTGCCAGACCGGGGAGCCCTGGGTGGATAGTCTGGACAGGAGGGACTCCTAGAGCAACAAAAAATTTAGGAGTTTAAGCCCTATTACGTGTCCTCATCCCATGGGTGGGACGGATATCTTCAGTTTAGGCGTTCTAATCTGGAGCGATGTGGAGGCATGATAGCTTTCCTGAAATACAAAAGACCATTGATTAGGGGGCATTTTAGACTTCACGGCATGAACTAAATCACAAAGAAGGGGGATATTCCTAAGCGCCTAGTAGTCTCTTGCTCATAAGTATGGCACGTTACACACCCATAAACAAGACTCTACGCGATGCGATTTCGCAAACACCCTGAGACCATGAACCATGCTTTGATACCAAGTTTGTCATGACTCAAAATGGGCCCTGGCCATGACGAGCATCCCGAACTAAGAAGGCCCAAGAGCCCTTCTAACTTGCAATCATACACCATTCATATACAAAGATAAAATGCAGAAATAACGACATTACAGAACCATGATCAAACTCTAAACCCAACTTAACATTTCTGAAGAAATTGTATCAACATTTAGACTACATCTATATCAGTCTGCGAAATCTCTATTACATACAAAAATAGATAAACTGTCTGGAACTGGGACAAGGCCTCCAGTGGACCTAAATCAAAATAAATAATGTATGTCTGAAATGAGATAGGCCTTCCGAAATAAAGAAGGCTCACCAACTGCACGCTTCACTTATGTCTGAAACAAATCTACGGCTTAGCAGAACCCCTAGACTGAGCCTCAGACCTTGAAATATAGGGGGTCAATACAATTGTACTGGTAAGTGAAACAACTCAAAATAGCATATTTTTATACAAAAATAGATGAGAGAATATTGTAATAATAGTAAACATTGTGTAAGTAAAATACAGGGGCATACTTAATAATTTCAATGCAGTTCTTGACAACCTTAACTCACTCGTTGTTATTCCTCTGAGATGATTGGTACACCCTATATTCTATAATTCCATGGGCTATATGGAATCCGCCATTGACTCAGCGGCCAAGCCTCCAATCCAAGTGTGCCGCAAGAATTGGAGTTTTAGTAATATGGCATACTCCCTTACAAGTATATTGTGGCATCACCCTTATATGACGTCCACATTATCCCCCTTACATGATAATACCCGTATCGGCAACTACAGTTTTCAATGATGAGCCCTTACACTCAAACGCCTTCTTCGGGTAACCAATTAGCTCTCTTAAGCCCAAATTTTATTTAGTCAAACTCATGATTCATGCTTTCAAAATGATCAACACTTTTTCTATTAAGGGCATGTCCTCACCGGGTATCATCATACCCTGACTTGCAAGTCAATATCATATCAAATTCACAGCCCATCATATATAAAACATGCACATGACCACCCAAGATTCATAACACCACAATAGAGTCATCACTTTGAAGTCTCAAGAAAACTTAGATATTTTTCATCTATTTGCAAAATTCAAAACTTGTGGTGGTCATGTCAATATAGTCAATCACATGTAATTCTTTCCCTTTTAAAGCAAGAATATAGTTATAGCGAGAAACTCCCTCTCATCCTATATAAATCATGTCAAACACCATAATATTTGAGAAGATCACTTTTAAATCTTAAAACATGCATTTCAAATCATTCACACTGAATAATGTAAACTTTAGTTCATAACAAGAGAGGGAATTCATACTCATGCTCTCAATTAATCTTACAAATATGAACAAAATCATATATATATAGTTATAATTCAATTTCTATGAAACGTAATTCAAATCATCATATATTTTCGTCAAAACAGTCCCATGATGCATAATCTTCAAGAATCATATCATATACTTCATTATAAATCAAAATTGGGGATCTTTAATCTTGATAAAATATTTAAACTTATGCCCAAGGATTTTAGAGTAGTCTCACATACCTTATATTAGTAGTTTTGAAGAGTGGACCCTTAGCCTTTAATCCTTTCTTAAAGATCTTGACTTCGAAGAAGAGTTTTTGATTTATGGGAGGGAAGTTAGGGTTTGTGTTGAGAGAATATGAGTGGTTTTCTGATGTATTTTGCCCTAAACACATTTTAATCTCGTGTTATGCAAAGTTATGAAGTAACGAAAAAGACTGAATTGCCCTCCCCAAGGTCAGTTATTTAAAGGAATTTGCGAACTGGGCACCGACGCGCCATCCGACGCGATGCATCGATATCACGTCGGTTCACTGCTTCAACGATGCGACCCGATGACTTCACGTTGTTTCATTATTTCCAACGTCCAAACACACCTCTAACGTTGTCCGAAAAATCCAAAAATTTCCTGACACATCTCTTTTTCTCTACCAAACATGAAACAACTTAAAAATTAACTTTTTGAGATCGGAAAGGTCGAAAATAAAATCATCAAAGGTCAGGGGTTCAAAATGTGACTAAGTCCCTTTTACACTTAGAATATTTTCAGACATTTAACCCCCTTAGCATACAACGAAAAGAGGTATTTAGTCGAGGACATCACGGGGCGTTACATCTGTGTGCATTTTTTATGTCGTTTAATGATTAAAAATCTAATTTGTTTCGATGTATGTTACCGGATACATTTTTGCAAAAAAAAAATAATGCTCCTCCTTTTCCATCTAAATGTTCGAGCATGTATTTCTAAGCTAAATTTCTTATTGATTAGTTGTTCTTAATTCGTTTTCCTGTAACCATGGACACCAAAAGGGTGATTAACTGGATACAACAACAATAAATCCAGTGTATTCCCACATAGTGGTGATTAACTGGATGCATGCTAACAAATTTAAAAGGAAACATAAAGGCCGCATGTAAACTTATTTTGTCCATACGTGTTCACTGTTGCATTAATTTATTAAGTTATGAATTCTTTGGTTGTTAAGAAGATGCTAAGGTGAAAAAAATGATTTTTTGAGGCTTTATACTGAAAAACATTACATTGGTGTGATGATGCTAGTTTATCTTAGTCTCCTGGTTAGTTAACTTGGGATATGAACATTTGAATACTTGTGAAAATTTATGGGAAGTTCAATCTTTGTTATTTTATCTACATTTTCCTTTGAGAAGCTTAATATATGCAGAAGTTTTATATACTGCATACTCGTTATATTAATAGAAATGCTTTGTTTTGGTATGATTTACGATTTGCTGCAATTTAGGTGATCATGTCATTTTATTGTGGTTTTTTTTATTGTTTTTTCTATGCACGTTTAAAGTCGGATTTCTCTTTTCTAATTCTTATCTTATTTTCCTTTTTGCATATTCACTTGGAGCAATAATTGGGAGTCTTAAGGCTAGGACTTCCGTATTCGTATCAAATCTCAAAATGAAATCCAATGCCACCTCTCATTCGAGCAAGGAGTCATAGCCCATATTCTTAAGTCAAACCGGCTAGCAGTCTAGTGCCTCTCCCTCTTTTCAAGCTTTATTCTTCTTTTATAGTCACTTATTATTATTTTTGTTTAATATTTTGTGCATTATTATTTGAAATTTGTGTTATGTATGATTCTTGTTTGAATTAATCTTTAAATATTGTAGCAAATCTAATTTCTTCCTTAGATTCTAAATTTAGCATATCACTAGGCTTCAACAATTAATTTATATTGTTAAACTAGTTTCACCCAGGTCCATGCTAAGCCCGGGCCCAAATTTAGGATAAAAAATAAAATATTAATTGATATCATATTTTTATCTCATAATAATATTATTTAATGAAATATTAAACATGCATTTTTGATAAGTATTCATAATTATTTAAGTTCATAATCATATAGTTGAATAATTTAAATTAGAATATTGTTTTTGAAAAATAAAGTATTGTTAGAGAATTAGATATATTAAAAATTAACATGATTTAAAGTATATAAATAATTTCTGAAGATAAGTATATAAATAATTATGATTTGACAAAAATAATAAATCAAAAAATATGATACTTTTATGAATTTGTTAGTATAGATAAAATAAATTTATTTGATAAAAAATCTTTTTTTCTTTTTATAGAATTATTTAATAGAACAAATATTTCTATCACTTCAAGTTTATATTAAAATAATTATAAGATTAATTTAAAGCCTTAACACAAATTAACTTAACAATGATCAGTAAGGATATTAAATTGTAATTGGATTACAGTAATATATTATTCATTTACTTGTCATAGTTATTTTCTTACACGCCCCTTAAAGAATAAATTTTTTGCCGATTTTAATTATTAATTTACTTTTTTTCATGTCTACTAAGAAAATAATAAATACAAGATATTATTTATTAAGTTGCCCTATATAGTACTTATATTTTAAAAAGAAAATTAACTAATATTTTTTAAAAAATATCAATGGTGTAAGCAAAAATTATTGCAAACTTTAATTTTGTATTAAAAGCTATTTTGGCATAATTTTTTCAAGTTAAAGTGATTGTTTTTATTAAATAAAAGAAGAAGTAATTAAAAGACAATCCAATAAATAGCAAGAAGAAATCAATTGTAAAAGATCAAGTGGAGATGGTCTTACCAAAAAAAGGAGAGGGCAAAAATAAAAATATACAAGAAAAGGACACCATCAATACACTATAAATTTGATACGTGTAGCAACTTTTCTTCACAAAAGAAGTGAAATATCTAAAATGTCCTTGTGAGGACTACAAAAATTTGTGATTCTCCCTTATATATAAGTATAAAAATTAAAATTTAGTAGGTTAAAACATAAATTTGAGAATAATGACGGAGTTGCTAGAATTCATTGGCGCTTCTTTAACATGGAATAGTGTCTATCCTTAAAATCGAGTTAGTTTCTCGCTAATTAGTAATATTAGATTAATCAAATATGGGTTTAGCGATATGCGAATTTATTAACGCTAGACTTGAAAATTGGCTTTAATATTTTTAGATGTGGTAAATTAATTTCATTATCTTTAAATAAAAAATTATAACTTTGCCAATTTGATTCCGCAAGGCCCTTTTTTAGGATTTCAAATAGCAAAGTACATATATATATATTTTTTACATGAGCCTTTTCTTAATAAAAAATATAAGTAAATTCTCAAGCCATTTCTATATTTTTATACCTATTAATTTAGTATAAGATAATTAACTAATTTTTTAAATTTTTGAGTCGTATGAGGTGAAAATCTCATGTACGGTTCTGTAGAGTGGCAGTAAGGGTGACTTAACTCTCAACGTTTCCTTATGCAATTTCTTTCTTTATTGTTGAAGGAGTCTCTTCTTTTATGGCTGCTCCGACGACAAGTTCTTTTCGGTATTGCAATAATATTGCTTGCCACTTTTCGATCCGGTAAACCAACTCCAACCAAGCCCAACACTATAGAAGAGGTTATGTTTTGTGTACGGTTAGTGTATAAAATATTTTATATTATTAATTTTTTACATAAAATAAAAAAAGAAATTGAGGTAATTTGCAATAGTAGATGATTAAAAAAAGAGAAGCAAAGAGTCAACTTGTTTAGAATAAATAATTATTATTTTTATTTTTTTTTATTATTCATTAAAAAGCTTTTTGTGAAACCATTTGAAATAATTGCATAATTGTTAAAAGTTTCTACAAAAGTTATTTCAGTATTTTTTGAAAAGTAAATTTATAGAGAGGATGTTCTAAAATTTCTTTTATAATCTTTTCTTATAAATAATTCGCATGTTTTATTTAATAAGATGTATATATTTTTGTTGTGCCTTACTTATATTTTTTCTTAATATAACATTTGATTTTCTTATCTAATTTAAGTTTGGCCGATTAATCGTAGTTGGTAGATCCTTTAGGATGCCTAATCTCTTTCCTTTAGGATAATTAGAACTCTTACCTAGAATCAATTACGTTAAGTAAATCATAGAAAAAGACTTTATTTTCTTTTAATCACTTAGTTTATAATAGGTGTCCAAATTCACCATAGAACTAATTAGGTGGCGACTTTCTTAAATTTAATTAGAAGTTTTTCAATATGTTGTACCTCGGTTTGTGAAACACCTTGGCTTTGGACCCTAAGAAAATTTTCTAAGTTTGAGTTTTTGGACAAGGTACAGTTTGAACATACTTGTCGTATATTAAGATACGGTTTAGTACCCCCTCTCTTGTATAATGGTCAACATGATTGAGCTGCATTCTGTACAACGTACGGTTAGGCATCATTCTTCTCGTATGTTAGGGTACGAGGTGTATGTTGCCAAGTCATATGATGTCTTAAGCTTGACCTAGTGGATTCTGTCTAGGGTACGAGTTGTAGGGTACTTCTCGAATGATAGGATACGAGTTACCCTTGTGTGGTCGTATGTTGGGCAGTTTGGGGAACCAAGGTGAGGCCTAGGGTACAAGATAAGGTAACCGCTCATACCCTAGGGTATGGTTTAGCGGGTGGTCTTACCCTCATACGAGCAATTTTTAGCTTTTAAGCTGAGGGCATTTCAGACATTTTTCACCCCAAAACCCTTAAGTCCCCACACCTTAAAACATGGTAAGGCCTCTCATAAATCACTTGTGAAGGATTAAACAGTCCAAAAACACTCTTTAACTCTCTCTTAAAGATTGGAGGCTAGGGTTTTCAAAGAGGTATTTATCTAGAGGCTAAAGGGGTCAAGTTCTTTTCGTGAATCATCTTGTATAAGGCATGCGACTCTTCCCTCATTGTTAGTTCTCAAATATCATGTGTTTTATAGTGTGATTATGATTATTAAATGGTGGTTTGAAAACCAAAATTGAGGGTTTTGTTACATATGGTTGAGTATTGTTTACTCTTGGTTTAACTTGTGTTTATACATATTTTGGTGATGGTTTGTACATGTGGTTCTTGTTGATTGTGGTTTAACAAATGGGTTGTGATTAACCCTAATCTTGATGGTTTTCACTTTGGTTTTGGTCATGGTAAAGGTATGCCCTCAAGGTGTTTGTGAAAATGCCTAAACGAAATAACTAGTCACATGTTAATGGTGTTTGGAACTAAGGCAATAGCTTCATGAGTATGAATGGTTGGTAAATGGTTTTGCAAAGGCCTTGTTGGAAATTTAATAAGTTAATTGGTAACCTTGGTGGTTTTGTTAGTTAAAAGGGTTAGAGTCCCCAAATATGAAATTGAATTGTTTTTTGAACTAAATCTTGGTATGGTAATGCTAATGAAAGATGAATGGGTTTGAAAGGGTCTTGATAACTGTAAATTGATTTGAATTGTGATTCGAACTGAGGCATTGGCCTATTAAAGTAAATGGTTCATAAATGTCTTTACAAAGACCTTGTGGTCATATATGGTATTGAATTGTGACCTTGGTGGTTTAAATTAGCTAAATGGGTTAGAGTCCCTAAGTGTTAAATTGAATGGATGTCATTACATAACCTAAGGGTAAGAGTCCTAAGGTCGATTAAGAAGGGTCAAAATGGTTTGAGGTTAGAGTCCACTTGCTTAATATGACTGGGAGGTCTAAAGGGTCAAAACAACTTGAGTTTAGAGTCTACTGCTTAATATGGTCGGGACATTCAAAGTTTATAAACTACATGAGTGGAAGGTTAGAGTTCCTCATTTCATGTTTCATAATCTAGTGCTTCAAAATGCCTGCTAAGCCTAGTAATATATATGTATATACATAATATGTATATATATACATGTGATTGCATATGATGTTTTAACTTGGTTGAATGATGGCAATATCTTATCCTTATTCCTAAGTTGTATGCTAGCGCTCCAACCGTTAACCATCTCTGGATACTGTATCCCCACGCGCTACAGGGGCCGGAGCTTCTTTTTCTCTACCTGCACAGTGACCAGGTGTTTGAGCAGTTCGTGTGTTGACATTTAATTGGTGAGCTTCCATACTTCGGAAGGCATACATTTCATGGTCCTTCTCTCTTATGTCATAGACTTGTTTTAAATGTGGTTTTGGCTATTGTCGAGGGCATGTCCTAAAATATTATTGGCTTCGGATTTATAAAGGATTTGTGGATGACTATCGACTTGGGTACGTTGGTTTAGTATGTTGACATTAATGGATCGATTAGACACTTCTTAAGTTATGATTATTAGTTTTGTTTCCATTATGTTGTTATATGTTTGGAGTTCATCCGATACTTATGGATTGATATGATTAGGTTAATGGGGCGATCTATGGTCCTTGTTGAACTCGAGATGCCCATTACGACAAGGCCCCAATTCGGGTCGTGTCAAGTTGGTATTAGAGCCAGGTTCATGGTCAGTTGGGTGTCTACAAAGTCGTGTCTAGTAGAATCTCTTTTATGGGTGTTTAGTGTGCCACACTTATAAGAGAAGGTCTACGAGAAATTTAGGAATATTTTCCTTTCTTGTGGTTCTATTTCATGCTATAGAGTCTAAGGTCTTGGATTCTTTTGATTTCCGCTTGATCATTTCTTAGATTATGCCTCCTCAATGATTGGATGCTCACAGAAACCCTTCTGTCCCGATTGGGGATGATATTGATGGCACATATGCTCTTTATAGAGTCCAGGCCTGATCTAGAGGTCTAGTTCCTAATGGACCTGGAGTTCTATACGCTAGTCCTCCTACAGTTTCTCAGGATGACGTGACGAATGCTGAGTTTCGTTAGTCAATTCATATGATTTCTTAGTTGGTAGCTTCTCAGGCTGAGCGTGGTATACCTGTTGCTCCATTTTCTGAGGCCACAAAGGTTGGCCAGTTTATGAGGTTGAGTCCTCCGACCTTTATTGGTGTTAAGGTGGAGAAAGATCCTCAAGGTTTTCTAGATGAGATGAAAAAGATTTTCAGAGCTATGCATGCCACTAATATGGAAGGGGTGGATTTTATAGCCTATCTGCTGAAGGATATGACGTATTAATGGTACGAAGAATGAGATCAGGCAAGGGGTGATGTTGATGAGTCATCTTTGTGGGAAAAATTCTCTGATGCATTTTTGAACCGCTTCTTTCCTCAAGAGTTGAGGAAACCAAAGATAAATGAGTTTTTTAATCTAAGGCAAGGAATGATATTAGTTAAGGAGTATGCCGGGAAGTTTCACTAGTTGTCTAGGTATGCTCTGGAGATGGTTTCTATCATGAGGGCTAGAATGCATAAGTTCGCTTTGGGACTGTCTCGCGAGTTGATCCTTGAAAGTAAGGTTGCATTACTGATCAAGGATATGGATATCTCTAGGTTGGTTATGTACATACAACAAGTGAAAGAATAGAAAAGAAGGCAGGTAGAGTTTGGTGAGAGGCAGAGTAAGAAGTCTCAATTTTTTGAGCAAAGTGGAGGCCAATAGTTTAGTGGTAAGTGGTTTAAGAGAAAGAGTTGGGGGAGTCCTAACTCCTATTCTACGACTAGTTCTATCTACTCGAAGTCTTTGGGAGATAGATGTTTTTAGAGTGGTGGTGCTTCTAGGGAACAAGGTGCTCAGTCTCAAGCCAGTGGGGCCTAATCAACCCCTACCTACCCTCTTTGTAGATTTTATGGTCAGGATCATCCTGGTCAGTGTGAGAAAGAGATTAACAGATGTTTTAGGTGTGGTCGGATTGGGCACATACAATAAGAGTGCCCCTCTCTAGTGGACTCATGGGCTAACAGAGCCCCTATTTTACTTTGTCTACTCTTGCACCGAAAGTTGCTATTTCTGTTTCTGCTTTTATTTCTGGTACTGGCGTTGGCCGAAATTGCTTGTATACACTTGCTACTCACCAGGAGTCCGAGGTGTCTCCAAATATTGTTACGAGTATATTGAAACTCTTCTCCCGTGATGTGCATTATTTGCTTGATTTGGGATCCTCTCTCTCTTATGTGACCCTATTTATGGTTGTGCATTTTAGCTTTGGTCCTGAGTGTCTGTCGGTTCCTTTTTCTATGTCTACCCAGGTAGGAGACTTTATGGTTATCAAAAGACTCTATAGGGTGTGTGTGGTAGCTGTTAGTAGTAAAGAAACTCTGGTAGATTTGATAGAGTTGGATATAGTTAATTTTGATGTTACTCTGGGATAGATTGGTTGCACTCGTGCTATGCTTCCATAGATTTTAGGACTCGTAAGGTCGTGTTTATATTCCCTAATAAGTCGGTCATTGTATGGGAGAGGGGTTCTTTGGTGCCTAAGAAGAGATTTATCTCATATCTTAGAGACCGAAAGTTAATCTTCAAAGGGTGTTTGTATCACTTGGTCTAGGTTAAAGATTCTAACTCGAAAGGTCCTTCTTTAGAATCTGTTCCTGTGGTTAATGAGTTTTCTGAGGTGTTTCCTGATGATCTTCCTTGTATTTCTCCCGATAAGGAAATTGATTTTGGGATTGACCTTGTTCCGGACACTCGTCCTATCTCTATCCCTCCCTATACAATGGCTCCGGCTGAATTGAAAGATCTTAAGGAGAAATTAAAGGATCTCTTAGATAAAGGTTTCATCTATCCTAGTGTGTCTTCTTGGGGTAGTCCCATTTTGTCCGTGCGAAAGAAGAACGGTTCCCTTTGAATGTGCATTGATTATCGTTAGTTGAATAAGGTGACCATAGAGAATAAATATCCTCTTTCTAGGATCGATGATTTCTTTGATCAACTTCAAAGTGTAAAGTGTTTCTCTAAGATTGATCTTAGGTCGGGTTATCATCATCTTAAGATTAGGGAACGGGATATCCCTAAGACAGCCTTCAGGACCAGATATGGTCATTATGAGTTTCTAGTTATGTCTTTTGGAATGACCAATGCCCCGGCGGCATTTATGGATCTGATGAATAGAGTTTTCCGTCAGTTTCTGGATTTATTTGTAATTGTCTTTATTAATGACGTCTTGGTTTACTCTAAGAGTGAGGCGGATCATGTCGACCACCTCCGTGTTGTGTTACAGACCTTGAAGGATCGACGTTTGTATTCCAAGTTCTCTAAGTGTGAGTTTTGGTTGAAGGTTGTGACTTTTTGGGTCATGTTGTGTCTAGTGAAGGGATTATGGTGGATTCTCAAAATGTTATTATGGTTAGAAAGTGTCCTAGACTCACGACTCCAACCAATATTCGGAGCTTCTTGGGTTTGGCCGATTACTATAAGAAGTTTGTCGAAAAAAAAATTTACTATAGCGGCCACATTGACTAAGTTGTCTCAAAAGAAGGTCAAGTTCTTGTGGTCGGATATGTGTGAGGGTAGCTTTGAGAAGTTAAAAGATAAATTGACTTCAGCTCTGATTTTGACCTTGCCCGAGGGTAATGATGGCTTCGTAATGTATTGTGATGCTTTTCGTGTTGGTCTTGGTTGTGTGTTAATGTAGTATAGTAGGGTGGTGGCATATGCTTCTAGGCAGTTGAAAGTTCATGAGAAGAACTACCCTACTCATGACTTGGAATTATTAGTAGTGGTATTTGAGTTAAAGATTTAGCGTCACTATCTCTATGGGGTTCATGTTGACATCTTTTCCGATCATAAGAGTTTACAGTATGTGTTTACTCAAAAAGAGCTAAATCTCAAGCAAAGAAGGTGGCTTGAGTTGCTGAAGAACTACGATTTGAGTCTCCATTACCATCCAGGTAAATCTAATATAGTTGTTGATGCTCTTAACATGTTATCCATGGGGGGTTTAGCTCATGTGGATGAGGTCAAGTGGGAGTTGGTGAAGGACATTCACTGTTTGGTTAGTCTTGGAGCTCATCTCATGGACTCTAAGGATGGTAGTGTGTTCGTGTATTCGGTAGCACAGTCGTCTCTTGATGTTGAGACAAAGAAAAAAAATATTGAATCCTAACTTGATGAAGACTAAGGGGAATGTGGGTCAGCAAAAGGTTGTCGACTTTGCAATTGGTAGTGATAGTATCTTGAGGTACCAAGGCAGGTTATGTGCTCCTGATGTCGATGGTTTGAGGGAACGGATTTTGGCTGAAGCTCATGGATCTCGTTATGCTATTCATCCTGGTTCTACAAAAATGTATCACGATCTTAAAGAGTTTTATTGGTGGAATAATATAAAGAGAGATCTAGCTAATTATGTGGCTAAGTGCATGGTGTGCCAACAAGTGAAAGTTGAGCACATGAGACCCGGTGGGTTGTATCAAGATATTGAGTTGCGCAAATAAAAGTGGGAGGTAATTAATATGGATTTTGTACTGGTCTTCCTCGATCTTGGAATCAATATAATTCAATTTGGCTCATTGTGGATAGTATAACCAAGTCCGCTCATTTCTTACCTACGAGAACTAGTTATTCGACGGAGGATTATGCTAAGTTGTATCTTGCAGTGATTGTGAAGCAGCATGGTGCTCCTGTTTTTATCATCTTGGATCGTGGTACTCCATTCTCATCTCATTTTTGGAAGTCATTTCAGAAAGGTTTGGTAACTAAGGTGTGCCTTAGTATCACTTTCCACCTGCAATCGGATGGATAAGTGGAGAGGACTATTAAGACATTGGAAGATATGCTCTGTGTATGTGTGATTGATTACGGCGGTAGTTGGTACGACCATTTTCCTTTGTTTGAGTTTTATTATAATAACAGTTACCGCTCTAGCACTGGCATAGCTCCTTTTGAGGCATTGTATGGCAGGAGATGTCGTTCTCCTATTGGGTGGTATGAAGTTTGTGGGGGTAAGTTGTTTGGCCCTGATTTGGTTCACCAAGCCTTGAAGAAGGTGAAGGTGATTCGTGATAGGTTGAAAGTTGCTCAAAGTCACCAAAAATCCTATGCGGATATGAGGCGAAGAGAGTTAGAGTTCAATATTGGCGATTAGGTGCTCTTAAAGGTATCTCCCATGAAAAGTGATGCGGTTTGAAAAGAAGGGGAAGCTTAGTCCCCCGTATGTTAGTTCCTATTTAATTTTGAAGAGGGTTGCAATGTTGCCTATGAGTTGGAGTTGCGTCATTGTTTGAGCTCAATTTATCTGATTTTCCATGTCTCTATATTGAGAAAGTGTGTGGGTGATCCTTCATTGGTTGTTCCTGTGGAGAGGTTGGGTATCTCGGATTGCTCATCGTATGAGGTAGTTTCAGTAGAGATCTTGGATCATCAAGTTTGCCGGTTGCGAATGAAAGAGGTGGATTCGGTGAAGGTTCTATAGAGGAACCAAAATTTCGAGGAAGTTACTTGGGAGGCGGAAGAGGACATCAAGTCCAAGTATCTGCATTTTTTTCGTTCCAGAAACTCGTGCTTAAGGTATGTGTTGATCTTTTTATCTTTGTTGTATGCCTTTATTTTCTAACTTGGTTAAAGTTTAGCTTGATGTGTGATAATGTGTTGACTCGTGCTTGTGTTTTTCTTAACCCATCATTCGAGGATGAATGATCCTAGTGAGGGAGAATTAAAACACCTTGGCTTTGGACCCTTAGAAAATTTCCTAAGTTTGAGTTTCTGGACAAAGGTACGGTTTAAGCATACTTGTTATATTCTAAGATACAATTTAGTACCTATTCTCTCATATGATGGCCAGCATGGTTGGGTTGCATTATGTCCAAGGTACGGTTAGGCATCACACTTCTTGTATGTTAGGGTACGAGGTGTATGTTTCTAAATCGTACGATGCCTTAAGCTTGACCTAGTGGATTATTTCTAGGGTATGAGTTGTAGGGAACTTCTCGTATGATAGGATATGAGTTACCTTTGTGTGGTCGTATGTTGGGCAGCTTAGGGTACCAAGGTGAGGTTTAGGGTACGAGATAAGGGTACCACTCATACCGTAGGTTATGGTTTAGGGAGGGTAATCGTACCCTCCTACGAGCAATTTTCAGCTTTTAAGCTGAGGGCATTCCAGACATTTCCCACCCCAAAAACCTTAAATCCCAACACCTTAAAACATGTTTAGGCCTCTCATAACTCACTTGTGAAATATTAAAAACTCCAAAAACACTCTCTAACTCTCTCTTGAAGATTAGAGTCTAGGGTTTTCAAAGAGGTGTTCATCTAGAGGCTAAAGGGGTCAAATTCTTTTCGTAAATCATCTTGTATAAGGTATGTGAATCTTTCCTCATTGTTAGTTCTCAAATGCCATGTGTTTTATAGTGCGATTATGATTCTTAAATGGTGGTTTGAAAACCAAAATTGAGGGTTTTGTTGCATATGGCTGAGTATTGTTTACTCTTGGTTTAACTTGTGTTTATACATATTTTTGGTGATGGTTTGCACATGTGGGTGCTTGTTGATGGTGGTTTAACAAATGGGTCATGAGTAACCCTAATCTTGATGGTTTTCACTTTGGTTTTGGTCATGGTAAAGGTATTCCCTCAAGGTATTTGTGAAAATGTCTAAGAGAAATAACTAGTCACATGTTAATGGTGTTTGGAACTAAGGCAATGTCTTAATGAGTATGAATGGTTAGTAAATGGTTTTACAAAGGCCTTGTTTGCCATGTAATGAGTTAATTAGTAACCATGGTGGTTTGATTGGTTAAAAGGGTTTGAGTCCCTAAACATGAAATTGAATTGTGTTTTAAACTAAAACTTGGTATGGGAATGCTAATAAAAGATGGATGATTTTGAAAGGGTCTTGATGACCGTAAATTGATTCAAATTGTGATTCGAACTAAGGCATTATCCTATTAAAGTAAATGGTTGACAAATGACTTCACGAAGACTTTGTGGTCATATATGGTGTTGAATTGTGACCTTGATGGTTTGAATTGGCTAAATAGGTTAGAGTCCCTAAGTGTTGAATTGAATGGATGTCATTTCATAGACTAAGGGTTAGAGTCACAAGGTCGATTAAGAAGGGTCAAAACGCCTTGATGTTAGAGTCCACTTGCTTAATATGACCGGGAGGTCCGAGGAGTCAAAATGGCTTGAGGTTAGAGTCCACTGCTTAATATGTCTGGGACATTCAAAGTTTTTAAACTACATGAGTGGGAGGTTAGAGTCTCTCATTTCATGCTTCATGATTGGGTGCTTCAAAATGCATGGTCTTAGCATGCATTTTGAAGCACCCGATCATGAAGCATGAAATGAGAAACTCTAACCTCCCACTCATGTAGTTTAGAAACTGACATAATCGGGTGCTTGAAAATACATGCTAAGACTTGTTCCCTTTCCCGGCACTATATATATAAATATACATGTGATTGCATATGATGTTGTAACTTGGTTGAATGACGACACTATTTTATTCTTATCCCTGAGTTGCATTATAGCGTTCCAACTGCTAACCGTCTCTGGATGATGTATCTCCACACAATACAGGGGCCTGAGCTTATTCTTCTCAGGTGTTCGAGCAGTTCGTGTGTTGACATTGAAGTGGTGAACTTCCATACTACGGGAGACATACATTTCATGGTCCTTCTCCCTTATGTCATATACTTGTTTTAAACTTGGTTTTGGCTATTGTCGGAGGCATGTCCTGACATATTATTGACTTTGAATTTGTAGAGGCTTTGTGGATGACTGTGGACTTGGGTACGTTGGTTAAGTATGTTGACATTAATGGATTGATTAGACACTTCTTAGGTTATGATTATTAGTCTTGTTTCCACTATTTTGTTATATGTTCGGGGTTCATATGACCCTTGTGGATTGATGTGATGGCTAGGTTAGGTTAACAGGTGATCTCCGGTCCTTGTTGGGCTCGAGATGCCCATTACAACAAGTCCCCAGTTCGAGTCGTGTCAGTTTGACCCCTGTTAAAATGAGGTGTAACACATGTATATTTATTCTATATTTTCTTTGCACTCTGATTCTATTAGAAGCTCTATTACTAATTTCACCGGGTTTTGGGAGTTGTATTCTATATTAGCCTATTATTTAGATTCATTTCTGCTATTTCCTTTTAATTCTCTTGATATTTCGTTACTAGCTATTTTGGATTATAAATTGACTCATCTATTAGTGGGTTATAGTAAGTGACATCATGACTTGAAAAATTGGGTTGTGACATTAATACCATATAAATTTTAATAAAGAAAAGTAGTGAAAGGTTTATTTTATTCATTCAACAGCTAAACTTTAAATACAACACATAATAATAATCTACAGCAAAATTTAAGGAAACTAACTGTTATGTATACTCCTACACACTAAGAGGAATCTTCTACATATTCTCAAAAAGACTAACTATAGCAGTAACTAATGCTATTGATTATAAAATGAGATAATGATGCTTAATAATCGTATGGAAAGATATAATACAGTATTGAAAATTTCAATTCGATAATTTCAGTTTTTGATTTATAAAATTACTAGGTTATTATTTTATCAAGTTAATTTGATATCACCCGATATTTTTAAGTTTGATTTCATACGTTTTACTCTATGTTCATATTAGCACTTTACATATGTAGAAATAGTTTTTGACTTATATATGTTCATATAATAGAGAATTATGATTTTAATATTTCAAAAATATCTTAATTATATCATATTAGCATTTTACAAATGTAGAAATAATTTATTTTTTTTAAAGTACAAGCAACCCCCTCTATTAATCAATTACACAAAAAAAAATATTTCAACCAAGATAAATTAGTCAAAATTTCAGTAACCAAATTTATTTATACTAATATTAGTTTTTATATTTATTAGTATTATAATAATATATGTGACTTATATACATAATTATATACTTCGATATCATATTCGATATTTCGATATTTTTATTAAAAATATTAGATAACGTATTAAATACTAAAAATTTAAATTATGTACCAAAAATTTCAATTTTCATGTGAAGTTCAATATCTATCATGCCATGGCCACATCTCATAGTCAAGAATCCCATCATTGTATTGGGGTGGATCCAATTCATTGGCAGATGAAAGATCTCTCGTTTTAACACTCAGAAAAAAAAAAACTAGAAAAAAGGAAGAGTAGAAATCACTCTTTGGAGAATTTTACTGACCTCACATATAACATGGAGAATCTGGTTAGAGGGATCGTTTTTGCACATCTCATTACTTTATAGCAGTTATTGTTCTGATTCCAGAAGGCATAGCTCTCACCTCATCTTTTTCTTTGAAATCGAGGACTGTTCCAGTTTCCTACTCAGATAGTCAAACGGAGGGAGAACTAAACATATCTTACAGATTTTTCTTTTGATTAATTCCCAAACTTTTTTCGAGCTTCTTCCAAAACATAGAGCTTTATGGATGTAGATGATGATATCTATAAAGATGAATCTCCTCTTGGTAAAGAGAGCTTCTATTTTGAGTTCGACAAAGTGAAAGAATCAATTCGATCATTCAAGTCGGATAGCATTTATCTCAACTAAGATCTGACCTACATAAACTTCTTTCTTCTCTTATGATATTGAACAAAAAGTCAATCCTAATCAAAGGAGGAAATATAATAGCATAATCTATCATGCGCAGTTTGATGACACTCATGAAGCTATAAAATCGTGTCACTAAAAGTAAAATAAAATATTTAAATATCGAGCAAACAAATTTTAAATAATACTCCCTCATTTCATATTACTTGATCTTTATTGACCTGATACGCGCCTTAAATTTTTTTTATATTTTATTAAACTAACTTTATTAATAATGTTTTGAAACTCTTTGACTAGTATTACTTTATATAATTATTTAATACTAAGAATAGTAAGAGAAAAAATATTAACCATCTTAATTTGGTAAATGATCAAGTGAAATGAAACAATTAATTTTTATATCAAACGAAGAGTAGTGTAACTGTTGAGGAAAACGCCGTAAGGATGAACGTTAATATTGCATGAGAATGTGTGTCAGCGTAGTAGTGTTAACTTTTTCTCATTTAAGAAAAAAGTTGCCTGAACTTGACTGAAGGCATTGGTCGTGTTTCTTTTGTCATCGTCGGAGTAAAAGAATCAATAGGTGCTATTTCAATCCCTTTGATCACACGTTATGCTTCCATTTTGGTACGGTATTATTTTTCCTTTTAAATTTCTGGTACTAGGTTGAGTTAGTTTGCCTTGCACTTTATATGTCCCAGAGGCTTGATCATAGTGATCTCTATATCCATGATTATAAATTGATCCAACGACAACAACATCGATTCATAACAAGATCCAAACTGTTACAAATATAGCTCAACGACTTCCTATAAGCAAAGGTGAAATGTTATCAACTTATCACCTTACGAAGACATTGAAATATAAAAAAGAAACTCCCACCATCAATATATAACAACAAAATGCCAATGTTGTTAACATCAATCATTTGTTACGAGACCAAGACATACAAAGCAGTAGATAGTTGGGAATCTGCCTTGAAGAAATATTTGATATGAGACTTATCGTTAAAAGCTATGATACAAGCAAATGAACACCATCACATGTAAGAGTCAAATACAATAAACAACAAAACTGGCCCCCAAAAATATGTTGCTATCCAGAGTGAACGAGCAGTTGCCTTTTGCGAAACAGCTCAGAGTTTTAGAACTTGTTACATGAGGCCTGCTAACAAACTCAATTGGCTGGAAACACCATCTGCGCTTGACCTTATACTAGTCTTAACTCATATTCACCAGCCATAGTAATATATCTCACCCATGGAAGAGCCTGATAGCCACTTTTCTCAATAATCTTCAAGTAGCGAACCTAGCATGCATCAAACAATACATATTGTTACAATGTTAAGCACACGCTATATCAGCTTACAGAACAGGAAAAAACAAAAATATACTTCAGTTTCCATATAAAAGACTCTCCCAACACTGAACAAATTGTGGTTGACAGTTTGATCAACAAACAGCATAGCCAGATTAGATCTGAAGAAAAGTTTGCCCACTAGAGATTGTTACTTCCTGTTCTATAGAAAGGCAGGTGGTGAACTCTCAGTGCCTAATTAGAATCCACATATTAGTCAGTATTGTTGGAGTCTTATAAACTCATCTCCACTTTTAAATAATTTAAAGTTATTCAGCTGGTTAATTGCAGCATTACAGTGGATATTTGTACCATGAAAACAGACATGTTCATCCATGGGTAATTATACTTCAATATACGCAGTTGTTGCACATGAAGAGATAACAATCAGCTATACATCGCCTCCACTAGTTCGTATTGCACACTGTCAAGCAATAATAACAGTAGCGACTAGCAAGGAAAATAACTTTAAAAAATGGAGTTTAACTAAAAGGACATTGTGTTCTGTTCTGCCAGTTCTAAGTTTCTTCCAATGTGAGTCTACAGCTGAACTGAACCAGTAACATCACCTCATTATCCCCAATATGCCTTTTCATGTACAATAACCCTTAATTCCCAATACCATTTGAAGTGTAGACCCTTAATGTAATTGCCAGTTCGAATTCCTAATGCCATCCGACTCCCCTACTACCTTCCCAGCCTGAGAACCAATCAACTACATAGTGCTAACAGCTCATCCGAGACTCATAGTGGTTTTTTAATATGATAGACCAAGCAAGGATATCAGCATGGGCCTAGAGAAGTAGAGATTACAGAAATCAAGGGAAAAAAGACTTGGAAGTCTACGACAAAGTAAAACCAATCTTTTTGACAGTTAGTACAACTAATGCCTTAAATGGCTTACCTGTATACCCGAAACTGTAAAATAAGGTATTTCAAATTTCACACGTATAGGAGCTTTTCTCTCAGGAACTGATTCTTCTGCTGCAATACTGGGAAGAGTAAACTCCGCTCTCAACATATATTCCTGAAAAAGAAATGGCAACACATATAGGCAAGTGCAATGAGAGAACAAACAGAAACTATGAGTTAAATCCTCAACTTCTTTTTTCAATCAGGGGAGTTAAATCCTCAACTATGATCAAGTCTACACTAACCTTACCACCTGGGAAAGATTTTATTTTCCAAATCAGTGCATCTTTTTCAGGTGCATAAGTAGATGATCCCATTGATGTTCGGACATTTGGATTTGTAGCATCCGTTGCCACGGGTAACTCAATTTCAACATTAGTTGCAGTACTGAAATTATCGAAGAAACTCGTAAATTGGACATGGAAAACGTTGTCATAACGTAATGCATGCAATCTGTGAGAAATAATATAAGATAAAAATATTATTGAATTGTTGTAACTACATTATTACATTGAGGCCCTATTTATAGACAATACATTCCAATCCTTTTCCTAATAGGACACTACATTACAATCCTTTTCCAAGTAGGATTTTATATGCAATTCCTATTCCTACTCATATTCTAACACTCCCCCTCAAGCTGGTGCATAGAAGACATATGTACCAAGCTTGTTATGGATGTAACTAATATGAGAATCGGTGAGGGACTTGGCGAAGATATCTGCAGGAAAACTGATAAGGATTGCTTTGGACATCTGGGAGACTTCAATTGAAACGGAACAAACTGAAAAAAATGATCCGAAAAGTAGTAAATATTGCCATAAAGTCGATGTGTCGCTGGAAAATTGCCGAAAACTGGTATAAAATATACGGGTCATCTCAAAATCAAGAGACGAGTAGATCTTGAACATGAAAGTCACCGGAAACTTAGCCGAAACATGCTCTCACGCCGGATTATTAGATTTGATGGCTGAAAAGTGACTACAATCTGAGGGAAAAAAAGTATATGGGTAGGGTCGGAATGATGGCACGACCCTACTGAAAAAGAGAAATTATATGGGTAGGGTCGGAATGATGGCACAACCCCACATAAATTAGATCTGAGGAGTCACCGGAAAGACGTACGGAACTACATAAATTAGATCTGAGGAGTCACTAGAAAGATGCAGGGTGCTATGCAACTCAGATATGACAAAGTAGTCCGGAAAGATGCACGGTGCTACGCAAATCAGATATGAGAAAATACTCACCGAAAAGAAGCACGGTGCTAAGAAAAAATAGATATGAAAAAATAGTCACCGGACAGATGCATGGTGCTACGCAAAGATATGAGAAAGTAGGGGAAAGAAGTGTGGTGGCCTAACTTTTGCTAACATGATCATTGGCCGGACGGGCGGCATATATGGATTATAGCCGCCAGCCGCCAGCGGAAACTCTTTGATTCTTTACCAAAATCGTGGAAGCTCTAATACCATGTGAGAAATATAAGATAAAAATATTATTGAATTGTTGTAACTACATTATTACATTGAGGCCCTATTTATAGACAATACATTCCAATCCTTTTCCTAATAGGACACTACATTACAATCCTTTTCCAAGTAAGATTTTATATGCTATTCCTATTCCTACTCATATTCTAACACAATCCATAGTAGAAGTTAAACTATGCATCTAATTAGTTGAATTTTTCACCATAATACTTGAGACACATACCTTCGTTCCTTGAACTGGCTCCGTGCTTTAACCACAATTTCCATACGGCTCCTAGAATGTCTTTCCACTTGAGCTTCTACCCATATGAGAGGCTTTACCTGAGAACGATGACCATCAAGGGTTTAAACTATTTTGCTCAAGAATGTCCACAAGGGAACTATATGTTTTACAGACAGAGCAAACACATAATTTACCTGAGTACCAAGTCTATAGGTCATAAGATCAAAAGATCCATCTGGAGGTACAAATGATATAGTGCGATCATTTTCAAATCGGGCCAAGCGCACACACCTAAATTAGAAGCAAAATTAGTTGAACAGAAAGAGGAGGACAATAAGATAGAGAAATGGGTTACTTGAAACTGGTCAGTATATAGATAAAAAAGCCTTCAGGATTTATCATTTGACAAACTGTGCGAGAGGTACAGGTTTGGTGGTTCAACAACCACATACTTCACTTAATTCCTTTTAAAGTAATGGGTTTGACTTTTCCAGGACTCCAAGCCACGCTATTTAGTAAAACATTTCATCTTTGAAGTGTGATATGCAAATACACAAGTGACCAACCCACAAAATTCCGTTTGACAAGAGAGACCAGTATATCATAATCCCACAAAATGAAATAACTGAACAATTTCATACTGATGAAACTTGATATCATCTAGATCAATGGCCTTCCCCTTCGCAGTTCTCCCTTGTGCTTCCAGCAACATTCTATCATTCAGACCAAGCTTACACTCAGGCATGCCACTGCAAAAACGAACAATGAAACTTATATTCAGATAATAGTCACTCCATACACAGTAGGGTAATACCAACAACTCCACTTGAGGGACCCATGAACATGACTAGCAAGTAGTGGAACTAAGTGTTTTCTGAATCAACACGGAAAAAATCCCACATATTCAATAGAAGATAAGATAGTGACACTACAACAGATGCAGAACAAAGAGCTAAAAGCTCACCGGAAACTGAAAATATAAAAGAAGTTAAAGAACAACTCACACTCCAACAACTAGACCACATTTATTATTATCATTACAATATAAATACTAGTATTGATGTTTGGGAAAAAATAGCCCGTACACAAGAAGAACACCACTAAGTAGAAAACATACAAGAAAATATATTTTTACGAACGAAACTCAATCTTCTATTCTATACATAAAGGAACCCCATCGGTACACCAAAAGGAAATTAGTGATAAAAGGTTACTCCTTACTTATTTGTATAAAATTCACGTCTACACCTTCAAAAGCTCTCATATTTCTCTCTCCATATAAACCACATAAGTGGTAGTGAGGAAACGTTCCAAAACCTGTGTCTTTTCTTCCATCTACCACAACTCCAACTGGATATGACTTCTTTCATAGTTTCTAGCATCAACTAACTGATTCCGACATCCGAACCAACCTAGAATTTCCCACCATGACCTCGAATCTACCCAAGAATGTATGAAGGGATTGTTGACATCTTCATCCGAGCCCTTACACATAAAGCACCAACTAATATATGAAACCTTCATCACCCTAAGATTCTGAGCTGTCAAAATCACCCTCTAATTCCTAGCCAGATAAAAAAACAAACTTTTCTTGATAACTCTGAGGTCCAACTCGAGTATCTTCTAATGTACTTTGCTTGTGAAGCATCGTTTGATTTGGGAATGGCACTTTCCAATTCTAAGTTTCACCAAAACCTCAGATCGCAAAAAACTTGTCCACCTTGAAGCCTCCAAACTTATTGGACAGTCATCTCCTTCTGGAGTGAAATTATGTATAGTTTAGGGAATGTACTTCTCAAAGTGTAGCCCCCACAAGTAGACCACAGTTATTAAATGAAAAGGTTTGGAGAAGGGATTTGCATTCAAACATTTAACAAATTTGACTAATCATAAACAGTTGGAACATCTTTGAAAGCAATAGATAACGCCCTAGAGGTTGAAGGCCCTAAATTAGTTTCTAAAAAGGAACATAAACAAAGTGGAAAAGGTAACTAAGTTTCCACTCTTGACTTGGCCACTTGGGTACTTGAAAGATTTAACTAGGAGCGCCAAAAGTGACCCTTACATAGTGTCACCCACCAATAAAAAGGTTAAAAGTGTTGGATCTGTATGCTCATTCGGACATGTCATTATAGGCTCCACACATGGTGTCCCATAGATATCTTTAGGTAGATAAGAGGCAGGCAGTAAGTACAGCCGATTGACTGTTGTTGTTAGTATCTCAGAATATTTATTCAGCATTAAGTTTTACCTAGCTCTTGAACATCATCAGGGGCGTTAAATGGGCAAGATTTGACCTGGTTAAAGTAATTTGAGTCAATAAATGGGATGGGCATAACCCACCAAATGTTCGCTTGGGTCAAATAGGCCGGTCAATTTGGGCTGAATAATGAGTCATAACCCACTCTGCTCAACTCAAAAGCTTTTCTCATTTGTCTGTTTGTTCTTTTATGATTTGTTTAATCATCAACCAAACTAATTAAAGCTTTTTCTTTATTTATCATGACTACACGCATCAAAATTTGATTTTTTTTTCTATGTTTTGAGTTACTCTTCATATCAATCAATTTGGGCGGGGTGGTGGGTGGGTGGTGGGGGGTGGGGGGATTAAATATTAATTTCCTTAGTGAAGGTGGCGGAGATGCGAATGTTGCGATGGATATGTGGACATACCAAGAAAGATAGGGTGAGGAATGAAATTATTCGGGAGAAGGTGGGAGTTGCTTCGGTGGAGGATAAGATGCGAGAAGTGAGGTTACGTTGGTTCGGGCACGTGATGAGGAGGGGCTCGGATGCTCCAGTGCGGAGGTGTGAGACACTATCTATGGATGGTTTTAGGCGGGGTAGAGGTAGACCGAAGAAATATTGGAGGGAGATGATTAGGCATGATAAGGAGCAGTTACAACTTACGGAGGACATGACCCTTGATAGGAAGGTGTGGAGGACGCGGACTAGGGTAGAGGGTTAGGGGGTGGGAATGCGTCGATAACAGTAAGGGAGCGTTCTAGTGTGTCTGTAGTTTTTTATTCGTGGTGCTGTGTGATGTCTATGATTTCGGTTAGATAGTTCTTATTTTTATCTTGTGGTTGTAGCATTATCTTGTTGCTAGTGGTGTTAGTTTATTTTGCACTTATCTTTTGTGTTTGTTATACTGTTATCGGTTCTAAGCCGGGGGTCTATCGGAAACAGCCTCTCTACTTCAACTGAGGTAGTGGTATGGTTTGCGTACACTTTACCCTCCCCAGACCCCACTATGTGGGAATACACTGGGTATGTTGTTGTTGTTGTAATTTCCTTAGTGAGGCATGAGCCGTATGGTAGGTTAAGTAAAAAAGGAAAAAGAATATACAATGCAAAGAGCAAACCTCAAATATGTCCTCATCTTCAGTGCACCAACAACATCTGACCTCACTATTTGCCCGTTGCTGTTTACAAGTATATTTACACTCTCAACGACATCCAAAAACACCTGAAAGAACAAACTTCCATGTAACCCAATGAAGAAAATATACTCTTAAATAAACATGTACACCTACTTCATTCTTCTTGTAGCGTATCCCTTCACTACGCCAGGACACAGCATTTGTAACTGCCATTGGAGGCCTTTGTGTAACCTCCATCCTATATGCATCAGTTTTTATAAACTCACTGAGAATTTTTGCTTCAGTATATTGAGGATAACCGAAGTCCATCATTTCATCAAGTAGCTCATACTGCAAAAAGAAAAGAATGTCAGCTCAGTCCGGATGAGCCAATATGAATGATAATTTCCTATCCAACTTTTGATCTTAAAGAGACATGAAATATTCCTCGTACCACTACAACAAAATTATCACGAAGGGATTCCTCTTCTAACTCTTCAAAATAATGTTTGAATACCTGCCAGAAAGGTAAAAGAACAAAATTATAAATCTTCCCAAGTTCCAACAAGGAAATCCATCACTCCCTCGGTTACACTTTTCCGGTACAATAACTATTTAAGGAGTCAAACAGAAATTTCCTTTACCATGATATTTTCGTCCATTTTGAGAATATTTTAATTATAAAATACTGTGACATACATTTTATATGGTTATAATATGGAATCTTTACTTTAAAAATTAGAGGAACCGACATCCAAATTGAAACTGAAAGTTCAACGGATAAACCCTACTACAAAGTCCGTCATTGTTCCCGTGACTGACGGAATAACTGATTTCAGATTAACACATATAGAGGACACATCCTCAAATATCAGCATAACTTACATCTACGACACGGTGTAGAAACAGAAGGAGACTAGCTGCATTGCAGTTCTGCCTCGATGCAGTCATGAGATACACATTGTTATGCTGTATAAACATATAGGTCACTCCATTATCATATGCTACAGGATCCTGTGGATCACCCTGCAATAGATCAAATCAC
The DNA here is from genome assembly GCA_030864215.1 of Capsicum pubescens. NCBI lineage: Eukaryota > Viridiplantae > Streptophyta > Magnoliopsida > Solanales > Solanaceae > Capsicum > Capsicum pubescens. Next base: position 314,629,688 of record CM061548.1, on the reverse strand, counting down.
ATAACAATCAAATTACACAGCAACCAATAAACTGCTCATGCTCCTAATAAATGAAAACATCTGGAAAAGAAACAAAAATGTAGATGATAAAAAGGCATCCATATCCGAGAAAAGGTACTTTTTGTGTTAATATTCATCAACTTAACTTCGACTTCTCAATGAGACTTGCTCTTTAAGAAGAGCAAGTTCAACATAATTAGGGATCAAATATAACTCCTTGAACCTGCCTGGCACAAAATTGCATGATTTGAAGCTTTAAATGTTAACCACGTAAAATCATCAAAAGAAATTCTTATTCTTCCTCCCCTCTATCAAGGAAAATTTAAAAAAAATATGCACCTTTTTTGAAAATATTTATGTCACGTAGCCCAAATTATATACTGTATCAACCTTGGATAAAGTGTATAATAGTGTATAAAAGATGTTTATATACAAATATGGATTAAATTGTGTGTTTATACACAAAGTATGGGCTACATGATGTAAATATTTTCAAAAAATAGACATAGAGCATAATCTTCCCTTCTATTATCATGAAACTAACTTGCACAATTTCAAACAAAACCATCAAATTACACCATTTTCCACTCTCATGAACTCAAATTTAACGCCAATATCAAACTGAAGCCATTTATAAACACATCAACTTCTGAGTTCTGATATCTTCAACCAGATCATATAGAACCATTTCGACATTTAATCAAGGGGGGGGGGGGGGGTATATTTCCCAAAATTGACATAGCGCATAATTTTCCACTCTATTATTATGTAACTAACTTGCATAATTTCATATCAAACTACCAAATTATTCCAATTTCCACTCTCGTTATCTCAAATTTCAACATGAAGCTATTTATAAACATATCAACTACTTTAATCTTCAATCAAATCATATAGAACAATTTGGACATTTAAATCAAAAAAGAACCTCTTTTTTTCCATGGAGTAAATATTTTCAAAAATAGACATAGAGCTTAATTCGCCCTTCTATTATCATGTAACTAACTTGCATAATTTCAAATCAAACTATCAAACTACACCAATTCTTACTGCTCCTAAACTCATATTTAACTAAAATTTCAATCCGAAGCAGTTTATAAATTCATATACAACGATTTCGACATTTAATTCAAAAGAACCTTTTTTTGTCGATAGCGTAGATATTCTCAAAAATGGTCATAGAGCATTAGTTTTCCCTTGTATTACTATGTATAAAGTTGCATGACTTCAAATCAAATTACAGAAATATCCGCTTCTGAACGCAAATTTCAACCCAATGCCATTATAAACGCATCAACAACTTCCTGTTCACTATATCAAAAAAAAAAAAAATAATAATAATAATAAACGCATCAACTTCAGTTATTTTCAACCAAATCATATACAACATGATTTCGACGTTTAACTCAAAAAAAAAACCATTAATCAACCAAATCCAATGCTCGTAAACTCAAATTTAACTCCAATTTCAATCGAAGCTAATGCATCTAACTTGAGTTATCTTCAACCAAAACATATACAACACAATTTGGAGATTTAATTCAAACAAACGAAACCTCTCTTTCAATGAGCTTAGTGAAGAATCGTTCGGCTTGTATTGAAGTGATGTCACCACGATAATCACGCCAGACGAGTACTCTGCCTTTGATGTCAAGGAGGAACAGCGCGGAGGCCGCCCCTGCCATGTTGGAATGGAGATGGAGATCTACTGCCTACTGCTGGTAGAGTTTAAATGGTTAATTATTATTAGCTCTTTACTCAATTTACTTTTGGAAATTTTTTACTGGATGTTCATATGTCTTTGCTTAAAGTGTTTGGGTTTTGAGATCGAAATGGAGTTTTTGATGGCAAGTTATCGTATTTGGGCTGTATCGGGTCAAAAACTTCAAAATTTGTTCTGGGCTTTTATTGTCTTCGTGCGCGGGTAAATCTCAGGAATAAACTCAAATTAGGATGTTTTTCAAATTTTAGTTTCAAATAAAAAAATAGTCTTTACCGATTAACTAATATTTTTTCGAATGAAGTTACCTGATAAATGAAGTAAGTTACATAAATGATCTTCATAATGAATAACAACTTCATATTTATATCTTTCAACTTTCATTTTTTTCCTCTTTTAAATTTTACTTTAATTTTTAATTTTTCTTTTCTCTTTTTCTTTTTAATTTTTTTCATCTCTTATTTTTTTTTTTTTCTCTCAACTTCTTTTTATTTTATTTTTTATTTTACTTTGATTTTTATTTTTTCTTTCCTCTTTTTTTTGTTCTTTTTAGTTTTTCTCAATCCTTACTTTTTTTCTTTACACCTCTCAACGTCTACTTTTATAAAAAAAATTATTTTTCTTTGATTTTTATTTTTTGTTTTCTTTTTTTCTTTTTAAAATTTTCTCGACCTTTATTTTTATTTAATCTTTTTTTATCAACTTTTATTTTTTTTCCCATTCTCTCTCAACTTCTACATTTTCTTAATTTTTATTTTTCATTTTCTTCTGTTTTCGCAATTTTTATTTTCTTGTTCTTTTTTGAATTTCTTCCATTCAAATTACATCTCATGAGTAAGAGTTGACACTATCACATTATAAAGGTAAGACTTATGACTTTCAAACAACAAGTTACGTTTCATAGATAAGAGTTGACACTACCACATTGTAGAGGCAAGACTTATGACTTTAAAACAACAAGTTATGTTTCATGGGCAAGAGTTGGCCCTATCATATTGTATTTTGATTTATGAGATGTTTTATAACTCTTACCTTAGAGGCAAGACTTAGCTCAAGGACTTTCAAACTACAAATTATGTCTCATGGGCAAGAGTTGACTCTAACACGTTATGTTTTCATTTATAAGATGTTCTACAACTATTGCCTTAGAGGCAAGACTTAGCTCAAAGACTTTCAAACTACACATTATGCCCCACGAGCAAGAGTTGACTCTACCATGTTATGTTTTCATTTATGAGATGTTTTATAACTCTTACCTTAGAGGCAAGACTTAGCTCAAGGACTTTCAAACTACAAATTATGTCTCATGGGCAAGAGTTGACTCTAACACGTTATGTTTTCATTTATAAGATGTTCTACAACTATTGCCTTAGAGGCAAGACTTAGCTCAAAGACTTTCAAACTACACATTATGCCCCACGAGCAAGAGTTGACTCTACCATGTTATGTTTTCATTTATGAGATGCTCTACAACTATTGCCTTAGAGTCAAGACTTAGCTTAATGACTTTCAAACAATAAATTTTTCCCCATGGGCAAGAGTTGACTCTACCACGTTATGTTTTCATTTATAAGATGTTCTACAACTATTGCCTTAGAGGTAAGACTTAGCTCAAAGACTTTCAAACTACAAATTATGCCCCACGGGCAAGAGTTGACTCTACCACATTATATTTTCATTTATGAGATGTTCTACAACTATTGCCTTAGAGGCAAAACTTAGCTCAAGGACTTTCAAACAACAAATTATGCCCCACGGGAAAGAGTTGACTCTAACATGTTATGTTTTCATTTATGAGATGTTTTACAACGATTGCCTTAAAGGCAAGACTTAGCTCAAGGACTTTCAAACTATAAATTATCCCCACGGGCAAGAGTTGACTCTACCACGTTATTTTTTTCATTTATGAGATGTTCTACAACTATTGCCTTAGAGGCAAGACTTAGCTCAATGACTTTCAAATAATAAATTATGCCCCACGGGAAAGAGTTGACTCTACCATGTTATGTTTTTATTTATGAGATGTTCTACAACTATTGTCTTAGAGGCAAGACTTAGCTCAAGGACTTTTAAATTACAAATGATACCTCGTGGGCAAGAGTTGACTCTACCACGTTATATTTTTATTTATGAGATGTTCTACAACTATTGACTTAGAGGCAAGACGTAGTTCAAGGACTTTCAAACTACAAATTATGCCCCACGGGCAAGATTTGACACTACCATGTTATGTAATATTTATGAGATGTTCTACAACTCTTGTCTTAGAGGCAAGACTTAGCTCAATGACTTTCAAATAATAAATTATGTCCCACGGGCAAGAGTTGACACTACCACGTTATGCTTTATTTATGAGATGTTCTACAACTCTCTTCTTAGAGGCACGACTTATCCCAAGAATTTTCAAACAAGTTACATATATCGAGCACAAGTCAACACTAACACATTATATTTTTAACTTATGAAATGCTCTATAACTCTTGTCTTAGAGGTAAGACTCAGCCTAAGGACCATCAAATAATAAGTTATGCCCCACGGACAAGAGTTGACACCACCATATTGTGTATTGATTTATGAGATGCTTTATAATTCTTCCCTTAGAGACAAGACTTAGACCAAAGATTTTCAAGTAACAAGTTGTGCCCCATGGACAAGAGTTGACATTATCATATTGTATTTTGATTTATGAGATATTCTATAACTCTTGCCTTAGAGGCAAGAGTTAACCCAATGACTTTCAAATAACAAGTTATGTCCTATGGGTAAAAGTTGACACTATCATATTATGTTTTGATTCATGAGATATTCTATAACTCTTGCTTTAGAGACAAGACTTAGCCCAAGGACTTTTAAACAACAAGTTACACTCCACGGACTAGATTTGACACTACTACATTGTGTCTTGATTTATGAGATATTTTATAAATCAAGGACTTTTAAACAACAAGTTATATCCCATGGGTAAGAGTTGACACTACCACATTATGTCTTGATTTGTGAGATGCTCTATAACTCTTGCATTAGAGGTTCAAATTAGTCCAAGGAATTTCAAACAACAAGTTACGCCCCATGGGCTAGTGTTGATACTACCACATCGTGTCTTGATTTACGCGATATTCTATAGCTCTTTCCTTAGAGGCAAGACTTAGCCGACAAGTTACGCCCCATGGACAAAAGTTGACACTATCATATTATGTCTTGATTTATGTGATGCTCTATTAGTCTTGTTTTTAAGACAAAACTTAGCACAAGAACCTCTCAAAAGAACAAGTTACGCCCAATGAACAAGTGTTAATACTACCACATTATTTTTTAATTTATGAGATGTTCTATAACTCTTGTCTTAGAAGTAAAACTTAACTCAAGGATTTTCAAACAACAAGTTGGGCTCCACAAGCAAGACTTGACACTACCACATTGTGCCTTGATTTATGAGTTGTTCTTTAATTTTTGTCTTAGAGGCAAAACTTATCTCAAAGAACTTTCTAACAATAATTCTTGACCTTAAATTTGCTTTGATTTCAATAAAAGAAGATCCCTTTGCGGATTATTCAATTTTTTATTTATTAGCAAAATATAATAGAAGTTGAGGAAAAAAAACGATCAAATAAAATAGAGAAATAAAAAAAATTGAGAAAAAAAAGAAAAGAAAAAAATAAAGATTAAGAAAAAAGCGAAGAATTAAAAAATTTGTGAAAAATAAAAATGAGAGGAAAAAAGTAAAGGTCGAGACAAATGAATTAAAAACATGAAAATAAAATTAGAGGAAAAAAAAGTGAAAATAATAAAAAGAAAAATAGAATTTGAGAGACAAATGAGTATGATAAGTTTAAAAATATTTGAGGTGTAGAGGGTAAAATTGTACTTGAACTGTACTAAAAAGGAAGGAAGAGTAGTCCTTAAAGACTTTTCTTATTGGGGTCAAAAATCCAAAGTCACCCACTACTGGGGCTATAGCATGTAATTTTCTGACATAAATCATAGTCCTTTCTCCTTTTGGTGTTAATTACTCCATATCTCATTTTAAAAAAAAACAACTAAAAATTTCTTATTAGGTCCACAAAATACATTACATTCTTCTGAATACATTACTTAATTTAATACAGATACATTACATTCTCCAGTAATGAATCCAAATTTTTACATAAAATCATGAATTTATATAATTATTTACAAATGTTGAAATTTTAATTAGTTATGATAAATTTAGTTATGATATAATGCAATTTTCTCTTGTCTTATGTGAGCAAACTAATTATCCTGATATACTAATTCATTGACTACTTTTGTAAGTATCAATTCAGCTCAAAGTAATTACATCTCTGCTCATGTCTTCTCTTTTTATGTATGACATTACCACAATCATGAATTAGTCCACTATGATATTCAGTCAGTTTATAATATATCAGGTTGGTATCATAGAGGGATAAGTATTTTTTTAAAGAAAGGAATGATCAGTCCTATATGATATACACAATGTGGGTAGGAGCGTTTTCTTTTGAAGGAATGAAGAAGCCATTAATGATACTCCATCAGTACATAATATATATCATGTGGACATCATCAAGGACTAAATAATATTTCTCTAGAATGAATATATATGCCATCTATGATATCGTATCAGTGTATGATATATGGAGTACCAAGTTAGTATAATAAATAATTAAATATTTTTCTTGAGGAATGAATTCATAGTCCTCTATGATACCTTATCAGTCTATGATATACCATGTAGCTATCATAAAGGATATAGTTTATTTTTGACTTAAGTCAGCGATAAGTCCTTAAACTTGTTTCGAGATTTCATTTGGATCCCTCAACTCAAATTTGTACATATCATACACCTAACTCACCCGAAATTTGATCCACCTAAGTTTTTTTTTACTGACATGACACCTTGCGTGATAATTACTCAAAATGAACGTGTGAAGCCAAGGAGATTTTTGAACAAGCCAATCAAAAATTAACATGTCAACAGAAAGAGAAATCAAAATATAAATATAAAAGAAATATAAAAATCACACTTTTTTCATTATTATTTTTCAATCTCTTCCGCTTTCTTTCTAATTAATTTTTTTCTCTTTCTCCTCTTCATAAACTACTGCTCTCTCTACCACCACAAGTCTACCACTCCACACTTAATATTTACAATTTACCTTCTCGTGATAGGTTTCGTAGAAATTGCAAATTTACATTTTGGATATTGAACTTAAGATGAAATGAATGTGGTAAATTAGATAAGATTTACTGAAAAAAAACATCTTTAGAATTGAAAAAAATTGTATAACTAAGTGTAGATTGTTGAAGAATGGGTTCGGGGGCAAATATTTCAGCAAATAAATTGAATTTCAATCTACGAAAAATTTCAGTTTAAACATCTAGAATTAAAGTATCACTAATCACACCATGAATGACTAGCATTCTTCTTTCTTTCTCCTTACATTGTTGTTGTTCATCCACCCATTGTCGCTACTCTTCCATTTTTTCTTAACACTATTAATATCAAAATTTTCATTTTACCTAACTTCTCCTTCTTTAAAAGGCGAAGATTATTCATCACATAAAATTTATACACAAAATAAAGCTATTAAAAAATAATAAGAAAAGTGAGAAAACGGTGTGGCAATGGTGATTTCAGGCAAAGAGAAGGGGTTGGGCTGGGTAGGTTGCAGTGGGAGTGAGGGTGTATAAATAGGATTTTCTTTTTTATTTTTTGAGGGGGGAGGGGTGTTTGATTTATTTATATTAAAAAATTATTTTTATAATTATTTTAAGTTTAAAACCCCACATATCTTCAATTGATTTGTCGATTTGCCGATTTGCCACCTCATCCACGCATAGGTTACACACATATTTTTTAAACTAATTATCATAAACATGTTTAATGGGTAATTATTTGTTAGTATTGGGCTATCTAATAAGAAAAAAGATCAGTTGACGGGTCCAAGTGAAATCTCAAAATAAGTTTAAGGGCCTATCGATGATTTAAGCCTTTATTTTTTGAAGGAATAAACTAATCTTATATGATACCCTGTCCCTATACAATATATATTATGTGGGTATCATAGTATACTATAAATATACTTCAATTTCTACTAATTTGATATATTGTATGGTAGAATAGATTTTATTTTGGAAAAATTCAAATATACTATATAGCTCTTTTTCCTGGGAAGAGCACTCAAATTTCTTTTGCAATTGTACGCGCAACAATTATTTTGTATTCATTTGGACCAACACATGAGAATTTTCTTTGCCTTAACATCTCTTTTAAAATTAACTTCTTCCGGATAGTATCCTAGTCTGCCTTTAGACACACTAGTCTTTTCATCCTCACCCAGCTTCATGGGAATATCAGGTCCATGAATTACGATATCCACAAGTTGTGATCTTCTCCAATGAGATAGTCCCGCATATATCCTATATTTGCAACATCCATAGTATCTTTGGTTAAATAGGGGGCTCTGGTGGTGAACTATATTTCTTGAGTAGTTGGTGCTGCTTTCATTTGAACACTTTTCAAGTAATTATCCTTAACAGAAAACACTTTGTTTTTATGCTAATTAAAATACTTTAGCACCTTAATACCAACTCTATTAATGTGTATTTGATATGATTTAGATGAACTAGTTTCATGAATTACAATGTGAGACTATGTATCGTGGAAAACATCCTTATTCAAGAAAGTCAAAAACCATGGCCTATAATGCATGACCTTTAGCAACCCCTACTAAACTTCAAGGAGCAATTTTAAATTTCAACTCAATAATCAAAGGGACTAACTCTAGTAGATCAAACACATTAGTTTACTCTAGTCGATAAACTCAACAAATACTAATAAATCTAGCCTTGTAATGACCAAACCTTTAACATACAAAATTGACTCTTACTTAATAAATAAGATTTTATTAAACAAACTTACAGATCGATCACACCTAACAAATAGTAGACCAGTTCAAATGTTATTGTGATGGAGTCTTCTGGCTCTTCAATGGATATTGCTTTCAAGTAATAAATTCTCTGAACAAGTAATAGGTGCAGCTTGCAGTAAGTTTCATGTTATATATGGTCTATAAACAACCCAAGATTTTAACTTCCAATAAGGCATTGATCTTATAAAGAAACTGTGGTTTCCTTCCTTGTACCCGTCTACTTTGCTGCTCTTATTTGGACACGATTTCTGTTCTTTGATAATTTGATTTAGTTTTTCGTATCTATACAAACTCACAAGTTATTCATATGCATTTTTTTCTTGAGAGACCTAGTTCACCTTATAGAATAGTCATCTATTAGAAATAAAATGAACCGTGTTAAGTTCTCAATTTTGATGATAGATAATCCATTGTGGGGACCTGGTCCCTACGGAGCTATGAATACACTTCTGATGATTACTACACATCCCCAAGGACGAGGTTCAGTGGTTATGTGCACCTCTTGTCAAGTCAGCATTATAGATGTAGTGTATACTTTTTGGCAGAAAGTTGGTGGCATAATAGTAGAGGCATAACAACCTTTATACCTCTACTAATGAGAAGAGTCCTGGGTTTTTCATGGGTCATATATATTCATAATGATGGAAAAATAAAAACCTAATTTTTTCACACATAAAATAAGAATCTCTCTTGAAGCATAGCATAGCACAACCTTTAACTACAACATGGACCTGCTCGATCAATCTTATTTTGTTTTGAGTTTTTGTTGTATTTGAGTCTTTGTTTTTATGGTTTTGAAAGTATAAACCTACTCTCTTTAGTAAAGTTGTTGTAGATTTGATTGTAACATTCTTTTTTCATAAATCTCAATAATGTTAGATAGAGTTAGTTGACAATTGAAGACTATAGTTGGTTTGTATATTGAGTCGACTAGAGTTAGTCATTTCAGTTGGTAGCAATAGAGTTATTGTTGATTGTGTCATATAATAGAGGTGTTGCAAGATATTTAAGGATTAAGAGTTTAATCCTTGCAACTATGGAGTCTGTATTCAACAATGCTTGAAGATAGTGAAGTGGTTCATAAATCCTACGAGGTAGGTCGTGGTTTACTCCCTTGAGCAAGGAGGTTTTCACGTGAATATCTTGTTCCATCTATTTTCATCCCTTTGTTCTTTCTTGTTCACTGTTATTTATTGCAAAGTTGTTCGAGGACCCGGTCCCTAGTCTGGTGGTTAACAATTACATTTCTTCAATTGGTATCAAAGTGGATTCTTCATAGATGGTTAACACCTAGGAATGATCATCTCTAATGATTGCACCACCTAATCTAGAAGAAGGTCAATCCACTATAAGACTACCTCATTTTAATGGACAATATTATGGGTGGTGAAACACATGTATGTATGATTTTATCATGGTTAAAGATAGTGAATTATGAAATGTAATCCTCGATGGACCTTATGTTCCCATGAAACCTATGAAGGTTAGAGAGGTCACTTCAGTAGTTTCTAAAACTAGAAAGAAATTTGATGAGCATGACAGGAAAAAATTGAGAAGAACTTTAAAGCTAAAAAACTTCTTGTTTGTGGTATTGGACCTGGTGAATATAATAGGATCTATGCTTATGAATTTGCTAAGAAGATTTGGGAATGCGTACAAACTACTCATGAAGGTACAAGTTAGGTCAATGAATCAAAAATTTATATGTTAACCACTCAGTACGAAGACTTTAACAACAAGGAATGTGAATTAATTCAAGAAATGCATATAAGGTTCACTGTTATCACTAATGAGTTATACTGCCTTAGTAAAGTAATCAGGCCAAGCAGACAAGTTTAAAAGATTGTGAGTATCTTGCCTAAATCTTGAGAAAGTAAAGTAAATGCTATTACTGAAGCTAAAGATCTAAAAACCCTTACTATGGATGAGTTGATTAGGAACTTAAAGACTCATGAGCTCAAAAGCAACAAGATAAGGTAAGAAGTGAACCAAAGAAGGATAAGAATTTAGCACTGAAGTCTACAAATGGGGAGTCGAGTGAGGAAGATGAAGACATGATAATGCTCAACTTACACCATTATTTTAGTACAAGTCAATCATCGTCAACGTAAACCCAACAAGAGTCAAGGTCGTATCCATAAGGAGTGTAGACTCATTTTCAAATCCTATGTATGTTGAGAGTTAACTAGGAGTTAACCCATAATGTAAAGCTAAAATAAATTATGAAATTAAATGGGGGTTGTGAATTTAAACATTTGTAGAACAAAATTTCACTACAACACTAATATAAGAGCAAACAAGTGATGAGCAAAACCAATAGAGAGAGTTATTGGGGTTGTGCCATTCTAGGGGTAATTCATGTAGGGGTAGTTAAAAGGTAGTCCCAAATTTATTTAATGAGTCTAGGATAGGCTATGTTTAAGAGGTTTAGTGCTAGTATTTCAACAAAACACCAAAATTTCACTCAAGGATTCTTTCGAACACCTCATGAGTGTGACGAAATCATCAATCCAATACCTCAACATGGCATCCCTATTTCTAAGATAATGCCTATGAACATAGAAAATCCACATAACATCTTTATTTCTAAGACAATGCTAAGAAAGAAGCTAAAATTAATTTGTTGTTTACAATCACTCATCACCCACATCTCTTTTTCAAGGATAATGTGGGGTCCAAGAAAATTGAGGTTTTCACCGCAATTATCACTTCAAACATAGATTAATAGTAAAACCCAATACCATTTACTATGAATTTAAACTACCAGTCAACACCCATACATATTAACACCCTATTAAAGCATAAGCCCAAGATGAGAATTTAGCTACTCATGAATTTAAAGAGAAGAAATTTACCCAAATTAGCATTTGAATCATCCATTGAAGAAACAAATAAGCTTACACCCAAGCTTTAAATCCAATTCACAACTAAATTTCACTTGAAATTCAATACACAATTGTTTATCTTGTTCAATTCAAGTGTGTTATCCCCTATTTCTCTGAATTTCTGATTTTAGATGTCTAAAGTTTTTTCCCTTTTGTGTTGTGGGATTCAAATATGCAGATTTACGATTCTGTCCTTTATAACTTATCGACCAATCGCGATCGCTATCTTCTATCATGATTGTGCTCTCGTGATCATGTGGCATCCTTGTGTGATCGTTGTTGGCTGACTTCTATTGACTGACCGCGATCGCGATCCTCATGATGCGATCACGGTACCTGAGGGTCGATTCCTGGTCCTGAATATCTGCTTTGGTTCCTCTTTCTCTCATTTTATCTTCGCCTGTTTTGTATCAGTTCGTATCCATTAGGTTTCCTAGAAGATCACCTGCATTGGAACTTAGCGCAGTTTAGTAGATAATTAGCCTCATATATAAGATTATTTCATAGTGTGCTTAATTTTAGATGTGAATTAGTGGCAACTTTTCCACTCATCAACACCCCAAACTTCAAACTTTGCTTGTCCTCAAGCAATAGTACCAACATTTAATAAGGCTACTCAATTATAAGCCCATTCATTCGACCAAATGATCACAACGTCTCCAAACTCAATAAGCACCAACAATTAGCCCTCAAGCATGGGAAAAGCTATTCACACAACTCTCCTAAAAAATTAATCACGCTTTTCAAGAATGCAAAAGACTTTTGAGAACAACCATGCAACAACCACTAACTCTTTAGAAGTGACTCTCTATTAATAGCGACTCAACTACACTCCTTTGACTCATTTTCGGAAGATCAATTAGTCTACATGCCTCCTCATGAAAGAAAGTACCACACCAAAGTATCTATTATGCAACAAGAGATTAGAGTGCAAGAACTCACTCTCACAAAGAGTCTCTTAATGCAAATAAGTATCATTTCATATGCTTGCCCTTATTTTCAATCGCCACTAACTTGAAGACACTTGGTTGGAGATCTCGAAGGACTTTTCCACGCTTATAATGTAGGCTTGGGAAATAATAGGATACCATTTGGGGTCAAAGTGACTACACCCTCCTTGAACATCTACACAAGACACTATTAGATTAAAATTTAGATCATAGGCCACTTCATTTATTTCCAACTTACATATGTGCCTACTTTCACTACCTTGATTTACCCATCTTTTGAAGGCCTTTTATTCCCATAATTTACTTTGTGCAGTTCATGCATTTCTTCCCTTTGTTGAATTCTTTTAATCTTTTTTTCTATTTATTTGTTCTCATTGTTTAGATCTTAGGCACTCACTTATAATCCCGTGGCCCAAAGTTACCTCTTTCAAGATTCACCACCCCCAACTTAGGGTTTTAGCCTCAAGTTATACTTTCAAGTTCAAGGAGGGTAGAGGAACAAAAATTAAATGGCTTATGGCTTGTAATGTGGTTGCCAAAGATAGGTTTAAAGGCTCAAAATGGGTGACTAGGGATACTATCTATGTACGGGCAGGCTCTTTTAGGCTAAAGTGAGTTTTCACAATCACAAAGAAGGCCTAAGATCATTTCACCAACCATGCATAATCAAAATTAGCTTTGAGAGACTAACGGGGCATGTTCAAGATGACACAAGTAAGCATGAGAATTAAATAACTAAACTCACCACACATGGCATGCAAACTACTTAAGGAGGCTCAATTGTATTTTCTACTAGAGAAAAAAAAGGGTTATTTACCATACACTATAAACTAAAGATCTTGGATCCAAAAAAATAGGTAAAGGGTTGTTAGAAGATCATTCACCCCCATGCCCTTGATTTTCAAAAAACAAAATTTTGGATGGAGGGGGATGGTTGCTTTGCATTTCACCACGAAAGATGATTATTGTTAGCACCAAGTCAAGATGTTATCTCACATTTTAGCTCTCGCAAGGGCAAACCATATGGATACTCAGACTTCACCATAGGAATAAGGGCAATCCCCAAATCTATGATGCCTTGGGTACTCAGACTTCCTCTACATCCATAGCTCAAAAACTCATAACACGATGGTTTTCTCTTAAGATTGTCGTCACTCAATCTATCATAGGGAAAGGCTCGTCCAACATAATCATCAAATAAAGCTTAAGACGAATGCAACAATCAATTCAAAAAGTCTCATGGGCACAAATATGGCACACCCCCAACTTAAAGGCCTGCAGTGCCCTCACGACATATCATAAAAGCATAAGAAGGGTTAAAGAGGTCCCTTAAGCTACAAAATAGATCAAAATTTATGCACTACTGTGATCGCATGAGGTTTGGACATGATCACAGTACCTGAGACTAATTTTTCCCTCTTTTGCTCTATTTTTCTGCACAATTGCCAACTTCCTAACTCAATTTTCCCTTACTTTTTGGACTTCTAATCTATCCAAAACACCTGCAAAGCATCAAAACTAAGTGAATTAATAAAATATAAATGTAATAAACATGTAACTGATGGGTTGACTCCTATCAAGCGCCTGATTTAACGTCGCAGCATGACTCTCCTTTTCAACATTGAGGGTCCTTGAAGTGCAATAACTCAACCTTGGCAGCCCTGGGTTCGCCTAAATTATAGTGCTTCAAACTTTGCCCGTTTACTATGAATCTATTTTTCTCAGGGTCCTTTAACTCGATAGCACCACTAGGGTACACAATCAAAATCGCAAAGGGACCTGACCATTTGGAATGAAGCTTACCCGCAAAAGCTTCCAGTGAGAGTTGTAGAGGAGTACACTATCGCCTACATAAAATTCCCGCCTTAGAATCTTAGCATCATTCCACTTATTTATTTTCTCCTTATATAAAGTAGAACTTTCATAAGCCTTGAGTCGGAACTCCTTCAACTTGTGAAGTTCAGTGACCCTTGACTTTGAATCTTCTTTCTAATCCATATTTAACTTCTTCAATGCCCACAAAGCCTTATGCTCGAGTTCGATGGGTAAGTGATATGTCTTTCCAAACACCAATTGGTAGAGAGACATACAAATTAGAGTTTTGTAGGCTATACTATACGCCCAAAGTGCATCATAAAGTTGTCATACCCAATTAGTTCGGCCAGCATTTACAATTTTCTCAAAAATAGCTTTGATTTTCTTATTGGACACTTTGACTTGGCCACTCGTTTGGGAGTTATATGAGGTAGAAACCTTATGCTTCATCCCATATTTGTCAAGACTAGCCCTGAAGACTCGATTGTAAAAGTGTGAGCCTCCATGACTAATAATGGCTCACGGTATTTTAAATCTTGTAAAAATATATTTCTTTAAGAAGAAAATGACGCTTATTCTCTCATTGTTTGGAAGAGCTATGTCCTCTACCCATTTGGAGATATAATCAACTGCCACCATTGTTACCAAAAGAGCTCACAAAAGGGCCCATAAAATCAATTCCCCACACGTCGAAAAGTTTAACTTTAAGATTGGGTTTGAAGGGCATCTCATGTCTTCTTGAAATGTCACCTTGCATTTGACATTGATGACATGCTTTGACCAACTCAATCGCATCCCTATGAATGGTGGGCCAATAATAGCTATATTGAAGAACTTTGGCAGCAATTTGAATCCCCTCATGATGACTACCAAAAGGAGAGGAGTGACATGCTTCAAGAATGTCTTTTATTTCCACTTTCATAACTCAACTCTGAACCATCCCATCCGGGCATTCTCAAAATAGAAAGGGTTCGTCCTAAAAATACCTCTTTACAACAAATAAAAATCACTTTATTTGATGATAGCTAAGGTCCTTGGAGAGTACACCACTTACTACATAATTATCATAATCTGCATACAACGGTGCAACATTTCTCGAGATTGACATGAATAGCTCATTGGGAAAGGTGTCATCGAGTTCAATCTCACCCTCACTTCTCATGATTATTTTCAAGACGGGAAAGATGGTCGGCCACTTGATTTTAACAACCCTTTCAATCCTTCACCTCATCATCAAACCCTTGCAAGAGTAAGATCCACCTAATCAAGTGCGATTTAGCTTCTTTCTTTGCCATGAGGTATTTAAGAGCGGCATGATCTGTGTGCACCACCACTTTTGTGCCCAACAAATAAGTGCAAAATTTTGCAAAAACATACATCACTACCAATAATTCTTGCTCTATAACCATGTAGTTACGTTGAGAATCATTCAATAATTTGCTTGCATAATAGATTGGATGGAACAACTTCTCTTTTCATTGGCCTAACACTGCACCTAGAGAAACGCCACTTGCGTCACACATTAGTTCAAAGGGCGAAGACCAATCTGAGGCAATAAAAATAGGGGCCAAAATAAGAAGCTCTGTTAGATGGTTAAATGCCTTCAAACACTCATCATTGAACTCTAATTTTGCCTCTTTTTCAAGGAGTTTGCACAACGGGTATGCAATAATTGAGAAATCTTTGATGAAACATCTATAAAAACTCGTATGACCAAGGAAGCTTCTCACACCCTTTACAGATATGGGAAGAGGCAACTTGGCAATTGATAACGCTCAATCTACAGCTCTCGTAGAAGTGTAAAGCGGTCGGTTGTCAAATATAGAACCCAACCTGGGTTGGGTATCGATCCCTCAGGGAATAGCTTGGTCAACAAGTAAGCAACGATTACTAGACTTTTAGTGCAAGTCTCGTAAAAAGGGGGGAATTGTATTGTGAAAGTAATGTAACCAAAATAAGAGAGTAAAGCAGAAAATAGCAAAGTAAAAGAACGAATGTTTTGTAATATGTAAACAATGAGAATTGAGGAGTTGGGGTTATGTCCACCTTCTGAGTTGTACGTCTCTATTGGCTATGGGTGTGCGGAATTCAGACATGCATGTGCTTATAGAGAATTGTATTCGATGGTAAATCCAGGCGTCTTTCGACCTATTCGAGGATTATTTCACTTTAACTCTTTCGAGCTTAAAGCGTGTCTAACGGTACGAATTCTCCAAGAGGTTAATCCAGTTACGGCACTAACTTTTTAATAGGGGATGGGACCCTACTACCTTGACATTATCTCTTTTCCAGACAGATAACCTTTCTTTCGAACAAGTTAAATGTTATACTGGCGTATTCTTGCGTTTGCAACCACAAAGAATTTAGATTAAGATGAAGAGAATAATGATATAAGCAGCATACGTGTCACGAACTCACAAACTCACAGCAATAGATAGTATCTCATTCGGCTTCCATAACCCCAACAGAGAAGTTTAGTTATCCATGAGTGCAAAAGAAATCACAATTGACATTGTTGTTATACCACAATTAAGATTTCACGTTTATAATGGTGTGGTAGACGTTTAGGCGTGAATTCCTTAGCAAGGTAACGTTTCTCTTGTTGCGGAATTTAAGAATTGAATAGATGAGTAGAAGAAGAAAAATAGAATTAATGGGAGAATTAGAAGAAGAGTTGTAGAGTAATAGAATTCATTCCCCTCCCTTTCTTTAAAATCTCTAGCAAGATAGGGTATTTATAATACCCATATCCTAATTCTACTAAGCTAATGAAATACTTAACCCAATTGTACTAGGTTAATGTATCATTATCCTAATCCTAATAAGCTAATGAAATACTTAACCCAATTGTACTAGGTTAATGTATCATTATCCTAATCCTACTAAATTACTACTAGTCCCCAAAGTCTTCAGAAATATTGTTTTAGCCCGGGACAGATTTTCCATGCGCCATTTTTAGTCCTTGGCGTCCAAGATTGGCTTTTCTCCTTTCGTGAAGCTTTCTTTGGCGTCAAGTTATCCATAAAATGCTGAATTCTACATCATTTATACCTGAAACTTTGCTAATCATGTTCGTTAGCTCACTTACAGGAAAAAGGACTAAAAGTGCATAAAATATATAATTTGTTCTCGAAACTAGGCTAAAATATGGGCAAAATATAGTGCTATAGGCGTGTAAATTCGCCTATCATCAGCAATCACTTGGACTTTTACTTGGTCCACTTGGCTAGCATTCCCCTATATTTTATGGCTGAGCATAATTTCCTCCTTAATCATGAGGTGCCATTTTTTCCAATTCAAAACTAGGTTGGTTTCCACACACCTTTCAAGAACTTTGCTTAAGTAAGCAAGGCATAACTCAAATGAATCCCCTATGATGGAGAAGTCATCCATGAACACCTTCATCGAATCTTCCACCATATCCACGAAGATAGATAGCATGCATCGTTGAAATATTTTTGGAGCATTACACAATCCAAAAGGCATGCACTTAAAGGCAAATGTGCCATAGGAAAAAGTGAATCTTGTATTTTCTTGATCTTTTAGGGTAATACATATTTTGTTGTACCCTGAGTAGACACAAGGAAGTAAATACCACCCCGACCGTCTAGCCTATCTAGCATTTGATCATAAAGGGCATTGGGAAATGGTCTTTCTCGGTACAAGAGTTTAACTTGTGGTAGTCCACACACACCCTCCACCCCATAATGGATGGGTATAAGGTCATTATTCTTATTTTGTACTACCATTATTCCACCCTTTATTGGTACACATTTCACCAGACTCACCCATGTGTTATTCGAGATTGGGTAGATGACTCCCGCATCAAGCAACTTTATGATTTTCTTTTTCACTATCTCTTGCATTAGTTGGTTGAGCCTCCTTTGATGTTCCACACTTGGGACATTATTTTGATCTAGTTTGATATTATGGGAACAAATACTAGGAGCTATGCCTATAATATCCGCAAGCATCCATCCGATGGCACGAATGAACTTCTTCACTATATCTTTTAAGGTTTCCACTTAGTAAGGCTCGAGATCACTCATGACAATAATTGGTAATGTGTTGTGATCTCCCAAGAATACATACTGTATGTGAGATGGCAATGGTTTTAACTCAAGTTGAGGAGGTTCAATAATGGATGGATTGGCAAGTGAACTTTCACAATTTTTCAAGCCAAGATCCACTTTGGCCTAGTTTTTAGTGTAAGATCCAAGACCTGTCAATGAAGCAACTACCTCATCATACCCTTCAATTTCTTTACTTCCAAAGTTCCAAAATACACCCAATAAAGGGTCATTCACAAGATATACATCAATTGTGTTCATCACTTCATCATCAATAACATTAATCACCGATATCACTTGTAAATCCATAGGTTGCTTCATGGCCTTGCACATATTAAAAGTGACCTCCTCGTTATTTACCCTAAATTTCATCTCACCGCACTCCACATCGACCAATGCCTTTATGGTGGCTATAAAAGGTCTACCAATAATTATAGAAACTTCATGATCCATCGCACAATCGAGAACAACAAAGTCGGCCAAAAATATAAACCGGTCGACTTTCACCAACACATCATATATCACCCCAATGGGTGTTTTGATGGAGAAATCGGCCATCAATAGCCTCATGGATGTAGGTTTAGGAGTACCCAACCCCAACTTATAAAACATGACAAACAGCATCAAGTTGATACTTGCCCCAAGATCATACAATGCTTTAGCAAATTTGAACATCCTGATGGTGCATGGGATGATGAATGCACCTGGGTCTTATTTATTTAATGAAATTATGCTTGATATGATAGCACTACAATTATGAGTCACCTCTATGGTTTTGCACTTCACAACTCCCTTTTTTAGAAACCAAATCTTTCATGAATTTGGCATACCTCGGCATTTCTTGCAAAGCTTTTATCAATAGGATATTGATGGATATGTTGCTAAATTTTTCAATAAACTTATTGAATGTGGCATTATCATCTATCTTCTTTAGACTTTGTGGGAATGAAGGAGGAATTTTAATTGGTGGCAATGGGGCAGTTTGATGTTCATTCAGTTTTGGATCATCATCCTTAACCGCTCTAAGGGGCTTTTCTCTATCACCTTTCTCTTCCATAATATTTGAGGGTGCATCAATTTCATTATTGGACTTAGGGGACTCGCCACTTGAATTATCCAACTATTTCTATTTCACATTTGCTTGTCCATCACTTGGCTCATCATTGGTATTTTCACCAAGAGATCGTCCACTCTTAGTGACGCTGGCCTCGATGTAAGCATCTTGGATTAATCACCACATCACTAGGTTTCCCTTCTTTTTGTCTAACATTGAGTTAAGTCATTATTTGGTCCATTTGTGCCTCTAATTTCTTGATGGAGATTGAATGGGAAGCCACCGTTTGGTGCAATCTAGAAAAATCACTTCTCATTTTTCTTACCATCTTTTTGGTCCCTTCTACTCCCATTAAGATTCGAGCTAAGATATCTTTATTTATGGACCTTACATAATTGTTCCTACGTTGATTCCCATTTTGCGTTTGATTGGCAAGGTGGGAACCCACCCAAATGATTTGACAAATATCTTATTTCTTCAATAAGATCCTCTTTTTTCACATCTTCATACCCCGTAGTATCTTTAGAGGATATGACATTGAATACCACAATACAAGCTCCCATCACATGTCTAGTAAGAAACTCGAGTTGTGTCTTTACCTTGATCATATTTGTATCTCTCTCATCATATTTTCTCCTTTTATCTTGGCCCATAAAAGATGCAGAGAAAGCCCACTCGGACACCTCGACATCTCTTGTATGCCAACCTCTAGCTAGCCTTGTCACTTAATTCAACACATTCGATGCTACTCCATAAGGTACCTTATCATTCGACATCTCTTATATGCCAACCTCTAGCTAGCCTTGTCACTTGTATCCCCCGGATGTGTTGTCAACCACGACTTTATTCGATTAATTGAATGCTCAGTAAAATATTTGGAGAATCATCATCTCTGGCACTTCATGTCCTGGGCATTGCATGAGCATCTCATTGAACCTTTGCCATACCTCAAATAAGAGCTCACCACTAAGTTAACAAAAATTTATTATTTTGTCTCTTAGTGGTAGCATTCTAGACGGGGCGAAATATCAATCCAAAAAGGCCTTCATAAGTTCGACCCAAGATGTAATAGATCTGGTGGGTAGAGATCTCAACCATAAAATCACTTCACCCATTAAAGAAAATGATAAAAGCCTCAATCAAATGGACTCTTGAGTGATATGAGAAATATCGAATGATGCATACACCTTAATGAAGTTTGTCAAGTGGAGATTTGCATATTCGTTAGGTTGGACCCCAAATAAGCTTTTTGTTTGTAACATGTGGAGCATTACACCCGTGACATGGGATACCTCATTTCTCTCAGCCGGTGGGATGCGGATGGTGCAAGCATGCCCCACACTTTTAAGATGATCCATGTATCCTATATGTCTATGAAAAGAGCCATCATCTCTCCCATTATTTCTCATGGTGTCGTGATTACTATGAAAATCACCTAATAAATCAAAAACACAAACCACATAATTAAAGACATATGGGTGATCCCAAATTTACTAACAACACCACACAAGTGAAAACAAAGTTTCACTCCCCAGCAACGGCGTCATTTTTTATAACGCTCAACTTACACCATTGTTTTAGTGTGAGGCGGTCGTCGACAATAGAAACCTAACAAGAGTCGGGGTCGTATCCACAAGGAATGCGAACTCATTTTCAACTCTTATGTATGTTGAGAGTTAACTAGGAGTTAACCCATAATGTAAAGCTAAAATAAACCATGACATTAAATGGGGGGTTCTAATTTAAATGTTTGTTGAACAAAATTTCACTACAACACTAATAAAGAGCAACCAAGTGATGAGCAAAACCAATAAAGAGAGTTCTTGGGTTTGTGCCATTCTAGGGGTAATTCATGTATGGGTAGTTAAAAGGTAGTCCCAATTTTAGTTAATGATTCTAGGATAGTCTAGGTTTAAGGGTTTTAGTGCTCGTCTTTCAACAAAACACCAAAATTTCACTCAAGGATTCTTTCAAACACCTCATGAGTGTGATAAATTCATCAACCCAATACCTCAACACGGCATCCTTATTTCTATGATAATGCCTATGAACATAGCAAATCCACATAACATCCTTATTTCTAAGATAATGCTAAAAAAAAAAGAAAAAATCAATTTGTTGTTTAAATTCACTCATCACCCACATCCCTCTTTTAAGTATAATGTAGGATCCAAGGAAATTGGGGTTTTCACCCACAATTATCACTTCAAACAAAGAGTAATAGTAAAAACCAACACCATTAACTATGCATTGAAACTACCAGTCAACACCTATACATATTAACACCCGATTAAAGCATAACCCTAAGATGAGAATTTAGCTAATCATGAATTTAAAGAGAAGAAACTTACCCAAATTAGCATTTGAATCACCCATTGAATAAAAAAATAAGATTACACCCAAGCTTTAAATCCAATTCTCAACTAAAATTTCACTTGGAATTCAATACACAATTGTTTCTCTTCATTAATTCAAGTGTGTTATCCTCTCTTTCTCTGAATTTTTGATTCTAGATGATGGAAAATGTCCAAGGGTTTTGCCCTTTTTGTTGTGGTATTTAGTTGTACAGATTTATAATTTTTTCGTTGAAAAATTCTCGACCAATTGCGATCACTGTCTTCTAATCGCAATAGCGCTTCTATAATCGCGTGGCATCCTTGTACGATGTTGTTGGCTGACTTCCATTAATTGACTGTGATAGTGACCATCAGGATGCGATCGCGGTACCTGAGGGTTTATTCAGGTTCCTGCTTTGTATCAGCTCGTATCCATCAGATTTCTACATTGGAACTTAGCGCAGTTTAGTAGATGATAGCCTCATATACAAGATTATTTCATCATAGTGTGCTTAATTTTAAATATAAATGAGTGGCGAGTTTTCCACTCATCAAGACACTACTTATATCACTAAAAGATTTTTGAAGATAGTGAGAAGGAATGTAGGTTTTCCATGAAGAGAAAATTATAGAAGATACTCCAATGGAAATGACTTGTGTCACAAATGTGGCAAGCCTAGTCATTTTATCAAGAAATATCCTCTGCATAAAGTTGAATACAAAAATTATGTCATGGTTGGTGTAGACAGTGAGAAGAAGAAGAACCAGATCCTTGAAAGATTCAATAGATACGTTGTAGCTGATAAGTTGTTTAGCAGGATCTTGCAGCTTGGTGTGACTCCTTCAATGAATCAAAGACATCAGAAGAGTCTGAGGATGCCTTGATGATAAGGATGGAATATGAATATCAAATCTATGACTCTTTTTTTGCTCTTATTTACACATCTAAGGATGATGATAAGGTAACAATTCTGGACATCAAAGATAACCTTAAGGATTACACTCTTAAGGAACTGATATCCCTTGTAATTATTTTAATTGTCACTATGTGATTTTACTAAAGAAACGGACCTGTTAAATAAAAATCTTGATGATCTTAAAGTAAAGAAAATTAGTTTGTTTGAGAATCTCATAAATACAATAGAAATATCAGTCAGTGTCTTTTGAAAGTGATTTGTTGAATACAAAAATTAAAGAAATAGCCAAGTCTGGTGAAAAGGGAAAAAGTAAAAGTAGTAAAATCCAATTTGAGCTTGAGGAGAAACTGACCAAGTCTCAATTAGATTTAACTATCTCCTTGGAGAGGAACTCAGATCTTGAGAGAGACCTAGTTTGGATCAAGGCTGAGCTTGACAAGTCACTTAAGTGGACTACTTCCTGTTAAGTTCGGGCTAATCTCACCTATCAAAGATCCAATGATGGAGTGGGTCTTGGTTTTCAAAGACTAATTCTCCATATAATCCTTGCATCAAATATGTATTTATGGTAAACAATGTTTTATGTACTCACTAAGGTAGAAATGGACATTTGAAAAACTCTTGTCCAACAAAAATTACTATTGTTAGAAAGATGAATGATTTTTTTGAATCTGAGTATGATAGCAAAATGACTGGTTCAAAGATCAAAACTATCGATCTACTTGCATGGACCAGAAAGAATCTCATTTCCCCTTTGTCTCCTTATTGGAAACTCAAATTAAAATAGATTCCCAAGACTAACAATTGAACATATGTGCAAGGTAAGCAAAGGAAAACAGTCATCTCTAGTATATGGATAATGGCTGCTCCAAGTATATGACTGGAAGAATTGAAGATTTCCTCTCGCTCAAAGCCCATAAAAGAGGTAGTGTATACTTTGGTGATAGAAAGAAATAATTCATTATTAGTGTTGGAAAGATTGACAAGAATCTCAATCATGCAATTTAAGATGTGCACTATGTTGACGGTCTAAAATACAACTTGCCTAGTGTCTCTCAATTTAGAACAAGGGAAATAAAGTAAAATTCATATCAGACAAATGCATAGTTACAAGTCTTAAAAATGGTGAAATAATTCTCATAGAATGAAGGAGTAGTAATATGAATATAGATGCCATGGGATTGTGTTATGATAAGGATTGTATTTGCCTTAGTGAGCAGATGAGGCTACAAATTTATGGCACAGAAGGTTGGGACATGTTAGTTCCTCTCTTCTAAATAAATTGATAACCAAAGACCTGATTCAGGGTATGCCAAAGTTGAAATTTGTTGTTAACAAAACGTGTGATGCTTGTGTAAAGGAAAGCATACCAGGTCCTCCTTTAAACATAAGAAACAAGTGAGCATATCAAGACCTCTAGAACTGCTTCATATAAACCTATGTAGACCAGTCAAGATTGCAAGTACAGAAGGAAGAAGGCAAGTACAGAAGGAAGAAGGTACATTCTAGTAGTTGGTGATGATTGTTCCATGTTTACTTAGACCATGTTTTTGAGGTAAAAGGAGGAAACATTTTCAGTCCTTGCAACTTTTGCTAAGAAGGTACAAATGAAGTTAAATAAAAAAATTATTGGGATCAAGTCCGTCCATGGGACAAAATTTAACAATGCCAAGTTTAATGAATTTTGCGATAAGTTTGTAATCAAACATAACTTTTTTGCTCCAAGAACACCTCAAAAAAATCGTGTTGTTGAAAGAAAAAATAGAACCCTAATAGATATTGCTCGAACCATATTGATAGATGTCAAAAATTTTAAGATCTTTTAGGTTGAAGCTGTTAACATTGTCTGTTATGTGATCAATTGGTGTCTTATTAGATCTCTGCTTGAGAAGACTCCATATGAGATGTTGGACAAAAGAAAGCCTAATATAAGATATCTCAAAGCCTTTGGATGTAAGTTCTTTGTGTTGAATAATGAGAAAGATGACCTTGGAATATTTGATCCATGAAGTGATAAAGGATTTTTTATAGGATATTCCTCAAATAGAAAAGTCTACAGAATTTTCAACAAGAGAACTCAGTGTGTGGAAGAAAGTGTGCACGTGATTTTTGATGAATCTGGAGAATTGAATGAAGTACAAGTTCAAAATAATGCAGAGCTTGAAAAAAAAAATTCAAATTGAAAGAGATTCAGTCAGTAAGGAAGGGTTGGAAGTAGATAGGAGTGATGTTGCAGATGCTTAGGAACCTTGTTCCCCTCAAGAAGACAGAAGTGATGATGTAGATTCTCAAGAACCTAGTTCACCCTAATTCTCACAAATTGATCCTGACCCAAGTTCAATCTCTGCAGAGCAATAGCCTCCTCAAGGATATATTTCAGAGTGAACCGATACTTGTCAATTTCAACCCTTTCAACAAAGATCAAGCTGAAAGCATCAGTCCTCTCATCCTCTTGATAATCTTCTTTCTCCCTTGGATTCAAGGATGCATACTAGGAATCAAGTTAGAAATATGTGTGCTTTTTCAGTATTTTTATCTCAGATTAAGCCCAAAAATATGAAATAAACACTAAAGGCTATTAATTGGATAAATGCCATGCAAGAAGAGCTTCATCAATTTGAAAGGAGTAAGGTATGAAACCTGACCAAAACATAACATTGTGTCTCTTTCCATAGCTAAGGCAGAGTATGTAGCAGCTGCATCATGTTGTGCTCACTTCTCTGGATCAAACAACAACTTAAATATTCTGGAATTTGATTGGAATGTGTTCCCTTATTTTTTGACAATAATAGTGCGGTGAATATGGCCAAAAATACAGTTCAACACAAGAAAACCAAACACATTGATATCAGGCGTCATTTCCTGAGTGACAATGTAAAGAAAGGTTTAGTCAAAATGGTTTTCAATAACACTGAATATCAAATCATAAATATTTTCACCAAATCTCTCAACAGGGACCAGTTCGAAAGAAATTGCATGAAGTTGGGACTTATGAAGCTGAACTGACTCTTCTTACTTTGGGTCTCTTTCTTCCTTCAATTCTAACTATGATTTGGTAAGCAGGTATCTATGTGAACTAACTTTACGTTTGTCTAACTTAGTCTCATATCTTTGTAGATATACACCTGTGATAATTAATCGAGATCAAAATAGAGATGGGATAGACTCAGACACTAATATTCAAACTCATAACATGTCCCTTCTAAGGTTAGTATCATACACTAATTTTTAATGAAAAGTTTTGAAAAACCTAGTTAGGCATGCCACATGTTTTCCCACCTGTCCAAAAAACTGCAAAACCTTCTTTAAGTCCAATTGCCACGTCCATTCAACCGAACACATTTCTTTACACCCATCCATTCAAATCTGAACCCTTCTCTTTCTCATCTATTTAAATATCAAATTTTGACTCTTTATTCATCTCACAAACCTTTCAATCCTATCTGTTCCCTATTGCACTCACAACTTTCTTCTCTCTTCTTAAAACTATCTCTAAGTAATGATTCCATAATATTACAATCATCTCACCCCTCTCCATTCTTGAATGAACACAAGATATCGGTTATTGCCTCTCCCTCATCTCCATTTGATCTTGATCTTCATAATCTTCTTGCAACGTTCAAATCGCTCTCTTTTCCCTATAATAAATGTTATCCTATCAGTGTCTTTAAGGAATGAGAATACTTTCTTGTCTATATCTTTATTGGTGGTTAGCAAAGATGTAGCCACCAAAACTCCTATAACTCCGATCTCTGATGCTACTCAATCCTCGTCTGATATTGTACCCAGTTCTTAACCCAATCCCTTAGAACCTCTAATCGAAACTCAACACGAAGGAGTTCAGTCTGAGGTACCTGCTACTGTGGTCATTTATAAAAGGCACTCTATTGATGAACACATATTTGATGGAGATTTTCCTGATGAGTGAGGGTACATCTTCTAACATTCTAGAAGTTAGTGAAGCTATGGTGGTGCAGGGTCTGACTACCTTAAGTGAAGAGTTAACTAAAAGTGTTAGAAAAAAATAGGTGTCTCCATCTCCTAGCGGACACCATCACTCTCACCTTATCCTCTGTGGGATAACACTCCAGGGTCACTTATGACAAGGCATCAAAATAATGAGCCTTCAGAAGATGCAAAACATAAAGATGTTGAGAAGACTGATAGTGACAATAGAACTCTGTGTTGTGAAGTTAAGAAACAAAGATTATCTTTAACTTTGAGACAAGTAGCCAAACCTATTAAAGTATATGGGACTTGATGGAGCTCCCAATGGATGTTGGAGGTTTCCTTACCCAAAAAACAAACATAACACCAAAAAAAGAAGATACTGATAAAATGGTTTGTTGCTGAGGTGATGTACCACCTGAAGCAGTGGTGTATGTAGAAGGATTGGATCATGACATGGATGAAAGTATTGATGATGATGTTGTATAAAGTATCTCTAACCATCGCACCAAAGCTTTATCTAATGATACAACAACTTTTAAAAAAATGAGAGGGAAAAGAGTTTTGGTCAAGAAAAAAGGTCTTATTATTAGGGCCAAACAAAAGAGAAAAGTTGCACAGGATGTGGAGTGACCTGCTTCCGCTCTCACTTCTTTCAGAGCCTCTAAAAGCTCTATGTGCAGGTAAAAGGACCTGGTCCTAGTGAAAAATATTCCAAGTCCAAATGAACTGTGATCGTGCTCACCCGAGAAGAGCAGTAAGAAATCCTAAAGGTGCAAGAGGTGTTGCGTGGGTGTGTCTTTGATCCTGATATTACTGATCTCCCAGGGATGATAGAAGTGATCAATACTGTAACCTTTTAATAATAGGGACATTTGTTAGAGCCTCTAGTTCCAGTCCTGCATTCCATAATAATTGATTTGACCTTTTTTGAGGATGCCTTGTACTTAACCTCTCAAGTACATAATGTTAACATTGCACTGGATGAAGACATGCTTGGGGAGGTTCTTGGAGTACCCACTGAAGTGTTCAGGTCCTTAAAAGATGAGTCTGGGTTTGAGAAGCTTCTCAAATATATTGGAAATTTAGATGATTTGATCATCACAAATGTGATCAAAAAGTCTCTTACAGGAAAGTTTTAGTTGTTTAAATTAGTGAACAAAGCTCTTTTTGCTCAAACTGAAAAACGTACTGCTCTTCCAAACGCAGATTTTTTTCTGATGGAGTCTCTGACCAAGTTCAAAAAGGTCCACCTCCCTGCTATCATAATAGAATACATGCACAAGGTAATGAATGCGAAGGATGGAAAATATAGGTTGGCTTAGCTGTTCCTGTTAAATATAGTGTTTGAGTACTTCAACGTACCCTGTACTCTTGGAGATAAGGGGTCTTCCAAACAGATGTTCACTGTATCTACTTTGGAGGATAACTAATATTAAAGGAAAAAAATTACTGCATCAGAAGCCAAGGTTGAGGATTTGACCCAATATCTCTTGAAGAACCATGACGCAGAAAATGAGCGCATAACTCTTCTTCTTTATTAATTTCTCTATTCCTCCTCCTAGTCATGTCTACCTGGTCCCTTCGTATTTCACCTATACCATTCTCTTATTCATATGGTGTTTGCTCCCTTTTTGTCTCTTGGCTCTGCGGCATTTGCTCCATATCTTGGTTTTTGTTACTTTTTTTTTATTATGTTGTATGATGCTTTCTTCGCTGGGGATAATCAATATTAGTATTTTGATGATATCATCGTTCTTTATCTTACTCTTTTGTTATACACCTCAGTGTCCATGACTTAACGTATTATTAATTTGTTCTGCTTGATTTATTATTTTTTCTCCTTAATGATTCCAAAAGGGGAAAATATGAGTCTCGTGTAAGGAGAGAGAATAGGTTGGTTGAGGGAACAATAGGTTCTCAGGGGGGACATAGGAACTGGTTGGTTGAGGGAACAATAGGTTCTCAGGGGATATAGGAGGGTAAGTATTTGTTTTAGGGGGAACATGTAGTATTTGTCTGAGGGGGAACATGCAATAGACCCATAGTTTCTTACAGTTAAGGGAACCTGGAATATAACTTTGTCATCATCAAAAGGGAGAAATGTTAAGTTATCAATTTTGATGATAGACAATCTATCGTGGGGATGTTGTCCCTACGGAGCTACAGAAACTCTTCTGATGATGACTACATATTCCCAGGGACCAGTTTCAGTGGTTGTTCACCTCTTGGCAAGTTAGCATTACAGCTGTAGTGTGTACTTTTTGGAATAAAGTTGGTGGTCGCGGTGGCAGAGGCACAACAATCTTTTTTACCTTAATCAATGAGAAGAGTCCTAGTTTTTTCATATGTCATATATATGAATAATAATGGGAAAAAAACCCTAGTTTTTCCACACACAAAAAAGAAAGGTATCTCTTGAATCATAGCATAGCACACCCTCAACCACAATAGGGACCTGCTCGATCAAACTTATTGTGTTATGAGTTTTTGTTGTATTTGATTTTTTGTTTTTGTGGTCTTGAAAGTGTAAACCTGATCACCACAACAGGAACCTGCTCGATCAAACTTATTGTGTTATGAGTTTTTGTTGTATTTGAGTCTTTTTTTTGTGGTCTTGAAAGTGTAAACCTGCTCTCTTTAGTAAAGTTGTTGTAGGTTTGGTTGTAATGTTCTTTTCTCATAAATCTCAACAATGTTAGCTAGAGTCAGTTAACAATTGAAGACTAGAGTTAGTCTGTATATTGATTCGACTAGAGTTAGTCGTTTCAGCTGGTAAAAATAGAGTTATTGCTGATTGAGTCTTGTAATAGAGGTGTTGCAATATTTTTAAGGATTAAGAGTTTAATTCTTGCAACTACGGAGCCTTTATTTATCGTTGCTTGAAGATAGTGAAGTGATTGAGAAATCCTACGAGGTAGGTCGTGGTTTTACTCCCTCAAGCAAGGAGGTTTCCACGTAAATCTTGTATGTGCCATCTATTTTCAGCCTTTTGTTCTTTCTCGTTCATAGTTAGTTATTGCAAAGTTGTTCGAGGACTTATTCCCTAGTCTGGTGATTAACGGTTACATTTTTTCAAACCGAATTCACTTTGTCAATCATCAAAACTAACTGCATGTTCCTATTCCCCAGTGATGAACTTCCCTTCAAAGACACATGCTTCTACCCATACCAAATGGAATTCAAATTCCCCTTGTTTGGTCTTGCAAAAGCAGCCGAACATGGCGATACACTATCTTTGAACTCCATAGAGGTGATTAACTTTATAAACAACGCATGCATGTTCTATATTTAACAATCTAATATGTTAACGCATGTACTGATTAAAGAAATTGAAAAATCCAGTAATCCATCACAACTTTAGAGAAGGCAATCAACTGGCAAATGTTTTGGCCCAACAAAGAAAGCAGCACAGCTAAAAATCGAGTATTTTTGTCCATTTCACCAATTTTTGTATCAGCTGAGCTTCAACAAGATAAAGAAGGGCTCTTTACTCTTTAAGAAAGTCTCTACCAATGCATGTAGTAATCTATTGAAGTTAAGTAGTTTAAGTATTATCTACTCTAACTAATGTTTTGTTCAACTAGTTTTTATATATAAATAATATTCTTTCCTTAAAAAAGAGTAGTATAATTTGCCAAGGTTTGTTTTTTCAAGAAGAAAAAAATCTCTTTTCTTTATGTTTTATCCTTAATTATATATCCAACAATTCAACTTATTTATATGTACTACCTTAGCTTCGTTGCCTATTTGTCCATTTTAAAAAGTATATGGGCAATTCT
The DNA here is from genome assembly GCA_030864215.1 of Capsicum pubescens. Classification (NCBI taxonomy): domain Eukaryota; kingdom Viridiplantae; phylum Streptophyta; class Magnoliopsida; order Solanales; family Solanaceae; genus Capsicum; species Capsicum pubescens. Next base: position 314,599,279 of record CM061548.1, on the reverse strand, counting down.
TTACACATTCATCTTTTAAAAGTATGTCTTTTTTCATACCATTTTTTGAGAAAATGATCTAAGATCCTCCCAGCCTATATTCGAAATCTCAACTACACACTCCAACTTTAAGAGAATCCTATGTTTCTCTTAAATTATTTAAAATTGAAAATATTACACCCTTAAAGTGAGCACCAAAAATTATTAAAACTTTATTTGTGATATTTCTTATATATATATAAAGTGAGCACCAAAAATATTAAAACTTATATATATATATATATATATATATATATATATATAAAGGCTTATGTGGCAAAGAGTATATAAAAGCTTACGTGGCAAAGAGAGTGTATTTCACTCTCTTGAGAAAGTGAGCACCAAAAAATATTAAAACTTTATTTGTAATATTTCATATATATATATATATTATTTTAATTACTATTATATTTTTTATTATTAATTTCTTTCTTCTTCCCTCCACCATACCCAAAATCTCTCCACCATCATCCTACCAATGCCGTCACCGCAGCCACCACCATTTTCCACTAGTTCCACCATTTGACAACTTCTTCATCTTCCTCCATTTTCTTTCCCGTATAAATTTTTAGCCTTTTCTCTTTTTTCATTGCCCAATTTTCCCAAAATCTTACCTAAATTTTAAGAATTAAGAATCAAACATTGAAAAATCAAGAATCCTTAAGATAATATTGTATTACCAATATCTCGTTATCTTTCACCACACTTCAATCCAAGGCAATCCTCTAATTCAAATTGTTGATCTCATCTCACCCATCACCACCACTCCATTAGCCGTCGTCGTCGCAGACACCGCTTCTCTTTCTCTTCTAAATCACAAGTCAAACGATTTAATACGATTCAGTTATTCACTACACTCGATTCCATCTGATGATATAGATTAGGTGATGATTCAAGAATCTTGATATTTCATTTGGATGATGAAATTTTGATTTGGATTTGTAAAACTGAACATGGTAGAAGATAAGGGGAAAGAATAATTATTTTTTTAAAAGAAAATAAAATTTTGACGGGTCAAAACGTGTGAAGTTCACCCGTCAATAAAGATGTGGTTGTGGGCTTTTATGGGTGTAATAATTTTGATTTTAAACAGTTTAGGAGGGTCATAAGACTCCCGTGAAATTGGAGTATGTAGTTGAAATTTTAATATAGGTTGGGGCATCTTAAACCATTTTCTCTACCATTTTTTAAGAGACAATTTCAAATATATATAAAATAAATTAATTAATTTACAACAAATGTAGCCACATTTTTATTTACATAAAAATAGCCCAAAGAAGATAATACAATAGCTACACAGAAGGGGAAATGAGGAATTTATAAACATTGTTGTTGGACCTCTTCTACGCAGCTTTCACTCAAATGAAAAAATCAAGGTAAGAATTTTCTCTGTCTTAATTGTGGTGGGCATCATTATTTATGAAAAAAAATATATAGCCATGAAGGATAAAAGGGCAAATGTGTCCACATTCGAAAGGCATGGAAACACATTAACATTTTTTTTATTTTCTTTTTGGTTTAAAGGGCATTAGGATTTAGTTTTTTTTTTTTCTTTTTTTTTTTTTTGGGGGGGGGGGTTAAAGGGCATTAGCATTTAGTATAATAGCTTACTCATCCAATTTGTCTATATTCTTCTTCCCACCATGTCACAAACAAATAATTAGTCACTTGCCACGTGTCATAAAAAAATATTAGTATAATAATAAGTGATGATTTCAATTTATAAAAAGGGACATTGTATATATAATGTATATATAAAGTATTGACATTATATAAATGGCTATACAATGTATCGATATTGTATAATTAGTGTATAAATATTTATCAATATTGTATAAATATGTATTAGTATATAGTGTATAAACATGTGTTCATTGTATAAAAGTTATGTAATATATCGATATTGTATAAGTGGTGTATAGACGTGTGTTGATATTGTATATATGGTATATAAATATGCATCGACATATATCGATATGATATAAATAATTATGTAATGTATATGTATTGATATCGCTATCGATATTTATTTGATTATCATGCTTCCGAACCTAATACATAAAAGTATAAATAAAAATAATAACATAACATAAATGTTCCTTTTTTTTTCATAAAAGAAATGAAACAATTAGAAGAGCAAAAAAAAAATTTCAAGAAAGTGCAATAAATTATTTTTTTAAAAAAAGAAAAAATATAATAAAAAAATAGCAATAACTTTTTTTTTGGGGGAGGGGGGAGGGCGAATGCGTTATTTCCACCTTGAACTATACGCGAAAAGGCTGAGACACACCCGAACTTTAGGAGGGCCCTATTACCCCTGGACTAATTAAAATCGTATTTTTGACAACCTTAGTGCCTACGTGGCACACACGTGTGCCTACGTGGACCCTTCAGTGTGTTGTACCACATAGACACTAAGGTTGTCAAAAATATGATTTTAATTAGTTCAGAAATAATAGAATCCTTCTAAAGTTCGAATATATTTTAGCTTTTTTGTGTATATAATTTAAGATGGAAATAAAGTATTTTCTCTTTTAAAAAAAAAAAATTGCAACTAAAAAAGTTTTAAGAAAAACAACAAGACAACTTTAAAAAAAAAAAAAAAATAATACTGAAGATTTTTTATTTTTTTTAAAGAGAAAACACCAAAGCATTGAAATTGAAGGTAATTGGCCGAGTGGCCAGTTTGTCGTAACTAATTTGGCCGATTGACCGGTCTTGGTACCGACATTGGCCAACGGCCGATTACCGTTAGGACATTTTAGGTAAAAAAAAAAAATTGATAACTGGGCTATTATTTTTGTATATAAAATTTTAATTCAAGGGTTATTTTGTATAAAAAAAATAAAATTCTTTTAAGTGAAAAAAGACATAAAGTCATTACTAAAGTTATTTTAAATTTGCTAAAAGATGCTGTAACTTTGCGAGCGTCCTAATACACCCCTCAACAACTTTCTAATGGTAGTATTACATTATTTTTGGATCAATTTTTAGAGAGTTGGTGTTAATTACTCACCAATTATTACTTGACACATGTTAAATTAATTTAAAATATTTTTTTCTTTTCTTTCTACTTTTTAACCACAACCCCCCCCCCCCCCCCCACCTCTTCTTTTTGTTCTTATTTTCAGCCAACCCCGTTTTCCCATATTCTTAGGGTGTGTTTGGTACGAAGGAAAATGTTTTCCATGAAAAATGTTTTCTTGGAAAACAAGTTGATTCTTACTTGTTTTTCTATGTTTGGTTGGTGGATGAAAAATATTTTATAGTGTTTGGTTGGTGGATGAAAAATATTTTATAGTGTTTGATTGGTGAATGAAAAAATATTTTTCAAAACATACATTCTAGTGTTTAGTTAAAGCGTACAAATATATTTTAGAAAAATAATTTTTGATCTAAAAAAATACTTTTTTTAGGGTGCGTTCGATATGAAGGAGGAAAAATATTTTCTAGAAAAATAAGTTATTTCTTACTTATATTCGTGTGATCGTTATGCAAAATGGATAAGTATATGTTTTCTAAAATTATTTGTATATATTTAGCAAAGATAATGGGAACGAATAAGATAAAAATGATGGGATAAGAAAACAGTTTTAAATTTATTTTAAAAAATAAAATAAAAAAATAATTTTTTTTGGAGAGGGGATTGGTAGGTGGGGGTTGGAGTTGTCAAAATAGGTAATAAGGGTGAGGTAAGAAAATAATTTTGATTTTTTAAAAAACAAATTAATTTTTTTGGGGGGTTGGGAGGCTAGTAGGGTGTAGGGGTAGGGAAGAAGAGTGGGGTAAGAAAAAAAATTTAAATATTTTTTTTGAATGGAGAGTATTAGAGGGTGGGGGTCGGGTAGGGGAGTGAGGGTGGGGTAAGAAAAAAATTGAAATTTAAAAAAAAAAAATTTTTTTTTTTTGGGGGAGGGGGGGAGGGGGGAGGAGGTTGGTAGGGAGTCGGGTAAGGGAGGTAAGAAAAAAGTTTGTTATTTTTTAAAAGAAATATTTTTTTTTGGAAGGGGGTAGGGGTTTTGGGTTTTGGATAGGGAGTGAGGTAAGAATTTTTTTTTAAATATTTTTTTAATAGGGGTGGTGGGGTTGGGGAATTGAGGATCGGAGTAGGGATAAATGATTTTGAGAGTTGTATGAATATTTCAACTTAAGAGTGAGATTGAAAGAGAATTTTGGAAAATGTTTTCCTTACTTTTTGAAGGAAAGTCATTTTCCTTAGAATTGAGGAAAATAAGTTGATTTAAAAAACATTTTCCAAAACCTTTAAGCCAATCAAACATGAAAAAATTGAAAAACATTTTCTGAAAAATATTTTCCTTCAAACCAAACACACCCTTAATTTCTTCCATTGTTTGTTTCTTCTTCCTTATACACTAACTTATTTTCATATTATTTTTTAAGGTTTATTGGATTTTGATAATAAAAATTAACTAATATTTTTTCAGAACAATTAAATTGCAGGATTGAGAATATCATCAATTATTTTATCTCTATTTTATGTAACTTCAACAAAATTAAAATTAAGCTCATTGAAAGAATCAATGAATTAAATAAAAATTTTAATGAACTAAATTGAAGCTCGAATGAAAAATTTAAATAATACCTCCCATTCATCTTAAAATCTAATGAATTTTACAAAATTATCTGAAATGCAAGAAATTTTTTTAGATAAAATTTGAAGTTCGGATGAAATTTTTAAAAAATATCTCCTAATCATTTTAAAATCTAATTAATTTTACCAAATTATTTAAAATGTAAGAAAAAACTTTGGATAAAATTTCGAAATTGAAGATAATCAAAGTGATAATAGTAAAAGATTGGGGAATGGTGTAAGATATGATGGCATTGAAAGTGGGTGTGGAGATTTCAGGCAGAGATGAAGAAAAGACGGTGACATATGAATGACTGATGAAGAAGGAGGAAAAGAAAAAAATAAAACAAAAATAACATTAAAAAAATAGAAAATTACATTTCATAAAAAACTTTAAAAAATGAAATTATAATTACATTTTTAATTTCTCACGCGCTTTAAGAGAGTGTATGCACTTTCTATATTAAATACCCCAAAAATTGATATAATAATATCAATTAATAATTGTTAGGGGAGTAATAGAACACCCGCAAAATTAAAATATCTTTTAGTGAAATTTGGGAGAACTTCTACGATGACTATTTTTTTTCTCTTTTTAAACTATAAAATTAATATTAAAGCTTTTAAATCTAATATATCGACTTTCATAAAATTTGAGCAAAAACCAACAACAATACTCAATTTTCAGATTCAAATTTTTAGCTCCCATATAGGAGGGGAGGGGGGAGGGTGTGTGTTTCAATTTACATGAACTCATGCTCTTATACCTAGATCATGATATATAATAGTGTTATATTGTTTTAAAAAAAATATTTAAATATAAATATGTGAACCCAAACTCAAAATATAATGATTAGGTGCACCTCTATAAGTGAAATTAAAAAGATTCTTATGTCTATTTTATTTTTTAAAAAATTGAGTAACCTCTATTTAATTAAGTGGTTACTGTTAGCATTTCTTGCATTTTGATTAATTTTTTTTTTTTCATTATTTGTTTTAGTCTATCAAAATTATCAAGTATGTCCCATTGAAATTCATATTTTCATTTTATTACCATTAAATTTTATATAATTAAATCACAGTTATATATTAAAACCAGTAGTAATAGATGATACAACATACAATTGGGTTCAATGGATTGATTACTATTTTAAAAGATAAGAATGAATGTTAGACCTACAATTTCAAATGTTTAATAGGTTCAATGATAAAAGTCTCATTGTCAATTAATCAAATTTATATACTAGATCCACATTTTCCTAATATTACACTCATCCTTTTAAAATTTTGTATTTGTCCCTGGAAAGGGATGAGGTTCTATGGAGGATGGGGTGATCAAAGTGAAACTTTCACTATCATAACAACCTATTTTGTGTGTAAAACACATGTGAGTCACGTTGTAAAGTGGTATATTTTATACGCCCTTTAAAAAATCAAGTATGTAATGAGTTGCATGTCACTGAAATTTGATCTTAAGGTTGGATAAAACTTAAGGGCGGATTTGTAATAGTGAGTATAGATCTTCGAAATTGAATAACTTTTATCTAGACTCTATATTTATATTAAAATTTATAATGTGAACTTTGTTTTCTTTAGTTCACACTTGGTAAAAGTCAACTCAAGATTTAAGGAAGATTGTTTGTTGCTATTGCCAAAGTAATCTGCCGTCAAAGGATTTTGCAGCTGAATATTTCTCCATTTACATGAAAATGTTGAAATTTACATCTTTCAGTAACATCACAGACGACATTAACAAACTCATTCCCATCTCTATAAATAGGAACCTTTTTCTCATTCATAACACATCATTTTTTAAGAGTTTTCTTTGATTCTTTTGTCTTTCTTCTTCCTGTCTATTAAAGTATTTAGTTAGAGAGTGGGCATTGGAAAACACTTGTGTGAGCACTTCTTTTGGAGTAATCTTGTGAGGTTGTTATCTCGGGATATTTGGGTTAATTAAAGTAATTACTCTAATTTTTTGTACTATCTCTATTGTACTCTTGTTGATATAGTGAATTTGCTCCACTTCACTTATGGACGTAGGTCACACTGATCGAATCACGTTAAATTTATATTTTCTTTAGTTTTTTTTAATTATTATTATTATCAACTTGTTATTATCTTTGTTATTGTCATTATAACATTGTTTGGCTAAATTTCGCAATAATCAAATTCTAGATTCTAACAAATTGGTATCAGAGTCGGATCTAACCAGAATATTTTAAGTAGCCAAAATGACTGTAACAAAGACTTACATTGAGAAATTTGATCGAAATACGAACTTTGAAATGTGACAATTAAAGATGAAAGCTATCGTAGTTCAAGATGGCCTAGATATGGCACTTGAAGGAAAAGAGAAAAATCAAAAAGTATGATAGACTTGGAGTTGTCATCATAGACAAAAAGGCAAAATCAGATTTCATTTTAAATCTCTCAAATGAGATTTTACGTGAAGTATTTGTAGAAATCATAGCAAAAGGTATGCGGAAAAAGCTAAAAACTTTGTATATGAAGAGGACAACAAAAAATAGATTTTACCTAAAGCAAAAGTTTTACACATTTTATACGGTTGAAGGTACTTCTATACTCTCACATCTTGATGCATTTGATTCTATTCTTATGAATTTAAGTAATATAGACGTTGAAGCTAATGATGAAGATCCAGGCGTCTTATTATTTATTTTCCTACCCCAATCATTTAAGCATATTAGAGATACTATACTTTATAAAAGGATAATATCTCTTCTAGAGAAATCAAATCTATCTTTAAAATAAAGGAATAGATAGATAGAGACATTATTGAGAAAAGTAGCGCATCCTATGAGGCAGGATTATTTGTAAGAGGTAGATCTAATATAAAAGAATTAAATAATAAGATGTCTAAATCGAGATCAAAGTCAAGATACAAAAATATAGTGTGCAAATTTTGTCATAAAAAAGGTCACATTATTTCAAAATGTTATAAGTTGAAAAATAAAGAAAAGCATAAGAAAAACAAAAATGAGCATTAAAATGTTGACCCTGCTGATGCAAGTATAGTTGCTGATGTGTCTGAGAAAATAATATTTTTAGCTACTAATAATAGTTTTAAGTCAAATGATGAGTGAATTTTGAATTCAGGTGGTTCTTACTATATATGTCCCAACAGAGATTTGTTTACCACATTCAAATCTATTAGAGGTGGAGTTGTCTTAATGAGCAACAATCTTTATGTAAAGTTTTTAATAAAGGTACAGTCCAAATTAGAATTCATGAGGGTGTAGTGAGAACTGTCACCAATGTTAGATATGTTCCATACTTAGAAAAAAAACTCATTTCATTGGACACTTTAGAATCTCTTGGGTGCAAATACACAAGTAAAGATAGAGTTCTAAAAGTCTCTCTAGGTTCTCTTGTGATCATGAAAGCACACTGATCAGGTACGTTGTACACTTTTTTAGGATCCACTGTTACAGGTGCTACTATAGTTTACACAGACCAAGTACGTTGTACACTTTCCACTTTAAGAAAGTTGTATACTTTCTTGGGATCCACTATTACAGGTGCCCCAATCATATGCGACTGAAACATGTCAGTGAGAAAGGTTTTTCCATCCTAAAAAAAGGAGGTACCCTATGTGAATAAAGTATCAAAAAATAAAGCTTTGCAAATACTTTGTATTTGGAAAGCAGAAAAAAATCATCTTCAAATCCTCAACAATTCATCAAACAAAAGGTACTTTGGACTATATTCATTCAGATCTTTGAGGTTCTTTTCGTACCCCATCAAAAGGTGGTGTCAGGTATATGTTAACTTCATTGATTATTATTTAAGGAAGGTTTGAATTTATTTTCTAAAAAATAAAAATGATGTTTTCTTAACCTTCAAATAATAGAAAATTTTGATTGAGAAGTAAATAGTAAAACAAGTCAAGCGACTTAGAACAGATAATGACCTAGAATTTTAATGACGAGTTTAATGAATTTTACAAAAATAAAGAAATTGCTCGATATCGCACTCTGAGGATGATACCTAAATAAAATGGTGTTGTATAAATGATGAACAAGACTCTTTTAGAAAGAGCTCGTTGTATAATTTCAAATGTTGGATTGACAAATGTTTTTTGGGCAGATGCTATCTCTATAACTTGTTATATTATCAACTGTGTGTCACGCTTCAAATCCTATTGGGGCGGATTGGCACCCGTAACCGAGGAGGCCCGGGAGAACCACTTCATAACCTTATACTTCCCATGCATACCTCTATGACAACCCGAAATTCGGACAACATCATGTTGCATATAAAAGGAAATAATCACCTGTATAAGCTCGAGCACACATATATATGTATATACAATACTTGGCCGTTGGAGCCATCACGTCTATTAACAAAACACCACCTTGACAGTACATTAGGTCTACAAAGCCTCTAGACAATACACAAAGTTTAACTAAGGTCGGGACACACCCCGCCATATAACTGATGATAGGCGAATTTACACGCCTATAGCACTATATTTTGCCCATATTTTAGCCTAGTTTTGAGAACAAATTATATATTTCATGCACTTTTAGTCCATTTTCCTGGAGGTGAGCTAACGAACATGATTAGCAAAGTTTCAGGTATAAATGATGCAGAATTCAGCATTTCATGGATAACTTGACGCCAAAGAAAGCTTCATGAAAGGAGAAAAGCCAATCTTGGACGCCAAGGACTAAAGATGGTGCATGGAAATTCTGTCCCGGGCTAAAACAATATTTTTTAAGACTTTGGGGACTAGCAGTAACTTATTAGGATTAGGATAATGAGACATTAACCTAGTACAATTGGGTTAAGTATTACATTAGCTTGTTAGGATTAGGATAATGATACATTAACCTAGTACAATTGGGTTAAGTATTTCATTAGCTTAGTAGGATTTGGTTAAGCATTTCATTAGCTTAGTAGGAATAGGATATGGGTATTATAAATACCCTATCTTGCTAGAGATTTTAGGACATCTTCTTACATTCAATTCTATTCTATTCTACTTCTAAGACATTCTAGTTCTAAACAATCATTCCTCCATTAATTCTATTTTTCTTCTGCTATTCATCTATTCTTAAATTCCACAACAAGAGAAACGTTACTTTGCTAAGGGATTCACGCCTAACGCCTACCACACCATTACAAACGTGAAATCTTTATTGTGGTATAACAACAATGTCAATTGTGATTTCCTTCGCACTCATGGGTAACTAAACTTCTCTGTTGGGGTTATGGAAGCCGAATGAGATACTATCTATTGCTGTGAGTTTGTGAGTTCGTGACACGTATGCTGCTTATATCATTATTCTCTTCATCTTAATCTAAATTCTTTGTGGTTGCAAACGCAAGAATACGCCAGTATAACATTTAACTTGTTCGAAAGAAAGGTTATCTGTCTGGAAAAGAGATAATGTCAAGGTAGTAGGGTCCCATCCCCTATTAAAAAGTTAGTGCCGTAACTGGATTAACCTCTTGGAGAATTCGTACCGTTAGACACGCTTTAAGATCGAAAGAGTTAAAGTGAAATAATCCTCGAATAGGTCGAAAGACGCCTGGATTTACCATCGAATACAATTCTCTATAAGCACATGCATGTCTGAATTCCGCACACTCATAGCCAATAGAGACATATAACTCAGAAGGTAGACATAACCCCGACTCCTCAATTCTCATTGTTTACATATTACAAAACATTCGTTCTTTTACTTTGCTTTTTTTTGCTTTACTCTCTTATTTTGGTTACATTACTTTCACAATACAATTCCCCCCTTTTTACGAGACTTGCACTAAAAGTCTAGTAATGGTTGCTTACTTGTTGACCAAGCTATTCCCTAAGGGATCGATACCCAACCCAGGTTGGGTTCTATATTTGCTAACGACCGTTTTACACTCCTACGAGAGCTGTAGATTGAGCGTTATAAAAAATTGGCGCCGTTGCCGGGGAATACAAGTGTCAATTAAGTTCGTAATAATTACTAGACCCTTTGGTCAACGATTCTCGTACTTTTACTTTTAGTTTTTGTTTTTGTTTACTGCAGGTTCTTATTCAGTGCATGCCCCATACCCGAAGTTCTGGTCAACCGTTATTACCTATCAATCCTGAACCACAACGTATTCGCAGAATGGAGGCACAACACGCAATTGAAAGGATGGCTGCTCAACAGGAACAGGCGAGACTAGCTGCGCTAGCCGCCGCTCAAGTGCATCAACAGAATATTGATAACCCTGGGCGAGCAACAAATCCTGACGATGAAGATCTAGGTGATGACGAGCTACTAAACCCTAGGCATGCCGCTGAGATCGCAACATCTGCCAACAGAAGAGATCGTCAAGCTAGGTTTAGTCCTGAACGTCAAGCTATGCAGCCAGCTTTCGACGATGATGATGATGATCTTGATGGAACCGGAGCCACATGAGCTATTATTCCCCCACCATTAGCGCCCGGAGCCAAGTTCAACATCACAAGCACCATGATTCAGTTATTGCAACTCAAGGGATTATTTGGTGGACTAGCAGGCGATGATCCGAATATGCATCTCATCAACTTTATTTCTACCTGCAAGTCATTTGACAATCCTGGTGTTGGTCAGAATGCAATTCGATTACGTCTATTTCCATTGTCTTTGTCTGGGGAGGCAACTCTATGGTTGAATGGGCTGACTCTTGATTGTATTATAAATTGGAGGCAATTGAGAGACGTTTTCCTAGAAATATTCTTTCCGCCATCCAAAAGAGCATAATTGAGAGATAAAATCAGCAACTTTCGTCAGCTTCCCACTGAAGCTCTTCATGAAACATGGGAGAGGTTCAAGACAAAGCTAGCGAGGTGCCCAAACCATCATATGACTAATGTTCACCTAATGGAGATATTATATAGAGCCCTAAATTCAATAACTAAACCAGTGGTGGATAATGCGGCTGGAGGATCCTTTATGGATCTCACCTTTGGTCAAGCAAGCAATATGCTAGATCGTATGACGAAACAAAGTAGAGCTTGGCATACCAGGGATTTTGAGGTAGCAAGCCCCACTTTATCTATAGGCATGACTGCAGACCAAAGGAGAAGAGAAGAAGAACGTGATCAAGATATGACGCACATGAAAACACAAGTGGATCTTCTTACAAAGCATTTATTATCAGGGAAGACCGAAAAAGTGAAAGCTATTGCGTCAAAAGGAAGAGACGAATCTGATTCGGAAGAGGAAGCCAACTACTTGAACAATCAAGGGGGTTTCCGAGGCAATGCCCAAGGAAACCAAGGTCGAAACTGTCATGGTAAATCTGGAAACATGGACCAAGTTAGTTGGAAGAACAAGAATGACAAAAGTGGTTTGTATGTCCCCCCTGGAAGACGTGACGCCACCACATCAAGTTCTGGAAGTATGGAAGACATGATGGCTAAACTACTGAAAGGAGTGGAAGTAACGAGCGCAGGAGTAACGGACGTAATAAATGATTTGTCCTCTATGAAGCAATTAGTTGATTCTCATTCCACTTCAATCAAGCAAATAGAGCAACAATTGAGCCAACTTTCAGCAGCACTCAATCAAAGAAAGGCTGGTACTTTACCTAGCGATACTGTGCAAAACCCAAGGAATGATGGGTCATGCATGGCCATCACTACCCGAAGTGGTAAGGTGCTGGAAACTTCAGAAAAAGGCAAGCAAGTGGTTGACGAAGAAGCGGAAATTGATGATAAGGCGAAAGGGAAAGATGCCGCAGCAGCCGATCCTAACGTCCTTAACGTCACTCCTCACGACGTGCAACCTGGAAAAGCTGAAAAACGGAAGCAAGAGGAGAAGAAAGTCGTGGAGAGAATAATTCCATACCCACCACCACCTTTTACCCAAAGATTGAAGAAGAAAACTGACGATACCAGGTTCAATAAGTTTATGACTATGTTGAAGCAGCTAACTATTAATGTTCCTTTGGTCGAGGCGCTGGAAAAAATGCCTGGGTATGCTAAATTCATGAAGGACCTGTTGAGAAAGAAACGGGCAGTAAGCTATGAGCCGGCAGATAATATTCATCATTGCAGTGCAATTGCCACAAGGTCCTTAGTACAGAAGAAGGCAGACCCTGGTGCTTTCACTATTCCTTGCACGGTTGGATCTATGAATTTTGCTAAGGCATTGTGCGATTTGGGAGCTAGCATCAATTTGATGCCACTATTCGTCTACAGAAAGTTAGGGTTGGGCGACCCTACACCAACCAATATGCAGCTCGTGATGGCAGATAGGTCGGTAAAATGACCTGTGGGTATCTTGAATGATGTGTTGGTGAAGGTGTCTACCTTCATTTTTCCTGCAGACTTTATGATTTTGGATTGCGAGGTGGATTCTGAAGTTCCCATAATCTTGGGACGTCTTTTCCTTGCAACAAGAAGTGTGCTTATTGATATGAGAGCTAATGAACTTTTATTTTGGTTGAATGACGAAGTGGTCTGCTTTGATATATGCAAAGCAATGAAGCATCCCAGCGATATGAATGTGTTCTCTGTAGCTGATGTTCATCATGAGGATAAGAAAACATTATCTGTAGAGAAACAACTTACTGTTGAGCCATTGTCTGCTGCGCCACTGAATGTTGAGCATGAGGACGATGAAGATTATGAAGAACTTATGGGTGCTCTAACAGAAATAGAGTCCTATTCCCATACTCCTAAGCAACCGGACCGTGATCTTAAGAATCAACCGTCACCAACAGCGAAGACTTCCCTTGAAGAGCCACCAATGCTAGAATCGAAAGAGCTCCCCGATTATCTAAGGTATGTGTTCTTGGAAAGTATAAATATACTTCCGGTGAGTGTGGATGATTTAAGTAAACAGCACGTAGAGGCTCTCATCTCTGCTCTAAAGAGATACATGAGAGCTATGGGTTGGACTATTGATGATATAATTGGTATCCCTCCTGGGATAGGCATGCACAAGGGTTATCTCGAAGAAGATTGCATGCCTACAAGTAAGCCTCATTATCGTCTGAATCCATTCAGAAAACGATCCACCATCTATCTCGATGAAGTCTAAGTACTCGAGGTAACTATGTCGTGCCGCGACAATAAATCAAGCGCTAGATGGGAGACAACCCATCGTTCTAATCGTTTTTATTGTTTTTGAGCAAATGTAGGTGCAAGAGGTGTAAAACGAGGAGATCGGTTTCAAATTTTGATTTGGACGTATGGCATGGTAAAGGTGGTAAGTTAGGAATTAAGATGCATAAGGCTATGGATTGAGCATTTCTCATGACAAAATAGGCATCGAGCAAGGCTAGGCCTAGGTAAAACTAGGCCACGAACAAGGAAAAGCCTATATTATAGCCCAAGGTCTCGGAATCTAGTGTGCTATAGCATAGGCGCCGCCCATGCTCAAGTATGCCATAGCATAGGCGCCGCCTATGCTAAAGCATTTGGTCTCTGAATCTCATATGCCATGATAAAGGCGCCGCCTATGGTCACTAAAGGCATTGAACTAGGCGCCGCCTATGCTAGCAAATACTTTGCATTAGGTGCCGCCTATGACAAGCTTAGGCAAAGCTAAAGGCGCCGCCTATGGTCACTTTTTGTCTCCAAAACCGATTTTAAATGGGTCAAAACCTGACCCATTCTTTTCCTATATAAAGGAGACTTAGTCTTGAAACACAAACACAATGAAAACTTGACCTAGGCGCCGCACATACTCTCCAAATCATCTCAAAACTTTTCTTTTTGCTCTCCCACTTCACAAGAACATCTCCAAAGGCTTCAATCACGTAAGTACTCTTTTGTTCTTTATCTATTTTTCGTAAGTTCTACGTTGCTATTATGAATTGCTACATCTTGAAGAATATTGGTGATGTTAATGTGTTTGAATTGTTGATACAAAACCAAGTGAGTGAGCATGTACGTTAGGATACTCTTAACTTGTTTCCGACTTGAATTTGATTTTGATGCATCGTTATACTACTTGCGGAATTGCTATAGTCATGAACATTGCATAATCTTGTCACTAGAATGCTTACATGTTAGAATGTCCCGTTCATCGGAATAAGACTTATAGTTGCCTACCGACATAGGAGGTTGTGATTATTGATAGAAACAATACCATAATGTAATCCCTATGTAGTAGTCTTGATATATCTAACATGAAAATATTGCAAAGGTTGCAAGAAGTGATACATCTCTGATTTTCTTGTTGGAATATAGCTCCTACAACGTATGTCGATGAAGTCTAAGTAATCGACCACTTTCACTTCACTAATTCGTATCAACAAACTAAGTGTGGGGTGGTACCCCTACTACTTATGTATAGATTGTATCCATTGAGATTGTGCTAACGTGAACTCTATTTTAAGTCTCAGGTACAATGGCACCCAAAGCAAGACAAGGCAAAGATAAGGCTACCACTTCCCAAAAGAGCAAGAAAAGAAGTCGCAAGGAGCAAGGAGAATCATCCTCAATGCAATTACCACGCCGCACGTTTGGAATAAAATGGGTTCTTGAGGAGGAAGCGAAGGAATGGTATAGGAACAACAAAGAAAGAAAATATGTTCATGTGGACCTGATCAACAAGGAAAGCCTAGCGAAGAAGGAGCCGCGCATGTTGGCAAAGATCATGACATTACCTTTGGATTACATCTTCCGAGACATGGGAGAATGCAATCTTGATTTGACAAGGGAATTTTATGCCAACTGGTTGTCGAAAACCACAGGCAGCGAAGTCAAGATTCGGGGCCAAGTTTTGCAACTCAATGCGGATTTCATCAACTCATTTCTTGGCTTGCCTTCAGTCGATCCAACACCATTCAAAGAGCTGTACAGTAGACCTCCATATAGAGAAATTCGACACACACTTTGTGGAAGTAGATCCATGGCAAGGTGGAGCAGACATAAAGATACCGGGCGACACAACACCTTCCCCTATGCTCCTTTGAATAGGGAAGCAAGGATATGGTTGCGTATTATCAACTCTTGCCTCATACCAGGGACTCAGTACACCAAGATAACAAGAGATAGAGTGTGCTTGGTATACGCATTGATGGCGAATGTCCCTATCAACATCGGGGAAATTATTCGTTCCACAATGCGGAAAGATAGGCTACACAAGAGGTCCCACTTCAGTTTTAGCAACCTGTTGACTGCAATACTAAGGAAAGAAGACATCGAAGAGGAACCGGCTGATCACAAACTCCCACACAACATAAAGAAGGTTGACCTCACGAAGGTTAAAGATGCTGAAACCACTCATGGAGTCAACCTTACCACTTCAGAAAGGCATGCTCGCGATGAAAGCTTCTCCCGCCATTTATATGGCATGATGAAGTTTACCATGATGAGCGGGGGTCGTGTTCCAACTGTTGCAGAGCTCCAACAGTTGGATTATGACTACCCAATGAATGAGCATGCGAGGGCGATGTGTGGAGAAGGTGTATATTTTGAGGAACCTCTTGATGACGACATGCCAACCGATGATGATCGACGAATGTCAGACTCCGACGTGGAAGAGAACTCTGATGACGACGACTCTGATGACGATTCCGATGCAGGGGGTATGACCCCAGACATAGAGGATGAGTCCGACTAATCAGGTTCTTCTTATTTATTTTTCACTGAGGGCAGTGTGTCCTGTCTAAGTGTGGGGTGCTAGTATTTGCATGTTATACTTCTCTATCCACATTTGCATTTATTTATGTTTGTTTGTTTTGTTAGTAGTTAATTGTTTTTTTTCAGTAGTTAAATTTTTTTTTAACTTAGCATCGCATGAAATTATTCTAATAGGCAGCATGCGATTATGACAAGAGTTTGTGCTAAAATCATGACTATTGAGACGTTTAGGCTCTAATTGTGACTCACTATGTGATATTGTTTGGTTTAATTCCTTCATCTGTTGGGTCAAGAGTCTATACTACTCCCAATAAAGTCGACCATGTGCCTTTTATGTGTGAGCTAATAGTATATTCTGTGCTTGTGGCTGATGCTAGAACTTGCCTGGTATGTATGTAAAGCGAAAATAAGGAGTGTAAGTTTAGGAGATGATTTAGGCATTTCTTTGGCAACCTATATTTGTTTACCTTCTTTTTACCTACCCATGGACATTATCCTAGTCAACCCCTTTTGAGCCTTTAGCCTATTTTCTTTGACAACCTCATATGAAAGCCTAATCTATTTTTTCAAGACCATAATTTGATCCAAATTCCTAAGTGCTTTAAAGTGTAAAGTCACGTGACAAAATAAGAGGAAATTGGGTGAGTATGATGCTTTAGAATGCATTGGTGCTGGAAATTGCTATGAAAAAGAAGTGCTATCATAAGAGGTATGTTATGAAAAGAAAAAGGAAGAAAAAAACAGAAAAGTTAGTCATGTTTAAAATTGAAAAACAAAAGAGGAGAAAAATGGTGGTAGAATAAATGAAAGAAAGGTTGTTAGAAAGAAAAGTGTTAATGACACAATGTGATGTATTAAAGCGCTTAGGAACATAGTCACTATTTCTGGCCAAAATAGTCCTACCCGTCCCTTAGCCTACATTACAACCATCAAATGACCTATTTGATTCTAAGCTTAGCATTCTGACATTTAGTGGAGCATTACACTAAGGGAAAGCCTATGGTCATCAGTTGCTGCATATGAATTCTTTGTGAGAGTGAGAGCAAGGATATTTTGATACCCATGTTTGAAAAATATGCTATACTTGTGAGTGATTATGGGTAATATATTGTGAGACACACATGGTTGATGAGTTTTGGGTAGTTGTGTATGATTCTTTGTGCCTTAACTTTTGAATGTGAGTTGACCACCATCACGAGTCTATGTTGGAGGCTAAATGGTCTCTACTAATGATCGGAAAACTACTCTTTGTTGATAATTATTGTGCTTGTCTTGACGAATATTTTATGTTGTTGCTGTAAAACCCTAAGTTGATGTTTAGAGGGACATAATATTTTGTTCGAGGATGAACAAAGCTTTAAGTGTGGGGTATTGATGATAGCCGAATTTACAAGCCTATAGCACTATATTTTGCCCATATTTTAGCCTAGTTTTGAGAAGAAATTATATATTTCATGCACTTTTAGTCCATTTTCCTGTAAGTGAGCTAACGAACATGATTAGCAAAGTTTCAGGTATAAATGATGCAGAATTCAGCATTTCATGGATAACTTGACGCCAAAGAAAGCTTCATGAAAGGAGAAAAGCCAATCTTGGACGCCAAGGACTAAAGATGGCGCATGGAAATTCTGTCCCGGGCTAAAACAACATTTCTGAAGACTTTGGGGACTAGCAGTAACTTATTAGGATTAGGATAATGAGACATTAACCTAGTACAATTGGGTTAAGTATTACATTAGCTTGTTAGGATTAGGATAATGATACATTAACCTAGTACAATTGGGTTAAGTATTTCATTAGCTTAGTAGGATTTGGTTAAGAATTTCATTAGCTTAGTAGGAATAGGATATGGGTATTATAAATACCCTATCTTGCTAGAGATTTTAGGACATCTTCTTACATTCAATTCTATTCTATTCTACTTCTAAGACATTCTAGTTCTAAGCAATCATTCCTCCATTAATTCTATTTTTCTTCTGCTATTCATCTATTCTTAAATTCCACAACAAGAGAAACGTTACTTTGCTAAGGGATTCACGCCTAACGCCTACCACACCATTACAAACGTGAAATCTTTATTGTGGTATAACAACAATGTCAATTGTGATTTCCTTCGCACTCATGGGTAACTAAACTTCTCTGTTGGGGTTATGGAAGCCGAATGAGATACTATCTATTGCTGTGAGTTTGTGAGTTCGTGACACGTATGCTGCTTATATCATTATTCTCTTCATCTTAATCTAAATTCTTTGTGGTTGCAAATGCAAGAATACCAGTATAACATTTAACTTGTTCGAAAAAAAGGTTATCTGTCTGGAAAAGAGATAATGTCAAGGTAGTAGGGTCCCATCCCCTATTAAAAAGTTAGTGCCGTAACTGGATTAACCTCTTGGAGAATTCGTACCGTTAGACACGTTTTAAGCTCGAAAGAGTTAAAGTGAAATAATCCTCGAATAGGTCGAAAGACGCCTGGATTTGCCATCGAATACAATTCTCTATAAGCACATGCATGTCTGAATTCCGCACACTCATAGCCAATAGAGACATATAACTCAGAAGGTGGACATAACCCCAACTCCTCAATTCTCATTGTTTACATATTACAAAACATTCGTTATTTTACTTTGCTATTTTCTGTTTTACTCTCTTATTTTGGTTACATTACTTTCACAATACAATTCCCCCCTTTTTACGAGACTTGCACTAAAAGTCTAGTAATGGTTGCTTACTTGTTGACCAAGCTATTCCCTGAGGGATCGATACCCAACCCAGGTTAGGTTCTATATTTGCTAACGACCGCTTTACACTCCTACGAGAGCTGTAGATTGAGCGTTATCAATAACTAACCTCTATACAATACCAAAAGTGACTGGATATGACATGAAAACCCCCGAAGGAAACTGGAGCTCACCAAAAGATGCTGGATATCCTGGCTCGTACTTGTGCAGTGTATGAGCTGAGGTACCTGTGCCTGCAGCATGAAATGCAGGTCCCCTGTGGGGGACGTCAGTACGAAATATGTACTGAGTATGTAAAGCTGTAGATAATCACATATGATATAAAAGCTCAATAGAAATCAGAAACAAGTGAATAAATCGTAATAGGAGTGGACCACACTTACTAGAACTTGTGACAACCTGTACATTGTATTTATTCAATCACTTTACCTTCGTTCTTATCATCTTTGTAATCATTATTGTACTGTACTGTAACCATTAGGCTGCCTCCAGTACATATAAACTGGGATCGACCCATGATAGGCTTATGCCCCTGGATACCACCCATAAATACATAAATAGGGATCGACCCATGATAGGCTTATGCTCCTGGGATACCACCCATAAACACATAAATAGGGATCGACCCATGATAGGCTTATGCCCCTGGGATACCACCCAATAAGAGAGAACTTCCATCACTTAGTTCAATTAATCTTTGAGATTGTTATTTCGGTCGCCACTGCATTTTTGATACTTTGAAACAATGATACATCAATAAGAGACATATAAATAGACCATCAATGCAATAAAAATGAAGTAAGAACTCATTGGCAAATCAATGAAGTGTTTTGGAGTCATCAATGCCATAACAATGAAGTAGGATCTTATTGGTATATCAATGAAACATTTTGGAGTCATTAATAGCACATGGATCTTGTTTGAGTAATCGGATACCTTTTAACATTCATTAGTGCAATAAACATATAAGATTTGGAAAACAAGTAAGTATTGGAATGTCTTGACATCTTGTAGGGTGGAAACAAGTTCATTGGTAACGTAGGACATCATACAAAACCATTATGGATCACATGTTATTGAATAACTTTGAAAACTTTCTTAATAGAACAATTGTTCACTTTCATACCAAAGATATGGTATAGAGTATGCTTTACATACCTGACTGTCAACCTTCAATACTAGTCCCAAATGGACTTCCCATCTTTTCGGATTACTTGTCTACAATGAACATATAAAGCAATCTAGTGTTAGCAACCAAACGTCACAATTCAATTATTTGAATTCACCAAACTAGTGGTTAAGTAGTAATCCTTAATTACACCATAAAGGGTGTCACTTTAACCCTCTTATACTTCAATTACATTCACATGTCATGCATATTCATACAACATCCTCCAATATCAAGTTTGGATTCATTTATCCTTCCAACCAATCCATTAAACCAAATAGAGCCATAGACATAAATAATCATCAATTCAATAGTATATCACCATATCCACCTTACATAACTCAATTACCATATCCACCTTCCATAATTCAATACAACCAAACCATGCAAAATAGTCCATAACCCTATTTTCATCACCTTTCAATAACAACCAATACATATAATCCTCTATCACACATATACATATGGAAAAGAAAAAAGGAAAACAATATTCATACCTTAGAATTCACCTCTTGATTATGCAATCCTATTTGCACAAATAATAGGTTCCGTTCAAAGCTCTCGAGATGACAAACGCAGTTATCAGATTACTTTGGAATTTCTACGGTTGAATCAAAAGCAATTTAAAGGTCAAATTTGGCTAGGGTTTGTTCTTTCTCAATGATTGATGATGAAAATGAGTTTTTGAACTCATATACATGTATATATACACATATTCCCGTCCATAATATAATAGGAAATGACCAAAATGCCTTTAAAATTTAAATAATGTCAAATCTGTCCTTTGGTGGACTATTTTGATAAGCTAAAGTAGATCAACCATAAATCTTTGCTCCGATATTGGATTTGGGTGAAATTGGTATATTTGGAAATATAATTCAAAGGTCTTTCATTTCATATAAATTAGGCCACCCAGTTCGTCCTGTACAAGGAGTTATGGTCATTTGAAGTTGACCCTAAAAATCTGTTTTGATAGGCTGAAGTAAAACGGGTATAAATCCTTACTCAGACGTTGGATTTGGATGAAACAAATTTCATTGGAAAGAAGACTCAAAGATATTTATTTTCATAGGTCTCAGATCTCCCAACTCATTATATTAAGGGAGTTATGATCATACGAAGTTGACCCAAAAATTTGGCTGGCCTCAGTAGTTTGTGTGCAGGAAATTTTCCTGCACATTTACTATTCCCAAATATCCCAGCCACCGTTTTATAGTTTTAAACGTGATCGATTATATTCGAAACCTATCCATTTTTGGAAATCCTTATATCATTGGAAAGCTTACTCAATAACCTTCGCATGGAACCATCGACGGGCAAATTCCGGTATAAATAAAATAAAAAATTAATTCCATATAAATTAGACCAATACACGTACTTGAATACACCAATAAACGTACTTGAATATGGGGTTTTACATCCTTCCCCCCTTTAGGACATTCGTCCTCGAATGTTAGCGTAGTTATTCAACCGAAACAAGTTCAAGTCCATCATTAATATTCACATCATCACATAAATACTATGCATATATAAAAAAACTTACTTGTTAATGTTCTAACTCCGTTTCTTAAACTTCCTCTTCATCTTTGAAAAAATGAGGGTACTTAGATTTAATTGCTTCCTCAGCTTCCCATGTAATCTCTTCCCTTTGACGATTTCTCCAACGTACTTTCACAAATGCTATCTCTTTATTTCTCATCTTCTTAACTTGTTGATCTAGAATAGAAATAGGCACTTCCTCATAGGTAAGATCTTCCGCAACTTGCACACCCTCAGTATAAGTGATATGTGATGGATCTCCGATGCACTTTCGAAGCATTGACACATGAAATACCGGATGTACTGATGAGAGCTCTTGGGGTAGCTCTAATTCATATGCAACTTGTCCAAACCTTCGAGTGATCTTATAAGGGCCTATATAACGTGGACTCAACTTCCCTTTCTTGCCAAATCTCATTACCCCTTTCATTGGTGATCCTTCAAAAATACCCAATCACCTATAGAAAACTCTAGTCCTCTCCTTCTACTATCCGCATATGACTTGTGTCGACTTTGGGATATTTTAAGTCGTTGCTGAATTAATTTAACCTTCTCTATGGCTTGATAAACAAGATCCGGTCTGAACAAAAGAGTTTCACCCACTTCGAACCATCCTATTGGTGATCTACACTTTCTTCCATATAAAGCTTCATATGGTGCCATTTTGATACTTGAATGATAGCTATTATTGTAGGTAAACTCAATAAGAGGTAAATGATCATACCAGTTGCCCTTAAAATCTATTACACAAGCTCGTAGCATATCTTCAAGTGTTTGGATGGTACGTTCTGCTTGTCCATCTGTTTGAGGGTGAAAAGCTGTACTCAACTTCACTTGTGTTCCCAAACACCTCTGAAAAGACTTCCAAAAGTTTGCGGTAAATTGGGTTCCCCGATCTGATATAATAGAGATTGGCACTCCATGTAATCGGACTATCTCTTTAATGTACAGCTTCGCATACTCTTCAACTGTGTAAGTGGTCCTAACTGGTAGGAAATGTGCAGATTTGGTAATCCTATCAACAATCACCCATATAGAATCAAACTTCCGGGATGTATGAGGCAAACCAATAATGAAATCCATGTTGATCATGTCCCGCTTCCATCTTGGAAGATCAATGCATTGCATATAACCTCCGGGTTTTTGGTGCTCAACTTTAACTCTTTGACAATTTGGACATTCAGCTACAAATTCTGCAATGCTCTTCTTCATGTCATTCCACCAATACATATCATTCAAATCTTGATACATTTTGGTTGAACCTGGATGAATGGAATACCTTGAACAATGTGCCTCTGTCATAATCTTCTTTCTTAGCCCGTCTACATTCGGCACACACAATCGGTTTTGGCACTGAAGTACTTCTTCTCGCGTAAGCTCAAATGCCTTGGTAGCACCACTCTGAACGTTCTCCTTAAGCTGTAATAAAATAGGATCTGCATATTGCTTCTCTTTCACTTCAGCTACTAATGAAGATTCCGCAGCATTATGTACGATAAACTCTTTATCCGGAGTTTCAAGAAGGCGAACTCCCAAACTAGCTAACTGGTGAAGATCTTTAATCATCCCTTGCCTTTCTATAGGCGTCATCATAGCCTTACAACTTAATGCATCAGCTACCATATTTTCTTTCCCTGGATGGTACAAGATATCAACATCGTAGTCTTTTAATAGTTCAAGCCATCTCCGTTGCCTTAAATTTAGATCCTTCTAATTAAAAATGAATTGCAAGCTCTTATGGTCAGTATATATATCAACATGAACCCCATATAAGTAGTGAAGCAATATCTTTAAAGCAAAAATAACTGCTGCCAGCTCAAGATCGTGTGTAGGATAATTTTTCTCATGTGGCCGCAATTGTCTAGAAGCATATGCTATTACCTTACCATGCTGCATCAATACACATCCTAAACCAATTCTGGAAGTATCACAATACACTGTATACCCTTCGGTGCCTTTTGGAAGTACCAACACGGGTGTAGAAATCAACTTGTTCTTTAAATCTTGAAAACTCTTCTCACATGCATCATTCTATTAGAATTTGGATGCTTTATGGGTTAGCTTGGTTAAGGGTGCTGAAATGGAATAAAAGCCTTCAAAAAACCTTCTATAATAACCGTCCAAGCCGAGAAAACTACGAATCTCCGTAGGCGTTGTGGGCCTTGGCCAGTTCTTCACAGCTTCTATCTTTTGAGCTTCAACCTTTATCCCTTCACTAGATACAATATGACCCAAAAATGCCACTGAATTTAACCAAAACTCACATTTAGAGAACTTTGCATAAAGCTTATAATCACGAAGAGTCTGCAATGCCTGTCGTAAGTGATTGGCATGGTCCTCTTCTGATCTAGAATAAACTAGAATATCATCTATAAAAACTATCACGAATACATCCAGGAATGGCTTAAACACCCTATTCATCAAATCCATAAAAGTTGCGGGTGCATTTGTTAGCCCAAATGACATAACTAGAAACTCATAATGACCATACCGTATTCGGAAAGCTGTCTTGGGTATATCCTTCTCTTTGACCCTCACTTGGTGGTAACCTGACCTCAAATCAATCTTAGAAAAGCACTTGGCGCTCTGTAACTGATCAAATAAATCATCAATTCTTGGGAGAGGATATTTATTCTTAATAGTCACCTTATTCAATTGCCGATAATTAATACACATCCTTAACGAGCCATCCTTTTTGCCCTCAAATAACACTGGTGCTCCCCAAGGGGACATACTAGGCCTTATGAATCCCTTTTCTAGCAAATCTTTCAATTGCTCTTTCAATTCTCGTAATTCTGCTGGGGCCATTCTATATGGAGGAATGGAGATTGGTTGGGTGCCTGGTATTACATCAATACCAAACTCTACTTCTCGTTCAGGAGGCAAACCTGGAAGATCTTCAGGAAATACATTAGAAAATTCATTTACCACCGGAACAACGTGAAGAGTTGGTGGCTCCGCTTCTGTATCCCTTACTCTAACTAAATGATATATGTATCCCTTGGAAATCATTCTTCTTGCCTTAAAATAAGAAATAAATCTACCTCTTGGCGCGTCAATTTTACCTTTCCATTCAAGGACTGATTCATTTGGAAAATGGAAATATACCTTTTTCGTGCAGCAATCAATTGTGGCATAACAAGAAGCCAACTAGTCCATACCCATTATAACATCAAAATCTACCATTTCTAACTCCACAAGATCAGTCATCGTATCACGACCACAAACAGTTACTATGCAGTTTCGGTAAACCCTTCTAGATATAATAGATTCCCCAACCGGTGTGGACACTTCAAATGGATTAACTAACAATTTGGGTATTCTTTCAAACTTTCCACCAACCAATGGATTAACATAAGATAATGTAGAACCGGGATCAATTAAGGCATATACATCGAATGAAAAGATAGACAACATACCCGTAACCACATCTGGGGAAGCCTCTAAATTCTGTCGATCCGCTAGAGCATACGTACGATTTTGAGCCCCGCTAGAACTCGTGGCTCCTCTATCACCTCTAACACGACCCATTGGTTGTGCACCCCTTCCTGAATAAGGCATCGATGATGATGATGCAATAAATGACCCCGTAGGTCATGCCATACCCCCTATGCTCCTTCGTGGGCATTCTCTCATTATATGCCCCGACATACCGTACCAAAAGCAAACATTGGTCCCCAGCCGACATGCGCCCAAATGATACCTTCCACATTTATTTCATGGCTCTCGAGGAGGTCTCGATTGGCTCATATTCCCTTGCCCTTGGTACCCCCACTATCCGCGAACTCTGACTCTCACTTTTGTGCCTAAATTGATTTCCTCTGGACCCTTAGAACTGTGGTGGGGCACTAGCTGCAGAATAAGAAGATAATGGCCTAGGTGTTCTAGTAGAAAACTGTGGTCTGAACCCTCCTTGGGATGCCATAAACTGCCCTGTAGATCTGGCCCTCTTGGAATATCCTCTTTCTAATTCCTGTGTTCTTCTCCTCTGCCTCTGATCTTCCATTTTCTGTGCAAAAGCTTGGATCCTCGCTATGTCCATATCTTTGTTCAAAGCGGTAATAGTATAATCTCTAACCAGATATAGATCCAGCCTATCCACATATTGATGAACTCTGTCATCCATAGTAGCTACAACATTAGGAGCATATCTTGACAAGGAATTAAATCGGAGACTGTACTCCCTCACGCTCATATTCCCCTGACGAAGATTTAAAAACTAATCTGCACGGGCCTGACGAATCTCGAATGGAAGATAATAATCAAGAAATGCCTCTTTGAACTCTTTCCAAGTAGTTGGGGGTGCATCAATACCCCTAGATCATTTCCAGTCCTCGTACCAATATATATCCTCCCCTTTGAATCTATACGCCGCTAACTCCACTGTCTCTCTACCCGTTACATATATAACATCTAAGGCCCTTTGGATTTGATCAATAAAGTCTGTGGGTCCTTGTTAAGATCTGATCCGGTAAAAGTGGGAGGACCCATCTTAAGAAAATCCTATGTTCGAAGGTTAGTCGCCCTATCTGTACCACTAGGACCCGTGGTAGGAATGGCTTGCCCTTGAGCTTGCCCAGCAACTATACGAGTCAAAATTTGTACTGCATTTCTAAGATCTTGATCAACAACATTAATAGGTGGCTCTGGGGATATAGTTCTCCTCTCCCTTATTTCTTCCGGAGTGGAAGAAGTTTCTGATGCATGCTCAGATGGAGCCTCACTTTGATTAGCTGGTATAGTGGGTGACTTACTAGTCCCCTCTCCGGCCGCCACATCTACTTGCTTACCGGTATTCTTACTTCTGGTAACCGGAATCATTACTATAATAAGAGAAACAAACGGATTCAGTGGTCAACTATGACTTCATATACAATATAGGCTCTATCGCACGATCTAAGACATGAAGAAAAGAGACAATTCCTAAATGTCCATAGCCTCCTTTTTATAGATGTGGTGCATGACACATCGATAAACAAGACTCTACGTACACACGGCTTTGTAGACTCACTAGGACAAACTTCTCTGATACCACTTTTGTCACACCTCAAATCCTATTGGGGCGGACTGGCACCAGTAACCGAAGAGGCCCGGGAGAACCAGCTCATAACCTTATACTTCCCATGCATACCTCTATGACAACCCAAAATTCAGACAACATCATGTCGCATATAAAAGGAAATAATCACCTGTCTAAGCTCGAGCACACATATATATGTATATACAATACTTGGCCGTTGGAGCCATCACGTCTATTAACAAAACACCACCTTGACAGTACATTAGGTCTACAAAGCCTCTAGATAATACACAAAGTTTAACTAAGGTCGGGACATACCTCGCCATACAACTAACTTCTATACAATACCAAAAGTGACTGGATATGACACGGAAAGCCCCAAAGCAAACTGGAGCTCACCAAAAGCAGCTGGATATCCTGGCTCCTACTTGTACGGTGTATGAGCTGAGGTACCTGTGCCTGCAACATGAAATGCAGGTCCCCCGTGGGGGACGTTAGTACGAAATATGTACTGAGTATG
This sequence comes from Capsicum pubescens, assembly GCA_030864215.1. NCBI lineage: Eukaryota > Viridiplantae > Streptophyta > Magnoliopsida > Solanales > Solanaceae > Capsicum > Capsicum pubescens. The sequence continues at coordinate 314,572,101 of CM061548.1, read as the reverse complement.
TAAAGCTGTTGATAATCACATATGATATAAGAGCTCAATAGAAATCAGAAATCAGAAACAAGTGAATAAATCGTAATAGGAGTGGACCACACTTACTAGAACTTGTGACAACCAGTACATTGTATTTATTCAATCACTTTACCTTCGTTCTTATCATCTTTGTAATCATAACTGTACTGTACTGTGACCATTAGGCTGCCTTCAGTACATATCAACTGGGATCGACCCATGATAGGCTTATTCCCCTGGGATACCACCCGATAAGAGAGAACTTCCATTACTTAGTTCAATTAATCTTTGAGATTGTTATTTCGGTCGCCACCACATTTTTGATACTTTGAAACAATGATACATCAATAAGAGACATATAAATAGACCATCAATGCAATAACAATGAAGTAAGAACTCATTGGCACATGAATGAAGTGTTTTGGATTCATCAATGCCATAACAATGAAGTAGGAACTTATTGGTATATCAATGAAACGTTTTGGAGTCATTAATAGCATATGGATCTTGTTTGAGTAACCGGATACCTTCTGACATTCATTAGTGCAATAAACATGTAAGATTTGGAAAACAAGTAAGTATTGGAATGTCTTGACATCTTGTAGGGTGGAAACAAGTTCATTGGTAACGTAGGACATCATACAAAACCATTATGGATCACATGTTATTGAATAACTTTGGAAACTTTCTTAATAGAACAATTGTTCACTTTCATGCCAAAGATAGGTATAGAGTATGCTTTACATACCTGACTGTCAACCTTCAATACTAGTCCCAAATGGACTTCCCGTCTTTTCGGATTACTTGTCTACAATGAACATATATAGCAATCTAGTATTAGCAACCAAACGTCACAATTCAATTATTTGAATTCACCAAACCAGTGGTTAAGTAGTAAGCCTTAATTACACTATAAAGGGTGTCACTTTAACCCTTTTATACTCCAATTACATTCACATGCCATGCATATTCATACAACATCCTCCAATATCAAGTTTGGATTCATTTATCCTTCCAACCAGTCCATTAAACCAAATTGAGCCATAGACATAAATAATCATCAATTCAATAGTATATCACCATATCCACCTTCCATAACTCAATTACCATATCCACCTTCCACAATTCAATACAACCAAACCATGCAAAATAGTCCATAACCCTATTTCCATCACCTTTCAATAACAACCAATACATATAATCTTCTATCACACATATACATATGGAAAAGAACAAAGGCAAACAATATTCATACTTTAGAATTCACCTCTTGATTATGCAATCCTGTTTACACAAATAATAGGTGTCGTTCGAAACTCTCGAGATGACAAACGCAGTTATCGGATTACTTTGGAATTTCTATGGTTGAATCAAAAGTAATTTAAAGGTTAAATTTGGCTAGGGTTTGTTCTTTCTCAATGATTGATGATGAAAATGAGTTTTTGAACTCATATACATGTATATATACACATATTCCCGTCCATAATATAATAGGAAATGACCAAAATGCCTTTAAAATTTAAATAATGTCAAATCTGTCCTTTGGTGGACTGTTTTGATAAGCTAAAGTAGATCGACCATAACTCTTTGCTCCGATATTGGATTTGGGTGAAATTGGTATCTTTGGAAAGATAATTCAAAGGGATTTCATTTCATATAAAGTAGGCCACCCAGTTCGTCATGTACAAGGAGTTATGGTCATTTGAAGTTGACCCTAAAAATCTGTTTTGATAGGCTGAAGTAAAACGGGTATAACTCCTTACTCAGACGTTGGATTTTGATGAAACCAATTTCATTGGAAAGAAGACGCAAAGATATTTCTTTTCATAGGTTGCAGCTCTCCCAGTTCATTATATTAAGGGATTTATGATCGTTCGAAGTTGACCCAAAAATTTGGCTGGCCTCAGTAGTTTGTGTGCCGGAAATTTTCCTGCACATTTACTATTTCCAAATATCCCGACCACCGTTTTATAGTTTTAAACGTGCTTGATTATATCCGAAACCTATCCATTTTTGGAAATCTTTATATCGTTGGAAAGCTTATTCAATAACATTCGCATGGAACCATCGACGGGCAAATTCTGGTATAAATAAAATAAAAAATTAATTCCATATAAATAAGACCAATACACGTACTTGAATATGTCAATACACGTCCTTGAATACGGGGCGTTACACTGTGCTCTTTCTACGTCTTTGAACTTCAACACTTCGAAGAAAATATGATCAGGTACACCTGTTAATTATTCTGACTTAGAAAGTTTTAATTGCCCTACGTACAAACATGTAAATGATGAAAAATTAGAGCCAAGAGCTAAAAAGTGTATTTTTCTTAGATATGCATCTAGGTGAAATGATATAGACTTTGGTGTCATGATCTCAAATCATCAAAATTTATAATTAATACAGATGTAGCCTTTCTAGTTATTTTAACAAGAACAAAGAACATGATATGTATAAACAAATAGATGTTGAGCTTGGCATACCTTCTGAGCTAAGCTCGTCAACTGTGAAATAAAATACAATTGAAACTTCAAATGTTGAGCCAAAAATTATGACTCCTAAAGTTGAATCAAATGAGTATTCCACAATAACACAGATTATGAAGATAAATTAACAAACCAGAAAGGTATGAAGATTATGTTGCATTTACTTTTCAGTTGCATAAAAAACTGAAGAAATTGGAGAACCATTAAATTATTCAAAAGCAGTTTCTGATGTCGATTCATCCAATTGATTGATTGCAATCATATATCATGAAGCTTTATTATTTAGAGCCCGTTTGGATATGATTAAAAAATAACTTTTATAAAAGCTTAAAATAAGTGCTTATAAATTAAGCAGATATATATTTGAATAAAAGTGTTGAAACTGAAAAAAAGTTGTTGGTGTATTTGGTAAACAAGTGATGTTAAGCACTTTTGTTTTGTCAAAATGACTTAAATGTACTTAAAGTTGTTAACATCATAAATATGGTGAATTATTTATAATTTTTAATTCTAATAATTCAAAAATAATTTCTATTTAAATGCATTTTCAATATAATGTGATTATGTGAGGTCAATTTATAAATATAAGTTATTTTTTTATTTTCAAATGGTAAAAAATAAAAATTGTAGGACATTTTTTTATATAAATATAGTATTATATTGTAATATTACAATCCGAAAGTTGAATATCATGGCAATTGGATCCACTCAACATTCACCAGTTTTTTCTTTTTTAAAAGATTCTATTTGAATGGATGGAGAAGAACTTACCACAAGTTCGATTTGACAATAAATTTTTTAAGCAAACCTCGATGTAATGATAGATTCGCTGAAAAAAAGGAAAAAAATGAAGAGGAAATTGGAGGGAAGAGACGAAGAGAAGCGGCAAAGAGAAAAAGAAAGAAAAATCATATATTTAAGGGCTACAAGTTCAGGGTATTGTTGGAATTGGAGAAAAATATAAGGGATAAAAAGATAAATATTTTGGTCAAATCCAAAAGAATTTTAATCTAAAAAATAAGAAGTTGGGGGTACCCAACTTATCACTTTTTATTTTTTAAATCAGTTTTTGATTTTTTTAAACACTTTTTAATACCAAACACCTAAAAAGGCTAAAAAGGAGATTAAAAGTTGGTTTAACCAAATTTTAATTCTATCCAAACAGGCTCTTAGAATATGTTTTCGCGCATCAATACCAATATAATTTTAACTTTTAATTTGATATCAATAAATTTGCTTCTTAATTATTAGTGTGATAATGAATTATCATTATGTTATTTTGAGATTTTTGTAGGAGCCTCAAATTTCAAAATCTCCTCTATATGTCTATATAAACATATCCATATTTATATAGCTAATTATAATTGTGACTACTTAAATATATTAAGTAGGAACCAACAATTGTTGTTCTATGTAACATATTTAGGCTTGAACTATGAAGTGTCTTTGAACTATCAAGAAACAAAGCTTCTTTTACAGGATAATGATCGGAACTACAACAACAACAACAACAACCCAATATATTCCCACAAAGTGGGGTCTGGGGATGGTAGAGTGTACGCAGTCCATACCACTACCCCTAAAGAGGTAGAGAGGCTGTTTCCGACAGACCCTCGGCTCTAGATACAAGGCAGGATACAAAAGCATAGAACCTGATAAAATAACATAGGTACGACATCCACCAAATATTGTACATTGCCAAACAAAGGTCACCAACATCCACCTAACTACTGACTACGACTCATCTACACCCTTGGCCCTCTATACTAATGTTTTTCCTCCAATCTTCCTATCCAGAGTCATGTCCTCAGTCAACTGTAACTGCTCCATGTCATGTTTAATCACTTCTCTCCAGTATTTCTTTAGTCTACCCCTATCCCACTTGAAACCTTCCAAGGCCAACCTCTCACACCTACGAACTGGGGCATCCGTACCCCTCCTCATCATATGACCAAACCATCTCAACTTCACTTTCTGCATTTTATCCTCCACAGATACCACTCCCACCTTCTCCCGAATAATTTCATTTCTAACCCTGTCAGTCCTTGTGAAACCACACATCCAACGCAACATCCTCATTTCTACTACTTTCAACTTCTGGATATAAGAATTCTTAACCGACCAACACTCCACTCCATACAACATAGCAGGCCAGATTATAATTCTATAGAATTTGCCTTTTAGCTTGGGGGGCACCTTCTTATCACATAAAATTCCTGAAGCGAGCCTCCATTTCATCTAACCAGCCCCAATACGGTGAGAGACATCCTCATCTATCTCTCCATTCCCCTGAATCATAGACCCGAGATACTTAAAACTACCCCTCTTGCAAACCACCTGAGAATCCAACTTCACTACCACCTCCTCCTCGCGCCTCGAGTTACTAAACTTGCATTCCAAGTACTCCGTCTTGCTCCTGCTCAACCGGAAACCTTTAGACTCCAGGGTTTGTCTCCAAACCTCCAGCTTATCACTAACCCCTTGTCGCGACTCATCAATCAAAACTATATCATCCGCGGAAAGCATACACCAAGGCACCTCGCCTTGTATATTCTGCGTCAACACATCCATCACCAAAGCGAATAAAAATGGACTAAGAGTTGATCCCTGGTGCAAACTTGTCAAGACCGAAAAATGCTCAGAATCTCCTCCCACTGTCCTTACCCGAGTCTTTGCTCCCTCATACATGTCCTTAATCGCTCTGATCTACGCCACCGGGACCCCTCTCACCTTCAAGTATCTCCAAAGAATCTCCCTAGGGACCTTGTCATACGTCTTTTCCAAGTCAATAAACACCATGTGAAGATCCCTCATTCTCTCTCTATATACTGCTCTACCAGTCTCCGCACAAGGTGAATTACCTCAGTCGTGGAGTGACCAGGCATAAAACCAAATTGATTCTCCAAAATAGGCACAATCTTCTTCAACCTTCGCTCCACCACCCTCTCCCAAATCTTCATCATATGACTCAACAACTTAATACCCCGGTAGTTGTTGCAACTCTGAATGTCACCCTTGTTCTTATATAAGGAAATCATTGTGCTTCATATCCACGCCTCAGGCATCTTTGCTGACTTGAAAATATTGTTAAACAAGTTGGTCAGCCACCTCAAACCTGCCCCACCAGAGAACTTCCAAAAATCCATCGGAATCTTATCGGGCCCCGTTGCCCTGCCCCTTCGCATCTTGTGAATAGCCTCACTGACTTCATCTACCTTAAAACGCTGACAAAAGCCAAAGTTGCGACACTCCCCGGAAAGCTCCAACTCCCCTAACACCACACCTCTGTCCCCCTCATCATTCAAGAGCCTATGGAAATACGACTGCCTACTTTTCTTAATGAGGGCGTCTTCCACCAAAACTCTGTCATCCTCCCCCTTAATGCAATTCACCTGGTCCAGATCACGACCCTTCCGCTCCCTAACCTTGGCAAGCCTAAATAACCTCTTCTCCCCGTCTTTCTCCTCTAACCTCTTATACAAACTTTCAAAAGCTGCTGACTTAGCTGTCATAACTACTAACTTAGCCTCCTTTTTAGCTAACTTGTACTCCTCCCTGCTCACCCGTTTCTCTTCTCCATCCTTACTCTCAACCAACTTAGCGTAAGACGCCTTCTTCGTCTCCACATTCTTCTTAACATCTTCATTCCACCACCAATCCCCCCGATACCGGCCATACCAGCCCCTCAAAACACCCAACACCTCCCTAGCAGACTCCCTCATGCAACCATCAGCCCTATCCCACATACTATCCATATCCCCCCTATACTCCCACACCCCCTTCCCCTCCAACTTCGCCCCTATCTCTAAAGCACTAACCGGAGTCAGACTGCCCCACCTAACTCTAAGTCGACCCTTCCCACCCCGCCTCAACTTGCCTTTCTTGATAATCAAGTCTATCACCAGGAGTCTATGCTGGGTCGCAAGATTCTCACTCGGAATTACCTTACAATCCTTACACAAAGCTCTATCCCCCTTCCTAAGCAGCAAAAAGTCAATCTGAGTCATGGTTATCCTCCTACGGAAAGTAACCAAAAGATCGGAACTCTCTTCTGAAAAAGGATTAGGCGTATTTTAAAGGTCCAATTATTTAAATACCTTTCTTATTTTCTTTAACTGAGAAACCTAAGTACCTTCTAAAAGAGTCATAAGTATCACTTCAAACAATATGAGAGAAAACATAACAAATTAATCTCTATTTTTTAATGTATATAAACAAAATGTCATTAGTTTTCATTTGGTGGACATGAAACTGACATAGTCTTAAGTGATATAGTCAGTAAAGGGATAAACGTATCTAAATACACATATGCTTAAGGTGGATAAAAATACGTAGAGGAATAACGATCCATGCTTTTAAATGTTTTAAGAAGTTGTTAGAAAATTATACATATAATATTCTTAATATAGAAATTCTTGACGATCATATTTGGAGAGGTCTATTTCTCAATTCTCCACATCATGATTAACCCAATCATGACTCACAGACTTATATTTCTATTTGAGACAAAAGTGTCAGTCGAGGATAAATATTAGTATTTGACACCAATAATTAATTTTTCTTTCCACTTTAGCCACCACCATCAGTCCATCACCCTAATTAATGAATTGATAATTTATGACCCCTCACCCTATTAATACTACCATAATTAGTAATAGTATTAATTTAAAGCTGTTATATCATATCATAAATTTTAAATTCTAGATCATTTTGTGTCTATGTGAACATATTCATGTTGTTATAGTTAATTATAGTGTGACAATATTGTTATTTTTATTATTAATTTTTTTGTGTAATTACTCTTGATCTTTAGTTATTTAATTTATTATGAAATATTGTAGAGTCACCAAATCTCAAAGTATAATATTAATTGATGAAAAGACTTTACAAAGAAGGAAACATAAAATCTTACCTCGCATGGTTAACATAAATTCATCATATTACACATTCAAATGATAATTAAATCAATGTATCGGTATAATAACATACATTCCCATTATTTAAACAAGTATTTTTATTATTTTATATTAACTAGTGCAATATACACGTGCAATGGACTAGTATGTATATATATATATATATATATATATATATATAGTATATTTTTCCGTCGAAAGGGGTTCGGCCGAACCCCCTAAATATGGCTGGTATATACAGAGGCGGAGCCAGCCATATTTAGGGGGTTCGGCCGAACCCCCTTCGACGGAAAAATATACTATTTATCTACGATTAAAATTATTTTTTATGTGGTTATAGTAGGTGTTGAACCCCCTTCAACTAAATTTTTTTTGAATATTGAACCCCCTTAATTGAAATCCTGGCTCCGCCTCTGTTAATATATATATATATATATATGCAAAGGAATGTGCCTGATTTTTCCAATGCAACGATATATATATATTGAGTGACTTTCTGGGATAAAAGTCCAAAGTTGAGTGACTTTCTGGGATAAAAGTTCAAAATTGACTTGACCATTTGAGTTATTAACTCTTTCACCTCACAACAATACAACTCATATTCTCTAATTTTTTTCCCTCACAGATGACTGACTATTCACTCTTTCCTTCACTTCTTTGATGTACAAAATGAGGAGCTGAAGAGCTCCATTTATAAGATAGATAGCCGTAACAAGTTGTGCAAGAGGGCAACTTGTAATTACTGCCCAAAACAAGCTTTACATTTATTTGTTTTTTTTTTCTTTTTATGGGGATGGACCCCATAACTTGTTCTCCTAGCAACTAGGAGAAAGAGAAAAGAAAAAAAAAGTTGTTAGGTAGGTTAGAAAGGATCCCCTTGTTTTGAGGGGTGATGAGATAATTAGTCAACCAAAATGAAATAACTGCCTAAAGACTTGTAGGCTATTAACAATGATAGCCTCAAGTTGTTCCCAGTCAAAACTTGATATGCCTATACATGGGAAATACTAGTCATCAATAAGAAAACATTAATGTTAATGCTTTTAGAAAGATGGCAGCGAAGGCAAGGATTTTCGCAGGTCTTTTTCTTATTTGCATTATCCTCCCTTCGCTGGCCTTAGCATTTGTAGATCATTTTCCTGAAGATCGTCTAGAAAACGAGTCCGATAAAAATGATGTACGGATCCATGTTAATAATGTTGCTCATGTCAGCAAAAAAAAAATAAAGAAAGAATTGAAGAAAAGGGCAAAGCCAGTGCATGATTTGTGGGAAGACATGCCTGAGCATGACAACCTCATTGAAGAAAACCAACCTAAAGAAGATGCTGCACCCGTAACACCAACAACGCCTGTGCCTCCTGTTGATCCAACACCTAATCCTGTGCCTGTGCCTCCTGTTGACCCAACACCTAACCCTGTGCCTGTTAACCCAACACCTAATCCTGTGCCTGCAGGATATCCAGGAGCAACTCCCCAAGCGCCTGTGGCAAAAGGATACGGTGGTGCACCTATGACACCTAATCCATCAGACCCCCAAACAAATGTGCCTGTAGAGCCAGCTCCTGAGCAGGACCATCCAACACCAGAAGATATTAAAAAGCATCGCAAACATGCTGGATTGCAAGTGGGATTTTACGATGACACTTGCCCTAATGCTGAGAAGATTATTAAGGATGGCATGGTCAGAGCTTTTGGGAATGATTCCAGCATGGCTGCTCCAATTCCCCGCCTTCTGTTTCATGATTGCTTTGTCAATGTAAGTCTTCAACCTTTACCTCTGTATGCTCGTTCTATAATTGATCTTTTCAGTTACAAACATACATGGTAAAACTTTGAAATTTTTTACAAGCTTTATATCTTTTTGGGTCAGTTTCATTGTCAAGATAAATGTTCCTGATACTACACTCACGCAACTAGCAACAACGGAAAAAAAAATCACAGGAAATATTCTCGCAAAAATTGTAGGAAAATGCAAACCAACTCCACTACATCTACAATACAACTTCCACTTACACCACTTTCTTTCTCAGGAAATAGGTTTCCTGTGCTTTCTTGACAATCGAAAGAAATTTTGAGATCTAATGAAAATTCATTTATCTTATGTACAGGGATGTGATGCCTCGCTGTTATTAGACCAGACACCAAGTGGTGAAAGGACAGAGAAGCTTGCCAACTCCAATGGTCTAACGGTTAGGGGATTTTATCTCATTGACCAGATCAAGGCTGAGCTTGAGGCAGAATGCCCTGGCATAGTCTCATGCGCTGATCTTTTGGTATACTTGGCAAGGGATGCCTTTGTTGTATCAGGTGTCCCTCACTACGACGTGCCTGGTGGACGTCGTGATGGAATGGAATCCCTTGAAGCAAATGTTGCTGACAACATCCCACTTCCTACTAATACAGTGGACCAGATGATTGACCTGTTTAAAAAGAAAGGCATGAATGAAGAGGATTTGGTTGTCCTAATTGGTGCCCACTCCATTGGAGTAGCCCATTGTTTCAGCTTCCGTTACAGATTGGATAATCCGCAGAAGGCTACATTGGTAGATCCAAGGCTCGCTGGAGTTATGAGATTCACATGTACCAGCCCAATGAGTACTGTGGCTTTTGATACCACCACACAGTACAAGATGGATTCCATTTACTACAAGCAGCTAGCGGGGAAGAGAGGATTACTTGAATCAGATGATCTTTTGGGTGAAGATCCCAGAACAAAGGACTATATCCAGAAGTTTGGTGACGATGAAAAGGGATGGTTCAGTAAGTTGGGCAAGGCCATGAACAAGCTGGCTTCAATACAAGTGCTAGCAGGAGACCAGGGGCAGATCAGGAAACAATGCCGGGCTGTCAACTAAACACTGGATATAACAACTCTCTTAACATGCATCAAAATTGAATTGGTTCTTCACTTATTCCCCCCCCCACCCCCCCACCCCCCCAAACCCTAAATTTTACCAAGAAGCTCATAGGACTAATATAACAAACATACAAATGGTGCATGAGAGGTGTAGGTTGCTCATCTGCAACAAATTAAACAATATGTACAAAGCAAATTTTTGTCTGAAAAGAAATCACACTTTTGTGCTTTCCAACTCTACTCGAGATAGCTAATCTAAATGCTTCAAACCAACAATTCACGGGAAAAATGGTCCAGTACAAGTTACAACTGTTTGCTTGTTTTGATGAAGCTTATGAGTAAATTGCAAAAGAAAATGAAATTGTTTCAAGAATTAAGAGGAAACCCAGCTATGATTTTTATATATCTCGGCCTTTTGGTGCAGCTACAGCACTGTATTATCTCCCAATTCATGGATGACTTTCTCAATTTTCACCAGCATATCTGTCAATATCAGGATTTCTGCCAATTAGTACTCTAAACCAGTCAAATCAGACCTGCATATGGCTGCTTCATTTAACAGCAAGAGATTGTATTTACAACTTGTATAGATATAACTCAGCAACAATTTTGAACATGGTTTCATGATCACTTCAAGAATAGTACCTTTAAGGCTTTCCCATCCAGTAAAAGGAAAAAGTAGTTAAATCAAAAACAAAAATGACTGAAATATCAAATAATGATGGGCAAGCTCCATCAACCAAAACCTGGTAAAGGGGTATTAGTATTTGAAGATATACCTTGGAATGAAGAATCTTCAAGATATTTCTGCAAGATAATTATGCACGTGGATCATACATTGGAACACAGTTTCTATAAGTTTGAGCCAGTATCCATTTAAAATTTTCATAAAGCAGAAAGTTAGTTGATCTTTATAAAATATCTAAACAGAAATAATACCGCAATTTGGTCTTTGAGGTCAATCTCTTTCGTCATACTTGACTGTACAGCAGCTGCGTTCAGTTAAAAATTATTAATGGTGTTAGTTTTAAATCAGAAAGTAGAGAATGTCATGACAAGTTGACCAATGTAAACCACCTTGATCAATTTCAGGGCAGCAGTTCGTCAAGAAGGATGTGAAACTGGGAGGAAAAGCTGAAAGAATCTCCTCAGCTTTGCTACTTAGTTTCATTTCCTCTGTATTATAAGAATCTTGAGAAAATTCAGGTAGCAAGGTCAGAGGCATGTGATCGGGAGTAGAGTCCCCTGAAGTTGCACATATCCATCCTTCATTGTCCCTGAGAAAATCAAACCTTCAGTAAATTATACACTGATAACTTAATATGGTAAATTCTACACATCTTGAGATGGGAGTATGTGTTAAAGCAACTGCGGTATATGTCACCTGTGTGAAGATCCATCCCAAGGAATGAACTCAGATTGAGAAGATATTGCTGAATCCAATTCAACACATGGAAGAGCTTCAGATCTTGTATTGTCCAACTTTCCCTACAAATTTCACATACGAAAAGCACGGGAAGGAAGAAAGTTGTATAGTATTAGGGAACAAAACCCACTGTCTGAGAGAAACTTGTGGAGCACATCATAGAGATTCAAGTACCTTTAAAACATTCATGAAATTCTCTATCTCGTAGTTTGTCAAAAACCGCAGGATGAATTTCTGAATCTGCAAAAACAAAAAGACAATTGAAGTCCAACATTAATGGTTTTGCATAGAACCTTTACACATAATTCCCCTTAAAAGGATTAGGAGATAAGAAGCCTCTGAAACTATCCAGTATGACAAAGCCTCAACAGAATAATATCCTAAATTTGCAAGTTAAAACACACATTACAACTAGCACTAGAGTGAACGATTCAACACCTCTAACAGTTCAATGAACTTAACTGCCCAGGCTATGTGATTTCTGAAGAAGTGTGTCTGATCGTAAGTCCTAGATGGTACAGAGCTTGGATAAAATGCATTACTCAAGTTACCAAGCCCGGTGTGAGATGGTTCAAATTCTTTAAGCAAAGGATATCACCACTCTCATGTCAATGCACCTAAAGAGACTTGTTGAGGACAATTATCTTACTAGAATAACTAATGACATGGAAAACTATCTAATTCAAGTTTCTTCCGTGCAATACTTCGCAACTATTTGCCTTTCTCTGTTTCTTATTTTAACTTCAGCTAGTACTCACTTCACCTATATGAGGTTTTACTTCTCTAGAGCAACTTCCACTTTAATCCTATTCTTAATCTTGTTATTTCTCTACAGTGTAGCATCCTTAGAAGGCGTTTCGGCTGTGAAAAGAATAGGGGTTCAAAGAAAGCTTGAGGTTTATCGCACTTAAAATTCAGTATAACCACAAAAGAGCTAATGCTCACCTGGCCAACAGAATCCCTATAGCTCACGAGGACAGCTCTACTTCCTCTTGCTGGAAAACCTGATACACATGAGACTTGAGGCCATGAGAACATCAACTGTGAAATGTAATGTTCTTCCTGCAAGAAGTAAACAATGAAACGAGAAGTCAGAAGCATGGGATTTCTCTTTTAGCTTCTCATGCATAAACCCTGTTAATTGTCACATCATTAAGAGTTTATGAACCACTGCAAGTGACATCTCACATCCATTGCTTGTAGACCTGCAAGACGGCTATGCAAAAGCAGAAATGATAATGCACAGAGAATGCTTGTGGTCTGTATGAGAAAACACTTCGACCTGTGCAAGACAAGTTTATCTCACAAACAAGGCGTAAAAACTGTGCCTGCAGCATCTTATGCTACAAAACGGAGAACTAGTACACCAAGAATACACTAGGCCACTAGTATTCAAGAAAAATCAGCATTGCCCTCCTGCAATATTTTTCAACAAAGCGCTTAAGCATATTCATATTGCTTCTGCATTTCTATGTGCCCGTGATATTTTTACGATCAGCAATATAATTTTCCCTCCTGGGGAAACGACAGCATTATTGATTTGTCCAACATAACGCGAAGAAATCGCAATGATTATTTGGCCAATTTTAAACAAACCCAGAACACAACTTTTGCATTCAACAGAATCAATAGCAGATCTCCAACACACTAAAAGTGAGATCACATAGTGTCAACAAGTGGAAGCAAAGAGTTAATTGACTTTGCAATCCAAAGTTACATCAAGTTAGTTTAACACAATTACAGTGCATCATAAATTTCACATGGAAAATAACATTGGTACTCGAAATTATGCAAGTCTATCTTCTAATTCAACTAGATCCTTCAGAAATTCAGCAAATAGGTGTATCAATAATAAAGATGACGAAAACAACATAGAGGAAACGGAAAGAAGCAGTTGATGCTCACAATGTCTCTGTAAGCGAGAGCGAACACAAAGAAAAAACTGCAAGAAGAAACAAATCAAATCTTAAGATCTAAGTGTCAACAAATTCAAATTAAAATTAATTACTAATACTCTATAATGGAAAGCTTTCACCAAAATTAAAAGAACTGGCATCAGAAAATTCACAATCAGTGACAACTAACATTCAAATTCAAAAGTTACGCATTTCCATTTTCGATTTCAACTTCATCTTAGAAGAAACAAATTCTATCAGTCCAAAACAGAAACACGAAAACAAAACTAAAGCAGTTCATCGCCCATAAGGACTCTGTAAACACCGAATGAGGACAAGTATGAAACAGCGAGAATGAGATCAAATCATAAAATCAGAGTATCAATCAATCCAAACAAAATTCAAAACAAAATTTTCCCCGGACCCACTTGGTGGAATATACCGGGTATGTTGTTGTTGTTTGTTAAGTTCACAAACAATGGAAAATACTACTCCCTCTGTCTCAATTTACATCAAACAGTTTATTTTTTACCGTGAATTCGGGTATAGAATCTCGAAAAGTACTATATAAGTCACAATAATCCACAAATCAAAATATTTAAAAATTATATTAAAAAACTACTGTCAAAGAAATATAGTACTTATTTGAATCTCGAAATTCGAAAGGTGACATATAAATTGGAACAGAAATGGAGTAAGTAGCATTCAAATTATATGTTTGCTAATTCAACTTCAAACTTGAGAAACTCAACCGACAAATAAATCAATCAATTTGGAGAAATATATAAAGATGAAACTACAACCATGAGGTCTCAGTTCAAATCCCGTGGAAACCCAAAAAGAAAAAAACACTAGGTAATGATTCTTCCCATCTGTCCTAACTTTAATAAACGAAGTTACCCGATTACTATTACTTGGTGGAAGGTTACATGTATCAAAGAAATTAGAGAAGGTACACAATAGCAGTAGAAATTAGAGAGCCATGAAGTCTCACGTTCAAATCTGGAATCCCCACGAAAACAACAACCAAAAAAAAAAAAAAAAACTAGGTGATAAGTCTTCTCGTCTATCCTAGTGTTGATGAGCAGAGCTTTGATGTCCAGGCCAGCTTTCGCGCACCTCAACTAAATCCACGGATACCTATCACCTCCCTCTAACAACAGATACTACTAGGTAACTCTGTCCACCAAGGCTAGGACAGGACAGATGGGAAGAATCACCTAGTGTTTTTCGCATCTTCTGGGATTTACACCTGAAACCTCATGTTCTCAACCTACTTCCTTGACTACTAGCCACCTACATAATATCCGGTCGAGGTGCACAAAAGCAGAAACAAATTAGAACCATAAGGTCTCACATTCAAATCCAGCAGAAACAAAAAAAAAAAGAACTAGGTGATGATTCTTCCTGTGTGTTGTAGCCTTGTTAGACAGAGTTACCTCGTACCCGTAGAATTAGTCGAAGGACACGAAGGCAGAAAGAAATTAGAGCCATGAAGTCTCACATTCAAATCCCCACGGAAACAAAAAGAAAAACACTAGCTGATAATTCTTCTTATCTATCTGACCTGATACTTGTGAAATTAGTCAAGGTGAGCAAAAGCAGAAGAAATTAGAGCATAGAATGGTAAGCACTCACAAGGATTCTGCCACGAAGAGAAACAACGAGGATGAAACCGCGATTGGAACCAAAGCTATTAGCGCGTAGTTTGAGAGAAACGAGAGAAGCAGAGGAGATCCATTTGCGGCCTTTAACGTACTTGCTACCGAGTGAAGAACGTGAGATGAGAGAGGAATGAGTGGAATGTGGAGAAGTTGGACAGAGGATGAATCGAGCGTATTGAACTTCCCAGTGGTTTGTTACAGTGGCGATTGACATTGATGAAGGCAGCGGCACTTGCTGTGACGTTGGAATTCGTCGCTGTGAATGTGACCCCGCCATTTTGAAGAGTTGCATGCGCCAGCTTAGGTCACGCTTAAAGCAACACTATTTCTATTTCTAATCCAATATATTTAAGTTTTGTTACTACTAATTTGTCTCCTGGGTACTATTCCTTTTTTTTAATACTATTATTACTATTACTATTACTACTATTATTTTTATTTCTATTATATATATATTATTTTACTACTATATATAAGTGAAAGTTGGGATGACTACCAAGGGTATTTCGATAATTTAAGTCACCCAACTTTCACTTATATAGAGTAGTAAATAAAATGGTTACGCATGCATATAGTTTCTTTCTCATATTTATTAGTTTTATCCTCATTTTTATGGTACAATAAAATGGTTACACATGCATACTACTTTTTCCTTATATTTATTAGTTTTGTCTTCATGTATTATTTTAATAATATTTTAATTTAGACCTTTGTAATTGAATTATATATGATAGTATTTTTTTATAAATATCTTTTTATTCCTTATTAAATGACTACGAAGGGTATTTCGATAATTTTATGGTGCAATAAGTGAAGGTTGGGGTGACTACCAAAGATATTTCGGTAATTTATGTATTATTTTAATAATATTTTTATTTGGACATTTGTAATTGAATTATACATGGTAGTATTTTTTTATAAATAACTTTTTGTTCCTTATTAAATGACTACCAAGGGTATTTCGATAATTTTATGGTACAATAAGTGAAGGATGGGGTGATTACCAAGGGTATTTCGATAATTTTAGTCACCCCAACCTTCACTTATATATAGTAGTAATGTCTTTTTGTTTCTTATTAAATGACTACCAAAGGTATCTTGGTAATTTTATGGTGCAATAAGTGAAGGTCGAGGTGACTATCAAGGGTTTTCGATAATTTTAGTCACCCAACCTTCACTTATATATAGTAGTAAATAAATAGTTACACATATGCATATATTTTTTTCTTTGTATTTATTAGTTTTGTCCTCATTTTTATGGTGCAATAAAATGGTTACACATGCATATTACTTTTTTGAGAAAAGACATCTTTTTCCTCGTGAACTTGTCCTCCAAACTCACTTTAACACTTAAACTTAACTTTCGTTTATTTACCCCCTTAACAACTTTCAAGTGAATTAAATTCACCCCTTATGACTGATGTGGCCATAAAAAAAAAGCGAGTGATTTTTTTTTTAAAGGGCTAACTTTATTGTTATTATTATATATATATATATATAATAAGAAAAAAGAAACCCAACCCATCTTCACCCATCTTCTTCCTCACCCATCTTCTTCCTCACCTGCACCCCGTACCCCTAGTCCCAAAACCCTCACCCCTTCTGATCGTTCTTCATACACCACGATCCCAATCTCCTTTCTCTTTCGTCTAATTTCTCTATCTCCATTTCTATTGCACTTCATCAATATATTTCTTCAAGAAAGAAAAAAGTATATATGAAAAAGTTGTGAATTTCAAGACACTTTTTTCAAAATCCATTATTGAGAAGAAAAGGAAGAAATACATAATCAATTTAATTCTTCACAAATCAAATAATTTCATCAATTTTACAATCTCTCCAAAAGTTCAAATTGTAATCCAAATCTAATCGGTCAACAAAAGTTTGATTTGTCTGAATTCAAGCCCAATTTACTTACTCTTTGAAGAGGAGAATTCATTGAACTTACTGTTTGTATTGTAGAATTTATGATTTTTGATTCCTCTATTGAATTTTACATGTCTTAATCAAGATACATGAACAACTTATTTTGTGTATTTTTCGATAAGGTGGAAGGAGATAGGTGGTGGTCAACTGGTGGTTGTTGTTTTTCGGTGGAAGTCGATTGAATCAGAACAATTGATTAATCTTTTGATCGTTGATTTTGTAGTTTAGGGGCCGGCACCAGAGTTGGTTCACCGGAACAATGAGCTCCGGTGATCGAGGAAGTATTTTTGGATATTGTTTGAACAATGAGTTGGTCGCTGATTGCTTGTTGTTGGTTGAAGAAGATAGAAAATTGGGGGAGGGTTGAAGAAGATAGAAAATGTGGGGGGTGGGGGGATGGGGATGTATTTTAATATATATATATATATATATATATAAAATATTTATATATATTTATTTATATTTTATATATATTTAAAAAATATTTTGCTTGCGTGGCATTGAAGTGGCGCTGATGTGTGGGCGAGTGTATCACACTCTCCGTTGTGAGAGTGATATTCAGTTTTGAGGGGCGAAATTAATATACTTTAAAGATGTTAAGAGAGGTAAATAAACGGAAGTTAAGTTTAAGTGCTAAAGTGAGTTTGGAGGACAAGTTCAGGGGGGGAGAATATCTTTTCTCTACTTTTTTCTTATATTTATTAGTTTTGTCCTCATGTATTATTTTAATAGTATTTTTATTTAGACCTTTGTAATTGAATTATACATGGTAGTAATTTTTTATAAATATCTTTTTGTTCCTTATTAAATTACTTATTTTTTTATACCCAAGGGTATTTCGGTAATTTTATGGTGCAATAAAATGGTTACACATGCATATTGCTTTTTCCTTATATTTATTAGTTTTATCCTCATTTTTATGATGCAATAAAATAGTTACACATGCATATTACTTTTTTCTTATATTTATTAGTTTTGTCCTCATCAGTAGCGGATTCAGGATTTTTGTCCAGGGGGTTCGACATATAAAGAAGTAAGCATATATAAAAAGTACATTATAAAAATAAAGTGTACACCCGCTAAATTTTAACTTGCCTTATCATGTCCTTTTAACATTACTTTCAAGTTTTACTTTGCGAGCCTTCATAAAATAATGTCTTTTATTTCTTTCACTTTATAGTTTTATTTTATTTTAATATTTTTTCTTTCAAATTAATACCCTCACACACAAAAAAAAGGTTCTTGAAAAGTGTAAGCATTGAATTATTTATATTATAATATATATTTCATACTCAATAAAAAATACTGAGCAACATTAATATTAATATGTTGAATAATAAAATATATTTTAAAAGAACGAGCTATGTAATTCGATAAAATAATCTGTAAACATTGACAAAGCAAAAATTTTGTATATTATGTAAAACTAGTCAAATATATGAAGCTATTTTGAACAAACACGACACATAACGTATAAAAAGAAATATGCATAGTATTTTTTATTTATTTATCTGGGGGTGGGAAGGTGGTTGAGAATTAATTTGAAAATTATATAATTCTAGTTATGACTTTAAACTAGTATTGAGAGTATCGAAAAAGAAAAAGTTGAATTACCCAAATACTTAAAAAATAATAAATAAATAATTTTTAAATAAATATATAATAAGTACACATATTTCTGTAATTCAGTTAAAGAATTACCAAAAGAGATGCAACAAAAGGGATTCAAACCCGCGGCGAGGGTCCCGAAATGAACCCCCTGGGCCACTGAGCTACGCTTTTCTATTTTATTAAGGGGGTTCATTAAAAACTTTATATCCTTATACTTCAGCTTTGACCTTATATACATAACGTAATTTTTTGGTTGAGGGGGTTCGGGTGAACCCCCTCACCCCAATGTAGATCCGCCGCTGGTCCTCATGTATTATTTTAATAATCTTTTATTTAGACCTTTGTAATTGAATTATACATGGTAGTAATTCTTTATAAATATCTTTTTGTTCTTTATTAAATGACTACCAAGGGTATTTCGGTAATTTTATGGTGCAATAAATATTTCGGAATCGATGTATATCTCCTCAACTTATATATTTGAAACTTTCAAATGAGACACGCATCATGTACTTTTTCAGGAATGTCCAAATGAAAGACGTGCCGCCAATTGTAGTTGCAACAATCTAGCTAGATTTTTATCCACTTATATAATCACTTTTGTATTGGTTGGACAAGTCTAGCAAGCTCAAATTTGTTTCACACTGAATGTATATATTATGTTAACATTGATTCATTGTACTACATTTCTTTTCTTTTACTCCGATACTAAATAATTAAAACAACTAGGAAATAATCTGCTCCAAAGTTGAATCTCTTTTGCACATTAGTGTTGCCAAAATGCTCTAGCCTTGCACGGGCATGGGTATCTAGTAGACACTAAGCGAACTACTCCCTCCATCACAATTTATATCATTTATGATTTTTGGGAATAGTTGGCTGGTACTCAAAGTATTTGGAGTAATTTATACTCTCCCTTTTCATTTTATGTGTCATTATTTTTTTTTTCGTTTTAAAAAAATAACACCTTTCTTATTTAGTAATTATTTAAAATGGAACGGAGGAAGTATAGGATTGAAGTTTTGAGTAGTGTAGTTAAGTTGATCAACATTTTATGATTCAACATGAGATGAGAGTTTCGTCTATTTACGTTCATTTCAATTTGGTAGCCAGGATTGTTTGAGTTTTCAGACTATATTCTAAGTTTTGAATATTTAAGCGAAAACTGATTATTTTGACCTAAAAAGGTTCATGAGGTAACCATTGATAACAACTTCTTCTTTGATAAATTTGAGATAATACATTGAAACATCCCTAAACTTGTAGTCAAAATTTACTTTAGACCCTAAATTAATCGGGTAATTATTTACCCCCCTTAACAACTTTCAAGTGAATTTTTTTCCACCCTAATTGCTGACGTGATAATTTTTTAAAAAATCAGCGCGTTAATTGCTTAAAAAACATGAAAAATGGTGGGTCCCACCTTTTAATTTTATAAGTTTTCTTTATATATATATTAAATTAAAAAAAAATAATCAAAAATCCGCTTCCATCTTCATCTTCTTCATAACCACCCCCTTCCCCCACCCCCGCCCCCACCCCCACCCCCAACACCTCTATTTCTTCATCTTCTTCGTACCCCCCGCCCCATTTCTTCATCTTCTTCATATCCTCCGCCTCCACCCCACCCCGTTTCTTCATCTTCTTCATTTAGGCTAAATTCATTTTTTTTTTCAAGAACACCATTACTAAGCTCCATTAACCCCTTCCTTCATTATTTTTTTGCCTTTTATTTAATTTTTTCAAATGACTACACCAATTTGTGATGATAAATAACTTATGACAATTTATCACTTCCTCGTCTTGTGCTTATTGGAGCATTTGAGAAGGTTTGAAATAATGGTGTTAATGGTGAAAAAAATTAAAGGAGGAATCATTTTCATGGCAGATCGGAACAAAGAAACGAATATTAGTATTATTATTGCTAAATCATTTGGTAGATCTGGAATTATTGTGGATGAGTTTAGGTTTTGTTCTACTTGCAATTGTTGATTTCTAAATGTTGATGGAGGAACCATGACTTAATCTACATGAACAAGTTATTTATCAATTTTTTGTTAAATTCGAATCAAGTTATTGGTGTTAATGGTGAAAAATGGTGTTAATGGTGAAAAAGAAATTAAAGGAGGAGAAATGGGGGCTGGGAGGCTGTTAAAGAATCGAAGGAGGAGGAACGGGCCGGGGGGAGGGGGGCCTGGAGAAGAAGAAGAAGTAGGGGGTTCTTTATATATATATATATATAAAGTACAAATATATTTTTTGTTTTTTTTTTAAAAATATAAAAATAATATGTGTATTGGATTATTTTTTTTTAAATTACAATTTCTTACGTGACAATGACATGTCACTGATTTGGCAATGAGGTGGGGCGTGTGTACTTCACTCTCCGTAGTGAGAGTGGTATAATTTTTGTAGGGTGGAAAAAAATTCACTTGAAAGTTGTTAAGGGAGGTGAATAATTGCCCGATTAGTTTAGGGTTTAAAGTAAGTTTTGACTACAAGTTTAAGGGTGTTTTGATGTATTATCTCGATAAATTTAATGATTTTATCGCTGTGAATGTAATCCCGCCATTTTGAGAAATTGTACATGCCAGCTTAGATCATGCTGAAAGCAACACTACATACACTAAGCAAAGTATCTCAGTCCCAATTTATTTTCCCTCGACCCTTTTAATTAATTAAGTTGTTAAATATAGTGACTTAGAAAGTAGTTATAAAAATGTAAATTTTATTTTAAAGTTTTTAAAACTTATATGTTTGAATTTAAGGTCAAATTTTAAAAATGTTAATTGTGAGGCGTAAATTGAGAGATTGAGTACTTCTTTTATTAGTGGTAATTTGAACTTATAAAAACAAAAGATAAATGATTTCATATTTAGGATTTAATCGGTCTTTTAAATTTTCAAGATTATCATTTAGATAATAGAACAAACCTGTCCCAAATTTTAAATTTTTTTTGGCATGTATTCTTAGTCGTCAGTTAGGTAGTTAAGTGAGCAATAAAATATTTTATTTGTTTTAATTACACGTATTTCTTTCAATAAAAAGTAAAATTTTAGACATTTTCTACTTTAGGTTGAAGAGTATAATTAAAAGAGAATATATTTGTTGTGGTTAAACTCCCCAATAGACGAAAGGAATAAATAGAAGGTACAAAATTACTGCCTAGAAATGTTTTGCATACATACTTTTATCACTTATCATGATTAATGGATACATGTTCTTATTTGTTATGAACTAACAAAGACAGAACAAGAAGAATGAGGGAGAGAAGAGAGACAACTTCTTATTTTTTCTGGAGGAATAAAATCGAGAGATGAATTACCAAGGAAGAGAACTCTTTTATTTCTGGGCCTTAACCTTTGGAAAGCATTGAAGCTCTGAATAGGCCCCTGGACGAAGTTGAAATCCATAATGCTACTAAATCCCTCTCCAAAGCTTCTGTGCCAAATCAGGCCAAAGGCTGAATCTCTCAAAATCCAAAATCATCGTCTCGTCTAACAACAACCAAGCCACTAGGGAGGAATGTTCTTCTTTGTTAAACATTAAAGCTTGTGACTACTTTGAGAAATACCTTGGCTTTCCCATCTTCCACTCAAAACCCAAAAATAGTGAGTTTCAATACATCCTTGACAACATACATGCCAGACTAGCAGGTTGGAAAATAAAGATGTTAAACCTCACTGGTAAAACTGTCTTAGATAAGACCACGCTGGGAGTATCCCAAGTCATGTTATGCAGTACATTAGGCTACCCCAAAGAGTAATCAGTTCCATAAATAGAATTAAGAGAAGCTTTGTATGGGGTACCACAACTGAGAAAAAAAAGCCCCATCTCATTAACTGGGATACCCTGACCAAGCCCAAATCCATGAGAGGTCTGGGGTTACAGAACGTTGTGCTAAAAAATAAGGTAATGCATACCAACTTGGCCTGGAGAATGAACCACAACTTCAATTTCTTATGGACAATAATCCTTTTCACTAAATACTGCAGAAGATATAGAAGGCAACCCAAGCAGTAGATAATCTTTAGAACTTGGAACTGCATAAGAGAAGGATGGATAGTATGCACTACGAACCTTAGGTGGACCCTTCACAAGGGCACCAGAGACAAATTCTATGAGGACAAATGGATCCTCCACACGGGCTCCATAGGATCCCAAATTTATGGACCCCTGAACAAGGGAGAGAAAATTTTTACTGTCAATTCCGTCTATAGAAATGGCTTCTGGGACTTGAATCAGACATCCCTTTCTCTTCCCCATACACTAAACCTCAGTCTCCAATGCTATTTTATCCCCTCTAGAAGATCTCTTGAAGATAAAATCATATGGGATAAAACTCAAAATAGGGTTAGGTAGTGTTTATCATAGCTAGACAGACCCACTGACTCCACGGGAACAACCCAAGCAAAAAAGTTTCAGTGGATTTGGAAACTTAAAGTCCTGAATAAAATCAAAACTTTTGTTTGTTCCACCACCCGAATTTCCTATAAGGAAATACCTCCATAATATTGGCTTGAATATCTCCCCCCTTTGCCCCAGTGCAACACATATGCGGAAGATATCTTCCATATCTTCTTCTCTTACCAAAGAGCCTCATTTTTATGGAACTCTCTTGCACCTAAAAAAACAACTATTCAAAGCTTTGACTTCACCAATATAACTAGGATTAACTGTCTTAACACTTGGAATGCTCTTAAAGGCAAGAAATATAATAACTGGATTGATTGGGGCACTATCATCCCATTTAGCCTTTGGAATATTTACTGAATAGAAATGATGATTACTTCAACACTAATAATAATCCCATACTTATGGAGTACACCATTCACCAAGCCATGGAATATCATATCCTAACAGATAAAGGTAGCAATAGTTGAAAAATTTTCACCACTATTCAGCTGAAATGGAAGCCACCTACAACTGACAACTTTAAACTTAACACTAATGGATCTGTCAAGAAGAAATCGGGCATATGAAGAATAAGAGAGGTATTTAGGAATCACTTTAGGACCTGGAAATTATGTTTCATTAAAACCAGTGCCATGGTAACTGCTAACCAGACAAAAATCATGGTTATCTTAGAAAGTCTTAGATTAGCAGTTACCCATAACTTTAAACCTTTGGAAGTAAATACAGACTCAAAGAAAGTACTGCATATGCTACAAAATGATCATATACCCTATAATAACATTATTCTTGAATGCAGTACTTTGAAGCAGGAGCTGGAAGCTCTAGCACTAGTGCACATATGCAAGGAGAATGATAGTGTTGCGGAAAACTTAGCAAGTGAGGGGGCGAAGTCCTTATGTTTTGAACAACCACTTATTTTGCAAGTTCCTGCAGTGTATGCAGTGACACATATAACAACAAACATTTTAGTAACTACTTTTCCTAGAAAAATTACGGTCTATAATAACTTTTCAGCAGGGCAACTTGTAGCCAATAACACTGATGGGGCACCCCCGAGCCTACTATTATTCTTACTTAATTAAAATATCATTCATGTTTTACTGAAAAAAGGTTAGGATTTCTGACTTTTATCCTAATAAATATACAAGTAAACATTCAATATAATACAAATATATCTATAATAGGCTTTCTTGAATGTCTATTTGATAGATAATGTGTCATGTTAAAACCTTACTCGAAAAAATAGCTCAAAGCATATCTTCCAGAGTCTGAGCGGTCCTTTTCATTTGTACATCCGTCTGCAGGCGGAAAGCAGTACTACGGTTCACCTTGGTCCCCAAACCTTGCTGAAATGACCGCAAAAAATGAGACGAGAACTGAGTACCACAATCAGAAATAAAGGAGGCTCGAGCACCATGCAACTTCACGATCTCTTGATTAAACAATATCGCATAATCCTCAATAGAATAATAAGTCCTCACTGGCAAGAAGTAAGCAGACTTAGTCATCCTATCCATTGGAAAAAAATTTAGTGATGAAAAAAAGTATACATCTGTAATACACATTTTGGCTGCCTCATTAAAATCCTTACAAAAAAACCAATGAGACAAAACCTTGAAGAAAAAAAGAGTACATTGCATATTGGCTCCCCTTGATGAGAACATCAATTCGAAATCTTAAATCTTTGCATTCCAATCTTGTGCACCATCTTCTCGAAAGTTATAGTCGTATAGATTTTGTGAATAAATCAATTATATTATGTCTTGAACAAATTTTTTACATACCGATATCACTATTCCTTTGAAGTTCATATATGTAAAAAAACTTTGGTGAGATGTTCTTTGTTCTGTTTCCTTTTATGAATCCTTCCTTTAGTTGTGTTATGCAAGCACACTATCTTCATATAAAATTGTAGGTCTCTTGTCACATTTTAAATCACACTTTTCTCAAAACATATCATTGACTCAGTCATACACATTCTCGGCTTGCTTCATGAATAGCTATTATCTCAACATAGCTTGAATGTCATGTAAAAAAGTTCGGTATAACAGAAACCCTTCTTGACAATGAGCAATATATCTATATCGATTATATAAACATCATGCATATTTAAAAACTTAACAATATTCATTTGGATAAACACATTCATACAAGCACTTTCACTTGCAATATGCAATATGCAAGTGATCTTATTTCAATATCTTCATATAAGAGTAAAACTGTATCATGCTCATAGTCATAGCAATATGTATAAATGCACCAATTGCATAATATGATACTTCATAACCGTAAAAATCTGATATGTTTTTATATATTTTTATTATTTTTCCCTTTTCTTAGTTGTTACATTTTGATCATAAGGTGTGGGGATGATTGGTATGGTCCTCGAGGCATCTAAAAGTAATTTAGGAAAGTTTGAAACTCTCTAAGGCTTTAAAATCAATTCATTTGATATTGGTCAATATTTTGAATTTCGAGTGTCAGATGGTTATTTGGACAGTTTCATTAGAACCAAGTCGCGCGATAGCTCGGCCTGGAGCCTTTATTTTGCACTTCAATCCTCTATTTGAAAATTAGTTCAAATTAAACTTTTAAAAATCTGGGGAACTGATTTATTGAAAATAATCTCTTTTAAAAAATCTGTCATTGTTATTGAGTAACACCAAAAATAGTCTACTAGAATATACACTTTGTTTCTGTAAAGTCTCAAATAAATCTCAATAATTCATTTGGAGATATTTTCAGCATGCAAAACTAGCTAGTGCAGCAACATTTGTTGGTGTAAAGCTCCTTCTTAGTAAATATGGGCCCCTGACTACAACATAGAGAAGGATATTATCCTTTATCACGATCGTGAGGGGGTGGCCACGATCACAAAGAATAAGAGGAACCGGGTTGGGCATCATCCTTCATCGTAAATTGATGGGTTTAGGTTGTCAACCTTTGCGAACGTAAAGTCCTGACTGCAAATGCAATCAATAATTTAATTTCCCAATTAATATTGACCCTTACGATCGTGGGGCTTGGGTTGTGATCGCGAGATACTACCCACAGAATAGTATAAGAGCTCTATTTTTGTATTTTTCTTCTATTTTTGGACTTAGGAGCTTAAGAAAAGGTCAAATTTCAGGGTTTTCTTCATCATTTGTGCTTAGGTAAGATCCAAACCCTTATATCCATCAATTTCCATCAATTTTTATCTTTAAAATGCTTTAAAATCTTGGTTTTAAAATGAATTTTTAGGGTTTTTGTCGATAAACTCTTAAAATGATTTTTCTTCAATTTGAACATTGATTTCAACTCATTTTCAACTAAGTTTTCAGTTGTAGGTTCCTATTGCTATGGGAATATGTTTCTAAAATAAAATTTAATTTTCACCCTTTTTTTAAAATCTATTTTTTTGGATAGATTTTGGACTCGTTTTAAATATAGCTAGCTTCCTTTTGACAAGTAGATGATATTTTTGGTATTTTTAACTCGTGCAAGGTCATTCAAAGAGGAAAGGCTTCAGATTGGGGGCTCAAGGATTAGATTTCAATGCTTTGAGATAGGTTATGGCATAATTTTCTTCAGACTGGATTGGGTAGTTAATGAACTGGTAAAACATGCTATAGGTTAGAAAATTAGACATGTAAATCGTATTTTGAGATTATCATATTTTATCATGTTGCCCATGTGGGGGCTTATATGCTCATTATTATTAACTTGAGAGGTGGTAAATGTTATGATGCCCATACATGAGATTTATTTGATGATGCCAGGCATTACTTGTGCATTATTTTTCATGTTTTACTGTTGTATCACACAAGTAAGGACTTGGCTAGATATTATAGGCGTTGTTCGAGAATTTAATTGCCTTTATCATATAATTGATACATAAATGAGGAATTTTATATGATACTAGTAAACTAATTCGCGCTTCGCGCAGTTATAAAAATTAATAATAAACTTACGATATGACATTATGTAAAAATCTTGAAATTAAAAAAGATTTATGAAAATAGAAAATATACACTGAATTTGTGATAGATGTATATAGATATTAGTTCTATAAATTTAATCAAATTTAAAATTTAAATTGTTTGATAATGTTAATAGGTCTAATTTCACAACTTCAAGCACCATACTCTTATAAATATTTATATCAGCAGATGAAGCAAAAACAAATAAAATAAAATTGGTTACCATATTATTTTAGACATTTACAATTTAATAATTAGTAATTATTAATGATTAAAAGTGAATCATTGCTTTGCTAAAAGGCAATGAAATTTAGTAAATTTAATTAATTAATTAATTATTGATTTTATCAAAAAACTTCTTTTGATAATTATTCTTTTGATTTTAATTTGTTTACTTCTCACATTTATTCCTCTCCTTTTATCTTTTGCCATTGATATTCTATCTTTATTGTCTTATTCGCTTTTCGTTGAGCATTTTTTTTAAATAGTAAGAACGTAACTTAAATCATACTAACAATTCTCTTTGAGCTTATTTTTCAAATTCCTTTTTAGTTCTCTTACACCTCCGTCATTATTCTATCTTCATCTCATGTACTTCATCTAATCGAATTTTGCAAAACTTCATTTTTTTTCCTCCATCATCAAGTTTTTTTTTGAGGAAAAAAAGTACAAATCTTAAATTACTTTTAGTTATAATCTGTTTATTGTTGGAGATAATATGAATTTTTTTATGTAATTTAAAAGAGCACAAAAATAAGTTTAATTCCTTCCAAGAATTTATAATAATCGAAAACCCATATAAATGATCATTATAATGTAACATAAATACCACAAATTCTTAAGATAATGAAGACTTTTCAAATGTCCATTATCATGCACACAACTATTAAGATATAATTAGTTTTTTTATTTTATAAATGAAAAAAAGGTCAAAAAGGAGAAAAAAGGTAGTGACCTTCTAGGATATATATATATATATATATATATATATATATATATATATAATATTGTGAATATTCAACTCCATCATTGCATAAATATATATGTAACTTTTGTTATATTTTGTTCTTCATCTTACAACATCAAATCTTTATTTACGTGATTTTTTTTTCGTTCTTATAAATACAATCCACTTACATGTGATCCGAATGATATTTTCAAAAACATGTTTATTATTTCAATTAAACTTAGCATAACTTTACTAAAAACAAACAAAACTACTTAAAAATAATACATTACAAAAGAAATACTTAAAAGAAAATACTTAAAATCGTTGCTTATAAAATTTTGATCACTTGCCATAACATGAAAACTGCAAAATAATTTATTTGGATCTATATAATACATTATCACTAAAAGTTCAAAGACTTTATTAGAAATCAAAAATTTAAACACCCATAAGAAGAGGAAAAAAATGATATACTTGAATTTTAATTAATTAAATATTTTACAAAAGATAAAAAAATTAACAAAACAGATTATATTAAGAAAGTGAAAGGAGATTTTGCCTTAATTAATTAATCGGATAATTCACTATTTAAAAATCAAGAAAAAAATAGAAAAGAATAATTAGTTGAGGATATTTTTTTTACTTGACTTTTTTTATATGGCTTAATTATAAAGAATACTAATAAAACTAAATGATAATAATAAAATTATTTAACATTAGTTCTTTTCACGTGAAATTAAATTTATAGATGTAGAGTTTTTTTTAGTCGAAAGAAAAATAACTTGTAAATTCATACACTATTTTGGTCAACTAAGCCTTTATGAGAAAGATAACGATATATTTATTATCATTCTTCATGATTTCAAGAAATATCAATTAAAAGACAATTTAATAATATCTCCATAATTCAAATGCAACTACACACGCCACTCAACTAACCTACAAAAGAAGTACAAAATTAAAATCAGTGAGATGAAAAATAGAAAAAGATCATAATTTAATACACTATAAACAATTGATATTCTTATCTTTTACAACATAAGCTAAAAACATAAAAGAACTTCAAACACAATTCAATAATATAGTATTTTCAACTATAATCAATAAAATTAAAATGATAAAAGAAAAAAATTATAAATAAATATTAGCATCTAATAGTAAGAAAATCAATAAGATGTTAAAATGGATGGCAACAAAATGCATTATTTGTGCCATTCGTAAAAGTGACAAACAACAATCTTCAGTTAGGAAAGATTATATATTCATCACACTGAGTGAGAATTAATTTTATGTTATTTAATTATATATTTTTTTTATTTTTAGGAGATAAAATGGTATATGTATTGTAACTGATTTTTTTTCTTAAATGGAGATTAATAACATTGATGTGAAAAGGAATTAAATGTGGCTATCCCCCCCCCCCCCCCCCTCCCTCCTCTCTCTCTCTATCTATATATATATATATTGCTTAGTCTATATTGCAACGACATACAACTTATATGTAAACATGAGTGATGCGGTCTAACTACAAATATTTTACGTCAATAAATATTTATCTGATCTCTTTAAGAAATTATTATAGTCTCCTCCATTTTAAGATTCAATTAATATATATCTTAGTATAGCTAGTATATTATTCATGTCAATAATGATTTAAAGTTACAAAAAAAATATAATATTTCCTCTATGCTGATTTACTTAGTTTGAATTTCTGAAAGTGAAAATTGCATATAAATTGAGATAGATATAGTAGTAATTTGTGATATCGATACTTAAGTAGTTAGTAAATTAGGAAAAAGAAAATTGTTATGATTATATAAAAATATAGTCATATAATCTAAGAGCACAAATATTCAATCTTGTGTCAAGACATCCATTAGGCATCCTATACGTTAATATTTCAAGAAATTTTGAACTTCCAAATAACATTATATGTTAAACGCATATCAATTTTAATTTTTTTTCAAACAACAAATATCAATTAATAAACTTTAACCTTCTTCGTAATTCTTTTCTTATAATATCATAATTTCTATTAGCGTCTCTTCCTCTTCTCTTATTAAAGGCATTTTACATTATATAATTCTTTTAACAGGATATATATGAAAATTAAAGTAATTATTTTTTAAAGAATTAAGAAGACAAACTTTCAAATGCTTACAGTTTATAGGCCTAATTGGTGAAATACTAAGCGAAATTCAGTTTACTATACATACTTACTAATATAAATTTAAATTAATATTTCTAAAACATGCATCTCTACATTAAAAAAAAAGAAACATAAGAAGTAAAAAGGAAGCAAATAGAAAGATACCGACAATTACAAAAATGAAATTAGAGAATTTTAAATTAATATTTCTAAAACATGCATCTCTAAATAAAAAATAAAGAAACAAAAGAAGTAAGAAAAGAAGAAAATAGAAAGATACAAATAATTAGTCAATTACTAAAATGAATATTAAAGAATTTACAAAGATGAAAAATTGAAAAGTAAAAGTAAAAACTTACAATTTTATATTTGAAGAATCTCCTGTGTGACAACATGCATCACTAAATAAAAAATAAAGAAACAAAAGAAGTAAAAAAGAAGAAAATAGAAAGATATACATAATTAGTCAATTACTAAAATGAATATTAAAGAATTTACAAAGATGAAAAATTGAAAAATAAAAGTAAAAACTTACATACAATTTTATATTTGAAGAATCTCCTTTGTGACAATGTGTATATTTCTTAGTTTTAAAATATAAATAAATATTTAAATAAATATAAGAGATTAAAAATAACTGCACTCTTACTGTTTAGCATTTTTGTTCTTTCTGCAATCTAAACCACTTCTTTTTCTTAACATGAACATAAGATATTTTGAATGAAAAATCAACTCTGAATTCTTGCTTTTTATAGCAACTTTTCAATGGGTTCATATTTATTAGTATTAAATCAATACTTAATTACTAATCACGTAATATCATTAACTTGACACTTTTCAAAAATTACCGTTACACTTTTAAAGTGCATGCATTGTCAAAAGTGATAAAATGAAGGACAAGTCAAAGATTGCTAATTTTTGGGCTATTTAAAAAATAAATAAATAGATAAATAAAGAGGAAAAAGTTCAAAAATAGGAGAAAAAAGATAAATATGTTTCTTGGCCTATGAGGCATGCCACATCAGCATGCCTCTAATCCTCCTTTATATATATATATATATATATATATATATATATATATTCTTGATGTCTTACATGATTATTCATATCAGTGGTGCCGTGTTATGACTTATATTCATGAGTTATTGTCATATGGAGTAGATTATGAGTTTATTCATACCTGTATTGAATTAATATCTATCTTCATACTTATTTATTGTGAGAATTATATCCTTAACTTATCTATAAATTTTCATGATAAGTTGATACCATTGAGATCCTATGATTTTGAAAGAAAAATGAAAATTCTTTTATAAAACCCATGGTCTGAAGTCATTACTGACAAGATGGATTGTGAGATATTGGAAACCTAGGCCGAGGTTATTTTTGAGTAAGGTTTGTTAAAATTATAAAAGTATATGGATTACGAACCATCAATGGGTCTTGTCTGAAGCGCTGCGGCTTGGAAGGTGTAAACATAAGTTCCACCATACTACTCATTAAATTGGAAAGTCTGTCTTGTACTTGTTGATGTGTACCTTATTTTTCCTTATGTATATGTATTGCATCTATGGTTGCCCCTTAAACATTATATTGTAGGCCTATTAGTGGAGACGGTGTGTGCTACCATTTGAGAATTTTTTTATTTATAGGTTATGTGCTCATAGTATCTTTTACTTATATTATTTTCTACTTTGCTCAGTCGGCCTATGATACCTACTGAATATAAGTGGACCGCACCCCCCTACTATGACCTTTCAATTTAAATTCTAGTTCGAGTACAACTCGCGGCAGCTGAGTTTGTGCCACCAGTGAGGACATATCGAGGTACTATTGAGCTTCAGCATTCGAGGTGGATTTTGGAGCTCATCTTATCTTGATTTTCTTTATTTACCTTTTGGAGACAGGCTTATCTATCCTAGTATTCTGAGTTGTATTATATGGTCTTTATACTTATGAAAATACATCTTGGAGATTTTTTTTTTTATATATATATATATATATATATATATATATTGTTTGGATGCTTATTTATTATGTGTTATGGATTGACTTTATTCTAGAAGTCTCGTATTTATGGGTTTACTTTCTTTTTATTGATTTTTTCCTTAGTTTTGTGGGATTTGGCTCGCCTACTAAGGCTGGACCAAAGTAGGTACCATCATGACCTCAATTGTAGGATCTTGACAAATTGGTATCAGAGAACCAAGTTCTCCAGTCCCATAAGTGAAAGAGCAGAATGTCTAGTAGAGTCTTGCGGATAGGTACATAGACGTATGTATCTATCTTCGAAAGACTATAAGATGTCTTTAAGAAAAAGTTTTTAATTTTATTTTTAATCTGCAGGTTGTTTATACTCAATATTCTAAAGTTGTATTATATTCTTTTCTACACCAATGGTGAGGACTAGGTCCAAAGATATTGAGGATAGTGAGACAACACTTGTTGTTAGAGACCCAATTAAGGGGAAGGTAGGGGGTGTGGTTGACCCAGAGATAGAGGACGGGAACACGGAGTTTCCTCAGTTAGAGAAGGTTCTAGGATTGCCTCCCCAAACCTAATGTAATGACTCGAGATTACCCCCTAGTCGTTACACGGTGCTTACGGTCCCGAGAGACCATAAGCTAACCCATGAGCTGGTACCTGCTGTGAGCAATGAATAATATAATCATGAATGTGGAAGAATAACTAAAATTTCATAAGGTATAATAATGAAATAACTACTGAATTATGAATCTGATAAAAATACTGAAATTTGAATAGTCTGAATAGCTAACTGTAGTGTTTGAAAAACCTCTAAACTGGATACTGTGAGTTGATAGGACAAACCCCAACTAACTCTACTAACTACTGAAATAAAGGCATGAAGTAATATAATCTATCCTCGGATGATGAGGACTCACCATTGCTACCGTACTGTTGATAAATCTGAGAATCTAGCTGCGATCCGAGAATTGAGCGTCAGCACCTATGATATGAGACATCATAGCACAAAAGAAAAGGTATGCGATCAGTACTTTGAATATACTAGTATGATAAATGAGGTAGGCTGATATGCATGGTCTTATGAATAGGAATGATAATAATTAACTGGATATACATGTAAAGCATGAAGTAATGAATAAAGAGCATGGAATCTGTAGATACTGAAAATGCAGGAAAATCTGTAAATACTGTGGATGCATGACCAAGCATATAACATGAACTGAGTAAAATTTGTAAACTGATATACTGAGATAACTAAAATCTGTATGCTTTGGTCAAATAACACTAAGACTGAATAACTGTGCTGGGACTGTAACTGAGACTATATCTGAGGCTGTGAGAGGTATCATCTAACCGACATTCCCCAATTTAAGCTAATCGGGGTCCAACCTATAACCCCAATTAGAAAGGTGTTAATACTATGCCACGGGTACTAACAATAGCTGCGTGGATCCACTAAACTGATATAATGTCCAAAGGACTAAGAGTGTCAAGCCTGAATTGACGGGTGACCCCTGTGAGATAGTCAAGCCTAGTCTGATGGGTGACTACTTATATCCTACGCTGGCTACGTAGTTCTGGAGTATAGGGAATTCTACTAATGACTCTGCCTATCTTACGGGGAAGCTTCCATCCCTACACTCGCTCGGTGCTAAATCCTACTCCCAACGTAAAGACACTGAGATACTAGACTGTTCTGAGTTGAATAACTGATATCTGACTATTCTGATAATACTTATAATATAGTCTGAAGACTATTCTGTAATGTACTGAGGCTATTTTAAATAAACAGCTATGGTTTTTGGGTATTCAATACCTCCAGGACTCAAAATAACAATACTGTATAGACACTAAAGCTTGAAGGCCAAAACATGGAGGCTCTTATTAAATAAATCACTCTTGTAGGCATTTTATCAAACACTTGTAGTTCATGTTTTAAAATAATCATAGGAATGTATTGAACTTGTAGGAATAACATGAATTCATCATAATGGCATTAAATCATGGTTTAATTCAACAAATAATAATATTAAAACATGAAGGATTGAATAATAACAATAATTTCATGGTAACATGGTATAAAATCATAGTTCATGGAGATTCATGGGTGAAATCCCAATTTAAAACACAATAACTTGAAAAGATCACAATTTTATAATTTAAAAAGGTTGCTTGGACTCCATGGATGAAAGGGATCCATGGATGAACATCTAACATACCTGGGATGATGAATTTGGAAGAATTGATAGAGAGTTCTTGAGATTTGACCTTGATTCTTGAGAGCTAGGGTTTCTTGTTCTTAAAAGAGTGGATTTTTAATTTGAGAGAAAGTGAATAATGATGAGTATTTAGGTCAATTAGGGGTTAAATTTCGTGTTTAGGGCGAGTTTAGGGCTTAGGAAAAAGACCCAAATACCCTTAAATAAATTTAAAAACACAATCTGGAAACTGAAATCCCAATTTTTGGTCGCGCCACTATCGTGCCAAGCCACTGGAAAAGGGACAACTGGGACCTGGACAAATGCCGTGATGCGCCACCATCGCGGTAAGACTGTGGGTGCTAATTTGGCCATCTCCGCGATGCGCCATGATCGCGAAGGCCCACTGGAAATCGACAAATGAGAAATTGAACTATGGCACCATGCGCAGGATCACGGACCCTCACTGGATTTTGCCAATTTGGAGATTGGCCTTCTCCGCGACGCACTAGAATTTAAAATGGCGGGGTTTTGCGATTGAAACTTAAAATCGCCATAACTTCTTACCCGGTTATTGAATTTGGGTGAATTTTATATCGTTGGAAAGCTAATTAAATTTACTACACAATGGCAGGCTCTAAAAAGAAAAATAATGAGTCTTTCAAAAATTTCATATATAAATACTCATGCACTGGGACTTAGATTATGCTAGGGAAATACGGGGTATTTATAATATCTCCCCCTTGGGATCATTTGTTCCTGAATGAAACTGGTTAAGATGAGGAAACTGATGGATTGAGCTTACACACTAAATATGTATGTCTAATGCATGGAATGCATGACTGAACTGATTCATGAATGCACGACTGACATGAATATGGCGTGCAACTGAAACTGAGCATGATAGAGAAAAATCTTAAGAAAATTTGGTACCTGATACTGAATTTGGATTCGCGGAGAAGAGATAAGGGTTTTTGGTCTGCATATTTGCCTCTGCTTCCCAGGTGGCTCCCTCAACGGACTGATTCCACCAAAGAACTTTGACTAGTGGAACTTCTTTGTTCCTTAGTCTTCAAACTTGATGATCTAGAATTTTGACTTGAACTTCCTCAATGGAGACTGTTCTGAATATCTACACTTTCTAAGGGAACAACTACAGCTGGATCACCAATACACTTTTTCAACAATGAGACATGGAACACTGGGTGTACCGAGGCTAAATCTGAAGGCAACTCTAGCTCGTAAGCTACCTTTCTGAAATGACTGAGGATTTTGAAGGGACCGACATATCGGGGACTGAGTTTCTCTTTCTTGCCAAATCTCCTCACTCTCTTCATAGGAGAGATTTTCAAGAACACAAGATTACCAACCTCAAACTCGATATCCTTTCACCTCATATCTGCATATGATTTCTGTCATCTCTGGGAAGACCTAGACCTTTCTCTAATCAATTGAACCTTATCCAACGCATCAAACACCAAGTCAAGCCCTACTACTGCAGCCTCACCTACTTCAAACCAACCAATTGGAGATCTACATCTCCTACCATAGAGAGCCTCAAATGAAGCCATACAGATACTGGAATGATAGCTGTTATGTATAATAACTCAATCAAAGGCAAATGGTCATACCAACTACCCTTGAAATCAACAACGCATGCTCTCAGCATATCTTTTAGAGTCTGAATGGTCCATTCTGCTTGACCGTCTGTCTGAGGGTGGAAGGCTGTACTAAGGTGGGCTTGGGTACCAAGCCCCTTTTGGAATGCTTTCCAGAAGTGAGAGGTAAACTAAGTACCTCTATCTGAGATGATAGATAAGGAAACACCATGCATCCTAACCAACTCTTTGAGATAGAGATTGGCATAGTCCTCGGCTGAGTAAGAGGTATGAACTAGCAAGAAATGAGTTGATTTGGTCATTCTATCTATGATAACCCAAATAGAGTCATGCTGATGATGAGTACGAGGCAAACCTATCACAAAGTCCATGTCCACTTTCTCCCATTTCCACATGGGAATACTGAACTCCTGCATGGACCCACTAGGCTTCTGGTGCTCAATCTTAACTTGCTGTCATGTAGAGAACTTAGCTACAAACTCTGCAATATCTCTCTTCATTCCACTCCACCAATATATCTTCCGCAAATCGCAATATATCTTAGTGGCCCCTGGATAAATAGAGTAACGCGCACCATGCACTTCTACAAGAATTTGTTGCCTCAACTCATCTACACCAGGCACACACAATCTACCCTGACAATGCAAAACACCATCTCCCCCTTGGGAGAAAACCTCTACTTTCTAATCTCTGACTAATTCTTTTAACTTAACTAGACTGGGATCTTTATCCTATTTTTCCTTTACCTCAGAAACTAGAGATGACTCTGAGCTACTCTGCACCCATACACTCCCTTCTGCTGAATCGAGTAAATAGATACCTAGTCGAGAAAGTTGATGGACTTCCTAAGCTAACTTCTTGTTACCATCCTCAACATGAGATATACTACCCATAAACATTCTATTGAGAGCATCAGTCACTACATTGGTCTTGCCCGGAAGATATAGAACACTCATGTCATAATTCTTCAATAACTCTAACCATCTTCTCTGACGCAAGTTCAAATATTTTTGAGAGAACACATACTGAAGGCTTTTGTGATATGTGAACACATCCACATGCACCCCATACAAGTAATGCCTCTAAATCTTTGAGACAAAAACTACTGCCACTAGCTCAAAATCATGAGTCGAATAATTCTTCTCATGAGGCTTAAGCTGTATGGACGCGTAGGCTATGAACTTACCTCTCTGCATGAGGACATAACCCAAACCTACTCTGGATGCATCACAGTACACAACAAAACCATCTGAATCATCTGGTAGAGTAAGAACTGAAGCTGAGGTGAGTCAAGTCTTCAACTCCTGAAAACTCTTCTCGTATAAATCTGACCACGAAAACTTAACTTTCTTCTGAGTCCATCTGGACATGGGGGATGCAATAGAAGAAACCCTTCAACAAACTGACGGTAATAACCAGCTAACCCAAGAAACTCCTGATATCTGATGGAGAGATGGGTCTAGGCCAGTTTCTCACCTCTTCAGTCTTTTGAGGATCAACTCTAATGCCATTATCGAAAATAATATGTCCAAGGGAAGATACTGATCTTAGCCAAAATTCACACTTACTAAATTTAACAAACAACTGATGGGCTCTAAGAGTTTGCAACACTATTCTGAGGTGGTCTGCACGGTCATTTTTGCTATGGGAGTAAACAAGAATGTCATCAATGAATACTATGACAAACATATCCAAGTACTACTTGAACACTCAGTTCATCAAGTCTATGAAGGCTGCAGGGGCATTTGTAAGACAAAAGGACATGTCTAGAAATTTAAAGTGACCATACCGAGTTTGGAAAGCTGTTTTTAGAATATCATATTCTCTGAATCTAAGCTGATGATAGCCTGATCTGAGGTCTATCTTGGAAAAGTAACTGGCACCCTGAAGTTGGTCGAACAAGTCATCGATTCTAGGAAATGGATATTTATTCTTGACTGTGACTCTGTTCAACTGATGGTAGTCTATGCACATTCTGAGAGAACTGTCTTTCTTACGCACGAATAGAACAGGTGCGCCCCATGGGGAGACGCTGGGTCTGATGAATCCCTTATCTAGGAGATCCTTTAACTGTTCTTTTAGTTTTTTGAGTTCAACTGGATCCATTCTGTATGATAGAATAGATATAGGCTGAGTATCTGGGAGAAGGTCTATTCTAAAGTCGATTTCTCTTTCGGGAGGAACTCCGGGAAGATATTCAAAAAGTATATCTGAGAATTCATTTACTACTAGAACTGACTCAAGAGTTGGAGTTTCTGAGTTAGAGTCTTTGACTCGTACAAGAAGGTAGACACACTTCTTGGATATCAACTTTCTGGCTCTAAGGTATGAAATCAACTGACCCCTAAGAGATGTAGTACTACCCCTCCATTCAAGGACTGGTTTATTTGGGAACTGAAAATAAACTATTCTATTTCTGCAATCAATTGAGGCATAGCATGAGTGGAGCCAATCCATGCCGAGAATGACGTCAAAATCCATAATCTCTAACTCTACGAGATCAACTGAGGTAAATTTTTAAGATATTGTGACAGAACAGTTCCTGTATACCTGTCTGGCTATAATGGAAATACCTACTAGGATAGATATTGAAAAGGGCTTTACTAGAGTTTTGGGACTGACTCCAAAATTTATAGCCATATATGGAGTTACAAAAGAAAGAGAAGCTCCAAGGTTTAGTAAAGCATAAACATGTAAGTGAAAGACCTGTAATATACCAATAGCTATATCAGGAGAATTTTCCTGAGCTTGGCGGGTCTGAAGAGAATATAATCTATTCGGACGTTGATCACTGGTGGCACTAAAAACGGCACCTTGCTGAGTTGGACGACTGGATAGAACTGATGACTGATGGGACGTGCCCTGTTGGTGCACATCCCTACTTTTTTGAGAAACTACCTGATACTCCCGAATTTGATGGCCTGGCTTGCCACACCCAAAGCACACATCACTACCCGTTCTACGCTCACCCTAATGGTGTCTGCCATACTTCTGCCATAAGGGATTGGTACAAACACTGCTAATATTAACCTGGGACTTAGAGCCTGATACCCTATCCCTATTGTCATTTTTGAATTTAGGAACTGGGGCACTGGCTAAAGAAGGTACTGGGGCTGAAGACCTCTGATGAAACTAAGGATGGTTACCACTTTTTGACTTTGGCTGATTGAAATTAAAACTACCCGTCCTAACTCTCTTGTTTCCTCTCTTCATCTCCTTAATATTTTGCTCGTTTATCTGTTGAGCATGGACCATCAACCTAAACAAATCTATCTCACTAATTAACATTGCGGTCCTACACTCCTTGACCACACTATCAGACACGCCAGACATAAAATTACTCATCTTGGACCTACTGTCAGCTATTACATGAGGAGCATATCTAGCTAACTAAGTGAAATTGAGAAAATACTTCCTCACCCTCATGCTGCCTTGCCTTAATTTAATAAATTCTAACACTTTGGCCTCCATCAACTCTAATAGAAAGAATCTATCCAAGAAGTCATGAAAAACTCATCTCATTCTATAGGCCCTGCATCAACACCTCTATCAACTTTCCACTGCTTAAACCAAGTATGGGATGTATCCTATAATTGATATGCAGCAACCTCGGCACTCTGACTAGACGTTACCCCCTTAGCATCCGTGACCTTCTAAACCATATCTAAGAATTCATATGGATCCTCTTCAGACTAGGATCTCATGAAAGAAGGAGGATTCATCTGGGTGAAATCCTGAATTCTAGTTTCAATAGTATTGGCCACTGGGTTGGCCAGAACAGTGGCTGTTCATTCATTCTGTGCTGCTATAGAGTTTTCTAGAGTAGCGAACGTAGCCCTGAATTTTGCGTAAGAGACATGCTTTTCTAGAGGATCTGCCTGGACGGGCTGAGGGTCTGGCTGAGTTTCTATTCTTTTTCCGTTCTTTTTGGGAGGCATGTTCTGTAAATGGAAGAAAGAAATAGATTAGACTGAGATTTTAAATTGAGCTCATGCTCAATTACACAATATGAATACTTGAAAGTAGGGAAACTTTTTCCTAAATTCCTTGTAGCCTCTCGTCTATAAGTATGGCGCGCTACACACCCATGTACAAGACTCTACTCAACATGGCTTTCAGACTTCTTAGGACACTTTGAAACCTTAGGCTCTGATACCAAGTTTGTAACGACCCGAGACTACCCCCTAGTCATTACACGGTGCTTATGGTCCTGAGATACCACAAGCTAATCCATGAGATGGTACCTGCTGTGAGCACTGTATAATTAATCATGAATGCAAAAGAATAACTGAAATGCCATAAGGTTTAATAATGAAATAACTACTGAATTATGAATCTGATAAAAATACTGAAATCTGAATAGTCTGAATAGCTAACTGTAGTATCTAAAAAGCCTCTAAACTGGATACTGTGAGTTGATGGGATAGGCCCAAACTAACTCTACTAACTACTGAGAGAAAGATATGAAGTAATATAATCTGTCCTCAGATAATGAGGACTCACCACTGCTACCGTACTGCTGATAAATCTGAGAATCTAGCTACGATCCAGGAATTGAGCACCAACACCTATGATATGAGACACCATAGCACAAAAGAAAAGGTATGCGATCAGTACTTTGAATTTAC
Organism: Capsicum pubescens; assembly: GCA_030864215.1. Taxonomy (NCBI): domain Eukaryota; kingdom Viridiplantae; phylum Streptophyta; class Magnoliopsida; order Solanales; family Solanaceae; genus Capsicum; species Capsicum pubescens. Next base: position 314,531,401 of record CM061548.1, on the reverse strand, counting down.
TGGTATGTTAAATAAGGTAAACTGATATGCATGGTCTCATAAATAGGAATGATAATAATTAACTGGACATACATGTAAAGCATGGAGTACTGAATAAAGAGCATGGAATTTGTAGATACTAAAAATATAGGAAAATCTATAAATACTGTGGATGCATGACCAACCATATAACATGAACTGAGTAAAATATGTAAACTGATATACTGAGATAACTGAAATCTGTAGCCTTGGTCAAAGAATAGTAAGACTGAATAACTGAGCTGGGATTGTAACTGAGACTATATCTGAGGCTGTGAGAGGTATCATCTAACCGATATTTCCCAATTTAAGCTAATCAGGGTCCAACCTGTAACCCCAATTGAAAGGGTGTTAATACTGTGCCATGGGTACTAACAATGGCTGTGTGGATCCACTAAACTGATATAATGTCCAAAGGACTAAGGGTGTCAAGCCTGAACTGACAGGTGACCCCTGCGAGATAGTCAAGATTAGTCTGACGGGTGACTACTTATATCCTACGCTGGCTACGTAGTTCTGGAGTATAGGGACTACTACTAACGACTCTGCCTATCTGACGGGGAAGCTTCCATCCCTACACTCACTCGGTGCTAAATCCTACTCCCAACGTAAAGACACTGAGATACTAGACTGTTCTGAGTTAAATAACTGATATTTGACTATTCTGATAATGCTTATAATATAGTCTGAAGACTATTTTGTAATGTACTAAGGTTAGTTTAAATAAAAAGCTATGGTTTTTGGGTATTCAATACCCCCAGGACTCAAAACAACAATACTGTAAAGACACTAAAGCTTGAAGGCCAAAACATGAAGGGTCTTATTAAATAAATCACTCTTGTAGGCATTTTATCAAACACTTGTAGTTCATGTTTTAAAACAATCATAAGAATGTCATTGAACTTGTAGGAAAAACATGAATTCATCATAATAACATTAAATCATTGTTTAATTCAATAAATAATAATATTAAAACATGGAGGATTGAATAATAACAATAATTTCATGGTAACATGGTATAAAATCATAGTTCATGGAGATTCATGGGTAAAATCCCAATTTAAAACACAATAACTCTAAAAGATCACAATTTTATAATTTAAAAAGGTTGCTTGGACTCCATGGATGAAAGGGATCCATGGATGAACATCTAACATACCTGGGATAATGAATTTGGAAGGATTGATAGAGAGTTCTTGAGATTTGACCTTGATTCTTGAGAGCTAGGATTTCTTGTTCTTGAAAGAAGAGATTTTTAATTTGAGAGAAAGTGAATAATGATGAGTATTTAGGTCAATTAGGGGTTAAATTTCCTGTTTAGGGCAAGTTTAGGGCTTAGGAAAAAAAACCCAAATACCCTTAAATGAATTTAAAAACACAAGCTGAAAACTAAAATCCCAATTTTTGGCCTTGGCGCAATGTTCCACTATCGTGCCAAGCCACTGGTAATGGAAAACTGGGACCTAAATAAATGCCGTGATGTGCCACCATCGCGGTAAGCCTGTGGGTACCAATTTGGCCATCTCCGCGACGCGCCATAATCGCGGAGGCCCACTGTTAATCGATAAATGGGAAATTAGCCTCTGGCGCAATGTGTCAGGATTATGGACCCTCACTAAATTTTGCTAATTGGGAGATTGGCCTTCTCCGCGATGCGCTAAAAGTTAAAATGACGGGGTTTTGCGACTGAAACTTAAAATAGCCATAACTTCTTACCCAGTTATCGGATTTGGGCGAATTTTATATCGTTAGAAAGCTAATTAAATTTCTACGCAATTTTAGGCTCTAAACTAAAAAATAATAAGTGTTTCAAAAATTTCATTTATGAATACTCATGCACTGGGACTTAGATTATGCTAGGGAAATACGGGGTATTATATCTAATATTAATAACGTTGAAGATGATTATTAGATAGAGGATGTAGAGTTATCTCAAGTCCATAAGGTTCAGTGGACACCTCCCATGGTACAAGATCTATTAATTCATCTTTTGATCCATCTAGATAGTGTTACCTAGGCTGGCATTCCTTTGAGTTTATCAGGTATTCTTCAGACTTCAAGAGGTATCCAATCACCAGGATTGGCTTCTAATTATAGTATTCTGACTTTAGGGGTATAACCATCTTCTATGGTATCACTATGTGTTGATTCACTACCTAATAGTCTTATTGTTTCTCTTATTTCTTCTACCCCTCTGATGTCTTCTGATTATCCAAAAAGGTTGAGAGATTCATCCGCTTGGATCCTCCTAAGTTTAGTTGTTCTTTTAAAGAGGATGCCTATGAGTTTTTGCTTGACTATCAAGAGAGGTTGCACAACCTTGGAACCCTTGAGTCCAATGGATTTTCTTATACTATTTATTATTTTAACAATGTGTACAAACAGTGGTAGAGGTCTCTTGCTAGTTGTAGATTATTATGTTCCCATGCTATGAGATGGACTCAATTTTCTGAGGCTTTTCTGGAGAGGTTCATGTATCACAGTTTGAGGGATCAGATGAGAGATGAGTTTGATCACCTGAAGTACAAATCCATGACTATTACTAAGTATGAGGCATACTTTCATACTTTATCCAGATTTTCCGTCGCTAGTATCTCCACTGAGTTAGAGATGATTAGGAATTTTGTTAAAGGATTGTAGGGATCTTATCAGTTGGCTACAACCTAGATGGTACTTTTAGGAGATTTTTCCAGAGTATTCTAGAGCATACTAAGTTGATTGAGTTAATTAATCAGACTACTCAGAGTGGTGACAAGAAGGTGTGCTGGTAGGGTGAGTTTAGTGGACATATATCTCGAGGTAGGGATTTTCCTGGTAGACATTCTCATAGTTATCATGGTAGACCAGTTCAGGTAGCCTTACAGATTTTGAGTACGAGGGTTGTGTTTCTGTGTCTCTAGATAGCCAGGGTTCAGGTTATATGGGTAGAGGCTCTAGTTATGGGCCTTCAAGACATGAGGGTCATTCAGGATTTTTTGGGGCCTCTCAGCATGATGCGAGTAGCAGAGAATATTTTGTGTGTTATGAGACTAGTCATTATGTGAAGGACTTTATAACGCCCTAAGATTATACCCTGGATGTAACACGATTGTTGGAACCACAAGTGATCCCAAGACGATACATTGTAATGGCATAATTCATGAGAAACTAAATAAACCACATAAAACTAGAAATATTAAGTGGAAGCAATATCATTAGTTAAACTTGTTCAATACAACACTGACAAAAACATCTACAATGCTGGATTATACAAAAAGGAAATTGAAATTAAATACATTAATTCTGACTGAATGTCTATGAAGCCTCTACTAATACTGAATGTCTATGAAGCCTCTACTAATACTAAAACTACAAACTGACTTGAGTCCTCAAATAAAGAGAATCCGTCCCTTGTTCGCTAAAAGTTGTGATCTATTTGATCATTATTTTGTGAGTTAATATTGATATTTATATTCTGAAACAATATAGGCACATAGATGTATAAGTGGTCAGTAGATGTACTGAGCATGGTGGAATGCATATGCTATGCATAAGTAAAAAGGAAGTAACAAACCACACACATAGTTGAAAATATGTTAACAAGTATAAATGGTTCATAATTGTACATGACTGACTGAAGTAGAGTAAGAGCTGACACGATAAGAAAATATGAATGCCTGTGCAGAGAACCAATTATACTACTTTAGAAATTATGCATAAGACTTGGGCATGCTAATGAGTATAAATGACTCACATTAAACATTATGCATAAGACTTGGGCTTGCTAATGAGTATAAATGGCTCATATTGAACATGAAGTAAATTAGAAAATATAATGAGAACTAGCATGATACAATAACATGAAAATTGTAGTCTAGTGAGCCATTGTATACTTAGTTGAAATCTTGAATTTTTGTGAGAGATAATCTTAATCGACATGCCCCACTTTAGCAACATGTAGCCAAACTTGTATCCATTGTTAGGAGGGTGTTCAATACCTTGCTAGGGGAAAAGAACCATGATTTGACATAATTACTCATAGGACCATTTGAGGCAAAACATACTATCATACCTGCGGTGACACATAATTTTTGTGACTAGGATACAGTAAAAACTTGCCCCTCTATTCTAGATACTACTCTCAAACCATACTAATGCTCAAAATTCATCATGGATAAAAGCATGAAACCAATTTTAAAGTAAACTAATGACTGTAGTCCTGACATTTTGAAAATTAGTCAGTCTTATTTACTGTTTTATGGAACATTGATAGCATATCTGGATGTCATACTGCATAAACATTGATGGAATACCTGACTGTTATACTAATCATGAATCACATGGTTGAAACCCATGGGTTCATGATAGCTGAGACTATAATGTCAAATTATGTCAAACTCATGTCATTCATGCTAAATCTTGAAATTCACATCATCTTGTATAGCTCATGCAAAATTTTATAGTAAAACCCACAAGTCTTGTAACTCATGCAAAAACATGATTTTTTTTATGTAAACTAGGCTTATACCATGTACATGCTTGAAATTCATGCTTGTTCATGCTAAGTTATGCTAAATCATATTAAGAACATGAAAATTCTTTTATATTCATATTCATGTCATGCACTTGCTTGATATTTGGGCTAATCCATGTCAAAACAAGAACTTGTTTTCAATTTATGATTTAAAGCTTTAAATCATTCTAAGTACATGTAGTTATTACAAAATTTCAAAGGTTCAATACCAATCTATAGGAATTTCATTAACATTTAATCCAATCTTAAATAAGGGCTGGAAAACATATGAATACGAATGCAAATAAACCATGGGAGTTCATGAATATTATTAAGTAGGTACGAAAACTCACAAATGAAACATGGGGATTTGAATTACAAGACTTGAAGTTAAACTATAACACAAGAATACATATTCATGGAACTTAAAAACTTGAGTTTGGGTACAAAAATGAAATAATTATCTTTGTTGAAGTCCTGCATACCCGATCTTGTTGATTTCATGAAAAAAAACTTGAGTTTGGAGCCTTTGTAGTTGAATTTTAAGAGAAACCCTTATTTTGGTGTACTTGAGAGTTTGGGATAGGAGTGAACGGTGATTTTTTTAGTTAAGTGGTGAGTAAAATGTTTTGGTATAAGTTATAAGGTCATCTGGGGATCAAAAGGACCAACTTACCTTCGAAAAATGAGTTTAAAAGAGTTTTTAACGTCTAGAGACCCCCTAACGTGGCATGATAGACAACACACCATTTTAGCTCCGTGGAATGCTGATATCACACCAAAATAGCTCCGTGGAATGCTGATATCATGGACCCCTACTGTTTTATGGTCCTCATCTTATGCCACTTAACGTGGCACAGACCCTCTCTAATAAATTTGTCACAACTTTTTACTCTGGTATCAAATTAAGGTGAAATTAGATGTGTTGAAAAGATAAATAAAAGAAATTTAATTTGATGGGTCATGATCTCCAAAACTCTTTAGAACGTAGGAGTTATACTCGTATGCATTTGACTATAGATAGATTCTATTCAAGGATTCAATCGATAAGAAATCCTTCAACTTGGCTATGAGATAGGAGTTACTCGTGGTCTTAATTCATATCTAAGGATCTTCAAATATTAAGGAATTGATATCAATACCTATGTAAAATTAGTAATCATTAGATTTAGATCTATACATATTTGATTAAGGGGTCGTTCTCAGCTATAAAATTTAGGGTGTTATAATATCTCCCTCTTGTGACATTCATCCTCGAATGAAGGTCAAAGCTATAATGGACATATATATAGAGTAAATCAATATTTATTTTGGCTATCTCCACTTATACTAACATGAACTGAATTGTGCTAACAATAGAGTTCTACATATCAATACTAAGAGATGTAGAAACACGAGCTATAAGCATAAGAACTAGCATAGGCATGAAGGAGATCAACAAATATGTGAACTTGGCCTATATAGGTCTCTATAAGACTTGGAAATAGAACTCTTATAACATTTTGACGGAAGGAATCATAGGCATGATTAATGTGAGACATATGACATACGTTTAGAGAGTATGGACGATATAGTTTCAAACATAGGCCACACACAATTTGTAGCTTCTTGGCATAAAATATTGGTACCCTAGGAATGAGGTAAGGATAAGGCTACTATTCCTTAAGCGATACATGGATTTCTTCTAAGGTCAACTACACTTCTCCTCTTAAATACTGGATTTTATTAAATGCAACTTATAACCTTTACATGTGTAGTCAAATCACATGCTCTCTCCATGTTCAGGCCTAACTCGTAGTCACAAGGTACTACATATGAATCAAATATTAGTCTAAACTACGAGATTCTATATCCTATATATTTTCAGAGCTCTCATCTCAAGTATAATACTCCTTATCACTTTAACAATTAACTCCAAACTATAATCAAGAATTCACTAGTGCATAATGTATTCATCTACTTGTATACCAACATGACATTCAAGCCTATCGTTATAAATACATATGAACTTATAGCAACCAACCTAACTAAGAATTTTCTCATTTTCTCTAATACCTCTATCAATAACAATTTCATGAACTATCACAAAAAATGCACACTAAACTTCTCAACTAACAATTAGATATGCCAAAACATTGTATCGTCCTCTCCTCACATTTATAACCTTAGATATAATGAAAACACAATAATTTTCTATAATAAGGAATATTTACTCTCTCCCATCTAAACCATGGTACAACCATTTCCACTACCACTATGTTAACATAAGATAGGGTTACTGAAGGTCTAGAACATCAGGACCTAAATCATGAAAGAGTACTATACATAACCTTAACACTTAACTATGGCCTTAGGAGTAGAGTATTATAGGAATTAATTCATTAGAGAGACCTAAACTAAGGACACACATGACGTAATGTGATTTCATTAGTCATTAAGGGTGTATCATAAATTTATGGGGCTTAACATATTGAGAAATCATGGGTGCAAGAGTCATGAGTTGCATGTCATAGGATTGGAATTCATGAATTCATGAAGTGTGGATAGGGCTGTTAATTAAGTCTTTTACGTCTTATGCTAGGAACAAACAAGCTAAGTTATGCATAAATCTACATGAAGGGCATGAGCAAGAAGTATGATTATGGCACTAACATATAAGACCGAGTATGATTATGGCACTAACATATAAGGCCGAGTAGAGTGTTGTATTGATAGGAGCATGCTGAAGATGTTAAAATAAGAAAAAGTCTATGCATTCCCTTAACTCTTCTTTAGAACTAACTAACCTTACTACTTGAATCTTAAAACCTTACTGGTTCTACCCTCTATCATCTAATCATTAGACTAGCATTGTCTATTTAAGATTGTAGATATTCTTAGTAAACTCTAAACTAAGCCACCTCATCCTTCTTTAATGGTTGGAGTATACTAAACCCCCCTCTGAAATACTAGATCAAAATATAAAAAACCTAAGAAGGGGATCCCTTCTTTGATACTACTCCATAACTAACTACTCTATATGGAAATCATATAAGCCTCAAACTTGCACTACCACAATCATTAGGAAGATCACTAAGTTAGATTTATGCATATTTTAGGTCAACCTACTAGATCCATTCTATAAAACTAACACCATCATCACCACATAGTTGTTATCGGTATATTATTAGCAACCATAATTCAAACTTAGAGTCTAATATTGATCATGGACAACCACTCAATTTCTCATACACTATACAAACCTTCAACTACTAGATAGGAATCAAGGAAACACTAGTCCAACAAAACATATAATAACGTATAATCAACTTAAACCAAACATCCTATATAACTTTATTATACATGCTCATTCTTCTTTTATATACTTTCTAATCTCCCTTACCATCATACAATACACTATACACCTATTCACTCGTATGATATTGTCTAAACCTTTAAATCTTCAAACCACTCTATAAATAGTACACTTTTATACCCACACATCTAATGTTGGGGTTATTCTACCATAGGATTTTGAGAAAGGGTCTGAGAGCATATCATACCTTTGCTCAAATACACGACTTACATGAACTAGAGTAGATACTTTTGAATAACTAGCTTAAAAGAATTGAATGTCTCATCTCAAGATTTTGTGCAGTCACATAGATATCTGTAGATTCTGTTAGAAAAAAACCTGATCTATATGAAGTTTAAGCTTGACTATTTCTTTTCCCTTAAAAATAAGGCCTAGTTAGTTGAGACTGAGCAAATTCTCAAATTTGTGTAGATTTCATAGAGAACACCTCTACTGCACGAACGATGATATAAAAGAAAAAAATATTTCCTAAATGCCTTATAGCCTCTCAAAGAAAAGTACAAACGTCTTCATACCATTCTATAAGACTCTACTAGACACTGCTTCAAAGACACCCTAGGACACTTGATATCCATGCTCTAATACCAAGTTTGTTATGCCTCAAGACTACACCCTGGACATAATATGATGCTTAGAACTACAAGTAATTGTAAGTTGACCCAGTATATCAGCACAATTCATGTGCAACTGAATAAAATACATAAAACTAGAAATACTAAGAAGAATAAATATCGTTATCTAAACGTGTTCAATACAACACTGTGTAAAAATATTATAATATTAGATAATACAAAAATAAAACTAAAACCAAATGCATTAACTTTGGCTGACTGTCTATAAAGCCTCTACTAATGCTGACTATAGGTAGCCAGGACATGACCCCCAGCTATCCTTAAATAATACATACAAATAAAAATATAAAATACTAAAACTACAAACTAACATAATTCCTCAAATAAAGAGAACCCATAACCTATTTACTGAAAGCTATTATTGGTCTGATCATGATTTTTTAAGCTAGAACTGAAACCTATATTATGAAATAATGTATCCACATTGATGTATATATGGTCAGTATGATAGAATATACTAAGAACGAGGGAATGTACATGTGACACATAAGTAAAATAGAAGTAAAAAACCATACATAGTGTTGAAAACATATTGACAAGTATAAATAGTTCACAGTTATAGAAATGACTGTAATAGAGTAAGAGCTAACCAGATGAAAAAATATGAATACCTGTGCAGCGAACCAATTATACTAGTTTTCATAGGACTTGGGCATGCTAATGAGTATAAATAACTCATATCAAATATGAAGTAAACTAGAAAGCATAATGAGACTAGCATGATACTGAAACCTGAAAATCATAGTATAGTGAGCCATAGTATACTTTGTTAAAATCTTTTTTTTTGTGGGAGATTCCCTTAACCAACTGCTCCACTTGAGAAATATGGAGCCCAACTTGTAACCCTTGTTGGGAGGGTGTTCAGTACCTTGCTAGGGGTAAGAAACCATGATTTGGTATGATCACTCCTAGGCCCATTTGGAGAAAACCATAATATCATTCCTATGATGGCACGTGGGACTAGGATACGCTAAAACCCTCGATGTTATATACTACTCTCAAACTATAATAGTGCTCATAATATATAAAATTCATCTTGGAAAGAAGCATGAAACCAATTTTAATATAAACTAATGACCTTAGTCCTGACATGCTGAATAATAGTCATGCTTCTTTACTATTTCATAAAACATTGATAGTATATTTGGATGTCATACTACATAAGCATTGATGGCACAACTAACTATCATACTAATCATGAATTTCATGCTTAAAAATCATGGGTTCATGATAAACCAAGACCATAATGTCAAATTATGTCAAACTCATGCAATTCATGCTAAATCTTTAAATTTACATTATCTTGTGTAAATCATACAAAGATTCAATTGTTACTTGACAGTAGTAAAGTTTGCCTACAATAATATTTACTATTCTAGTATTCAAATAACATTTTGAGGCTTTATATGGGTAGAGGTGTAGATGCCTCGTATCATGGTTTGACACATTTAAGGCAAGGCCTTAGGGTACAAATTTGTTGAGGGATATGATAGATTATGTGAAACCTAGTTAGTAGAGGCTATTGACTGCCTAGAGTATGCAAAAAAGTTAAACCAACCGTCAAGCCTGTGATGTATTTGATTGGAGATTGTGTCTGTTAAAATTTTTCCCCATAAAAGGTGCGATGAGGTTCAACAAGAAAGGGAAGCTTAGTCCTAGGTTCATTGGCTTTTTCGAGATCCTTAAGAAGTATGGTGATATGGCATATAGACTAGTTTTGCCTCCATATCTATCGTCTATCCATCCTTTATTCCGTATTTCTATGTTGAATAAATACCATCTGTAACACCCTAGGTTTTTGGTCCTTGGAAATTTCCTAGAATTTTGTACTCACTGCACTGGTTACGAGTGGACCCTATGAGTCGTAGGATGTCCTAATGAGTCATTGGGATGAGTCATAACTAAACTAGTAAGTTTATGGCTAGATTATTCTCTAAGTACAAGTGGCTCACTAAGATCCATAAGGATATATTATGAGTCATTAGGTTTAATCGTAGGGTGTCCATTGTATACACTAATTTGGGTTTTGTGTTGACTACGACTGGACCCTACGAATTGTAGGGTCCCATTACGATTCTTGTGGCTGATTTGTAAGGTCAACGATGTAGGGTGCCTTAGTGGTGTTGCCTTGGTTATGACTCATGGTGATGATTCTTAAGGAGTGGCTACGAGTCAAGGGTTGACTCGTAGTAAAAGGCAACACTTTTTCAGATTTTACGTTATGGGCATCCTAGATATTTCCCCTCTTAAACGAATTAAAACCTATGTCTAATAACCCATTTAGGGTGTCATTTGCACTAAAAACAATCTAAGTAACTTCTCAAACACTTCAAAAGGCTCTTTAAATTTCCTCAAGCAAGTCAAACTAGTGTTTTATCAAGTTGGTCATCTAAGGGCTCAAGGGTCAATTTTTTCCCAAATTTCTTGGTGTTTAAGGCATATTACTCTTTCCTCATTGTTAATTTGTTAAAAGTATGCATTTGTAAAGCATTTTTCATAGGAGGTTTGTGATGGTTTTGAAATGAAGATTAGGGTTTTTGAATGTGTTCATGAATTTAACAATGTTTCTCATGGTTTATATTTGACTTTCATGCTTTAATTATGGTTTTAAATGTGTGGATTCAAGAGTATGGTGAATGAACTAGAGAATTGTGATTTTCTCAAACTTGTGACTTTTGAAGTGGTTATGACCCCAACCCCATAATTTGAAATTGGTTTTAATTATGAGAAATGTGGGAATTTGTAAAATTGAACTAGTCTTGAACTATTTCATGATATAAATAGGTATTTGAAATATAATGGTATGATTAAATAAGAAAAGTGAGTCGGTGATTCCCCTACCTTATATTAATAAACAAAGGGAGTTGTTCTCCCCTAGTTAATAGAAATTATTTTGGCATGTTGTTATTCTTTGCATGTGTAGTTGGTATGACGATAACAACAATTTATGCCTTAATTAAAAGATGGTTCAATGAATGAGAATGTGTAATAACTGTTTTAATTGGGCTTTAATAAGGGTTGTGTAGCTGAGTTGAGAATGTGGAGGCCTGAGTGACCGATTTTGAAAACTATGTTTGCCGACATGGAGGTCAAAGTGACCAGGGAGGTTTGTGTCCTCCTCATTATTATTTCATGATTAGGGAGGTTTGAGTCCCTTATAAATTATTACATTATTGGGTGCTTAAGTCACCTTAGTATATGATTGGGAGGTTTGAGTCCCCCTTGTATATATATGAGATTATAATTTGGTTTGTGCGGCTACACGTAATGGGGCCCAACTAGGGGGTGAGATCTGGGGCCATATAACTCGTGGGTACAATTTATGTCAGTTGAGCTACATAATTCAGGTTAAATTTTTAAATACATATTAAACCTTGTTCCCTATCCCGGTATGTGAAGTATATATATATATATGCAATTGATTATGTGAAATGGTTTTGAATGATTTTAAACTGTTGATTATGATATTATGTTATCCTTATCCCTGAGTTACATGCTCATATTTACCCCTCTAACCTTCTTTGAATGCTGTATCTCCATGAGATACAAGAATTAGTCATATTTCTACTCCTCCTACTCAGTGATTTAGATTTGGGATCTGCTTGTGAGTTGACACTGAAGTGGTGAGCTTCCATACATTGGAGGTCTACTTTTCATATTTTTGATCTCTTATGTCTCAGACTGTTTGGATTTTTTTTGGCTATTGTCGTGGGTATGTTCTGATACTTTATTGATATTCAATTTTAATTCACTGCTTAAAAGTCTTTGTTTGGACTACTATGGATATTGGGCAGTGTTGGTTGGTCGTTTGGCTGGTCGGTGGGTTGTTGGTTATGGATTTATTATGAATTTTCTTAAGATTATTGTATGCTATCTTGTTATATATTTAGAATTCATTCGAAATTGAGGTGTCTTGTGTTTGATTTGGTTAGGTGCAAGAGGGTGATCATCGGTCCATGTGGGACTAAGGATACCCATCACGGCCATGCCTTGGTTTGGGACGTGACAAAGATGGTATTAGAGCCAAGTTCTAGTGTTATTGGGTATCTAAAAAACCCGTGTCAAGTAGAGTCTCATTTATGGCTGTGTAGCGTGCCAAACTTATAAGGGAGAGGCTACGAGGTATTTAGGAATATTTCCCTTTCTTATTGTTCTATTTCAAGCTATAGAGTCTAAGGTTTTGATTCTCTTCTAATTCTCGTATGTTTGTTTTTTTGTTTATGCCTCCCAGAAGATCTGATGCTCACGAAAACTCTTCTGTCTCATTTGAGGACAATGTGGATGGATCTCATCCAACTCTAGTATTCAAACCCGATCTAGGGTCGCTACTTTTGATTGCCCTAAGGGAGTTCCACTGGTTCCTCCTATCCCTCCTCAGGCACCTTGAGCTGATGTGTTTAATGCTGAGTTTTGCCAATTAATTCATTTTCTTACCTAGTTGGTGGCCTCTCAAACTAAGTTTTTTTCTTCTACTGCCCCATCATCTGAGGTTAATATGTTTGGCCAATTCATGAGGTTGAGTTCTCTTGTTTTTACTGGCTCTAAAGTTGAGGAAGATCCTCAAAAATTTATTGATGAGATGGAAAAAATATGTCGTGTGATGCTTAATACTAATGTGGAGGGTGTAGATTTTGCAACTTATCAGTTGGAGGATGTAGCATACCAATGGTATAAGGAGTGAGACTAGTCTAGGGGAGATGATGCTGAGTCCACTTTATGGGGTAATTTCTCTAGTGCTTTTTTTGATCGCTTCTTTCCTCAGGAGTTGAGGAAAGAAAAGAATAAGGAATTCATGAATTTGAAGCAAGGCAGGAAGTCTGTAATGGAGTATGGCTTAAAGTTTCATCAGCTGTCGCGTTATGACCCTGAATTGGTGGCTAGCATGAGGGCTAGAATGAGGAAGTTTGCTTCGAGGTTGTCCTGTGAGTTGATCTTGGAGAGAAACTGCCTTATTGAATAAGGCTATTGACATCTCTAGACTTGTGGTATATATACAACTAGTGGAGAAAGAAAAAAAGAAGCAAGCAGAGATGAGTGAAAGGTAGAATAAGAAGTTTTATCATTCAGATCAGGGTGAAGGTTTGTAATAAAGTGGTAGAGATGGTGGAAAGTGGTCTTAAAAGAAGTGGGGCAATTATGGTTCCTACTCTACGACTAGTGCTCCTTATCCGAAGCCATTGGGTGACCGTCGTTCTCAGTATGATAGTGGTTTTAAATCACCATAACCCTAGATGTAAGCTAGTGGGGCTCAGTCAGCTCCGTCATATCTTCTTTGTAGATTTTACGATTAGATGCATCATGGGTTTTGTGATGAAGGGAGGAATAGGTGCTTTAAATATGGCCAGACTGGTTATCTACAAAGGGATTGTGCTTCTAAGGTTGCTTCTGGGGTGAATAAGATTCCTATTGCTACTTTATCTGCTCCTGCACCAAAGGGTGTTACTTTTGCTTCTGGCTTTGGCACTAGTTGAAACTGTCTGTATGCTCTTACCACTCACTAGGATTCTGAGGCATCCCTCAATGTTGTTACTAGTATGCTTAAAATCTTTTCTCATGATTTATATTATCTACTTAATCTCGGGTCTATTCTCTAATATAAGACCCCTTATGTGGCTATTCATTTTGGCCTTGATCCCGAGTGAATTCCAGATCCTTTTTTTACGTCTTTCCCAATGGGTGACTCCGTTGTGGCTAGAAAGGTATATAGGGGTTGTGTGATGTTGTTCTATGGTAGAGAGACCTTGGTGGATCTGATATAGTTAGACATGTTAGACTTTAATATGATTTTGGGGTGGGATTGGTTGCATTCATGGTATGCTTCTCTCTTGATTATCGAACTCGAAGGGTTAGTTTCTATTTCCCAAGAGAGCTGGTAATCAAATGGGAAGGTAGTTCCCTAGTTCCTAAGGAAAGATTTATTTCGTATCTTAGAGCCCAGAAATTAGTTTCTAAAGGATGTCTATATCACTTAGTGCATGTTAAGGATTCTAGACCCGAATGTCCTTTTTTACAAGCTGTCCCTGTGGTCTGTGAATTCCCAGAGATTTTACCTGATGACCTTCTTTGGTGTACCTCCCGATAGGGAAATCAATTTTGGGATTGATATTGTTTCAGACATTCGTCCTATCTCTATTCCTCCTTACAAGATGGCTCTGGTTGAGTTGAGAGAACTCAAGGAGCAGTCAAAAGATCTTCTTGATAAGGGTTTTATCCACCCTAGTGTTTCTCCGAGGGGTGCTCCTATTCTCTTTGTCCATATGATGTATGGTTCCCTTTGGATGGGTATTGATTATCGATAATTAATTAAGGTAACGATAAAGAATAAACACCCTTTTCTAAGGATAGATAATATGTTTGATCAACTTCAGGGTGGTAAATTATTCTCCAAGATCGATCTTTGGTATGGGTACCAACAATTAAAGATTAGGGAGGCGGATATCCTTAAGACTGCTTTCCAAACACGGTATGGTTATTTTGAGTTTTTGGTGATGTCTTTTGGCTTGACCAATACCCCGACAACATTTATGGATCTTATGAATTGGGTCTTCTCAATTCTTAGACTTGTTCGTAATTGTCTTTAGTGATGATATTTTGTATATTTTATGAGTGAGGCAGATCATACCGATCACCTCTACCTTGTGTTGAGTCCCTAAAGGATCAGTGGTTGTATGCGAAGTTTACTGAGTGTGAGTTCTGCTTGAATGCTGTGACATAGCTGGGTCATGTTGTTTCTAGTAAAGGGATCATGGTGGATCCACATAAGGTTGCAATGGTTAAGAAGTGGCCTAGACCCATGACTTTATCTGATAATTGGAGCTTCTTGGGTTTATCAGGCTACTATTAAAGGTTTGTGGAAAGTTTCTCTTCTATTGTGGCCCCGTTGACTAAGTTGACTCAGAAAAAGGTGAAATTCTTATGTTATGATCCTTGTGCAGGTAGTTTTGAGAAGCTAAAAGTCAACTTCAGCTTCGATTTTGACTCTGACTGAAGGCACTGATGGTTATGCGTCCCGGGTGGGACTAGGTTGCGTGTTGATGAAGCATGGCAAAGTATTTGCTTATGCTTCAAGATAGTTGAAGATTCATGAGAAGAATTACCTAACTCATGATTTGGAACTGTTAGCTATGGTGTTTGTAATAAAGATCTGGAGGCATTATTTGTATGGGATCCATGTTGATATTTATTCTGATCATAAGAGCCTGCAATATGTGTTCACCAAAAGGAATTGAATCTCAGGCAAAAAAGAGAGCTCGAGTTGCTCAAGGACTATGACATGAGTCTTCACTATCATTCAGGTAAATCTAACGTGGTTACTAATGCTTTTAGAAGGTTATCCATGCAAAAATTATCTCATGTGGACGAGGAGAAATAAGATTTGGTAAAGGATATTCTTTGTTTTTCTAATCTTGGAGTTTGTCCCTTGGATTTCGAGGATGGTGGTGTAATTGTTCAAGAGGTGGTGAGGATATCTCTTAGTGCTGAGGTAAAAAAGAAACAAGTACTAGATCTTATCTTGATGCAAATCAAGAATGATGTAGGCAGGTAGAAAGTGATGGTTTTCAAGATTGGTGGTGATGGTATCTTGAGGTACCAAGGCAGACTGTGTGTTCCCAATGTTGATGGGTTGCGAGGAAAAGTTTTTGCCAAAGCTCATTAGTCGCGTTATACTATTCACCCTGGTTTGACAAAGATATCTCATAATCTCAAGGAAGTTTATTGGTGGAATAATATAAAGCGGGATGTGGCCAATTTAATGGCTAAGTACATGGTGTGTCAGCAAGTAAAGGTAGATCATATGAGGTCTGGTGAATTGACTCAAGAGATTAAGCTGGCGGTGTGGATATGAGAGATCATTATTATCGATTTTGTTGTAGATCTTCCACGGTCTCACTAATAATTTGATTTGATTTGGCTCATCATGGATAGGATTACTATGTCTTCTCACTTCTTACCAGTGAGGACAAATCTCTCTTTTGAAGATTATGCCAAGTTATCCATTGAGAATATCGTGAAGTTGCATGGTACTCTAGTTTCCATCATATCTGATCAGGGTGCTCTATTGTCATCTCAGCTTTAGAGGTCATTCCAGCAAGGTTTGAGGACTAAGGTGATCCTTAGTACTGCTTTCCACCCGCAATCGGATGGGCAAGTGGAAAGGATGATCAGGTCTTGGAATACATGCTTTGGGCTTGCATGTTTGATTTTGGTGGTAGTTAGGTTGACCGCTTGCCTTTCATAGAATTATCCTACAATAGTAGTTATCATTGTAGCATTGGTATGGATCCATTTGAAGCCTTATATGGTAGGAGGTGTAGGTATCCTATTGGGTGGTTTGAGGTTGGTGAAAATAAGTTATATGTCCTTGATTTGGTTTGCCAAGCCTTGAAGAAGGTGAAGGTGTTTTGACATAGACTTAAGGCCGCCCAAAGTCGCCAAAAGTTCGACGTGGATGTCAGGCTAAGAGAGTTGGAATTCAGTGTTGGTGATTGGGTGTTCTTAAAGGTATCTCCCATGAATGGAGTGATGTAGTTTGGTAAGAAGGGGAAGCTCAGTCCCCATTATGTCTGTCCGTACTTGGTTGTGAAGGGGGTTGGTAATGTTGCATATGAATTGGAGTTTCCCTCTAATTTGAGCTCCGTTCATCCGGTGTTTCATGTTTCGATGTTGAGAAAATGCGTGGGTGATCCTTCAATGGTTGTTCCTTTGAGGGAGGTGGATATTTTGAATTCCTTGTCTTATGAGAAACTCCCGGTTGAGATTTTGGATCATCAAGTCCATCGATTGCGGACAAAGGATGCGGCTTTGTTAAAGGTTCTTTGGAGGAACCAAAAGGTTGAGGAAGCTACTTGTAAAGCTAAGGAGGGCATGGAGTCTAAATATCCGTTCTTGTTTCCCATTCTGAATTATCGTGCTTAAGGTATATGTATTCCTTAACATCTTTGTTTTTTGACTTTGTTAAAGGAAAGAGTGATTTCCTTGGCATATTTATTTTCTGTCTTTGTTAACCGAAAGAGTAGAGGTATGTGGAGTCATATCATGCTAATAAATGCCTTGTCCTATCATTCAAGGATGAATGACCCTAAGGGGGAAATATGTAATGCCTCGGGTTTTTAGTCCTTTGAAATTTCCTAGAATTTTATACTCATTGTCCTAGTTACGACTGGATCCTGTGAGTATTAAGGTGTTCTGACGAGTCATAATCAAACCAGAAAGTTTATAGCTAGATTCTGCTCTGAGTACGAGTGTCTCACTAAGATCTATAAAGATATGTTACGAGTTGTTAGGTGTAATCATAGGGTGTCCAATGTATACCCCAATTTGGGTTCTGTGTTGACTACGACTGGACCCTATGAGTCATAAGGTCCCATTATGATTCTTGTGGCTGAGTCATAAGGTTAACAACGTAGGGTTCCTTGGTGGTATGCCTTGGTTACGATGCGTGGTGACGAATCGTAAGGAGTGGCTACGAGTCAAGGGTTGACCCATAGTCAAAGGCAACATTTTTTCAACTTTTAAGTTAAGGGCATGCTGGACATTTCCCCTCTTAACCAAATTAAAACCCATGTCTTATAACCCCTTTAGGGTGTCATTAGAAATCATAAACAATCTAACTTCTTAAACACTCCAAAAGGCTCATAAAATCCCTCAAGAAAGTCAAGCTAGGGTTTCATCATGTTGTCATGTAAGGGCTCAAGGGTCGATTTCTCCCCAACTTTTGTGGTGTTTAAGGCATATTACTCTTCCCTCATTGTAATTTTTTTAAAAGAATGTGTTTTAAAGTATTGTTCATGAGAGGTTTGTGATGGTTTTGAAACAAAAGTTGGGGGTTTTGAATTTTTATGAATTGAACAATGTTTCTCATAGTTTATATTTAATTTTCATGCTTTAATTATGGTTTTGAATGTGTGGGTCCATGGGTACGGTGAATGAACTAGGGAATTGTGACTTTCCTGAACTTGTGACTTTTGAAGTGGTTATGACCGCCCTATAATGTGAAATTGGTTTTAATTATGAGAAATGTGAGAATTTGTAAAATTGAACTAATCTTGAACTATTGCATGATATAAAAGGATATTTTAATTACAATAGTATGATTTAATAAACAAAGGGTGTCAGTGATTCCCCCACCTTGTATTAATGACAAAGGGAGTTGTTCTCCCCAAGTTAATGAAAATTATTTTGGCATGTTGTTATTACCTTGCAAGTGTAGTTGGTATGACGATACCAACAATGTGTGCCTTAATGTGAAATATGGTTCAACTAATGGGAATGTGTGATACTTGTTTTAATTGGGCTTTAATAAGGGTTGTGTAGTTGAGTCATGAAAGTGGAGGTCTGAGTGATCGATACTGGAAACTGTGTTTGTCGATGTAAGGGTCAAAGTGACCGGGAGGTTTGATCCCCCCTCATTATTATTTCATGATTAGGGAGGCTCGAGTCTCCCGTAAATCATTACATTATCGGGTGCTTAAGTCATCTTAGTATATGATTGGGAGGTTTGAGTTCCCTGTGTATATTTATTAGATTATTCTCTAGTTCGTACGACTAACGCACTGGGTCCAACCAGGGAATGAGAGATGGGTCCCACAAAGCTCGTAGGTACATGTTATGACGGTTGAGATACACAATCCAGGCTAAAGTTTTAAGTGTATTTTAAACCTTGTTCCCTATCCCGGTATGTGAAGTATATATGTATATGCAATTGATTAAGTGCATTGGTTTTAAATGATTTTAAACTGTTGATCATGACATTATGTTATCCTTATCCCTGAGTTACATGCTTGTATTTACCCCACTAACCATCTTCGAATGTAGTATCCCCATGCGATGCAGGAATTCGTCATATTTCTACTCCTTCTACTCAGTGATTTGGATTTGGGATCAGCTTGTGAGTTGACATTTAAATGGTGAGCTTCCATACATTGGAAGTCTACTTTTCATGTTTTTGGTTCTCCTATGTCTCAGACTGTTTAGATTTGTTTGGGATATTGTCGGGGGCATGTCTCGATACTTTATTGATATTCAGTTTTAATTCACTACTTAGAAGGCTTTGTTTGGACTACTATGGATATTGGGCGATGTCGGTCAGTCATCTGGCTGGTCGGTCGGTCGTTGGTTATGGACTTATTTTGAATTTCTTTAAGATTGTTGCATGCTATCTTGTTATATGTTCGTAATTCATTTGAAATTAGGGTGTGTTGTGTTTGGTTTGGTTAGGTACAATGGGGTGATCTCTGGTCCACATGGGACTTAGGATACCCATTACGGCCTGGCCTTGGTTCGGGTCGTGACACCAACCCGATGACGGGCATGTGATTCAATAAGATTCTATTGAACTAGACCATGATTTATCCTATGATGATGAGCCTATTTCTATCCGAGACAAGCAGACTAGAAAGTTGAGGTCTAAGAGTATTGATTCACTAAAGTTTCAGTGGAGATATCTCCTTGTTGAGAAGGTTACTTGGGAGGTCATGTCCAATATGAGGCACAGATACCCCTAGCTTTTTACTGGTTCAAGTACTTTATTTACTTTTTAGTTCAAAGATGAATTAGTGTTTTAGTGGTGGATAATGTAACAACATGATATGTGAAATTTTATTTTTTATGTATTTTGACCATTTAGTCATTTGCTCATACCTATTACAAGTTGATCATGAGGTGTGGGGATGGTTGGCATGATCCTTGAGGAATTCAAGAGTGATTTGGGAGAGTGTGAGACTATTTAATGCTTTAAAAGCCATTAGTTTGATCTCGATCAACATTTTGGGTTTCGAGCACCAGATGGTGATTTAGACAGTTTCATTTGATCTGCAATATTGATTTTGGGTTAGTAACACGATTAGTTTAGGCCTTAATTTTTTTTAATTTTGACCCTCTATTTAGAAACTAGTTTAAATTAAGCTTTTAGGGACCCCCAGGGGATAATTTATTGAAAATGATCTCTTTTTAAAAATTCAACATTGTCATTGAGTCTGAAATGTCAAAAATAGACTAGTAGCATATACAACTTATTTTTATGGGGTCTTGAATAAATCCCAAGGGCCCATTTAGAGATATTTTCAACATGCAAAACTAACTAGGCCATCAACATTTGATGGTGCAAAACTCCTTCTTCACGCATGCAAGTCCCATGCCACTAATGTAGAGAAGGATATTATCCTTTATCAAGATTGCATAAGTGGTAGCCGCAATAATGAAAAATAAGAGGGACCGAGTCGGATACCATCCTTCATCACGAACGCAATGGTTTTGGGTCGTTAACCTTCACGAATGTGAAGGCCTGAACACGAACGTGATGCACAATCCAATTTCCCAGTCAACATTGACCCTCGCGATCATAGGGCTTGGATCCCGATTATGAGGTACTATTCATAGAATTGTATAAGAGCTCCATTTTCATGTTTTCTTTCATTTTTAGACTTGGGAGCTTTGAAAAAAGTCAAATTTCAGGATTTTCTTCATCACTAATCTCCAAACCCTTATACCCATCAATCTTTATCTTTAAAATAAATTCAAAATCTTGATTTCAAAATGGATTTTTGGGTTTTTGTGGGTAAACTCTCAAAATAATTTTTCTTTGATTTGAAAATCGATTTTAACTTGTTTTCAATGAGTTTTAAACTATATGTTCTTAGTGCTATGAGGTATATGTTTCTCAAATAAATTTTTTATTTAACCCCTTTCATTTTCAAGCCCATTCCTCGGACTAATTTTGCACCTATTTTAAATACAATTAATATGGGTATTGTTAGGTTCATTTTGATGTGTAGATGATGTTTTTAATAGTTTTAACTTGTGATTAGGCTATTTTAAGTGTAAAGGCACAACATTGAGGGTTTTAGGCTTGGATTTTAACATTGAGGTAGGTTATGACTTAATTTCCTTCAAACTGGGCTGGATAGTTAATGAATTGATAAACAAGCTATGGGTTAGGGAATTAGATATTGAAATTTTATTTTGAGATTATTATATTTTATTGTGTTACCAGTATGGTACTTATATGCTCATTATTATTGAATTTAGAGGTGGTAAATATTGTGATGCCCGTGCGGGGGCTTTATTTGATGATTCAGGCTTTACTTGTTATATCACCTGAGTGGGGGATTGACTAGATATTATAGTCCTCATTTGGGCATAATTTCCTTTATATCATTATTTATAACTGGATAAGGGATATTAAATGATATTCTTGATGTCTGACTATTCATACCAATAATGTCCTGTCGTGGCTTATACTCATGAATTATTTTCATAAGAAGTAGCTTTTGAGCTCATTCATACCTGTATTGAATTGATGTCTATCATAATACTTATTTGTTGTTAGCATTATATCATCATATCATATATATATGTTCATGATTACTTGATACCACTGAGATACTATGATTTTGAAAGAAAAATAAAAAATCTTTTTATAAAACCCTTGTTGAGGTCATTGCCAACAAGATGGATTGTGAAATATTGGAAACCTAGGCTGAGCTCATTCATAAGTAAGGTTTGTTGATATTATAAAAGTATATGGGTTGCGAACTCCCCGTGGATTAAGTCTAAAGCACTGAGACTTGAAGGTGTATATGTAATTTCCACCATACTAAATCATTGATTGCATTGCATTTGCATATTTTGTGTTTTTTTCTTGTACTTATTGATGTGTACCTTATTTTTTCTTAAATATATGTGTGTGTGTATAGAATCTATTGTTGATCCTTAAAAATTATATTGTAGAACTATTAGTGGAGACTGTGTGAGCTATCATTTCAGAACTTTTCTGTTTGCAGGTTACGTTTTCATAGTATCTTTTACTTGTATTATATTTGAATTTTATTAGTTGGTCTATGATACCTACTGAGTACAAATGAACCATACTCAACCCTACTGCTCCCTTTTTGTGCAGATCCTAGTTCAAGTACGACTCGTGGCCGCTGAGTTCATGCCATCAATGAAGACATATTGATCTACTGTTGAGCTTTAGAGTTTGATGTATATTTTGGACTTTATCTTATCTTAGTTTTCTTTATTTACTTTTCGATGATAGACTTATGTATTCCCAGTATTCTAAGCTTTATTATTTGCTCTTTACACTTGTGACACTTAAATGGAATTTTATCTATATTTTGTTCAAATTTTTTTGTAATACATATTGTGGCAAAACTTTTCTCTAGAAGTCTTTAACTTATAGATTTACGTCCTTTTTAATGATTTTTCCTTGGTTTTGTTGGATTTGACTTATCTATTAAGGCTAGGCCAAAGTAGGTGCCATCAAGTCCTTAACTTTTAAGGTCTTGAAGATGACTAATTCAATACTACATGTTTATCATTTCAGCTTCTTTTAAAAGATAATCTATCGATTTTAAAAACTCTATAAGAGTTTTGATAATATTCAAATCATTAAGTTATCCATTATAAAGAGGACGAAGTGGTGGTGAGGTTGGACTCACAGGATGTTTATAAGAGGGATATTTTAAGTATCTTGGGTCTATGATCCAGGAAAATAGCGAGATTGATGAGGATATTTCTAAACGTATTGGAGCAGGATGGATGAAGTGGAGGCTCGCCTCGGGAGTGTTGTGCGATAAGAAAGTGCCCCTTGAGCTTAAAGGTAAATTCTATAGAGTGGCAGTTTGTGCGGCCATGTTGTATGGAACGGAGTGTTGGCCGGCTAAGCATGTTCACATCCAAAAATTGAAGGTGGTGGAAATGAGAATGTTACTTTGGACATGTGGGCTTACTAGAGGGGACAGAGTTAGGACTGAGATTATCCAGGAGAAGGTAGGAGTGACTTCGGTGGAGGACAAAATACGGAAAAGAAGGCTGAGATGGTTTGGACATGTGAGAAGAAGGGGCGAAAATGCCCCGGTTCATAGGTGTGAGAGGCTAGAGTTGGATGGCTTCAGGAGGAGTAGAGATAGGCCGAAGAAATATTAGAGGGAGGTGATTAGACATGACATAGGCAACTTTAGCTTACTGAGGACATGACCCTAGATAAGATAGTGTGGAGGTCGAGGATAAGTGTTGAAGGCTAGTATTAGTGTGTGGGTTATAACAAGCAGTCAGGAGAGTTCTTGTGTAGCCGAGTTAGTAATCATAGGACAGTGTACATAGGTGTCTTTGGTATGTGAGTGTATGTTACTACTAGGTGGGTTTCCTATTTCTTAGTTCCTATTTTTCTTATTCCATGTTGCTTTTATTTCCCGTATCGCATATTTCTCTGATTTTATTTTATTATTTCTTATTCTTTATTTTGGTTATGTCATTCATCCCCTTGTTTACTATCATTTATCTTGAGCCGGGGGTCTATTGGAAACAACCTCTCTACCTCTTCGTAGGTAGCGGTATGGACTGCGTACATCTTACCCTCCCCAGACCCCACGCTATGGGAATACATTGGGTTTGTTGTTGTTTGTTTGTTTTATATGCATCAGACATTTTGAATCCTTTAGGAATTTTCATGTAGATTTTGTCAAGTGACAATATCTAACATTTTATGTGTGACATCATCTAGTTTATGGACAGCAAATCAAATAAGTTTTATACTTAGCAAGATGAATCCTTTCATGCCACTTTATAAATATTTCTATGTCAGCATGCTTAAATAAACTTAGAATTCAGATCCTCATAATCTTTTACACTATTGAACCATATTATATCAAAGATATCACCGATGATATATCATTTTGTATCAGTTCACAATGTCACATATAATTTTGAGATTTCATCACTTCATTATTTTAAAGTACATGAACCTCTCATAAGGTTTCATGAAGTGTTATGTTATAGGATTTTAAAGAGCACATTGCCTCCTTATTATGATCATATTCTCCATATCATTTTGAAAAATTATTTCATTTGGAATAGATTACGGTCTACCACAATTTATGCATGTTGTAGCCTTATTCTGTAGGGACACACAATAGGAGCATCCACAACTAAATATGAAATCAATTAGGGGTCAACAAATGCTCCTAGAATTTGATTTGAATTATTTTTTGAATGAGGATCATATTGAATAGAATTCACAACATATATCTTAATTGCTTATTATCTCCCCCTTATGTTCGGGAAACTAACATAAAATCTCAATTTACTCTGGAGAATCCATCTTTGTGCATCATGTTATATCTATTAATCATACACTTCACATTAAAACCTACTAGATGGAATATTTGTTTCCTGATCTTGAACCAATAGAAAGAGAGAAATTAATCATAATTTATTGGACAAATGCATACAAGTATCATTATATACAATATGTCATACTTCAAACCAACACATAAATCATTGTTCTCATAAGCAACGGTTTTGTTATTTATCAAAAGCATTCAATAACAAACCAACATTATCAGGATAAATTTCTTGATTACTCAATCTAGAAATTATGGTCTTAACTCAATTTATATTACTACAACTTTGCAAATGTCAAACTGCAGGTTGACAACAAATATACATATGACCATCTTATTGATGCATTTATTCAATATATCGCATGATAGGTGTCATGACGCAACCTATCGGATCATGCCAGACACCTACCTATGCCTTCTCTAGAAAGGAGAAACCTGAATATCCCATCATAAAACCAATGCGGAAGTTGCTAAAATGTTTAATTAATTAATGTTATCTATACATTAATAACAACTCAATAGTTCAAAAATGATCACTAAATAACTTCATTCCATGGCTTGTTTTTAATACACCAGATATGATAAATAATGCAAAAGCTAACTACAACTGTCTCCCCAGAACCTAGCCTAAACAAGTACAAGAGAACTAGACAAGGAGTAGGTAGGTTCATGACACCACATCCATGTAGATTGGAAATAGTAAGAGTTGTTGCTCAATGATCGACATTGCTTCTACAGATACACCAACTAACTAGCCACCATGGCTATACTTGTGGGTAAAGGAATAAAAAGTGTAGCATTAGTACAACCACATGTATTGGTAAACGTCATCGACCGACAAGGGTTAGAAATAAATAACATCAATAATAAATATGATAAAATCATAACATCAAGTAAACTTCTGATTCTAAACCTCCAACCACAGAATACTCAATATATTATTTTATCACCTCCATGACCCACCTGTCATTTGATAATTTCGTATATCTTTGTCCTTTAACTTAACATCTTCATATATCATTTTTCTTTGACTTAAAATCTTTATATATCTTTGTCCTTTGACTATCTATTCCAACCTATTTCTTTTTCTTTCCAAGGCATCTCATTCTTTTGGTGCCTAATTCTTTAATAAATGTCAACTCAAGTCCACTCGATACTTCTTATCATATTACCATATCCCAAACAAAATTTGAAACTACCAATCATATTCAACTATAACCATCCCTATATGGAGCCTTAGAATCTCATCTCTGACTCGGTCTGCACAAGGGACTTAATGTACATTCATAAATCCTCTTTCACCATTTTCCAAAATAGGAACATGTATGAGAATATATATAAAATAGAATTATATTTAAAAAATAATAAATGAATGCATGTTTTCAAGATATGCACATCATCTCTTACCCTTTTGAACCTCACCATCAAGATCACATCATACCGATGTGGTACCTAGCCCATCATCATAACATATCATAATCGTACTAGTGTGGTATCTGATCCATTATCACAAGGTATCATATCTGTACTGATGTGGTACTTGATCCTTCATCTCAATAAATCATATTCGTATCGGCATGGTACCTAACCTATTATTACATCAATATTTGTATCAGCATGGTACCTAATCCATTATCTCAACATATCATCACAATACAAATAAAATGAAATGCAGTCATTAAATCATAAGTCATGCTAGAAGGCAATCATATATGTCAAGTTCACAAACATGCATAAATCCAAAAGTTTATGTGATACAACAATCGTCCAACTCACTTTTATCAGTAACCTTAGTTATTACATATATACATATCCCCAAACATCACGTGCCATAACTTCTTACGATTGTAGTAGCCCAAGTTCATGCTATCACACACCTTCTCTCTATCTACACCCCAACCTTACATGTTTCACATTAATCAATAATTCTCCCTAACTATTTAAATGCAGATTCTATTCTTTGCTTAGAAAAATACTTTTATTGTCATTCGTCAATCATGAGATTCACTTGTGCTAATTAATAATCCTTAACTGGACATACCTCACCTTTAAACAATTTTACTTAGTGTAATCTGAACAATCAAGAATTTATTGAGTGCCTATTTTCACTTTTTACTATTCCATTATCTTACTCAATTTTCCACTATATTCAAGCCCTAAAATATATTAACTATGCAAACTCACTCCACTACTCTATCTATCTCTCATCACAATTAAAATATCTACATAATTTCCAGTTGTACAATCATATTTAGGGAAAATCAGATTGGAAGTGTCCTCCCATCCAACTCCATGCCCGAAGGCCTAATGCATTATATTTCTGACATTACCGTTAATGTTAAATGTATCTAGCCCAAGTCTAGTTGCTATAAAATAAATCTTAGCTTACCTGTTAAGTGAAAAGTATGGCTACATAAGAGTGAGTTATCTCGCATGGGCTAGATATATTCCTATGTTGGGTTTTCTCTGGGTGTATCTCTAAAACAATCTTATGAACTTGGCCTTTGAAATCTCATGGTCGAGGATATAGGGTTACTCAGAGTGTTTTGGATGAAGGAGGCATCCTAGGGAAACTAAAAAAAGAGGGTCTGTAAAAATCTCTCGGATGACTTCTGCTTTTTACCGCGGTAGCAATTATTCTACTGCAACAATGGTTATTCGGATGTAGTAGCAATTATTCAACCGCGACAATAGTTATCGAAAGTCCAATCCTGTCCATATTTGAGCCTCTTAGTCCAATTCTCTTAGGCCTCAATTTTTCTCCTCGATTTAAATTTTTTTATCTATCCATTTTGAGCTTATATTTATTATAAATTATTTTAGAGCATTTTCACACATAATGACAGCTTGGTTCATTACATTAGATATCAATCCTACTTATCATTTGTCCCCAAATAGTCTTAAGGGTGAGGTATGGACATATATGAGAGCAATCAATGGATTTTAATACAATAATTTCTTTATGGAAATTAAATAAATATATGCTAGCTCGTTATACATCCCATCTCATAAATGGGCAATTGTCATTGCATTGCCTAATCTATGTCTGATAATCATTCCCACGCTCTCTTGAGATGGTGTACATAATTAATTTCCTTGATAACGTCTACTACAAATACCCCAAACACCATAGGAAATATCAAGCATAAAAAGTTGGGATTAATTAACCTCAGA
Source organism: Capsicum pubescens (assembly GCA_030864215.1). NCBI lineage: Eukaryota > Viridiplantae > Streptophyta > Magnoliopsida > Solanales > Solanaceae > Capsicum > Capsicum pubescens. The sequence continues at coordinate 314,503,606 of CM061548.1, read as the reverse complement.
AGATTCTTACTGGTGTAGCGATTGACTACCGCTACGATGGTATCGATATAATGATAAATAATTGCAGTAATAGTTCGCGACAAATTAACTTGGGACATGTTCATTTCCCCTATTTTCATTCAAAACTCTCAAAATTCTCTCAACTCTCTCTCTCTCTCTAAAAATCTCCCCTGTTAATGAATTTTAGGTAATTTCGTCACCTTCACTACTTATTTATGTATTTCTCGTTATTGAATTGTAAGATTATGTTAGATAGAGAATATTTGATTGGTTTTGGGTATAATTTATTGAACTTGAATTTGGTGGTGTTTTTAAACATATGTATTAACATACTAAATTCTTTTAAATTTTTAATGCTTCTATAACATCGGGATGTAAGACTAATATAGTTTGTAGTAGATTTCAGCTATGTGAAGGGTGAGATATGAATGATCATCTTCTCCAACAATTTTATTTAAATTGAGATGATTTTGGGTGTTCCACACCCACACTTTAGTGTAAAAAGGTTCACACGCACATCCTCAAGCCCGATCTATGCTTAATTTTTAAAATTATGAAAAAAGTAAAAAATCCACCACGAATGGATAAGTTATCAGGTTGAAGGTGATGAACCATTGTAGTGGTAACTTCTACTATAGCAATAATAGTAAGTTCCACCGTAGTTGTATGCTATTGTGTTTAATTAACCATTGCTGTAGTATGGGGTAGTAACTCCCTAGCTTTATATTTTTCTAAAATGCTTGATTTCTCCTTACCCCTTGGTGTTTTGTGATGGTTCTAAATTAGTTTTTTGAATTTTACATGATCATTATGGACCAATAACCTACCTAACATAGATTCTTTAATACTACTAGTCGCACTCAGTATGAGGAAGGGTAGCACAACAAGAACTTTTTTCATGAGTGAGGGTTTGTAGTTGATGAAGTGGAGGATGGGTTTCCTGAATTCAATAATTATTTGAAAGTTTTTGGGTGGGAGATGCTACCCGAGATAATCCTAAAGTGCAATCTAGTCTAGGTTTAGGAATTTTATACTATATTCCATATGATGGAGTGGGCAGTACCTCTCCCTACTATTCTGATCTAGGTATAGAGCATGCCCATGGATTCCACTAATATCAATGAGATCATAAGGGTTCCAAACCCATATAATTCAACCTTTAAGGCCAAGATTTGAGAGTCTAACTTGAGATTGGTAGCATGATATTTGGCATGTGAGGGTAAAGCTATTGAGGTGAAATGGTCCAATCAAAAGGGGACCAAGCATGCCTACTTCGCGATCGAGGATAAGATTTAGTTGTAGCTGGTGTTTTGGAGGATTTGCTTTTGTAAAATACTATGAACATGGTATTCTACTAATCTATAGTAGTGGCGCGTACTATGGCTGGGATTGAGGTAAATGTGTGGGCACAAATCATGGATGAGTGGTAGTACTTCTATTATAGGGAGAGGTTGATATGGGACCTTTACTTACCTTTATTGATTATAGAGTTGGGAAACTGAGTGTATTCCGTATATAGACTAGGATATCTGTGAGGAATGCGACGTGTCCTATAACCCCATAGATAAAGGAGAATCTAAGGTTGAGAAAAGAAGATGAGGAAAACATAAGAGGAGGGTGAGAGTATTAAAGCTGGTGGGAGTAGAGGTACTTTCCATTCTCAAACACCTATTGTAACACCCCAGATTTTTAGTCCTTGAAAAATTTCTAAAATTTCATCCTCATTGTCCTAACTATAACTTAACCTATGAGTTGTAAGAAGTCACGACGAGTCGTTGGACTCAAATCAAAGCCTAACAAATGTATGTGTCTAATTCTTCCGCTCTGAGTACAAGTGGCTCACTACGAGTCGTGAGGACTCATTATGGGTCATTTTGTATAAATTATAGGATGTCCAGTGTATACCCAAATGGTTTCTTTGTTGACTACGATTGGACCCTACGAGTCATATAGTCCCATTACGAGGCATAGTATATGAGTTGTAAGGTCAACAGTGTGTGTGCTAGTTGACACTATTTTGACAACGACTAGTGGAGATGAGTCGTTACTAGACCCATAACGACTGACGATTTATTTTCCTTCTTTTAATAGAGGTATTCTAGACATTTACCTCTTACCCCAATAATAACCCACGACCTATAAACATACTTGGGTCCCTATTTTCATCGATAGCACACTCCAAACACTCTTTCTTCTCTCTCAAATCTCTCAAGCATCCATACTTGGGGTTTCCAAAGAGAGGGTCAAAAAGAGTTTCAAGGGTTGAATGCTCTCCATAATCTTGGGTATTTAAGGCATGTTACTCTTCCTTAATTATTACTTTGCTAAAAGTATATGTTTTAAAGTTTTATTCATATGGTTTTGAAACATGGGTTAAGGGTTTTGAATGTTTGTGTTTGAATAATGTTTTCCCATGATTTATATGTGATTGTTCATACTTTAATTATGATTTTGAACTTGTGGGGTTCATAGGAATGGTGAATAAACTAGGGGATTGCGATTTCCCCTAATTTGTGAATATTGACCATTGAAGTGATAATGACCTCAGCCCCATATTGTGAAATTGGTTTTCACTATGAAAAGTATGCACATTGAACTACTCTTGAACTATTTCATAATGTGAAAAGTTAATAGAGCATAGTGATTTTGAATTGAACCTTATGGGGTGGTGTAATTCCCTAAGCTAAGGGGGTTGTGAAATCCATAATAATTAATATAGATTTCATTGCTGGTCTTATGCATTCTCGTCATCAGTTTGAATCCATTTGTATCATCGTGGATAGGATGACTAAGTCCGCTCACTTCTTACTGGTGAGGTGTTGCGTCTCTACGTACACGCAAGTGTACGCGATCGTGCAAGTAATATAATGACTTAGACAGTCATATATCGTTCCCATGAGGATCAACAAACTAGAAATTTATTCAATCTTTAGTTTAAGACAATTGGGTATTAAGTGCTTGAAGGTATCAAGATGATTTTGATTTTATAAATAAAATGTTAAATAAGAAATAATTAGTGACAATTAGAGAAAAGAAAGCAACGGTTGTAATCAATAATGAGGATGATTCCAGGGTTGAGATATTTCGAACAATCATACAATTCTCTATTCTTATCACAATCTAATTGGTTATCAGGTTGATGATTCGCAAGATTTATGCAACGATCTTGATCTCCTGACCTCAAATCTTTTATCTATTGAATGTTGTAGCTACAACTCCCGCAGAGATACAATAATTCTTCTAGATTCATGAAGTTGTCTTCTTGAAAGTAAACCAAGCAAGGCTTCTAGGTATATCCCTATCCTAGATGCTAATTCAAATCCCTTATTTCATAAAAGAATAAGAACCTTGCTCCCTAATTTCTTAGTTCTATCCTACGATTCTCCTCCCGGATGCACATAGAAATATAGATCTATTCTAATGGTGGCCAATCATTAAAATAGTAAGCTCAAGAAATTAAGAACAACTCAGATGATAATCCAAAAAGAAACTATGAATAAGAATATAAAAGATTAATCATGCTCTTAGCCTCAACCCCAGAAATAGGGTGTTAGCTACTCATGTTTGAATTCATCATCCAAAATAAGTAATAAATCATACCCAAAACAAGTCTTGAAGTAAAGAAATTTGAAAGAATGTCTAAGAACCCTAAAATAGAGAGATTTCTTCTTTTTCCCACTGCTATGCTTGCCAAAGTCCCCTAAAATTATCTTGGATTTTTGCTTTTATAGCTGGGACAAAACACTTAAAATATTCCCAATTTTTCCACACGGAGCGTCACTCCATGCCTTCAGTTGCTATTTTACATTAAAATCTGGGCAATCGCGGAGCTCAAGTATTCCTTGATAATTGTAAAATGCACCCTCACCGCGACGCGCCACTATCACGGTGAGCCTCTGGATTGGGACAATTGTGAAATATTCATCCTCCACGACGCGCTAAACTTTCAGGTCGCAAAATCTGATAAGTGGAACTGCTCCACGACGCGGTGGTTTCGTGGACCTTCACTGGAATTTGACCATTGCTATTTTGTTGGTCAGCGCGATGCAGAGTGTCTTCAAATGAGGATTCCTACTTTCCAACTTCCATTTTTAGCTTTATTTCACTCCCTTGCATTCCTTCAATCCTTCCATATCATTGTTGTATCCAAATGCGCACAATTCTTCATGATTTTTATCCTGAAAGTACTAATCATATCCATTAGGCACGAAACGAGATAAAAGATGAATTATACTTAAGAATTAATACAAAAGTTCTTGAACTAAGTCTAAATCTGGGTGCATATTGGTGCTTTGAGCATATAAATATGCCCAACATCACCACCCTACATTTAAAACCTTGTTCTTCCTCGAACACATGAATTCAAAAGCATAATTACTTCCTCTTTACATCACAATCTCAAAGTTATGTTGCAATGGGCACTTACACTTTGCAATAGCGTATTCTTACATCATCTTGTCAAAATAATTTTTAGCAATATGAGACCATTTAGTACAAATTTTTATATCTCAATAATGAATTTCTAACATGTAGACAAACTCAATCAAAGAAACACAATAAGTAATCCGGCTTTCATCCGCCAACATCCTCACTCAAGAAAATTTCCCCATATTAACTCACACTAATATCTATGCAAAAATAGGGAGTTTCAACATCTAATCACTTACTCTCAACAAAGAATTCATACATGCTAGTGAACGAACCATAAGCTTTCCCTTAGTGTCCTACTTCACTAATAGTTGGATGTTTGGGTGAAGGATCAACTAGGTCTTTTTCGGGTTGTAATAAATGCTTAGGGACAGGTAGGTACTATTTGGGGAAATAGTGACTATTGCTCCGTAGTGTTTTAGTACAAGAATTATCAATTAACTCTGTTCTCCAACACTAATTTATCCTTCTATTTTCTCCCCATTCTTTTATTTCTCAACTCCTCTTTCAATTAGCTTATTTACTCAAACCGGGTTGGGAGTAATAGTCATTCCTTCCATATTCTTCTATTTTTTTGGTACTAATTTTATGTTACGCACCCCTATTATAGCCACCCTTAACTTAAGCAAAGCCTTTGTTAAGGTGCACATTATCCATCTGGACCAGGGCCAAAACAGGTTCATTGTAACATTTCTATCTACTAACTCCCAATTAACCCAGAATCATCAAACATCAATAACAACTACTTTTGGGGCATCAAATTTTTACCTTTTCTCCTCCTTATTTACGCTCTTAATCTCCTCTTAGTTTTATGTTAAAACGCTCAAGAGATTATTTGGATCAAATTAAGATTTAGCAAAAAAAAGATAGGGTTACATAACAGGCAGGCAAAAAAAGAGGCTAAAGGCTTAACGGGGCTGACTAAAACTATGCACCAAGGTAGGTATATTTAAGTTAGAAACAAGGCTCTCAAAGAAATGACTATATCACTTCCTACAACCAACACCCTTTATTTTGCTTTATAGGCACACCGGGCAAGTTCAAGTCATTTCTATTCATGTAGAATATACATAAATCCTCACACTCACAGTGTATGCACAGAATCAAACCAAGGTTCCCAATCATGTTACTTATTGAATTCAAAATTAAGCCAACACATCAAATTTCATTTATCAAGATTAAATCATCAGTACTCAAATAAAAACACTTTTATGCTTATTTATACTCAAATTAATTTTCATTACTGCAAAGATGGCCCATTCCATACACTCCTCTAAGATAGTGATTAGGTTCTCTTATATTTCTTTACTTCCTACGACCACTCCCCTTAAGATGGTCGTCATCCATCTATCATAGGGGATGGCAACTAACTATGACTGTTTATTCCTAATTACCAAAGAGGGCAAAGACAAACATAACTACTTGAAACTGAAACTTGCCAATGAGGGCGAAAATAACAACAAAATAATACTTTAAACTTAAGCAGCATGTGATAAATGCCAAAGAGGGCAAATTGCAATCCACAAAGTTACTAACTATTACAAACCAGTGTTTTGAATAGCTAGAACTAGAAAAATCAAACAAACATAAAATAAAATTGTTCAACCATAATAAAATAATGAAAATGAAATAGAATACGAAAAGAACCCACCACCTCACACTAAAATAAAGCACTATCCCAGTGCTTCCAAATAAGCCTATGGTAGGGTGGCAGTATACTCCCTGGTCACTCAAATGGGAATATAGCAGTCATATCTTCAGGAGTCCCGTCCATATCATCACCATCATCATCAACTCCATCATTATTAGGACACATCAGGGCATAGATCAAACATACCCTATCCCGAGTAACCTCCGTTATATGCTTTTCTTAAATCAAGCATGAATAAACAATACGACCCCACATCCTTGCTTCCTTGTTCATCTAAGAATAAGGAAAGGAAGAGTGCAAACCTATAACATGATACCTAGTCCAACGAGCTGAGGATTGCTGACCACACAACAGATGCCTGATATGCGTATACGGAGGAGAAATAATAAACTGCCTCAAGAAATTTGGGTTTACTTCTGGTATACCTAACAAATCATTAATATCAGCAGCAGTGAATTGAACCACTTTTTTGTGAACCTTCAATAAATATTCAGGTTGACTGGGGTCCCAATTGGCATAAAACTCTCTAACTAAGTGCAAATTGCATTCAGTCGGCTGATGGAAGATGAAATTCCTATTGATTACCTCAATTCTTCGTACCATGGATGGAAATTCTCTCATGAGAATGGAACAATCAATATACACCTCCGGTATATACTTGGCATTCGTATGATTAGAATACCACTGCTTCCCATCCTTGCGGATAACTTTGAATCCAAATTTGTGAACCTGCCCCTGCTGAAGTGATGGGGCCCTAGGCACCCTAGTTAATTGACCTTCAGATGGTCTACTCCTCTTCCTAGCAGGCGTAGAAGGTCCTGCCTTTTCCTTGCCTTTGACTGGTTGTGGTTCCATAATTCCTATAATATAAAAGATGCAATAAACATTTGAGTATGTTAAACTTGAGACTAGCTAAACAGAGTGTGCATTATGGGTGACTTTGCACCCCACACTTAGTTGTTAGCTAGAACACATGCCTCAAAATCCACGGTACTCAAAATTTCCTTTGTTGACCTTATTATCACATTCAAAGACATCATGTTGCTCTTCAGGACACTACAACCTTATTCATTTCCTGAACACACAACATCATCTCATCTACTCCCATCTAATCACTCAATAAGAGACTATGAACAAGATCATGTTGCTACAACATCTTGCATCAAAGGAGTATTTTTCTAGAATTCTACTAAATCAACTAACCTTAAATGAAATTAACCCCAACTTCCTAAATCTTCTTGCTTCACACATCTAGCTACAATTCCCCTACATTCCTTGACCTCACAACTAATATTTGAAAAACAATTTCCCCCAAATACCATCTGTATATAACCATTCTATTATGACATCAAAAAGATTACAAGATAATATATCACAGGCAATGCTAAAATTTCTAACTACTAAGATAGGGAAAAAACAAAATTATGCCCCAAAATGCTAGCCAACATCACAAAACACTAATAAAAAGAAATAAATTTAAATCTTAAAGCACATACCTCAAAGGTTGAAAGAAGGATGAAAGTTGGGGAAAATTTTAGAAGATTAATAGGAGGGAAAGGTGAGAAGGCGGCTCTTGAGAGGGAAATAAGAGGGTTTAGGGTTTTGAGGGGGTATTTATAGAGGGTCGGGTCGGGTTAGCTTTAATTCAATATTTATGCTTGATTTTAACCCCCTCCGCAATGCGATAGGATCACATAGACCTACTGGAGAATGCCAATTGCTATTTAACTAACCACCGCGATGCGCTAAATTTCGCTTTAAGTCACTATAAATTTACAATTGTCACTTTTCCAAGTTATACGTCGCGCTAAAAATCACGACCGACTACAGGAATTTGACAATTGTCAAATCACACTTCTCCCATCGTGATGGAGATTGCGGATCCTTACTGGAATTTGAAAATTTTCAAACTACCCAGTTCCGCCTTGTGCCATTCTTCAAAATCAGATTTCCTTGTGTAATTTTCACTCTTTTATTACTTGAGAAAATCCCCACTTACACATATCATTTTGCAAACTTGATTGCTTTTCTCCATCATAGTAATCTCCTCATTTTCAATTTGTAATTCCCTGCAATCTCAAATAAAAACAACAAATATTGTAAGGAAAAGTGGGTTGCCTCCTACTCGACGCCTTAATTTTGGTCGTAGCACGACTCATCTTTTTATATTTTTCTTTTCGTTTTGATTTTACAATCTAAAATTTAAACTACCTATTACAATACATGTGTGGGTTGCCTCCCACATAGCGCCTTATTTTACATCATGGCACAACTCAGCTCATCATCACTCATCAGGAAAAGTGATAGATTCCTTGTGCTTATCCGGATGATCCGACCAATAATGCTTTATACGCTGTCCATTCAAAAGGAACTTCTCCGTCTTCTCTTTATTCCACAAATCCACAGCTCCATGGGGTGTCATATGCACCACCTCAAAAGGTCCAGACAATTTCGATCGTAATTTACTCAAAAACATCTTAAGACACGAATTAAACAACAACACAAGTTGCCCGAGTTCAAATTCCCTAGCTTGAATTTGCTTGTAATTCTATCTTTTGGTATTCTCTTTGTAGAGCTTGGCATTTTCATAGGCGTGGAGTCTAAACTCATCAAGCTCATTCAGTTGCAATAACCTTCATTCCCCCGTGGCAGTCATCTCAAAGTTCAACTTCTTTACCACCCAATATGCTTGGTGTTCCAATTCTACAGGAAGATGACACACCTTACCATACACCAAGTGATATGGAGATGTCCCAATGGGTGTCTTGTACACTGTTTGATATGCCCAAAGTGCATCATCTAGCTTCTCCGCCTAATCTTTTCTCTACCCATTCACGGTCTTTTAAAGTATTTGCTTAATTTCCCGATGGGATACCTCTACTTGTCCACTCATTTGAGGATGGTATGTAGTGTAAACCTTATGCCTAACACCATACTTAGCAATAAGAATTTTAAACCAGGTGTTGATAAAGTGCGTACCTCCATCACTAATTATTGCTCTTGGCGTACCAAATCTGGAAAATATGTTCTTATTCACAAACTTCAGCACCACTCTTGCATCATTAATCGGAATCACCATAGCTTCCACCCATTTAGAGACATAGTTAACCGCTACAAGAATGTACAGATTACCTTTCGAAGGTGGGAATGGGCCCATGAAATCGATCCCCCAAACATCAAAGACTTCCACTTCTAAAATATTATTGAGGGGCATCTCATGATGCCTAGATATAGTATCCAACCTTTGATATTGATCACAATTCATTACAAAAGCCACTGCGTCTCTAAACAGAGTAGGCTAGTAAAAACCTAATTGCAATATTTTTCTTGCAGTCCTCTTACCCCCATATAGAGATGAGTGGTAGTCTTGTAACACCTTTGAAAATTCAGCCTTTGGGATACACCTACGAATAATTCCATCTGGACCCTGCTTGAAAAGGTACGGTTCGCCCTAAATGTAAGAACGAGAATCATGGAGTAATTTCTTCCTTTGTTGTGTGGTGTCCTCAGGAGGATACACCTTACAACATATCAAGTTCATAATGTCAGCATACCATAGGAACTTAACTCATCTAATGACAACAACTTCTCATCAGGAAACTCTTCCTTAATACTCAGAAAGTCATCTACAATATGGTCTCGATTTTCCAGCCGTGACAAGTGATCAACAACTTAATTTTCAGCTCCTTTTCTATCTCGCACCTCAAGATCAAATTCTTAAAGTAGAAGAATCCACCTAATTAGTCGTGTCTTTGTATCCTTTTTGTTCATAAGATACTTAATGGCAGCATGGTATGTATGAACAATGACTTGGTACCAACTAAGTAAGTTTGAAACTTGTCAAATGCATATACCACGACCAACATCTCTTTCTCTGTAACTGTGTAGTTAACTTGAGCATCATTCAACACCTTGCTAGTATAGTAGATCGATCGAAATACCTTCTCTTTTCTCTGACCCAACACTGCTACCACTGCAATGTCACTAGCATCATACATCAACTCAAAAGGTAACTCCTAATCTGGTGAGATCAAAATAGGTGCTTCCGTCAACTTCTTCTTAAGCTTTCCAAAAGCTACATGGCAATCAGCCCCGAACTCGAACTTGACTTATTTCTCTAACAATTTGCACATGGGACTTGTAATCTTTGAGAAATCTTGAATGAATCATCTATAGAACCCAGCATGTCCTAAAAAACTCTGCACTCCTTTGACTGTGACTGGATGAGGCAACTTTTGAATCACTTCAACCTTTCCTTTGTCCACTTCCAGCCCTTTGCATGACACTTTATGGCCTAAGACAATTCCTTTCTTAACCATGAAATGGCATTTTTCCCAATTCAACGCCAAGTTTGTTTCTTTGCATCGAGCTAGAACTTTGTTGAGATTTCGCAAACACTTTTCAAATAAATTACCATACACTGAGAAATCATCCATGAATACCTCCATAAATTCTTCCACCATGTCTGAAAGTATTGCCATCATACACCTATGAAATATAACAGGTGAATTGCATAAGCCGAAGGGCATGCATCTGATCGCATATGTACCGTATGGATAAGTAAACGTGGTATTATCTTGGTCTTCCAGTGCTATGCTTATCTGATTATAACCAGAGTACCCATACAGAAAACAATAATATTCTTGCCCCACCAATCTATGCAGCATTTGGTCAATGAAGAGAATTGGATAGTGATCTTTACGAGTTGCTTCATTCAACATCCGATAATCTATACATATTCTCCAACCGGTCACTGTACGTGTGGGAACTAACTCATTATCATTATTGGTTATTACTGTCATTCCTCCCTTCTTTGGTACACAGTGCATCGAACTCACCTATTTGCTATTGGAAATTGGGTAAATAATACCACTATCTAACCACTTGATCACTTATATCCTGACCACCCCCTTTATCACAGGATTTAATCTTCATTGTTGCTGCACTCTAGGTCTGTACCCCTCTTCCATGTAAATATTGTGCATGCAAAATACTGGATTGATTCCTAAAATGTCAGACATCTGCCAGCCAATCGCCTTCCTTCTCCTCTTGAGAACCACTACAACTTTCTTTACCTGTACATCTAATAATCCTACAGACAAAATAACAAGCAAGGTATCTTGATCACTAAGAAAAACATACTATAAGTGAGTAGGAACAACTTTAAGCTATAAGTTAGGAGCTTCTTCAACTAAAGGCCTGAGTGGTGGACCAATTGGTCTTTTCAAAGGCTCAATCAACACTTTGTTTGTCTCAATTATGGCCAAATTCATAACCTAGACCAATTCCAATACTTCCACATCTCCATACAGATCATAACCCATCAAAGATCTCTCTAATGAATCATCAGACAAAAGCAACTGCCAATCTGAAGCAAGATCAATAACCGATATAGAAGATAACTCCTCATACATGGCTGGCAGTTTCAATGCTCTGTACACATCAAAAACCTCTACTTTATTGTGCGCTTGCATTGTCATTTTTCCAGCTGCCACATCAATGAGTAACTATCCTGTTGCTAAGAAGGGTCATCCCAAAATAAATGGAACAACTGGATCAACCTCAAAGTCAAGAATTACAAAATCCACCGGAAAGATTAAAGATCCCACTTGCACCAACACATCTTCAATAATACCATCTGGTCTAGCAAGTGACCTATCTGTCAACTGCAACACAATAGTCGTGGGTTTAGGACTCCCAAGACCCATCTTCCGGTACCATGATGTGGGCATGAGATTTATGCTAGCACCTATGTTACACAATTCATGTGCACAAATAGTCTGACCAATTGTAAGCTGCAAGGTGAAACTTCCCGGATCCTTCAACTTCGTGGGCAGTTTGTTTTGAATTTTAGACGTGCACTCTTGAGTAAGTGCAACTTTAGCATATTCAGTCAACCGGTTCTTATTTTCAACAATATCATTCAAGTATTTAGCATATTTTGGCACACTCTACAGAATGTTAACAAGAGAAAGGTTTACTTGAACTTGTTTCAGAAGATCTAAAAACTTCTTAAAACTGGCTTTCTCTTGATGCTTCCTTGCCCTTTGAGAAAAGGGTAAGGGAATAGTCTTCTTCTCCACACGAATCTCTTCACTTGTCTCTTTTTCCTTGACTTTCACTTTTGTATTCTCTTGCAAACTGTCATTAGTGACTATGGGATTATCCTGCTCCTGAACCATCTCCTTAGTTTGCAGCCCACTCCTTGTTGTAACCGTATTCACCTGTTTAGGATTAGCCTCAGTGTTGCTAGGCAATGCTCCTTGTGGCCTTGTATTCTGCGATCCTGCAATTTGACCCAAATGTAACTCCAGATTTCTTATGAGCAATTGTTGACTCTTTAACTCAGCTACAAACTGTGCTTGTTGAGCCTTTATGTCTACCGCAAACTGTGCTTGTTGAGCCATAAATTGCTTAATTAACTCCTCCACTTTACTATTCTGAGCAGTCGCCTGATTATTCTGAACAGATTGTGAATTTGATTGCACTGGTCCTTTATACTGATTTGTATTCTGTGCCTAATGTCCACCCCATGAGAAATTAGAGTGGTTCCTCCAATTTGGATTATACGTACTGCTAAAATTCTATTGACCTTGACGATTTACATTCCCTACATAGTTGACTGAATCTGGATTAACAGAATATGCATCTGCTTTATGCTCACTACTTCCACAAACTTCGCACTACGAATATACCTATTGAACCGCATTTGCTGTGGCTGCTGGTTGTGTTGCACCCAACTTTAAGTTGTTGAGCTGAGTAGTCAGATTATTCTGCGTTGCTGTAATTATGCTTGTAATGCAGTAAACTGATCAACCTCCAAAACACCTGCAAACTTCTTGGGAGCATTCCTTGAGTCTGCATGCCAATCAGGATTCCCTTGTGCGATTTGATTCAGTAAGGTATACAGTTCTTCATATGTTTTCTCCAAAGCTTGGCCCCCTGCTGCTGAATCCAAGAGAATCTTTGTATTAGACTTAAGGACTTCTATAAATGTGTGCACCAAAACATCATTAGATTGATGGTAATGAGGACAATTTCTGAGCATGCCCTTGAATCTCTCCCAAGCTTGGTAAAGATTTTCTCCATCTTTCTGTATGAAATTTAATATCTCACTCCTTAATCGTGCAGTCTTCTGGGATGGAAAGAATCGAATGAGAAACTTTCGAGCATAATCTTCCTATAAAGTGATGGAGTTTGTGGTTAAGCATATAACCATCTCTTTGCTTCCCCCATTAGAGAAAAAGGGAAGAGTGTTAATCTGATATAATCAGCATTCACATCTTTAGGAATATATGTATCTCTTATTTCCAGGAAGGTCTATAAATGCTGCTGCAGATCCTCGTGTGAAAGTCCCTGAAATTCCCTGAAATTCCCCCGCAGATTTTTAATAATTGCACCATATTTTGTTTTAATTCCCACTGACCTCCTTGTTCAGGCTTTCAAATATTGTTAGTCACATGGTTTTTAAGTGGGATTGCCACCTCACGAGCAGGTCTTATGGCTGTTTGAATAGGAACAACTGGAATAACAGGAGCTGGAACATTTTCAATATTTGTATCAACAATAATTGGATTTCGTATTTCAACGTGTTGAATGTAGTATTGAGCTCTTCGCCTCTAATGAAAAATTACTTCTAATTTTGCAAAGGGCTCTACTAACTCTTTATCCCTAGCCAGTCCAATGTTCAACTAAACCTGGAAAAATTCAACCGCTAAGATCAAGTTGTTAACACTTAAACTTATTATCAAAAACCAAAAAATTAAGCAATTTACTAATTCTATTTGATCCCCAACAACGGTGCCAAAAACTTATTGTGTCTCTATACACACGCAAGTGTACGCGATCGTGCAAGTAATATAATGACTTAGACAGTCAGATATCATTCCCGCGAGGATCAATAAACTAGAAATTTATTCAATCTTTTATTTAAGATAATTGGGTATTAAGTTCTTGAAGGTATCAAGATGATTTTGATTTTATAAATAAAATGTAAATTACTAAATAAGAAATAATTAGTGACAACTAGAGCAAAGCAAGCAATGGTTGTAATCAATGATGAGGATGATTCTAGGGTTGAGATATTTTGAACAATCATACAATTCTCTATTCTTATCACAGTCTAATTGGTTATCAGGTTGATGATTCGCAAGGTTTATGCGACGATCTTGGTCTCCCGACCTCAAATCATTTATCTATTGAATATTGTAGATACAACTCCTGCAGAGATACAATAATTCTTCTAGATTCATGAAGTTGTCTTCTTGCAAGTGAACCAAGCAAGGCTTCTAGGTATATCCCTATCTTAGATGCTAATTCAAATCCCTTATTTCATAAAAGAATAAGAACCTTGCTCCCTAATTTCTTAGTTCTATCCTACGATTCTCCCCCCGGATGTACATAAAAATATGGATTTATTCTAATGGTGGCCAATCATTAAAATAGTAAGCTCAAGAAATTAAGAACAACCCAGATGATAATCCAAAAAGAAACTATGAATAAGAATATAAAAGAGTAATCATGCTCTTAGCCTCAACCCCAGAAATAGGGTGTTTAGCTACTCATGTTTGAATTCATCATCCAAAATAAGTAATAAATCTTACCCAAAATAAGTATTGAAGTAAAAAAATTTAAAAGAATGTCTAAGAACCCTAAAAGAGAGAGATTTCTAATTTTTCCCGCTGCTATGCTTGCCAAAGTCCCCTAAAATTATCTTGGATTTTTTCTTTTATAGATGGGACAAAACACTTAAAATATTCCCAATTTTTTCATACGACGCATCGTGCCATGCCTTCAGTTGCTATTTTTCATTAAAATTTGGTCAATCACGGAGCTCAAGTATTCCTTGACAATTGTAAAGTGCACCCTCACCGTGACGCGCCACTATCGTGGTGAGCCACTGGATTGGGATAATGGTGAAATATTTATCCTTCGCGACGCGCTAAACTTTCAGGTCACAAAATCTGTTAAGTGGAACTGCTCTGCGATGCGGTGGTTTTGCGGACCTTCACTGAAATTTGACCATTGCTATTTTGTTGTTCAGCACGACGCGGAGTGTTTTCAAATGAGGATTCCTACTTTCCATCTTCCATTTTTTAGCTTTATTTCACTCTCTTGCATTCCTTCAATCCTTTCACACCATCGTTGTATCCAAATACACAGAATTCTTTATGATTTTTATCCTAAAAGTACTAATCATATCCATTAGGCACGAAAAGGAATAAAATCTAAATTATACTTAAGAATTAATACAAAAGTTCTTGAACTAAGTCAAAATCTAGGTGAATATTGGTGCTTTAAGCATATAAATATGCCCAAGATCATGAGGAATAATTATTCAGTGGAGGATTACACTAAGCTCTTTATTAAGAAGATCATGAAGTTTCATGGTGCCCCAGATTCCATCATTTTTTATTGTGGTACCCAGTTCTCATCTCACTTTTAGAGGTCATTCTAATAAGGTTTAGGGACTAAGGTGACCCTTAGTACTAATTTCCACCTACAGTCGGATGATCAAGCGAAGAGGATAATTCAGGCCCTAAAAGATATGCTTTGGGCTTGCGTATCTGATTTCAGTGGTAGTTAGGTTTATCACTTTTCTTTCATAGAATTTTCCTTCAACAACAGTTATTACTCTAGTATTAGTATGGCTCCATTTGTGGCCTTGTATGGTAGGAGGTATAGGTCTCCTATTGGGTGGTTTGAGGTTGGTGAAAATAGCTTATTTGGGCCTGACTTGGTTAACCAAGATATGGATAATGTGATTTGGGATAGGCTTAAGGCCGCCCAAAGTTGCCAAAAGTCTTATGCGAATATGAGACTAAGAGATTTGGAGTTTAATGTTGGTGACTGGGTTTTCTTAAAGGTGTCTCCCATGAAGGGTGTGGTGCGGTTTGGGAAGAAGGAGAAGCACAGTCCCGGTTATATTTGTTTGTATTTGGTTTTGATAAGGGTTGGCAATGTTACATATGAATTGGATTTTCCTTCTATCTTGAGCTTCATTAATTTGGTATTCCATGTATCAATATTGAGAAAGTGCGTGGGTGATCCTTCATTGTTTGTTCCTTTGGAAGGTGTGGGCAATTTGAATTCCTTATCTTATGAGAAAGTTTTGGTGAAGATCTTAGATCGTCAAATCCACCGGTTTTGGACAAAAGACGTGGCTCGATAAAGGTTCTTTGGAGGAACCAAAAGTTTGAGGAAGCTACTTGGAAAGCCGAGGAGGACATGAAGTCAAAGTATTCATTCCTATTCACTATTTTGGAAAATCATGCTTAAGGCATGTGTGATCTTAACATCTTTGTTTTATGTCTTTGTTAAAGGTAAGTGTAGGTATGTTTCTATGTTAAATCGTACTAAGGGATGCCTTGACCCATTCTAGGATGAATGATCTTAAGGGAGAGAATGTAATACCCCTAATATTTGGTCCTTGAAAAATTTCAGAAATTTTATACTTACTGTCCTGACTAAGACTTACCCTACATCTCGTAGGGAGTCCTGACAAGTTGTTGGAACCAAATCATAGCCTAACCAATGTATGTGGCTAAGTTTTTTGCTCTGAGTACGAGTGGCTCACTACGAGTCATGAGGACTGATTATGGGTCATTGTTTGAAAATCATAGGATGTACAGTATAAACCAAAATAGTTTCTGTGTTGACTATAGCTAGACCCTATGAGTCGTAGGGTCCCATTACGATCCATGGTATATGAGTCGTAAGGTCAACAGTATGTGTATTCGAGGTGACACTATTTTAACAACGACTCATGGAGACTATTCGTAATAAGTTGTTATTAGACCCGTAATGACTGACGGTTTATTTCCCAGCTCTTAATGGGGGAGTTTTAGACATTTCCATCTCACCCCAATCATAACCTACGACCTATAACCATACTTGGGGCCCTATTTTTCATTTATAGCAAACTCCAAAGACTCTTTATTCTTGCTCAAGTCTCTTAAGTATCCATACTTAGGGTTTCCAAGGAGAGCTTCAAAGGTTGAATTCTTTTCATAATCTTGGGTATTTCAGACATGTTACTCTTTTGTAATTATTACTTTTCTAAAAATATGTGTTTTAAAGTATTATTTATATGGTTTTGATGTTGGTTTTGAAACATGGGTTGAGGGTTTTGAATGTTTTTGTTTGAACAATGTTTTTCCATTGTTTATAGATGATTGTTCATGCTTTAATTATGGTTTTGAACTTGAAGCGTGCATGGGTATGGTGAATAAACTAGGGTATTGTGATTTCCCCTAATTTTTGAATATTGACCATTGAAGTGATAATGACCTCAACCCTATATTGTGAAATTGGTTTTGAATTTAAAAAATATTCATATTGAACTACTCTTAAACTATTGCATAACGTGAAAAGTTAATGAAGCATAATAATTTTTAATTTAACATTATGAGGTGGTGTAATTCCCTAAAGCTAATGTATAATTGAACCAAGGGGGTTGTGAATCCCCCCAAGTGATGATAATTGGTTTGACATGTTGATGTTAACTTGCAAGTGAAGCTGGTATGAAGATACCAATAGTGTATGCCAAATATGGTTATGGTTTAATGAATGTGAATGTGTGATAAATGATTTAATTAGGATTTAATGAGGGTTGTGTAGCTGAGTTGTGAAAGTGGAGGTCCCAAGGGACCAATACGTGAAATTATAGTTTCCGATGCGGGGATCTAAAGGACCGAATAATTCGAGTCCCCCTTATTATTATTATATGATTGAGAGGTTTGAGTCTCCCACATTATTACCTAATTAGGTTCTTAAGTCACCTTGATATGTCGGGAGGTTCAAGTCCCCCATGATGCACACATACATCCTTTGGTTCGTGCGACTGCACGTACTGGGCCCTTCCAGCTGGGGGAGAGCTAGGCCCATATAGCCCATGGGTACCTTCATTTGTTATGATGGTTGAGCTACACAATCCAGGCTAAAGTTTTAAAGTGTATGTTAAGACTTGTTCCCTATCTCAGCATATGATATATATATATATGTATGTATGTTTGTATATATAGGCATATAGTTATGTGCATTGGATTTTGACTGATTTTGAAGTGTTGATCCTGGATTTATTTTTCTCCCTTATCCCTGAGTTACATTCTAGTTCTCAACCCACTAACCGTCTCCAGATACTGTATCCTCATGCAATGCAGGCATCAGGGATACCTCTACTTTTCCTGCGTAGAGTTAGGTGAATCGGCTCAGTTCGTCGATTTGTTGTGGTGAAGTGGTGAGCTTCCATTCTCCGAAAGGCTTAGATATTTCATCAGTTTCTTTCATAGACTAGAATTGAGAGTTCACATTATCATTAGCATTTTTATTGTCATTGTCAGAGTTCGGGGCATGTTCCGATACTTTATTGATTTCAGTTTTGTTTAGAAGGATTTGTTGGATTACTGTGGAATTGGGTGGTGATGTTGGTTGGTTGTGTTTGGCCGATTACCGGTTATCGGTTATAGACATGTTTTTAACTTCTTGAGTTTATCTTATGCTATCTTGTTATATGTTAGAAATTCATCCGACATTGGGGGAATTGTGTTCTATATGGTTAGGTGTAGGGGGTAGTCTCCGGTCCTCATTGGACTTGATTTACCTATCACATCCACGCATTGGTTTGGGTTGTGATACCTATTCCTCCTAGTGACTGGACAACTGACCTTGCTGCTATGCAGGGTTACATGGAGAGGGCCCAGATATCCTAGCCTAGGTTGTCTCCTTCAAGGTTTACTCTCCCTATCCATTTGGGCTCGAGCCTACACTGATCTCCAAAAGGATCTAGACCAAGAGAAAAGAAATGTCGCTCTCGAGACTACATGCTGGTGAGGATATGGAAGGCGGTGTGGGTTATGTTCACATACACCTTCATGGACTAATTACTTTCGAACATGACCTTGGAGAAAGTCAAGGAGTTTTTCTTCCTCAGCAATACGGATGGCGAGGGTTTGGGTGTCCCTGGTTATAATTTATGGTTTTTGAAATTGGGTTGTCCCCACCATTTGGGGCATGTAACAAAAAGAGTTTCTTTTATTTTTTTTACACCTTTATGACATTTTTTGTTCCCTCCCCTTAGTAATTGTCACGACCCGAGACTTCCCCCTTGTCATAATAAGGTGCTTAGAGTCACAAGTGACCCCAAGCTAACCAATGGCCTGGTATATCCCTAAAACACAAGAGAAGTGCTAAAAATATTGGGCGGAAGCTAAAATGAAAGAAAGCTGATCATAAATGGTAATGGAATCAATGCTAATACGGATTGAAATACTCAACAAACGAAAAACATATCTAACTGTTTGAAATCCTCGAAATCATAGTGAGTTGTTGGGAATATCCCCATCTAACAACTGACTAAAAAAATGAAATGCTGAAATAAATAACTGATAACTGGTCCTTGAATGATGAGGACTCACCAAAACCGTTGTTGAGTGGTATGAGAACGTTCTAAGTGCGACTGGGTATTGAGCATTTGTAACGCCCCGAAATCGAGTCCCGAGACGTCACACGGTGCTTAGGGTCACAAGTGACCCCAAGCTAACCCTTGTACTGGCATAACTCATAAACAATTGAATAAAAATACAAATTCATACAAATCAGCAACAATTAACTCTTTTCTGAATCTGATCGATACAAAAATAGAATTTTACAGAATTACAATTCTGCCTTTACAACCAAAATTGAAACAAAATACATCAACTTCTACTGACTGTCTATGAAGCCTCTACTAGTACTGACTGTAGGTAGTAGGATCATGATTCCCGACTACCCCAACTCAATAGGACTGAATAAAGAAAATACAATACTATAAACTCTGCATAACTAACCCAAGTCCTTGAATCAAAAAGACTCATCACCTGCTGACTGGATACCACAAACTGACTAGATCTGAAGGTGAAACTATACCTTGTACCTACATTTCGAGAAAATGTAGCCCACATACGAATATGTGGATCAGTACCATGGAAAGATACCGAGCATATGGGGGTGCAATGCATATATAAAATAATATCTTAATATTATCACAGTTTATAAAATTATGCAAGCTGATATAGATGACTCACTTAGCTCGAATTAAATCATCAAAATCATGGATGAATAATACATGTAAAGTAAAACAAGTGAGTCATTACAACACGTTCTCAATTCACTTTCATCTCAATTTCAAATCATCAAAACAATCAAATCTCATGTCAATTCTCATTAGAATATATTCCTTAAATCTTTTAAGAATAATGACTTTCTCAAACTCAGCCTTTTAAGCAAATATGTTTTCATCTCAGATAGAAGAGTACACACACACACATTGGGAGATCCTATAACCGACATAAATCATGTGAGCTACATGGAGTTCAACGTACAACCCACGTTGGGGAGAGCCGTCCTATCCTTGCCATCGGAGTAGGACTTCCAGTATTAATTTAAAAACACTAGTGATCACTATATAAATCAGCCTCAGGCTCACATCCTATGGGGGCACGTAGTTCTAGGGAAGTAAGGTTACTTTATACCTCCCACTCGGTGCAAAAGATTACTTCCGAACTTAGCTCAGAAATTTAAATCAGCCTCAGGCTCACATTAAAGAAAATCCACAATAAACACTTCAACAATTTTCATCGGGAGCCAATTTGCTACCCCTTTATCATAATCAATAAAAACGTGGATTTCTTTCACAGTCGAGTTCAAAATAACTCATTCACGACCAAAAGGTCAAATCATTCAAAACATCTCAAATTATTTAAACACAAGGTGTTTATAACATATGATTTTCTCAAAATAATAATCTCAAATAGGGTTCCAAAAACTCATACATCAATATCACCATAAAACCTTCCAATGTTTCATACTTTATGACATAAGCACAAAAATAATCACTTAAAACTTAAAATTTCAGCTTTATAATCATACATCTTAGTAAAGAAAATTAGCTTTGGGATTCAAATCTCATTGTGCTTATAGAACATAATTTCTCAAAGTACAATTCCAATTAGGACTCAAGGTCTCATACATCAAAATCATATTAAATTTTCTCAAGATTCATGCTTTTCATCATAAATATATATAACTTACTTTAAAATCTGGAAAATTCAGCTTTATGTACAAAAATGTCATCATTCTCATTCAATTTAACTTTCAAAACATAGAGAGTATCATAATCTCATGTAAAATCATATAGGGTATAAATTCATGCTTCAAATTCATATCAAAACGTGTAAAATCATGTATATTCATAAAAGAAAAATCAATTTGGGCACAAGAACGAAAGAGAGTTCTTGTTAAAAAACCCCACATACCTTGAATGATGAACTTTAGATCGATACTTGTTTTTGAGATGTTAATCGTGCCTTTGAATGATGGTTTTTGAAGTTCTTGAACTAGGAACTTGGAATCTTGAATAAATTTGTAGAAATAAATGGTGAACTTTGGAGGTTCTTGAAGTTGGATGTAGGAGCTTAGGGTTTTCTTTTTGAGGGAATTTGATGAAATATAACATATAATGCTTCTAATAGACTTTAATATAGGGTTTGGACGGATTTTGGGTGAGGGAGAATGACCAAAACGCCCCTAAAAATCAAATAATTCTCAAATCTGTCCTTTGGTGGACTGTTTTGATAGTCTGAAGTAGATCAACCATAACGTTTTACTCCGATATCCAAATTGAATGAAGCCAATTTCATTAGAAAGAGGACTCTTATATCTTTCCGTTGATATATAGTATCTCACCCAGATCATTGTGTACAAGGAATTATGATCATTTGAAGTTGGACAAAAAATACGCCAGGCCTCAGTACTTTTTTTTTCCTGCATGTTTTACTGTTCACTACTATTCATGGTTCGATCGGAATGTTCATAACTCGTCGCTCGGGTGTCCGTTTTGGATGACCCATATATCGTTGGAAAGATTATTCAATACTCTACTCAATGGTGGATCATAATCTAAGACATTCCGCACGAAAAATTTATAATTCATTCTAGAAGATAGAACCCAACACGTTTACGCACAAAATTTCAACAAAAAATTTCCCGGGGTATTACATCATCTCCCCCTTGGAAATATTCATCCTCGAATGTCGATGAATAAGTACAGAATACCTTGGAAATGAGGACAAAAGGCTGGGATAGCGAAATCAATCCACTTACTTCACTCCACACTTACGAATACTTCATAGAACATGCGATTCATAATGAGAATGGTCACATAGTTGGATCTTAAACAAAGGAGACTGATTTTAAGGAATCGATATCTTTGATTTATTCAGAGACTGAGAATCAAAGGTCTTGAAGGGGATCTCATCAAAAGAAGGAACACTTGCTCCCAAATGAAACGTCCCTCAACACTCCCTCGAAAAGATTCAAATGACATTGTTCGGGGAGAAAATGAACCATAATTTGATACAATCCTATCGTATGGGAATAAGGACCCATATGGAATAAATTAAGATAGGAATTTCTAGGTCTTGGGAAACATAACTCCTTGCTTCCAAACTTAGCAACACTTCCCAACTACTCCCTCGACTATGTTCAAGCCTAACTCCAAGTACTCTTGAGATACGCCACATAACACTATAATATTAATCTATATCATGAACCTCAATACACAATGAGCCTCACAACTCCTCACTTCAAACATAACTCTTATTGCTACTCCAACAACCACATACAATCTTATACTAGGGATACGCTAACTTGCGGTGCATTCTTTTAGATATACAACCATAACATTAAAGCCTATAATCATAACCATATACGCACTTCGCATATGCACCTCTAAACGAACACTCATAAAGCATCTTCCTCGCTTTCTCTAAGATTCTATCAACTACATCATTCACACATACTGGTCAATTCTTTAAACAACACACATAACATTTTCTCAACCAATTGAACTATACACAAAAACTATGTATTACTATTACTACAAGCTCATAGAAGTGCATAAAACCAACACACAACAACTTTCCAAATAAACATTTAAAAATTCAACTAACCACGTCATGTATCAAGGACTTAGCCTCAATCTAACTTCACTTCACCACCGTGAGCACACCACCTTCTATCATAGATAAGGAAGTATCTTCTCTCCCTTCTAGATAACTGCTCAACACCATTAGCTTGACTTAATAAAAAGGTCACAAAATTTTAAAACATGAAGACCTAAAACATGAAGGGATAATGTAAATAACTTGACTCTCTCTATTGAGGCCTTAGGAATAAAATATCAAATACAATGGGTTCATTAAGGTATCAAAACTGAAGACACCCATAACGAAAACTGAATCTCACTGATCAATAAGAGTATTGCCTGAGTACTGGAACTGAACATACTGTAAACTTGAGTATATGAGTCATGGGTGGCATGCCCTAAATTTAGAGCTCATAACTTATGGAATGTGATTCCAACTGCTAGAAGAACTGGAATTTCTCATTTTTGGAAACTAGAAGAGTATGTAATTCTCCATCATGTGTATGAACATGAATTAAGATCATGGAACTAAAATGTAAAGCATGAGTAGGTTTTGGGACAGCTGAAAATAACGAAATAACATTGGGTCAAGCACCGATCTTTCTTACAACAAATTTACAACTTACTGGTACTTCTACTAAAATGTAAAAGCTTGACTTGACTACTTGTTCTATCATCTCCCCCTTAGCTTTAAGCCACCACTCAAATTCTCAAATGCTTACTAATTTTGAATCTCCACGAACATCTCTATGGCCGGAATGTACACCATCTAGTGCTTCAACTCTTATTTCTATTAGCTCAACTTGAATACTTTCTAACCTTTTGATAGACCATGCTACTTCTGTCTTCTCCCTCTAATACCATGCCTATGAACTTATATTTCTAACCCATAAGAATCAAAATCACACTTAAGAGGCTCAATATTTCCAATCATACGCCTCGCCTTAACTTAGCCATCAAAACATCATCCATCGTCTAACTAGTATTTATCCATCTAACAATCCCATGGCACGACTCACTACACCACATACACTAATCCTCGAAATTAAAGCAGTCCCATAATATCTTGGGTGAACTTTCTCATCATAATATAATATTAAAGTTAATTACTAGTCAACTACACTTAAACTCTTGTGTACACTGTTCAAGCCTATTAGGTCACTTCCGGCAACTAATACCATTAATCTGGAAACCGTCATATTCAGCTTCTTGATCACCAATGGTTCAAACTTAAGGTCTCACACTTCACATAATTTACAACTCCATCTCACGCATAACTCCCACGTGAAGATTATAAAACAACACATCCATGAACACTAGCCCTCTTAAACTTCATAACAATAATAATTAGTCCTAATCATATAGCCTATCTTATTCACAATCCATTAACACATCCTTCTTTCACCCGTCACTACTATCTATCCTTCATACACAACTTAACATAGTTCATAGCTCTTTACGTCTTAACTTAACTTCCTGTTGCAATTTGGAGAGCGCCTAGATTAACAACACTTACCCACCAAGTACTTTTATAAATAACCTATACTTTTCTAACACCACAAATACCATCAATAACTCTTTCCTTACCCTAAGAAAACAATGATCCACCTTAACTAATAACTCCTCCTCTAACTTTCACTAAACTAACAAACAAGGGTATATCACTTCATTACTAATTCAATCATAAGCAAAAATTCAAATATACATATTCAATAAATCGCCCTTACCACCTTTCTTGTCACTACACTTCTAAACCCACACTTTCAACTAACACAGGAACGGCAAGATAAATAACAAGTTGCTAGTGAATAGAAATAGGCCTCACACGGCTTCACTAGACTTTGGTTTTGTGTTTTAATCAAGAAAGTTATATGAATAACAAAATAACTATGCTAGTGAATCGAAATAGGCCCCACATGGCTTCACTAGACTT
Organism: Capsicum pubescens; assembly: GCA_030864215.1. Lineage (NCBI taxonomy): Eukaryota > Viridiplantae > Streptophyta > Magnoliopsida > Solanales > Solanaceae > Capsicum > Capsicum pubescens. The sequence goes on along the minus strand of CM061548.1, from coordinate 314,478,631 downwards.
TGGTTTGTATTTTGAACAAGAAAATGAGATGAATAACAAAGAAGCTATGCTAGTAAATCGAAAGAGCCCTACACGACTTCACTAGACTTTGGTTTTTCACAAACATAATGATAACAAGATTACATAATACAAGAAATAGAAACTTGACACACAACATTCAACGATCTAAGAATACACCTTACTCTGTCTTAATTAAATAACTCATAAGAATGAGGGCATAACTTTCAACTTAAGGAACTTAACACACTAGAGAGCTCCTCTCAAGCCCTTTGTGTAACTTTTGAAATTTCTTCTAGAAAATATAGAAGCATTACCTGGGCAAGAACTGGAGCTTACGAATCACGTTATTTCAAAAATAATACATAGAGGGAGAAGTATAGATTAACATTGTAGATTCTGAGGAGGAATCTGAAAGCACATCTAACCTAGGCTTAGTTCACAACTTTTATGAACATGAATAAAGTACTTCAATCTTTGGAACTAAAAAAGAACTGACAGGATACTTTCTAGATCTCTTACAATCCCATAACTATCTACGGAGACTTAAGCTTAACTATTTCTGATACCTTGAAAATGAGGCAGAGTTGGCCAGAATAGAGTAAGATGAGAATCTATATAAGCTTCTTGGAGAACCTTTTTATAGCACGATCTTATACTTGAAAGAAGGGAAATATTTCCTAAATGCCCTGTAGCCTCTCGAAGAAAAGTACAGACATCTCCGTACCGTTCCGCAAGAATCTACTAGACACGACTTCATAGACACCCTAGGACACTTGAACTCTGTGCTCTGATACCAAGTTCGTAACACCCCAAAATCGAGTTCCGAGATGTCACACGGTGCTTGGGGTCACCCTTCTACTGGCATAACTCATAAGTAACTGAATAAAAATACAAATCCATACAAATCAGCAAAAATTAACTCTTTTTTGAATCTGATCGATACAAAAATGGAATTTTACAGGATTACAATTCTGCCTTTACAACCAAAATTGAAACAAAATACATCAACTTCTACTGACTGTCTATGAAGTCTCTACTAGTACTAACTGTAGGTAGTCGGGTCATGACTCCCGACTACCCCAACTCAATATGACTGAATAAAGAAAATACAATACTATAAACTCTGCATAACTAACCCAAGCCCTTGAATCAAAAGGACTCATCACCTGCTGACTGGATACCACAAACTGACTAGATCCGAAGGTGCAACTATACCTTGTACCTATATTCCGAGAAAATATAGCCCACATATGAATATGTGGGTCAGTACCATGGAAAGATACCGAGCATATGGGGGTGCAATGCATATATAAAATAATATCTTAATATTATCACAGTTTATAAAATTATGCATGCTGATATAGATGACTCACTTAGCTCGAATTAAATCATCAAAATCATGGATGAATAATACATGTAAAGGAAAATAAGTGAGTCATTACAATACGTTCTTAATTTCAAATCATCAAAATAATCAAATCTTTCGTCAATTCTCATTAGAATATATTCCTTAAATCTTTTAAGAATAATGACTTTCTCAAACTCAGCCTTTTAAGCAAATATGTTTTCATCTCAGATAGAAGAGTACACACACACACATTGGGAGATCCTATAACCGACATAAACCATGTGAGCTACATGGAGTCCAACGTACAACCCACGTTGGGGAGAGTCGTCCTATCCTTGCCATTAGAGTAGGACTTCCAGTATCAATTCAAAAACACTAGTGATCACTATATAAATCAGCCTCAACCTCACATCCTATGGAGGCATGTAGTTCTAGGGAAGTAAGGTCACTTTATACCTCCCACTCGATGCTAAAAATTACTCCCGGACTTAGCTCAGAAATTTAAATCAGCCTCAGGCTCACATTAAAGAAAATCCACAATAAACACTTCAACAATTTTCATCGGGAGCCAATTTGCTACCCCTTTATAATAATCAATAAAAACATAGATTTCTTTCACAGTCGAGTTCAAAATAACTCATTCACAACCAAAAGGTCAAATCATTCAAAACATCTCAAATTATTTAAACTCAAGGTATTTATAACATATGATTTTCTCAAAATAATAATCTCAAATAGGGTTCCAAAAACCCATACATCAGTATTACCATAAAACCTTCCAAAGTTTCATACTTTATGACATAAGCACAAAAATAATCACTTGAAACTTAAAATTTCAGCTTTATAATCATACATCTTGGTAAAGAAAATTAGCTTTGGGATTCAAATCTCATTGTGCTTATAGAACATAATTTCTCAAAGTACAATTCCAATTAGGACTCAAGGTCTCATACATCAAAATCATATTAAATTTTCTCAAGATTCATGCTTTTCATCATAAATATATATAACCTACTTTAAAATCTGGAAAATTTAGCTTTATGTACAAAAATATCATCATTCTCATTCAATTCAACTTTCAAAACATAGAGAGTATCATAATCTCATGTAAAATCATATAGGGTATAAATTCATGCTTTAAATTCATATCAAAACGTGTAATATCATGTATATTCATAAAAGAAAAATCAATTTGGGCACAAGAACGAAAGAGAGTTCTTGTTGAAAACCCCCACATATCTTGAATGATGAACTTTAGATCGATACTCATTTTTGAGATGTTAATCGTGCCTTTGAATGATGGTTCTTGAAGTTCTTGAACTAGGAACTTGGAATCTTGAATAAATTTGCCGAAATAAATGGTGAACTTTGGAGGTTCTTGAAGTTGGATGTAGGAGCTTAGAGTTTTCTTTTTGAGAGAATTTGATAAAATATAACATATAATGCTTCTAATAGGCTTATTATAGGATTTGGATGGATTTTGGGTGAGGGGGAATGACCAAAACGCCCCTAAAAATCAAATAATTCTCAAATCTGTCCTTTGGTGGACTGTTTTGATAGTATGAAGTAGATCAACCATAACGTTTTACTCCGATATCCAAATTGGATGAAACCAATTTCATTAGAAAGAGGACTCTCATATCTTTCCGTTGATAAATAGTATCTTAGCCAGATCATTATGTAAGAGGAGTTATGATCATTTGAAGTTGGAGCAAAAATACACCAGGCCTCAGTACTTTTTAGTTGGATCATTTGGTGTCATGACTCAACTGACGGGTTACCCTTTATAACCTACGGTGGTGCTGTAGTCAGTGCTAAGTACTACTCTCGACTAAAAGACACTGAACTATAAACTAAATTGCTCATAATGATACTATTATGAAAGTATTAACTGTGGATAATCTGAAGTGCTTGAAGACATATAAACTAATATATGCATGAGTCCCTAGGTATTGGGTGTTCATGACTCACCAGCTTTGACTAATGCAAACTAAACATGATAATAATAAAAGTCGATCATAATAGAGAATTTCATAATTCAAGCCAAGCTCAATGATTTATCAACCAAAGGGAAATTTATGATTCTGAGTATGAAAGGATGCTACTCCTATGGGAAAAACATGTACTCACAGTTTAATTACAAAAATAAACAGAAGGGATTAAGTAAACTCATGTTTGACCTGGAACCTAAAACCTAAAGAATGTAATAAACTTGAGAATTGAGATGTTTTTGGGACTCAATGGATGGAAGGAATTCATTGATGAAATCCCACATACATGGATGTGTAAGCCTTGGAGAAATCCTTGGAATTTTAACTTGAAGTTGAGAAACTCTAACTTGGCTTTGGAGAAGAATAATCTTCTTTTCTTAGTTTCAAATGATTTTGTGACTTAATGGGGAATTTTTGGAAGTTTAGGCTTATATACCACCCTTGGGGAAGCCTATAAGACGTGGCTTGGGAGTTAAAAGAATGGGAACAAACTAAACAACCCTTTTTAAAATATGCAGGAAAAAAGATGATACAGTCGTAATGACTAAGGTAACGATTCATTAGGTCAGATAACAAGTCGTGGCCTGCAGTCATTGTCAAAGGTACTACACCTTAGGTACTGTTATATCTAAAAATTCACTCCTCATATTTCATTGGGTTTTATAATGGGTCGTTAGGAGTCATTTTCATGAACTTGATTTCTGGATGGGTCTATCTAATGACCCATTAGTACTGATAAAGATTCATATGTTGGACTCATCACCACTGAGCTAAAATCTGGGACCCCTTACTTCTATTGGAATGACTCCATACAATGATGTGTTGTCTCTTACAATGGGTCATTGTTGGAGTCATTGTCACTGGCAGTTGACAGTCCTTCAGGAAGATTTTTCCAGAACTTCTTACTATGATATCGGATTAAGGTAAGACTAGTGGTATTGGAAATCTAATTCAGTGGCTTTTGATGGGTCTAGAGCTCAAAAACTTGGGGTATTACAATATCTCCCCCTTGGGATCATTTTTCCTCGAATGAAACTGACTAAGCTGAGAGGCTAGGGGAAAGCTAAAATTTTGCACTGAACACTTACGAGATGAACCATGAGTTAATATTTGAATCTGGGACTGATGCATGGACTAAACTAAACTGATGAATGCATGCTATAATATGGAAATAGCTGGACGGCCTAAGATGAAATGAAATAATTATTTAATTAAGGAAAACTATTACCTTAAGCTAGAACTAGGTTCGAAGAGAAAAGATGGGGGTACTTGGCCAGCATATCTGCCTCTGCTTCCCAAGTGGCTCTCTTAACTGATTATTTCTCCATAGAACCTTTACTAAATCAACCTTTTTATTTCCCAGCCTACAAATCTAATGATCAAGGATATCAACTGGGACCTCTTCATAAGAGAGACTCTTTTCCACGTCAATTCTGTTTAAAGGACTACTGATGCTAGGTCACCAATGTATTTCTTCAACAATGAGACATGGAAGACTAGATGCACTGGTGCTAACTCTGTAGAAAATTCCAAATCATATGATACCTTATCATATTGACTCATAATCTTGTAAGGACCAATATATCGAGGACTGAGCTTACCTTTCTTGCCAAACCTCTTCATCTCTTTCATGGGTGAAATCTTCAAGTAGACAAAATCACTAATATCAAACTTAAGATCTATTCTCTTCACATATGTGTAAGATATCTGATAAATTTGGGATATTTTCAACTTTCCTCTAATCAACTGAACCTTTTTTATCTCCTCATGCACCAACTTTATCCCTATCAAGGAAACTTCACCTACCTCAAACCAACAAATAGAAGATCTATACCTCCTACCATAAAAAGCCTCAAATGGGGCCATCTAAATATTGGAGTGATATCTGTTATTGTAAGCGAACTCAATCAAAGGAAAGTGATCATCCCAACTACCTTTGAAGTCAATCACGCACGCCCTCAATATGTCCTCTAAAGTCTAAATGGTCCTCTCTGCCTGATCATTTGTTTGGAGGTGAAAAGCTGTACTAAGATGAACTTGGGTATCAAGACCCTTCTGAAAAGTTCTCTAAAATCGAGAGGTAAATTGGGCAACTCTATCTAAAATAATAGTCAAAGTGACTCCATGAAATTTCATCAACTCCCTAAGATAAAGTCTAGCATAATCTTTGGCTGAATCTAAAGTGTTAACTGGAAAGAAATGAGCTGACTTAGTCATTCGGTCCATGATAACCTAAATAGAGTCGTGTTGTCAACGAGTATGAGGCAACCCTATAATAAAGTCCATATTAACCATTTCCCACTTCCACGTAGGAATACTAAATTCTTAAAGCATACCACTGGGTCTCTGGTGCTCAACCTTAACCTGCTGGCAGTTTCAACACTTAGTGACGAATTCTGTAATATCCTTCTTCATGCCATTCCACCAATAGATTTCCCACAAATTGCGGTACATCTTAGTGGCTCCTGTGTGAACAGAATATCAAGAATAGTGAGCTTCTACCAATATCCGCTGCCTCAAATCATCCACATCCAGAACACATAATCTGCCCTGACAGCGAAGAACACCATTTCCCCATTGAGAGAAAACCTCAACCTTCTGATTTCAAACTACCTTTTTCAACTTAAGCAAAATAGGATCACTATCTTGCTTTTTTTCACCTCGGCAACCAAAAAAGATTCCAGACTTTTTTAAACCCAGACACTACCTTGGGTCGAATCAACCAACTGAACTCCCAATGTAGCAAGCTGATGAACTTCACAAACTAACTCTTTCTTATTATCTTTAATATGAGAAACACTCCCCATAGATAATCTGCTAAAGGCGTCAGCCATAATGTTGTCCTATCCAGGGTGATACAAGACACGAATATCATAATCGTTCAACAACTCTAGCCAACTTCTTTGATGAAGCTTTAGATCTTTCTAACTGAAAACATACTAAAAACTCTTGTGATCAGTGAATAAATCAACATGAACCCCATAAAGATAATGCCTCCAAATTTTTAAGGCATAAAGAATCGCTTCTAACTTAAGATCATGAGTTGGGTAGTTCTTCTCATGAGGTTTGAGTTGTCAAGAGACATATGCTATAACCTTTCCATGCTACATCAACACATAACTAAGGCCAACTCTGGAAGTATCACAATATACCATAAAATCATCTGAACCCTCTAGTAGAATCAAAACTGGGGTGGAGGTGTCGAGTCTTCAACTCCTAAAAAATCTTACCACATGAATCTAACCACTAAAATTTGACTTTATTTTGATTTAGTCTGGACATGGGAGAAGGAATAGAGGAAAATCCTTCGACAAACCATCTGTAGTAACCAACTAATCCCAAGAAGCTCCTGATATCTGACGGAGAGATAAGGGTTTAGGCTAGTTCCTCACTACTTTGGTATTTTGGGGATCGACTCAAATGCCTTTACCAAAAATAATATGACCAAGGAATGTCACTGATTTCAACTAGAATTCATAGATACCGAACTTAACAAATAACTGATGATCCTTAAGAGTCTATAATACAATTCTTAAATAGTTAACATGTTGACCCTCACTTTGAGAGTAAACGAGGATGTCATTTATGAAGACTATAACAAATATGTCCAAATACTTCTTGAATGCTCTGTTCATTAAGTCCATAAAAGCTGTAGGGGCATTTATTTGTCCAAAAGACAACTATAATTTCAAAGTGATCATATCGAGTTCTGAAGGCTGTCTTTAGGATGTCACATTCTGATTCTGAGCTAATGATAGCCAGATGTGAGATCTATATTAGAGAAATAATTAGAACCCTGAAGTTGGTCGAACAAGTCATCAATCTTGGGTAAAGGGTACTTATTCTTGACTGTGACTTTGTTCAACTGATAGTAGTTGTTGCACATTCTGAGAGAATCATCTTTATTGCGCATGAAAAGAACTAGAGCACCATATGAAGAGATACTAGGCCTAATAAAACCTTTGTCTAGGAGATCTTTCAACTATTCTTTCAGTTCCTTAAGATCGGATAGAGCCATTGCATAAGGTGGAATTGAAAAAGGTTGGGTATCTGGAAGGAGATCTATTCTGAAGTCAATTTCTCTCTCAGGAGGAATGGGTATCTAGAAGGAGATCTATTTCAAAGTTAATTTCCCTCTAGGGAGAAATTCCAGGTATATCTTTAAGAAATACTTCTGGAAATTCATTCACTACTGGGACTAACTTAAAACTCGAGATTTTGTACCTTGAGTCCTTGACTCAAACGAGATTGTAGATACATCTCTTAGAAATCATTTTTTGTCTTAAGGAAAGAGACAAACTGACCTATAGGCACTGAGGTACTACCCTTCCACTCTATGATTGGTTTATTTAGAAATTGAAACTATACTAATGTGCTTGTAAAATCAACCGAGGAGTAACAAGAGTGGAGCCAATCCATGCCATGAATTCCATCAAAATCAGTCATGTATAACTCGATAAGATCAACTGAAGTGACCTTCTGGGATACTATGACTGGGCAATTTCTGTAGACTCATCTATCTATGATTTAACTACTGATTGGGGTAGAAATTGATAAGGTTTCTGCTAGGATTTTGGGACTGACACCAAAATCCACTGCTATATAGGGAGTCACAAAGAAAAGTGTGACTTTGGGGTCTAATAATTTATATGCTTGAATATGAAAAATTGGTAAAATACCAATAACCACATAAGAAGGACCCTCTGGATCTTGTTGATTCAAAAGAGCATGCAATTGATTCTTACGCTGTCCACTAGTTGTACTAGAAGTGGTACACTGTTGAGTCGGGAGACCCACTGGAACTGTTGAAGAGTTAGTATGACCCCACTGATGATCATTCCTAAGCTCTCTGCACAGTCACTGGGCAATCCTTTGTTTTATGGCCTCACTTACCACACCCAAAACAAGAATCACTACCATCCATGCACTCACCTTTGTGGTTCTTACCACATTTCTTGCAAACTGGATTGGTGCAACCACTATTCATACTATCCTAAAACTTAGAGCCTGGTGCTCTATCTCGAGTATCCTGTTTGAACTTAGACACTAGAGAACTAGCAAATATGGGGCTAGGGCTAAAGATTTTTGGCTTAACTGAGAATAATTACCACCATCTGACCTCAATTGAGTAAAATTGAAACTACCAATTCCGACGCTCTTATTCTCCTTTTCTTTCTCCTTGAAGTTTTCTTCCTTAATCTGTTGAGCATAGACCCTCAATTAAAAGATGTCCATCTCCTTAATCAATATGTCCATTCTACACTCCTTGACCATTTCCTCAGAAATATACAAACTTTCTCATCCGATCCCTAGAGTCGGCAACCATGGTTGGAGCATACCTTTCTAATTGAGTAAACTTGAGTGAATACTTCTTATCACTCATGTAGCCTTGCTTCAGGATTATGAAATCCTTTACCTTGGTGTCTCTTAACTCAAGTGGAAGAACTTATCCATAAATACAACAACTAACTCATCCTACTCTACTTACCCTGCATCTGTACCTCTATCTTTCTTTCATTGCTTAAACCAAGTATGAGCTACTCCTTGCAGTTGGTAAGCAGCAAAATCCGCACTCTTACTCAAAGTGCACCCATGCTATCAGTTACTTTTTGAACACTGTCTAAGAACTCCTATGGATCCTCTTCAGATTTAGACCCAATGAATAATGGCGGATTCATCCAATTGAAATCTCGAATTCTAGTTTCCGCCGTCTTCGATGCTAGGTTGGATGGGGAAACAACCTATTGGTTATTTGGAGCAGTCATAGATTGGTCTAATGCTATGAAATCATCCCTAAATTGAGCATTAGAGATCTATCATTTAGAGGGTCTTCGAGAATTAGCGGCGGTTCTTATTGATTCCCATCTCTTATTTCGTTAGTTCTCTTAGAAGGCATTTTATGTAAATGGATAGAGTATGAGTTAGAAAAAGAAGTTTAATGGATTCCACACTCTATCAGAGTCCACATTCTATCATAAGACATGGATCATGAAAGAAGTGAGACTTTCCTAAAACGTTTTGTAGCCTATTGACCATAAATGTGATGAGCTTCACACTCTTGAACAAGAATGTGCTTAACGCGACTTTCAGACACCCTGGGCCAATTTAAACCTACTACTCTAATACCAAGTTTGTCATGGCCCAAGACTGCCCCTTAGTCGTAACATGGTGCTTAGAGTCACAAGCGACCCTAAGCTAACCCATTGACTAGCATATCCATAAAATACTGGAAAATACTAAAAATTACTGGGAGGAATCTAAACTGAAAGTAAATTGATAATAACTGGAAATAGAATCAATGCTAATACAGTTTGAAATACTCAACAAACTGAAAACATATCTAACTGTCTGCAAGCCTCTAAATCCTAATGAGTTGTTGGGATAAGCCCCCAACTAACTCCAACTGACTTAAATAAAATGAAGTGCTAAAATAAATAATTGATAACTAGTCCTCGAATGAAGAGGAATCACCAAAACTACTATTGAGTGGTATGAGAACGTGCTAAGTGTGATCCGGGTACTAAGCGCCCACTACTGGAAATTACCCCTATGGTAATTGTTGCAAAACCATTGCAATAGACAACAAAACCATTGCTATAGCTCTACCGCAATGGTTCAACAAGCGTTCTATATGTGGGCGTTGCGATAGGTCTATGGCAACGGTTTTTGCGACGGTTCCATAGGTCAAGCTATGGCGACAGTTGTCTGAAACCGTCGCCATAGGTCAAGCTATGGCAGCGGTTATTTTTTTACTTATTGAGACATCTATTTTCATCTATTGCAATGTTTACTAACAGTTGTAATAGATTCTATTGCAACGACATTAAACCATTGCAATAACATCTATTGCGACACTTTTGTTATTCTGTTGTAACACTTTTTGAGTACCTATTACAACTATTTTATTACTTATTGGAATGCCAATTTTCATCTATTACAATGGTTACTAACCATTGCAATAGATTCTATTTCAACGACATTAAACCGTTGCAATAGCATCTATTACGACGCTTTTGTTATTCTGTTGCAATGCTTTTTGACTACATATTGCAGTGGTTTATTGATTTATTGCAACGAATATTGCCACATGTTATTAAATTGAAATGATTTATATAAATAGTCACTCGTATTAATGTATATTTTAATTTACATACATAATAAATTATAACACAATATATACAATCACAAACAAAATCATTCACTAATAATCTCATAATTTAAAATATGCAACAAGCTAGTAATTTAAACCTAAAACAAAAATAGAATCAAGTCCAAAATGATTAGTTACATTTTTATATACTATCAAGTTCGAGTAGCGATAAGTTTCAAGAAATTCAACACAAAACTATTGATATTAGAGCATTTATCCACAACCCAAAAATCTTCTCAAGTAAGATCAATGTCTTCATCACTTTCTTTATCTCTTTCTTCATTTTGAAAACCTATAAAAAGTGAACAAATAATATAAAGTAGAACTTAAATTACAACATAAAAAGATTAGAATCACACTGCAACATGATATAATGGGTTAATGCCTCGTTGGAGTTCTACTTGAAGCATCTTTTGAGTTCACGTCGGGGGATTAGGTCGGGCTCTTAGTCATATCTAGATTCTCATATAACATATAGTACAATGAATCTACCAGGAAGACATAATTCATGTTACTCACAGGCTACCAGGCATATAAAATCTACATTCAACACCAACTGTGTTCAAGGGGAAAAGTTTAGGGACTTATTTGAGGAGTGGCTTTATACTACTGCTAAGTCCTACTTGGAAAAGGCACCAAAAGATTAGAAAGTTTGCATACCACAAACATTATCTCATGAATTATAAGATTGGGTACATGATTAGATATAGTAAAGTCTAGACCAAGATAGTTTACAACACTACGAGGCATACAACATAACTTGTGATTTTATCACCCAAAATATATATAGTGAACATTAAAAAATGCATGGATGTTTATCACCCATAGATCCAAGTTTATATACTACACTAAACCCACAGTTCTATTATCTATGCTTACTATATATATGGATGTTCATTACACTAGGAGCTAGCTGTTAAACCAAAGCAAGATACTATAGTAGTAGCTATAGTAGTATGTGTAAAATAAAGATAGCTAGGGGTCACATGGCAATGCCAAGAAAAGTGAATAGCAACACAAGAACATGTCTTTGTTCCCCAACCATCCATCCATCCAGGCTTATTCAGATGCAACCTTCATAGAAATCATCAACATACTAAGTTCATAGGCACATCAATGCCACACAAATCGGATAATGTCTCTTTCAAGAATACTAGTTATTCTACTACAACAGATAATATGTCAAAGGTGAACTTGTTCAAAGCCTTTTTCATGCACTTTATTAATCCAACAAATTTAAATCATCAACTGAGGAAGAAGAATTTTCAGCCTAGACTTACCAGATTTTGCATTTTGGATGCCAATCATACTCACTTGGCTGTTTCTTGATCCCCACGGTCTTTTTTTTTTGTCTCAGGTTCCTTTTCAATATCTACTAGTCTTTCTTTTGTGAATAAGAAATATGTAAAAATTGAGTCGTTTTTCTTTCTCTTTTCTACCTGAATTTTATAATGTAGTTATATTAGCTTCGCAAGTGCTTTTTGAGTATTTTGGGAATGCAATGTGTCTTTCCCATCATCATCTTTTATGTAGACTCCAGTCCAATAAGGATTTTTAAGAAAATATACAACAATAATAACATACACAATATAATTTTAGGCGTACAAGACATTACAATTATTTTTGATAGATTATTCATAAGCTAAGAAATTCAAAAAAGAATGTTATACTTGAAATTCGAACATATGATCGGCGAGACGGACTCAATAAAACCTTGTTAAAGTAGATTGATAGCTCAGACTTGTCATGCATTGGTTTTTTTCAATCCATTTACCAGTATCACACCAAATTACTTGAAAATAAGAAGTTTACAGTCACTTAAAATTGGGAAAATAGAAAAAAGACATGACTAAACTACCTTCACGAAGCACGATCTTGCCAAATCAATAGGGATGCAAGGTTCTAGAAATGATTGTCACCTTTATATATACACAATGTCAACATTTCATCAATTTGCACTAATTGTCACTACAACCAGTGATTTGCACTCACAGTGACTATAACAACAACATATCTAGTGTTATCCCACAAGTTATCTACGTACATTATAAAGTGTTGCTAAAAGCAATGGAACCATTAGACAAAAAATAAATCTAGCAATATGGAAATAGGACATATTGTAGTAGGAAAAGAAGTAAGCTAACTATTTATAAAAATATATCATTAACGAGTTTATGCAAACTAATGAACCTATAGATCACAAGCAATGTTCTTTAGTCGCCTGGTAAGAAAGACAGATGTGCCTAAGTCGACAGGTAAGAAAGAGAGAAGTGCCTTTTGAAATTTAGTTCTTCTTTGGATAAAATGGAGAGTTTAATAAAACTGAACTTCAGTCCTCGTTTGATAATATAAATCCAGAATGTAAAGTCAAAGGATCACCATACCATAATTGTCAAAGTAGAATCAATGAAATCTAGAATAATTCGATGCCTCTTTCATTGGCATTACGCTTTGAAACGGTACCAAATGATAAATTTAGTTGTTATAAAAATAATAATTTTGAAGCTCACATATAACACTAGGTTACGATGTCCTCGGAATATAGGCAAAAAGTAAATGCAAATTATGATCCAAAAATGCAAGAAGAAAACATACCTGGAGATGTGACTTCAAATGGTATAGGGTTAGACCTTTCACCCCCATTGTTCTTATAATTTTTTTTGGCGTTGCTTCTGTATAACGAAACAATAATCCCATGATTAAAATTATGCTATTAACATACCTTATTTTAAGTAGGAGTGCATAGAAGTCGGATAATGTTAACCCTATTAAAGTTGAAACGTAAAAACTATTTGCAATTAGAAAAATATCATGCAATGAGATATTAATGCACTGAACATTTCCTTTATAGATCAATTTACTAGTTCCCTTATTCCAATATCTACCACGTTGTCTTTTATCTGACTTTTAGAACCTTTAGACAGATAAAAAAACAGAAATTTAAAGATCGAAAAGGCTCTTTTAAAATGTTTCTCAAGGGAAGTTTCCTCGAAGGAGCAGTTCAGAAGGACTTTCTTTCTAATTTAACATACAATTCTCACATGTACTGATTAACCAACAAGACCCTTGTATGAAAAAGGTAAAGTTCAACAAGCGATAGCTGAAAATCAGAGTTCACTGTACCAAAAACTAAAATCAAGAAAGACATATTAACTAATACTATAAGAAAAATACTGGAAAAAAAGTATGAGAAAGACTAATATGAAATGCAAAAAAAACTTCTTTCTTTTATGCTTACCAGTCTTGGAAATTAATTTGACATATAAAATATCAACAAAACTGAAATAATCAAGTAAACAAAAATGAGAACATTTGGATCGACGTTACAAGAGGCTAGGAAAAGAATGAAAAATATAGTGATGGGGAAGTGGATGTTGTATTACTGAGTTTTTGTCTCCATGGTTCAGAGCTGTGTTGTATCCTCTCAGAATAGTAGCAGGTGCAAGTTTATCTCCTCAGAAATATTACTAACAAACATATATTTCATCACTGTTTACTTTGATGATAATACGATTACATGTTACACAATTGACATTCAGTAGACGTAGACTGTCTAGAAAAATAACACTAAATACAAGAACCATACACCAATGTAGTTGGCGTCGTCTAAAAGAACGCTGATTATCCACATTGTACCATTTAAATGTGTGCAATCAGCAGTATAAATAATTAAAAAAAAGACTATTTTTGTTTAATAATACACTAAAAGTTCAATAGAACAACAAGACTTTGCTCCAGCCATTGAAAAATAAGCACAGACCATCATATTGATATTTTTTCTAAAACAGGAGCTTAATGACTCAGATTGCTCTGTTTATCATATTAATCTTTTTGTACCAAAAAAATAAGTAGAGGCCATTCCTTAATTGCCTCGTTTCCCCCTTTCCTAAGTGAGAGGGTCAAAAACTACATACATACATCTTTGTCAACATGACTCACAATAATCACGTACTCTATAATATTTACTTAATCACATTTTTAAGAACATTAAAGCTTTGTGATAGGAAAAAGAATCTAACTTAATAAAACAAAAGTTCCTTAAAAATAATAAGATAACTATGACACTTTCTTGCTTTTTAAGAGCCAAAGCAATAAGGTAAAAAATATTCAAAATAAAAAGAGATACAGAGAGACAAGGGGAGGTTGAATAGAAAAGCAGCAAACCAAATAGCCATGAAAAGTTCAAAACTTAATAATGAATGAAAATTTATTCATGATACACAAAAACTATGACTAAAAAAAGGAAGGAACAACTACTAATGCATAATGTACAACATACAAATTCTCACATTCCCCCCTATAAAAAAACTAAATAAGAAAGTTCTAAGCTTTATAAAGAAACAGAGCCATAATATTAGAAATTATGAGCATGTACAGTTACAACTACTACAGAATCATGTACAACACATAAATGCATAAAGTACTCAAATAAATTCAAAAGAAATACAGTACTTGAAAATGAAATATATTATATTTCTGAAGAAATCAAAATCCCAACTTTATCAAAAATTCTTTTATAATAATGTTAAAGGTCTAAATTTACCATCTACTACATGGAATATCTTAATTTTACCCTCCCTTATATTTTAAGGTCATTTTTACACTGTTAGAGAAATACCAAAATCTACAAGGGGGTAGAATGGTCTAAAAGTTAAAGAAAAAGCTAAAGTTAAATCCTTTTGTTCAGTTAAAGAGTACTCCATCAATCCCAATTTTATTTTTTACCGTGGTGTCTGAGCTCGATTAATTCCATGGGATACCTGCCAACTCCCAACAACAGCAGGCACTAGGAAACTCTGTCCACCATAACCATGACAGATGGGAAGAAATCACCTAATGTTTTCATCTTGATGAGGGCACACCTCAACTAATTCCACTGAATACCATCAAATCCCAACAACAATAGGTACTAGGCAACTTTGTCCACCATAACCATGACAAATGGGAAAAAAATCACCTAGTGTTTTCATTTCGATGAGGGCACACCTCAACTAATTCTCCTAAATACCTGCCACCTCCCACTAACATCTCTACCAAGTTTACTTTCCACCATGGGTACAACATCACCTAGCATTTTAATTTTCGCTGAAATTTAGAATTTGAACCTAAGACCTCACGGTTTCCAACTCACTTAATTGATAACTAGGTACTATAACGCCCTTGACACTTTTTGCTTTATAGAGATTCTATCATATCAACACAAGATAGAATTACAACTTATAGTACTTTATTATGTCAATTTAATCCAATTTAACTTCAAAGATTAGTCAAATTAACTTTTGAAAAATGCAGCTAAAAGAGAAAAAGGGAAAAATGGGGGTACTTACTATCAGGACCACCAAGTTGAGTAATAGAATCAATAAAAAGTTCATGAAGTTCAGTAGTCCATCTAATACGAGGCTTATGTTCAGTTGATAAAACTACACAAGAATCACCTGGCAAATTTGTAGCATTAACTGAAAGACAACCTTTTAGATTCAAAAAATCAACACTTTCCTCTATACCTAAATTTCTTATAGGCAATGTTGAGTATATTTTTTTTACAAATTTCTTGATGACCCACAATCTTGAAAATTCCTAAAAATGCAGAAAACACCTTAAGGGATGAATCTTTAAGCTTTTTCTTGATGACCCAAAATCTTGAAAACACCTTGTACTCTTGCTCTGCTGATATTGTCTTACTATTACTAGAACAAAAAGTATTGTTATGTGATTTGGTTCTTTTCCAAGATAATGTAATATTTCAGAACTAGTATATGCCTGCTAAACCAATTATGTAATATTACCAATATATGCCTTCTCAAAAGAATGAATTAGGCAAAGTTAAGAATATTTGACTGCTAAATGGCCAGAAATTGTATACTTAAATTAGGTCGAATACTCAATTAAAAGAATACCTTAAAATCCCCAAATTCAGAAACAACAATGTTTGAAAATGCTAAAATCTGACTCACCGAAGCTCCGATAGTAAATTTTCCATCTCCTTTCCACCGGTCAACAATAAGCTAAGTGTTGAGTTTCAATCCACTCTAATCGTAACCGAACAACAACAATAGGAATTATGGCAAGCCTACCTAGGTGAGTAGAAATGGGTTTTCGATCCACTTTTTACAGTCGCAGTTAAGATTGATAAATTGAGCTTCAATTTTTAGCTCTGATTTGGAGTTACGTTTCTCAATCATAATTTGAGAAATTTTGCAACAGAAATCTGATTTGCTATGAAGTGGAGTTATGATTTGGATTATGGATTTTCAGATTTGATACAGAAAAAGGGATTTTGGTATTTTACTGTTTTCTACGAAAAGAGGGATTTTGATATTTTCTATTGTGAAATGTTTTTTGGGTGGACTTACTTTTTTCCATTAAGTGTTGCCATAGATGCTTCTATGGCAATGGTTTTAAAAAGTGTTGCTATAAATGTACCTATTACAACAGTTCATTCTCAATAGCAACGGTCATAGTGCTAATAAAACCATTATTTTTGGCAACGGTTGAAAGTGTTGCTATAGATATTCTATAGCAACTCTTTTGTAAACATCACAAAAAATCCGTTGCTATAGGCCTAATTTCTGGTAGTGATCCGAACGTATATTATGAGACAATATAGCGTAAAGAGGAATGCGATCAGTACTTTGAATGTACTGAGTATGTGAGATGGGAAAGAAACTGGTATAAAATGAAATAAATGCATGAAACATGATAAACTATATGCATGACTAAGTACAAATATCTACTGAATGAAACTGAATAACTGGATACAAGGTCATGCATAATCTGAATTGCGGGATGTGGGAGATAACAATAACCGATATATCCCAATTTGAGTAAATTGGGGTCTAACCTATAACCCCAGTTGGAAAGGTGTTAGTACCTTGCCAAGGGTACAAACACTAGCTGGCGTAAATTTACTAAACTGAGGTCAAAAGAACTAGGGTTTTATGCCTTAGATGATAGGTGACCCCTTATAACCTATAGTAGTTCCTTAGTTTTGGAACTTAGGGAATTCTACTAATAATCTCAGCCTAACTGAAGGGTGAGCTATCATCCCCACATTCACTCAGTTTTAAGTACTACTCCCAACTGAAAGAATCTAAAAAAACCTTAATTGAATTGTTCATCATTATATCATTCTAAAAATATCAACTATGGATAATCTGAAGTACTCAAAGACATGTAAACTAATATATGTATGATTCCCTAGGTATCAGGTGTTCATGTCACACTAACTTCGACTAATGCAAACTAAACATGATAATAATAAAAGATGATCATAATAGGGAAGTTCATAATTCAAGCCAAGCCCAATGATTTATCAACCAAAGGGAAATTTATGATTCTAAGTATGAAAGAATTCTATGTACTCATAGTTTAATTACTAAAAAAACAAAAGGGATTAAGTAAACTCATATTTGACTTGGAACCCAAAACCTTAAAGAAGCAATAAACTTAGGAATTGAGATATTTTTGGGACTCAATGTATAGAAGGAATCTATTAATGAAATCCCATAGACCTGGAGGTGGAATCCTTGGAGAAATCCTTGGAATTTGAACTTGAAGTTGAGAAATCTTAACTTGGCTTTAGAGAAGAATAATCACCCCTTTTCTTGGTTTCAATTTATTTTGTGACTTAATGGGGAATTTGATTAAGTTTAGGCTTATATACCACCCTTGGGGAAGCCTAAATAATGGGAAAAGACTAACCAACCCTTTTTAAAATATGTAGGAAAAAAGTTGATACCAGTCGTAATAATTAAGGTAACGACTCGTTAGGTCAGGTAACGAGTCGTGGCTTCGATTTGTTGTTAGAGGTTATACACTTTGGGCCCTTACATTTATGACAACCACTTCCCTCCTAATAAATCACTGGGTTTGATAATGAGTTATTTGGAGGAGTTGTTATCAGGGACTTTATTTCTGGATTTCTTTTTATTGTAATGACATGTCCACCTAAGGATTAGTTAGGATTGATAACGAGTTATATGTTGGACTAGTCAACAATGAACCAAAATTTGGGATCTCTCACTTCTATTTTAATGACTCTACCCAATGACTCATTGTGTCTGACAATGGGTCATTGCTTAAGTCGTTGTCACTGGCAGTTGACAGTCTCTTAGGTTAATTTTTCCAGAACTTCTTACTACGATATCGAATTAAGGTAAGACTAGAGCCACTGAAAAGATAATTTAATGGCATATATTTTGATGGGTCTAGAGCTTAAAAACTTGGGTTATTACAATAATAATCATCTTTGCTTATCATGCATGTTGGATTGATTTTTGTTATTTAATTACTTTAAAAATAAGATTGTTTTGAAAAATTGCAAAATCACAAAAATAGGGAAAATGACTGGCTGGACATTGGCTGAAGCTACTACAATGGTTAATCTTACCGCTGCAACAGTAGCCTCTTGTAGCCTTTTATCTTCTTACTCAATCCCATGCCTCTTTTCTATGCTTGTATTGACCTAACTTGTGAAAACTTATATTTTATGCATTTCTTTGATTTTTACCTTTCCCATAGTTTTTACATGTTTGTTTTGGGTATGGGGATGGTTGGCATGATTTCTGGTACGATGAAGAGTAAGTTTGGTGAGTATGTAGTTTTTAGAAGGCTTAAAAGGCCATAGAGTTAACTTTGGTCAATATTTTTTTATTTTGAGTGTCAGATGACTACTTGGATAGTTTCATTAGGTTTGAAGTTTCAAATTTATGTTAGAATCATGGTTGGTTTAGGTTTGGGGACTTTATTTTTTATTACGATCCTTCATTTGAAAAATAGTGAGAAATGGGTCTCGGGGGTTAACTTATTGAAATGATCTTTTTTTTTAGAATTAAGCATTGTCATTGAGTATAGAACATTGAATTCAGCCTTGTATAATATATAGTTTGTGTTTTTGGGGTCCGAACCAAATCTCGAGGGTCCGTTCGGAGCTCGGTAGGCTTGCACCAAAATCAACATTTACTGATATTTGGTGCAACTACTTAAGAGGCCAAGGTTCGCTTAAGCGACATCTATTTTAGTGGCCCAAAATTGCTTAGCAGTAGCCATTTTAGCGGCTAGGATTCTCTTAAGCGGTATCCACTTTAGCATCCTGGTATCACTTTAGCAATAGTAGCTTAAGCGGCTTCTTAGCTGCTTAAGCGACAACCGCTGTATATAACTCCCTTTTCTCAATCTTTCACTATTTTTTGACCTTCAAACTTTGGAAAAGACAATTTTCAAGGATTTTTTCATCTCTTTTCATGAGGTCAACCACTAAACTCACATACCCATTATTTTCCATTGATTACATCTTCAAAAACACTTTTTAATCATGTTTTTGAAATGGGATTTTGAGGCTTTTGCTGATAAATTTTTAAAATATTTTTTATTCGATTTGAACCTCGTTTTAAGCTTAATTTAATGTGAGTTTTCAGATGTAGACTCCTATAACCTAGGGGGATATATTTCTAAAACAAAAATTTTAATTTTACACCTTTTGTCTTTGAACTATTTTTTTGAACACATTTTAGACCCGACCTAAATATGGGCAATATGAGTATCTTTAGCTTTTCTTAATGCATAGATGATATGTTTGGATGTTGTACTTAATTTCAAGTTTGTTCTTAAGGGTAAAGCTCTGTATTAAAGAACTTTAGGTTGGGATTTCATCATTTCGAGGTAGGTTATAGCATACTTTCTTTCAGATTGAGCCGGGTAGTTAATAAGTAAGTAAAGAATGTTATGGGTTGGGAATATTAACTATGACATCTATATTTTGAGATTAGTATTACTGTTATGTGCCTGGTTTTGGGCTCATATTATGTTGTTATTGACTTGATATATCTGATATTGTGTGTTGCCTATATGGGGGCTTTATTTGACATTATTAGCCTTATTTGTGCATTTAAAGGTCTTTAGTCTAGATATAATGCCTGGGGGTCTATAATTGTTAATGCATGCCTTAGTTGAGAATTAGTTGCTTTATCATGATAGAAATTCCTGATTTAGGGGTTGATATGATATTAATAATGTCTTACATGCATATTTATTATGATGGTTCCTAATTAGAGTTGATAATCATGAATTGTTGACATATGAGTTAATTTCTGGGCTCTCTCACACACACATGCATACACACACATATATACACGTGTTGAATGGATTGGATATCTTTATATTGAGTTGATCATAAGCCTTACATCTTCATTACATACATATACATTCATGAGATACTGGTACTATTGAGGCACACTATTCTGAAAGAAAATGAGACATTTTTATAAAAACCCTCTCTGTTAATGCGAACCAGAGGTATAGGTTGAGATATTGAGATATGAGTTATACAATATGGGTTGGGAACCCCCCTTGGGTCCTATATTGGGAGCTATGAGCTCGGTTGGTGTATACAAAAAATCATGTGATGGCCTTCATCATTCATCCCATCCTCATTGCATGTGCATTTGACATGACTTTCCTTTGTTATTCTTAACTTAAGTATAGTTTCAATATTTTTGTTGTGTATATCTGTGTTGTTTTTGTTTCCATGTATATATTTGAGCTTCCATTTGGAACTTTCCTTCTTGCAGGTGATGTTCTCATAGTTTTCTTTACTTATCTTTTTTCTGCTTTGCTCAGTTGGCCTATGATACCTACTGAGTACAAAGGGACCATACTCATTTCTATCTTTCCCTTTGTGTAGATTCAACATGAGTACGATAAGTCGAGGTTGAGATCATGCCCTTGATTAGTGATATCCGAGGTACTAATTGCTCTATGTCTTCAGAGTCGACCCCTGACCACTTTTTATCTATCTTGATGTCCTTACTTTTATTTTTAGAGACATGGCATATACTTCAAATCCAGTTTGTATTATTAGATGCTCTACACTTATGACATAAGATTTTTGGATGGTTTTTGTATCTTGTTCGAATTTCTGTCCTTTATTTATGTATATGCATGACTTGGCTTCATTTTAGAATTCTTATTTTACCTTATTGTCATATTTATTTTTCTATTTCTTACTTTTGGTGTGATTGGCTTGCTTATCAAGGCTAGACCGCAATAAGTGCCATCATTACCTTATTTTTGGGTTGTGACAATGCCATATTATTTTTATGCAAGCTTTAGTGGTGTAATAACCTCTCGTTGACATATAATATAGTTTAATTCTCATTTCTCTTTCTCCCAAACCACATCCACACAATTTTGTTCATTAAACTAATCTGTGATACCTTTTTGATCAATCATTTTTACTTACACAATTCACTATTCTCAATAGTGTTCCACTAACAGCCAGGCACCTGGGTGGTTTGTATGAAGTCGGATAGATGTCAGGTAGTATTCCAAATTATTGAGATATGAGTTGTAGCTCAAGTTGCAAGAATGAAGACTCTCCCGGGATCACACCCGATCCTTACGTTCATCGATCTGCTTGGCTACACATCACACAACCATGCAAACATTGTCAACAAATCATGTTTTAGAGTTTAAGCATCACAACACAAATTACCATATGCCACCATTAACAATAATACATATAGCACATCTTAAACATATAATTTCCTCACCACAAGTACTTAATATCTATATAAAATAAACATACCAATCCACTTCCTATATTCTTAATAGTCTCTATCTGTCGGGCATTTAGTTTTGATCCTTCCATGTTAAGACATACCAGTTGGGACCGACTATTCTTGATTGTGATGATTGAGATACTAGTTAGAATCGACTAAATACAAATTATACTTAAACCAAGGATGCGACATTGAGATAGCACAACAAGAAATAAGAAAGTGAGATAGATTTCTAGATGCGTTGTAGCTTCCTACAAATTTGATGTGGATGTCAACACACCAGTCTATGGGACTCTACTCAACATTTTCTCTTATGCTGGAAGACCAGTAACCTGGGATTTGATACCATATTTGTCATAATCCAACCCACCAGATCATATCGGGAACCTACCTACACATACTCCATATAGGAGAATCCTAAATATCCCACCACTAAAATAATGCAGAAGTTGCTACTATGTTCACTTAATCAATGTTATCTATCACATTAATAACAATTCAACAGTTCAAAAATGATTATTTGATAAATTCATTCCATAACTCATTTTTAATACATCTGATATAATAAATAAATGTGAAAAACAACTAAAAATGACTCCCCAAAACCTAGCCTAAATAGGTCTCAGAGAACTAGACAAGGAATAGGTACGTCCATGACACAACATCCATGCATAATGGAAATAGTAGGAGTTGTTGCTGAGTGATCGACATCGCTATAATAGAAACTCTAACTAACCTACACCATGGCTATACCCAAGTAGAGGTAAAGAAAGTGTAACATCAGCACAACTACATGTATTGGTAAGCGTCATTATTCGATTAGGGTTAAAAACAAATAGCATCAATAATAAATACAAAATAATCATAACATCAAGTAAACTTCCAATTTTAAACTCCTAACTATAGAATCCTCGACATATTATTTTAGCACCTCTGTGACCTACCAATCATTTAACAATTTCGTATATCTTTGTCCTTTGACTTAACATTATCATTGTCCTTTGACTACTTATTCCAACCTATACCTTTTTCTTCCCAAGGCAACTCATTCTTATGGTGCCTACAATTCTTTATCTATGTCTACCCAAGTCTTCTCGATTCTCCCTATCATAAGACACCACCATACCATATCCCATCAAAATAATAAACTACCAATCATATTCTACCATAACCAGCCCTTTTAGGAGACATAGAATCTCATATTTGACCCGATCTACACAAGGAACTTAACATATATTTGTAAATCCCCTTTACCATTTACCATAGTAGGAACACATATTAGAATAGATATAAAATAGAAATACATTCAAAAAAGAGGAATAAATTCACGTATATAAGATATGCACATCATGTCTTACCCTTCTCACCAACATCATCAACATCAAATCATATCGGGGTGGTACCCGACCCATCATCACAATATATCATATTCATACGAGCGTGGTACCCAATCTATTATCACAATATATCATACCTATACCAGTATGGTATCCAATAACATATCATATTCGTACTAATATTTAACCACCCTGGGTTCTGGCCCTTGCAAATTTCTTGAGTCTTGATCTTTCTAATCATTATATGACTCACCATACGAGTCATATGGTGTGGGTACGGGTAAGGTAACCAAAATCATAAGGTGTCCGGTGTATGGTGTAGGTACTAGTCATATGGTGATGATATGAGTTGGGCAAGTGAGTCGTATGTTGGACAAAATGTGGAGTCCAACTTTCTGATCAAGTAATAATTTAAGGGTACCACTTGTAAGATATAGTAATGACTTGAGGGGTCCCACCATACCCACTTGCATGTTTTCCACAGATTTTAAGATAAGGGTATTTTGGATATTTCCCACCCCAATCCCTTAATACCCCATGCCTTATAACCCTAGTTGATCATCTCTTATACACCTTAGAAGATTAAAAACACTCTCTAAACTCTCTCTAATAACCTATCAAGAAGATTGGGCTAGGATTTCTTCTAGGTGGTCATCTAGAGGGCTTAAGGATAAAAAATCTCTCCATAAATTTTTGTAACTCAGTCATGTTACTCACCCCTCATTGTTAGTTCAACTAAAAACATGTTTTAATGAATGGTTTTCATGATATTATTGTGATTTGATTGGGGTTTTGAAATAGATGTTGGGAGTTTTGGTTGTTCATGGTTGGATAATGTTTTTCTATATTTTTCTTATGTTTTTTCATGTTATAATTATGGTTTGAATATATGGTTTCATGGTAATGGTCAAGTGATACTTGTTTTGGTTTTGGAAACTATATTCCCTTAACATGTTTGTTAAAATGCCAATGAGGATGATTTTGTCACATAGTTTGACTATTCTTGAAACCTTTGCATTGCATAATATGGTAATGGAACCTAAAGTGGTTTGGTTGATTTTAAATAGTTTAGAAAGGCCTTGGTGGCCATGGTTTGGTTTAATTGGAAATTTTATGGGGTACATGGGAATCCCCTAAGTGTTGGCTAATAAAATTTCTTCCAAGCTATAGTTGGTTTGACGATACCACTTCATAATGCCTTGATAATTAACTCCTAAAAATAGTGGCTTGGTTATGTGCTAAATTGTTTTAATTGGGCAATAATGGCGGGTTGTGATAGCTAAC
Organism: Capsicum pubescens; assembly: GCA_030864215.1. NCBI lineage: Eukaryota > Viridiplantae > Streptophyta > Magnoliopsida > Solanales > Solanaceae > Capsicum > Capsicum pubescens. The sequence continues at coordinate 314,453,963 of CM061548.1, read as the reverse complement.
TGGTAGGGGTGATGTAACGCCCCGAGTCTGTACCCCGGATGCTACACGGTGCTCATAATCTCGAAGGACCACAAGCTAACCCATGACTGGTACCTGCTGTAATAACTGAATAACAATAATACTGAATTATGCGGAAATTAGGCAGAAAAATGGCCATAAGGTTCAATACTGTAAATGAATTTGAATGCAGTATCAAATACCAAAAATAAATAGAAGTACTGAAAAACTGAACAATTATCTGAAAATACTTTAGTCTGTAAAGCCTCTAAACTGTCTGAACTGTGGAGTTGATGGTACAAGTCACCAACTAACTCCGACTACTGAATATGAACCAAAATACTCAAATAAATAATTATGTACTAGAACTATGAGGACTCACCACTAACTTTGTATACTAAGAGTCTGAACTGCTAAGGGTGCTCGGGAGCCTGTGCATCTGAACCTATGATATAAGCCATTATATTGCAAAAGAAAAGCATGCGTCAGTACTTTGAAAGTACTGGTATGCTCAGTGAGGTAGGCTGAAATGTATAGGTTCATATGCATGAATAATACTAACTGAATATCATGATAATGACTAAATAAGAGAACATGCATGAATATATAAACTGTACCGAGATCATAATAACACTAAATACTGGATTACTGGTAACTGAATGACTGTATCTGACAGTCTTGATTCTGTGGAACTATACTGAGTCCCATATTGAGCTGAGTGACTGTTTCTAACAGTCCTAAATCTGAGGAACTAAACTGAGTTCCATACTAAGACTGAATCTTAAATTGAGACTGTGGGAAGTAATCATCTAACCGACATTCCCCTTCTCTAACTAATTTGGGGTCCAACCTGTAACCCCAGTTGGAAAGGTGTCAATACCCTGACATGGGTAAGGACAAGTGCTGAGTCACCCTCATCTGGCAGGTACTCTAAACGAGAATGGTGGTACCCTCAACTGGTAGGTAAATCACCTCATCAACCCTCAACTGGCAGGTTGATCAACCTATGTTGGATACATAGTTCTGGAATGCAAGGTCTGCTTCTAATGATTACACCCTCTATTGGCAGGTGAGTCCTCATCCTTAGGTTCAGTCGGTGCTGAATCCTACTCCCAATTAAATAGACGCTGGACTGAATTCTAAACTTTACTAGGTTGGAATAAACTGTTACTTATGGTACTGTATAACTGAACTGAACTAATTTTACTGAACTGAGCTGGACTAATTCTAAGTTCACTAAGTTTTCCTAAGTTCTGTAACTGACTAAATTCTACTGATTGAGACATGACTGATTCTACTCTGTGACTGACCATGGCTCTAGACAAGCAGCTAAATTATCGGGTATTAAATACCCCCAGGACTCGATGGCACAAACTTAAAAGATGTGGCATAATTCTTGAGACATGGTAACTAACTACTTAGTCATCATTCATTCATTTGGGCATTCAAGCACACACTTGTATACATGCTAAACATGATATAATTTTACTTTTCAACTCACATAGGAAATTCATCAAACACTTGGGGGGCATAATATATGCACATAATACTAAAACAACATGTAGGAAACGTTATTCAATTCCAATTACATAATTCCAAGAGTTTCAACATGAATTCACATGATAAAGCACAAATATCAATTAACTCTACATGAATCTTGCAATAAATCATTAATACACTTCAATTCAATGCATGGAAATCATGAAATCACTCTACATGAACTTTAAAAGAGTTTCTTGGACTCCAAGGGTGGAAGGAACCCTTGGATAAACACTTCACATACCTTATTTAAGGAATTTCTGAAAGTTAATGGTGGAACCTTGAGTTCTTAATTTGAAATTGAAGCTTCTAGGATTTTGTTCTTTAGCAAATTTGAGAAAGAATGAGTTTATTTGCTCCCTAAAGTAATTGATTTCATGTTTTGGGGGGGCTGAAGGTTGAGCAAAAAAATACCTAAATGACCCCAAGGACGCGATCTTTTAATGACTAAAAATTACACCATAGACGTGCAGATCGATGCACCGTGTTGTTGGCATCAACGCGATAGCCAACGCATCACGTAGAGTTTGCGTCGACTCACTGGAAATTGATGCTGGGAGCTGGGGAAAACATTCATCAACACAATAGTCGATGCGGCGCGCCAAGATCTTATTGATCCACTATTTTGGGATTCCAAATGAGCTTCAAATGAAGTCCGAAAAATTTAAAACTTGTCCGAAAACACCTACGGACATTCCTGATCATGAATCAACCTAAATATCCACATCTAAGTCTGGGACCCCTTGAAAAACCTAAAGGACTGATTTAAGCTAAGAACTTTATGGCATCTTACATTATCTCCCCTTGGGAATATTCATCCTCGAATGAGACTTATTATACTGAGAATTCTGAGAGACTGAACATAGACACTGGGAATGCACTACTAAAACATGGTTTCATGACTGAGATCACTGATACACTGAATTATCATGATGAACATGCATAGCTGATGCATGAACACATAGATAAACATAATTCATGAATACATGACTGGGATTACTGGTAATATGAGTTTATCATACTGTATATGCATATCTGATGCATGAATACATGACTGAACTAACTCATGAACATATGCTGAATATGCAATGGTAACTGATGCCAAGTTTGTAACTGAAATTTGAACATGAAACTGAATAAGCTTCAGAAAAACTATTACCTTGAGATGAGTCTGGATTAGCGGAGTCGGGGTGAGGATACTTGGTCCGCATGTCTGTTTCTGCTTCCCAAGTAGCTCCCTCAATGGACTGATTCCGCCATAGAACTTTGACTAGAGGGACTTCTTTGTTCCTTAGTCTATGAATCTGGTAGCCAAGGATTTCGACTGGAATCTTTTCGTATGAGAGGCTTTTCTGAACATCTATGCCCTCTATGGGGATTACAAATGATGGGTCACCTATGCATTTCTTTAGCAAGGAGACATGGAACACTGGATGTACTGAAGATTGATCTGAAGGCAACTCAAGCTCGTAAGCTACCTTTTCGAAACGGCTAAGAATTTGGTAAGGACCGACATATCGGAGGCTGAGCTTACCCTTCTTGACAAACTTCACTCCTTTTATAGGAGAGATTTTCAAGTAAACAAAGTCTCCAATCTCGAATTGAGATCCTTTCTGCGTATGATTTCTGCCAGCTCTGAGCTATCTTAAGTCTTTCCCTGATCAACTGGACTTTATCTAAGGTATCAAATACCAAGTCAGGGCCCACCACTATAGCATCACCCACTTCAAATCAACTAATGAGAGATTTACACCTCCTCTCATAAAGCTTCTTAAATAGAGCTATCTGAATACTAGAGTGATAACTATTGTTATATGCGAACTCAATCAAAGGCAAGTGGTCATCCCAACTACCTTTAAAGTCTATCGCACATGCTCATAGCATATCCTCGAAAGTCTGAATGGTCCTTTCTGCTTGACCATCTGTCTGAGGATGAAAAGATGTACTGAGGTGAACTCGGGTACCAAAACCCTTTGGAATGTTTTCCAGAAATAAGATGTGAACTAGGTACCTCTATCTGAGATAATGGACAATGAAATACCATGCAATCTGACTAACTCCCTGATATAGAGTTTGGCATAATCCTCGGCTGAATAGGAGGTATGGACTGGAAGGAAATGAGCTGATTTGGTCATCCTGTCTACAATGACCCAAACTGAATCACGTTGATGAAAAGTACGAGGAAAACCTGTCATAAAGTCTATGTTCACTTCTTCCCATTTCTAGGCGGGAATGTCGAACTCCTGAATAGACCCACTAGGCTTGTGATGCTCAATCTTAACCTGCTGATATGTTGAGCACTTAGCCATAAACTCTGCAATATTTATCTTCATCCCACTCCACCAATAGATCTCCTGTAAATCATGGTACATCTTAGTGGCCCCTGGATAAATAGAGTAGCACCCACCATGCGCTTTTGCAAGAATTTGCTACCTCAAGTTATCTACTCCTGGCATACATAGTCGACCCTGATAACACAAAACACCATTTTTTTCTTGGGAGAAAACCTCTACCTTTAGATCTCTGAATGATTCCTTCAACTTGACTAAACTGGGATCCCTATCCTGCTTTTCCTTTACCTCAAAAACTAGGGATGATTTTGAACTACTCTGCACCCATACACTTCCTTCTGGTGAATCAACTAAGCGGATACCTAGTCGGGCTAGCTGATGAACTTCCTAATCTAACTTCTTATTACTATCCTTGACATGAGTAATACTACCCATATACATCCTACTTAGAGCGTCGTCCACTAATTAGCCTTGCCCAGATGATACAGGACACTTATATCGTAGTCTTTCAACAACTCCAACCACCTTCTTTGACAGAGGTTTAAATCTTTCTGAGAGAACTCATACTGCAGGATCTTATGATCAGTGAACACATCAACTTGCACCCCATACAAAATAGTGCCTCCAAATCTTTAAGGCAAGCACTACAGCTGCTAACTCAAGATCATGAGTAGGATAGTTCTTCTCATAGGGTTTAAGCTGCCTAGAGGCATAGGTTATGACCTTACCTCTCTGTATCAGAGCACACCCTAATCCAACTTCGGAGGCATCACAATACACAATAAAGTTTCCTGAACCATCTGGTAAGGTCAAAACTAAAGCTGTAGTGAGTCGAGTCTTCAACTCCTGAAAACTCTTTTCACAAGAATCTGACTACTGGAATTTGACTTTTTCTGAGTTAATCTAGACATAGGGGATGCAATAGATGAAAATCCCTTACTGAACCATCGGTAGTAGCCGGCCAAACCCAAGAAACTTCTGATATCTGATGGAGAGATGGGCTTGGGCCAGTTTCTCACCGCCTCAGTCTTTTGGGGATCAACTCTAATGCCATCACTGGAAATTATATAGCCAAGTAAAGCTACTGACCTTAGCCAAAATTTGCACTTACTGAATTTGGCGAATAGTTGATGGTTTTTTAGAGTCTGCAATACTATTCTGAGATGGTTTGCATGATCATGTTCACTGCGGGAGTAGACAAAAATGTCATCTATGAAGACTATAATGAACATGTCCAATTACTTCTTGAAAACACGGTTCATAAAGTCCATGAAAGTTGCTGGGGAATTGGTAAGACCAAAGAACCTGACTAAAAATTCAAAGTGACCATACCGAGTTCTGAAAGCTATTTTTGAGATGTCACACTCCATGACTCTAAGCTGATGATAGACTGATCTGAGGTCTATCTTAGAGAAAGAGAGCTGGCACCCTGAAGTTGGTCAAACAAGTGATCGATTCTGGGAAGTGGATACTTGTTCTTGACCGTAACTTTGTTTAACTGATGGTAATCTATTTACATTCTGAGGGAACCGTCTTTCTTATGCATGAATAACACTGGCACACCCCACGAGGATACGCTGGGTTGTATGAATCCCTTATCTAGGACATCCTTTAACTACTCTTTTAATTCTCTGAGTTTTGCTGGAGCCATTCTGTATGGCGGGATAAATATGGGCTGAGTATCTGGGAGAAGATTGATTCCAAAATCAATTTCCCTTTCGGGAGAAACTCCAAGAAGGTGTTCGAAAAACACATCTGGGAATTCACATGCTACTGACATTGATTCAAGAGTAGGGGTTTCTAAACTAGAGTCCTGGACACGAACGAGATGGTAGAAACACCTCTTTGATATTATTTTTCTAGCTTGAAGGTAAGAAATAAGATGACCCCTAAGTTATGAAGTACTACCCCTCCACTCTAGGACGAGTTCATTTGGAAATTGAAACTGAACAATTCTGTTGCTGCAGTCAACTGAGGCATAGTAGGAATGAAGCCAATCCATGCCGAGAATGACATCAAAATCAGTCATCTCTAATTCGACTAAGTCTACTGAAGTGACTTTTTGAGATACCATAACTGGATAGTTTTTGTATACCCGCCGGTCTATGATAGATTTACCCACTGGGGTAGAGGCAGAGAAAGACTCTACTACGATTTCAGGACTGACTCCGAAGTCAACAACTATATAAGGAGTAATAAAGGACAAAAAGGCTCTTGGATCTAGTAAAGCATAAACATGAAAATGATAAACTTGTAACGTACCAGTGACCATATCAGGAGAACTCTCCTAATCCTTTCAGGACTGAAGAGCATAGATTCTGTTTGGGCATTTCCTACTGGTGGCACTGGAAGTGGCACCCTGCTGATTCGGGCGATCGGACTGAGCTGGGGGATGGTTATTCTGACCCTGAGAACCTGACTAGGGACAATCTCTAACTTTGTGGCCTAGCTTACCTCACCTGAAACACACATCGCTGCCTGCTCTACAGATACCTTGGTGGTTTCTGTCACACTTCTGACAAAGGGGATTGGTTTGGGCACTGCTAACACTGCCCTGGGGTTTAGGGCCTGGTGTCCTATCCCTATTGTTGTCTCTGAATTTTAGCATAGGAGCACTGGCTGAGGACGGAGATGGAACTAAAGATTTTAGGAAGAATTAAGAACAATTCCCACCCTCTTACTTAGGTAGCACGAAGTTGAAACTACCAGTTCTTACTCTCTTGTCCTCCCTTTCCTTCTCCCTATTCTTAGCCTCCTCTATCTGCTGAGCATGGACCATGATCCTGGATATATCCATCTCCTTAATAAGCATTGCGTTCCTACACTCTTTGACCATGCTGCAAGACACCCCTGACACAAACTTACTCATTCGAGATCTGCTGTCTGCCACCACATGAAGAACATATCTAGCTAATTGAGTAAACTTGAGAGAATACTCTTTCACTGTTATATTTCCTTGCTTCAAATTGATAAATTCCAGAACCTTCGCTTCCCTCAACTCCAGTGGTAAGAACCTATCCAGCTTTGCAGTGGGCAACTCTTCCCACTTTATGGGCCCTGCATCTATGGCCCTCTCTGCCTTTCACTATTTAAACCATGAGTGAGCCACATCCTACAACTGATATGCAGCCAACTCAGTTCTCTCAACAGCAGTCACCCCTATAATATCAGTAACCTTCTGCACCTAATCAAGAAATTTCTGAGGGTTCTCATCTGACTTAGACCCAGTCAACGATGGAGGGTTCCTTCAGGTGAAGTCGCGAATCCTAGAAGCAGCAGTATTGGCCACTGGGTTGGCCGAAAAGGCAGTTGGACTTTCATTTTAGGATGCTATAGAATGATCTAGGGTGGTGAAGGATGCTCTGAACTCCGCTTGGGAGACATGCTCACCTAAAGGATCTGGATGGACGGCCTGAGGGGCTGATTGGTTTCCTGTTCCTATTCCCCAAGTCCTATTTGGAGGCATATTCTGTAAATGGAAGAGAAGTTAGGATTAGATAGAGAGTGTAACTGGAGCTCATGCTCACTCGCACGACATGAATACTGAAAGAAGGGAAACTTTTCCTAAAACAACTTGTAGCCTCCTATCCATAAGTGTGGCGCGCTATACACCCATGCATAATACTCTACTATATGTGGTATTCAAACTTCCTAGGACTCTATTGAACCTTAGGCAATGATACTAAGTTTGTAACACCCCGAGTCTGTACCCCGAATTCTACACGGTGCTCATAATTTTGAAGGACCACAAGCTAACCCATGACTGGTACCTGCTGTAATAACTGAGTAACAATAATACTAAATTATATGGAAATTAGGTGAAAAACTGGCCATAAGGTTCAATGCTATAAATAAATCTGAATGCGGTATCAAAATACCAAAACTAAATAGAAGTACTAAAAAACTGAACAACTGTCTGAAAATGTCTGTAAAGCCTCTAAACTGTCAGAAGTGTGGAGTTGATGGGAAAAGTCGCAAACTAAACCCGACTACTAAAAATGAACTAAAATACTAAAATAAATAATCACTTCCTCAAACTATGAGGACTCACCACTAACTCTGTATGCTGAGGGTCTGAGCTACTAAGGGTTCTCGGGAGCCTGTACGTCTGAACCTATGATATAAGACATCATAGCATAAAATAAAATAATATGTCAGTACTTTGAATATACTGGTATGCTCAGTGAGGTAGGATGAAATGTATGGGTTTATATGCATGAACAATACTAACTAAATATTATGAGTACGACTGAATGAGAGTACATGCATGAATATGTTAACTGTATTAAAATAATAATAACACTGAATACTGGATTACTGGTAATTGAACGACTGTATCTGACAGTCTTGATTTTGTTAAACTATATTGAGTCCCATACTGAGCTGAATGACTGTGCCTGATAGTCCTGAATATACGGAACTGAACTAAGTTCCATACTGAGACTGAATCTAAAATTAAGACTATGGAAAGTAATCATCTAACCGACATGCCCTTTCTATAACTGATTTAGGGTCCAACCTATAACCCCAGTTGGAAGGGTATCAATATCTTACCTCGAGTAAGGACAAGTGTTGAGTCACCCTCGTCTGGTAGGTACTCTGAACGAGAACGGTGATACCTTCAACTAGCAGGTAGATCACCTCATCAACCCTCAACTGGCAGGTTGATGTCTCAATCTATACTGGCTACGTAGTTCTATAATGCAAGGACTACTTCTACAGATTACATGATCTACTAGCAGGTGAGTTCCCATCTTGGGTTCACTCGGTGCTGAATCTTACTCCCAACTGAATAGACGCTGGACTGAATTCTAAACTGTACTAGGCTGGACTAAACTATTACTGATTATACTGTATAACTGAACTGAACTGAGATGGACTGATTCTAAGATTACTGAGTTTTCCTAAGTTCTATAACTAACTGAATTCTACTGATTGAGACATGACTGATTCTACTCTATGACTGACCATGGCTCTAGACGAGCAGCTAAATTGTCGGGTAATAAATACCCCAGGACTAGATGGTACAAACTTAAAAGACATGGAATAATTTTTGAGATATGGTAACTAACTATTTAGTCATCATTCATTCATTTAGGCATTCAAGCAAACACTTTCATACATGCTAAACATGATATAATTTTACTATTCAACTCACATGGGCAATTCATCAAACACTTAGGGGGCATAATATATGCACATAATACTAAAACAATATGTAGGCAACGTAATTCAATTCCAATTACATAATTCCAAGAGTTTCAACATGAATTCACATGATAAAGAACACATATCAATTAACTCTACATGAATCTTGCAATAAATCATGAATACACTTCAATTCAACTCATGGAAATCATGAAATCACTCTACATGAACTTTAAAAGAGTTTCTTGGACTCCAAGGGTGGAAGGAACCCTTGGATGAACACTTCACATACCTTAGTTAAGGAATTTCTGAAAGTTAATGGTGGAACCTTGAGTTCTTAATTTGAAACTGAAGCTTCTAGGGTTTTGATCTTGAACAAATTTAAAAAAAATGAGTTTATTTTATCCCTAAAGTGATTAATTACGTGTTTTGGGGCTGAAGGTTGATTAAAAAAGACCTAAATACCCCCAAGGATGTGGTATTTTAATGACTAAAAACTGCATCATCGACGGGTAGACCGACGCGCTGCGTCGTTGGCATCGATGCGATAGCCAATGCGTCGCGTTGAGTCCATATTGACTCACTGTAAATTAATGCTCGGAGCTGGGGTAAACATTCATTAACGCGATAGTCGATGCGGCGCGCCAAGATTGCGTTGATCCACTATTTTGGGATTCCAAAGGAACTTCAAACGAAGTCCAAAAAATCTGAAACTTGTCCAAAAATACCTACAGGCATTCCTGATCATGAATCAACCTAAATATCCATATTTAATGGACGTAAAGTCCATGAAATAAGATCGTCAAATTTTGAAGGCTAAAATGACACTAAGTCTGAATACTTAGCTAGAATATTCTAAGTCTGGGACCCCTTAACAAGCCTAAAGGACTGATTTAAACTAAGAACTTTACGGGGTCATACAGATGAGTTTGATGGACGAACACTGGAAACTTATGTTTGCTGACATGAGGGTTGGTTATGGTGACCATATGTTTGTGGGGTATATGAGAATCCTCTAAGTTATACTTGTATACATGCATCATAGAGGGTGAAGGGTACACGAGAATCCCTTCCCCCTATGATATCTCTGATTCATGTGGCTACACATACTGGGGCCCATTCAAGGGGTAACACTAAACCCATATAGCCCAAGGGTAGATCATGATAGTAAAGCTACACAACCCAGGTTAAAGGTTTTAAATACATGCTAAACTCGGTTCCCTTTTCTGGCATGGTACATATATACATATGTATGTGGTTGCATATGGTTATTTACTTTGGTTTTGAATAATGGCATTATTTTATCCTTATTATTGAGTATATGTTATCATTCATCACGCTAACCATCTTTGGTTTCTCTAACCTCATGCAATGCAGGAATCGGCCATACTACCATTCCTCCTACTCAGTGACTTAGACTCGGGGACAACTTTGAGTCAGACTTGAGTGGTGAGCTTACATTCTTTGGAAGGTCCATTTTATGTTATGATTTATCTTATGATTTTACTATTCTTTTAACATTTGTTTTTTTGCTATGGTTGGGGGCATGTCCCGACTAGTTATTCTTGGACATTGTTTAGAGGCTTTGTATGGACAACTGTGGACTTGGGTATGTGACAGTTTAGTTTGCTTTGGATGGTATGAATTTATTGGATTGGTCTTGATTCTAGACTTATCCCAAAGTCATTGAAATTTTAACACTCTATCTTAATATATGTTTAAAATTCATTCGACACGGGTTGTATATTGGTTGGTTGGATTGGGTATAGAGGGTGGTCTCTGGTACTTGTTGGAATTGAGTTTCCCAACATTACGAGGCACTATTTTAGTTCGTGTTAGATTGGTATCAGATCCTACGTTTTGGTGTCATGGGGTATCTACAAAACTGTGTCGAGTAGTCTCTTTTATGGGTGTGTAGCACGTGACACTTATAAGGGAGAGACTATGATACACCTAGGAATATTTCACTTTCTTATTGTTCTATTTTTGGGCTATAGAGTCTAGGGTCTTGAACTCTCCCCTAAATTTTTTTTTGTTCGCCTTTTAGATCATGCCTTTCTGACGATCTAAAGCTCATAGAAACTCATCTATCCCACTCGAGAATGATATGGATGGATCTCATCCAACTTATATGGTATAGAACCGTTCAAGGGTCGCTGCTTCTGATTTCCCCTATGGATTTCCATTATTACCCCGATGTGTGACACTCATACTCAGTCACCTTAAGGAGATGTTACCAATGATGAGTTTCAATGTTCTATTCATCCGTTGACCTAGATAGTGACATCCCTGTCACTCCAATCCAATACTATTGGTGTGAGAAAGAATAAGAAGAGGTCGATAAATTGGTAGAGCAAGAAGTCCCAATATTCAGACTGGGCAAGGGTTTAGAGAAATAATGGTAGATGTGGTGGACAGTGGTTTGAGCAAGGGAATCTGAGGAGTTCCCATGTGGTTGTCAGTGTCCTTTATCCTCAGTCTTCTGGTAAATATCATTTTAGAGCTGGTAGAGCTCGGTCAGCCCCACCCTATCCTCCATGTTTGTTTTTTGGTCTATTGCACCATGGTTATTTCTATAAAAAGAGGAATTAATATTTTAGTTGTGGTCAGTTTGGTCACATACAGCGGGAGTTTCCCACAAAGATTGTCATTGGGGAAAATAGAATCCCAGTTTCCACTTCCCTAGCTCCTAAACCGAGGGGTATTTCTTCTAGATGCAACATTAGCTGGGATTGTCTTTATGATCTCACTACCCGATAGGAGCCGAGGCATCACCTGATGTCATTACTGGTATGTTGAAACTCATTTTTTGTGATGTGTACTATTTACCTGATTCGGGATCCACTCTTTTTTATTTGACCTCATTTGTGTATGTGCATTTTGGTTTTGGTCCCGAGATTACTCCAAGACTTTTTTTGGTTTCTACCCTGGTGGGTGACTCTGTAGTGGCTATAGGAGTCTATAGGGGTGTGTGGTATCTGTGGGTGGTTGAGAAAATTTGGTAGATCTATTTGAATTAGACATGATTGATTTTAATGTCATGTTGGGGGTGGATTAGTTGCACTCGTGCTATGCGTCTCTAGACTGTCGGACCCATAGGGTCATCTTTAAATTCCCTAATGATCCAATTATTGAGTGGGAGTATGGTTTCCTAGCTCTTAAGGGGAGGTTCATATTATATCTTAGAGCTCAAAGATTAATCTCTAAATAGTGTCTCTATCATCTGGCCCGAGTTAAAGATTCTGACTCGGAGGGTCCTTCTTTATATTTTATACCAGTGGTGAATGAATTTCCTGAGGTCTTCCTTGATCACCTTACCGGTATCTCACCTAATGAGGAAATTGATTTTGGGATTGATCTCATTTTGAACACTCTTTCTGACCCTATCCCTCTTTACAGAATGACTCCAGTTGAGTTGAAGGATCTTAAGGAATAATTGAAGTATCCTTTCGATAAGGGTTTGTCCATCCTAGTATTTCTCCATGGAGCGCTTTCATTCTTTTGTGTATTAGGGTGATGGTTTCCACCGAATATGTATAGGTTACTGGCAGGTGGATAAGGAATTTGGGATGACCTCCTCATAGGGTGGACTATATATATATATATATATATTTTGCTCGGGGTACTCAATTAGTACTGCAAATGGTTGATAGGCTCCAATATCATGGAGACTATCCTTTGTGCCACGCTGATATCGCGGAGGGTAGCCTCTATGACATGATGATATCATGAACCGTCACCACCTTGGGGTCTTAAAATGACCCCTAACCCCTTCTAAAAATTCAAAAAATCTCCCCGAATACCCTTTTAACTTCCCTAAACACAATTAAAGTAAAAAAATAATATTACAAATACAAGAAGGTCATAAATAAATTGATTAAAATCTTAAAGGTCTTACACTATCCCTTCCCCCTTTGGGATCATTCATCCTTTAATGATGAGTTAGGACACTTTTCGTATGGGAATAGTAAGAATACACCAGAATCAAATAATAAACTCGAAGAATGCCAAGAGGAAAACAAAACTCATATGTTAGGAACTTTCATTCACCCCGAGGAACAATAATGGATACTTAGCCTTCATATATTCCTTAGTTTCCCATGTAGACTCTTTTACCTTTTGGTTTCTCCAAAGGACCTTCACTAAAGCTACATCCTTGTTCCTTAATCTATGAACTAGCCTGTCCAATATCTCAACCGAGATCACCTCATAAGACAAGGAATCTACATAAAATATGGGATAAATAAAACCTAAACTCTCAGGAAAGTCCAACTCATAAGCAACATTGCTAATTCTTCTCAAAATTTTGTATGGTCATGTGTAAAGAGGACTGCACTTCCCTTTCTTCCTAAATCTCATGAATCATTCACTTCGAACTCCAATTCTCTTTGCCTCACATCCACATAAGACTTTTGGTGACTTTGAGTAGTCTTAAATCTTTCTATAATCACCTTTACCTTCACCAAGGCTTGGTGAACTAAGCAGACCAAACAACCTAGTCTCACCAACCTCAAACTATCCAATAGGGGATCTAAACCTCCTGCCAGAAAAAGCCTCAAAATGAGCCATTCAAATGCTTGAATGATAACTATTATTATACACAAACTCAATAAAAGGTAAATGATCAACCCAAACTCTCTTAAAATCAATCACACATGCCCTTAGCATATCGTTCACAGTCTGAATAGTATGATCTACTTGCCCATCCGTTTGAGGGTGGATAGCAATGCTAAGGTTCACCTATGTACCAAAACCTTTATGAAAAGAATGCCAAAAGTGAGATGAAAACTGCATACCTCAATCTCAAATAATAGAAACCGGCGCCCCATGCAATATCTCAATCTCTTGTATGAACAACTTAGCATGATCCTCTCCCGAGTAGTTAGTCCTCATAGATAAAAACTAAATAGACTTATTCATCCTATCCACAATAACCCAAATTGAATCATACAGATTGCGCAACCGCGAAAGGCCATAGTCAAAATCCATATTGATCATCTCCCACTTCCACATAGGCTACTCTATCTCTTGAGACATACCACCAGGCCTCAAGTGCTCAACCTTAACTTTCTGACAAACCATACATTTACCAAAGAAATTTGGTACATACCTCTTCATATTATTCCACCAATAGATCTCCTTTAAGTCATAACCTTTTGATGACCCACATTATCCTTAATCTGCATAAGTAGGGGATCCAAATCCCGCTTCCCCTTCACCTTAGCACTGAGAAATAATTGGACCACTTGTTGAATAATAATTCCCCCATCATCAGAGTCCAAAAGATGTTCCCAAGTTATCCAATATGTGAATATCCTTTACTAATCCTCTCTTCTCCTTATCGATATAGAATAAACTCCTTATTGATAAACTAATAAGAGCATCAACAACTATATTAGATTTACCAAAATGGTAATGAAGACTCATATGATAATCCATGAGTAATTCAAGCCATCTTGTTTGCCTAAGATTCAAATCCTTTTGAGTGAACACATACTTCAAGCTCTTATGATCTGAATAGATATCCACATGTACCCCATATAGATAATAGAGCCAAATCTTCAAAATAAAAACCACAACCGCCAACTTTAGATCATGAGTCGAATAATTCCTTTCATGAACCTTAAGTTGACAAGGCCTTACCATGCTGCATCAACACATAGCCAAGTCCCACATGAGATGTATCACAAAACATATCAAAACCATCAGTACCCTTGGACAGGGTCAACATCAGAGCAGAGGTTAACTTATTCTTCAACTTCACAAAACTACCATCACAAGCATTGAACCACAAAAACTTTACCTTTTTCTGATTTAACTGTATCAATGGAGAGGCAATAGATGATAAACTCTCCATAAACATCCTATAATACACAACCAAACATAAGAAGCTCCTAATGTCGGTTGGAGTCATGGGACTAGGCTATTTCTTAACTACCTCAACCTTCTATGGATACACTATGATCCCCTCACAAGACACCACATGCCCAAGAAAAGTCACAATATTCAACCAAAACTCACACTTAGAAAATTTGGCATAAAACTTCTGGTCCTTAAGGGTCTGTAATGCCATTCGAAGGTGATCAGCATGATCCTCCTCACTCTTAGAATACACCAAGATGTCATCAATTAAAAACATCACAAATATATCCAAAAACTTCCTGAAAACCCAACTCATAATATTTATTAACACAACTGGAGCATTAGTTAACTCAAATGACATAACCAAAAACATATAGTGACCATACCGAGTTTGGAAAGTAGTCTTGGAAATATCAACCTCCCTAAAGTTCAAATGATATACCCAAATGAAGATTAACCTTAGATATACATCTATCACCCTGAAGCTGATAAAAAAGGTCATCAATCAAAGAAAGAGAGTACCTATTCGTTATTGTCACCTTATTTAATTGACAATAATCTATACACATTCGAAGAGACCCATCTTTTTTATGCATGAAAAGAAGGGAAGCACCCCATGGAGAAACACTAGAATAAATGAACCCTTTATTAAGAAGATATTTTAATTGTTCCTTAATCTCTTTTAATTTATTTGGAGCCATTCTATAAGGAGGAATGGAAATAGGATGAGTATCTGGTAGAAGATCAGTCCAAAAATCTATCTCCTTGTCAGGAGGAATCCTAGGAAGATCATTGGGAAACATGCTATATGTAGTTTTTATGATGAGCAGCTAAACGATAAGGGAACAGGTACCTGGACGTGCGAGGTACAGTATAGATGGCACACACCTTCTCTACAATTTTTTCATCTTGTGTAACAAAATTGCAGATGTTATTTTATGCAATTTCTACTGACTTGGACAACTGGTCCAATGATCTTTCAAGCCCTAATCATTAGATAGCTGTAAAAGGAAAGAGATGCCTCTTCAGCAATTGGTTTTTCGCAATACAAAAGATTAAAGAGAGGTAACAAAAACCCCATTTCAATATTTCTCATGTTCTTAGTTGTTTATATGAGCTTAAATAGAAATTATTCTTGAGTGAGCTTTGATTTGTAAATGAACAACTCATGTTATAAGAGTAGTGTTTTCTTTTGAGAGTGATACTTAGGTAGAGTTTCCTAAGATTAAGACTGATTAGAGATAATCAGTGTAGCGAGAGTTCTTGGTAGAGTTACCAAGATGAGCTGGTGGTAGAGTTGCTGCTAGTGCAAGAAGCCTAGAGTTAGGCTGGAATATAGACTATAATTAGGAGGTTGATTATAGTGGATTTCGTTGGTGCTTATGAGGGCAAGCTGTGGTTTTTCCCACATTGGGTTTCCATATAAAAATCCTTATGTCTTTTTAATCTTTCTGTACTGTCTTTAGTTTTCCTACACTCTATTATTTGATTGCCTATGTTTGATTCTGAGGGACCTGGTCCCTTACTGTGTGGAGCAACCCCAAAGGGTTTCAACAATTGGTAACAGAGCCTGATCACTCTAAAAGGTTCACACCTAGAGTGTCTTGGTTGGTGTAGATGCTCCACCTAATTTAAAAGAGGGAAAATATACAACGAGACCACCAAGATTCAATGGACAGTATTATGGGTGGTGGAAAACTAGGATGTTTAACTTTATTATGGCTTAAGATAGTAAATTGATGGACATAATTCTTGATGGTCCTCATATTCCTGTAAAAATGGTCAAAAAAAAAGATGTGATGAGAATGTTCATCAAAAATAGGAGGGAGTTCAATGATGAAGATAGAAGGAAGATTGAGAAAAACTACAAGGCCAAAAAATTGTTAGTTTGTGGAATAGGGCTTGATGAATACAATAAATTTCAGCTTGTGAAAATGCTAAAGAGATCTGGGATTACTTGAGGACTACATAGGTACTACTAATGTAAAGGGTTCAAAGGTAGACATACTAAATACTCATTATGAATCCTTTCCCATGAAAGAAGAAGAAAATATCCAAGAAATGCATACAAAATTCACTTCTATCACAAATGAGCTTCATTGCTTAGGAAAAGTGATTGCAGTATATAAGCAAGAAAGAAATATTCTTGGTGTTCTTCCAAAGTCCTGGGAAGGAAAAGTAGATGCCATCACTGAAGAAAGAAATCTAAAGACCCTCACAATGGATGACATTGGAAATGTAAAAATCCATGAGCTCAAGAAGCAGTAAGAAATAGAGAAGAATGATGCAGTAAGAGAGAAATCCCTAGCATTCAAGGCCTTAAAATATGATTCATTTGATGATGAAGACACTGATGTTACATGTTTGGTAAATAGGATTGTTAGAACTATGAAAAGGAGTGGTCAGTTCCAAAGGAGAGGAAGAAATACTGAAGTATGTCACAAATATTGAAGTCCTGAGCATTTCATCAAGGACTGTCCTATGCACAAACTGGATCATTAGTATTACCTCAAGGTTGCAGGTGACAAAGGAAAGATCAGAGACCAGGTCCCTATAAAATCAAAAATACAGGTTTCAACCAATTATGTAGTAAGGCTGGCTCTAGCTATATTGGGAGATTTCTCTAATGAATCTGAGAAAGATGTGAAGCAGGAAGGTGCGTCCATACTTGCAGTGGAAGATGAGAAAGTGACCTTTGATTCCTTATTTTTTTTCTTCTCAAATACTGAAGATGAAGAAGAAAATGATATATCTGAAGTTGAGCAACAAGTTACTATGCTAAAATTTAAAAATCTGATCTTGGTAAGTTAACTGGATAAAGTGGATGATTAAGAGAATAAAGGGAAGAAAGAAGCATCAAGGTTTTAGGTGGAACTTGAAGAAAAATTAGAGGATTCCTCAAAGCAACTTATGTCTGCTCTCCAAAAGAATAAGGAGTTGGAAGGGAACCTGGTTCGTCTGAGGGGAGGTTTCTCATAATGATAAGAACAAGGTTCATAAGCCTCTATGCACTCATTGTGGAAGATATGGGCACACAAGGGGTGATTGTCAAAACTAGATTAAAGCTAGAATGAATAGTTCCAGATATATTTAGCAAGAAAATGCACATTCTAAGGGTCTCAATCCTCACAGAAGATTTAAGAGGAACTCTCTACCTAGATGGACCAAAAAGGATTTGATCACTCTATTGTCCTACTAATGGGAACTCAGACTCAAGTTGTTTCCTAAATCTGACAAGTAATCATGGTCCCAGATATAAGGAAGATATTGTAGTCATAAGTGATCAAAAAGTTTAATATTGAAAGGTTTGACTTTATTCTATGTATTAAGACACTTCAAGATGGAAGTGTCTCAAGTGAAATAATTGATTTCAAAGCATCTGTAACACGGTAGAATATGGATGAAATATTCATAGCAAAAACAAAACTATGTGACTTGAAGAAAGAAGGGCAATCCTACTGAAGAATTTAGATGAGAATGATAATAATTACAAGTACCAATTGTTTATCTCAACATTAGGTTGAAGATCAATAAGAAGAGTGTGAAGAGGCAAAAGGCTAAAGCAGGATTCATCTCATCAAACTGATCTATCTTGTGATTTAGTGCTCCCACTTAATTGGCTATGCTTAGGAGATAGGTATCCTTGGTAAAATAGGTGCATGCAAGTCTAACTCAGTATCATATCCTTGTAGGGATACACCTATGGGAACAACTTTCAGAGAAAACAATTGAGGCAATCACAAATTGAGGATTCACTCAAAAAGAAGAGGGACCTGGTCCTATCTCTTAGGTTAGTACCATTTCAGAATGCTTCAACAATCTTAAAATATTGTCTGAAAGGCCATGTGTCTTCTCATCCTTGCGTATAAGCCTTCAACTCCTATAAAAAGGCAAGAGTCGTAATTACTAAGATCAAACATTTCATTTTAGAAGAAACATTTTTTAATGACAATGATCTCTTCTAAATTAAACTCCTTTAAATGTTCCTTCAACTGATTCAGTTTATCATCCTAAATTGATCATCTACTGGGAACCAAGTAGGTCCTTTGCCCTCACTAGTTTTTGTAGATTCAGATGGCTGGCATTCTTATTTCAACAATCCTAGTTGAATACTATAAAGTAGTTAACTTGAGCTTCCAACAAGAACCTAAGCTAACTCTTTCTTCCTTAAAAATCTTAAACCTATAAATGTGTCAACTCCCACAGAGTTCTCCTCTAGTTTAGAAATCTATAGTCAACCATTCTTAGTAGAAAACTCAAGTCAAAAGTCTTGGCACTTAGATTGACCAAAAATCTTCTCAACCCAGATATTATTCTCCTTTAAAAGCTCCAAAACCTCCTGTAGAATCCCAAAACTCAAAACAAGTAATAAAAGAAATGAATGAAGTGGATAAAGAAAATAAAGTATTATTATCTCAAAGTAAAGAGGATGAACTGGTTGAGGATAAACTACTCTTTAGATGGACTGTAAAGAAACAGAAGGGAAGGACAGACAAGAAAGATATAGTTAAAGTTGGAGAAAGAAAAATATTATTGCATATGTTGCTAAAGAAATTGAGAAATGAAAGATGAAAATTCATATTACTGGAAGGACAAGATCCTCCAATTCAAAATCTGGCAGTCCTACTAGATAAGGCAGAAACATTTAGCAGTAAAAAGGAAGGAAATTTCTAAGGGGCCTGGTCCCAAGAGAAAAGAAAATTACTGGTGAAGTGAATGATCTGAATGCAAAAGTTAAGGAATGTACTAAGAAGTTGTGGGATGCCCATGCTATTGAAAATGCTGAATAAAATTATTGATTAAGCCCCTTTCCCCAAGCCTTCCTCCTCTTAAGTCTTTTACTCAAACTCTGTGTCAGTTCCACTCCTTGTTATCATGCAACTTCTAAGGACAATTATTTTTGTTGATTGTTTTCGTATGTTGAATTGGCACTTCACTGCTTAACAATGAATGAATTATGATTTATGGGCTTTGAATGTTCTCTCTTAAAGTTGTTCTATATTTTAATGTTGCCCCAGTGGCCATGAGTTAACTAATCTATACTTATCTTTACTCTTGGTTTACTGCTAATCCTTTTCAATGATGCCAAAAGGGGGAATATTATGCATACCTGAAGAGAAGAGAGTCATACTGATAGGGGAAAGGTGTAAATACAAAGTTACAAAATTAAATGAAGGTGAAAAATGACTGGGGGAAGTTTTTGCTACAAGATGACAACAAGGGACCAGGTCCCTCTGTTGTATGATAAAGAAAGCATGATGCTAGGGTAAAATTCATTTTCAGGTGGTAATTACTCTGATTAAATGTGATGAATGTGCACTAATACTCAAATTGTATGGTTTGGTTTGTCATAAACAAAAAGGCAGAAAATTATTATATATAGTTTGGATGATGAGTAGTTAAACACCAAGGGACCAGGTCCCTGGACGTGTGAGGTACTATACAGCTGGCATGCACCTTCTGCACAGTATTGTCATCTTGTGTAACAAACTTGTAGGTGATATTTTGTGCTATTTTGTACTGACTTGGATAGTTGGTCCAATGATCATTAATCGCTAATCATCATCCAGCTATAAAATAAATGACATTCCACTTCAACAATCGTTTTTTTTTGCAATCCAAAAGAGTGAAGAGAGGCAGCAAAAACTCCATTTCAACACTGCTCAAGTTCTAAGCTATTTATGTGAGCTTAAATAAAAAATGTTCTTGAATGAGCTTTGATTTGTAACTGAACTACTCATGTTATAAGAGTAGTTTTTTCTTTTGAGAGTGCTGCTTAGGTAGAGTTGCCTAAGCTTGAGACTGAATAGAGTTAATTAGTATAGGGAGAGTCATTGGTAGAGTTACCAAGATGAGTTGGTTGTAGGGTTACTGCTAGCGCATGAAGACAAGAGTTAGGATGACATCTAGACTGTAATCAGGAGGTTTATTATAGTGGATTTCATTGGTGCTTGTGAGGGCAAGCCGTGGTTTTTCCCATATTGGTTTCCACGTAAAAATATTTATGTCTTTTACTCTTTTTACACTGTCTTTAGTTTTTATGCACTTTATTACTTGATTGCATGTGTTTGATTCTGAGGGAACTGGTCCCTTACTGTACAGGGTAACCGAAAAGGGTTTTAGCAAAGCACTTCAGGAAACTCACTAACCAGGGGGACAAAATACAAAGAAGGACTTTCAGAATCAAAATCCTTAACCCAAACTAAATGATACAAACACCCTTTTGAAATCAATTTTTGAGCTCTAAGATAAGAGATGGACCTCTCCTTGGGTACTACATAACTCCCCTCCTATTCTAATACCAGCTCGTTGGGGAAACGGAAACTGACCTTTTGGGTCCTACAATCCAAATACGCATAACACGAATGAAGCCAAGCCATCTGCAAGATAATATCAAAATCCACTATATCCATCTCTATCAAATCCACTAATGTCTCCTTATGAAAAATAGACACCATACAACCCCTATAGATTTTTCTAGCCACAATAGAATCATCCACTGAGGTACACATAGAAAAGGGGTCAGAAATAGTTTCAGGACCAAAACCAAAATGCACAATCTCATAAGGAGTTAGATAAGAAAGGGTAGACCCCAGGTCAAGAAAATAATACACGTCACGAGAAAAGAGTTGTAACATATCAGTAATAATATCATGACATGCCTCAGACTCTTGGTGAGTAGCAAGTGCATAGGTAATTTCAGATAGTAACAGTACCAGAAATAGCGCCATTTGGTGTAGGAGCTGAAGACATGGCAACCAAAACTTTATTAGCCCCAGTGGCAACTCTGGCTGAAGGACAATCTCGTTGCATGTGGCCCAGCTGACCACAATTATAACATCGATTCCTCTTTTCCTCATAATAGCCATGATGAAGATTCCCATAAAAATGATAAAGAGGGTAATATTGCGCTAACTGAGCTCTACTAGCCTAAGACTAGGAACCCTATGCCTTAGAACTACTACTATCTTGAAAACGACAATCGCCTGAAAGCTTAGGATAGGGAACACTCACAGAGGAATAAGAATAGCCCAGTTCTTCTTCTTGGTCCACTATCTACTATCTCCTCCACTATTCTACTGACCCCACCCTGCTCTGAATACCTGAGCTTTTTATTATGTCTCTATACAATTTCTTCCTACTTCTTCTTCTCATTCTCAAACTGCTGCATATAAACCATAAGCCTAGAGATATCCATTCCATTGTTTAACATTGTAGTCTGTCACTCCAATACCAAGTCATGGGACAACCCATAAGAAAAATTACTCATCCTAGACCTCTGGCTAGACACCAACACTGGAGCATAGAGAGACAGTTTTTGAAATTTCAATGCATACTCTTTCACACTTATCTTACCTTGCTTCAGATTAACAAACTCCTCTGCCTTAGCCTACCTCAATTCTTGAGGAAATAAATAATCAAGAAAGGAACACAAAAACTCATCCCATAATTTTGGTTCTGCATCATCACCCCTTAAATCCTCCTACTTCTCATACCACTAATAAGCTATATCTTTCAGCTAATATGCAATAAACTCTACACCTTCAGAATTAATAGCATGCATCACTCTAAAAATCTTATCCATCTTATCCACAAACCTCTAAGGATCCTTCTTAACCTTTGAGCCTATAAAGGTTGGGGGATTCAACCTCATGAATTGGACAATCCGAGTGACCTCAGATAAAAAGACAATAGAATTAACATAATCTGATTAATGAGAATGAGATGTCTCTAACTAAGTAAGAAAATAAATAGACCAACAGAACTATGCATTAGAGATATCCCTTGAGTGGATGATCATAAGCATCACCACCTTGAGAAGACTGGGGAGGGCTAGTAGGGATTGGTGGAACTCCACGTGGAGCGGCACAATCAGGAGAAAGGACCCTAGACCGATTCTACACTTTAACCACAAGGTGAGTCCCCTCCACATTGTCATTAGGTAGGATAAAGTTCCCAGTAGATTTTATACAAACATTAGATCTTTGGGGAGGCATGATCTGAAATGCGAGGAAGCTAAGAGTTAGAGGAGTTTCGACTCTATAGCCCAAAAATAGGATACAAGAAAGGGAAACATTTCTAAATGCCTTGTAGGGTCCTCCTTATAAGTGTGGCACGCTACACACCCTTAAAATAGACTCTACTTGACAAGGATTTTTGGACACCTAACGACTTTAAACTGTTCTTTGAAATAAAACTTGTCACAACCTGAACTAGGGCCTAGTCGTGATGGGTATCTCAAGCCAAGCTAAGGCTGGAGACAACTTCTTTATCCTAGCCAACAGATCATAACTGAAATAAATAGTAAAAGAAAATCCAAATAGTATATATAAGATAGATAAGTAACCCGAGACAAAGGTTCTAAGAATTCTAAACAAATAACCCAATATACAGTTGTCCACAAAAGCCTCTAACAAAATAGAATATCCAACTAGGTTGGGACATTCCCCTGATCATGGCCAAAGGAAATAAAAAATATAAAAAGTAATCAATAAAAATGATAAGGCTTTCCGAAGGATGGAACCTCACCACTTCACAAAAACTTAATAGATGAACCAGAATAACCTAACACTGCACAAGGTAATCAAAGAACCCCTAGGACTGTACATCATGAAATGATGCAGCGTTTGGGGACGATTAGTGGGATTAGCACTAGCATGTAACTCAGGGAAGGGATAAAATAATGACATAATCAAATCAGTCCAAAACCATTCAAAAAACATATGTACACATTCATATATACATATATTTAAGATGTCGGGATAGAGAACAAGGTTTGAGTGTGATATTTAAAACCATTAGCCTAGACTATGTAGCTCTAATCATCCTAAGGGCACCCACGGTCTATATAGGTTCAGCTTCCCATATTGAAAGGGTCTTAGTGTGTGTTAGCTGCATGAACCAGCAAAAAACAAGGAAGGGCCAAAGGCACCAAGGTTCCAACCATTTCAATATATATATATATATATATATATATATTTATATATATATAATGTGTAAACTATGCACACGGTTGTAAAGACCCCCACGTTGGCAAATGTGATTTCCAGTATTGATCCTCTCGAGACCTTCACCTTCTACGACGAGGTACACAACCCCCTTTAAGCCCAAATTAAAATCACTTACACACATTCCCATCCATCAACTATGGAGTCTTTTAATTAGGCATTTACCGTTGGTATCATCATACCAAATAAAGTTAAGTTTGCAAGTCAAATCCATTATGCCATACCAAAACCAATTAGCCAAATTAACTCCAAATTTTCCAATTTTAAACCAATCCATGGCCACCAAGGTCTTTCGAAACCAATTTATGTTCCGTTTACCTTTTATGCAATGAAAGGTTTTAAAAGTGAAGTAGATTATGTATATGTCCATGTTTCAAAATCAATTTCACAAGTTGGGTTGAGGTTAAAGTCAATTCCAAAACATTGAACCATAAAATTTAAGGAAACCCTTGTTTCCTATCCCAATTTCCACACCCATGCATTTATTTAGTTCAAAATCATGAGAATAAAGACTAAATAATTAAGTCAAAACCATGGAAACTCAATTCATAAAACAACAATTCAAAATCCCTCAACCCATATTCAAAACCCAATAATTAAACCACATGGATAACAATTTAACACATGCTTATGTATAAAATTAGTTTAGAAAAGAGATACATTCATGAAACCCACAAGAATTAGTAATCAATTTGAAGTTTCAAGCTTAGATAATGAATGCATAGTGAAACGCTTGATTGTTCTTGAGTTTTGTGTTTGAGAGTGAAATAAAGGGATTTAATCTTTGAAAACTGATTGGAATGGGACTATTTTATATTTAAAAGTTGTACAAGGAATAAAAAGACCAAAAGCCCCTCACCCCAAGTGAGTAAAAATAAAACTGCACAAAATTTTCACCTTAGCGTGGAATACCAATATCGCAGAGACTATCCTCCATTCCACACCGATATCGCAGAGGGTAGCCTCCATGACACGTTGATATCGTGGACCTTCACTGCCTCGAGGTCCCACAATAACCCCAAAACACTTTCACAAATTTCAAAACTTTCTCCTATTACCCCTTTAACATCCCTAAACACAATTCAACACAAAAATCAATAGTACAAATACGAGAAGGTCAAAAATAAATTGATCAAAATTTTAAGGGTCATACAACTACCCACGTCAGTCTGAAGAAAGTTAAGCCATAACCTCCCTCGTGACGTCAAAATCCAATCCTAAAGCCCTTCAAGTTAGTACTTTCCCGTTATAAACAACCTCATAATCAAATAAAACATACAAATATAGAATCTCTGCATTAAAAGAAAGCCAACGATACTCATATTGCCTACTTTCAAGTTGGGGTTAAAACGGACCGCTAAAATGGATTTTTAAAATAAAAGGGTATAATGGAATTTTTTTTTAGAAAAACCTTACCCATGATTAAAGAAAGTCATAGGGGAAAACCCAAGTGAAAAAAATTTTAAAATGAGATTTTACTCGAAGAAATCCTTTTTACAACTTTCAGGCCAAAAATTCCCAAATTCTAATTTGAAATCAAGATTTAAGAGAGTTTTAAATGACATAATCAAAGTAAAATAATTAAAATAGTGATTTAGAGGTTACCTAAGCTCCAGAATGACATAAGTCATCAAAAAATGCCTCAACCCAAAGCTCTACAACAACAACAATAACAACAACATAACCAGTGTATATTGGCCCAAAGCTCTAAGTCTCACAAATAGAGGAGAGTTCGTAAAAAATAGGCTTTTATATCAGCCCAACTATATTCGCTAAAGTGGTCAAATAACTGTAGACACATAATTTTGTCCCACTTCAAAGTCAAATTTTAACCATTTTTTCCTCACATTATCATACACCCTCACCTATTTAATAATTTCTCCACTAAAAACAAAAATAACAAATTCATAATAAATCTAATCACCTAATATTCTCTCAACAAAAAATAACCACCTTATGCAACCCCTATACCCACGTGCTTACCCCTACCCCTACTCCCCTTCACATTTATTTCCTATTCTTTCCTTTAACAGAATACACGTCATAAATACCCATTGGAACTCTCACAATTCAGGAATGAAATTCACTCATAATAATATACACATACACACAATACATCACCTATCCTCACTGATTTACACATACTCATGCACACAGAAACATACGGGGAGAAAAGAGAGAAAAATCGAGAAAGATAGGGGAAGAGAAGAGAAATAATTAGAGAGAGAGGGAACAAATTAGAAAGAGGAGAAATGGAGTGAAAAAAGGAGAGAGATCAATTGAGAGATACAAAAGTTGAGGTTTGAATGGGATATGAGGAAAGTTTATAACTTTTTAATTTTTAGGCGAGTTTATTGTCGGAGACCTATAAAAAATATCCAACCAATGTTCGTTCATCCCATTTCTGATCGAACCATCCCCACAATTATTGAAAACGCATTGGAAAGCACCAACCAGTAACCCAACTCTATTTTCTAACCAAATCCCATCGAATCTTGGCTGAATACCTCAGGCCGACATCTATCTCAATTTCAGCAGCCAAAACCCCTTCAAATAGTCCACAAATTTTGGTCGAATCACCCTTCCTTTATTGGTCTTATTTTATATTACCGAGTTTGGTTTTGGATTAAGGTCGTTGGTTCGAAGTTCATTATTTGGTTCTGATGGTTGTTCCTCTTTTATGTATTAGTGAAAATTGCTGAAGAAATTTCATGGTTAAACCTCGATTGAGGTCTAATTCTATCCATCGTCTCTTAACTTTATTGTATAATTTGATTTTGGTGCATTTGATGGTGTGAATGGTTGTTGGTTTTTATTTATTATTGGATTTCCTTGGTTATGGATTATGTGATGAAGTGATACCTCATTAGAGAATTAAAATCATTTGTTTGAGACGGGATTAAAAAAATAAAAAGTGAATGTTGGTTTATATCGATCGTTGATTATTTTTTAAATTAGAATGAACATCGTTTATGCCAATCTTGATAGTATCATGTTTTAGGCCGAGAATCATTAGGAAAATCTTAGGTTTGTGGTAGGTAAATTCTAGAAATTATGGAATGTTAAATGTATGTTGAATGGTTTTTGCTTTATCATAGTTGAATACATTATACTCATTTGGCCAGGAATGCCCCGAGGAAATTGTACTCATCACTAGGGTTATGTCCCAACGTATTTTATCTTCGAAGGAGGTTCATGATCAAGGCCTGAGGCATCGAGTAGAGCATAATTTAGAATTAATGTAGGTTAGTGTAGGTTTACATTTCACTACCTTTTTTATTTTGGTCTGTATTAATCAGATTGGACATTATTTTTTGGAGTTTTGACTTGTGTGGCTGTATGTTTTCTTGTTGTGTGTTTTGTTGGTTTATATTTTTCATATTCTCATACTAGCCGATATACTATACGGAGAAACCATGGTTGAACCACGAGATCGATAATTCTTAACACCTTCCCCTCGGTCAATAGAATTCCTTAACTAGAATCTCTGTTCGCGGACCAATCTTGAAAGAGTCAAAAAATTATTTTGAAAAAGGATTTCCAAAGGTGACTTAGCACACCAGATTATGCCAAGTGGAGACGTTTAATTTTTATTGTTAAAAGTCCTTTTCAAAACAAACTTTATCTTTTGTCACTTAATAATAAAAACCCTTTCAAATCTAAAATAAAATTTTTTTGGTAAAAAGGGTGTGATAGCTCTGAAAACCTTGCTGGGATTTTTTAAAATTCGAGCATATTTTTTTAGTTGTATCAGTATAGTGTAACACTATAGGTGTATATACGCCTTACTTTTGTTATCATGTGTTATTGTTTTATCGTTGTTGAATGCTTACGTGTTACGTGTTTACAATTTATCTCTTATGTGTTACCGCGTTATTCTGGCATCATATGCATTACCCCGAGTATTTTTTTGGCAACAAGTCCCATAGTACACGTGTGTATATGACCTCTAGTTGAGTCGCCCTTATTTTAGGAGGGGGAGCCGTTGGGTGTATGGAGTAGGTGAAAAGCTGTCGCAGCCACTATTGACCATACGCTCCCCCGAACAGTCTTATTAGTGAACCCCATCTTAGGTTAACCTTTAGGTCATGCTTATCTGTATCATATTGAGACCAAGCGATACCCACTTAGTCTTTTGTAGGAGACTCACCCCTAAAGCATTCCTACGTGCTAATTGTTGCATCATTGAGGGTAATAGGATTATTTGACGGACTAATTTGGGTAAGCATGTGCCAGAATTAAGGGAAAGACTGTGTTTAGGCTAGGAAAAGTTAAAAAAAATTGGAAAAAGAAAGAAAAAAGTGAGTAAAGAAAAAGATTTTCGTAGTTGTTAGAGTTCTTTATGACTTTGATTTTTCACAATTCAAAAAGATTTATTTTTACCTTTTGTACTCATCATCTCAAAAAAAAAAAACATCAAAATTTTTCTTTTGTTCTCTTTAGCAAGAATTCATAATTCAAAAACTTCAAAAGAGTTTTTCCAATAGGAGATTTTTATAGAAAAAATTAAAAAGATGGTAGAAGTTTTGTACATTGCATATAACAAAAATACCAAAAAGATTTTCTTTTCATACTTTTTGGTGTCATTTTTTATGTTAAATGTCAAATTGAAAACTCATAAAAGATTTTATTGACATTTTTCATCTTCTATTTGTGGTTGTGTCTGTCAAGTCAAGGTTCAGTCAGTTTTTAATCTTTAATTGTCCAATCTGGATGAACTATGCACACCTGATTCTCCTATCTCGGGAGTGATTTATGTAAGCAATCCTTCTAGGGTTCGTGATCTTATTTAAAAAATTAAAAAAGATTTTCTTTATTCTTCATTTAGAGTAGGCGTTTCATATATGTCTTGAAAAAAAATACAAAAAGATTTTCCTTTAATAGTTTCAAGTTCCATTTTCGTATGAAATTCAAAATCGAAAACCCAAAAAGATTTTTTTTGTAATCATAAGTTTCATTTTGTATAGGAATTTTAAAACTAAAAATTTTCAAAAAGATTTTCGTCAATTCTTTTGACAATTTTTTATTTTCTTTTCTTCTTCGAGTTTCAAGAAAAAAAAAAAAAGAAAGAGCATTTGATTGGCCATCTTTATCTAAACTTCACAAACTATGCACACTTTATTCTTCTCTCTCGGGAGTGAGATACGTAGGCACCCTTTTTGGGTTCGTGATCTTTCTAAAAATAAAAAATTAAAAAGAGAGGTTTTTAAAAAGTGTTGAACTCTAACACATTTGTTATCTCTTGTCCAGTTAGTTTAAGATAGTTGGTTTGTGGTATTTTGACTGGTCCTCCATATTGCACCAAATCAAAGAGAAAGTTATGGCCAACAAGGATATCGAGATTGTTGTCACTAATCAGATAGAGAGTTTGGGAATGAGAATTTAGGAGCTAATGAAGAGATTAGAAAATTAAGGCAGCAAATGATAGAAATGCATCAAGCTTGGGCTAATGGGTTGTCGCCTCCTCTATTTCCCACTGATAATCTTGAATATCTTTATAGCTTGCCACTAGTGTCACATGCACAATGCCCTATTTTTGTTGACATGTCACAACATTCATTAGGATTTACTTCGGGTCAACGCTATCCAAACACTTCCAATATTCATTTCCTCACTCATGAACACAAAACTACCACATGATCGGCTCCATTTACTATTTATGTTTTTGTAGCACCACCCCCACCTGAAACTCCTACTTTTGATGTTCATCCATTAGTTGTGCCTCCCTACTCTAGGAGAGAACCTGTATTAAATATTTTTAGTGATCAAAATTATTCTCCCTAGCCCACATTTAAGTCAATTGGTCCTTATGGCTATACTTAACCTCTTGAATTTCCTCTTAACACTGAGAAGCCTGTAGTGATAGTAGAATAAGAGAGAATGGAACAAAAATTGAAGAGTATAAAACAAGCCACGATAAACTTCCAGGGGCTCAGGGGTTATAAAAGTGTCTCGTATAAAGATCTATGCATGTTTCTAGGTATTAATCTCCTCTTGGTTTTAAAATACCAAAGTTTGAGAAATATGACGGGCATGGCGACCCAGTGGCATATTATAGGCGTTATTGTAACGAACTAAGGGGTGTTAGATAGAATAAAGAATTATTCATGGCTTATTTTAGTGAGAGTCTTTCAGGTCTAGCTTTGGAATAGTTTGTTGACCAATACATCAACAAGTGGAATAGTTGGGATGACCTAACTAATGAATTCGTACAACGATTCTAATACAATATGGAGTTGATTCCTGATGAGAAATCCCTAACTAACATGCAGAAGAAGAGTACTAAAAGTTTCAGGAATTATGCTATTAGATGGTGTGATAGAGGAAATGATAGGCAAGCCAATTATTGAGGTCCTCAAAATGGGGGAGATAATAGAGTATAGAATTAAGAGCAGACGCATTGTGAGTTTTGCAACATTGAAAGAGACTACTCAAACAATTCAAAAGGGTTCAGGAAGTGTAGGAGAAAAGAAGAATAAGGAAAATATAGCTGCTATTGTAGGTGGATGTAACGCCCCGAATATCGTACCTAGAATGCTACATAGTGCTCATGACCCTAAAGAACCACAAGCTAACCCATGACTGATATTTGATCCTGAACACTGCATAATATACTATATAAATCCGGAAATAGTAGGCTGAAACATGCCATAAGGTTCAAAACTGATAAACATCTGATAAAACCATATCTGAATAATATGGTACGACAATACCAAAACTAAAAAAATGTATGAAAACATCTCATCTAAAAACACTATTGTCTAAAAGCCTCTACACTGTCTGAATAAAGAGTTGATGGGATATTTCCCAAGCTAACTCCAACTACTAAAATAAACTAAGTAATGAAGAAATAAAGTAATGATCATGTCCTCGAAGGATGAGGACTCATAGCTAACTCTGACTGCTGAAACTGGAATGCTACTGATACTTTAGAGCTCATACTTCTGAACCATGGTATAGAATAAAACACCATAGTGCAAATGCATTAGTATGATTGAATATACTGGTACGCATGTGAGGTAGGATGAATGAAAAGAGTTCAAATGCATGAACAAGGCTAACTGACTATATAACATGAACGTAAGAATATATGTATGAATAAGTGACTGTGGTTGAATTCATGATGGTACTGACTAATGAGTCTGATTACTGATAACATGAGTCACTGATAACTGATATAACTGATACTGAGCGACTGTATCTGATAGTCTAGGTTCTGATGAAACTAACTGAGTTGAATACTGTTCTGAGTTCACTGTATCAGACAATCCTGAAATTCTAAAGAACTATCTGAGTTCTTTTACTGAGACTGAGTCTAAAATTGTAACTGTGGGAAGTAGTCATCTAAATGACATACCACAAATAAAGCAATATAGCTAGGTTGGGGTCCAATCTGTAACTCCAAGTGGAAGGGTGTCAATACCGCGCCACTGGTAAAGACAAGCTGTGGGTGACCCTCATCTGATAATATCCCCTAAAGATAATGGTGGGACCCTCATCTGACAGTGTTTATCCACCTCATCAACCCTCATCTTCCAGTGTTGATGTCTCAACCTATGCTGGCTACATAGTTCTGGAATGCAAGGATTGTTTCTAAGGATCACACCCTCAACTGTCAATGTGTGTCCTCATCCTTGAGTTCACTCGATGCTATATCCTACTCCCATCTAAATAGACACTGAACATAATTAATTAAACTAAACTGGACTGAGTTCCTTGAGTTCCGTTGACTGACGAAATGCTACTGATATTACTGAAGTACTGAACTTTCTGAGATTACTGGGGTTGCTGAGTTTTCCTGAGTCACATGACTGACTGAGTTCTATGGTTCATGGCTAGATTGAGAGTATCTTGAAAACATGACACTGGCTCTAGGCACACAACTATATTTTTTGGGTACAAGTACCCCCAGGACTTGATAGAAGGAAACTAACAAGGCATGACATTCTTGAATACACGACCAACATCAACAATTTATAATACAATAAGTTGGGGATTTCATGAAGTACATGGTTATCATAATCTTGTACATGGAAGGAATGCATATACTCAATGTCATAATTTTATACTCTAACATCATGAGCATTCCAATAAACATCTACATTGCACATCAATAGCATGGGAGTCATTTGAACATATGGGTAAAACATGAATCCTTCACTTAAGTAACAATTGAGTCATACTACATAATTTCTAGTCTCTTAGGCATTTTGTCAAACACTTAGGGTGCCTGACTTAGGTCATGGCATAATCATCAAATTAACATATCATAACCAACTAAAATTTATGGTTTTCAACTCACATGCTAACATATTTTAATAAAAACACATAAAGGTTCCAACTTGGGAATCATACAACAAAAACCACATGAACATAAGCAACCCATAGCATAAATACCAAAATTCATAGTTTTAAAACTTGATTCTTGGACTTCATGGATGAAAGGAATCCATGAATGAACACTATGCATACCTTGGATGGAAGATTCCTTAAAATTAACAGTAGAATCTCTTGAATTTGAAACTCCTATGAAAACCCTAGACTTGTTCTTAAGAGTATTTGAGAGAAACAATAATATTTTGGTGAAATAAGGGATGAATCTCGTGTTTTGGACTTATATAGGGGTGGAAAATTGACCCTTTTGCCCTTAAAAATGTGGACATTTAATGACTAAAATTGGGCATCGATGTGATACCCGACGCGTTGCACCATGATCGTGCCAAGCCTCAGTAGTTTTATTGGCAGTCCCTGCAATAATGTTAACCAACGCAATGAGCGATGCGGCATGCCAAGATTGCGTTGGTCCACTATTTTGGGACACCAAACGCGGTCTAATCGAGGTCTAAAAAATTTGAAACTTGTCAGGGAACACCTATTGATCTCTCTGATCATGAATTAACAAACATATTGACCATTAAAGGACATTAGGGTGGCGAAATGAGATTGTCAACTTTCGAAGGCCAAAAATAAACTAAGTCTGGGAACTTAGCTAGAGTTTTCTAAGTCTGGGACCCCTTGACAAGCTTAAAAGACTGAATGAAGCTTAGAGATTTTGCGGGGTCTTACAATATCTCTCCCTTAGGAATATTTGTCCTCGAATAAAACTGACTAAAAGGGGAGAAACGATAACTTAAGTACATATGGGACATGAATAACTATAACATGATTAAATGACTGAAATGACTGATAAAGTAAATGTATCATACTGAACATGCATATCTGATGCATGCGTAATTGATTCATGAATGCATAACTGAGATTTCTGATAAGTTGAGTTTCTCATAATGAGGATGCATATCTGATGTATGAATACATAACTGACATAATGCATGAACATATGACTGTATATGCAATGGTAATTTAATACCGAGTTTATAATGAGAATCTGAGTATGAAAATAAATGTCAAGTAGTAACTGAAATTTAGACATGAAACATGAATAAGCTTTAATAAAAGATATTACCTTGGGCTGAGTCTGAATCAGCGGAGAAGAGGTGAGGATACTTGGTTCGCATGTCTGCTTCTTCTTCCCAAGTAGCTCCCTCAATGGACTGATTCCGCCAAAGAACTTTAACTAGAGGAACTTCCTTGTTCCTCAGTCTGCGAGTCTGGTAGTCAAGAATTTCGACTGGAATCTCTTCATAAGAGGGGCTATTGTGAATATCTACGCCCTCAACAAGGACTACGACTGTTGGGTCACCTATGCTCTTCTTAAGCAAAGAGACATGGAATACTGGATGAACTGAGGCTAGATCTAAAGGCAATTTGAGCTCATAAGCTACCTTATCGAAGCGACTGAGAATTTTGAAAGGACCGACATATTGGGGACTGAGCTTTCCCTTCTTGCCAAATCTATTCACTCACTTTATGAAGAGATCTTTAGATAAACAAAGTCACAAATCTCAAACTCGAGATTCTTTTTGCGCATATCCGCATAGGACTTTTGTCAGCTCTAAGCAGCCCAGAGTCTTTCTCTGATCAACTGGACTTTTTCTAAGGCATCGAATACTAAGTTAGGCCCTATAACTGAGGCCTCACTAACTTCAAACAAAACGAATGGAGATCTGTACCTCCTACCATAGAGATCTTCGAATGGAGCCATCTTAATACTAGAATGATAGTTGTTGTTGTATGCAAACTCAATCAAAGGCAAGTGGTCTTCCCAACTACCCTTGAAATCAATTGCACACACTCGCAGCATATCATTTAAAGTCTGAATGGTCCTTTCTGCTTGACCATCTGTCTGAGGATGGAAGGCTATACTGAGATAAACTTGGGTACCAAGACCCTTTTGGAATGCTTTCCAAAAATAAGAGGTGAACTGGGTACCCCTGTCTGAGATAATAGACAACGGAATACCGTGCAATTTGACCAACTCCCTGATATAGAATTTGGTGTAATCCTCGATTGAATAGGAGGTATGGACTGGAAGGAAATAAGTTGACTTGGTTATTCTATCTACAATAACCCAAACTGAATCATACTGATGACGAGTACGAGGCAAACCCATCACAAAGTCCATGTTCACTCCTTCCCACTTCCAAGTAGGAATATTAAACTCATGTATGGACCCATTAGACTTTTCATGCTCTATCTTAACCTGCTGACATATAGAGCACTTAGCCAAAAACTCTGCCATATCTCTCTTCATCCCACTCCACCAATAGATTTCCCATAAATCGCGGTACATCTTTGTGGCCCTTGGATGAATAGTGTAGTGTGCACTATGCACTTCTGCAAAAATTCACTGCCTCAAGTCATCTACACCTGGAACACACAGACGACCCTGACAACACAATACACCATCTCCCCCTTAGGAGAAAATCTCAACCTTCTGATCCTTGACTGATTCCTTTAACTTGACTAGACTGGGATCCCTATCCTACTTTTCCTTCACCTCGGAAACTAGAGATGATTCTGAACTACTCTGAACCCATATATTACCCTCCTATGTATCGACTAAGCAAACACCTAGTATGGTAAGATGATGGACTTCCTGAGCTAACTTTTTCTTACTATCCTAAATGTGAGAAACACTACCCATAGATAGTCTACTGAGAGCGTCGACCACTACGTTGGCCTTGCCCAGATGATAAAAAATATGTATGTCACAATCTTTCAAAAGCTCTAACCACTTTCTCTAACAAAGATTGAGATCTTTCTGAGAAAATACATACTGAGGGCTCTTATGATTTATGAACATATCTATATGAACTCCGTATAAATAATGCCTCCAAATCTTTAAGGAAAATACTACTGTTGCTAACTCAAGATCATAAGTAGGATAATTCTTCTCATGGCGTTTAAGTTGTCTAGATGCGTAGGCTATAACCTTACCATACTGTATGAGGACACAACCCAAACCTACTCTGGATGCATCACAATACACTACAAAACCATCTGAACCATCTAGAAGAGCCAAAACTGGAGCTGAGATAAGTCGAGTCTTCAACTCCTGAAAACTCTTCTCTTAAGGATCTGACCACTGAAACTTGACTTTTTTCTAAGTCAATATGGACATAGGGTATGCAATAGAAGAAAATTCCTCAAAAAACCGTTTGTAATAGCCAGCCAAACCCAAGATACTCCTGATATCTGATGGAGAGACAGGTCTGGGCCAGTTTTTTACTACTTTGATCTTTTAAGGATCTACTCTAATGCCATCACCGAAAATGATATGACCAAGAAATTCTACTAACCTTAGCCAAAATTCGCACTTACTGAATTTGGCGAATAGCTGAAGATCTCTGAGAGTCTGAAGTAAGATTCTAAGATAGTCTATGTGATCACGTTCACTGCGGGAATAGACAAGAATATCATCTATGAAGACTATGATGAACATTTCTAAGTACTGCTTGAACACACAGTTCATCAAGTCCATGAAAGATGCAGGGGCATTGGTAAGACCAAAGGACATGACTAGGAATTCGAAGTGACCATACCGAGTTCAGAAAGATATTTTTGTAATGTCACATTCCCTGACTCTGAGCTGATGATAGCCTGATCTGAGGTCTATCTTACAGAAATAGCTGGCACCCTAAAGTTGGTCAAATAAGACGTTTATTCGGGGAAGTGGATACTTGTTCTTGACTGTGACTTTATTGAGCTGACGGTAATTAATGCACATTCTGAGAGAACCATTTTTCTTGTGCAAGAAAAAGACTGGTGCGCCCCATGGGTACACACTGGGTCTGATGAATCCCTTATCTAAGAGATTTTTCAACTATTCTTTTGGTTCCTTGAGTTATGCTGGTGCCATTCTGTATGGAGGAATATATATAGGCTGAGTATCTGGAAGAAGATCAATGTTGAAGTCTATTTCCCTTTTGGGAGGAATTCCTGGAAGGTCTTCGAGAAATACATCTGAATATTCACTCACAACTGGGACTAATTCAAGACTGGGAGTATAGAAACTAGAATCCTTAACATGAACAAGATGATAGACACATCCCTTAGATATCATTTTCCATGCCCGAAGGTAGGAAACAAGCTGACCTCTGAAAGCTAAAGTACTACCCCTCCACTCTAGGACAGGTTCTTTTAGAAACTGGAATTGGACTATTTTATTTCTGCAGTCGACTATGGCATAGCAGGAATGAATCCAATCCATGATGAGAATGGCATCAAAATTAGTCATCTCTAATTCGACTAAGTCTGTTGAGGCGACTTTCTAAAATATCATAACCGAGCAGTTCCTGGATACCCACCGGGCTATGATGGTTTTACCCACTGGGTAGATATTGAGAAGGGCTTTGCTAGAATTTTGGGATTGACTCCGAAATCAATTGCTATATAAGGAGTAACAAAAGATAAGAAAGCTCCTGGATCTAGCAAAGCGTAAAGATGCAAGTGAAAGATTTGTAACGAACCAGTTACTATATCAGGAAAATTTTCTTGATCTTGCCGGTACTGGAGAGCATAAATTTTGTTTGGGCATTGCCCACTAGTAGCACTGTAATGATTTGGGTGACTGGACTGGGCTAAGAAATGGTTCTGTTAACCCTGATAACCTGACTGGGGACAATCTCTGACTCTGTGTCCTAGCTTTCCATATGAGAAACAAACATCACTGCCCACTCTGCAAATACCCTTATGGTTCTTACCATAAGTCTGACAAAGGGGATTAGTTCGAGCTTTGCTGACACTGCCCTGAGACTTAGAGCCTGGTGCCCTATCTCTATTACCATCCCTAAACTTAGGAGCTGGAGAACTAGATGAAGAAGGAGCTGGAACGGATGACTTAGGATGGAACTGAGAACGGTTTCCTCCCTCCTACTTAGGCTGAGCAAAGTTGAAACTACCTGTACTTGCTCTCTTATTCTACCTCTTTCTCATCTTAATCTTTTGCTCTTCTATGTATTGAGCATGGGTCATAAGCCTGGCTATGTTTATGTCACTATTCAACATTGTGGACCTGCACTCATTGACTACACTATCATTCACCCCAGAAACAAACTTACTCATTTTGGTCCTCCTATCTGCAACTACATAAGTAGCATATCTGGCTAATTAAGTAAACTTAAGAGAATACTCTTTCACCGTCATGTTGCCCTGCCAGAGGTTGATAAATTCTAGCACCTTAGCTTCCTTCATCTCTTGGGGAAATAATCTATCTAAGAATGCAGTGACAGACTCCTCCCACTCAATAGGCCATGTATTAACTGACCTCTCTCACTTCCACTGTTTGAACCAGGTGTGAACAATATCCTACAACTAATATGCATCTAGCTCGGCACTCTCACTAGAAGTAACCCCCATGATATCTGTAACCTTCTAAAACTGGTCTAGGAACTCCTGAGGATCATCTTCTGACTTAGACCAGAAAAAAAATGGAGGATTCATTCGGGTAAAGTCCCAAATCCTGGATGCAGCTGAATTGGCCACTGGGTTGGCTAGAATGATAACTGGTCATTCATTCTGAGAAGCAACTAAATTATCAAGAGTGGTGAATACAACTTTGAACTCTTCATGAGAAACGTGTTTATCCAAGGGATCTGCTTGGACGGGCTAAGGGGTTGACTGATTTTTGTTTCTTCTTTTGGGAGGCATGTTCTGTAGAAGAAAGGGAGAAACAAATTAGACTTAGAGTTAAATTTGAGCTCACACTCACTGGCGCAACATGAATACTAAAAGAAGGGAAACTGTTCCTAAAACAACTAATAGCCTCCTGCACATAAATGTGGCGCACAACACACCCATGTATAAGACTCTACTAGATGCGGCTTTCAGACTTTCTAGGAATCTATTAAACCTTAGGCTCTGATCCATGTTTGTAACGCCCTAAATCTGGTATCCAAAATGCTACATGGTGCTCATGACTCCAAAGGACCATAAGCTAACCCATGACTGGTATATGTACCTGAACACTGCATAATATACTGTATGAATGCGGAAATAGTAGGATAAAACATGCCATAAGGTCCAAAATTTATAAGCATCTGATAAAAACATATCTGAATAATGTGGTACGATAATACCAAAACTGAAACAATGTCTGAAAATATCTAGTCTGAAAACACTATAGTCTAAAAGCCTCTACACTGTCTAAATAAAGAGTTGATGGGATATGTCCCCAACTAACTCCAACTACTGAAATAAACTAAGTGATGATGAAATAAAGTAATAATCATGCCCTCGAAGGATAAGGAATCACTGCTAACTTTGACTACTGAAACTGGAATGCTACTGATGCTCTAGAGCTCGTGCTTCTAAACCTATGGTATATAATAAAACACCATAGTGCAAATACGTCAGTACGATTGAATGTACTGGTATGCATGTGAAGTATTCTGAATGCAAAGGGTTTAAATGCATGGACAAGGCTAACTGACTGTATAACATAAATGTGAGAATACATACATGAATAAGTAACTGTGACTGAATTCGTGATGGTACTGACAACTGAGTCTGATTACTGATAACATGAGTCACTAATAACTGATATAATTGATACTGAGTGACAGTATCTGGCAGTATAGGTTCTGATGGAACTAACTGAGTTCCGTACTGTTCTGATTGACTGTATTAAACAGTCCTAAAATTCTAAAGAACTATCTGAGTTGTATTACTGAGACTGAGTCTAAAACTGTAACTTTGGGAAGTATTCATCTAAACAACATGCCCCAAATAAAGCAATATAGCTAGGTTAGGGTCCAATCTGTAACACCAATTAAAAGGGTATCAATACTGCGCCACTAGTAAAGACAAGCGGTGGGTGACCCTCATCTGACAGTGTCCCCAAAAGAGAATGGTAGGACCATCATCTGACAGTATTTATACATCTCATCAACCCACATCTGTCAGTGTTGATGTCTCAACCTATGCTGGCTACATAGTTCTGGAATGTAAGGATTGCTTCTAAGGATCACACCCTCAACTGTCAGTGTGTGTCCTCATCTTTGGGTTTACTCAGTGCTAAATCCTACTCCTATCTGAATAGACACTGAACATGATTAACTAAACTGACCTGGACTGTGTTCATTGAGTTCTGTCTACTGGCGGAATACTACTAAGATTACTGAAGTACTGAGCATTCTGAGATTACCGGGGTTACTAAATTTTCCTGAGTCATATGACTAACTGAGATCTATGGTTCTTGGCTTGATTGAGAGTATCTTGAAAACATGACACTGGATCTTGGAACACATCTAAATTTTTTAGGTACAAGCACCCCCAAGACTCGATAGAAGAAAACTGACATGGCATGACATTTTTGAATACACAACCAACATCAACAATCCATAAATAATAAGTTGGGGATTTCATGAAGTACATGGTTATCATAATCTTGTACATGGTAGGAATGCATATACTCAATGTCATAATTTCATACTCTAACATCATGAGCATTCCAACAAATATCTACATTGTACATCAATAGCATGGGAGTCATTTGAACATAAGGGTAAAACATGAATCCTTCACTTAAGTCACAATTGAGTTATATTACATAATTTCTAGTCTCTTAAGCATTTTGTCAAACACTTAGGGTGCATGACTTAGGGCATGGCATAATCATCAAATTAACATATCATAACCAACTAAAATTCATGATTTTCAACTCACATGCTAACATATTTTCATAAAAACACATAAATGTTCCAACTTGGGAATCATACAACAACCACATAAACATAATCAACCCACAGCATAAATACCAAAATATATAATTTTAAAACTTGATTCTTGGACTTCATGGATGAAAGGAATCCATGAATGAACACTATGCATACCTTGGATAGAAGATTCTTGAAAATTAACGGTAGAATCTCTTGAATTTGAAGCTCCTGTGAAAGCCCTAGACTTGTTCTTGAGAGTATTTGCGAGAAACAAAAATATTTTGGTGAAATAAGGGTTGAATCTCGTGTTTTTGGACTTATATAGGGGTGGGAAATTAATCCTTTTGCCCTTAAAAATGCAGACACTTAATGACTGAAATTGGGAATCGATGCGATACCCGACGCGTCGCGGTATGATAGCGCCAAGCCTCAGTAGTTTTGTTTGTAGTCCCTACAACAATGTTAACCAACGCGATGGGCGATGTGGCGCTCAAAGATCGCATTGGTCCACTATTTTGGGATACCAAACGTGGTCTAATCGAGGTCCAAAAAATCCAAAACTTGTCCGAGAACACCTATTGACTCTCTGATCATGAATTAACAAGCATACTAACCATTAAAGGACATTAAAGTGGCGAAATGAGATTGCCAACTTTCGAAGGCCAAAAATAAACTAAGTCTGGAAACTTAGCTTGAGTTTTCTAAGTCTGGGACCCCTTGACAAGCTTAAAGGACTGAATGAATCTTAGAAACTTTGCAGAGACTTACAATGGACATCGGGAACGTCCAAGAAAACCACATCGTTGTTACCCTCAATCTCAAGCCCGAGTTCATGCCCAATCTCTATATAATCACTCTCAAAACCCATTATATTCCATTTCACCACCTCTATATCTAGTATATACCACACAACCACATGTTCAACACCCATATTACCCATAATAGCGCACACCAACTCCTCAGAGTCATTCTCCAACTCCATAAACATACTAAAGCCCTTCTAGGCCCGATTTTTTATCCAAATCAAACAATGAAATAAGGCAGAAGTCGAGGTATAGTTTCATACCAAGTGTAGAATCGTATGCATTTTATTCCAAAGCTTGGTACAGTGGGGCATGATCACTCCTCTCCTTGGGTACACTCCTGACCTATATTTAATAAATTTTGATCCTAATATGCGATATGCATATCATTATAATATTTAGGGTCACAGTATTGAATATTATCGTGCTTTGTAAAGAGAAATAGAAAATATGATTCAAGATAAATTGATTATAGTGTAGAACATTGACAATGGTGAAAGCTCTAGTCATGCTGATATGCAAACTAGTGGCTAAGACGTCAGGCCCAGCAATTGAAAAGTCATTTGTCTCCTTACTAGAAAGGGGTCTGGTAGTTTGTTTTGTTTTATTTTTTGTTATCCAAATTATTTCAGGGTTGTAG
This sequence comes from Capsicum pubescens, assembly GCA_030864215.1. Lineage (NCBI taxonomy): Eukaryota > Viridiplantae > Streptophyta > Magnoliopsida > Solanales > Solanaceae > Capsicum > Capsicum pubescens. The sequence continues at coordinate 314,412,617 of CM061548.1, read as the reverse complement.
TTCATGATTTATCTTATTTTGTCCCTTTATCATTTAAGTTCAAACCCTTCTATCTTTCATTATAACTAAATGAAGTGTCCCTTTTCCCTTTGTGTTTTAAATATGTTGTTTGTTTGTTTTCTTTACATAGTATATTTTATGGTGATTCTAGTGATATGTCATACTGACAGAATTTTCAGTTAGAAATTAAAATCTAGTTTAGGCATGAACTTTGAATTAGAGGGCTAAAGTTTGAAAAAGCTTGAGGAAATAGAAAGAGTGTTGAGACATTGGGTGACCAAGTTGAAGCCTTCTTTTAAAATTAAGGCAATTATTTTGAGAATCACAAGAATAACTTGGTCATCAATTGAAAGTCTTGTCTCAATTAGGTCAAACAGTGGATATGTGATCCTATATCAAGAGGAACAGAAAGAAAATCATCTTCATAAAAGCATGAGTCATTCAATGTAAGGGATGTACAACAAAGGTAGAGTTGTATGCTGGACAAGTACAGAAGAAGTAGTGACACATAGGCTCAGTTAAATTTAGTGTTATAAGAAATATCACAAATGATCTTCATCTTTCACTATTATATTGCATGATATATGTTTGCATTTTCATGGATTGATGTGACGATGACATTTCATTTTGCTATCCAAATATTATGTCATCTTTTATTTATTCCATTTGATCTTTAGTTTTATTTTCTTTCATACCCCTCTTTTAGAATCAAGATAGAGTCACAAAGTTCAAGAAAAACTGGCAAGTAAATGAATAAAGTCAGAAAAGATTTAAAAAAATAGAGAAAAATGTGTCAAAATAAAGAAAAGTGATGAGTGCCAAGTAAAATAAAGTCAAAAAAAGTTTCTAAGAGAAAACGATTCAATAAAGAAAAGAAAAGAAAAATCAGAGTCAAGTAAAAGAACGAGTTGCCGAAACTACGTTTAACCCGATTCTCCTCTTTCAGGGGTAAGATACGTAGGCAACCCTACTCTGGGTTCAGTCCAACCAAATAAAAATTTTTGAATTACCCATTTAAAGAAACTGGGGCATGGAATAATTTTTATTGTTTGAGTCAATTTCAAAAGTTGTAAGTCCCACCCCACTTCAAGTTTCGTTTGTGCTTCATGCCATTCTTTCTTTCTAACCTTATCCAAAAACCAAGTTACAACCAAAGAAAGACCTTCAGATCAATCTTTGAGAATGTCAAGGCTAATTATGCAATGGATATGATGATGCATTTTGGAAACTACTTGTCTTCTTTAGCATAATGAATCAGGAGAGAATTAAAAATGAAAGTCTTATTGGTGAAAATACTCACTAGAAATGTAAGGATATAGTAAGTTGAGAGAGATAAGAATAAGAGAGTCTCATTACCTTAGTGTAATGGTGAGCTGAGATAAAAAAATTGAGAGAGAATTATTAGCGAAAACCCTCAAGACGTCACTAGCCGAATAAGGTCTGTGAGCACAATTGGCCAATGGAAGTAACTCAATTTAGGGTCATTAAATCAACAAAAATTTATGAAATATTGGATGGAAATATAAGGTAGCTTAATCCAAAATGCATGTCATAATCACTAGAGTTGACTATCATTTTCAGAAAAATATTTCTTTTCTTTGTTTCAAGGGGGACATTCATTGTCTTTTCTTTCTTTTCCATATTTCTATTTTTATTTTCTTGAGTCAGTTATTCAAATGGAAAGTCATTTTTCTTGTGTGTTTGAGTCAAATCAATGTCAAAGAAAGTGAGAAAAGATTTCTAAATTGGCTACCAACATCTTCAATTACAAAGCAAGACAAAAGGCTAGCACATGAAAGAAACATGATTATAAGTCAGAACAAGACATGCAGAAAGTTGTTATCAACAAACAAATTTAGGGGATTCGTGGGAATACCAAGATTTAAAGGGGGTTATCTGAGAAACATAGCAAAGCAAAGATACTGTGTTTGTTTTAGAGTCACTCTTAATAATCTAAATTTAGATCAATGGTGCAGCAAGACCATGATATGCCAATAGCTGGAAACAAGATTAGTGGTGACAAGTGCAAGAGCAATTGCCTCAAAAGCTAAAGCCGCAAGCCAACCACCATGTTCTTAAACTCACAAGTTTTCTTTGTATGAAACAGGAACACATTTTATCTTTAAATCAAGGACTTCAGAGCCTAAAATGTTAAAAGGCGCATTGCCTCACTTCTGCGATTGCAATAGGAAGTATTGATACACAGGTTTGGAAATCAAAACCATGGTACAAGATCATCATCCAATATCCCTAGGAGACACGCTTCCTTGTCTGGGTAATTTAGGTTTATTTATTAGGTGATGCATTTCCTTAATTAAATCTTCACTCCTAGAAGTTGTACTTTCTAGTTGAGTCCTTTCATTTAATCTTTAGGAGACGTACTTCTTAGTCTGGGTAATTTAAATGGAATTTTTAAGAAGACACATTTCCTTGTTTGGGTAATTCAAGCGATATTTGTAAGAAGATGCATTTCCTTATTTGGGTACTTCAAACAACATTTATAAGGAGACATATTTCCTTATCTGGGTAATCTAAGTGGCATTTATAAGGAGATTCATTTCCTTGTATGGGTAGTTTAAGTGGCATTTGTAAGGAGACGCATTTCCTTGTTTAGTTAATTCAAGCGATATTTATAAAGAGACACATTTCCTTGCCTAGGTAATCTAAGTGGCATTTGTAAAGAGACATATTTCCTTGTATGGGTAATTCAAGTGGTATTTGTAAGGAGATGCACTTTCTTGATTGGGTAATTCAAATTTCACTTATTAGGTGATGCACTTCCTAACTTGAGTCTTAACTCCTAGAAAATGCATTTTATAGCTGAGTCATTCCACTTGACCCTTAGGAGAGATACTTCCTTGTTGGGTATTAAAGTTTTGCTTAGGAGACACACTTCCTAACTTAAGCCTTTACTCCTACAAAATGTACTTTCTAGTTGAGTAGTTAACCCTTAGGAGAGATATTTACTTGTTTAGGTATTTAGTTATGCTTGTTAGGTGGCGTACTTCCTAACTCAATCCTTGATTCCTAGAAGATGCACTTTCTAGTCTAGTCATCCTACTTAACCCCTAGGAGATGCACTTCCTTGTTTGTGTGTTTCAAGTTTCACATTTGTCGGGCGACGTCTTCCCTAACTTTAACCATCACTTCTAGAAGCCACACTTTCTAGTCGAATCCTTCTATGTAACCTCTAGGAGACATACCTCCTTATCCTCACGAGATGAATTCATTGATCAAAGTTTTGATTCACCTTTGCATTATGCATTTTGCAAGTTGTTGTGATTGGGTTCGACGGCCACAAAAATTTTCTGATGATAAACTGGGGAAAAATTTAATTCATGTTACTTTGAACTACAGTGTAGGACCCTCCTAGAAAACGAGACTGTATTTTTCTAGAAAATGAAATCTTTCTTTATCATAATCTTTGTTTGTGATAACATTCGTTCTAGTTTTGATTTTGATTCCAGAAACCCACCTAGAGAACAGGGTAAAGAAAATTGAAAGTCAGGAGCCCGCCTGAAGAATAGAGTGATGAAATTGCAAGTCAGGAGCCTGTCAGGAGAATATAGTGATAAGACTAAAAGTCAACAGACTAAGAAATAGCAAATCAGGAGACCGCCTGGAGAACAAGGTGAAGAAATTGAAAAGTCAAGCAACAAGGTGAAAAAATTAAAAGTCAAGCAACAAGGTGAAGAAACTGTAAGTTAGGAGACCACCTAAAGAATAGGGTGAAGATTTTCAAATTTAGGTTCGAATTCAGAAGTACCACCGACAGAACATGGTCAATTTTTTAGTTCATCTCCAATACCAAATTTTATATGGAGAAAGAATTATTCTCAAGTTCTATCCAAGGAAGATCAGATCATTCATCACTTTTGAAAGCATTGAAGACTCAAGTCAAGAGTCAAGTGAAGATCCATAGATAAGATTTTTGTAATGTCAGTTATCTATTTAACTTGTATTTTTTATTTTTGATTTAATGACAGATCCGCGGACCGGAACCTCGACAGGACCTCACTCGACTTTCCAACTCAGTATAGTCCATCTCCTTGTCAACCCTGGAACTACATATGACTTGACTCCTATACAACTTGGGATAAGTAGGATGCCCAAAATTAAGACTCATTTGCCCTCTTTCCTTCTGTTTCTATCTTCTGAATAATGGTCGGGACAAAATTCTTTCTCGTTGTCTACTTCTTTGTTTGAAAACACTTTGTGTTTACACCCAAAGAGGGGCATGATGAGGCAGGTAATTTTGTCCTTCCCAAAAGTCAAATTTTATCCATTTTGCCTTACCTTATCATACACCCTCACCTATTTAATAATTTATCCAATAAAAAAAATAACAAATTCATAACAAATCTAATCACCTAATATTCTCTCACCAAAAAATAACCACCTTATCCAACCCCCTGATAACGCTCAAACTACACCCCTCAACGAGAATGTAAGTGATCGTTGTCAATATAAAACCCAACTAGGTTGGGGTCAAATCCCACAGGGAATATGGTGTGAACGTAAGTCATTTGCGATTTAATCAACTGATAGTTGGATGTTTCCAAAAAAAGGGGGGTTTTAGTTAACAAGTAATTGTTGGTCACTTTATTTTAAATGTTGGTAATCAAGAGTTCATGAAAAACCAGAATTATGTCCACTAGGGGTTTTGGTACTTAACAGATGCTACTAATGGTTCAAGATTCTCACGGTAGGTAGGAAAACAAGTTATCTTTAGCGAAGTTATGCTTAAATGTCTCTCGGCCTACTTAATCATTTAATTACCTAATCCTCTCGGACTTAGGGAATTTATATTCACTGCCCAGATTTTACCTCAGGTTAACCAACCTTGTTACAACGCTGATTATTAAACGAAAGTTTAGTGTTTCCAAGTCCCTATTGATAATTCACTTCCCACTATATTTGATTTCTTTCTCAAGCAAATCAAAGCAGGTGTTATCTATCGTTTGCAACCAACAGACAATAATTAAAACATTAGAATTATCAAGGAGTCCCACCACCTTTCGAATCTTGAACAATCAACACCTTATCAAGACCTACCCCTAGGTCCCATAATTCAGGTTAAAGGAATTTAGCTTCTCATGACATAATAATCGAAGCAACTAGATGAATTCATGCTTTAAAAGATGAACTTACCAAAGGATGAATAGAAACTAGAGATTCTCATATTAAATCACCAAAGAAAATCCACAATAATGATGATAGTTTCTTTAAAGTAATTGCTTTCTCAAACCAAAAGAAAAGGGAGAAAAATATCAAAGTATCATCTCTCAAAACTCAAGGTTCGGAACTCTGACGAAAATCCTAAACAAGGCTTTAAATAGTTCACCCTAATTATGGAAACAAAATAATAAAATTCAGAAATTCCTCGGATTAGGTGACGCTATTTGTGATAGCCTATTAGAAGGCTGACGACTTATCACAAATATCGTCAGCTTTCTTTATGCTTTTGGTACTCGCTGCCTAACGCTGATGACAAACGGTGAAACCTTATCAGCTCCTTGATGACCTATCACAGATGTCGTTAAGGCTTTTCCTCAGCTCTCATGTTCTGCCTTAGGCTGTCGGCAATCTTGACGACTTATCAGCTCCTTAACGTCCTATCACAAAATATCGTCACAGCTTTTAACTTAGGCCAATTCTCTGTCTACTGCTAACGATGAAGCTGATAGCTTATCACAGGGCTGACGACTTATCACAAATGTCGCCAGCCATACTTCGCCTCTATTTACTTCAGATTTCAGCTCATTTTCTTCCATTCTTGTTGGTTCTCTAGCATCTTAGCTTCTACTACAAAATCAAACATAAAGCAATCAAAAACGATAAAAGTTGCTTAAGACTTCACAATTATTCTTAGTTAAAAGTCTCAAATGTGTTACCATTAGCTCACACATCACCCCCATACCCACATGATTACACCTACCCCTACTCCCCTTTACATTTATTTCTCGTTCCCTTCTTTAACAGAATACACCTCACAAATACCCTTTGGAACTCTCACAATTCAGGGACGAAATTCACACACAATAATATACACATGCACACAACACATCACTCATCCTCACTGATATACACATACTCACGGACACAATAACACACGGGCAAAAAAGAAAGATCAAAATTGAGAGAGATAGGGGAAGAGAGGAGAAATAGTTAGAGAGAGAGAGAGAACAAATTGAAAAAAGGGAAAATAGAGTGAAAGAAAGAGAGCAATCGATCAAGAGAGAGATAGAAAAGTTGACATTTGAACGAGGTTGGAGGAAAGTTTGTAGTTTCTGAATTTTTTGGTGAGTTTATCACTGGAGACCCTTCAAAAAATATCCAACCTATGGCCATCCATCCCATTTATGATCAAAACGTCCCCGCAATTATTAAAAATTCATCGGAAAGCACCAACCAGCAATCCAACTCTATTTTTTGACCAAATCCCATTGAATCTCGCCGAAATACCTCAGGCCGACGTCTATCTTGATTTCAGCAGCCAAAACCCATCAAACATTTTGAAAATTTTGGTCGAATCACTCTTTCTTTTTTGGTCTTATTTTCAATTATTGAGTTTGGTTTCAGATTAAGGTCGCTGGTTTGAAGTTTGTGATCTGGTTCTAGTGGATGCTCGTCTTCTATGTATTAGTGGAAATTGCTGAAGAAATTTCATGGTTAAACCCTGATTGAGGTCCAATTCTATATCATTATCTCTTAACTTTATCATATAATTTGATTTTGGTGCATTTGATGGTGTGAATGGTTGTTGATTTTGATTTATTATTAAATTTCCTTGATTATGGATTATGTGATGAAATGATATCTCATTTGAGAATTAAAATAATATGTTTGGGATGGGATTGAAAAATTAAAAAGTAATTATTGGCTTATGTCGATCATTGATGGTTGTTTAAATTGGAATAAACATTGATTATGCCGATCTCGATAGTATCATTTTTTAGGCTGAGAATCATAAGGCAAATCTTAGGTTTGGGGAAGGCAAATTCTAAAAATTATGGAATGTTGAATGTATGTTGAATGGTTTTTACTTATTCACATTTGAATCCATTGTACTTATTTGGTCGGGTAATGCCCCAAGAAAATTGTATACATTTACCGGAGTATGTCCCGACGTATTTTGTCTTTGAAGCAGGTTCGTGATCAAGGCCCGAGGCATCGGGTAGAGCATAACTTAGAATTAGTGTAGGTTTACATTTCAGTACCTTTTTTATTTTGGTCTGTATTAATCAGACTAGACACTATTTTTCAGAGTTTTGACTTGTGCGGTTATTTATTTTCTTGTTGGGTGTTTTGTTATTTTATACATTTCATAGTCTCATGCTAGCTGATATACTCTACGGAGCGACCCTGATCGAACCACGGGATCGAGGGATGCCTAACACCTTCCCCTCGTTCAATAGAATTCCTTAACCAGAATCTCTGTTCGCGGATCAGTCTTGAAAAAGTCAAAAAAATATTTTGAAAAGGGATTTCGAAAGGTGACTTGGCACACTAGATTATTCCAAGTTGCGACTCTGAATTTTAATTGTTAAGTCCTTTTTGAAATAAATTTATCTTTTGTCACTTAATAATAAAAACCTTTCAAACTTACATAAAAAATATTTGGTAAAAAGGGGGTGTGACAATAACCGCGTAAGCGGTTATCGCTTAAGTGATGGGTTGACTATTTAAGTGGTTTATCCCAATGCACAAGGACACTAAAGCGGTCCCCCACTGCAAAAATGATGATTTCTAAAGCGGTAAAGTGTTCGCTTTAGTAGTGGTTGAGTAGTCCACAGGATTTTTTAAAGTGGTTGCACCAGACTTTAGCTGTATCAACAACTTTGCTAAGTTGCAAAGTTGTTGATCAAACCCTCGAAATTCGTTCAGAATCCCATGAAGGCAAATGAAATATGTTGCTAAACTAAATTCAATGTTCTGGACTCAATGGCGACATCAGATTTTTGAAAAAAGATTGTTTCACAAAATTGACCTTGAGACTCAATTTCACTAATTTCTAAATCTAGGGCCAAAATGAGATCCAAAAGTCATAAAATCAAATAAACTACACTACCATCCCAAAATCGATGCTATGGATTTATTGACGTAGCCTCTTTTGCCATCCGATACACAAAACAACAAATGTTGATTGAAGTCAATTATGAGGCCTTTCCAACCTATAAAAACTAAAAACTTGCACAAATTATTTTGAATCGCATCAAAATCATACAACCATCTCTGCACCCTAAAAATAACACATAGCAACCATGGGGAGGGTAAATTTATCAAAACACATAAAAGGAGAAGGTTCACATATCAAGTCATTAAGTAAAGCCTATTATTTATTATAAATTATTTTGAAGCATTTTCAGACATAACGATAGTTTGGGTTGTTACAAAAGGTGAACGAGCCCTTATTCATCTTTATGCTTTTCACAATTTAGTGATTCAATCTCAATATTAGATGATCTAATTAACTTCATGAGAACAAATAACATAAATAATTCATGAAGAATTTTCTACTCCTGCAATATGTCTAATACTCAATGTGCATATCTTGGTAATGTCATGATCGTTCATGCCAACTTATGAACTTATTCAAACTACTAAACTCTAAGATTATCATGACATGTATTTTTTTCTTTAGTAAACTTCTGGTTTACTATGCCATGAATTTTATATCAATAAAATCTCATTTTATTGTGGCACGTGATATTATCATGCTTTGATAACTTTTCGTATTTGAGTTTCTTACCATAGTAACTTGGAGATATTCAATTTTTTAATTATACTGATATATTTATATCTAAAAACATGTTAGAATATATAAGTTCTACTGAATACAGTCACATTCACCCCAGGGTATAGATTTGTATTTATAACAATCAAAATTCCCATGTTTCATGAATGAAGTATAATAGTGCCTTGAGCATATCAAATTATGATAGCTTATAACCTATTTTAAGGTATTGCTACTTCAGGAGAAAATCGAGGCATAAATATAATGTAGAGAATTTTTCTCTAACATATCTTATAATCGTCATAAGCATGTGAAAATACTATCACATTTAATGATTAATATCATATTGGTCCTCCATGCTTATATTTGTACATTCAATCACTTGTCTTCTTTTAAACGTGTTATGAAACCACTTTCATTTCATAAAATAGGGAATATTTAATGGGAAAAAATTAATGTCTTTTCACCAAAAGCACATTATTTTACCTTAACCATCATTTTATCATCAATATAGTACATTAAGATTCAAACTCAACGTCTTATCATATAATGGTGTGTTAGGTCATGAATCGATGCGACTTGAATCTACCATCTTATCTTCATGGTGTATCGAAACTCTAACCTAATTTTTACCCTTTTAATGTGACTGAAAAAGGGTTATTACAAAACCATATCATATTTAGTTAAAACTATAAATATAGGCATAAAATCATGTCATAATAGGTAAACAAAAATCAACGTAATTAGCGCAGCATAAAGTCAATAACCATGATTGTATGAAATAAATTATTATAATGGTTTATAAATAACATATAATATTTTATTTCATTAATCATGTTACTGAGTCTATATGTTAAAATTGGTCTTGGGCCTAACTCACACCCCAAAAGCTAGCTCAAGAGGTGAGGATTACCCAAGTCCATATAAGCAAATCACTTGTCCATTCCCCAACCAATGTAGGACTTTTACCCACTCTGACACCCCTCCCCCCACGCCCAGGCCCAACTGGCACTGGCGCGTGGACCGGGAGCCTAAAACAGAAATAGACCTGGCTCTGATACCATGTCAAGAATTAACCTTGGTCCTAACTCAACCTCAAAAGCTAGCTCATGAGGGGAGGATTGCCCAAGACCATATAAGGAGACCAAGGACCCTTTAACCCACCAATGTGGGACTCCAACACTATATTAGAACTAAAACAGAAACTAGTAAATATATGAATTTGCTAATCTTTCTTCAATAACTATTAGAAAAGTGGTAAGATTAAATATCAAATTACATCATGTTATGTCTACATAAAGTACGCAATACATGGTGAACATACACATGTAAGACCATCAAATATAGAATTACTATGGAAACAATAAGACAAGTAGGGACATCGAACTCACAGTAGCCTATAGATTAAAGATACTAAGACATACCTCAGTCGAACATGTCTTAATCGACAAGAAAATAATCTTATTAGTTAGAAACTCGTGCTGATATATATCTTTAATTGTAGAGTTTTGTGCTGATAATGTGTTATAGCTAAAAAAGAAATGATAAGAAGAATAAGGGAGAGAAGAGAGATGACTTCTTATTTCTCTTGAGGAATGATATGGAGAGATGAATTACTAGAAGAAGATCCTTTTATTTATAGGGGAACTTGACTTGGTCCCAAATTTAGGATTCCTAACTTTTCTCCTAATAAACATACAAGTAGACATTCACCACAATACCAATATATTTATAACATTATTTTAATTTTTTCTATATAAAATCTAATGTGATCCACAAATTTTTTATCTTAATTTTTTTTCACTTTGCATTGATTAATTTGAATTTACACCAAATAATTTCTATTGTATTATATAGACGAGTGAAGTCATGGACGGACCTATGTTCAAATATGTAGTGCTCCTGCACCTGTTAAACCCGACGTAAAGTAAGTATAATTTTATGTGAAATATATAAAAATTGGTATAAAGATGAAAAAATGCACTAAGGAAATTAAAAAAATATAATTGGGTGCTTTAATTATCAGGTGGAACTTTAAAGTTTTGAGTCTTAATATGAATGTTTCGACCCTCCCAAAAATCCATGACCTCTAAACTCTAGGTTTTCCATGGAGTGAAGTGGTGGGATGACCAAGGAAAATTTTATCAATTAATAAAAATCAAGCCTAAAGCAATTGTACATTGTGAAAAGAGTATGGATTTTCAAAAAAAAAAACAATTTAAGTTCTAGAAAATTCTAATGGCTACGAATTGAAAAAATCAAGTGTATTTCTATTATCTATCTATCTATCTATCTTTTCTTCATAACAGTTTTTAGACTGGTCTCCTTTATCTTCCGGGTTGAAAGTTTTGTTTTAGGTATAGATTTAGATTCTTAGTTTCCTTTTAAGTATCACAATTTATTGTCTTTATGAAAGGTTAGAGATTTTCAATGAAGGATACTTAAAAAGAAAAATTAAGCTTTAAATTATGTACTCACACATTAAGCATGGTAGAAATTAATGGGATTTATCAAGCACCTTGCACAATTGAAGAATAAGCATTTTGATTCTAGACAATACAAGATATCATTCCTCTTCTTTTACTCTGTGTTTTTCGCTTTATCTTATCGTATTATCTGAGAAGAAATTCTTATCTTCATCTTATCATATGTGTTGTTCTATGTTCTCTTTCAAATCATTTCCAAATCCTCTTTTTTTAATCATCCTTTGTTCTTTTTTCATTCTAGCATGAATTAGCTCAAATCATATTTGTACAATCAGGAGTACTTGAACTAAAGCAATTTGATAGCTTCCTCATGTACATTGCAGTGATGTTAGGTGTAGGTATGAATAGAGAATCTGGTTATACTTTGTGTCATATTTTAAATCTCAATTCTGATAAACTTTTTCCTTCATTCAGTATTCACTTATTTCTATTATTTGTTTTGAGAAATCATCTACCATTTTAAAGTGTAAAGTAGATTCTTTGATAGCTGAACTTGTTTCCTTTATGCTGAGTGAGTAGATTAAATACTACCATATATATCATTCATCTAAATATTATTAAAGGTATATCTATTATATTACTCATAATTGTCTTTTTCCTTATAGAAACATGATGAGCTAATTGCATTGGAGCACAATTAGATTCTGCAAGGAAAGTGATTGACCAAACTCTATATCGAATGAGAAAGTAAGATAAGTTGTCAATAGATATTTTATGTATATATAACTCTTTATCTTTGAGATCATCTTTCACGTCATAGATGCAATGATTCTCTTTTGAAACCTGAAATACTTACTTAAGTAGCATGGATCTTAAGAGAGTCTCAAAGACGCTACTCTTATAAAGATAAAAATAAAATACTTGTACTTATACATGTATAATTGATCTTGAATATAATCGCTATATATTTTGAACTAGCCTCAGAGTATTAAAAGAAGATCAAAGGAAAGAGAGACAAACAAAAAAAGTTTCTTTGCAAGGGATTTGGTATTATCTTAGCTAATTTAAAAATAGTAAAGAGTGATGATTTGACACTTCCATGATATCTTACTATCTATCTAGATCCTCCTCAATTTATAGCGTGAATCTAATTTCTTTCAAGTGCACTTTGTATCATTTTAACATACTATTTTGTAAAATAGCAAAAGGGTGTGGGGTTTGGGGGGGGGGGACTGCACTTGACCTTTTATTACAATTGAAAAATCAACTGAAGATAGCTAAGAAGCTTAGTATAAAATAATGTTCACACAATGAATGTAAGCCGAAAATTCAAGGCAGATCAAATGTGAGTTCATTTACATTTTTCTTCTTGACTCGAAACGAAGGTCGTTTCCATCTATCAGTATTTATGAGACCTCTAACCTGTTCAGGAAGGTACACCTTTTAACTTACTTGAAATTTTTTTATTTTTCTTTGAGCAAGAAAGACTCTAATAAAAACCTTTATATCATGTTTAGGTAAATCGTCTTTAAAACTACGCTATGCTATTGATGGAAATCACATGATAATATCTCTATCTGATTATTGTAATTTAGTAGTAATCATTAGAACTATTTATTCATTCTCTATTAACTTATATATTTTACATGACTTTTATGCTTATAATGAACGAATAGTTCTATTCCTCGTCATCTCTCTCTCTCTCTTTCCTTTCTTTCCCTATTGTTGTTTTACAATATAATCTTCTTTAATTATTGTGTCAACTTTAATATTTTGTAAGAATTATGCTATTTACTATTAGATAATTAGTTTTTTCATATCTATTTTCTATTTGAGTATGAATTTGTACAATGTCTTGCAGTGGACAATTGAGTTTCCGATTGACTATTGATTTGATTGGTAATCCGAAATTGCATTCCTAATTTATTTGAGAGAGAGTATTTTGCTTTCTCTAAAAGGATTCACAAATGATTTTGTAGATTTGATTTTTTCTGACTCATCTTCTTCCTCGTCGTCCCTCCCCTTTAGTCTTTAATTTGGTGTCTCGTAAAGATTTAATAGTTCAGTTATTACAAAGGACTCTCTAATCAGAGCAATTTAATTTTGAAATATTATTGCAAGGAACACTAATAGGAAGTTGAAATGTGAAAATATTTGATCTATAAGTTTTTAACTTGACAAAGTCTTGAATTAAGTAATTGTCTTGACAATATTTGACTTTTTGTGCAAGAAAAATCACAAGATTTTACAGAAAACTGAAAACCTTGTGAGAATGTGGCAAATCAGAAATCATGTGAGAATATACAAATGAAACTCTAGAAAATAAATCAACATCAAGATTTCAATAGTAATTAGTGTATAATTAATTTGGTGTGTTTGCATGCAATCTATAATTAGTGGAAACTAATGCTATAAGACATAAATGTGAGGATTCAAAGGCCAGGAAATAAAGATTACGATCTGAAGTTCAGTAAGTTTGTTCTACTTTATCAGATGAATTTCTTATACTTGATATAGTCTAATTTTTTTAAGAGCTCTTGAATTAAATATTTAGCTTTAGACTTCAAAACAATGGATCTTGGATAATAGAACTAAGGAACAAGAATGTTGTTGGCCATTATTTTGGTATATGGTGTTCAGATTTTTCATTCTTGATGAAACCATGAGCAATTGAACTTCTTTGCATACACATTTTCTCGAAATACTAGTAGATTTTATTTTCGGTCGTCCTCTTTTTGTTGAGTGTAGTAGTTCAATAATGTTCATGACATGATATGAAGTTTTCATTGTTATTTAAACTTTCCTTTGAGAAAGTAAAGTTCCACGTTGAAATAGTAGGACATTGACCCGACCCGACCCGACCCGACCCTAGTCCTTGTCGTAATGGGCATACCAAGTCAAACCAGGACCGGGAACCGCCCCTTGTAACCCAATCCAACCACCTATATCCAAGCCTTAGATGGGCTGAATTTCTAGCATATAATAAGATAGTGTAAATATTTTCATGAAGACTCTAGGATAGGGTCACAACCGTGACCAACCCAACTAAGTCCACCCATACCAAACCAACCACCCAACCATACCAAGCCAAACCAAAGCCCATAAACCAGGTCATAACAAAAGAGAATACCAGAACATAATATGATAATCAATCCCAAAATATAATACGATGGAACAATAAAAAATCCTGTGATGTGGTGTCAACCCACCAGCCTATTCCAATGCCAAGGTTGATACCAATACTGATCCCGCCTATACCAACCCCCATAAATATCAAAAAGCCTTTATCTGAAAGACTAAATAAATTCGGTTGGGACATTACCCCAACCATGGACAAAACTAATATCCAAAATAAAACCAAAGTGTCTAACAATATCCATAACATGAAATGATTTCATCCGAAAGGATAGAAGCTCACCACTTCAGTCTAAATACTGATATTGTCACACTCCTATTTTTTACCGCATCTGACCCCGCTAGGGAGTTGGTTTTAGAGAAAAATGGGTTTTTCCAATTAAAGTGACGTTTTGAGTAGAGTTTATTTTATTTACAGAGTCGCCACTTGGAATTGAGTTTGGGTGTTTCAAGTCACCTTATTGAATCCCTATTCAAAAGAAAATGACTCTTTATTTTTGGTCTGCGAAATAAAAATCCGGATAAGAAAATCTGTTGACCGATGGGAAGGTGTTAGGCACTCCTCGAGTCCCGTGGTTCTAACACGGTCGCTTTAATGACTTACTTCTGGCTTCAATTAATCTCTTATATATATAATATTTGTTAGCCTAAAAGTTATTTATCGTCCGCTTGTAATTTATTTTAAATTATTTAATTATATTAATGTGTGGCTTTTCGGTAGGAGTTCTTTCCGATCATGCCACGGGTTTGGATATATTTCTCGCGCCTTTGACTCCTTTATGGATCGTCCCAATTTTCCAAGTCTAGATAAGCACCTAACAGATTTAGAATCTATCCAACCTGGTTCAAACGACTTCAAATGGTATATTAAATTTTATTACAACGAATGATCGGTAGCAGGGCTTTCCAACTTTATCGCTAACTTTCTCTTATATGTTAACTCTTAATTTCTTGAGGTTAAGAACCTAAATCATTCTTTTGTGAATTGAATATCCTTTTAATAATGAATTTGAAAATAGTACTCGCCTCGTCTCATCTCGTTCGTTTTTTATACTAACAAATAGTAATTAATTAACCATACATGTTAATTCTAAGCCATGATAACATTAACATATATCAACAATTCAGCCAAAACTTAAAAATACAGTATCAAACAAGCGAACAATCATGAAATATAGAAACGATTTGACAAAAGCATAGAAATTACAACTAAAAAATAAGTGAAAGTGATATGAACCCAAATTGGAATTATATAGATTATTATATGGTGAAAACAATAAGATGGCAAACATGAGTAAATTTCAAGTCAAAACAAAAAAAAATGTTCTGCATGGGATTTACACATGAAAGTTTATGAATATTTTTAACTCGTTCATTGAAGGAAACAACATCCATAACTCAACTTTAAATACAATTCAATACCGACTACTTGATAGCTGGAAGACAACTTCCTACCATGCAAATGATTTTTGCCAGAATCATGCAACAATTTTAAGCTCAATATATGAACCCATTTGGGCTCTACTTTAAATCAAGGTTAAACTAAAAAATGCGTAGCATAAATATTTGAAAATTATCTAGGCCAAACTCTTGTATGCATAAGGACCTTAAACAACAACTACACAGGTTGCTTGGATTTGAACCTAAATCCAACCTTACTCTAATATATTAATAACTCTATCAGTAAAAAAAAATTAACAAATTAAACTAATCCTACCACTTTTATTTTTAAACAAAACTAATTGTTGCCAACAATAATGTTAAAGGAAAATAAACTTAATTATAATCATAATACCAATATTCTGGGACTATTAGCCTAAGTTTATCAAAGTAAATAATTGGAAAAAGGAGAAGAAGGAAAAAAACAACTAATTGACAACAAGATTGAACAAGTGGGTTAGATAGTCACATTTAAATCATTCAAATAGAGAAGTGTACATTTGAAATAATCCATCGAAAAATTACGTTAGCCTCAAAGGACATGAACATACACAAGTAGAAGAAAAATGAAAACAAGTATAATATATTATATAGACAATATGCGAGATTGAACTCCAGATCAATTATTCATGATAAAATACTCACAGAATTGATCAACTGTATGGACTACACAATATGTGAAATCATTTAAACAACTTTGTTCATGCTTTGATACAAAATAAAACTACGAATAAAGGAACCGAATAAGAACCTGTGTGGTAGAATAACTGACGTAGAAACAAAAATGTCTTCGCCGGAAACTCAAATGGGGACCCAAACTCAAACTCGCCACTTTCTTTCCGTGCATTTCTAACGGTTTTTTCTCTTATGTTTCTAAATTTTCTCTAACTTTGGTTCCTACTACTCTTTCTCTTTTTTCTGGTTTCTCTCTTTCTTTTGTTTTCTAAGTTTTTTTTTCTTTGGTTTTCTCTTGTTTTTTCTTTGCTTCTTGTTTTCAATGTTGTCTCCCTTTTTGTCTGTTTTCTCCCTAGTCTCTCTAAGTGTTGGTTATATAATAGTGTGTGTGTGTGTATTTGTAGTGGGGATGTTAGGTTATGTGGGGGTGGTTTGGGTAGTGGAGGTAATGGGTGATGGGGTAGTTTAGTAAAGGAAGTGGGAATTGAGGGGTGGTTTAGGTAGTGGAGGTAATGGGTGATAGGGTAGCTTTTAGGTTATTATTTTTTATTTTTTTCAATATTTTAAATAAAAATAAAAATGATAAAATCTATTTAAAATTAATAAAATATAAATAAGTTAAATACATAGCCTTAGAAATATGATTTAGAAATATTAATATAACTAGATTCTTTATTAAAATTTAAAAGAAGAAAACAAATATAATTTTTATTATTATTATTATTATTATTATTAATAAATAATAAAAATAAAAACTTATTAAAATGTGATTCTATCTTTGTAGTTTTCAAAACTTTTAACAGACCTTATAAATAAAATAAATTTAAAATATCTAATTTAGACCTAAAACAAAAATTGAACACTAAAATGATATAAAAACGTTAGGTTTGGTCAAAAATTAGGTGTTTATAGAATGCCCCTCTTTGCTTGGATATATGGAGAATTTTCAAGCAAAGAAGTAAACATGACTAATTTTTGGTCCAACCATTTATTCAACAGTAATACATAAATAAGTAGAAAAAAGGTGTGACCGAGTTTTGGCTTTGGACATCTACATATCTTGGGTTATAAGAGAATCAGGTCACGTGTAGTTCAAATTGATGTAAAAGTGGAAGGGTAAATTAGAGAGCCGAGGTGAGATCCCGTCGATTTTTCGGTTCGTGGTTCCTTTTATTACATCAAAAAAGAAAAAGTGAAACTATAAATGAAAAATACAAGCTCCTATCCATTCTATTGGTCTTGATTTTCTTGCTTCAAAGCTTCCTCTTGAATCTTCAGTTATCGCCTCACCTTCTTCTGGTGGGTACCTTGATCAAAATTTGATCTTGAAGTTAGGATTTGAGACTTGAACTTAAAACTTTGATTGAGTCATTGACACTCTTCCAAAGGAAAATTCATAGAATAACTTTGGATGCTTGCTCTCCTGATCAGAAGTTGAAAGATGTCTCTTGAGATGTTGGGCCGCTACGGATGCAAAGCTGACTCTAACTATCTGCAAACTAATCATTCTTCTATATTCTATATGAAGACGGGATTTCATTCTTGAATATACATGTGCTTTGCAGAAAAAATTGCAAGCCATCAAAGAAAACAAAACAAAGTAAAACAAATAATTTTTTTTAATAGAAAAAAAATGCCCCAGTTTGCACTAGGAAAATTTTATGAGTTATTAAAAAAACTACACAATAATTTAAAAATAAATAAAAATGATAGAAATCAAAGCTAGGTATGCAATAAAATAAGATTCTTGTTCTCAATAATGCAACTAAATGATGTTATGCCTTGTGAATGCATGAAAAGGAATTAGGATTTTTTCTTCTTAAAATGTGACTAGGGATTGTCATACCCTATGAAGACATAAAGAAGAAAAATAGGAAGGTTTATTTCCTAAAATGTCAACTAGGGGATGGCTCCCTATAAAGACGAAATAAAATATCAACTAGGGGATGACGCCCTATGAAGACGAATAAGAAAAATTAGGAAATGGTGTTTCCTAAGATGTCAACTAGGGGATGACACCCTATAAAGACGAATAAGATGTCAACTAGGGGATGACGCCCTATGAAGACGAAATAAGATGTCAACTAGGGGATGACACCCTATGAAGACGAATAAGATGTAAACTAGGGGATGGCGCCCTATGAAGAAGAAATAAAATATCCACTAGGGGATGGATAAGATATCAACAAGGGGATGATGCCCTATGAAGACGAAATAAGATGTTCACTAGGGGATGGCGCTCTATGAAGATGAATAAGATGTCAACTAGGGGATGGAACCCTATGAAAATGAATAAGATGTCAACTAGGGGATGGCACCCTATGAAGACGAAATAAGATGTCAACTAGGGGATGGCGCCCTATGAAGATGAAATAAGATGTTAACTAGGGGATGGTGCCCTATGAAAATGAATAAGATGTCAACTAGGGGATGGCGCCCTATGAAGACGAGATAAGATGTCAACTAGGGGATGGCGCCCTATGAAGATGAGAAAAGATGTCAACTAGGGGATGGCGCCCTATGAAGACAAGATAAGATGTCAACTAGGGGATGACGCCCTATGAAGACGAATAAGATGTCAACTAGGGGATGGTGCCCTATTAAGACGAATAAGATGTCAACTAGGGGATGGCGCCCTATGAAGACGAGATAAGATGTCAACTAAGGGATGGCGCCCTATGAAAACGAATAAGATGTCAATTACGGGATGGCGCTCTATGAAGATGAGATAAGATGTCAACTAGAGATTGGAGCCCTATGAAGACGAGATAAGATGTCAACTAGGGGATGGCGCCCTATGAAGACGAATAGGATGTCAACTAGGGGATGGCACCTTATGAAGACAAAAAGATGTCAACTAGGGAATAGCGCCCTATGAAGAAGAGATAAGATGTCAACTAGGGGATGGCTCCCTATGAAGACGAATAAGATGTCAACTAGGGGATGGCGCCCTATGAAGATTAATAAGATGTCAACTAGGGGATGACTCCCTATGAAGATGAGATAAGATGTCAACTAGGGGATGACGCCCTATGAAGACGAGATAAGATGTCAACTAGGGGATAGTACCCTATAAAGACGAGATAAGATGTCAACTAGGAGATGACGTCCTATGAAGACGAATAAGATGTCAACTAGGGGATAGCGCCCTATGAAGATGAAATAAGATGTCCACTAGGGAATGGCACCCTATGAAGACGAATAAGATGTCAACTAGGGGATGGCGCCCTATGGAAACGAGATAAGATGCCAACTAGGGAATGGTGCCCTATAAAGACGAATAAGATGTCAACTAGGGAATGACGCCCTATAAAGATGAGATAAGATGTCAACTAGGGGATGGCACCCTATGAAGACGAGATAAGATGTCAACTAGGAGATGGCGCCCTATGAAGACGAATAAGATGTCAACTAGGGGATGGCTCCCTATGAAGACGAAATAAGATATCCACTAGAGAATGGAGCCCTATGAAGACGAATAAGATATCAACTAGGGGATGGCACCCTATGAAGACGAGATAAGATATCAACTAGGGGATGGCGCCCTATGAAGACGAATAAGATGTCAACTAGGGGATAACGCCCTATGAAGATGAGATAAGATTTCAACTAGGGAATGACGCCCTATGAAGACGAGATAAGATGTCAACTAGGGAATAACGCCCTATGAAGACAAATAAGATGTCAACTAGGGGATGGCGCCCTATGAAGACAAAGATGTCAACTAGGGGATGACGCCCTATGAAGACAAATAAGATGTCAACTAAGGGATGGCGCCTTATGAAGATGAAATAAAATGTCAACTAGGGGATGACTCCCTATGAAGACGAATAAGATATCGACTAAGGGATGACGCCCTATGAAGACGAGATAAGATGTCAACTAGGGGATGGTACCCTATGAGGACAAAAAGATGTCAGCTAGGGGATGGTACCCTATGAGGACAAAGAGAATAAGGGAGTTTTGTTCCCTAAAGAGTACTCAGGAGATGTTTTACCTATTGAGGTAAGTGAGATTTTTTTATTTTTTATTTTTATATATTTTTTTTATAAAAAATATGCCCCAGTTTTAGATGCAAGGAACTTTGAATTTTTTTTATAGAAAAAAATGCCCCAGTATTATACCTTTTAGAGGTGTAAAAAAAAATTTATTCAGCGAGACCAAACCCTATTGTAGGATTGCCTACGTATCTTGTGTAGCAAGAATCAGGTCTAACGTAGTTCACGAGAACATAATATATTTTTTTGAAAGTATGTGCTTTGTAAAGATCGAAAGAATGAGAAGAATGAAAATAACTCATTTCTTGACTTCAATTGACACCAACAATTAACATTATGGTTGAATTATCTCTAATTACTTTAGAGCAAAAATCAAGATCAGCTTAGAAGTGATCCCTATAGTTTCAAATAGTACCTCGAATATACTTAATTTTTGACAAGATCTTTTTATCTTGCCTCAATCAAGTGTTTAAAATTCTTCTTATCCTCAAGTTTCAAGTGCCCTTACCATAATTAAAGTCCTAATTTACTCATAATAAAAGAGTTCAGATTTGAGGACATTCAAGAATCACTCACACTCAGAAAGATATTCAACGCACCAATGAGATATCGTAACCTTGACAATCATGTAAGTATCCACTAATGTGAGAACACTCAAAATGGAATCATGTAGGACTTATCATTGGTTGATATTGTAGGCTTAGGGATAGGTAGGATGATATTTGGGAGTTAAGTGAATAATTCCTCAATGAGCACTACATTGTTTCCATGCTTTTGCTATTTGTTGCGGTTTGACGCTTGATCTTCTTTGTTATGCTTATTTGCCCTTTGTTTTGTATTTGTTTCGAATTTGTTTGAACCTTGTGCTGGAGCTTTTCCCCTTTTATTTTTGATAAATGTATTTTCTTAAATTTTTTTATGATGATGAGGATTCTCCATCTTTGTTGGAGTTTCTTTTTTTAATGGGGTTTTGCTCTTTATTCTTTGAAGTTGTCTTTTGTTTTTGTTCTCCTGGGCTATACGTTCTTTGTCTCTGGTGCCTTTGATCTTGAATCTTTATTTTCAACTTGTACTTATTTAGTGCGCTCAATGAAGTAGGCCAAAAGAGGGATAGTGCATATAAGCACTTGAAAGGTATAGGCTCAGATGTGGTTATCCAAAGAAAAGGTTTTAGGCTCAAAGGGAGAAGTTCTAGGAATTAATGTCAGTTGGTGGGTTGTAGAATGCACAATCGAATCAAAGAAGGCCTACGATCCTTTTCCAAACCAAGTGTATCTCAAAATTTTACCTCAACAGACATTCAAGCCATGTTCTAGATCAACAGAGCGATGCCTTTGAATTTTCAATCTAAAGCTCACTACTCAATGCACATGAAACAGTGAGGAAAGATTTATTTTAAACTTGACTTAGAATAAGAAAACTTTGCAAGTGAACTTTAGTATAATTAGAGGCATCAAAAGAATCTGTAGTTCACAATCAAGTTGGTCCACTCTATCGTATCTCATAATACACTTACTTTTTTTTTTAATTCATATTTTTAAGTATGTTGGTACCAATTATTAGGTCAAGATTTATTTTTTTAGATGAGACCGAACTCAAAAGAAGAGTTGCCTACGTATCTTGTTGAAACAAGAATCGGGTCAAACGTAGTTCAGGAAGCTTAAAAGATGAAGCCAAAACTTTTTTTTTTAATTTTGAATTTTGAATTAGGAAAAACTTTTTTTTTCTATTTTTGTTTTTGAAATCTTAATAAACACCCTTTTTTTTTTTACTTTATATAAGTATTTCTTTTAGAAAAAGACTAACATCCCTTATTTTTTATTTTTTATCAAATTTAATAAGGATCACCGAACCTAAAAAGATTGCCTACATATCTCATTAAGATGAGAATCAGGTGTGCGTAGTTCGTGAAGAAGGAGACATGAAGAAATCCGCTTTTTATTTGAAAAGAAAATGATTTTATTGAATTTATTAATAATTCTTTTTTTTTTTTTTTGAAAAGAAATTGATTGATTTTTTTTATAAGGGTCAAAACTTTTCTTTTTATTTTCTTAGGAAAATACAACCTTCGTTTTTTAGGATCACCAAACCCGTGGAGGTCTGCCTACGTATGTCGCGCAGATGAGAATCAGGTGTGCGTAGTTCATCCAGATTGTGGTAAACTCGATAATTTATAAAATTATTTTTTTGTCTTTTATTGTGAAAGCAAATCTCGCACCTCATTTGAGTTTTGGAAAAGGATAGGTTTTGGAGAGCAATTTTCTGCCTCTCTTACGCTAATGGATTCCAAAGCCGAACAACATTCAAAACAGCCTAATAGTTAATGCAACTAGGGACACAAAAAATGAATAGTCTTAAAATAGGGTACTTTTAGACATTCAAAACTTTGTCGAGCCTCCACTAAGTTAAAAATGCACGTTATGCAAATAAAGTGGAGCCTAATAGGGATAATCATGTCTAAGTTTCAATTCTACTAGGTTTAACCTGGCGGAGTTAGGAATCTAGACTGGCTATAAAATGAGAGGACAACTCGAGTCGGGCAGGGACAGCTTTACCAGTAGCAGGGCTTTTCGGCCTCACTGTTGGTCTCTTCCTGTCCTAAATCATGGGTGACTAGAGAATTCTTCCTAGGAGAGTTGCCCCATCTCTAGTATCTCAAGGTGGGGAGCGTATACCGCATCATCGAGTATAAAGTATCTCAGAAGACTCAGATAGGTGCGGGAGAGAAGACAGTTTATATTACAATTCAAATAATATCAAAACAGTTAAACATGTAGGCAAATAACGCATTTAGGCCAACAATATGCAATATTAAAATTAAATAAAGCCAACCAAGTCAATATAAAAGGTCGAATTTTGATTATATCCCCAGTGGAGTCTCCATCTGTCACACCCCAATTTTTTACCGTATCCGACCCCGCTAGGGAGTTGGTTTTAGAGAAAAATGGGTTTTTCCAATTAAGGTGACGTTTTGAGTAGGGTTTATTTTATTTACAGAGTTGTCACTTGGAATTGAGTTTAGGTGTTCCAAGTCACCTTATTGAATCCCTATTCAAAAGAAAATGACTCTTTATTTTTTTTCTGCGAACTAAAAATCTAGATAAGGAAATCTGTTGACCGAGGGAAAGGTGTTAGGCACTCCTCGAGTCCCGTGGTTCTAGTACGGTCGCTTTAATGAATTACGTCTGACTTCAATTAATCTCTTAGATATATAATATTTATTAGCCTAAAAGTTATTTATCGTCTGCTTGTAATTTATTTTAAATTATTTAATTATATTAATGTGTGACTTGTCGGTAGCAGTACTTTCCAATCATGCCGCGGGTTTGGATATATTTCTCGAACCTATGAGGCCTTTATGGATCGTCCCAATTTTGCAAGTCTAGATAAGCACCTAACAGGTTTAGAATCTATCCAAACCGGTTCAAACGACTTGAAATAGTATATTAAATTTTATTATAACTAATGATCGGTAGCAGGGCTTTCCAACTTTATCGCTAACTTTCTCTTATATGTTAACTCTTAAGTTCTTGAGGTTAAGAACCTAAATCATTCTTTTGTGAATTAAATATCCTTTTAATAATGAATTTGAAAATACTACTCGTCACATCTCGTTCGTTTTTTTATACTAACAAATACTAATTAATTAACCATACATGTTAATTCTAAGCCATGATAACATTAACGTATATCAACAATTCAGCCAAAACTAAAAAATACAGTAGCAAACAAGCAAACACTCAATCATGAAATATAGAAACGGTTTGACAAAAGTATGAAAATTACAACTAAAAAATAAGTGAAAGCGATATGAACCCAAATTGGAATTATATAGATTATTATATGGTGAAAACAATAAGATGGCAAACATGAGTAAATTTTAAGTCAAAAAAAAAAAATGTTCTGCATGGGATTTACACATGAAAGTTCATGAATATTTTTAACTCGTTCATTGAAGGAAACAATATCCATAACTCAACTTTAAATACATTTCAATACCGACTACTTGTCAGTTTGAAGACAACTTCCTACCATGCAAATGATTTTTGCCAGAATCATGCAACAATTCTAAGGTCAATATATGAACCCATTTGGGCTCTACTTTAAATCAATGTTAAACTAAAAAATACGTAGCATAAATATTTGAAAATTATCTGGGCCAAACTCTTGTATGCATAAGGACCTTAAAAAACAACTACACCAGTTGCTTGGATTTGAACCTAAATCCAACCTTACTCTAATATATTAATAACTCTATCAATAAAAAAAAAATAACAAATTAAACTAATCCTACCACTTTTATTTTTAAACAAAACTAATTGTTGCCAACAATAACGTTAAAGGGAAATAAACTTAATTATAAACATAATATCAATATTCTGGGACTATTAGACTAAGTTTATCGAAGTAAATAATTGAAAAAGGAGAATAAGAAAAAAACAACTAATTGACAACAAGATTGAACAAGTGGGTTAGATAGTCACATTTAAATCATTCAAATAGAGAAGTGTACATTTGAAATAATCCATCCAAAAATTACGTTAGCCTCAAAGGACATGAACATACACAAGTAGAAGAAAAATGAAAACAAGTATAATATATTATATAGGCAATATGCGAGATTGAACTCCGGACCAATTATTCATGATAAAATACTCACATAATTGATCAACTGTATGGACTACACAATATGTAAAATCATTTAAACAACTTTGTTCATACTTTGATACAAAATAAAACTATGAATAAAGGAACCGAATAGGAACCTGTGTGGTAGAATAACTGATGTAGAAACAAAAATACCTTCACTAGAAACTCAAACGGGGACCCAAACTCAAACTCGCCACTTCCTTTCCATGCTTTTCTAATGGTTTTTCCTCTTCTGTTTCTAAATTTTCTCTAACTTTGGTTCCTACTACTCTTTCTTTTCTTTCTGGTTTCTCTCTTTCTTTTGTTTTCAATGTTTTTTTTTCTTTGGTTTTCTCTCATTTTTTTTCTGCTTCTTGTTTTCAATGTTGTCTCCCTTTTTGTCTGTTTTCTCCCTAGTCTCTCTTAGTGTAGTTTATATAATGGTGTGTGTGTGTGTATTTGTAGTAGGGATGTTAGGTTTTGTGGGGTGGTTTGGATAGTGGAGGTAATGGGTGATGGGGTAGTTTAGTGGAGGAAGTGGGAATTGTGGGGTAGTTTAGGTAGTGGAGGTAATAGGTGATGGGGTAGCTTTTAGGTTATTATTTTTTATTTTTTCAATATTTTAAATAAAAATAAAAACTATAAAATCTATTTACAATTAATAAAATATAAATAAGTTAAATAGCTAGCCTTAGAAATATGATTAAGAAATATTAATATCACTAGATTCTTTATTAAAATTTAAAAGAAGAAAACAAATATAATTTTTATTATTATTATTATTATTTTTAATAAATAATAAAAATAAAAACTTATTAAAATGTGATTCTATCTTTGTTGTTTTCAAAACTTTTAACAAACCTTATAAATAAGATAAATTTAAAATATCTAATTTAGACCTAAAAAAAAAAAGTTGAACACTAAAATGATATAAAAATGTTAGGTTTGGTCCAAAATTAGGTGTTTACAATACCAAATCCACATGCTAAATAGGAAGAGTACATTGGTCGGTTCCTGCATTGCGTGGTTATACAACCTCCAGTAGATGGGTTAGCGAGTGATCACTAGAATGAATCTCAGGATAAGGATAAAATAATGCCAGTTATAAAACAAAGTAAAACCATACAATGAACACAACCTCACATATATATATAACCATGTCGGGAAAGGGGATCCGGGTTTAGTATGCATTTAAAACCTTTACCTGGGCTGTGTAGCTTGGCCATCCTAAACCACCCACGGGCTATATGGGTTCAGCTCCCCTTGCTAAAAGGGTCCCAATGCGTGTAGCCACTCGAACAGGGAAGTATCCCATGGGATGACTAGTACATCCCCCAATAGTGTGATATCATGCACAGGGTCCACTAAGATCAATCCTCATAACGGCAAATACGAGTTTCCAATTTTGGTACCCTCGGGACCGCCACCTTTCATGGATTTCCTACACACCCTGCCATTAATTCCCAATTAAAATCATTTTTAAATAACCAACCAATATTTTTACCATTTTATTAACCAAGGCCAATATTAGTGGTATCGTCATACCACCCCTTACTTGCAAGTAATATCCATAGCCAAACTATTTAGGTTAAGGGGACTTTTAAGTGGCCTTGCATATACCATATTAAACCATTTGGGAGACTTCCATGTTCCCCACAAGCATAACCATTTAGCCTTTAGACTTTTCAAACCATTTAAACCATCCATAATTCTTTTACCAAGTTTAAAACATAGAAGAGTTCCATTAAAAGAAGTCATTGTAATGAACCTATCTTTATAAGCATTTTATCAAACATCTTGGGGGCATAATATAACCAAAACCAATTCCAAAGACCATTAAACCATTACCATGCAATCCAATTGTCCAAAACCCCTATTTATGTATATAAAAGTATAATTAAAATCATAGGAAATCATAACCAAACATTTAATATTAAAAACCCCAAATAATAGTTGAAAGCCATAATCATGAAATAGTAAAACCATGAAATTAATCATATAAGCCATGCCTTTAGTTGAAATTATAATGAGGGAAGAGAATCATGCCTTATACTGAAGAATTGATGGAAAGAAATCACCAAGACAAGCCCCAAAGCAATCCTCAAGATAAAACCCTAGCCTTCTTGCCCCAAAAGCTCTTAAGAGAATTATATTGTTTTAGAATAGTTTTTAAGTGTTAATGAATAAAATAATAGGGTAAATAACCTCCTAATTATATTAGAAGTCATGGGTACTAATTAGGGTAAGTAGAAAAATGACCAGAATACCCCCACTTTAATCCCTTAAAAATCCGTCACAGGGATACGACTGACCCTTACGAGTCGTACCCTCCCAATACGATTGGTACCCACCACTCGCATCTAAGCCTCAACCCTTGGATCAAACACATTCATGTATACAACTCATACAACCAAGTCGTAACCACAACATACGATCCGTACCCATGACCCGTATCCCTATCAAAATGAAATACCAAGAGAATCAAACACTGTCCATGATACGAGTCCCTGATACGACTCAAACCAAGCCCTACGACTCATACCCCTAAGTTGTACCTATTCCAGTGACCAAAACAATCCCACCAACTAATACTGGTCAGTATACGACAGGACCAAACAACCCATGCCCCAACGTACGGCTCGTACCCATGAGTCATATTGGGTCCAAAAAATGTAAATTCCAGGAAATTTTCTAAGGGTCAAAACCCAGGATGTTTTAGTCTCCCCTACTATGAACATTCGTCCCCAAATGATGGATAAGGTAGGGGTACCTGGTAGCGCCTAAGCGCACACACAAGTGTATGTGGTCTTATCAAGTAGTAAAGTGGCCTTCAAGAAGCCAAGTATGGATCCCATAGAGACATGATTCAGCAATGATTCAATTCTAGTTTACAGTTTAGATTAATGTAGTACGATAGTAACCAAAAAGAGTTTGGAATTTGTAAATTCTAGAAAAGTAAACAATGCGGAAAGTAAATATCTTAAAGTAATCAATAGGAGAAAAGCCCAGGGTTAAAGCACTTTGAACAATCATACTATGTATTGAACTTCGTTCGTTAACTTGCTTATCTTAGTTGTTGATTCATAGGGTTAATTGCATGACCATGGTCTCCTAACCTATAATCCTTTACCTAAGTTGAACCTTACAACTATATCGTTTAACGGTGATGTCATAGTCTACTGAAGTTCTTTCATCTATCATCCTACATATAAATCAAGTAAGGCATCTAAGTACATCCCTGTCCTAGGTGCTAAGTTTAATTCTTTATTTTATAAAAGAATAAAAACCCAAACTTTGTTTATTTCTATGGTCTATCTCCCTATTCCCTCTCCCGAGTTCATAAGGTTGACAATAGATGTATTCTAAGGGTTGCGAATCCTTAAAATAATTATAACAAGAATAAATAAACAACCAATAATGATAAGCAAATCAAACGAACTCAATTAAAAATAATACTTCTCATGTTCTCAGTTTTAACCCTGGGAAGAGGGAGTTTAGCCATGCATAGTCATAATCGTAATCACAAGGTTGTAACTAATGACTGAAAACATGAATGAACTAAATAAAAATAATAAAACCCTAAAGAAGAAGTTGTAGCAGCCTCTTTATCTCCAAAATATGTCCAAAGATAGTAAAAACGTACACAAGGTGTATTTATATAGTTAGGCAAGCCTTAGCCACGTAGGAGTTGGATTTCATGTTGAATTTTATCCATAAAATGGAGAATGCGACATATGCTTTATTCCATAGGAATGGAGCATGCGACGCACGCTTATCGCATGGTGCTTTTGGAATTCATCTTTACAAATTTGGTTAAGTGTTGATCGTCCTTCCTTTCATCCCTTGCCTTGTGGTGTATTTCCCATGGATTTCCAAACTTTTAAACATAAAAACACCATCATATTCATCTCACAAAGTTTTCTATACAATCACACACCACGAATTAGCAATTTAAACAATATTATATCCATACCGATGAATAAAAAATAAGAGCTAAGACTAGGCTAGTTCATGTTGATCTTCCACTTATTGTTCCCCGTCTACACTTAATCAAATTTCCATTCATAATCACATATTTAAGCCATTTGTAACACATTAAATATGATAGAATCCATCAAGATAGACTAGACAAGTAACTAGCTCAAGCTAGAAAAACTAGTTTTTTCTATTGAACTCTAATTGATTCAATTAAGTAAAAACTTGTTGGAAAACACTTGTAACCATTGTAAACATGTCATTTGACACTTACATGCCCATTTATCTCATTATCAACCCATATAGAGTACGTATCAATCCTCAAAGTAAGGCTAAAAAGACTATAATAGTGACAATGTATAAATCACCCAAACCACCCCACACTTAAAGCATTGTTCGTCCTCGAACAACTCTTAACTATAATCATCCTCAACTAAGGAGACTCTACACTTCTACTAAACGCAAGACTCTCAAGCTAGTACTATAATGACTACATGGACTGTAAGTTACTATGCTAAGCATATTATTTACATAATTGAATGCTCATGAACACTACTTCAAAACATCCTAGCCTCAAGAATTGACTCACCTAGTTGGCAAAATCATGCTTATCATTCGATCAAGGAAATCATACAAATCACCTATATTCATCAAATATGCGCCCCTCACAACAAGAGAGTCACCCATAATCACTTAGAGTTAAGCAATTTATAACATGATGGTACAAGAATCAAAGTGCACTCACTCTCACAAGGAATTCACAAGTTACACACAATGAACCATAGGCTTGACCTTAGTGTAGTACTCCACTAATAACAAAATGTCAAGTATAATATCAATTAGGTCTTTTTCGGGTTGTAATGTAGGCTAAGGGATGGGTAGGAACCATTTGGGAATAGTGACTAACCTTTCTAAGAGCTTTAATGCACTACATTGTGCATTTAAAACCAATCTCCAACAACCAAATTACACTCTTTCATCTCCCTATATCTTTTGTTTTTGCCCCATCTCTTTTAAGAATTTCCACAAACACTTGGTGGATGTATTGTTTACTACCACATGAATCAATTTTTCTCTTTTTCACTCCCATGGAAATATTTTTAGCATAAATTATATTACACCCATACACCATACATCAATTATCAACACAAATAACTATTACCTTAGGGCATCAATTTCACTTTTCCCTCTTATTTCTCAACTCCTTACTCAATTAATTTTTCATTAAAGCACCTAAGAGCTTTTTGAATCAAATTATGGTCTATCAAAGAAGGGATTAGGCTACTTATGAGGTTGCCAAAGAAAAATCTAAAGACTCAATGGGGGTTAACTAGGATAATGCAAAATGGTAGGACAAATAAAAGGTATAAAACAAGGCTATCAAAGAAATGCCTATATCATCTGATAAACCCACATTCTTTATTTTTCTTCACATACACACCTAGAAAGTTCTATACATCACATGCAACAAGGAATATACTACAACCTCTCATGCACACATGGCACATGCTCAACTTAATAGGATCATCATAGACTCCCAACCAAACAATAGCATAAATTCAAATTTAAACCAACAAGTATAAGAGTCACATATAAGAGCCTAAGAGTCTAAAAAATAGTGATTCATTCAATCAACATACTTTTACAAACAAACCCACTTGCATCATGTAATCAAAACTAGTACCAACAAGAATATCTTACACAATTTTTTTAAAATTGAGCTAAGATTTGGGAATTTCCCCACCCACACTTAAAAATCTACTTTGTCCCCAAAGTTAATTTAAAGGTAAGAGATATAAATACTCTCCTAGGACTCTAGGCATAGCTAGTAGCATGTTTTTATATCGAGAGGGTCTGGGAACCCCATACTAAGTCTTTTTCATGCTTCTTAGCTCAAGTTTATGGTACTCAAACTTCCTATTAACCTGTGACTCAATCAAAAACAACAACTACGTGAAGTAAAAACTACAAAACTAAAAAATAAAATATACATACTTAACTTGGGTTGCCTTCCAAGCAGTGCCTGATTTAGTATCACGGCGCGACCCACTATGGTTTAACCATATTCCATCATCTTTTTACTCCCCTTTGGGAGCTATTTTCTCATTTGTTTTTGACCTCTTGAATTTTCACTCTAAAGGTAAACATCTTTTTCAACTTCAACCTTCATTATGTTGGGAAGCAGTGGGCTCATCTTAGGCTGCTCAATCAGGTAATTCGAAGAGGTTTTTTGTGAGCTAACTACCCTACACTCATCCCTCTTTATCACCAAAATCATGCACAAGACTTTATAGGAGGATAGTGTGTTAAGCGGTTCGTAGACTTTAAATACCGTCTCTTCATTCTCCAACCTCATTTTTAGCGTGCCTTCTCTCACATTAATTACAGCTCTGTCCATTGCTAAAATGGATGCCCCAAGATGATTGAAACCTGTTTTTTTTCCTTAAAATCAAGAACAATAAAGTCAGTAGGAATAATGAATTTACCAACCTTTATGAGGACGTCCCCTATTTTTTCTTTCGGACGAGTTAAGATTTCATTTGCCAACTGTAGAAGCACGGAGGCCGGTCTAGGTTTCCCCAGACCCAATGTATTAAACACAGATAAGAGCATCAAGTTGATGCTTACCCCTAAATTATTCAGAGCATGGACCACTTCACTATTGCTAATCTAAATGAGGAAAGTAAACTTCCTCGATCTTTCAATTTTTTAAGGATTTTCTATGTCATCACAGTGCTACACTCTTCAGTGAGTGTTATCGCTCCCACATCCTGGAATTTCACCTTATTAGCAACCACATCCCTCAAGTACTTTGTTTACTTGGGCATAACCTGCAAAACATCTAACAAAGGTAAGTTAATATGCGGTTCTCTGAATGTTTCAAAGAACTTTTTAAAAATGGCATCCTCCTTCACTTTTATTTGCCTCTGAGGGAAGGGTAGGCGGAATTTACTTCTTTTTTTCTATAGCAACTTTTTCTTTCAAGTACTCAGACTTCTTCGATGTTTTAGATACTTTGTCACTTACTTGCTCAGTCACCAGATCAGCATCTACCTCTTCAGTTGCCTTTAGAGGTTCTTCTCAAAGCTCTTTACCACTTCTTAAGGTAATTTCCATAACTTGTTTTAGATTCTCTGTATCTGCTAGCAGACCACCTTAAGGTCTAGTATTCAATGCTTATTGTAACTTCCCCAACTGCAACTCTAAGATTCACTAGGCCATTTTCTTATTTGTTAATTCTACTTGTTGATTTTTCATATCCGTAGCCATTTGTGCTTGACCAGCTAGAGGTTGCTTCAACATCTCTTCCACGTTGCTAGTTGACTGATTCCCTTATGCCTATGGTTGATGAATTTATTGTTTTATGTTCGACGGTTGAGTCTTCCAATTCATGTTATAGGCATTACCATAATTTCGTCTTTGAGCATAGCCCACATATATTACTGATTCTGGATTTGAAGCACACATGGCCACTGAATGGCCATTATTTCCACAGACCTCACACCAATTACTATTT
This sequence comes from Capsicum pubescens, assembly GCA_030864215.1. Taxonomy (NCBI): domain Eukaryota; kingdom Viridiplantae; phylum Streptophyta; class Magnoliopsida; order Solanales; family Solanaceae; genus Capsicum; species Capsicum pubescens. The sequence goes on along the minus strand of CM061548.1, from coordinate 314,380,085 downwards.
TGCTGAACTGCATTGACTGTTGCGGTAGGCTGTGGAGCTCCAAATTTTAGGTTTCTAAACTGAGTATTTATCAAATTTTGTAATGTAGAAACCTAAGCCGATAAAGTGGTGAACTGGTCCATCTCTAATACACCTACAATTTTTTTGTGGAATTTTTAGCATCTGAATTCCATTAGGGATTTCCTTGTGATATGCGGTTCAACGATGTGTACAACTCATCATAAGTCTATTCCAACGCTTAACCACCTGCGGCTGAATCTAACAAAATCTTCGTATTGTGATCAAGTTTTTCTACAAAAGTGTGAGCAATTACCTCATTAAAATGTTAGTGATATGGACAATCCCGAAGCAAAGCCTTAAAGAATTCCTAAGCATGATAAAGATTTTCATCCAGGTTTTGCTTGAAACTCACTATCTTACTGTGAAGTCTCGTAGTCTTGATAGAAGAGAAAATCTGATGAGGAATTTTTCAGCTAAGTCATCCCATGATGTGATTGAATTGGCTGGCTCCACATTCAACCACCTTTTTTCTTCCCCCAACAGTGAATGGGGAAAAAGTGTCAGCGTAACATAATTTGTATTCACCCCAATCGAAATGAATGGATCAGTAAGCTCAATAAAATTTTGCAAGTGGACTTATGGATTCTCGTGTGAAAGCCCTGCAAACTTTCCACTACTAATGAGAAGCTACACCATGTTGTGCTTTAACTCGAAATTCCCCCAGCAGCCGATCTTTGAATTTGGGAAGTCAAGTTTGTCGGAAGTGGGACTGCCATTTCCTTAACTATCCTTTGGGATTCTTGTTGTTCAGACATTGGAACAGGATTCTCTTGGCCTTTTTGGATTTGCAGAATTAGGGGGAGAAGGTTTGCTTCTTTACTGCATTGATGAAAAAGTTTTTAGGTTCAGGGCTTAGTTCAACCAATTTCTTATCCCTTGCCAGCTTACTTCTTTGAAAACCTATTTCCTACAAATATAGAACCAATACCAAGCGTAAAAACACCAAATAAATATAAAAGATAAAACTAAAATAGACAATTTCCAAATTACAAGTCCCCAGCAACGGCGCCAAAAACTTGGTAGCGTCTAAGCGCACACGCAAATGTACGTGGTCTTATCAAGTAGTAAAGTGGACTTCAAGAAGCCAAGTATCGATCCCACAGAGATTTGATTCAGAAATGATTCGATTCTAGTTTACAGTTTAGATAAATTTAGTGTGATAGTAATCAAAAGGAGTTTAGAATTTGTAAATTGTAGAAAAGTAAACAATGCAAAAAGTAAAGATCTTGAAGCAATCAATAGGAGAAAAGCCTAGGGTTAAAGAACTTTGAACAATCATACTATGTATTGAAATTCATCCGTTAACTTGCTTATCTTAGTTGTTGATTAGTATGGTTAATTGCATGCCCATGGTCTCCGGACCTCTAATCCTTTACCTGAGCTGAACCTTACAACTACATTATTGAGCGGTGATGTAATAGTCCACTTAAGTTCTTTCAACTATCATCCTACGTGTGAATTAAGTAAGTCATCTAAGTATATGTCTATCCTAGGTGCTAAGTTCAATTATTTATTTTATAAAAGAACAAAAACCCAAACTTTGTTTATTCCCATGTTCTATCTCCCTATTCCCTCTCCCGAGTTCACAAGGTTGACAATAGATGTATTCTAAGGGTTGAGGATCCTTAAAATAGTTATATTAAGAATAAACAAACAACCAATAATGATAAGCAAATCAAACAAACTCAATTAAAAATAATAATACTCATCTTCTTGGCTTTAACCTCGAAAAGAGGGCATTTAGCCACGCATAGTCATAATCGTAATCACAAGGTTATAATTAACAACTAAAAACATCAATGAACTAAATAAAAATAATAAAAACCTAAAGAAGAAGTTTTAGTATCCTCTTGATCTCCAAAATATGTCCAAAGATAGTAAAAAAGCATACACAAGGTGTGTTATATAGTTAGTCAAGCCTTAGCCACGTAGGAGTTGGTTTTCATGTTGAATTTTATCCCTAAAATAGAGCATGTGATGCATGATTTATTCCATAAGAATGGAGAATGCGACGTACCCTTTATTCCATAGGAATGGAGCATGCGACGCACACTTATCGCATGGGGCTTCTGAAATTCATCTTCACGAATTTGGTTAAGTGTTGATCATCCTTCCTTCTATCCCTTTCCTTATGGTGTATTTCCCATGGAATTCCAACCTTTTCAACATCAAAATACCATCATATTCATCTCACAAAGATTCCTACACAATAACACACCACTAATTAGCAATTTAAACAACACTATATCCATATCGATGAATCAAAACAAAAGCTAAGACTAGGCTAGTTCATGTTGATCTTCCACTTATTGTTCCCCATCTACACTTAATCAAATTGAAATTTACACATCATCAACAAGTTATTCCATTCATAATCACATATTTAAACCATTTGCAACACATTAAACATGATAGAATCCATCAAGATAAACTAGACAAGCAAGTAGCTCAAGCTAGAAAAACTAGTTTTCTCTATTGAACTCTAATTGACTCAATTAAGTACAAAATTGTTGGAAAACACTTGTAACCATTGTAAACACACCATTTGACACTTATATGACCATTTATCTCACTATCAACCCATATAGCATACGAATCAAGCCTCAAAAAAAGGCTAAAAAGACTAGAATAGTGACACTAGAATACATAAATATACCCAACATCAGTAACCACACACAGAGTAATTTACATTATCATACATCCTTTTAACAAAGTTTGAAAACAAAGAGGCAAAGATGTTAATCTTTCCTTTAACAAACTCAGAAAATAAAGATGTGTTGAAGATACATACCTTCCGCGCGAATCCCAGGAGCAGAAAAAAATACAGATACTTGGACTTTATGTCCTCTTTCATTTCCTAAGTAGCTTCGTCCACCTTATGGTTCCGCCATAGAACCTTAATCGAAGCCACATTCTTGGTCCGCAACCGATAAACTTGCGTATCTAATATCTCAACCGGGACCTCTTCTAAGACAAAGAATCCAAAATACACAATCCTTCCAAAGAAACAACCGAAGAAGGATCACTGATATACTTCCTCAACATAGAAACATGAAAGATCGGATGAACCAAACTTAAGCTAGATAGCAACTCCAACTCATAAGCAACAGTACTAACTCTCCGAAAAATATCATAAGGACCAACATATCGAGAACTGAGTTTCCCCTTTTATCCAAACCGCATCACTCCCTTCATGGGAGACTCTTTGAGGAACACCCTATCCCCGACCTCAAACTCTAAGTATCTACGCCTAACATTTGCATAGGACTTTTTACAAGCTTTAAGCCTATCCTAAATCACCTTGACCTTCTCCATCGCTTGATAAACCAAATCCGAGCCAAACATATCCGCCTCCCTAAGCTTAAACCAACCAATAGGAGATCTACACTTCCTACCATACAACGCCTTAAAAAGAGCCATACCAATACTCGAATAATAGCTATTGTTGTAAGGAAACTCCACCAACGATAAATGCTCAACCCAATTCCTACTATAGTTAATCACATGAGTCAGAAGCATAGCCTCCAATGTCTGAATAGTTCTCTCCGCTTGCCCATCCAACTGCGGATAAAAAGCAGTACTTAAACTAATCTTAGTCCCCAACCCTTTCTGGAAAGACTGCCATAAGTGAAATATAAACTGTGTACCACGATTAGAAATAATCAAGATAGGTACCGCCAGAATACAACTTCGCATAATCCTCCACAGAAAAGGTAGTCCACACTAGCAAGAAGTCAGCAGACTTAGCCATCCTATCCACGATGACCCAAATCGAATCAAACTGATTCTGAGATCGAGGAAGACTGGTAATGAAGTTCATATAGATCACTTCCCACTTTCATTCGAGCAAATCAATTTCTTGATGCAACTCTCCTGGCCTCTTGTGCTCAACCTTAACCTATTAACACATTATACACTTGTCTACAAAATCAACCACATCCATTTTCATGATATTCTACCAATAGATCTCTTTAAGATCATGATACATCTTAGTCGAGCTGGGATGATCAACATAGCGTGACTCATTTGCCTTATCCAAAACCCTTTATTTCAACCCATAAATATTAGGAACACGCAACCTCCCTTGGTATCGTAAAGTACCATCGCCACTGATCTCAAAGACCACCACCTTTCGCCCACCAACGTCACTCTTGATTTTTACCAAGACAGGATCCAATACTTGTTTCTCCTTAATCTCTACACCAAGAGTAGACCAAACCACTTCTTGCACAATTACACTACCATCTTTAGAGTCAAAATGGTAAACTCCAAGATTGGCCAAACGGTGAATATCCTTCACCAATTCCCACTTTTCTTCCTTCACATGAGCCAAACTCCCCATTGATAACCTGCTAAGAGCATCAACAACTATATTAGCCTTACCTGGATGGTAGTGAAGACTCAAATCATAATCCTTGAGAAGCTCAAGATATCTCCTCTTCCTGAGATTAAGATCTCTCTGAGTGAATGTACTGAATACATTTGTGATTAGAAAAGATATCCATGTGAACACCATACAGATAATGCCGCCAATTTTCAAAGAAAATACAACCGCCAACGACTCCAAATCATGAGTACGATAATTTCTCTCATGTTCCTTTAATTGCCTAGAAGCATAGGCAATCACCTTCCCATACTGCATCAAAACACAACCAATCCCTACTCGAGATGCATCACAATAAACTACAAAACCATTATTGCCTTCCGGCAAGGTCAAAATTGAAGCCGAAGTTAACTTATCCTTCAACTTCTCAAAACTCCCTTCACAAGAATCCGACCAAGAAAACTTAACCTTCTTATGAGTCAACTTATTCAAAGGTGAAACTATCGAAGAAAAGCTTTCCATAAACCGCCTATAATACTTGGCTAAACCTAAGAATCTCTAAATATTAGATGGAGTCGTAGGCCTAGGCCACCTCTTTACCACAATATACTTCTGCGGATCCACCATGAACCTTTCACTAGAAATAATATGACCTAAGAAAGTCATAGATTTCAACTAAAACTCACACTTAGAGAACTTGACATACAACTACCGTTCCTTTAAGGTCTGCAACACCACACGGAGGTGATTAGCATGATCCACCTCACTCTTCGAACAAACTAGAATGTCATCAATAAACACAATGATAAAGTGATCTAAATACTACTTGAACACCCTATTCACCAAGTCCATAAATACAGTCGGAGCATTAGTCAACCCAAATGATATCACCAAGAACTCAAAATGCCCATACCAAGTATGAAAAGCCATTTTAAGGATATGCACCTCTCTAATATTAAGTTGATGGTACCCAGACCGAAGATCTATCTTACAAAAGAACTTGGCACCCTGTGACTGATCAAATAAGTTATCTATCCAATGAAGAGGATACTTGTTCTTGATCGTCACCTTCTTCAACTGTCTGTAGTCAACGCACATCTGAAGGGAACCATCCTTCTTACACACAAACAACACTAGTGCATCCCATGGAGAAACACTAGGACGAATAAACCCCTTTTCTAGAAGATCCTTCAGTTGCTCCTTGAGTTTCCTCAACTCAATCGAAGCTATTCTATATGGAGGAATAGAAATTAGACGAGTGTCCAAAAGAAAATCAATACCAAACTCTATTTCCCTATACGGAGGAACACTAGGAAGATCATTCAAAAGGACCTCAGGAAACTCATTAACCACAGGGACCAAAGACAAAGAAGGACCTTTTGAGTTAGAATCTTTAACCCGGACCAAGTGATAAAGACAACCCTTGGAGATTAACCTCCGATCTCTAAGATAATAAATAAACCTTTCCCTAAGAGCTAAGGAACTACCTTCCCATTCTATAACTGGTTCACCAGGGAACATAAAAATAACCTTATGGATCAAACAATCCAAAGATGCGTAACAAGAATGCAACCAATCCATACCCAGAATTACATCAAAATCTACCATATCCAGCACAAACAGATTCATCAAGGTCTTCTTGCTACCAATAGATACCACGCATACCCTATAGACTCTTTTAGCAATAACTGAGTCACCTACAGGGTAGAAATAGCAAAAAGATCCAAAATAACTTTTGAATCAAAATAAAAAGATACAGCCAAGTATCGAGTCACATAATAAAGAGTGGACCTCGGATCAAATAAATAATATACATCATGAGAGAAAAGTTGTAACATACCAGTAACGGCATCAGGTGATGCATCAGATTCTTGTTGAGACACCAAAGCATACAACCTGTTCCGACCAACACTAAAACCAGGAGTAGTAACAGAAGCATATGCCACACCACCAGGTGCAGGAGCAGAAGATAAAGCCATAGGAATCTTATTCTCCCCCGTAGCATCCTTATTAATTGGAAAATCCCTGAGTCGATGGTCTGCCTGGCCACACTTGAAGAATTTGTCCCTTTCTTCCTTGTAATAACCCCAATGAGGACAACCACAAAATCGACAAGGAAGGCATGAAGAAACTGGCTGACCTCCGATCGCCAGAGATTGGGAAACCTATGCTCAAGAATTGTCACCACCTTCATGACGCCTGTCTCCCGACTGGTAAGGAGCACTAGCAAAAAAAGAGCCAAAACTCCCCCACTTTTTTTCTACCACTTTCCACCATATCTACCACCCTGAGACTGAGCACCTCCCTGATCAGAATACATGTTCCTCTTTTCCTGCCTAACCCCAAACTTTGCCTTCCTTCTCTTCTCATCCTTAACCTACTACATATGAACAGTTAACCTCGAGATGTCCATATCTTTAATCAGCAAAGCGATCTTGCTCCAAAATCAAATGTCTATTAAACCCAGAAGCAAACTTTCTTATTCTCGGCCTCATATCATCCATTAAGTTAGGATCATACCTTGATAGATGATGAAACTTCAAAGCATATTTCTTTATTAACATCCTCCCCTACCTGAGGTTCACAAACTTCTCCATCTTATCTTCCGTCAACTCTTGAGGAAAGAACCAATCCAAGAAAGTATTAGAAAAGGCCTTCCACAACCCTTTCTTTTTGATATCACCTCTATCTCTATCCCACACCTCATACCACTAATAAGAAACATCCTTGAGATGATAAGCTGCATGGTTAATCCCTTCTATATTAGTAGCCTACATCACCTGAAAGATCTTTTCTATCTCATACAAGAAGCCCTATGGATCCTTCTCCACCTTTACTCCAGTAAAAATAGAAAAACCCATCTTTATAAATTGACCAACCCTAGTGGCCTCAGAAGACAAAGCACCAACCACACCCTACTCAGCCTGAGTAGTAACCAGTTGGGCAATAACATATATAGACTGACGAAATGTTGTGTTCATCACATTGCCCTAAGAGACCTGAAGAGAACTAGCTGGGATAGGAGGAACTCCAGCACCATCAGGAATAAGACCATGACATTGAAGAAGTACTCCAAACATAGGACATACCGCTTCAACATTACCCCCAGATGGGACGGAAGAATTTCCCTATGTTCCAGATCTAGGAGGAATGATCTGAAAGACGAGCAAATAAGGAATAGAGAAGATTTCAGGATAGAGAATCCTAGCTTGAAGATAGAATACCAAGAAAGTAAAACATTCCTAAATGTCTTGTAGTCTGTCTCTTATGAGTATGGCACACTTAACACCCCTAAAAGAGACTCTACTCAACATGGCTTTGTGGACTCCTAAGAGACCATGAACCTAGGCTTTAATACAACCTTGACATGACCCGACCTTGGGCCTTATCGTAATGGGTATTCCAATTCCAACCAGGACCGGGACCACCCCCTGTTACCCAACTCAACCACCTATATCCAGCCTTAGATGGGCTGAATTTTGAGTATATAACAAGATAGCATAAATGCTTTCATGAAAACTCGGGGATAGGGTCACAACCGTGACCAACCCAACTGAGTCCACCCATTCCAAACCAACCATACCAAGCAAAACCAAAGGCCATAAACTAGGCCATAAAAAAGAGAATACCAAAACATAATGTGATAATCAATCCCAAAATATAATACGATAGAATAGAGAGAAATCCTGTGATGTGGTGTCATCCCACCAGCCTATTCCAATGCCAAGGCCAACACCAATATCGATCCCGCCCAAACCAATCCCCAGAAGTACCACAAATCCTCTATCAAAAAGAGTCAACAAATTCATTGGCACATACCTCCAACCATGGCCAAAACCAATATCCAAAATAAAGTCAAAGCGTCTAACAATATCCATAACATGAAATGATGCCTTCTGAAAGGATGTAAGCTCACCACTTCGGTCCAAATGCTGATACCAAATTTGTGTACTAAATAGGAGGAGTAGAATGGTTGGTTCCTACATAGCATGGGTATACAGCCGCCAGTAGACGGGTTAGTGAGTGACCACTAGCATGAATCTAAGGATAAGGATAAAATAATGCCAGATATAGAACCAAGTAAAAACATCCAAATGCACGCAACCATACATATATATTTAACCATGCTGGGAAAGGGTATCCGGGTTTAACATGCATTTAAAACCTTTACCTGAGTTGTGAAGCTTGGTCGTCCTAAACTACCTACGGGCTATGTGGGTTCAGCTCCCTCTGCTAAAAGGGCCCCAGTGCGTGTAGCTGCATGACCAAGGAAGTATCCCATGGGATGACTAGTATATATCCAAATAGTATGACATCATGCACACGGTCCACTAAGACCAATCTTTATATCGGGAAATATGAGTTTCTAATTTTGGTCCCGCGGGACCGCCACCTTCTACAGCTTTTCTACACACCCCACCATTAATACCTAATTAAAACCATTTCCAAATGGCTAACCAATCCATTTACCATTTTATAACTAAGTTTAATATTAATGGTATTGTCATACCACCCCTTACTTGCAAGTAATATCCATAGCCAAATCATTTAGGTTAGGGGATTTCAAGTGTCTTTCCATATACCCTATTAAACCACTTAGGAGACTTTTATGTTCCCCTCAAGCATAATCATTTAGCCTTTAGCCTTTTCAAAATATTTAAACCATGCATAATTCCTTTACCAAGCTTAAAACATGCAAGAATACGATTAAAAGAAGTGAATGCAATGACCATGTCTGTATAAGCATTTTATCAAACACCTTAGGGGCATAATATAACTAAAACCAATTCCAAAGACCATTAAACCATTATCATGAAATCCAATTGTCCAAAACCACCATTTATGCATATAAAAGCATAACTAAAACTATAGGAAACCATAACCAAACATTTAATATCAAAACCCCCAAATAATAGTTGAAAGCCATAATTATGAAATAGTAAAACAATGAAATCATTCATATAAACCATTCATTTAGTTGAAATTACAATGAGTGAAGAGAATCATGCGTTATACTGAAGAATTGATGGAAAGAAATCACCAAGACAAGCCTCAAAGCAATTCTCAAGATGAAACCCTAGCTTTCTTGCCCCAAAAGCTCTTAAAAAATCATAGAGCATTTTGGAAGAATAATAGAATAATAGGGTAAATAACCTCCTAAGTGTATTAGAAGTCGTGGATCCTAATTAGGGTAAGTAGGGAAATATCCAGAATACCCCTACTTAAATCCCTTTAAATCCCAACACAGGGATATGACTGACTCATATGAGTCGTACCCTCCCAATACGATTGATACCCACCACTCGTATCCAAGCCTCAAATCTTAGATCAAACACCGTTCAATATACGACTCATCCAACCAAGTCGTAATCACAGCATACGATCCGTACCCATGATCTGTGTCACTAGAAAAATGAAATACCTGGAGGATCAAACACTGTCCACCATACGAGTCCCTGATATGACTCGTACCAAGCCCTACGACTCATACCCCTAAGTTATACCCATTCCAGTGACCAAAACTATCTGACCAATTAACACTGGTCATCATATGATAGGACCATACCACTCGTGCCCCAACATATGACTCATACCCATGAGTCGTATTAGGTCTGGAGAATGGAAATTCTCAAAAAAAAATTAAGGGACAAAACCCAAGATGTTTCAGACATACTTATCTGACCTTAGGTCACTAGGAGCTTGTTGGATTGGCTTATTTTAAGCCAAGATCATTTTAAAGAAATTTTTAATGTATCATTAAAATAAAAAAATTGCTTATAAGTACCAGGTTTATGTCAAAATGTTAAAAATAAGTCATAAGTAAAAAAATTCTAATTTATTCCTTTTGGCTTATAAGTTAAAAGCCAATCCAAATAGGTTGTGAGAGATTTAAGTTAATAAAAGAGTAAATAACAGTTGATTTATGAATGTTTAGGGGCATTACGTAAGCATAGTACCTTCCCTATTTGTCCATGATCTGGAAAATAAGGGGACAAAAAGACCTCAAAAATTGTAATACAATTGATGTTAGCCTCTTATATTTAAGTTTTAATAATGACAAACTAATGAGTGGACTTTTGCAGGATATTGGAAGATCACTAATAATGGAAGAAAATCTCACACAAAGATATGAAGGATCAAAGAAGGCTAATTCAACATTGAAGTAAGTAAGAGAGTCGGCTCTAAAAATGAAAAGGTGTCCAATCATGAAGATCCACGGCCACGACATTTAAAGAGTACGGTAAGTAAATCAATCAAGAATTTGAATAAAAAGAAAAAGGATCACAGTACTAAAATTATGTCAAATCAAATCAATCAATACTTATATCAAAAGGAAGGAAGACCACAACCTATACATGGACATATCAGATATGGACATGTATAGCTGTGGAAGTTGCACCACATATGGATATATCTGAAATGGACATACCTTATGGTGCTATCCCTCAATAATGGAATTAATTAGAATCCTTAATTGAGAATAAATCTCTTGGGTTTCCTTTCAAGAAGAAACGACAAAGGAAGCTAGAAACTATAAGAGAAGAGACAAAAGGAAGAAGCACGCATGCTAATTCAAGGAGAAAGCTCAAAATGCCTCAATCTTAGTATCACAAAGCTTTGTAATATTTAGATTAAATTATTATATAAAGAATAGGATTGAGTCAACTTTAATACAAACATAAGCTATATCATCAAATCTAAAGAACAAAATAAGTATTTGGAACTTGTTTCTCATCATTGTACTTGAGCCAACATTGAAAGATCTAAGGAAATGTTAAAACCCAAGAGGACTGGAAGTAGGTATCACATTGGTGTTCAGGACCAGGATAAATCTTCGTGTTCATTACTTTAAATTCAATTATTTATTTATGTGTTTGTTTCAAATCTAATCTATTTTCTAAAGTATACTATTCTGCAGGCAAGTTGACTATGAGGAGCCAATAGTCGACTCATAGGAAATTTTTAATTCACCCCCCCACCCCTCTTGAATTTCAATTGGTATTAGAGAAGGTTTCACCAACATTGTTGCTTAACTGTACATGAGCAAAGATCAAATGACAAACTATCAAATTCTCGGTGTTCTTCTTCATGATGGTCACTCCTCTACAAGACCACCATATTTTAATAGACAACGCTACTCTTACTAGAAAAATAGATTCAAAATATTTGTCCAATCAAATAAATTCCATGCCTGGGTAAAGTTAATAAGAAGGGATCAAAGTCGATCCTAGGTCTCAAAGACAAGCAAAGGGACAAAGACAAAGAATTAAGCAGTACTGATGTAGAAGACCTTGAAAGCTTTGAGGTCACCAAAGAATAACAAGAGGTAATTCACTCTAATGCACGAGCTATAAGTTTACTTCTTAGAGCAGTTAGTGGAGAAGAATACGACAAGAAATCAACCTGCAAGACAGCAAAACAGATGTGGGACAAATTGGAGGTGACATATGAAGGAACCAAAAAGGTCAAAAAATCAAAAATTGTTGCCCTGGTCAATGAATATGAGTTGTTCAAAATAGAAGAGAATGAGAACATTGAAACAATATTTGTTAGAATCATCAAGATCATATGCGAACCAAAATCACTAAGGATGATCTATCCGCATATCCTGTAAGTCCAGAAGCTAGTCCAAAGTCTCTTAAGAATTTGGGAAACCAAGGCTGCTATTTTGGAAGACAGAGATCTTCACAACATGACATATGATAAAATACGAGGTAACCTCATTGCATATGAATGAAATTATATCAACAGGTACCACAAAGAGGAAAAGAAGAAACCAGTAGCCTTTAACTTCGTACCAACTAAAGAAGAGGACATTCTGGAAGATTCCAATAGAAAAGGAATGGCTCTCATAAGTCATGGAGTGAGGCAGATCATGAGATAAAGACAACAAAGATCCCCAGGAGGCAAAAATAATGACTGCACTAGAAACAATGATTGTTGTTATAACTGTGGAAGGTCTGATCACTTCAAACAAAACTATACAGAATTAAGAAGAAGACTATCCAGGAAAAGTCAAAATTTTGGAGCAATGAAGGTGAAACAAATAAAGAAATAGAGGCCGCCAACATGTGCTTCATAGAAAAAGGTAAATCTAGAGAGGTAAGGCCACATAACTGTAATAACTGCAATATCCTTGAATCTAATTTAGATATGATAATCGATGAGCTTCAAAAGGTTATAAACTAATATAATAAACTTGCTCAAGAGAAGAAAAGTTATGAAGCATAATTTAAATGAGAAATCAAAGAGGAACGAAGAAACTGTCAAATAGAAATTGAAGCATGTCAAATTGAAATTGACTTACTTATTGAAGAGCTTGATGATGTAAAAATATGGTTGAGTAGCTTTAAGAAATCACCAAGTCACGATTTCATGAGATCAAAATCTTTTAAAAATAACTCAACTTCCTTATCAAGATCATTTAAATTAGCCAAGACCTCTTTCTTCTCTCGAGGACCTGTCAATTTTATCTGTGGACAGAAAGGAAATAAATCCTACAACTACAAGAACAAGCCTAAAAGTATGTGGGATTGGAAGCCTAAAGGAAACACTTCTAACCTAGAAGGACATAAAACCACTTGGGTACCTAAAAAAAAATAATTTTCTTATTTTATAGGAACATGCCCGCAAAAGCTATAACAAGGGAAGGTGGGTCATTGATAGCGGATGTTCCAGAAACATGACCGAAAGAAAAGAATTTTGTTTTTGTTTTAAATAAAGTAGATGGGGCATCAGTCAGATTCGATGACAACGCCAGAGGCAACATCATCAGAGTCGGCTCAGTAAAGTTCAACTCCTCATGTGAGTTTTCTAAAGTGTATTTGGTAGATGTCCTCAAGCATAACCTACTCAACATCAATCAGTTGTATGACGCCTGATTTAGAGTCTCTTTCAAAGATAAAAGTTGCTCCATCAAACATAATAAAGAGACATCTTTTTTATCAGTGAACGCATTGATAATATTTATGTCTTAAATAGTCCTGACTTTGCCACCTTAACCTGTCTCACTGTGCAAACCAATGGTACTTGGTTGTGGCATAGAAATCTTAGGCATGATAGTATGCATATCATTGAAAAATTATCCAGACTGGAATTGGTGAAAGGTCTTCCAAAACTCAAGTTGGAAAAAGATCACATATGTGATGCTTGCCACTAGAGTAAATAAACCCGTACATTATTCAAAGTCAAAGACATTGTCTCTACTACCAAACCTCTTCAAACAATCCACATGGATTTATTTGGCCCCACCAAGACCGCAAGTATTAGTGGAATGAGATATATTTTTATTATAGTTGATGATTACTCATGTTTTACTTAGGTAATGTTTCTAGCTCATAAACATGAGGCATTCACAAACTTTGAGATCTTTAGTAGAAAGGTACAAAGAGAAGCTGGATACTTAATCACTTATGTTCACAATGATCACAAAGGAGAATTTGAAAAAAAATATTTGTTGAGTACTGTGCTCAAAATAGGTACTCTTAGAACGGGGACTCTTAGAACTTCTCATTACCTTGACCACCTCAGCAAAATGGTGTAGTAGAGCAAAAGACTCGGTCTCTCCAGGAAATTGCCAGGACCATGTTGTTAAACATAATATCCCAAATCACTTTTGGGTAGAAGTAGTAAGCACAACATTCTACATCATCAATAGATGTCTGATCAGACCTACTCTAAAAAAGATGCCTTATGAACTCTAGAGAGGAAAGAAGCCCAACATCAGCTACTTTCATCATTTTGGATGCAAATTCTTTATCCACAATAATGGTAAGAATAACTTGGAAAAATTTGATCTACGGAGTGATAATGGTATTTTCCTTGGGTATTCTCCCACTAGTTGTGCTTACAGAGCTTACAATAAAATAACTTTATGTGTTAAAGAATATATGCATATTGTATTTGATGAATCTAATCACCCCCTATGAGTTTAAGTAATGATGAATAACAGGTGAGTGATCTATAATTCGAAGAAAATGCTAGCACAACCTCTGAGACATCACAAGACAAGTCGACTATACCCCTTCCAAGGTCGACTTCCACAGCAGAAATAGTGAAACTGATTGTTCCAACAGAATAGAAACATGATGCTAGCTATCCAGATGAATTCATCATTAGAAATCCAGATGACAGGGTGCAAACAAGAGCATCATTGAGAAAAAAAGCATATGTTTCCCTTGTATCTCAAATTGAACCAAAGAAGATCGATGAGGCCCTCAAAAATAAATCATGGGTTGAAGTTATGCAGGAAGAATTGGACCAGTTTGAAAGAAACCAAGTTTGGACTTTGGTTGAAAGACCTAAGAATTTCTCAGTAATTGGAACAAGATGGGTCTACAGAAAAAAATTGAATGAAGAAGGTAAGGTTATCCAAAATAAAGCTAGACTTATAGTTCAAGGCTATTACCAACAAGAAGGTATTGATTATGATAAAACCTTTACCCCCGTGGCAAGGTTTGAATCAATTCAAATTTTATTAGCATTTGTTTCTTTCAAATATTGTAAGCTATATCAAATGGACGTCAAAAGCGCCTTCTTAAATGGTTTTATTCTTAAGGAAGTTTATGTAAAAAATTCCCCAAGGTTTGAAAATCTGTTGTATCCAAACCATATTTTCGAATTGTCAAAATCACTCTACAGTCTCAAACAAGCTCCAAAGTCTTGGTATGAGAGATTGAGTACTTTCTTACTAAATAACATTTTTTAAGGAGATAAAATTGATATAGCTCGATTCATAAAGATGCTTGATTCAAATCTTCTTATTGTGTAAATTTATATTGATGATATTATTTTTGGTAGTTCTAACATCTCTCTGTGTGAGAATTTTGCTAATTTGATGAAAGGATAATTTGAAATGAGTCTTATAGGTGAGCTCACATTCTTCGTGGGATTAAAAATCAAGCAAACTCCCAAAGGTACTTTCATCAGTCAAGCTAAGTACACGAAGGAACTCATCAAAAAATTTGATATGAAAAAAGGAAAGGCCTATGAAACTCCAATGAGTCCATCCATAAGCCTTGATTCGGACTCATCTAGAAACAATATTGATGAGAAAATATACAGGGGGATGATAGATCACTACTCTATTTGACCGTCTGTCGACTAGGCATCATGTTCAGCGTATGTAAGTGTGTCAGTTTCCAGTCGACTCCCAAAGAGTCTCATCTTATCACCGTCAAAAGGATCATTTGATACCTTATAAGAATTGAAGATATTGGACCTATAGTACCCTTGATCTTCCCATTTTGACTTAATTAGATATTTAGACGCTGACTTTACAGGTGATAAAAGGGATAGAAAAAATAGTAGTGGAACTTGTTAAATTCTTGGTGATTCCCTAATTTCATGGAACAACAAGAAGCAAACTTCAATTGCACTTTCAATAACTGAAGCCAAATACATAGCCACTGGAAGTTGTGGTACTCAAATTTTACAAATTATGCATCAATTACTTGATTTAATTTGTCTTTTGAATCTATTCCCAAAATGTGCAATAACACCAGTGCTATTAGTCTGTCTAAATATATTATGCATCATTCTAGGGAGAAACACATTGATATTAAGCATTATTTTATTCGTGATCATGTAGAAAATGGTGA
Organism: Capsicum pubescens; assembly: GCA_030864215.1. NCBI lineage: Eukaryota > Viridiplantae > Streptophyta > Magnoliopsida > Solanales > Solanaceae > Capsicum > Capsicum pubescens. Next base: position 314,364,101 of record CM061548.1, on the reverse strand, counting down.
TTTTTCGTTAACATTTGTTGACTCTGAAAATCAATTGGCAAATATTTTTACAAACCCCTATTAGAAGAAAGATTTTGTTACCTTAGAAAAAGACTTGGTATTCGTAGTATTAATGATTTATAAGCTTTATTTTTGGACAAAAAATATGTTTTACTTGTTCCAATTTTATCATCAGTTTTTTAACTAAAAAAGTTGATTTTCAAAAGGGAAGTCATCATTACTCTTACTATTTTTCATTCCCTTTTTGTCGCCTCTACGTCTTTTCACCTTCCCAACACTTCTCCATCTGCCACCCTTTCACTTCTATCAGTCACTCTTTCCCCTCACACCTTTTTGTCTTCCCCTTCCTTATTTTTTCAACAGTTGCCTACATCCTCCATCTCCTCTTCAGTCCTCTTAACCATACTCTTCTCTCCCTTTCTTCCCCCTCTTTAAAATTCATACTCTCTTTTCTCCCATGACCAGAACCCGTTCTATGGAAAATATGTCCAAAACTTTTTCCAAAGCCTTCCCCGACAGTCCTGCTCTTCTCTCCAAATCCTCCAAAAAATCCTCAATAGGCTCTAGTCAACTCTTATCAAGCGATGTCGTCCTACTTCTAGACCATCCCCCTCCACCAAGAAACCTTATCAAACCCTCTTCACTCCCTCCCTCCATAGTACATGCACAAGTTTTAGACATTCTCTCACAAAGATAAATTTTCTTCCTTTAAAAATTGTTATGTTGTACCCGATTGCATTATCAATCTCCGTCAATTAAAAGATTTCTTTTGTAATGTCAGCCACTTCTTTAAGTTTAAAGATTTGTACCCTGTTTTTCATATCTGTTGACTTCTGGTTTATGAGGATGTAGTTCGCATGTTTTATGAAAATCTTCATGTCTCTCCTGATAGTGGTGAACTCGATACTCTTTGGTTTGTCACAAAATCATTTTGAATAATTTTATGTTCGAAAATGCTTTTGATACAATGTTCTATGGTGATGTCTGTTTCATGAATGTCAACTGGCCCGATGATTTTAAGGTCAGCTTTGAAGAAGCCAAAAGGGTCTTATCAGACCCTAACTCTATTTCTATGAATTTTTGTCCCCTATCTCCCTGTTTCAAAGTTTGTATTACGGCTCACTAATTGCTGCTACACAGATTCCCTAGAAAGGATCCCTCAACAATATTACCAGTTATGATGTTTTTGTACTGTATTGTCTGGTTAAGAAAATCAAAATCAATTGGGCAACTTGGATCCGTGAGTACATGCTTGAAAGTGAAGTTGATGTTCATGCCTCTGCCAGTTTGTCGTATTACCTGATCATTACTCAAATTCTTTTGTACTACTCAATTGATCTCTCTGCTTACCCCCCAGTGGAGGTTGTTGCCGCTAATAACTCCAATACTTTTGCCAGTATGGGCTATGTCTTAGATGAAGATGAATGGTGCAAGAAGGATTCTACCCAGGCAAGGTCAGAACTTTCCAAGGTAAGAAAATCTATTTCTAACCCTATGTTTACTGTCTTGAAGGAACTGGAGGAGATTAAGGATCAATTCAAAGCTAATGAGGAAGGTGTTGCACTGTTGTAGGAGTGTACTTCTAAACTTCTATACCTTAGGAAAAGCACAAGCACAAACATAGGCATGGTTAAGTTGGCTCTTGACGTATTCAAGCAGGAGGGTATAAAATTGTTTACATGGGTGTTCACCCAAATGGATTCCCTTAAGACCCAAGTTCACTCCTCCAATAATGATCTAGCTATTTTTGTTCAAAACTCCTATTCCTCATTCTTCAAAAACATTAAAAAAATCATATGACATCTTCTGTCATAACATGTATAATACTCTGACATACTTTCTCAAGAATCGGTGAACAATGATAACTTTGTTTTTATTCAAAAGAGGGTCTTGTCCCTTGTCTTGATGGATTGTAAGATGATTTTTAACATAATATATGCCATACTTTTTGCCCTGCCTAGTGTTTGTTAGTTAATAAATTATATCTCTACTATTTGTCTACTATTTCTATTTGTTGGTCTTTTTTATTATGCCAAAAGAAAGAGAAAGACAGGAACATCAAGAAATTGGGAAATGCTTACTAGTCACGGGGAGCAAGTTGACCACCGATAAATGAAAATTGAATGATACTCAAGAAACTTGAACAACAGAAATGTGTACAAGACAGGGGAGCAAGCTGACTATTGTGACAGACATGGAAGTCAACTGATATTTATACTTGTTTTTCATTATCAAAAAGGGGGAGATTGTTAGCCTCCTATATCCAAATTTTAATAATGACAAACTAATGAGTGAACTTTTGTAGAATATTGGAAGATCGCTAATGATGGAAGGATATCTCATACAAAGATATGAAGGATCAAAGAAGGCTAATTCAACGTGGAAGTAAGCAAGAGAGCCAACTCCAAAAATGGAAGGGCATATAATCATGAAGATCCACATCCATGACATCTAAAGAGTACGGAAAGCATATTAATCAAGAATTTGAATAAAAGAAAGAAGGATCACAGTCCCAAAATCATGGCAAATCAAATCAATCAAGACTTAGAACAAAAGAAAAGAAGACCACAACCTCCACATAAACATATCTGATATGGACATGTATAGTTGTGGATGTTTCACCACATATGGACATATCTAATATGGACACAAAATCATGGCAAATCAAATCAATCAAGATTTAGAACAAAAGGAAAGAAGACAACAACCTCCACATGGACATGTATAGCTGTGGACGTTGCACCACATATGGATATATCTAATATGGACATACTTCATGGTGCCATCCCTCAATCATGGAATAAATTTGAATCCTTTGAGAAGAAATCTCTTGGGTTTTCTTTCAAGAAACAACGACAGAGGAAGCTAGAAACTATAAAAGAAGAGACAAAAGGTTGAAGCACGCACGCAACTTCAAGGAGAAACCTCAAAGTGTCTCAATCTTATTCTCACGCAGCTTTGTAATTTTTAGCTTACAATTATTATATAAAGAATAGGATCAATTAAACTTTGTAATACAAACTGAAGTTGAGTCACAAAATCACAAAATCTAAAGAATAAAATAAGTCTTCGGAACTTATTTCTCATCATTGTACTTGAGCCAGTACTGAAAGATCTAAGCAAACATTGAAACCCAAGAGGACTGGAAGTAGGCACCACATTGGTGTTCCGGACCAGAATAAATCTTTGTCTTTTTTACCTTAAATTAAATTATTTATTTATGTGTTTGTTTCAAATCTAATCTATTTTGTGAAGTATACTATTTTGCAGGCAATTCGACTGTGAGAAGACAATAGTCGACTCACATGATATTTTCAACTCACCCCCCTCTTGAATTTCAGTTGATGATCACAATGATGCTTCCTTGAGCAACCATGGCAAAACATTGTCAAAATTATTATTTTCCCGTAAATTGTCAACACAGCCTGTGTATCCTCTTTATGTACCTTCTTCGGATCCTATTGTTGGGACTACACGAAACATTATATTAGTGTTGAACTTTTAAAATTTTAATTTTGCGAACACAGTTTGAGTTTTTGCGGATACTATTTGCTTGAGTTAAATTCCAGATAAAAAATATTTGAATCAATGACTGAATCTTTCATCAAAAAATTTAGTGGTTGAATATCTTAAACAAAATTACTTTTACTTATGGTTAAAATGTTGATTCTGATATATTGTAAAGTCTTTTAACACTTAATTTTGAAAGTTACTTTGACTTATTGAGGAATAAAAAATTGAATATCAGATGCAAAGTGAAATCTTCTCAATGATGAATTTTATTAAATTTTACCAAAAACAACTTTATTTAATCTTTTTATTTGTTTTTTTGGTCAAATGAAGATCAGGAAGACCCAAGGCCGAATCAAGTGTCTCATAAATGAAATATCAAAAACATTTGATTTCTTTTCTTCACCTCCTTATTGTGCGTACAGTTTCCTATTATATTATGTAACTATAATGTGATATTAGAGTTAAAATCATAGTTACCTTAAGGTTATGAACCTTGTCAGAGGACAGTTTTTTAATTATTGTTGACAAAATTTTGGTTGTTATCGCATTTGACTTATTAAATTTTGTGAAAGAAAAGGAAGAATTGGGTATAATTCAGCCTGAAGAATGTTATCATTCAAAAACACTTTTGCAGTTCTTTAGTTTGCTTTCTTATTGGAAACTTAAAAGGCACTAGAATTTCAGAGTTCTTTTCAACAACTTTAGCATATGTATTTTGGAATTGTTTTAATACAATATCACAGTTTACTTATTCTGTTAGAAGTTCAGACCATTTCACCAGTTATTTGAGTTCATTCGTTTTAGATAATAATATAAGTTTAGATGTTACTTTAGTATCTGAAATCCATTACTGATACACTTTCAATTTTTTTCTATTGTATTGCTTTGTATGGCATGGAGATTTTGATAGATGAAGTGTGGTGATATGTGATCTTTGTCAATTTTTTTGTAAGTGGGAATTGTCTTTAGCTGAATATTTTCATCCATGAACTTTCACTAATTTTGATACATTCATATATAGCAGTTGGATAAGATTTTTAGTCTATGAAGACAATTTTGATTGGTGAAACACAATTCAGTTGAAGCATAAATATACTTGAATGAATCAAGGAACAAACAGAAGAGTTCTTGTTTAAATTCAAATTTATTTACTTATTTATTTTTTTGTCACGGCCCGAGTCGAGGCCCTGGCCGCGCCGGGCATCCTGGACCATGAAGGCCCAAGAGACACCTCATCATGTCATCATAAATACAACTCGTACAATATAACAGTACCGAAGATAAACCGATAACATGGTAGTCCCGTAATCAAACTTAAAACTTCACAACATCATACTTAAAGAAAACTCAAATTCAATCTAAAACAATCTACGAAGCCTCTACTGAACTGAAACAATAGTTTGTCTAAACCAGGATAAGGCTCTCGGATGGACTATAAGGCTAAATAAAACTAGTGTCTAGATAGAATGCCTTTCGAAGTAAGGGAGGCCTAAGTTGCATGGACTCGAGTGCGGGTATCCGAGATGGGTGCAGATCCAAGTGTCGGATTCGTCAAAATTTAAATTTTAAGATTCGAAAGTGTGAATCCGATTATGGATACAGGTGCGAGGATTCGGCTAAAATAAATTAAATATTATAAATATAGAGTTATAAACAAAATTTTGTACTTTTCCCATATTTAAACAACTATTCCAATTTACTTTTTTCTATGTGTCAAGGAAACTTTATTCCTAAAAACATATTATTTACTTTTTTCACCATTAAGGTAATTTCTTTTAATTACTTTTTAAATTAGGAGTAGTATTTTTTTTATATGAAAAGAAGTAAATTCTTTTCAATTGGAGTAGTATTTGGAAAACCAAACACTCACTAGATGTAAATGAATTAGGTTACCTTTTTAATATAATTTATTTTTAAAAGATATAATTATTAAAAAATAAGATCACTCAACAGTCAACACCGACAATACAAATCTGAGCATTCTATCATTTTCTCTTTCTTTCCTATCGAGATTTCACTGACCAACCTCCTGACGACTACAATCACAGTTGCTAATTTTCTCATGACGATGACGACAATAATTACAGTCATCGATTTCTCGCGACGACGACAACAACAATTACAGTCGTCAGTTTCTTCCTTTCGAAAATGAAGCCAACTTTCTTCTTGATTTTGGTCAACGTCTCCAAATTCATTTGACCAAATCCGAGATAAATCCCACATCGGCGTCCGCACTAGTGTCGTGTTGGGATAGGTTCAACGGTATAATTTCCAAGTCCGAGCAACATAGAGGGAGGCTCACCAAGTGTAAAAGCCTGGAAATAATCTACTAGTTTGCAGGACCATGGGACTGTGCCTTAGAACCTAAAATATAAGGGGTTTACACTAGAAAGTACTGGTATGAAGAACAATCCAAAATAGCTTACACTTCAAGTAAAATATTGGAGAGCATTTCGAAATCAATTTAGCATTATATAGGTAAAACACATGGGCATACTTCAAGGCTTCAACACATTCTTAGTAAACATAAACTCAACCATCTTTATTTTAGTTCTGAGCTAGATGGTACGCCCTACAACTTAGTACCCACGAGCTATATGGGTCCACCATTAACTCGTCGGCTAAGCCCCAACCCAAATTTGTCGCAAGGTCTGGAGTTTCGGATATCTGATACACCAAAATCACATAGCAAGTGTATAATCCCTATCCCGAACATCATAATCCTGTGTCGACAAAACACAATTTTGGGCAATAAGTTATCTGAACTCGTGCCTTCTTCAGGTAACCATCTACCCCTCTTTAAGCCCAATTTTAACTTCTTAAAACATGCATCTTACTTAAAACATTCTTTTCTTTCATGTTAAGATCATTCCACAATAGGTATCGTCATACCCAGACTTGCAAGCCATATCACATAAAATCATGTCCATACCTCTTTTTATTTTAAAAATATGTTAATGACCATTCAAATGATTTAAACATCATACGAGAGTCCTTATTTCAAATTTCCTATGAAACACATGGAAAACACCATTCTTTCAGTACTTTAACATGAGGTGGCCAACTCTTACATAAGACACATGTACTTCATCATTTGAACAAAAGAGTATATATACGTTGGTAAAACACCCTCTCAGTAGATCATAAGGCAATGAAATTTCACAATTCACGATAAAACATTCAAATCAATTCTTTTAAACCATTCATGTAAACAATCACGACATGTTAGGTCAATGGATTTTGTAATAAAAGAGGGAATCCCGTAAGTCATGCTCTCCTATAAATTCTCAAAACCCATAACATATGTATACAAAAAAACAATTCAAGTTTAGGGGGAAAACCCATAGTTTATACAAAATTTCATCATAAAATGGGGTTTACAGTGCATGGTCTTCAACAATTTGAAAACCCATATCATGTACAAAATTATATACCTTAAAAGCTTGTTTAAAAGATAATTTTATGCCCATGAAATATAGGATAGTCCCACATACCTCAATAGCAAAGAAAACATAGAGAAATTTGATCCTTTGACTGTCGGAATTCTCAAGCCCTAGGTGTTTTCATTGTTCTGCCTTATGGAATAAGACTTAAGGATTTCATAGAGGCAATAATACGTTTTGGGAATGTTTTAAATCAAGGGGAATGGTTTGAAAGGGAAAAGACTAAAAAGTCCTTCTAAGGCATTTGAAAATAACCTCATGAAACACAGCCTCCGCAGCACGGTATCTATCGCATGAACTATCCTCTATGGCGCAATACCCATCATGGGTACCTGCCTCTGCGACGCGGGGCTATCGCAGAGGTTTACTGCATCCGTGTCTCAAAAATTCCCCAAACCTTGTCCGAAAATTCCAAAATTCTTCTAGGTTACCCTTTTAATAACCCCGAACATGTTTTAAGTCAAAATTTTATATTTCAACTATCCGAAGGACAAAAATAAAAAAGTCAAAATTTTAGGGTGTGACATTATCCCCCCTTGGGATCATTCGCCCCCGAAGGATAGTTTGGAAACACACTAAGCACATTTTCAAAGAATTACGCTAAGCAAAAAGAGTAAGATAAGATTAATACCTTTCATATCATCACCTCTGATTCATCGTTCTGCAACACGTTTGGAAGAAAATCAAAATATCTTCATTTTAAAATTCCATTGGACTCGATTAGAGTAATGTATTATAGGAATCATCCTCTTTCAATTAAAGAGCTATCTCAATTATTCCCATGTTTGTAGTTCAAAAGAAGGGGATCCCAGGAAGTTTATTCGAACCTATTTCTTCCTAAATTTTCTATTCTAATCAACATCTTTCACACCAATCTCCTCGATAGGAAACACATGAGATTGATAGCTAATACATTTCATAAGCATTGAAATGTGAAATACAGGATGTACTGACGCTAAACTCGCGGGAAAATCCAGCTCATAAGCAAACTTTCTATCCTCTTCACAATTTGGTAGAGACCTATGTAGCGAGGACTGAGTTTCTCTTTCTTCCCAAACCTCATGACTCGCGTTATAGGGGAGACCTTTAGAAACACCCAATCATCAACCTCAAACTTTAACTCCCTCTTTCTAACATCAGCATAGGACTTCTGGCGACTTTGGGTTGTCTTGAGTCGCTCTATAATGACTTTCACTTTCTCCATCACCTGAAAGGCAAGGTCAGTACCAAACAAATGGGTTTCACACACTTCATACCAATCAATTGAAGACCTATATCTTTTCCCATAAAGAACCTCGAAAGGAGTCGTCTGGATACTAGAGTGGTAGCTATTATTATAGGCGAATTCAATCAATGGCAAGTGATCCACCCAACTACCCTTAAATTCAACTACGCTATCCCTCAATATATTTTCCAAGGTTTGAATGGTTTGCTCTGCTTGCCCATCCGTTTGAGAATGAAAGGTAGTGCTAAGGTTCACTTGGGTCTCTAAACCCCTTTGGAAAGACCGCCAAAACTTAGAAGAGAACTGCGTACCTCTATCGGATATGATGGGTACTGGAGCCCCATGCAAATAAACTATCTCCTAAATGTATAGCTTTGCATAATCGTCACCCGAGTAATTAGTGCTAACATGCAGGAAGTGAGTTGACTTGGTCATCCTATCTACAATCACCCAAATAGAGTCATAGTGGTTTTGGGATCTTAGAAGTCCTATAATAAAGTCCATGTTGATCATTTCCCATTTCCATAATGGCCAAGCTATATCTTGCAAAGTGCCACCTGGCCTCAATGCTCCACTTTAACTTCTTAAAAGTTCAAAATCTTTGCCATAAATTTAGTAACATCTCTTTTCATATTATTCCATTAGTAAAACTCCTTGAGATCATGATATATTTTAGCAGAGCCAGGGTGAACAACGTACCAAGAAGTATGAGCTTTGTCAAGAATCCTTTCTCGCAATACATCCACATCCGGCACACGTAACCTACCTTGTTACCTCAAAACCTATCACCTTTAATTTGAAATTCCATGAACTTTTGTTGACCAACATCTTCCTTGATCTGCATCAAAATGGGTCCCTGGTCTGTTTTTCCTTAACCTTAGCACATAGGGATGATTTTGATACCTCTTGTATGAACACCCCTCTATCCTCGAAATCTAGGAGTCGAACACCCAAATTAGCAAGATGATGAATATCCTTCACCATATTCCTCCTTCCTTCTCCATATAAAAAGACTGCCCATGGATATCCTGCGAAGGGCGTCAGCCACCACATTGGCCTTACCCAGATGGTAGTGCAAGCTCATGTCATAATCCTTCAATAATTCCAACCACTGCCTATGCTTGAAATTTAGCTCTTTTTGAGTGAACACATACTGCAAATTTTTATGATCAGTAAAGATGTCAACATTCACTCCATAAAGATAGTGAGGCTAGATTTTAAGTGCAAACATCACAGCCGCTAACTCTAAATTATTAGTTGGATAGTTTTTCTCATGCACCTTTAACTGTCTAGATGCATAAGCTACTACCTTACCATGCTGCATAAGTACACACCCAACACCTACCCGGGATTCATCATAGTACATAACAAAACTTTTTGTACCCTCTGAAAGGGTCAAAACAGGTGCAGTAGTCAACTTGTCCTTTAATATCTCAAAACTATTCTCATCAGAGACAGACCACAGGAATTTCTCCTTCTTCTAAGTCAATCTGGTAAGTGGAGTAGCTATCGATGAAAAACTCTCAACAAATCTCCTATAATACCTTGCCAAACCCAAGAAGCTCTAAATATCGGTTGGATTCGTTGGTCTAGTCCATTTCCTTACTACCTTAACCTTTTGGGGGTCAACCTTAATTCCCTCGCTAGAAACAATGTGCCCTAGAAAAGCAATAGCACTATGCTAGAATTCAGATTTGGAAAACTTCACATATAGTTCTTGGTCCTTAAGAGTCTAAAGGACAATTTAGAGGTGGTGAGCATGCTCCTCCTCACTCTAAGAGTAAATCAAGATGTCATCAATAAATACTATTATGAACAAGTCCAGAAACTAATGAAGCACTATATTTATAAGATCCATAAATACTGCGGGCATTATTCAGCCCTAAGGACATTAACAAGAATTCATAGTGGCCATATCGGGTTATGAAAGTTTTTTGGGGAATGTTAACCTCCCTAACCTTCAAATGATGGTATCTTAAATGAAGGTTTATTTTGGAGAAAAATTTAGTACCCTGGAGCTAGTCAAAGAGTTCATTGATTTTGGGAAGAGGGTACCTATTTTTAACTATGACTTTTTTCAGCTGACAATAATCTATGCACATACAGAGGGAGCCATCTTTATTATGCACAAAGAGCATCGAAGAACCCCAGGGAGATACACTTGGACAAATAAATCCATTGTCAAGAAGGTCTTTTAACTACTCTTTTAACTCTTTCAATTCAGTAGGAGCCATTCTGCATAGCGGAATAGAAATAGGCCAGGAATCTGGAAATAGGTCAATGCCTAAATCTATCTCCCTATTTGGGGGTACTCTTTGGAGATCATCAAGAAAGAATTCTGGGAATTCATTAACTATAGGAACAAACTGGAGGGAAGGACTTCAATGCCATAATCTTTGACTCAAAGAAGATGATACAAACAACCCTTAAATATGAACTTATAGGCTCTAAGATAAGATATGAACTTCCCTCTAGGTGAAAAACAATGTCTCTCCCACTCTATCACTGGCTTATTAGAAAAGGAGATGGTGACCTTTCTGGTCTGATAGTCTAATGTAGCATAACATGAATAGATCCAATCAATTCCCAGAATAGCATTAAAATTAATTATGTCCAGTTCTACAAGATCAACCATAGTATCACGACAAAAAATAGACACCACACAATTTCTATAGACTCTACTCGCCACAATAGAGTCACCAATAAGACTAGATATAGAGAAGGGTTCAAAAATATATTCAGTCTTAAAACCAAAACTAACTTCTATATAAGGGTTCACGTAAGACAAGGTAGACCCCGAATCAAGTAACACACACACGTCATGGGATAAAATCTATAACACACCCGTAATAACATCTGGTGAAACCTCTGAGTCCTAATGAGTAGATAAAGCATACAGGAAGTTATGACTCCCGCCTTATCTAGGATCATTCCCCTTAATAGTTATGGCAGAGGATATAAAAGCTAAGACCTTGCTGCCCCCAGACTTCCCCTTCACCGAGGGACAATTTCTAAGCATATGGTTGGGCAGACTACACCCATAACATAAATGACTCCCCTACTGGCATCTTTCTGGGTGATTCTTTCCACAAATGCCACAATGATGGTATTTCCTGAATGTCTAGGCTATACTCTCCATAGATCTGGGCCTATCTCCTGACTGAAACTGCTACTCACTCGAAGGTCTAAGAGCAGACACACAAGATGAGGACTGAACATTCCTCTAAAATTTCCTTTTTGACCATTTCTTATCGTATTTGTCACCTTACTACTGGCTGACATTCTGATCTGCAAACTTAGCTCACTTTTTGTGCCTTTCTTTTTCCTCTATTTTTGCCTGCCTATTCTTCTCTTCTTCTACCTACTGCATATACACTATTAGCCTAGAGATATCTATGTCCCATTTTAGCATCTCCCCTTTATATTTCAATACCAAACCATCTAAAAGACTAGAAACAAACTTCATCATAAGAGCCCTCATGTTGCACACCAACTCTGGAGCATAACGGGACAACTGGTGAATTTCAATGCATATTTCATGACATTCATTTTCCCTTGCTTCAGGTTAACAAATTCCTCGGCCTTGAGCTCTCTCAATTCCTGAGGAAATAAGTAATCCAGGAAAGCCTCTGAAAACTCCTCCCATATGGCAGGTGCAACACCCTCACCCCCCAACTCTTCCCATTCCTCATACCACTGGTTGACTATGTCCTTCGGCTGTTAGGCTGCCAATTCTACCCCCTCAGTAACACTAGAATATATGACTCTAAATATTTTCTCCATTTTATCAATGAACCCTTGGGTTCCTCCTCAACCTTAGTTCCCATAAAGGTAGGTGGGTTCAGCCTCATGAGCTAGCCAACTCGGATAATTTTAGAAGAACCAAGTATAAAAATCACATCTCCAGATTGATCGAATTGGGAAGCCACAAGCTGAGAAATCATATGAATGGACTGGCAAAACTCAATATTCGAAACTTCTCTCTGAAGAGACTGAGTATGGTCTACACCTGCTCGAAGAGCTCGAGAGGGACTAGTTTGGACTGGAGAAACCCTTGGAGTAGTACTGAACTCTAGGGTATAGGCTTTGTAATGGATTTGCATCTCATGAGTTCGGCGAATATCATCAGCATTGGTCCCAATAAAAACAGAGGCCCTGGCGGAGGTGTTCTGCTTATTAGATCTACGGGGAGGCATGATCAACTCTAAAACATAGAAAGCCATGAATTAGGAAATATTCAAACTCTAAAGCATGAACTAGAACATGAATAAAAGAGAACCGTTCGTAAATGCCTCATAGATTTCTCCTTATAAGTGTGGCACGCTACGTACTCATAAAAAAAACTCTACTCAACACGACTTTATAGATACTCTGGTACCCAGAACCGTGCTCTGATACCAAGCTTATCACAATTTGAGTTGAGTCACTGACCGCGACGGCATCCCAAACCACAAAGGATCGAGAGACCCCTTTAGCACGTCATCATAAACATAACTCATATAATATACCAGTATAAAAGATAAATTGAAAACATGGTAGTTCTATAATCAAACTTAAAACTTCATAACATCATATTGAAAGAAAACCCAAATCCAATCTAAAATAATCTACGAAGCCTCTACTAAACTAAAATAATAGTCTATATAAATCGGGACAAGTCCCTCGCTGGACCATAAGATTAAATAAAACAAGCGTCTAGATAGAATGCCTTTCGAAGTAGGGGAGGCTCACCAACTCTAAAAGTCTGGCAATAATCTACTGATTTGCAAGATCACAGGACTGTGCCTGTAATGACTTGAAACCTGGTCCTGAGATGTCATACAGTGCTTAAGACTACGAGTAGCCTTAAGGTAACCCTATCTGCCTTCTACTCAGTCTGAATCCCATAATAAAGGAAATATAGACATAAGAGTATTACTCTATGTGGAGAACTATCTGAACATAATATCTAAAAATAATATTTGAAACCTCAATACTGAATAATCTGAACTAAAACTAGCAGCCTGACAAGCCTCTACTACTAATATCTAGAGAGTCACTGGGACAAACCCCCAGCTGACTCAAATTGTCTGAAAATACTGAATCATCTAATATTGATAAGCTAAAAATTTGAATAACTAAGTCCCCGAACTATGAGGACTCACCAACTGTCGGGATGTAGATGGAGATGCTCAAAATTACTCATGTTGCTAAAACTGAGCACCTGAACCTACATTATAAGACAATGTAGCACATAAACGTATATGTGGATCAGTACTTTGAGGATGTACTGAGTATATGGGGGGGATGAAATGCATACACAAAAATAGTATATTAATCATCATCATCATTTGTAAAATAATGCATGCCAAATGTAAATGACTCACATAAGCTTGAGTAATTGAGAAACTAAAATTTATAATCATGAGTAGTAAAGCATATCGAATAAATCTAGTGAGTCATAATATTTAGATCTAAAAGCGGTGCTAGTGATCTTTCTGTAAATCATGATGTCTAAGTGTATAAAGGATTTACTTTTATATTCTAAAATTTGAAAGCTGAAGTCTGTAGCTAATATCTTTCTGTAAAGCATAATCTGAATAAAGTTGTGAGCCTTTACACTTAGTTTTCCAAAAGTTTTTCTATTTTTCTTTTCTGTTATGTTGTAAGCTTAAAACCTTAGGGAGGTTCTTCTAACCGACATAAACCATGTGTGCTATCATAGAGTCCAATGTGTTGTTTCCCTAAGGGGAAAACCTCACGATAGAGAGATGTGTCATACTCTTGCCAAGGAGTATAACCTATCTAAGTGATCACATCTTTTTCTGTCATCTATATAGAATAAAAATAATTTGAATCTGTACCTACCTTGGCTACGTAGTTATGTGGAAGATAGGGTACATTAATCCCACACTTCTTGCTCGGTGCTAAATACTACTCTCTTTAATATGCGCTCATTCTGTTGGAAATCCACTTTAAAACTAGCATAAGGGTTCATGTTAAAACCAATTATGCATTTATCTAATTAAATCTGTAAATAAAGCTAATCTGATTTCTATGATCTGTAATAAATCAATAAAGTGGATTCCAAATCTTATCTGAGGATCAAGAGATCAAGGCTTTCTGAAAATCTGAAAATAATCTGATTATAGGATGCTTAAAGCATAATCTTTCTTGAAACCATAAAATGAAATCCTGGGCTTTATAACCCATGCATCAAGTTCATGTCAAAACATCATAATGTTCATGCTTAATATTGAGAGTAATGATTATTCAATTCAAAATCTGAAATTTACTGCAATAGGCATGAAAATATAGAAATAGACATGCAATTCAACTTCATTAACACTTGAAATCTCATAATCTTGCAAATAACTATAATGAGTATAAATCCTAATTCAAAACTCATGTATAATCGTTCAAATCATATAAATTTAAAATAAAAGCTTGGTTTTGGGCACAAGGATGAAAGGGGATCCTTGTTCATAAATCCCACATACCTTAATTGATTATTAGATGATGAATCTTTAATTTTGGATTCCTATTTGAGTTCTTGAAGATGAACTCTTGATTATCTTGATTTGGGAATCCTCAATTTAGATATTTCTTAGAGAAACAATGGAGGAATTTGATTTCTTGGAGAGTAAACTTTTAGCTCTAGGGTTTTTCTTTGAGAGAGAATGGATGAAAAATAAGCATAATAGGCTTAGAATGGGTTTAATCTTGTGTTATTCATGAATTGGGGGCTTGAAAATTTACCAAAGTGCCCTTTTTAAACTTTTAATCGAAACTAGAAACAATAAATTTTCTCGATTTTACATGCCACCATGACGCGCCACTATCGTGGTGACTCACTGCAAAAGGACGAGTGGGAACTGGAAGTTCAATGCGATGCGGAGCTATTGCGGTGCTACTAAAATGCCAATTGGGTCATCACCACGATGTGCCACCATCGCGGTGAGACACTGGAAATTGACAATTGGGAAATTAGACCTCACTGCGATGCGAGTTTATCGCGGTGGTCCACTGTATTTTGACGATTGCCATTTTGGCATCCACTGCAATGTGATGCTCTTCCAGTTGGGATACTGCTATACTAAAATGGTCATAACTTCTCAACCGAGTATCAGATTTGGGAGAAATTGGTATCGATGGAAAGCTAATTCAATTTTCCACACAATGGAGAGTCTAAATCTAGAAAAATTCTACATGTAATAAAAGTTATCTATTTTTGAAACAAGTCTTTGACATTCTAGAAGCCAAATTAAGCTAGAAAAAGTATGGGGTATTACAGTACCTCAGAACCTGAAATATAGGGGGTCAATACTCAAAAGTACTGGTGTGCAGAACAATTAAAAATAGCTTATACTTTAATTAAAATATTTGAGACTAATTCAAAATCAATTTAGCATTATATAGGTAAAACAATGGGCATACTTCAAGGCTTCAATACGTTCTTGTAAAACATAAACTCAACCATCTTTATTTTAGTTCTGAGCAAGATGGTATGCCCTACAACTTAGCACTCACGGGTTATATAGGTCCACCATTAACTCATCGGCCAAGCTCTCAACCAAAGTTTGCTGCAAGGGATGGAGTTTCTGATATCTGACATGCCAAAAGCACATAACAAGATTATAATCCTTATCTGGGACATCATAATTCCGTGTCGACAAAACACGATTCGGGCAATGAGTTATCTAAATTTGTACCTTTTTCGGATAACCTTCTAGCCCTCTTTAAGCCCAATTTTAACTTCTTATAACATGCATCTTACTTAAAACATTCTTTTCTTTCATGTTAAAGGCATTCCACAATAGGTATCATCATACCCAGACTTGCAAGTCATATCATATCAAATCATGTCCATACCCCTTTTTATTTCAAAAATATGTTAATGATAAATGATTTAAACCTCATACGAGAGTCCTTATTTCAAATAGCCCATGAAACACATGCAAAACACCCTTCTTTCAGTACTTTAATATGGGGTGGCCAACTCTTACGTACATAAGACACATGCACTTTATCATTTGAACACAAGAGTATTTATAAGTTGGTAAAAAACACCCTCTCAGTAGATCATAAGGCAATGGAATTTCACAATTCACAGTAAAACATTTAAATCAATTCTTTTAAACCATTCGTGTAAACAATCACGACATGTTAGGTCAATAGATTTCGTAATAGGAGAGGGAATCATGTAAGTCATGCTCTCATATAAATTCTCATAATCCATAACATATGTATAAATGAAAATAATTCAAGTTTAGGGGAAAATCCCATAGTTTATACAAGATTTCACCATAAAATGGGATTTACAATACATGCTCTACAACAATTTTAAAATCCATCTCATGTACAAAATTATATATCTTAAGAGCTTGCTTAAACGATAAATTTATTCCCATAAAATTTAGGATAGTCCCACATACCCCAATAGCGAAGAAAACATAGAAAAATTTGACCCTCTGACTATTGGAATTCTCAAGCCCTGGGTGTTTTCTTTGTTCTACCTTATGGAATGAAACTTAGGGATTTAACAAAGGCAATAATTCATTTGGGGAATGTTTTAAATCATGGGGAATGGTTTAAAGGGGAAAATACTAAAAAGTCTCTCTATGACATTTGAAAATAACCACGGGAAACACAGCCTCCGCAATACAGGGGCTATCGCGGGGACTAACCTCCGCGGCACGGCATCCGTAGCATGAACCAGCCTTTACAGCGCAGTACCCATCACGGGAACCAGTCTCCACGACGCAGGGCTATCGCAAAGGCTTACTACCTTCGTGTTCGAAAAATGCCTCGAACCCCGTCCAAAAATTCTGAAATTCCTCTGGGTTACCCTTTTAACAACCCCAAACTTATTTTAAGTCAAAATTTTATATTTCGAGCACGAGAAGGCCAAAAATAAAATAGCCAAAATTTGAGGGTTTTACATTTTTATTTTGGTCATTGTTTAATTGTACCTCTTAAAACTCTTTTTATGCAGTATTCAAGAGACCACCAAAAACAGTAGTTCTGAATAATACAGTACTACTTATCTTCAATTGTGGCCTTTGAGGTCCTTAAGGATCTTTGAACGAATTTGATTTTGATGACTAAGTTGTATGTGTACATTTGAACGAATTTCATTGTTACTTTTTGATCTACATTTATAATTTTAGTCTATTACATCTTTGATTGAACGCTAAATTGATTTTGTCTAGCATTCATTGACATTAAGTAATAAAAGTTTTTCAGGTTATGCACCCTTCGAGTGGTAAACAAAGATGGTTATTTAAATAACTTTATGTGCTAGATAAGCCCTTTAGAGAAAATATTGCTCCACTCCTCCTTTCTTTTCTATTCAATTCTAAATCTATTATATATTCATTTGATTATAGGTTAGGATAATAATATTTGTAATATTAAAGCTTAAATCAAGATTCAATTTATGTGTTTTAACTGTAATTTTCTGCCATTGTTGTAATAGTTGTTTTACACTCTTGCAAGCTATACTATGGACCCGTTCGATCATAGATTTCTCAAATAAAATTTGAGAAAAAAACTTGACAAATAATATTTGGCCATACAATTTGTCATTATTTAATAAAAAAAAATTGGCAAATAATTTAAATTTTGAAATACTAGATAAAAATTAGTATTTGGATCAAATTTCATTATTTGAGAACTTTTAAAAGTTCAAACTATACACTAATTTTTATCTTTTATAAAAACACTCACTATTTATTGACTCCAACTAACATGTGCATGTAAATAATAATACAACTTATATCTTGCAATATATATGTGTGTGGATATTATATTAGTGTTGTGACTACTTTACACAGATATAATCTAGAATTATTTTTTCTCAGCAGACGCACATATACATAACAATACATCTTATACAAATGAAATTTTAATATGCTTGATTTCTTCTGACTCTCAACTTCTAAGAAAATGTTAGGCATATATCTTATTTATTATAATACTAATTTATTGTTAATTTTCATAATTTCTATAACTTATGGATATAAATCATATTTCATAAAAAAGTAAAATATATTTTTCAAATATTATGATCAAATACAAGATAAAATTTCACCTAAATCTTCACCCAAATATTATTTATTAAAAAAAAAAAAATCTATGACCAAATAATAGTTATGTCCATGATTAAAAGCATTGGAAATTGTAAATGTAGGGCCCATGCGAGCATCTGCAATAACTATCTAGTTTCTATTTCTACTATATAGAAAGATAGTCTTTGGCCAATCAAGGGCAATTTTGCCGATAAACAAAAATTCTAGCTTAAAAGAAGTTGTACCTTGTGCATAGGGAGTGTTGAATTTCCTAGAAAACCAATCAAATTCCAGCAAATATCTTATGGTCACGTGGATTGGAAGAGTTAAAATATCACGTGGACATCTTAGGGCCCATTTATTAACTTTTTTTTTAATTGAAATGGGTTGTGGTCCTTTATTAAATTCAAGAAAGAGTTTACACTCGGTCCTTAAAAAAACACGATCCACAGACAAAAATCTGATAAAATACACCTAACAAACATTCTTGAAATAATCAAAGAAGGAAAGTGAAGCATCAATGTCACGATCTAATTTTTGAGTCATGATAACACCTACTATAACCCACTAGTAGGCAAGCCAATACCGTAACCCGAAGCTAGGGTAATGGGTTACCTTGGTAGGAACGTCCAACATAGACCCTATATGAGAACACATCATAAGCAACAACATTCCACAATAAGGGCAACTGGCATTCTAATACCAATCCCATGACCTGATAGTATTAGTACAAGAGCATCTAGATTCGATAATAGGAATTTCAACTCAAAGTCTAAGTAGTCTTAAATAGTTTCATACATTCGTCTCGAATACAAAAGACAAAATAAGGATAGAAGAAAGAAAAAGGGTGACTCAGACTCCAAGAGTTCACCCTGTCTCGTGATGATCAACATAGCGTGATATTGACTCAACGGCAGCAACTAGAACTCGGGTCTACACCAAAAAGATATAGAAGTGTAGTATGAGTATCAAAACACGAGTACTCAGTAGGCATCATCGGCCGACTGAGCTAAATTATGATACAAGGATGATATAAAGTGAGACAATAACATAAAGTCAAAGTATAGAATCGAACCTGCATTTTCCCAAATATCACTGTATAAGATAACAAATCCACTAGAACAACAGTACAACATTCCATAACAACATATACCACAACAATCCTGTAATTATCATAATCATCACACTTACCAACATTAGAGTGTAAAGCAAAAGAACTTGCCACGACGTCCCATACTGCCGAAAAGTACACCCAAAGAACACAAAGCAAGGAAATCATCGCGGCATCCCATACCACTGGAGAGTACACCAAAAGATCAATTCATCAACATATCAAGGCATAATTACCCAAATAACACACCAAAGCTGCGAGTTTTACATTTCCTCCATGGCCTCTTTCCGAGGTTTAAAATCATCATCGATACCATAATTTGACACAACAAAACCGATATCACCATAGCATAGTTATGTAGTTATTTAATCTCTAACTCATTAAATAAACTCCATGTTTAGTCTAATCTAGCTAGCCTCCATTTCCATGGGCCACTTAGTTTGCAAGTCTTATAGTTTGCAAGTCATCAAATGGAGAAGCTACAAAACATCAACACAATTGTTCATTCACCCATCCCAAAGTCATTTTCTAGTTAGAATCCTAATTATATAAATCATTAATTAAGCTGTCAACGACATTATATGCTAGATGTCAATTTAACTATTCATCATACAATGCTAAGTCTATTATCATTGGGCATGTTACAACCTTAAGGAATAGTCTCCATATTTTTATTAAGGTCCACTAACTAGTTCACTAGGCTTCTAGCCCACAAGTCATAACCACTTATTAGTGACAACTAGTTATCACATAAGCCACTTTTCTAGGCAAAATTTCATAACATAACCATTTATCCAAGTCGAGTATATTTACTAGGTAAGTCCTAAGTTCTATACAAGACTATACTTACCAATTAGCCTTAACCCAAAACTCGGCAAAATCTACTTCTAGTTACTAATTAGAGTTAACAAGGGTAACACCTCTTAACTAGAAATTAATGCTAAAGAATGAATAACGACTCACCAAGGAAGACATCATATCCTAAGTACACAAACGGGTTTAGCCATACACGGCATAACCTCTCACAAATCCATGTATTTGTATATACGCACCACATATAACATCATCATAACATTTTTACCTCTTCCGAATTCACCAAGCATCATCATAGCATCAACATGTCCTCCGAATTCATCGGGCATTATCATAACATCAACATGTCCTCCGGATTCACCGGTCATCATTATATCATCAACATATCCTCCGGATTCACCGGGCGTCATCATAACATCACTATATCCTCCAAATTCACCGGGCATCATCAAAACATCATTATATCCTCCAAATTCACTAGGCATCATCATAACATCTTTATATCCTCCAAATTCACTGGTCATCTTTATAACATTAGCATATCCTCCAAGACTACAATATACACATACATATGTAGTCAAATCAATAAACATGTACAAGATCATGATAATAAAGTATAAGTGAAGTAAGGTAACACATACCCTTATACTTTATTATTAATCATCACCACATAATATAAGTATATGCATGAGCATGAGTATCATAAATGAGATACGCAATTATCACTTTTCCAAGGTTAACATATTTATAAGCAAGTCAATTATAAGTCAAGTATATGCTCTCTAGATGCCTCTTTTACTCCTACCTTTCACAATACTAACCCAAAAGGAAATCCTTCACATAAACATTAACCTAATCATTAGGCTTGTTTCATGGCAAGAGTGGTAACATGATTAGAGGTTCACTAGATGAACTAATCAACAAGCCAAGCAAAAGTAAAGCCATAGGTTCAATTCACCAAGCATTTCCAAGGATATCCATGTCATGACAACAAGAAAATTAATCAAAATACACATTATCTAAAAATCAATCACATACATCAACTGACAACCAGGTCTAACCATTATAATCTCAATAACGTTTATTAGACATTCAACAAGTATCTAGACCACTAAGGTGTTACACAGTTCAAGCTTAAGGCGGGTCAAGTTCCACTCCTAAATCCTGATAATCCCAAAGTTATCCTTTTCAAGACTAACTTCTACCCAAAATTAGGCTAAGTTATCCAAATCACACTATAAGGGCTTATCAATCCTTACTAGGTCTATAGAGGAAATCATCTTCAAGTATTTTTTCTAAGTCATCCCACACACTAAGGACATTTCATAATTACGCATATCGAAGTCAACATACTCTTAAGGTTAGCAAACATTGACACTTTATTTACTAGAGGAACTCAAGTGTTCTCATACTATTTATGAGATTACAAGTAGAACTATCCAAGGTTCTAAGCTATAGGTCACGCATCACACTTTACAAGTTTAATAGCCTATAAGAATCCACGAATCCCAAGAATTGCCATTTACCCATTTATCATCTAAGACCCCGCCCAATCTCACAAGATATCATAAATATACTACAATTTAGCTCAATCTAACTACAAGTAAGCCTAACCTACCTTGAGTCTAAGTAGCTCACGAACCAACAAGCTTTCCCTTCCCTTTTCTTAAAGCTTCTTCCACAAGCCAAGTTATCACCACAAAATCTAAGCATTAATACAACAATGACAATACCTATTATAGCACTATTGTGTCATCGGTCAAAAATGACACCAAAGCTCCAAGTGGGTTCCACCTTCGCAAAATGATTTTTTGAGACCAACCCATTGTCTAAGTATTATTAGGGAGCTATAACCCTTAAGAAATTTAAGTAAATTAATCACGATTGTGGCTACAATTGAGCCTCAACCCATTTGGGGTTTTGGGTCTAGAAATTAAGAAATTAACACCAAACTTGAAGGAATCTTACCTTAGATTTGTAGAAAAAATTGATTACACAAGTTATTCAAGCTCCAAATCAATCCACAAGACTCACTTTGAAGATTTTCACTCTATTAGGGTTTTTGAGCTCAAGAGAGAGGCACAAATGGCCAAAATTTCGAGCAAGACAGCATTTATATAGGCCCCGCCCAAGCCTCGAGTAGCGCGATCACCACCCTGCTTGGCTGCGATCGCGGCACACGCATTCTCACCTCACCTACCGTGATCGCGGTATCTTTCTCTATGTTGTTGCATATCTCATTCTCTATGTGGTTGCATATCTCATTTGACATTTCGGATCCATTAGCAAAGTAGAATTTTGCATTTAAGGTTATTTTACTAAAGTTTTCACTTGGTGGTCAATTGGAACCAACAAAGTCTTTAAAGTGGTTCTAAAATCAAACAAACCACCAAGTAACCAAACTATCGATTCCAGAAAGTCACACTTGACTTGGGGCAGCTATGTAGAAGCTCTATTGGCGAAAATAAGCAAGAATACAGACAATGACCTGAAGTATCACTACAACATCCACTACTAAGGAACTTTCATCCCCAAAAGTTAAAGACGAAGAAGATACCTGAAGTCTCAAATAAATAAGGATGATGGGCCCACATCTTATTCTCGATCTTCTAAATAGACTCCTCTACTGGGCGGTGCCTCCACCGAATCTTAACTATCGAAATCTCTCTAGAACGCAGTCGCCTCATATCACAGACAAAAATAAGCACGGGTTCCTTGATAAAGGTCAATTACTCGTCTAACTGGACCGAGTCCCATCTAAGCATATGAGAAGGATCCGGAATATACTTCTGCAACATAGAGACATGGAAGACTGGATGAACAATGGCAAAGTCTGAAGGTAAAGCCAAATCATAGGCCACCTCACCAACTACACAGAGAAACTTAAAAGGACCAATATAGTGAGGGCTAAGCTTACCCTTACTCCCAAATCTCATCTCACCTTTCATAGGTGAAACACGAAGGAACACACGATCACCAACTCTAAATCTCAAGGCACGGAGTCTATGATCGGCATAGACCTTCTGCCTACTCTAGGCTGCTCTCATCCTATCCTGAATCACCCCAACATGATCCAATGAGTCCTGAAGTAAATCGGTACCACAGGGTCTAACCTTAGAAATTTCAAACCATCCTATAAGAGAATGACATCTCCTACCATACAAAGCCTCATAAGGCACCATCTCAATACTTGAATGGTAACTGTTGTTTTAGGCGAACTCCTCCAGTGTTAAGTGTTGATCCCACTGTCCTCCAAAGTCCATAACACAAGCTTGGAGCATATCCTCAAGCACCTAAATAGTCCGCTCAGACTGAACATCCATCTTTGGATAAAAGGCTATACTTAAATCTACTCGATTACCTAACTGCTCCTGAAATGCTTTCCAAAACCACGAAGTAAATATAGAACCACGGTCTAATATACTAGACATAAGGACCCCATACAAATGAACTATCTCTCAAATATAAATTTGGGCTAATCTCTCAGCACTGAAGGTCATCTGAATAGGAATGAAATGTGCCGACTTGGTCAAACAATCCACAATAACCTAAATACCATCGTGACCACGTGAAGCATAAGGCAAACCACTAACGAAGTTCATAGAAACCCTTTCCCATTTCCATTTGGGAATGGGTAACCTCTGAGTCAAACCGCCTGGACACTGATGCTCGGCCTTAACCTGGTAGTAACATTGGCAACGAGCTACGAAGTATGCCACCAGTAACATCTCTCTTCATATCATCCCACCAGTAAAGCTGCCTCAAATCTATATACATCTTAGTCGTACAAAGATGAATGTAATATCTAGAGCTGTGAGCCTCATGCAGAATCGACTGAATCAAGTCAACAAGTTGGGGAACATAAATACGACCCTAAAATCTCAAGATACCCTCTGAATTACGGTGTGCCTCCCAGACTCACCACTCACCAACCAATCACAGAGAAGACACAACTTAATCCTCAAACCGATGATCGTAAATCTGCTCAAATAAGGAGGACCTCGCCTCTACATAAGCCAAAATCCTAGCAGGATCCAAAATATCGAGGCGAACCATCAAATTAGCTAAGGACTGAATGTCCCATGCCAAGGACCTCTGAGAAACTAATATACATACCAAAATACCCATACTCACCGCTTTGCGTCTCAAGGTATCAGCCACCACATTCGTATTACCCTAATGATACAAAATAGAAATATCATAGTCCTTCAGCAACTCCATCTACCTACGCTGGTGAGCATTAAGCTCTTTCTGGGTCATAAGATGTTGAAGACTATGGTGATCGGTGAAAATTTCATAAAGCACACCATACAAGTAATGCCTCTAAATCTTGAGCGCAAAAACTACCGCCGCCAACTCCAAATAATGAGTGGGGTAGTTGCGCCCATGCACCTTAAGCTGTCTAGAAGCATAGGCAATAACGCAACCCTACTACATAGAAACATATCTAAGACCAACACCAGATGCATCACAAAACACTGTGAATCCCTCACCCGCAATTGGAAGAACTAACACCGGGGTTGAAGTGAGACAATCCTTGAGCTTACCAAAGCTCAACTCACACTCTTCGGGCCATTGAAAAGAAAATTTCTTTTGGGTCAATCTAATCATGAGGCTGATATGGTAGCAAATCTATCAACAAAGTTCCTATAATAACCAATCAAACTAATAAAATTGTGAACCTCGATCGGAGACGTAGGCCTATCCCAATCATGAATCGCTAAAATCTTAGTCTGGTCTACCATAATACTCGTCTTAGACACCACGTATCCAAGAAATGACACCGACTCAATCCAAAACTCACACTTGGAGGACTTGGCAAAAAGCACATGCTCTTGCAAAACCTGGAGCACAATCCTCAAGTGTTGCGCATGCTCCTCACTATTCCCGAATACACTAGAATATCATCAATGAACACAATAATAAAAGAGTCTAGATAGGGTCTAAATACATGGTTCATCAAGTCCATAAACGTGGTTGGGGCATTAGTCATCCCAAAAGACATCACCAAAAACTCATAGTGACCATAACGAGTCCTAAAGGCTGTCTTTGAGATATCCTCAGCCCAAATCCTCAACTGATGATAACCGAACCTCAAATCTATTTTTGAAAATACCACTGCGCCTTGAAGTTGGTCGAACAAATCATCAATATGAGGCATAGGATAATGGTTCTTCACCGTCATCTTGTTAAGCTGCCTATAATCGATACACATCCATATTGAACCATCTTTCTTCTTTACAAACAAGACAGGGGTTCCCCACGAGGACACACTTGATCTAATAAAACTATTACCAAGGAGATCCTGGAGCTGAGAGTTTGGCTCCTTAAGCTCAGCAAGATCCATACAGTAAGGTGCCATAGAAATAGGTCGGGTGCCAGGCTCAAGGTCAATAAAAAACTCAATCTCACGGTCAGGAGGAATACCAGGAAAATCGGCAGAAAACACATAAAGAAACTCACACACAATAGGAACAAAGTCAAGCATCAAACTCTCTACATGGGTATCACATACATAAGTGAGATAAGACTCGCAACCCTTCGATATAAGCCGTCTGTCACAGACATATGAAATAATCCCCATGGCTCGTGGATAATCGCTCCCTGCCACACGACGGGGTACGTCGGGCATAGCTAAGGTGGCGGTCTTGGCAAAATAATCCATGAACGCATGATAGTAGAATAACCAATCCATGCCCAGAATCACATCAAAATCCAACAAATCCATAATAATAAGGTCAACATAAGTATCAACACCACTAACTGTCATAACACATTATCTGAATATTCAATCCACTACTAAAGAATTACCTACAGGTGTAGATACGTTCAATGGCATAGATAATAAATCACTAATCAAGTTCAACTATGGTGCATAATAAGCAGATATATAAAAATAAGTAGATCTAGGATCAAATAAAGCAAGAGCCAACTTGGGGCATACCAAAATCGCACCTGTAACTACAGCATTCAAAGTCTCAGCCTCAAGTCTAGCAGGTACTGCATACAACTGACCACGCTCACTGTCTGGCTGGGCACCTGACCGACCTTCTGTCCTGCCTTCTTGAATACCCCTCGAGCACCCTAGTAACCACCCCTACGACCCCATGAACCACCTTTACATGAAGGATGAACTGCCCTAATGGGAGTAGCTCCTTGGGTTGAAACAACCATCGCCCCACGACTAGGGAAATCTCTAGAGAAATAATCAGGAAGTCCGCAACTAAATAAGAATCACGAGCAAAACCAAAACTCACAGATCCGGCTGATCTGGCATAGCTACCACACCTAGCATAGCCTATAGATAAACCTCACAAGGACTGATCACCATCCTTACTAAGGCAACCACTAGCACTGAACTGACCTCCGTCGGTGGTCTGAAGAGCTGCCTGAACTAGTTGACTAGTCTGACTTTAAGGCTTAAAGAATGGACGTAGAGGATGTCCAGCATAAGGAATACCACCCCTAAATCGGGAACTACTACAGCTCCCACCAAATCTGCCTTGATACTTAGGCCTCTTATCATGCCCCTCATGATGTACGTTCTCCATCACTCTAGTATGGTCACCTTTTATCTGCATTTTCCCTCGTAGAGTGGCATCTTTTATAAGAAAAAACTTAGAAATTTCATCAAAGGTCCTACCCACAGTAACCAAACTCTGAGTAGCCATCCGAATAAGAAGTCCCATTCCTCTCACAAAGCAATAAACTCTCTCATACTTTGTATCCAAGATGGAAGTTGCATGTCTAGCCAACTCATGGAAATGAGCCTCATACTCAACGACTATCATAGAATCCTACTCCAATCTAGATAACTGATCTCTCAAATAATCTTTACAACTATATGGCATATACTTCTCCAAGAACATCTCGGAGAACTGAGCCCAAGAGAGAGGGGAAGATCCAACTGGACTAGAACTCAGAAAACTACTCTACCGATGCCGAGCAGACAAGTTCAACTGAAATATGGTGTAATATACACCACGGGTCTCAACAAGGACTAATCCATGAAGATTATCCTCATAAATAGTTAGAAACTCAAATGCAGCCTCTCCAGGAGAACTAGAAAACCTAGGTAGAGCCAACCTTAAGAATCTACCTAACATCTTCTGCTCCTTATCAGACGTAACAAGATCGGTCACAACTGGCTGAGCGGCTGTCATCTGAACAACTGCCAGAATAGGAGGGACCTCAAACCTAGGAGTTGCAGCTGTAGGCTGCACTCCTGTCCCAGTAGTATGTGAACCATCAACAATATCCAACAGCTAAAGTAAAGCATCTCTAAGCAAAAAAGAGCAGATGAATCCTGGTGGAGCCTGGGCTGGTCCCTAGCCCACCATTGGCTGAGGTAGAGGAGTCTATGTCTTGGGAGCAGGAATAGGGTTCTGGGGAGGTCCACCCTGATCCCTAACTGGGGACACATCACGAGTCTGGATCTTGGGACCCGCCTCTCATACAACTAAAGCACGAGTCCTGGGCATCGATGAAAGAGTAAAGTAAAAAAGAATATCCAACAAACTAACTCAGACTCTTAGCACAATATGATTGGAAGAAGTGAAAGAATCCAAAGAATGTTCCATAGACTCTCGAAGATAGGAAATAAACGTTAATATTCTGATTCGCATGATTTTATTAGACACTTGCTCTTGTATCAACAATATCGGTGAAACCTAGGCTCTGATACCAATATGTCATGACCTAATTTCTGAGTCATGATGGCACCTACTATAACCCACCAGTAGGTAAGCCAATAACGTAACCCAGAGCTAGGGCAATGGTTTACCTTGGTAGGAATGTCCAACATAGACCTTATATGAGAACACATCATAAGCAACAATATTCCACAACAATGACAATCGACATTCTAATACCAATCCCATGACTTGATAGTATTAGTACAAGAGCATCTAGATTAATAATAGGAATTTCAACTCAAAGTCTAAGTAGTCTTAAATAGTTTTATATAGTAATCTCGAATATAAAGATAGAATAAGGATAAAGGAAAGAAAAAAGGAGAATCGAACTCCAAAATCTCACCCTATCTCCTGATGATCAACACAGTGTAATCTCAACTCAACCGCAACAACTAGAACTTAGGTCTGCACCAAAAAGGTACAAAAGTGTAGTATGAGTACCAAAACATAGATACTCAGTAGGCATCATTGGCTGACTGAGCTAAATTATGATACAAAGATGATATAAAGTAAGACAATAACCTAAAGTCAAGGTATAGAATCGAACCGGCATCTACCTTAATATCACTGTATAAGATAACAAATCCACTAGAATAATAGTACGACATTCCATTAAAACATAAACCATAACGGTCCTATAATTACCATAATCATCACACCTACCAACATTAAAGTGTAAAGTAAAAGAACTTACCACGATGACCCATACCACCGGGAAGTACACCTAAGAACACAAAGCAAAGTACACCCAAGAACACAAAGCAAAGAACTCATCGCGGCATCTCATACCACCGGAAAGTACACTAAAAGATCAATTCATCAACATATCAAGGTTAGATTACCCAAACAAAACACTGAAGCCGCAGGTTTCACATTTCTGCCAAGGCCTGTTATCGAGGTTTACAATGATCATTGATGCCATAATTTTACACAACGAAACCAATATCACCGTAGCATAGTTATATAGGTATTTAATTTCTAACTCATTAAATAAACTCCATGTCTGGTAGTTTGCAAGTCTTATAGTTTTCAAGTCATCAAATAGAGAAGCTACAAATCACCAACACAATTGTTTATTTACCTATCCCAAAGTCGTTTTCTAGTTAGCATCCAAATTGTATAAATCATAAATTAAGACACCAACGACATTATATGCTAGATGTCAATTTAACTATTAATCATACAATGCTAAGTCTATTATCATTGTGCATGTAACAACCTTAAGGACTAGCCTCCATATTTTAACAAAATAAGGTCCACCAACTAGTTCACTAGGCTTCTAGCCCACAAGTCATAATAACCACTTATTAGTGACAACTAGTTATCACATAAACCACTTTACTAGGTGAAATTTCATAACATGACCATTTATCCAAGTCGAGTATATTTACTAGGGGAGTCTGTAGTTCAATACAAGATTACACATAGCAATTAGCCTTAACCCAATACTCGACAAAATCTACTGCTAGTTACTAATTAGAGTTAACAAGGGTAACACCTCTTAACTAGAAATTAGTGATAAAGAATGAATAATGACTCACTAAGGAAGACATCATATCTTATGTACACAAAAGGGTTTAGCCATACACAGCATAACCTCTCACAAATCCATGTATTTATATATTCTCACCACATATAACATCACCATAACATCTTTACCTCTTCCAAATTCATCGGGCATCATCATAGCATCAACATGTCCTCTGAATTCACCGGGCATCATCATAACATCAACATGTCCTCCGGATTCACTGGGCATTATCATATCATCAACATATCCTCTGAATTCACTGAGCATCATCATAACACTACTATATCCTCTGGATTCACCGGACATCATCACAACATTATTATATCATTTGGATTCACCAAGTATCATCATAACATCATTATATCCTCCGGATTCACCGGTCATCACCATAACATTATCACATCCTAAGAGTCAACAATATACACATACATATATAGTCAAATTAATAAACATGTACACAACCACGATAATAGAGTATAAGTGAAGTAAGGTAACACATACCTTCATACTTTAATATTAATCATCATCACATAATATAAGTAGGCGTATGAGCATGAGTATCATAAATGAGATACTCAATCATCATTTTTCCAAGGTTAACACATTTATTAGCAAGTCAATTATAAGTCAAGTATATGCTCTCTAGATGCCTCTTTTACTCCGACCTTTCACAATACTAACCCAAAAGGAAGTCATTCACATAAACATTAACCTAATCATTAGGATTGTTTCATGGCAAGAGTGGTAACATGATTAGAGGTTCAGTAGAAGAACTAATCAATAAGTGAAGCGATAGCACAACCATAGGTTCAATTCACCATGCATTTCCAAGGCTATCCATGTCATGACAATAAGATAATCAATCAAAATACACATTATCTAACCATCGACCACATGCATCAATCGAAAATCGGGTCTAACCATTATAATCTCAATAATGTAAATTAGACATTCAACAAGTATCTAGACCACTAAGGTGTTACATAGTTCAAGCTTAAGGCGGGTCAAGTTCCACTCCTAAATCCCAATAATCGCAAAGTTCTCATTTTCAAGACCAACTTCTACCCCAAATTAGGCTAGGTTATTTAAATCATACCATAAGGGCTTATCAATCCTTACTAGGTCTAAAAGGTAAATCATCTTCAAGTATTCTTTCTAAGTCATCCCACACACTAAGGTCATCCCACACACTAAGGACATTTCATAACAATGCATATCGAAGTAAACATACTCTTGAGGTTAGCAAACAATGACACTTTATCTACTAGAGAAACTCAAGTGTTCTCATACTATTTATGAGACTACAAGTAGAGCTATCCAACGTTCTATGTTATAGGTCAAGCGTCACACTTTATGAGTTTAATAGCCTATGAGAATCCACTAATCCCAAGCATTACTATTTAACCATTTATCATCTAAGACCCTGCCCAATCTCATAAGATATCATAAATATACTACAATTTAGCTCAGTCTAACTACAAGTAAGCCTAACCTACCTTGAGTCTAAGTAGATCACAAACCAACAAGTTTTGCCTTCCCTTTTCTTGAAGCTTCTTCCACAAGCCAAGCTATCATAGCACAATCTAAGCATTAATACAAGAATGACAATACCCATTATGGCACCATTATGTCATGGGTTCAAAATGACACCAAACCTCCAAGTGGGTCCCACCTTCAGAAAATAAGTTTTCAAGACCAACCCATTGTCCAAATATCATTAGGGAGCTATAACCCTCAAGAAATTTGAGTAAATCAATCACAATTGTGGCTACAATTGAGCCTCAATCCATTTGAGGTTTTGGGTCTAGAAATCAAGAAATTAACACCAAACTGGAAGGAATCTTACCTTAGATTTGTAGAAAAATTCGATTGCACATGTTTTTCAAGCTCCTAATCAACCCATAAGACTCACTTTTAAGATTTTTCACTCGATTACGATTTTGAGCTCAAGAGGGAGGCACAAATGGCTAAAATTTTAGGCAAGACGGCATTTATATAGGCCCTACCTAGGCCTCGGGTAGCGCAATCATGCACCCTTTTTGGTCGCGATTGCGTCTCACGCATCTACACCTCACTCACTGTGATCTCTCTCTATGCTAGGCAATGGCTGAAGCTTGGAACTTGGTTCCGGGCTTCGGCTAATGCCTCGAGATGCATTCAGAGTTTGATTCAAGAAAATAAGATATGTAACCTCATAGATTTTGACGTTTCAAACACGTTGGCAAAGTTGAATTTTGTATTTAAGGTTGTTTTACTAAAGTTTTTGCTTGATGGTCAATTAGAACCAACGAAGACTTCAAAGTGGTTCTAAAACTAAACAAACCGCTAGATAACCGGACTATCAGTTCTAGCAAGTCACAATTGACTTGGGGCAGCAATGAAGAATCTCTATTAGCGAAAGTAAGCAATAATACGGACAATGACCTAAAGGGTCATTACAATCAGGCAACTTCAATCATATTTTTCACTGTCAATCTCGGTTCTTATAGGTGTATTTACATAACCTTGAGCTGGCACTGTTGCTACCATCTTCAATGCTGAGAAGATGATGTTGAACCCAATCTCTTTCTTCTCCACCATTTTAGTAACAAGCCCCATTTCAAAAAGAATCTCATTTAAGAATGTTAAGTTCCTATCTACTCTCTTTTTCAATTAACAAGCTCGCCATCAGATCTTTGGAGCTCAGTTACTACTTGTTTATATGTTTGAATTATTGTTATCTGTACTATTCCCCATCTTAATCCTTACCACTACTAATTTGAAGCTGAATTTGACATTAGGCTGACCCCTTTACAATTTTTCTTCCAGTTTCCTTAATTGATGAATTGAATTTCTCCTAAAACTAATACCACAATCTATTCTCCGAAATTAGTAGGTTAAATAGTAAAATAGTCTAGCCCTAATTCTTTGCTATGTCACAGGTAACACTTGAAGAGACAACTGAATACATACCCTTTTTCATTTACTTAGAGCATGCCGATCTTGATTTGGTATTTGATTACACCTCAATGTTCTCACTAGGTGATAATACTCAAACCAAATTACAAATAGTTCTAATCTTTTGTTTTTAGTGAATGTAAGTAGTGTTATAGCTGTCTAGCAAGGTGTCTGCAATATTTTAATTCTCTGAATAGTTAAATATCTACTTGTTGTCTATGAATTTGTGGCATTCTAATTTTATCTAGATAAAATATTTGTCTTTCTTTGATTGAAATATAGTGAACCTATTTTATTAGGAAATTTCTTGTAAAAAAGATAAGTTAGTGAAAAAATCAGCAAGAGCATTTCCTTCCCGAAAGGAATGTTGTACTCTTATTGTCAAGTTACTCCTAATTCTATTTATTTGTTGAACTTCCATTGCCACACTCCAAGGAGGTTTTCATATGCCTTCGAGTATTTGAATCATTTTTTGAGAATCAGATTCTACTATAATAGGTTCAATCTTAAATTTTTGGCAAAACCCCAAACATTCTTTTATAACTCTTGCCTCAGCCACCAAATTAGTAGAATTCAAAATTTTGATTCCTTTAGCAATCACAAAAGACCTTGAATGATCCCTAATGTAAAAAGTTACTGAACTAGGTCCAAGGTTGCCTTTGGAGGCACCATCAGTGTTTTTCTTAAATCGGTGAATTGGAGGGGGTTCCACTTGACAATTTTGAACCTTTAAGAGGGAATATATCCCTTTAAAGACATCACCATGTCAGACCAATTGTTATATTCTTTATTATCCTTAAATATGCATCTAACAAACCTGCTCAGAGTGTCATTGATGTCCCTAATCATCTTGTTATTTATATACTTTCCATCATGGAAAACAGGATTTTTTTTCTTCCAAATAAACCAAAGTAGTATCAAAGGTACTACTTGAGCAATTACTCTCCATCTCTGATTACCTTGAATGTTCCATCACCTTCTGATATTGGGTTTCAGAAACCAGTTTGTCTTATCCAAGCATCTTTTGAATAATGCTCCAAACTACTCTTGCAACCTCTTCATTAAAAAATTAGTGCTTAATGATCTCTCTTTTTGAATTAGTACAACACATACAGTCTGAAGATTTATTGACATTTCAAGAATTAATCAAGTGAGAGACTGCTACCTTCCTAGCCAAACTCTCCAAGCCAAGAAAGAGATTTTAAAAGGCAAACCTATACACCAAAACTTTGCTCAAGTCCTTATTAATATCCTCATTTGATTTACACAATTCCTATGCACTTTCACAGAGAAGATACTATTCCTATTTAAGGTCCACCATGGATAATCTCCTTCATTAAGCAACTTTATTATACTCATATTATTCTTGATATGGTCCAGTACATACCCAGGAACTCTTACCTGTATTTCTGAATAGTTTTAGTCATTGGGAGTTAAAAATTCCTCAATTTTTTAATTTCATGACAAGTCTGAGTATCATTGTGATGTTTGAAAAGTTGATCAAGATTGGTCCAGTTATCAAACCAAATGCTTGAGGTTCCCCCTTTAGGTTCCTACCACAGAAATTGTTCTACTAATTCTCTAGCTTGCAACATATACTTTCAAACTTGGGAGCCACCATTCCACGCAACCAGGGAAGGAATATGTTTTTTGCAGTATTTATTCCACAAAAAATTATACCACAAATTGTTTTGCGTCATGAACTTTCACCACAATGTAGCATGCATGGCTTTAGAGACATCAAACATAGATCTGAAATCTAGGCCCCTTTCTTTCTTATGAATGCATACTTTACTCCGGTTGACCAGTGCTTAGACCTTTTAGTATCTTTATTACTCCAAAAGAACTTAACAAAAATCTTGTGAAGTCTGTTTAACACATACTTTGGAGGAACAATTGCAGAAAGAATGTAAATGGGAACACTTTGCGAAACACTAGTAATTAGTACCTCCTTTCCTTTATGTGATAACATTTTGTCCTTCCATGCTTGAAGTTTTCCTTTTACTTCCTCTAGAAGCTCTGCATAATCTTTTTTCCTCTTCTTCTTGTGAGTGATTCGGCATCCGAAATATTTAATTGGAAAATTACTCCTACTCATGCCGGTAACATGTCCCACCAATGTGTCTGTTGCTGCAGCAGTATTCTAATGAATATAATTAAAAAAAAAAATTATTCAGCCTTGATTGCACCTTCTAATCCTGCAAAATGGTCATAATTTTTTCCAAAGAATAAACATTAATGAAAGAAAAAAATTATTGTATCATCTGCATATGCTAAGTGATTTAATTTTTCACTCCATTTTGGCACCCCAAATCCCATAAATTGACTATCTCAAACAGAGAGTTTGACTCTTGTGAGAACCTCTGCAGAGAGAATGAGTAAAGCTAGAGATAAAGAATCTACTTATTTCACCCCTCCAGTTGAGTGGAAAAGGCCATGAGATTGCCCATTTTAAAAAGTTTTAACGAAGAGTTTTTTTTTTTTTCATTTTTTTAATGTAACATTCAAGAGCATACCATTTGTTTTCCTTTCTTTCAATTGCTTTATTTTGCTCTTCCTTCACATTAATTCTTAACCTATTTTCAATCCATCGTGTTTACGGAAAAATAACTATTTAATATAAAAAATTGTTTTTTGAATTTAGAAGTAGAGCCATAATAATATATTGGCCAAGAAATGAATTTCGTATGTACGATAGAGCTCTTCCTTTACCATTTCTTTCTTTTCTTTCAATTGCGTTGTTTTGCTCTTCCTTCATATTAATTCATAACATATTTTTAGTTCATCGTATTACGGAAAAATATCTATTTAATATAAGAAATTGTTTTCTGAATTTAGAAGTAGACCCATAATAATGTATTGGCCAACAAACGAATTTGATATGTACTATATGCGCGCCTGCGTGTACACACATATAGACAGACTTAGAAAACATACATAAAATGATATTTTAATATAATTATAAATAGAAAAGTTTAAAATACACTTATGATTTGAAACTATATGTTATCTTTTTATTAAATTGGTATAAATTATAGAAATACTTATTAATTGTTTATCATTCTACATGAGAAAATACTCAAAAATAAATATTATGTTGTGGTAATAATTTTTTTGTTATCGATTAAGACAAGTTACACGTTGAACTTAATGTAACAGTGAGATGCTCTTTTTAATTCTAATTTCTACTTGTGAACAATAATAAATTAAAAATATTTGTAAGAAAATAAGACATAATAGCTCTCGATGATTATATAAGTCAATTCGATGTAACAAATGAAGTATCTTCTCTCCCATGTCATTATTCGACAGTAAAAAAGACAATAAAATTTAGATCCTGAATATTTTACAAAAGTAAAAAAAAATTAATGTTCCAATAATTAATACCAATAATACTTGTAAAGTATTTCTACATTAAATTACTTTAGTCATGCTAAAGTTTTGGTTGGGACAAATAAAATATTAGGAAAACTGCTACTCAATATTTTTGTGAATAATTTTTTTAATTTATTTTTATTAATCAAAAAAATTGTAGCAGAAACTTAAATTTTCCTTACATGAAGTTGATATAAAATTTATGGTGCTGA
Source organism: Capsicum pubescens (assembly GCA_030864215.1). NCBI lineage: Eukaryota > Viridiplantae > Streptophyta > Magnoliopsida > Solanales > Solanaceae > Capsicum > Capsicum pubescens. The sequence continues at coordinate 314,328,198 of CM061548.1, read as the reverse complement.
AACTCTTTGCGGAGAACGTGGAGACGATGACGGTGACGTTAAAAAGACAAGATAAGACAACTCAATGAGGTGATTTTTGAGTTATCCAACAAAACTTTTTACCCCCTTAGTATTTACTTATTTATTTTGGTCAGAAAATTACTTTAAAATCAAAAAAAATCTTAAAACAGATTGGTCATATGTTGCAACAGATATCTACATCTGTTTGAAAAGTTCCAACAAATCAGTCATCTATCACAATAGATGGCAACATCTATTTGTTAATTTCCAACAAATATTCATATGTTGCAATAGATGTCATTATCTATTTGATAATTTCCAACAGATAAGTCAATTGTTGTAATATATGACATTATCTGTTAGATAATGACCAACAGATATGTTATCTGTTGTAATAGGTTAAACATCTATTTTAATAGATGAGTATAATTGTATGAAATTTTCAATAGATGTGTCATCCGTTGCAACAGGTTAGTAGTTAGTCCTCTATTTATTCATATCAAGCCATTATTTGACATATTATTAAATTGATGTAGTTATAATTAGGGATGATTTGATAGGTTCAACTACAGTTTCAATTGAGTTGTTGAAATTGCATATTGTTGGTATTGCGTTAGTGCTGACCTGAGTCATAATGATTCATATTAAATTATTATTTGAAATATCTAAATTGATTTAGCTAGAATTAGGGATGGGTTGATAGGGTCAACTACAATTTTAATTGAGTTATTGCAATTGCATGATGTTAGTATTGCGTTTGTCCTAACCTGAGTCATCGACTGATCAATTTGAGTTGAAACGATTCATATTAAATTATTATTTGAAATATCTAAATTGATTTAGCTATAATTAGGGATGTATTGATAAGTTCAACTACAATTTCACTTGATTTAGCTAGAATTATGGACGGTTTGATAGGGTAAACTATAATTTCAATTGAGTCATTGCAATTACATGATGTTGGTATTGCGTTCGTCCTGACCTTAGTCATCAACTGATCAATTTGAGTTGAAATAATTCATATTAAATTATTATTTGAACTATCTAAATTGATTTATCTAGAATTAGGGATGGGTTGATAGGTTCAACTACAATTTTAATTGAGTCATTGTAATTGCATGTTATTGGTATTGCATTCGTCCTGACCTGAGTCGTCGACTGATCAATTTGAGTTGAAATGATTCATATTAAATTATTATTTAAAATATCTAAATTTATTTATCTAGAATTAGGGATGGGTTGATAGGGTCAACTACAATTTTAATTGAGTCGTTGCAATTGCATAATATTGGTATTGCGTTCGTCCTGACATGAGTCGTCAACTAGTCTATTTGAGTTGAAACGATTCATATTAATTTATTATTTGAAATATCTAAATTAATCGATCTAGAATTAGGTATGGGTTGATAGGGTCAACTACAGTTTCAATTGAGTCGTTGCAATTGCATATTGTTGGTATTGTGTTCGTGACCTGAGTCGTCGGCTGGTCAATTTGAGTTGAAATGATTCATATTAAATTATTATTTGAAATAGAGAAAATGGTCAAATACCCCCCCCCCCCCCAACCTTTACCCCAAATCCCAACTACACACTTATACTTTGAGAAGGTCCTATGACCCCCCTGAACTATTTTAAAATGAAATTATTACCCCTCCAATGCTGACATGGCAAGAGAGTGTGTTTCACTCTCTTTAAAGAGAGTGAGAACAAAAATATTTTATTAAAAATTTATTTTTAATATTTCTTTAAATAAATATATATAATTTTAATTATTATTTTTCTTTCTTCTTCTTCTTCTTCTTCTTCATTTCTTCTTCTTCCGTTCTTCTTCTTCTCCAATTCTTCTTCTTCTTCAATGGCATCCAAGAATGGCAATTAATTTTTTTCTTCTTCTTCTTCTTCTTCTTCAATGGCATCCAAGAACCCATCAATGGCAATTAAATTTTTTTTTTGCTTCTTCTTCTTCTTCTTCAATGGCATCCAAGAACCCATCAATGGCAATTAATTTTTTTCTTCTTCTTCAATTCTTCTTCTTCAATGGCATTAAAGAACCCATCAATGGCAATTAAATTTTCTTCTTCTTCTTCAATGGCATCCAAGAACCCATCAATGGTAATTAATTTTTTTGTTCTTCTTCAATGGCATCCAAGAACCCATCAATGGCAATTAATTTTTTTTCTTCTTCTTCTTCAATGGCATCGAAGAACTCATCAATGACATTTCTTTTTCTTCTTCTTCTTCTTCAATGGCATCCAAGAACTCGAATTACGTGAAAATGTTGAATCAATTCATATTGGAAAATAAAGTCACCAAAATTTTGAATTTTCCGGTGCCATCACTGTCGCGACGCCATTTTGTGAAAATCGAATATTTTTTGGACATTAATTGTTAATTTGATTTTTATAAGATTACATATCGTGTGAATTCCACATGATTCATTATGCCAATGAAGAAGAAGAAGAAGAAGAAGAAGAAGAAGAAGAAGTGATGATGATGATGATGATGATGATGACGTGGCATGACGTGAAATTAATTTTTTATAGTAAAAAAATGATATATGACGTGGAATTATATGGCATGACACGTGGAAGCACGTGTAGACCACAAATCAAAATAAAATCTGGGTATGAGTTTTTAGAGGGGTATATATTCCACTTTAAAATAGTTCGGAGGGGTAATAATTTTATTTTAAAATAGTTCAGGGGGGTCATAGGATCCTCTCAAAGTATAAGTGTGTAGTTGGAATTTGGGGTTAAGGTTGTGGGGGTATTTGACCATTTTCTCTTTGAAATATCTAAATTGCTTTAGCTAGAATTAGGGATGGGTTGATAGGGTCAACTATAATTTTAATTGAGTCGTTTCAATTGCATGTTGTTGGTATTGCGTTTGTCCTGACCTGAGTCATCGACTGATCAATTTGAGTTGAAATGATTCATATCAAGCCATTATTTGAAATATTATTAAATTCATTAATATTCCAAATGAACTTAATACAATTTATTATGATGAAACAATTGAAGTTTATCTCTTTAAAAAATTTAATTAAGATCAATTCAAACCAAATTAACAGTTTCAAAACTTTTCATTCTCTTGGAAAAAATATTTCATCATTTTAAATCTCAAGTTCTTGCTCTTTTATTTCTCTCTCAACAATACAAACAAAACTACTCAATATATTATCAACCCTTCACAACAGATCAATTTTCTTCCCATTTTCCACTACGTAGTTGTTATTTTTTACTTCATTCTTGCTTGTATTCATCATTTTTTATCTTTACAGGTAATAGAGTTCGAGAAGAGTTCTATATTTATTCTTTTTTATAAAAATTAGGGTTTTTTAGTTAATGAAGAAAAAGAATACTTTTAGTTGTATTATCTTAGAGAATGTTCACAATTTTGAGTTTTGATGATAAAAATATAGGAAGAACTTGAGAAAACCCTAGTTTTTGTCGTAGTATTCTATTGACTATTGTGGTATTGTTGGATAGTGTTGGTGTTGTTGGTGTTGTTGTTGGTGGTGGTGGTGGTGGTGGCGGCGGTATTGGTGGTGGTGGTGGTATTGGTAGAATTGGTGGTGGTTTTGGTGATGGTGGTGGTATTAGTGGCATTGGTGATGGTGGTGGTGGTTGTGGTGGTGGTGGCATTGGTGTTGGTGGTCCATCTTTTGCAATAGGTGGAACATCTGTTGGGAGATATTAACATAGGTCTTCAAATAGATTCCCCATCTGTTGCAACAAATGTTTCAGTTGTTGGTATAAGACAAACCAGTAACAAGACTGTTTTGATCTCATCCATCAGGTTGTTTATCTGTTGCAACAGGTTATGCATCTGTCGCAACAGATGATTCGTCTGTTCCAATTGATGGGTTATCGGTTGAAATATTTTTTTATAATGTGGCGCAAAAATTTTTAAAAAAATTTGTCTTAAATTTTTTTAAAAATTATGCAGACATCAATTGTAATGTATTTTTGTTTTTCAGTTGTTTGTAGTTAAAATATATCTCCCAAAAGAAAAGAAATTGAAAGTGGATCAACTTTTGATCACCTAACAAAAAAGGCTAAATTAGAGATGGATTCGGAGGAACTTTCTGAACAATCTCAGTTAGGAAAAAGTGAAGTTGAGAAAATTTATTGTCACACCCATTTTTCGCCACGAGGAGATCTAAGTCAAAGGGTTTTCCAATTTAAAGTGACGGTTTTGAATAGGGATTATTTTATTTTACAGAGTCGCCACTTGGAATTGAGTTATGGTGTTCCAAGTCACCTTATTGAATCCCTAATCAAAAGAAAATGACTCTTTGTTGGTCTGCGAAAACAGAAGACCGGGAAGGGAATTCTGTTGACCGAGGGGAAGGTGTGAGGCACCCTTCGAGTCCCGTGGTTCAAGAACGGTCGCTTTTATCAACTTATACTTAACTTAAACTATTCTAGATAAATTGTGTTTGTAGACCTGGATTCACTCAAATTTCTTATACCAATAATATCTGTCAATATCTTTTATATTAAATTAGTGAAAGTTATTTTTCAAACAATCTTTTCCAAGGTGCATTATTGCATTCTTAAATTATTTTTAAACGTCTGAGGAAGATACGTACATTGCATTCTTAATTGAGACAAACATTTTAAGCACGCCTAAAGCTCATCTAGCGTAAAAAGCATTTACTCGTCTCAATCTTATAAATTCAAGACAATTTTATCTTATCTATTTGTATTCTCTATTTTTACTCCCACTTTATCTCTTTTCTTTTTATTTTATAAATTATGTCTAACATATATAGAGAGAGACTAAAGTATATTAATTAAAAGCAAAATAACATAATCACATGATAAAGTTAATTAATAAAGTTATATTTAACAAAATTATCATAACGAAATTAACAACAACAATAAAAAAATAAAATAAAATATGATCACGTGTTACATTTAACAAAATTATCATAACTAAATCAACATGAAAATATATTTATATATATATAATCATGCAAGTTTTTTTTTATTTCTTAAAACTGTTTCACTAAATGTAACCAAAGTATTTTTCGCAGGAAAATATCCAAAAGCAAAAATGTAGGTTGTAATGTATTTCTGGCTTTTAAAACTAAATTCCTAGTAGTTTTTAAGAAACAAAGTTACAAATCTCAACTTGAAAATTGAAAGATAATAAGTATTTCAAATTATTTATTTCTTTATCTCATTTTATCATATCTATCACTTGTTGGTATCTCATCAAATGGCCAAATAGATAACCATGACTCATCTCTTACCTTTTTTTTTAATTAATTTTATTCGTATCTCTTTCACTTAAATTCACATTAATAAATTACTAAACTAATTCACGTTTTAAAGCTTTTGTTCAAACCGTATCAAAGTATGCCCAACATTGATTATTTTTAACACTAAATCAATGAAATAATAAGAGAGCACGTATAAACTTGATCAACCAGATTAATTTAAACTTACTAGTAAATATTAATTTAAAAATCTAATAAGCAAAGCATATGTAAGCCTAAAAAAACGTACAATATTATAGCATGCATTATCAATTTCTAGTTTGAGAATTTTCACATCTTCGTACAAATATATAAGACTTCGACAACTTAATTGTATAACTTGAAGTAACAAAAAAAATCCCATTATTAATCAACCATACATATAAATAATATACAAAATTATTTAAACAACTTTATTCCTGATTTGGCTCTCAATACAACTTATAAAATAAATAGTATTAGATCGAACAAGAACCCGTATGATAGAATAGCTAAAGTAGAAACAAGGATGCCTTCACCGAAAACTCAACGGAGATCTGAAACTCGATTTGCCACTCTTGCTTTTCTTTGTTTTCTTTTCTGATTTTTACTCTATTTTCTCTCTGGTTTTTTTATTTGTTTCTTTCTGATCAATGTATGTAGTCTCTCTCTCTTTTTTTTTTCTCAGTCTCTGATAGTGTACATCCGTGTTTTGTCTGGGGGTTGGGAATTTATATGCTTATGGGGAGAGAGGTTGAGAGAAATTGGATACAGATAGGGTAGGGTAGTTAGATTAGGATAATTATTCAATTTCTCTCTCTTTTTTTAAATAAATAAATAAATAATAATAATAATAATAAAAGAATAATAATTAATAAATTTTTATATTTAAAAATATAATAAAAGTTTATAAATAGTCTAAAATAAATATAATTAAGAATAATAAAATTACTAGTCTATTTATTAAAATTAAAAGAAACATATATATTTTTTTTGAATTTTTGTATTATATAAAATAATAATAAAATAAAATAAAAATATATAAAAAATGTAAATTTATTTATTAGTATTATTTTTTATTTATTTTCAACTAAAATTTATCAAAATAAAATAAAAGCTAAGATAAATATTGGACAATATATATATATATATATATTAAACTTGGAGAGGGTCAAAAATCGCATGTCTACATTTTTTCCCTCTTTGTGTGAAATCTCAAAGAGTTTTCATACAAAGAAGTAGACAAGAGATGATTTTTGATCCTCTGATTATTCAAAAAGTGAGGAAAAAAAAAAGAAAAAGAAAAAAAAAAAAAAAGATGTGATCGAGTTTTGATTTTGGACCGCCTACATATCTCGAATTTTAAGGGAATCAGGTCACATTTAGTTCAAATGGAGTAAAATGATGTGGCAGTGAGTTAGAGATCGAGTCAGGTTCCGTCGAGTTTCCGGTTCACGACATTCTGCTTTTACATTGAAATGAATAACAAAAAATAAAATGAAGATACAAGTGAAAGATCCTATCTATACTACTTTTCTGAAATCTTGATTTGAATCTTCATGACTTCTCAAATGGTGAGATAGTCGCTATTCTGAGTTGAACTTGAAACACGAAATGTTCCTTCTCGTTGGCTTTTGGCATTAGAGAGGAACTTGATAATTGATTTATTCTTTAAATTTTCCTCTGACTTGAACTTGACAATCTTCACCCTATTCTTCAGGCGGGCTCCTGAACTTACAATTGATAATGTTCACCCTATTCTTCAAGCGGGCTCCTGGACTTACAACATTTTACTCTGTTCTTTAGGCGGGCTCCTGACTTGTTACTTCTTCGCCCTGTTCTTCAGACGGGTTCCTGGAGTTACTTTTTCTTCACTCTATTCTTCCGGCGGTCTCCTGGACTTTCGTTTTCTTCACCCTGTTCTTCAGGCGGGTTCCTGGACTTTCTTTTTCTGATTTTTCAAATGTGTTCCTGAACTCAAAATAAAAGGTGACACAAAAAAATAACATCCCATTCTTCATAAAGGCTCTGTCCCATTCTTCAGGAGGATCCTGAGCATAAAATAGATTCTCATTCTTCACGAGGGCCCTGTCCCATTCTTCAGGAGGGTCCTGAGCATAAAATAAATTTCCATTCTTCAGGAGGGTCCTGAGCATAAAATAGATTCCCATTATTCAGGAGGGTCCTGTCCCATTCTTCAGGAGGGTCCTGAGCATAAAATAAATTTCCATTCTTCAGGAGGGTCCTGAGCATAAAATAAATTCTCATTCTTCAGGAGGGTCCTTTCTCATTCTTCAGGAGGGTCCTGAGTACCAAATAAATTCCCATTCTTTAGGAGGGTCCCGAGCATAAAATAAATTTCCATTATTCAGGAGGGTCCAGTTCCATTATTCAGGAGGGTCCTAAGCAAAAAGTAAATTCTTATTCTTCAGGAGGGTCCTGTCCCATTCTCCAGGAGGGTCCTGAGTACAAAATAATTTCCCATTCTTTAGGAGGGTCCTGTCCCATTCTTCAGGAGGATCATGAGCATAAAATAAATTCTCATTCTTCAGGAGGGTCTTGTCCCATTCTTCAGGAGGGTCCTGAGTACAAAATAAATTCCCATTCTTCAAGCGGGTCCTGTCTCATTCTTCAGCACGGTCCTGAGCATAAAATAAATTCTCATTCTTCAGGAGGGTCCTATCCCATTATTCAGGAGGGTCCTAAGCAAAAAGTAAATTCTCATTCTTCAGGAGGGCCCTGTCCCATTCTTCAGGAGGGTCCTGAGTATAAAATAAATTCACATTCTTCAAGAGGGTCATGTCCCATTCTTCAGGAGGGTCCTAAGTACAAAATAAATTCCCATTCTTCAGGAGGTTCCTGTCTCATTCTTCAGGAGGGTCCTGAGTATAAAATAAATTCCCATTCTTCAGGAGGTTCATGTCCCATTCTTCAGGAGGGTCCTGAGCAAAAAGTAAATTCCCATTCTTCAGGAAGGTCCTGTCCCATTCTTCAGGAGGGTCCTTTCCCATTCTTCAAGAGAGTCCTGAGAATAAAATAAATTGTCATTCTTCAGGAGGTTCCTGTCCCATTATTCAGGAGGGTCCTGAGCAAAAAGTAAATTCCCATTCTTCAGGAGGGTCTTGTCCCATTCTTCAGGAGGGTTCTGACTATAAAAGAAATTCCCATTCTTCAGGAGGGTCCTGTCCCATTCTTCAGGAGGGTCCTGAGCATAAAATAAATTCTCATTCTTCAGGAGGGTCTTATCCCATTCTTTAGGAGGGTCCTGAGTACAAAATAAATTCCCATTCTTCAGGAGGGTCCTAAACATAAAATAAATTCCAATTCTTCAGGAGGTTCCTGTCCCATTATTCAGGAGGGTCCTAAGCAAAAAGTAAATTCCCATTCTTCAGGAGGGTCATGTCCTATTCTTCAGGAGGGTCCTGAGTACAAAATAAATTTCCATTCTTCAGGAAGGTCCTGTCCCATTCTTCAGGAGGGTCCTATCCCATTCTTTAGGAGAGTCCTGAGCATAAAATCAATTCTCATTCTTCAGGAGAGTCCTGTCTTATTCTTCAGGAAGGTCCTGAGCAAAAAGTAAATTTCCATTCTTCAGGAGGGTCCTGTCCCATTCTTCAGGAGGGTCCTAAGTACAAAATAAATTCTCATTATTCAGGAGCGTCCTGTCCCATTCTTCAGGAGGGTCCTGAGCATAAAATAAATTTCCATTCTTCAGGAGGGTCCTATCCCATTCTTCATGAGGGTCCTGAGTATAAAATAAGTCCAGTACACGAACAAAATTTTGCTCCAGTTTGCATTAGTAAATTTTGAGAGTGTCATCAGATCACAACTTTTGAAAAGTACAGCAAAGAGCGTGAATCAAAAACCTGCTAAATAAATGCATCTCATCAGAGTAAAATTGATGACCAAAATTAGGAAGTGTGTCTCCTAAGAGTTAAATTGAAGGACTCGACTAGAAAGTGCATCTTCTAGGAGTGATGGTTCAAGTTAAGAAGTTCTTCCCCTAACAAATGAAAACTGACTTATTCAGACTAGGAAGTGCGTCTCCTATGGGTTAAATGAAATGATTCGACTAGAAAGTGCGTCTTCTAGGAGTGAAGGTTCAAGCTAGAAAGTGTTTCACCTAACAAATGAAAACTGACTTATTCAAACTAGGAAGTGCGTCTCCTAAGAGTTGAATGAAATGACTCAACTAGAATGTGCATCTTCTAGGAGTGATGGTTCAAGTTAGGAAGTGCATCACCGAACAAATGAATCTTGAATTATCCGGACTAGGAAGTGCGTCTCCTAGGGGTTAAAATGATAAGTTTTTACCATTATTGATTACAAAAACTGTGTAACAGTACTGCCTCTTGCATTTACAAAAGTGAGAAATTGCAGCTTTTAATAGTTAAGCTTTGAAACCTTTGATATGAAGGTAACACATGTTTTTGTTTCATATAAAGAAAACTTTTTAATTTAAAAATACGGTGGTTGATTTGTGGCATTTGGCTATTGAGACGATCTCTTTCACTTGTCATGCCCAGTTCCATTGCAAATCATTGATAGGTATTGTTGACTTGTTGTAGTATTGACCCCAAATTCTGACTACTAAAATATTTTGACTCAAATCATATTTATCTTGCATGATGCCTCGGGATTCAGCCTCAAATACACCTTTTATTCTTTTATGAGTCCAAAAACTGTCGGATGACAAGCATTCTCGAGTACTTTACTTTATTTTTGAAACATGTTATCTTTGTGTGTTGGTCTTTTGTCTTGCTTTGCACAACTAAAGGAGTTGGTAGCAAGTTTTGAAGTCCTTCCTCACTTATCTTGACAAAATTTTGACTCAAAAATACATGAAAGATGACGATAGTGATTTTCTTTTGACCACAAAAATCAAAATAAAAAATAAAAATAAAAATAAAAATAACAAAAAGAATAGGAAAGGACAATAGGCATCTCTTCTTTAAAAAAATTGTCAAAAAGAAAATTTTATCTGGGTATGGCAGCTGATTCTAGTGATTATGATATGCATTTTGAATTAAACAATCTGATCTATCCAAACTAATCACTATCACTTTTTGCCCACTTATTGAATTTGAAAGGGAGCCATTCTTGAACTTGTTCCCTCTGGATTATAATCCTCCTTAGGCTAGTGACACCTCGATGGGTTTTCGCCAACAAGCCGCTCTCATTTTCTTTTCTTTTTCAACTCATTGTCGTCTTATGGTGCCCATGAAGACTTTTACCAATAAGACTCTCATTTTTATTGATCTCACAACTCACGGTCGCCTTATGATGCCCAAAAGAGTTTTCACCAATAAGACTCTCTCATTTTCATTTTTTTTTTAGAAAATAACACTCAAAATATGAAATATCATGCACCCATAACATATTTAGCCTTGACATTCTCAAAGATTGATCTGAAGGTCTTTCTTTGGTTGTAACTTGGCTTTTGGAATGGGATAGAAATAAAGGTCGGCATGGGGCTCAAAATTTACACAACATTGGGTAAAGTATACAACTTTTGGAATTGACTCTTTTAAGGAAATAAACTTTTGCCCCAGTGTTATTTCATTCGAGTAACCTGAATTTTCTTTTGGTTAGACCGAACCCCAGAGTAGGGCTGCCTACCTATCTTGTCATAGCAAGAATCAGGTCAAACGTAGTTCAGACAAGTCATTCTCTTATTCTCTTTTTTTTTCTTTTCTTTGATTCTTCTCTTTTTGAGAAAAAAAATTTCAAGTCCATTTCTTTTCTTGACATTTTTTTTCTGAGTTCATTTTCTTCTTGACACATTTTTTTCACTTCATTTTTTCTTGACATTTTTCTAACTCCATTTTTCTTGACACCTTCTTTTTTATTTTTTTTCAAACTCTATTTTGATTCCAAAAGAGGGGTATGAAATAAAATAAAATAAAAATAAAGCTCAAAAGGGATAACAAAGGATGACACAACATTTGGATAGCAGAATGAAATGCCTTCATCATATCAATTCTTAAAAATGCAAGCACTTAACATGCAATCTGTGAGTGAACATAAAGATCATGTATATTTTTTTGTTCAATATTGACCTTGACTGAATATGTATGTCACTACTTCTCATGCACTTGTCAAACAGAAAGGTCCAATTATACTTATATTCCTCCCATTAAAGGACTCATGTGTTTTTAAACTAACTTCTTTTTGCTTCTCCTGACAATGGAGACTATATATTTTTTGATCGCTCTCATTTAAAGTGTTTGAGATTGACCTTCTCATTGATGACCAAGTCATTTTTGATTCACAAAGTGATTGTTTCAATCCATTCAAGTGAGGCTTTAACTCAATCAACAAACATCTCAACATTTTACTTATTTTCTTACATGATTTTTCCTTTCAACTCTATCTTCCTGGTCAATTATTTCAGGATTAGATTAAATTTTAAGATCTGGTGAAAATTCATCATGCATATCGTATCATTAGAATCACCATAAAAGAATTGTATGAAGAAAAAAAAAAGACAAATAAATAATATTTATAAAAAAAATAAAAATAGAAATAAAGGGACGTATATTTTGTTGACAAAAAGACAAAAGGGTTTGAACAAAGACGATAAGAAATAAGACAAGATAAATCCCAAACTACAATCCTAAAATAATTTGAATAGTAAAAAGAAAAAGAAAACAGACTACCAAAAATCCCTCATCGTGAGGAGTGAAGAGTGGCTTCTAAATTGCCGAACTTAATATTTTAGCCATTGATTTGCACGTTAGCCTTAATGGAGTCTCCACCCTCATTGCGACATCATCTATTTTTTTCAACCATTCTGAAGTTATCACCGTTAAAGTCTCTCCAAAATAAATCGTCAGCAGTTTCTCTTTTCCCTTACTTCTCATAATTGATTTCAAAACCCTTTTAGATGAGTCAAAGGATGACCATGACCCTCGTACATGTCCAACTTTGGTGTTTTGGAGGTTAGAGGCAAGTGAGCATTGAAACATGTAAAAATCCTTGTGAGAATTCTCTTTCTCTCTCAGTATTTGCATGTTTCTCATATTTTATTCTAAATTTCTCACTTTTCAGGCCATTTCTTCTTACTCCTCATTTCTAGCAATTTACACCACCTCATATCAGACCCTATACCATATTTGTGTGTCATCTTGCCTGTTCTATGAACCTGGTGTTGTATTGGTGAAATGTCAATTTAGCCACAAGTCAACCACTAAATATTATTTTAATTTTAGAGAAAACTAATGTGTCAAAGTTTAATTTTTTTTTTAAGATCACCGAATTCATGAAGGACTGCCTGCGTATCTCATTAAGATGAGAATCAGGTGTGCGTAGTTCGTGAAGTATATGTCGTACAAAATTCAGCCTCAAGGCCCCTAAAGGTTCAGGGCTGTTAAGATTTATATATATATATATATATATTTGTAAAAACTTAGCCTTATGATCCCTAAAGATTTAGGGCTGTTAAGATTTATATATTTTTATTTATTTTGTAAAAACTTAGCCTCCTGATCCCTAAAGATTTCGGGCTATTGAAATATATATTTTATTTTTATTTTTTGTAAAACCTTAGCCTCATGATCTCTAATGATTCAGGGCTATTAAGATATATATAAAAATTGGACCTAAGAATTAAAAAAATAATTATAAAAGTAATCATATTTTTAAAATATTCTCCAATAAATCTATGAATAATTTTTCAAAACATAGGGTCATATCCTAGGAAGGACTTCCTACATATCCCACTAAAGAGGGAGAATCAGACCCTCGTAGTTCATAAAAACCATAAAACTATATTACTAAAAATTTTCTCTTTTAAAAAATAAAATTTTTCTTTCAAAAATGATTCACTAAATGTGACGATAATTTAATCTCTTGCATTTTAATGTTACCTAAAAGCCGATCAACACACAAATAGCCTTCCAAACAAATGTCAAAGAGCACATAGGATGCACATGTTGGTCTTTATAAAGTAGGTTACCTATCCTAGACAGACCCGACCCCTGTGCCGAGTCCCGCTAAGTCAAATGCATATGATGCAAATAAAGCGGCACCTAATAGGGATAACCAAATTTTGAGTTTTCAGTTCTTCTAAGTTTAAACCTAATAGGGATAGGTATCTATACTGGCCTACCCTAGCAGACACTCGAGCCGGGGAGGGACAACTTGGTCGGTAGCAGGGCAACACCGCCTTCGTTGTCGATCCGAACCTCGCCTAACATGTGTGACTATATCCTTCACCAGGTGCCTTGACACTACGGCTATCTCAAAAAGAAAGTAGGATGCATGTGCTGCATTCCTTCTATCCTATTTCAGAGACTCAGAGGGGTGCGCAAGAGAAAACAGTATGTAATACAATTCAATAAATATTAAAGCGGTAAATAAGCGAAAAGTAGCACATAAGGCCAACAAACACAATATCAACAATAATTAAAGTAAGTATAAGTCAATATAAAAATCTTGAATTCTAGTTAAGTCCTCAGCGGAGTCGCCAGAGATGTCACACCCCTTTTCGCCTCGAGGAGATCGAAGTCGAAGGGCTTTTACAATTTAAAGTGACGGTTTTGAATAGGAATTATTTTATTTTACAGAGTCGCCACTTGGAATTGAGTTATGGTGTTCCAAGTCACCTTATTGAATCCCTAATCAAAAGAAAATGACTCTTTGTTGGTCTGCGAAAACAGAAGACCGGGTAAGGAATTCTGTTGACCGAGAGGAAGGTGTAAGGCACCCCTCGAGTCCCGTGGTTCAAGCACGGGCGCTTTTATCAACTTATACCTAACTTAAACTATTCTAGATAAATTGTGTTTGTAGGCCTGGATTCGCTCAAATTTCTTATACTAATAATATTTGTCTATATCTTTTATATTAAATTAGTGAAAGTTATTTTTCAAACAATCTTTGCCAAGGTGCATTATTGCATCCTTGAATTATTTTTAAACGTCTGAGGAAGATGTGTATGCCGCATTCTTAATTGAGACAATCATTTTAAGAACGCCTAAAGCTCATCTAGCGTAAAAAGCATTTACTCGTCTCAATCTTATAAATTCAAGACAATTTTATCTTATCTATTTGTATTCTCTATTTTTACTCCCATTTTATCTCTTTTCTTTTTATTTTATAAATTATGTCTAACATATATAGAGAGAGACTAAACAAAATTAATTAAAAGCAAAATAACATAATCACATGATAAAGTTAAAGTTATATTTAACAAAATTATCATAACGAAATTAACAACAACAATGAAAAAATAAAATAAATTATGATCACGTGTTACATTTAACAAAATTTTCATAACTAAATCAACATGAAAATATATTTATATATATACAATCATGCAAGTTTTTTTTTTTATTTCTTAAAACTGTTTCACTAAATGTAACCAAAGTAATTTTCACTGGAAAATATCCAAAAGCAAAAATGTAGGCTGTAATGTATGTCTGGCTTTTAAAACTAAATTCCTAGTAGTTTTTAAGAAACAAAGTTACAAATCTCAACTTGAAAATTGAAAGATAATAAGCATTTCAATTTATTTATTTCTTTATCTCATTTTATTATATCTACCACTTGTTGGTATCTCATCAAATGGCCAAATAGATAACCATGACTCATCTCTTACCTTTTTTTATAATTTATTTTTATTCCTATCTCTTTCACTTAAATTCACACTATTAAATTACTAAACTAATTCACGTTTTAAAGCTTTTGTTCAAACCGTATCAAAGTATGCCCAACATTGATTATTTTTAACACTAAATTAATGAAATAATAAGAGAGCACGTATAAACTTGATCAACCAGATTAATTTAAACTTACTAGTAAATATTAATTTAAAAATCTAATAAGCAAAGCATACGTAAGCCTAAAAAAACGTACAATATTATAGCATGCATTATCAATTTCTAGTTTGAGAATTTTCACATCTTCTTACAAATATATAAGACTTCGACAACTTAATTGTAAAACTTGAAGTAATAAAAAAAATCGCATTATTAATCAACCATACATATAAATAATATACGAAATTATTTAAACAACTTTATTCATGATTTGGCTCTCAATACAACTTATAAAATAAATAGTACTAGATCGAACAAGAACCTGTATGATAGAATAGCTAAAGTAGAAACAAGGATGCTTTCACCGGAAACTCAACGGAGATCTGAAACTCGATTTGCCACTCTTGCTTTTCTTTGTTTTCTTTTCTGATTTTTACTCTATTTTCTCTCTGGTTTTTCTATTTGTTTCTTTATGATCAATGTACATAGTCTCTCTCTGTGTTGTTTTTTCTCAGTCTCTGATAGTGTTCATCCATGTTTTGTCTGGGGGTTGGGAATTTATATGCTGACGAGGAGAGAGGTTGAGAGAAGTTGGATACATATAGGGTAGGGTAGTTAGATTAGGATAATTATTCAATTTCTCTCTCTCTTTTTTTAAATAAATAAATAAATAATAATAATAATAATAAAAGAATAATAATTAATTAATTTTTATATTTAAAAATACAACAAAAGTTTATAAATAGTCTAAAATAAATATAATTAAGAATAATAAAATTACTAGTCTATTTATTAAAATTAAAAGAAACATATATTTTTTTTTGAATTTTCGTATTATATAAAATAATAATAAAATAAAAATAAAAATATATAAAAAATGTAACTTTATTTATTAGTATTATTTTTATTTATTTTCAACTAAAATTTATCAAAATAAAATAAAGCTAAGATAAATATTGGACAATATATATATATATATATATATATATATATATATATATATATATATATATATATATTAAACTTGGGGAGGGTCAAAAATCACATGTCTACAGTTATAAAAACGATGTTGATGGAGGTAGAGAAGGGTATGTAGAGGCTGGTGAAGAAAATGAAAGTGAAGAGGAAGACAAAAAAAATTAAATAAGAAGAAGAGGAAGTAGAAAGTGAAAAAGATGATGATGATCAACATGATAATAATACATGACCAATGGGGCGTGAATTAAGATGAAAATCCCAGTATGATCCTATCAAAACTATTTGTATTGACAGGTTTCTAGTTGAGATGCCGATAGATAACCCTGCAGAACTAACTGGTGATTTTGTAGTTAAATCTCAGTTGGGGAAACCTTCAATGAATTTAGGGATACTATGAAGAAGAAAAAACTAGAAGAATTTTTTAAGAAGAGCAGTTTTGGACACTTTCTTGAGATACTTGAGGGCAACAATACCCGTTTCCAAATGAGCATGGTATATAGTCTTCTCAAGCGCAAGATCAAGTATGTGGAGATGATAAAGATTTGAATAAGGGGGGGAAAAGATAGATAAAATCTGGATCAACTACTGTGGCATGCCGGTTTTTTTTGGCATGAAAGAGTTTGTCATAGTGATAGGCTTGAGATGTGATCATCCAAAAGAACTTTTCATCAAAAAAGCACCCCGCAAAAAGTCCAAGGCAAGCAGGATAGCCAAACCACCGCCATTAAATAAAGGCAAGGCTTTGTCCAAGCGACCACCCACTAAAATGAACAAACACAAGGAAAAAATAAATGGGTTGTTGGACATTGTTGGACGTGGCTGCAGAGCCATGATGTTATTACAACATCTTAAGGATAAAACCACACTAAGGATGTACAAGGAGCAATTGTGCTTAGATTAGTTCGCCCAATCCGTTATATTGGCAAGAGATGTCAACAATGTCATAGAAGATGATTTGTTAGAGCTTTCTGAGGGTCTTGAGAAATTCAACAATTATCCCTGGAATATGACAGCTACAAGTTAACTATCAAATATTTATTGACAAATCTATCCCCAAGGAAGATCACCTTGTACGGCTTTTCTTGGGCTTTCATGGTAATTTTAATCACTATTTGTATACTCTTGCATTAGTTTATATTGAATAATTATTATGAATTTTTTGGTTTTCTTCCTGTTTATATTTTTTAGGCTTGGGCATTTGAAGTCATTCCTCCCTTCGAAAGCAGGTCAAGGATTACCCGAATAAGGTTTCTCATCCAAGGATCCTTAGGTGGTTGGCTGCAAAGAGCATTACAAGAATTAATGAGGTTGATCTCTTTAACCCTCCAAATGATGCAGTAAGTCTTCTTTCAAGTAAAATAATTTGACTCAAAGAAAGATATTGAAATAGATGATTCATATATTGCAAAAGATTGGTAATCTGTTGCAATTTATCTTAATAGATTATCCGTTTGGTGCAACAGATTGTTAATCTATTGCGACAAATGAGTCATTTTTCACAACAGATTACCCATCTGTTGCTTTGGTTCTCTGAACCTGACTTAACATATTACCCATATACTGCAACTGATGCAACAGGTAGGTAATCTCATGCAACAGATAGTTAATTTATTTCCACATATGAATTATCTGTTGCACCATAAATATCATCTATTGCAAAAGTTGTCTGTGTTAACATATTACCCAATTAACTATAAATTATTATTTGATTTAAATGTATCTATCCTTTATTTTAGGTTATGCATCCATGGATCGTGACTATTGAGCATGAGTTGGAAATGACTTCTTTTATTACTCTAGGTCTTGTTGATACAATAGCATACCCAATGGTGGAGTTAATAAAGAAGGAATTAGCTAGAGAAACAGCCATAAGAAGAGAAGTTAGGCAAGGTCAGCCTAATGTTGAGGCTCTTTATGACCAACCTGCTGCAACAGATCTAGGTGTTGTTTCTGGTGGTGTTGCTGGTAGAGTTATTGGTAGTGGTGGCAGCCATTCTATTGTTGCTTCTAGTCGTGATGATGGGCATGTTGATGCTCAAGAAAAAATAAATATGTTTGAAATCACCCCTTACACTGGTCCCTCTCACCCTTACACCAGTCTCTCTAACCCTTACAGTGGTCCATCTCACCCCTCTTCACCCTCATGTTCCTATTGTAAATGCAATGAGTGCATGGACAGACAGGATAAACTCTTTGAAAAAGTAGAGGCTATCGCTAAAGTTGTCGAGGAATTGAAATTCAAGAGGGGTGTCATACCATCCAAGAAGGTGGGTAAGTCATACACTCCTACAGTGGTGGTTAGGAAGAAGAAAAGAGCAATTAGACATATACTCTAAATTATGAAACCAAAAAAAATTGCAACTCCTTCCTCGCCAAAAGTTGTTGAAGTTCAGAGACCATTGAAGAGAGTGGACATATATGCGGAATTTGACGCCAAACAGAAAGCTATTCTAAGAAAGATAATAAATTCCAAGATACGCACAAAAACCTTCACCATGAATACCTTTTCCCCCTAAGACTTTAAGAAAATGACAGATATGGATCAGTGGTACGTGGATACGGTAAGTTTACTTTTCCTAACCTAGTCTTCTAATCTACTCTATGAAAAAAAACTATGGAATAGATGCGTCATCTGTTGCAACAGCTGGGTATTCTGGTGCAACTGGCGGTGGTTCTATTGCAACAGATTACCTATCTGTTGCATAAGTTGCTTTATATGGGTAATTTGTTAACAAATATAGAGAACCCTATGCAATAGATGGACCATCCATTGTATATTTCCACTTTATTTTTATTTTTTAAAATTACTAACCTATTTAAAAATTATCTTCTTATATCACAGTATGTTGATGAAATTCTCTGCCTCATAAGGGGCAGGCAATTAGCATACCCGAAAGCTTATGATGCTACCGATAGGTTAATAGATCTCAACTTCTACATTAATTTCAAGGATAGGTATGATGAGCTCATTAAGCTAGCATCAACTCCCGGTGGCCTGGGATTTAATTTGAGTTTTTGGGTTCGAACAGGATGAATATATTATTAATTATGTTAGAGAGAAGATGTCATATCCATACGACAAGGACTGGACCAAAGCAAGGAGGATTCTTGCAGTCATAAACGTGGAGAAAAAACATTTTTTGACTGTTGAGATACTACCCGAGGAGGGAATAATGAAGGTTTATGACTGCAACTTGCTTGTCTTCAATAAGGCAGATTATTTTACCAAGATACAGCCACTGTTGGCATTTTTCCCCAACTTATTAAGGGAGAGTGGACTGATGAATCGTTTGTCGGCAAAAGTGTTAAAGCAAATATGTAACTTTGAAGGTCAAAACAAGTACAAGGACCTTCCAAAAAATAAAATTGGTGTCGCATGCGGGTCATATGCTCTTGCACACATCGAATATTTTCTAACCAACACAGAAATGTCCAACCCAATGACCTTTTTATGCGATAACACTGTGGCAAGGATGTAAGAGGTCTGGTCTTATTGGGTACTAACTAAATGCTTGGAACCTGTGTATAAAAAAAAATATGTAGAAACACAAACACTATGACAATTTTTATTTCATGACAATTTTTATATTTGATGAAAATTAAATTTTTTATATTGCAACAGATTGTCTATCTGTTGTAACAGATAGGCTATCTGTTCTGACAGATAGTTTATTTGTTAAAATAGGTTGGTCATCTATTGTATTATGCAGATATTTATATCTAAGTGTATCTGTTGCAACAGATAGGTCATCTATTGGAACAAATCAAAACAGTAGGAAGACCTGCTTAATAATTTCCAACAGATGACCTACATATTGCAACATATGTCTAAATATGTTTGAAAAATTCCAATAGATATGTCATCTGTTTTAATAGATACATTATCTGTTGTAATATTTGAATCTAGTATTCTATTTCAATTAATAAGTTCAAATCTGAGGATAACATAGACAAAATAAATAAATTGAAGCCTTCAGAAATTACATGAAATAAATAACAAATAAATTAAATGTAAAAAAATTATTATGGGTACAGATGATCTACTCAATATGGACAAGTTGTTCTTCATCCGATGCTATGGAATTCAGCTTTGGTCGTCGTGGATCTTTAATGTCGCTTGCGTACAGTTTTTGAGCTTTTGCTTCTCCGTATTTTCATAAAAGAGTAGCATATATTTTATGGAGTAGTACGGCATCAAACCCATTATTTGGTACTTTTAATCCATCACTCAAATACTCAGCATAAGCGGCAACAAAAAGATTCGCAATTCCTGCATTTGTAAAAATCAGATAATCCACATCTTGCGATTAATGTAAGCATTGTGAAATTTATGAAATGAAACTAAATTATGATACTTGATTGATACTTACATGATACCAATGGGTTGTCGAGCAATTCCTTCAACTTATTCTACATCAAATGGATTGCTCATTTTATCCCAGTATGTTTCAATCATCGACCAATCAGTACGAACCTTTTAGCCCAAAAAGCCACTTATATCAAGGTAAGTAGGTAATATTTTGGCCAGCTTTTGTATCTCAGACGACGGCCCAGAAAGTCTCATTTCCGACATCGAGTCATAAACTCGAATGCGCCTCTCTTTTAGAACGACAACAGCCAACACCCAACGGATGTACACTTCGTCGACCAAATGCCAAGGTAAGACAGCTGGAATACTAAAACCTTTGATGATGTTGATTAAGCATTCCTCATTTCAGGAAGCTTTTGGTTGTTGTTGACAATACCTATCGTAGGCATTATTGATGTAAGTTTTGTACAAATAATTGTTTGTCGTGTATTTATATTGTTTTTTTGTTTACAACTTGGCCTTCTTTTGGAGGCGGTAAAAAAAGACATCGATGTGCTACACATATTATCAAATATTTCAGATTATGTGACAATAAAATTAATACACAGATACAATTAAATAAAGTATTAATAGTAAGATGTATGGGATTTAAACCTCATCATTCCAGCAAGTTTGGGGCTGTGAAATAAAATAGAACCAAATCTTCGTTCTGGGATATGAAACAACAAAGTCAAACATATTAAAACCAAGACCCGATTCGTTTACTTTGTATTGTTCTTCATTTTATTTTCTACATGATTTATATATGTTAATGTCATATTTTTACAACAAGAATTATGTAAAATATCTTTAAAAATAATTCATGTACCTGCCGGCATAAAGCTTTAACAGTCCATCAATAATCCATTCTGGATAGTCATTAATTAACTTTTTTAGTTTTTTGGAGCCTTGTCTGAGATGTTGAACCTTCAAACGGATAATTCTTCTATTCTTTTGGATTGACAGGCTTCACTTCTTCTTCGTCTTTGGAAGCAGTTGATGGATTATCAACTGTGATATTATGTTGTTTAGTAGTAGCTTCTACTGTGACATCCACCTGGAAAGCCAGAATTGTCAATGCTAATCACAAAGATACAAAAAAAAAAGTATAACTCTCCTTGTTTAGAAAATCAAACAGGTCTTCCTCCTATTTTAAATTGTACCTACAGATTACCTATCTATTACAATAGATGGATCATCTATTGGGACAAATTAAAATAAGAGGAAGACCAGTATGATAATTTCTAACAGATGACCTATCTGTTGCAATATATGATTCATCTATTTGGACAAACTAAAATAGTAGGAAGTCTTGATTTAATTTGTCCCAACAGATGACCCATCTGTTGCAGAAGATAGGTCATCTATTAGTACAAAATAAAATAGTAGGAATAACTAGTTGGTTTGCTAAAATAGACGAGACATATGTTGCAACAAATAATGCGGTTGATGCAATAGGTTAGTAAACTGTTGCAATAGATGCATATATCTGTTTGATAATTTTCAGTAGTTGTGTCATTTATTGAAACAGATATGTAGTGTATTTGTTTGTTGGAACAGATGATATATATTCACCTTCTTCAACTCATGCTTCTCTCTTGTGGCCCTTGTACATTGATCAAAAGTGCAAGACAAAGACAGAGGAATTGTAATTTTGCTTTTTTCAATGCTTGATGATGCCTTAAAAATTTTCTTTCTTCTCCTCTTAGCCGTCTTAATCTCTAATGGAGTGTATGGATATGAAATCCTCTTTGATGGAATGACACCCCTCTTAGATGTCAATTCCTTTACAAAAGCAGTTAATGCATTAATAACATTAATCACTCCATCATATTTTTCCTTGCAGTCTTGACATTTGCATGCAGAATATTTGCTAGGAGGGGCAAAATATGTAAAATCAGTATGATCATAATCATAATGGTTTATTATTTCAAAAACTGCAAGAGGAGCATCATTAGCCCCAACAGCAGCACCACTACCACCACCAATAATTCCATTACCATTAACACCAGCAGCAATAACAAGCCCACCCTAAAAAAATATTATTTTTCTTGTAATGGTTGTTGCTCCAAACAATTCCTTTTTTATTCTATCAATGATCTTAGGGTCCGATAAAGATTGCACAGACTGAAAATAAGATAAAATGACATCTTCAACTCTCTATTGGTCAAAACAAGCCAGGATGCAAAATCTAAAATAAATCAGTACATATATTAGAATGATGATTAAATGATTCTAAAAAATTATTAATTAAAATAAAAATTTAATTAGAATTAGACTTACTGCTTCCTTCGGGGGGTTGAAGAGATCAAGAAATTTTATATTTTTATCAGTTTTGACCGACAACCATCTTAGGATTCTTGAACATAAAACTTCTTCCTGGTAGTTCACTTGTTGTCTCAAATAAGGAATGGTTTCAAATGCCCAAGCCTATAAAATAACACCAATAAATCAAAAGCATTATTCAATAAAAAAATAAATGAACCATAATAAAGAAAATATTTACCATGAAAAGCCATATAAGTTGACTATCTTTGGCGTTAACGGAGTCAACAAATATTTGACAGTTATTTTAAAGCTTTCATAACCCCAAGGATATCTGTTAAATGTCTCAAGATCCTCGGATAGCTTTATTAAACCAAGCGGTATGTTGTTATTAACGTCTCTTGCCCAAAGAATATTATGTACAAACCAAATCAGGCATAATGATTGTTTGTGCTTCTTTGAAAGTCTTTTACCCTTCAATGCTTTTATCATATTTTTATTTTTGAAGCTTGGACCAACAAGGGACACCAAGTCATCACCATCACTTGACTTTTTTTTTTCTTTTTTGGGTATGTGGGGTGCTTCTTATTGGGTTAGAATAGGTATTACTTAAGAAGGAGAAGGAGGATAATATTTAAGTCCAGTAACTATGACAAACTCCTTCCAACCAAAACAAACAGGCATGCCACAGTAATTTATCCACACCTCATCCATCTTGTCTTTATTTTCATACATAAACCTACGTTTAAGAAGATCATATACCATTTTTATTTGGAAACGAGCATTGTTATCCTCCAGCAAATCAAGATATTTCCCAAAGTAGTTGTCCTAAAATAAGCATCCAATTTTTGGTCTTGAAGTATTTTTCTAAAGGCGTCAAAAGATTTTCCCATGCCTAACTTAAACACGAAATCACCAGTTAAATCTATGGCACCATCGCACTGCATTCTCACAGAATAACTATCAATATTGAAAGTTTTGACCAACTCTTCAATGAAATGGCTATTAGAATTTGGATCATCTCTTTTGAAACACTCCTCATCCCCATGTTCATTATCTTCTGCTTCTGATTGAGATAACGCTTGTATAGCAAGATCATAGGTGGTGGATGTAGCATAGTTGCTTCACTTGTTCCTTTACTTGGAATTGATTTGGTTTCTTTTCTTTCAGGAGTCATATTATCTAAAAATAAAAGAAAAATAAAAGAAAAATAAAAGAAAAATAAAAAAGATTATAATTGATTAAAGCATCGTTAAAAAAAGGATAACAATAAATCTAATATGTACAACACAATAAAATAACAGTTCCAACAGATCACACATATGTTGCAACTGGTGTGTTATCTGTTGCAACATGCAATATATGTGTGATCTGTTGCAACATATAACTAAATTGTTGCAACAGATGAGTAATCTATTGTAAACAATAAAAATAGTTTCTATACTGTTGTGATTTCTTTCAACAGATCACTCATCTGTTGAAAAAGATGACTAGTCTGTGCAACAAATCAACTGTCAATATTATTTAGATTTTTCCAATAGAAGTGTCATCAGTCGCAACAAATAAATTATCTATTGAGAGAAATCAAAGTCTTGGACATGTCGTCCTGTTGGAATAGTTGATAGGATTTCATCCAACAGATTGTTCATCTGTTGCATCAGTTGAACCATCTATTGCATCAGATGGTTCAGTTGTTGCATTAGATGGTTCATCTGTTGTATCAGATGGTTCAACTATTGCAGGAAAAAAAAACAGTAGCAAGATTTTATTCAATTGAACAACAACAATATCACCATTTAATATCAAACATACCATTTTTACTAAGAACAACAACAAATCAACCCCGCAACATCAACACAACACAAACACCAAGAACATCAACCGTGACCAAAAATATAAAAATTATTGTTTTGTTTGTATAAACAGAAACAACAAAAATCAAACTTCAAAAAACTCAACAGTCACCAACAAATTGAATCAACAGTTCGACAACAAGAACTACAATAACAACAAAAAATCATATTTCATTCCGAAAAGAGAAGAGAATAAATATCAAAAATTAGGTTTTTCTTCAGTCCCCATTTCAAATTTAAGCAGCAAATATTGAAATTGTTAACCAATACTAAAAGAGAAATTGGCTCAAGTTCCTCTTTTTCTTAATAACTAAAAAGCCTTAATTTTTTACCTGTGAAAGAAGAAAAGGGACGATGAAGAATTCGAAGTTGTTGTCGCCGGAGAGAAATGTTGTCACATTGATTGATGGTTGAAAGTCGAAAAGGAACTCGTAGCCCAACTATTTATCGTCGGGAGGTTGAAGTCACAGGAATTGAAGGGAGAAATTTGCAGAACTGTTGGTTGAGAGATGCTTGAGAGAAACAGTCGAGATAGAAAAATGGGAGAGAGGTGAGAGACGGTTGATTTGGAGAGGAGAGGGGTGTGGGTTGATTTATATTTTTGAAAAGATTAGAAAATTTTAAAAATATCAATCAAGTCCACAATTAATTAATCAAGTTTTCTAATTATGTTTGACCCTTTAAGTTGATCAATGTCACAAATCCTATATTCAAGACTTAAATGACACTTTTTCTTCAATTTACTCTTGTAACTGTGATACATATAAAAGAAAAATTAATCTACTATTGCATTCTCTCTGCCTACCTCTTTCTTATTGCTTTAATACTTGTCTATTGGGAAGAATTTAATAAATGGCAAAAAGTTTAACACACTTTTAATATAGTATAAATATAAATAGATAGAATATCCCAAAAAAAAATTACTAGGTCAGATATCCACTATAAATTAATTACAAAAAAGATTTATCGCATATATAATAAAATTGTAAAAATAAAATAAAATCACTTTCACACGTATATTTTAACATGCGCATAAAAAGTTATTCGGCATAATGTCTTGAGTTACTGATTCACTCATTAAGCTCTAAGTGAGCCAATTATGTAAATACTATACTCCTTCTGTCCTATTTTACTCGTCCTAATTTGATATTATATATTGATTAAGAAAAATAATTAATAATATGACTAATTTATCATAGTACCCTTATTAAATAATGTTTATATTATAATTTAGAGAAAAAATAATTAAATACTAAGGGGTCGTTTGGTGTAGGGTACTAAAGCATATAATCTCGGGATAAAATAATAGTCCCAGAATAAAATTTTCGGTACCTTGTTTGGTTGGTAAGTTTGAGATAACTTATCCCGCAATTAACAAATAGTACCGGGATAAGTTATCCCACCCTTTGGGTGGTATAAGTAATCCCAATATATATTACCTTGGGATGAAGCCATAAAATGACAAAATTATCCTCCAAATCCTTTGATTATCACTTTTCAAATATCTATCTATCTATCTCTCTCTCTCTCTCTATATATATATATATAATAAGAGAGACAATTATATATAAGAGAGAATGTGAGATTTTGGTAGTCCTCACATCAAAATTTTTTGTCAATTTTATGTCTAATTTAAATTTTAATAACTCTACAAATTTTTATCCATTTTGGTAAATTTGAACAATGATATAGGCTTATTAAATGCTACAAAAGTGATGAGTCATGGAAAAATGATAGTGACACCATAAAAACTATTTGTACAATCAAGTTCAAAATTGATCCAAGGATTTATTGTCTTTCTATTTTGTAGAAACTAGTATTCGTCCCCGCGCGATGCACGAAAAGTGTTAGGAGAAAAAAATTTCTAAATACTATTATCCTATTAGTTTGACACAGTGTATTCTTTATTTTTTTTGTTGATTGTGAAATTTAAAACATCTGATTCACATCCGTTTATTAGTTGTTTATAAATGCAAAAAATATAGACCTATATAAAGAAAATAAAAAAATATTTAATATACTAAACAAAAATAAAAAAATATATAAATTCTTGATAAATAATAAATTTGATTCTCTTTAACTAACTCAACAAAATAAGAAGTCATAAATGTGAATTTTAATTCACATTTTTTCAAGAATCAAACACTCTTTCCTTATAAACAGGGTTCTTACATATTTCAAAAGAAAAGAAAGAAATATAATATCGATTTAACTATTTGATAGAAATATAATATCAAATTAACTATTTATTTCAATATATTTGATTATATTATATTTTATATTTCAACTGTATTTTTTTTCTCAATCTAATATACCCAATAATAAAATAACTTTTACTTTAAGGAAAATCAATTATATAGTCATCAAATAACTTTTTTGTTTCTTATATTTTTAATGTATTTAACCACTATTTCAACTATAAGTATCTCATGTCGTTAGTATGATATTTTAATAGTTTATCACTTGATTTAGTATAATTATTTACTTCATTTTTAATATAGCGTAGTCATTTTTTTCCTAAAATATTCTTTGATTATTTTAAAATTATTTATAATTCTAAAATTTTATTTATTTTGTGACTTGCTTATCATTGATTAGCTAAAAGCTGAAATATAGGATTCGTGAACTCAATAATAAGCAAATTCTATATTTGTCATAATTAATTTTCTAAATAAATAAAAATATACAGATTTAGATCATATAAAACGGTGCTTGTAAAAATACCTTTTTTTTAATTTGCTTTTCTTACAATGCAACAATTTATTTTGTATTTTTTATTATATAGAAGAGGTGGTTTCGACCATCTCTCATGCAATTATCAAAAAACCCCTCCACTCCCATTTAATTACATACCATGCCCCTATATATAATAATTTCATCGTTTCATCATAATGGTTTAAATATTTAATATATTCTATTAATTTATATTAATTAACTATAACTACATATTGGAAGTAAAAAAAAATTATTTATTTAATTGGCTATCATGTTCAAAACTAATTTGTTACCACGAATCACAATAATTAATAACTTAAAATATTTAAAAGACATATAAAAATTTTATTGACTCTCATTATTTTAGCAATGCAACATAAATTGAGATAAAAGAAAAAGTATTGCAAATCATAATAATTAACAACTTAAAATATTTAAAAAATATATAAAAAATTTAGTTGATTCTCAAAATTGTATCGAAGCCACATAAATTGGGACACAAGGAGTAAATATATTATTTAATAATTACGTAAAAATTATTATAAATCAAAATAATTAACAAGTTAAAATACTTTTTTAAAAATAGATAAAAGTTTTATTCAACTCTCAAAATTTTATCGGTGCACCATAAATCATGACAAAATAAAAAATTATCTTAATTAATTGCAACTAAATATTTAAATTAAATCAATTTTATTATTTTAATTGACTTTTATATAGAAAAATAATCTTTTTATTTGTTTATTTATTTTAGTAAATTTAAATTTTAAAATTATTTTTTTCTTATATAGAAATACTAATATTTAAACTTAACTTTAAATTTTTAAAGTACAAAATTAATAAATTTAATTTAATAAAATAAATTTCTAATGAATATTTTCTTAGAATTTGTGTTGGGTCAATATGTATCAAGTTAAAAAGAAATAAAGAACAATATATAGTAAAATTTTATTATTGTGAAAGATAAATATAATGTACTATCCAATAATGTTTAATAATATCATATTTTGCATATGCAAATATAGCATCCCGTATTTAATTAATATACTATTTCGGTGAATTATCGATGATTACTATTGGATATGATAAAATTATATTAATTTTTATAGTAATAACATAATCAATTGCTCTTAATTAATTATTATGAGTCATCTAGGTATTAAGAAAATAAATAATATTTAATGAAAAATAAAATAGACATGAAATGCGAAATTAACTCTTTATGTTTTAAATTAAATTTTCGTCTTTCGAATGATGATTTTACTATATCACTCCTTATTATAAGTCATTTATGTATTAGAAAAATAAGAATAACAAAATAATATGTCAACATAAAATATTTGATTGACTATCAAAATTATATTAGTGTCACATAAATTGGGACGGGATAGAAGAAGATATAAAGCAACATATATTATTTAAAAATGAAATAAAAAGTATTGTAAATAACAATAATTAACAAAAAAAAAAATTGACTAATTTATGCTGCTTCAATCGTGATTTTAATGTATCACCCGCAATTAATTATTAGAAGTCACTTATGTATTGAAAAATTAATAATATTGAATCCATGATTTTACTATATATATATATATATATATATATATATATATATATATATATATATATATATATATATACTATGAATAAAAATTTTCATGATATTTTTTTAAAAAAAATAAAAATTACTACATAGACTCAAAGGGCAAAAGAGTAAAAAAACACAAGAGATAAATGTAGAGAAATCAAGAAGCACCAAATGGATTATTAACATTTGTAACATTCAACACATTTCTAAATGTTTCCAAATTCGTCTTGAATCAACATATACACATAATAAAAATAATAAATAAAAATAATTATATTTTACTATATCACCCCTAATTAATTATTATGGTCATTTAAGCATTATGCCACATAAGTTGAAATAGAAAAAATATTATAAATCACAATGATCAAAAATTTAAATTATTTAAAAAATATAATTGGCTATCGTCGACACATAACTCTAGACAAGGAGAGTAGCATATATTATTCAAAAATTACATAAAAGGTATTATAAATTACAATAGTTAACAACTTAAAATATCTATAAACAATTTAATATGTTATATATTTCAAAAAAAATACATGAAAAATACTAGAAACCACAATAATTAACAACTTAAAAAATTTAAAAGATATAAAATATTTGGTCGACTCTTGAAATTATATTACTGTCACTGAAATTGGAATAGAAGAAAAGTATTATAAATCACAATAATTAAAACTTAAATTATTTTTAAAATATCATTGACTATCAATGCCACAAAAATTTGGACAAGAAAAGTAACGTATATTAATTTGAAAATAACATAAAAAAAATATTATAAACTACAATAGTTAACAACTTAAATTATCTAAATACATATTAAAATAACATATGTTGAACTCATGCTAGATTCTGGATGAATCCTAGAAAACATATGCAATCCTTATATTAAAATTTTTTATTTAAATATATAGATTGAAAAGATAAATAAATATCTTAATGTTGGGCATGCTCCTCTAGTATTATAAAATAGAAATTTAATCATGCACGAATATATAATCTTAAATTCTGATAAATTGTTATCCTTCTTTTTATTATATTTGAACTGTACTTTTAAAAATTAATCGTCTTTAACTCAAATTAGTCATACACAATTTGAATTAAAGAAATCTAGCAAATGCTATAACCAAAGAAAAATAATGTACTTCGTAGCTATAGCTTATGAGTTTTAATGAGAAATTTAATTTGTTCTATAAGCTAATACTAAATAAAAATATACTTTATATAATCAGTATGTACATATTAATATTTTTAACTAAAACATTTATTGAAATTATAGAATATTTTCAAGGATCTCGCTACATAATGATGATGGTTATGGCGGTTGGTAAATATGATTTGCACTATCTGTGAAGTTTCGTTTGAGATTTCACTTTTAAATTTATTATAATGCATTATATTCTTGGACTAATTTTGGCTATAATGTAAATTCATATATACTTAATATAGCGGAATTAAGAAAAGCACTCTATATTCTTTATCTAAAATAAATAAAGCGAGAGATAGACATGCTGAGATAAGAATAAAAAATTGTACAATTACTCCCAAAATAGAAATGACTTTTCACTATATCAGTCATTTATATTAATTTATTTAATTTGAAAAGTCGTGTAAAATGAGAATTGAAATTATGATAAATTAAATTACTAAAATTTTGATTAGCAATTGGAATCATTTGAGAAGTTATAATCAATTTCAAATTATATATAAAAAAAAAAACTCAATATGATATGATAATGAATTAATTCAAATTTTAAGAATAAAGTAAAAGCAGATAATTTTAGAAATTAGAACCCGTTGAAATATTGCATATTTTTAGAGAGTAATTTATGTGTTTTTTGCTTTGTGCTTAGTGGGGCGAATAGGAATTATCACTATTTGATTTTGGGTGTTTGAGATTGTTGTTAGAAAGTAAAAAATATTTAAAAAAAAAAAAATTTGATAAAGTAGGGTATTTGGATAACTTGTAAAAGTGTTTTTTATTTAAAAGAAATGAAATAGTTTTTCTATTTTCGGTAAGAAGCAGGAAATTTCTATTGTTTTTTAAAAAATAGAAACAACAGAAAATTACTTATTTTCATGTTAAAAATATTCCTATCACTTATACATAAATACCAATATATCCCTTATTAATTAATATGCATATATCATAAATTTGACTAAAATTTTATTCTTATTATAAATGTACCATTTATAGTGAATGTTTACTTTACCATATATAGCGAATACTTACTTTACCATATATTGTGTATGTCTATTTATGAAAAAGTTACAAACCCCAAAGTTAATTTTTTCCTCTAAATAAAGGGGGTTTCTTCATTGTAATTCAATTCATCAAGAATCTCTCAAGAGAAATAACAATTACCCTCTCTATTCTCTTTACTCTTCTTCTTTGTTCTTTATTATTTTATAACACGTTATCGGCATGAAACTCTGCCAAACAAGGTGAGATTGTAAATCTAAAGGTAATTTCAAGGTTAGTAATTTCTTATGTTATTTGTGTTTTGCTACTAATGATATAATTATTGTTAGATTTGTGGAAAAATAATTGGTTTGGAACCATTTATGTTTTAAATTTATTCCTCAAGAACAATATTATCAAAAAGGATGATAATATGTTGGGTTCAAGTCCCATCGATTTATGCCTAAGACGTCTTTATATGGATAAGACGTTGAGTTTGAATCTCAATACACTATATTGATGATATTATGATGGCTAAGGCAAAATAATGGGTATTTCGTGAAAAGTCATGAAACATGTCCCATTAAATATGCTTCATTCCTTGAATTGAATGTGGTAGCAATAAATTATATGTAATACTTTTGTAGTAGCTATCATAATTTGATACGCTTAAAGCATGATTATATTTCATTCTTGAAATTGAGAATTTCGATTATTATAAATACAGATCTAGACCCTAGGGGTAAATGTGACTGTATATAAATTCGAGCGTGCTTTTAGTTGTAAGAAAATCACAATCCACCTCCGAAAGAGGCAAAATCATTGAGAAGTGTTATTTTGAAATCTACTTCTGGAGTAGTAAATCTGAAATTTATTCATGTAATAGTAAATCTGAAATTTACTAAAGTAAATGTGAATGTCATGGTAAACTTGGAGTTTACTAGAATAAAAGTTTATAAATTGACATGAACGATCGATATCCCAAAGATGTGCATACTGAGTATTGAACATATATGAAAGAATTCAAAAAAAAATCATGAACTTTAATGTTGTTTGTTCTCATGATAAGTTGGTTGGACCAACTAATTTTGGGATTGGATCCCCTAAAATTTGAAAAGTATAAAAGGTGAACAAGGGTTCGTTCACCTATCATGTGATAAGTTGAAAAGATATATTAATAAGATGATCACATGTACATTTATTGTCAACCTGCAGTTTGACATTCATAAAGTTGCTTGCTTAATATAAATTGAGTTAAGAACATAATTTTCAGATTGTGTAATCAAGACAATTCATCTTGATGATGATGATTTGGCATTGAATGCCTTCGATAAATATCTAAATCATTGTTAATGAGAACAAAGCTTCATATGTTGGTCTGAAATATGATATGTTGCATACAATAACACTTGTATGCATTAGACCAATAAATTATGATTATTTCTTCCCTATCAATTGGTTCAAGGTCATGAACCAACTATTCCATCTAATAGTTGATGTGCAGTATACGATTAATGAATATACCATAATGCAGAAAGATGGATTCCTCAAAGAAGATAGAGGATATATGTTAGTTTTCCTAACATAAGGGGCAGATTGTAAGCAGTTATGAAATATGTTAGGAATTATCAACATACCCTCGTTCAAAAGTTAATTCAAGTCAAATTCCAAAAACATATCATATTTAAGCTGCAAGTGCTTCTATTTTGTGTTCCTAAAGGACAAAGTCTATGCATGCGTGAAGCGTGGTAGACCAATCGGTCCCAAATAAAATAATTCTTGAAAAGGATAAGGAGAAAATAATTATAATAAGAAGGTAATGTGCTCTTAAAGAGCCTACGACATAACACTTCATGAAACCTATGAGAGGTTCAGATACCTGAAAATAATGAAGTGATGAGATCTCAAAATGTTATGTCACATTGTGAACTAATACAAAATGATAAATCATTGATAATATCATTGATACAATATTGATGCAATATTGTAAAGTATTACGAGGATCCAAATTCTACATTTATTTAAGCATGCTGACGTAGAAATATTTGTCAAGTGACACGAAAGAATTTATTTTGGTAAGTATAAAACTTATTTGATTTGCAGTCCAGACACTTGAAGATATCACACTTGACAAAAATCCATATGAAAATCTCTAAAGGATTCAAAATGCCTGAAGCATATAAAGTTTCTGAGAAACTTTTTATTATCCTCATAAGAGATAATTTGATGATTTGAGTATCACTGGAACTCTTGGAGAGTTTTCAAAAGCAGTAGAATTTTTGCTTAAATGAGAAATATGCAAAATTGAATAAGGATCCATTCCGACCTCAAGAAAAAAATGAGGAACTCCTTGGTTATGAAGTATCATATCTTAGTGCAATTGATGCACTAATATATCTTGCAAATACTATAAGACCTGATATCGCCTTTTTCAGTTAATTTGTTAGCAAGTTTGCAGTCCCGATCTTATTGGTCATGTTGATGTCGGGTACTTATCTTACCTACATAAAGCTCGGTCTCAAATAGGCTATGTGTTCATGTGTGGTGGTACTGCAATATCTTAGAGATATACAAGCAGTTTATCGTAGCTACTTAATGGAACCATTCTGAGATAATAGTTATTCATGAAGCAAGCCGAGAATGCGTATGGTTGAGGCATGATACAACTCATTCGAGAAAAATATTATTTAAAATGTGACAAT
This sequence comes from Capsicum pubescens, assembly GCA_030864215.1. Taxonomy (NCBI): domain Eukaryota; kingdom Viridiplantae; phylum Streptophyta; class Magnoliopsida; order Solanales; family Solanaceae; genus Capsicum; species Capsicum pubescens. The sequence continues at coordinate 314,294,561 of CM061548.1, read as the reverse complement.
ATACCCACAATCTTATATGAAGATAATTCAGCATGCATAGCACAACTTAAGGGAGGATCCATAAAAGGAGATAGAACGAAGCACATTTCGTCAAAGTTTTTCTACATACATGAGCTCCAAAAGAATGGTGATATTAATATGCAATAGATTCTTTCAAGTAACAATGTGGCGATTTATTCATCAAGTCTCCTTCAATTGCAACTTTCAAGAAGATGGTGCACAAGATCGGAATGCAAAGGTTCAAGAATGTTCTCGTTAGGGGGAGTTAATACACACTGTACTCTTTTTTCCTTACGAGGTTTTATCCCACTGGATTTTCCTTGTAAGATTTTTAATGAAGCAGGATATATGTGTATTATCTATCAATTAGACATTCAAGGGGGGTGTTATAAATGTACCATATATAGTGAATGTCTACTTTACCATATATAGTGAATACTTACTTTATCATATATTGTGTATGTCTATTTATGAAAAAATTACAAACCCCAAGGTTAGTTTTCCCCTATAAATAAAGGGGTTTTCCCTCGTTGTAAATCATCCATCAAGAGAAATAATAATTACTCTCTTTTCTCTCTCTTATTCTTTATTCTTTATTATTTTATAACAATTCTTCCTTTTTACATCATAAATTCTTATTTATTTTACAATTTATATATTATTATTGTACTGCTACTCTGTACTTTTCTTTTAAAAAATTGAAAACATTGATGTTATTTAAAATAAAAATATTATAATATATATTTAAAATTATTCTTTTATAAAATAATCTTAATAGTAAAAGTCTATTAATACATGTCATTTTTCATAATTAGTCTCTCAAAAGTACTTTTTTCAAAAAAGATTAACCAAATACAATCTGTTTATCAGCAACACTTTTCAAATTAATTAGCTAAACACAAATTACATTTTTTTAAAAAATATTTTAAAATAGTTATTTTATAAAAGTGTTTCTCAAATAAGTAGGTTTCTCGTAGACTTTTCTTTTAAAAAGTAAATTTTTTTGCGTTTGTTTTGTCAACTATCAGTTTTAAATATATTTATTAATTTTAATTTTCTTTTAAACTTGTATGTTTCCTGTCAATTGACAATGTTTAGTATTTTTAGATTTTCAATTTTATGCTTGCGCGTTTTTTTTTTCTTTTCAATTGGCAGTTTTTAGAATTTTTATAATTTCAATTTTAAACTTGCATATCTTTATCAATTGAACGTTTTTAATATTTTAAAATTCCAATTTCAAGATGAGTAATTATTGTAAATTGACAACTTTTAGTATTGGTGAATTACCTATTTTAAATTTGTACACTTTTAGTCAATCGAAAATTTATAATTTTTGGTATAGTCATTCTTCCTAAAAAAAATAATTAATTAAAGATCTCCCTTAAAATCAAAATGAACCAAAATTTATTATAAACGCCACAAATTTCAACAATTATCACCATCCAATTCCATTTCATAAAATGAAGTACTGAATCTTAAAAAAAAGTTTGCATGGATCCAACTTTTCGATAAATAAATCACGACATATTTTATTAGTGAGAATGAAAAGTTAAGTGGTAGTGATTTAAGGATTTGAAATTATGATAGTGTATTGAGAAGTTGATTATCTTTTTCTTTTAATTAATTTTTTAAAAAGTAAGACTTTCATATATTTTAGTTGATACTAAATCAGTTTTTTTTCTTTAATTTTATTGTTTAATAAATCCTGTTTTAGTTGGTTAGTAGTTCAGTTTTTGACATTTTGAATTTTTTTATGGTTATTCAATTGGTAATATTATACTGTAACTTTGTGGTTTTATTGGAACTTACCAATTTAAATGATTTAAAATTTAAAATAGAATAACAAATAGCTACTTTTTTAAAAAAGATAAAAGTATCTAAAAAAAACACCCATTTCTCTCCACCAAGTATTCACGGTTTTCATATTTATGTTTGAAGTTCCTCTTTTTTTTGGCCATTGGATTTTTAAATTATTTTTTTGAAAATCAAATTTCTAAAGTTCCTAATTTTATGGTATTTGGGAAGTTCCTAATTTTGTAAAGTTCCTAATTAATAGACTACATATATAATTATTAAATACATCTGGGTTATTCTGTAATTAGTTATTCTTCAGTTCTCTATATATACAGTTGTAACCCCTTCAATATTAATGAGATCAATTATTATTAAATTTGTATCATGGTATCAAAGCTAGGGTTTCTTCTTCCGCCCAAACCCTAATCTCTCCTCTTTTCCGACGTGTGTGCGCCGCCGCCACCGTCTACACCACGCCGCACGGCCTCCCTCCTCCGCCGTAGGTCGGCGCCATGGACAAGGTTATTGATCCTCTGTCAAAATTACCGTCTGGAGTAAAATTACTGCTCAGGAATCTCCACAATCTCATCCCCGAAAAATTATCTGACAACAACTACCCGGCCTGGGCACTTAACGTCCGCACCGCCCTCGCAGCCAACTTGCTGCTCGGATGGATTGACGGTGCGGAGAAGCCGCAGCCCGAGACAGCCGAGAAGGACGGCGTCAAGCTCCCAAATCCCGACTACCTTCCGTGGATGATCGTAGACACTCAGATCCGAGCCTGTCTTCTCGCAGTTATTAGCCCCTCTGTGCACAAACACGCCCGGGGTTTTCTCACATCAGCTTCACTTTGGGACGCACTAGCCACAAGGTACAACTCTGTGTCCACGGCTCATATTTTTCAGTTGCGTGACAAATTGCATACTCTTCGGAAGGGAACGAAGACGATGACTCAATACCTTGATGATGTGGCCTCTATTCTGTCTGACCTAGATGCTGTGAACGAGATTATTCCTGAACGAGACGTGGTGAATGTCGTGATACGTGGTCTTCCGGCTGGCTATTCCTCTCTCAAACAGCATATTCGCCTCTCGCCTGTCGAAATCACTCTGAATCAACTGTCTGGATGGCTTAATGCAGAAGAATTGAATCTAGACATGGAACACAAATTACTGCTCGGAGAAGCCAGTTCCACCCCTGGCGTCACGGCTCTTTACTCGGCTGGCAGCGGAGGCTCGGCCAGGGGTCGCGGTGACGATCGCCGTAACCAAGGGCGAGGCAGCGGCGGCGGTGACCGTCGAAACACCGGGCAGCAAGGCAGAGGCGGGCCTCCACCGAGGGACGGCTTCCAGTCAGGCCGTGGACAGGGACGAGGAAACCAGCGGATGCCCACACGAGATCTTCCAACGTGCCAAATTTGTGCTAAACGGGGCCATTCTGCGGCTAATTGCTGGTATCGTTATGATGACTCGCAGAATGTAAATAGCCAGTCCGGAGGATCAAGGGCGATGCATGCGTCCACAAACGCTCAATCTGGCGATTGGTATCTAGACACAGGTGCTAACACCCATGTGACGTCGGATTATTCACAACTTCAAGCTCCTCATCCGTATCATGACTCAGAAACTATTACAGTAGGCAATGGTCAATCCCTTCCCATCACAAACACCGGCTCTGGGTATGTCTATACCCCAAATGGTAAATTTCATCTCTCAACCCTTCACCACGTCCCTTCCCTCACATCCAATCTTTTATCTGTTTATCGCTTTACTAAAGAAAATAACTGCACCCTCATTTTTAATGACACCAATTTCCAGATAGTGGACAATACCACGAACCGGGTGCGGTACACGGGCCGCTGTGAGCATGGGCTATACACTCTTCCATCCAGGTCTCCGTCTGTTGTGAGTCAAGCCATTCTCTCGTCAACCTGGCATCGCCGGCTTGGGCACCCATCATCCGCCATCACCAAATCCATTTTATCTTCCTTAGGTTTTAATTTTTCAGAAAAATTACATTGCGAGTCCTGTTCAGTGTCTAAATCTTGTCGTTTACCTTTTTCACTGTCTGAACACAAGGCCACTGCGCCATTTCAATTAATTCATTCTGATGTTTGGGGTCCAACCTCAGTTCCTTCTGTTCAAGGTTTTCGTTATTATATCTGTTTTGTTGATGATTACAGTAAATTCACTTGGCTTTATCCTCTGAAATTTAAATCCGAAGCTTATACTATTTTTGTAAACTTTGACCGAATGGTTCAAAATCAATTTAATGCCAAAATCAAAAAATTTCGAAGTGACAATGGCAAAGAATTTGTCAACAATGCATTTGGTGTTTTTCTTCAAAATCTAGGGGCTCTTCATCACACTTCATGTCCATATACCCCTGAACAAAATGGCGTTGCTGAGCGCAAACACCGTCACCTAATAGAAACAGTTGTTGCGCTCCTCCATGATTCCACCTTACCTGTTTCCTTTTGGGTTGATGCCCTTGCTACTGCCAACTACCTCATAAATCGCATGCCCACTCACACTCTCTCCAACTCCACTCCATATGCCCGTCTCTACAATCATCCACCCGACTATATCCATCTCCGCCCGTTTGGGTGTCTAGTTTATCCCTGGTTGCGTCCGCACACTCAACATAAACTTCAACCTCGGTCCACCCCTTGTGTCTTTCTAGGCTATCATCCCACTATCAAAGGTTACAAATGTTTCGATCCTGTATCTCAGAAAACATATGTTTCCCGTCATGTTCGTTTTGTGGAGGAACAATTTCCTTACACAAGTCTTTCCTCTACTCCATACTCCCCCAATCCACTTGGCGTTGTGCCATTATTTCCGTCCTTTTCTCACGCTCATGCTCCGGCTCACTCGGCACCTAACCCGGTACCCCACTACACCACTACCCACCCGAAACCCCAAACCTCCCACCCGAACACCCAGTCGACTGCCACACAACCCACCACTTCCCTACATCATACTCCTAACACACATACAGCCACCCCATCCACCGCTGCACATCCCAGCTCCCACGGCAGCCCCACCCAACCCCCGCCCACACATCATACAACTCCACCACCCCTTCCTAATCACCCTCCACTCAACACTCATCCTATGACAACCCGTGCCAAGGCCGGTACCTTCAAACCCAAAGCCTACCACACTCAAATACCCTTTGATGCACATCCCACAACTGAGCCTACTACCTACAACCAAGCCTCCAAAAATAGTTTCTGGTGCCAAGCTATGGATGAGGAATTTCAGGCTCTGAATGAACAACGTACATGGGATTTGGTACCTCTGCCTAGTAACCGAAAGTCTATTGGGTGCAAATGGGTGTTTCGCATCAAACGAAATTCAGATGGATCTCTTTCTCGCTATAAAGCACGTCTGGTTGCAAAAGGGTATCATCAGGAGTATGGTGTGGATTATAAGGAGACCTTCAGCCCTGTTGTTAAGCAACAGACTATTCGTCTGGTCTTGTCTCTTGCTCTTCACTATGATTGGCCGCTTCATCAGCTAGACGTCAGCAATGCCTTTCTTCATGGTCATCTTGAGGAAGAAATCTATATGGTTCAGCCACCGGGATATGTTAATCCCAACCGTCCTCACTATGTTTGCAAGCTTCGCAAATCACTGTATGGCCTGAAACAGGCCCCTCGTGCCTGGTACACACGTCTCTCTACTTTTCTGCAGGGTCTTGGTTTTCGCACCTACCATCATGACAACAGCCTCTTCACCCTTCACTGTTCTCGAGGGACAGTCATCATTCTTATCTATGTGGATGATATTGTTATTACAGGCAGCTCGTCGTCACTCATCACTGAAATTACTGAAGCTATGCATCGTGACTTCAAACTTAAGGACCTCGGTCCTCTGGAGTTCTTTCTTGGCCTCGAACTCATCCGCAAATCGGGAACCATATTGATGCATCAGACAAAATATACCCTTGAACTTCTAAATCGGGCTGGAATGACAGACTGCAAACCCGCGGTCACTCCCATGGCAGTCCGCCAATCCCCAGGGCCGAATACTCCCTTTGCCGATCCTACACTATATCGGAGCCTCGTCGGTGGACTTCATTATCTTGCTGTTACTCGTCCGGACATCCAATATGCAGTCAATCGAGTCTCCCAATCAATGCATGCTCCCACAGAACAACACTTTCAGGCCTTGAAACGCATTCTGCGCTATCTTCAAGGTACTCTTCACTGTGGAATTTTATTTCAAAAGGGCTCGTTTGATATATCTGTTTTTTCTGATTCGGATTGGGCTAACGACAAAGATGATCGAAAGTCCACTACTGGATATATTGTTATGATGGGACCGAATCTGATTTCCTGGTGCACCAAGAAGCAAACGCGAGTGTCCCGTTCCTCCACAGAAGCAGAATATCGTGCCATGGCTGCGGGTGTTGCTGAAGCCATGTGGTTACGATACCTTACGGATGCACTTGGCATTCCCCCCACGAAACCACAGATTTATTGTGACAATCAGTCCACTATTTGTGTTACCAAAAATCCAGTCCTTCATGATCGTATGAAGCATGTTGGGTCTGACTGTCACTTTGTTCGCGATGAGGTACTTGCAGGAGCGATGGCCACGCACTATGTCCCATCTACTGGGAAACTATGTTGGTTTGCAATTTTTTTTTTATTTTTTTTTGCTTTAGTAGGTTAGTCTTGCCATTTGTAATTATTTTCTTGATTTATTTTTTGCCCCTTTGTCTTTTACATAGATTTAAAAAATAAAGATATAAATGTTAGTTAGCTATTAGTAGACTAATAAAATATGAAAAATTAAATAGCTAAAGCAAATTTAAATATAAAAAAACAAATATAAAAGTCATTTCATGTTTTCTAAAATGCTCTTAGGAAATTTGTGTGGAAATAAGGAAACTATGTTTTAAATTTAAATTCCTAATTCCTAAATATTAGCTTCATCTTGTACATGAAATTATATAATTGTCAGAGTATTTTGTGAAAATATAATTTTACAAAAGTAGAACGTGAAACAAATTTATGAAGGTGTTTTAAATTTCTATGAATTCTTACTCTCTAAATTAAATCATCATTATGATTTAAAATTTGAATTACATAATGCCATTTTAATTAGTATTCAATATATTTGAATTTTGCTTTATTTAATTCCTCGAACAATCTTGATAGCACAAAATATTACAACATCTTGGATAGAATGTACATGTTGTTTGAACTCTTCTAAAATATCAGTTGGTGTATGTTAAATTCTTCAAAAGTAATGTATTTTTAAGAATTCAACAAAAGTGCGATATCGAAAGTGAGGAATATCCACGCAACTTAAGCTAGCTAGAATGCAAGAACCAAAGATTTGATATCAATTCCTATCAAGTGTTTAAAAAACGTTAACAAATTAAGCAATAGCATTAAAGACTTATAATAACTTTATAAATTCAATTTTATCATATGCATTGAACGATAGAAATATATTAATTTACCCATGTACTACTACTCCTTCAGAATGGCCCCTTTCAACAAATCAATTGCACCAAGCAAAATAAATCATGCGGTTTTTTTCTTCATAATCCAAGCAAATTATTAAAGGACCTTGAGTACCAATTGATCCATCATAAATATAGAGAGAGACATATATTTTAAAAAAAAAAACAAAATATACCTTCATATTTTTTCAATATTCATATCATATTTCAACCTTGAACCGTATATGTCTTTTCTTTTTCTTTTTTCTGATAAATTGGGAGATGAAATTTAACATGTCAACTGTTTTATTTACGTTCTCAAATTAAAAATTTAAGAAATGAAGATAAAAAAAGAACTTAACTACACATTATTTTCTGAACAAACTTGAGATATACTTATATAGAAATTAAAAAAAAAAAAAAAGAATACACACAAAAAAAAAACATGCACAATTTTTTTTTATAGATTTCAATTAAATAGCATAATTAATTTTAATTTTTTGCAATAATTTTTCATAATAAAAATTTGTTTAAGTAAAATATTTTTCAACTTCAATTCTCATCTTAATTTAAAAGGTCACTACAGTGCTTATTATTTATTTTTTCAAATATTTTCAGAAGAAGCTTCATTTTTTTAAAGATGATTATGATCGTTTTGTTTCTATTTTGTAATTTCTTATATATTTTTTTTAAAGATTAGTACTGTTATGTTTCCTTTTTTTGTTGTTGTTGTAGTAATTTGCGATTAAAATTTTCACTAAAATACGCATATATTTAAAGTATTTTGTATCTGTACATTCCATCTGCCGTTCCAATGTAACTTTTTTAAATATATATTTTTTTAAAGTAATAACAACCCAAATAAATTATATTTTTTATAATACACCATTGACATAATAAAAATCAAAATTAAAATTAAGTATTAAAATTATAAAATTTCAAAGTCCCCAACAATGCAAATGTACTTTTTAATTGTATAAGAAAAATTTAAAATATTCTTATCTATAATTAAATATCTATAATTAAAGTAGATTTTTCTTTTTTGAAATGAATTGGTAGTTTACATTTATGTGAGAACATTTTTAAAAAAAATATTATTAGTATTAAGTCAAAACAGAGAAAAAAAGTAACTTTAGTTTTCAGGAAAATATTATATTTTGAAACCTAACAAATGATGTAGGTTAATTTTCCTAGTAGTTTACAATTCAAAGAATAACCATCACTATGTTTAAACAAATCTCAGAATCTAAATTCTAAATAAAATTGCAAATATATATATATATATAATCTTTAAATTTTTAAGAAGTTGTGGGAATGAAAGGCGAGAAAATTAAGTGAAAGGTGACAAAAAAGTCTTTAAATTAAAAATGGTGACAACTTTGATCGGCTAAGGTCAAAACTTTATTTAAATTGTGATTAAGTTAATTGGGTATAAATTATTAAAACAATTCTAAAAAATTTTAAAAAGTTGTTAATGGGAAACAATAACTAATTCTTACCTAATAATTAATTTGTCCTAAAATCTAACACGTGTCATGTATATGTGCAGTCACTTGGCAACAATCTAAGCAAAACTGTCTTGCTATTTAGTATACTAGTATACGTGCCCACGCAATGCGCGAAAAATATTATTAAAAAATATTATTTTATTTGCTTATTCATATTTGAAAAAATTCTAGCAATTGTGATTTTAAATAATTTGATCCAAGAATATTTATACGAAGTCTTGTATGAAAAGAAAAATTGTTCATCTAATTACTGTCAGATTTTGTATAATGTACGGTAAAATTTAAAGTTAATTGATGAATCTATAAATTACTTACCGGGATGACAGAAAAAAAAAGTTCATCCAAATTATTAACAGAAAGATATTAGTTCTTTTGATCTTAAGCTCTTCTTTCACTATCACAATTATATTTATTCTAAATAATATTATCTTTTTACTATAGTAAATTAATATTTATCAGCTTCTTTTATATATATATATATATATATAACATTGAGGCAGAGTGCAAAATGTATGGGACAATTTAATTAATTGATGAAAATCATATCATGATAGACCGTATGTTATTTCAAGTATGAATGATAGTTATATTATGTTTATGTTTAAAGAGATGCAAAAGAACCAAAATATTGTTTAAAGTTAGAGTTAGGTGTCCTTCAGACTATATATTAATAGTAGTGTTGTCATATGTTAATTAAAATGCAGAACTTTATAGCTAAGTTATTTTCATCAAGAATGTATTTATGAAAGAACATAATTTCTTAGGCTGATTACGACCATTGTCATTTTTTGTGGTCATGATTTTCAATTTAAATTGGCTTAACAAAATAATATATTTATCAAAAATATAAAATAACAATTTAGGATCTTTAAACAATTGATAATTTCTTACATTACATACATCTGCTAATGATAAAAGAGAAATATCGAGGTGCCAAATTTAGAAAAAAAAAATAATCTTAATTATTTTGTGTCCAGTAAACTACATGAGCACTTCTAAGAAGATGTATAATGTAATAAGTATTGAGAAGGATCTGATTACATGTATCAAAATAATATGAAAGAAAACGTTGAAAAATTTGTTGCTAGATGCAGGAATGATAACCATTTTAGTACTTTAATTTCGTTAGGTTGAATCAATTGTCACTTGTTCAAACGAATCTCTAGTTTACTTTTCTATATCCAAATTGAAATTAATTATGTTTAATTTCTATAACAGATAAAGTGAACAAAATAACAATATAATATTATTTGAATTAGCTAAATAAAAAAAATTATGATCGAATTAATATAGATTAATTAGATAAATAGTTTAAACGCATGTAAGTCAAATAACAATATGACATTTTTAATTTTTAATTGATTTACTTCCCATAGAAGTTTACACAAAAAAAATTTTCATATTATTATTGTTGTTCATACACAATTTTTTTTTCTTAAACAATTAAGTAGAAAAAATATTATGAGATGCATAAGAAATATATTTTTTTATTTTCATATTATTGTTCGTGCTTATACTTTTTTGGATAAACAGATGCATAAATTATCATCAAACATAATTTAATTTAGTTTCACCATGATATCATGCATGATGCAAATTTTACTATAATGACCATTACAATGATTTGAAAACTTATATTATGAGCCTATACAAAATTTATCATCTGCCAAGAAAATTGATCACTTTATTTCACCCACAAAATAAGAGTTTATTGTTAAGTATTTTAAGTAAATATGTATGAAGAAAGTGAAAATAACTAAGAAGCTAAGAGAAGGTATGAAGAGCACTTCTTCCATTAATAAGTTAGAAACGTCAAGCAAAAGTCAAATAAAATCAATCAATTTAATGATAAAATATTTACAATATTCCATGTCTTTTAATGAAATATTTTGCTTCAAATCTATTCTTAGATAGTTTAAATAACATTTTTTGGAATTTTGAATTAAAAGTGACAAATAAGTTTTTCAATTAAGTGGAGGGCCTCCAAGTTTTAAAAATTAGGTAGAAGTGACAATTTTTTTTCAATTTTTTATTTTAATATTTTCGCTCCAACAACTATAAAAATTGTATCGACAACTATAGAAGTTGTTCCAACAACTATCCAAGTTGTTCGACAACTCTGCGAAGTTGCTGGATAACTTTGATAGTATTGGGACAACTAATGCAGTTGTCGAATAATTGTTTCCAGTTGTTTGAGCTACTTTATCTTTTTAACTTAATAATATTGTGGAATCCAGTTGTCACTTTTTATTAATTGAAGACTTGAGACGCATTCTCAGCTTATTTTTTCACATCTCCTATTCCTCAATACTCTGATGCTTAAACCATGTGAAAATTGCACGCAAAAAAAAAAAAAAACAGTTGAAATCTCCTGCTGATCATAGTTAGGGAGGCAAGCCACATTAGCATTTGCATCCGAGAGAAAAAAATGAAGAATTTGATCTAAAATTGAGCTAAAAGTGACTGATCAAAAGAATAAGTGGTGAGAGAATGAGGCCTACTATAATTACGGACAATTTCATAGAGCTAAAATACTATGTATGTTCAAAAATCTTCTGCATAGAGTTCCCTTATTAGTTACTGAAGTATTCAGGATGTGATAATGATAAAAATTAAAAAAAATGTTTACTTTTAAATTAATAAGGAAGTTGAGAAGTTGTAACTAATTTGAGTTAAAATTTATTTTTTTAAAATTTTAAAACTATATTTAAAGAATCGTAATTGCTATTATAGAATGTTTAAGAAAAGTGGAATTTAAATTGTGTAATATTAAAATAATTGCAGAAATTGTAATTGCTATTAATTTAAAGAAAATATGTAAATATGAGGACAATAGTGTAGTATGTAATTGCTATTAATTATGTAATATGTAAATATAGAAATTGTAATTGCTAAAACAAATCGTTCATGTATCATATATGTGAATTTTCAGTTTTTTCCACATGCTTATATGTAGCTTGCCCTTTCACAAACAATAGTGCAGAATTTACTGTTGATATAGTTATTTATCAAGAAATACAAAAAAGCCTTATAAAAAATTCAAAAAAGTGTAGCAAGTTCTAAATTTTATCTTTTTAACGTAGAAATTTACAACTGCACTACTATATAAATTTTGCATTTTTCCTAATCATTGTGCATATTATTGTTATGTTTTCTTATGACATTTATTTTGATAATGCATGATGAAAATGAAAAATGAAGAGGTTATTAGATAGCCATGGGTGTTTTGTTAGGTCATTTTCTTTCAAATTCTTATACTTTTAGTAGGGTAAAATAATTAGCAAATATTTTAATATTTATATCTTTAATACTAAAAATTAAAAAGCCAAAAAAAGTAAAATGAGAAAACGGAAAAATGTTTCCTAAAGTGAACTACCCATTCACAATGCTCACACGGTTATTCTCATTTCCATATCCCACGTTCACAATGTAGTTATATGCAATACTCAATATCAATTATCACATGCAACTCACAAGTCCTCCATTACGACATTATATGATGTCGCGTTCAAGCTTCATTCGTTTGTATAGGCTTTGTTTGACTACAATATAATAGAAATTTGAAAATTATCGTTATATTTGAGGTACCTTATGTATATTTTATTGGATCTCTACTTTATCTATACTAATCTCTGTGTATATATATATTGCAGGTGAATGGAATCACCCATGCTAGGACTTAGGGTGTCAAAGATGGCAACAAAATATATATAATTAAATAAAAGTTTCAACTTTATTCATTTTGCAACATTACTAATGCTAATTGTCTTGAAAGTTCATGTAAATACCTATGTAATTAAACGATGAACGATTTAGTCTTTTATTTAACAAAGGTACATGCTTTGTTTTCATATTCTATTTCTTTTTTCATTTTATGTTTCATTTTCAAATGCAGTTTTTCTGAAATTTGCAGTAAATATATTAATGTTTTTGAATTTTATTAACATACTGAAAGTTGCAAAAACGGAGAAGCTTGAATAACAATAGGTCTCGTATCTTTTTTTTTTTTTTAATTTTGTTCTATTTGTTGTCATTGTAAAAGTAAAAATTAGTATCAAAGGTTAATTCTCTCCTTATTTCTCTTTGATTTTGTTTAATTTAATGTCATTATATAATTTATTTTACTTCTTTTGTTTTTATTCATCTCTTTCTATAAGAATATTTTATATCTATTTGTTTGTAGTAGTTTTTCTTTCAGCCAACGATTGCTCCGTCTATATGCTTGAATTTCTATTCACGTATTCACACAACTATTCATTCCAATGAATTTCAAATATATTTTTGACCTTTTTCTTGATTTATTCAGTTTTTCTGTATATGCCTGCTTTTATGTCGATATTTTGAAATTTAGCTTTAAAAATTTCATCATGTAATATGAGTGTTGCCATAAAATGATAGCAATAACAACATCTTTTTTATTTTTAAAATTAACGATGAATGGAGAAGTTGTAACCAATTACAAAACGATAACTACATTAAATTATCATACATATGTTAATTTAAAAACACAAGGATCTTACTACTTCAATTGTATTTGGATAGCTTTCAATTAAATAAATTCATGAAATAAGAACTTCTGAGATATTAACAAATATTACCAGTTATAACTTAATTGATTCATACAACTTTCATTAAAAGTTAAAAACTTTATTTTATAATTAAAAAAAATCATATATTAATTCCATTTCTTTTTACAAAGGTTAAGAAGTCCTAAGATTCATTATTAAAAAATATTGTTTTGTTTTAAACAGTGCCACGTAAATTTTATTCAATTTAACTTTATTATTACTATTTTAAATGTTAAGTAAATGATTAATTAATAAAGCTTGCTTTAATGATATGTAGATTTAAATTAAATCAAATAAACCCACATCTCTAATTAAGCATTTACTATTTATACAAATTTACAATCTATCCTATTTTCCTTCAAATGTAACATTTTTTGAAAAGATCAAGTTTATTTCAAAAGAGAAACTAATTAACTCACGTTGCTTTTTGTTTAATTTAAAAACTGAAATTATTTTTAATTTCCTCATTCGAACTCTAGACATTTGGTAAAATTTGAATTAAAAAAATTGTAAAATATAATAGTAACTATCAAAATTTATATTTTAAGAAAATCTTAAAATAATTAAAAACAAACTATTTGTTAAGGCTGCCACTTTTAGAAACAAATATACTATTTGTTTAGCTTGAACTGTTAATTGTACAAAAAAATATATAAAACTAATAACGTATAAATAGACTATTTTATTTATTGAATTAATTTGTTGAGGATTCAAAAACTAAATCTAATTTATATATAAATATATAAATATAATTGATATGTAGGTTAATGGGGGTTAACGAAGAGTAAGGACCTGGAGGTTAGTTTTTCTCTGTTTTGTTTGCTTGAGATTTATTTTTATTTTTAATAATAAATTGTAGTAACATTTTAAATTTTAAAATTTAAAGAAAAATAATAAATATCTATTAATTAAAAAGAGAGAGAAAATCCTAAAAAGACTACCCCGTTTCCTCATAAAAGATCCAGTTTTTTTAACAATCAGTTTTTATGTTTATTTTGATATTTTAAGTTTTTATTTTAATTTTTTATTAGAAATTTAACATTAACTAATTTTTAACTAATTAACTAAATTGTCCTAAAAACATACACGTGTCAACTTTATAAACTGCCACTTGGCAAATTAATAGGCAAGACTTTCTTGCTATTTAGTATATATAGATATAAATATAGATAGGGCTGGGCATATTTTGGTTTAAACCGAGAAAATCGAAAAATCGAACCAAAATTTAATTTTGATTTGGTTTTTTGGTTTTTCGGATTGATTTCAGTTTCAAATTTTTGAAATTTGGTTAAACGATTTGGTGTTTGGATTTTCAAAAAAAAAAAAAAATTGGATAAATCGAAAACCTGAAATTATATAAATAATATATTATAATTTATATATATATTTTATTATATATGTAAATATACTAAAATATAATATAATCTGATATAACATATAAATATATAAATTAATCATTTAGTAACTTGCTTTAGCCCCTAATATTAACGTGAAGGTTGCAACGACGCTCAATTATCCTCAGTTCGTCAGTTCATTTGAAATTTCAACATCATCAATGGCAATCGGTAGTCGTTTGCTCAGTTCGTCACTGTCGTCGGCAGTTGCTGCCAAGTGCGGCCACTGCCGTCACGCCAACAACGATGACTCAACGAGGTCGATATTTATGGTCATTTCATGTGTGTTGAATTAATTATATTTGGGAATTAAAATAGGTTTGAAAAAAAGATTATTTTTCTAGAAAAATCACCAATTTTAAATGCTCACTATTTTAATCGTTAAAACCGAAATAAAAATCCGAAATAACCGAACCTAATTTGTAAAAATCAAACCAAACCGAAATAATTTTGGTTTGGTTATGGTTGTCATTTTCGTCAATCCGAAAATAGAAAAACTGAACCGATATTCAACAATCAAACCGAACAAACCGAATGCCCACCCCTAGATATAGATATATAGATGTTTATTAATCTTACTTCAATTTTTTATTTTTCCTAACACATTTATCATGGACAAGTAATAAAGTATATTGACATTCCCTTTTTGACTCAGTGCATACTTAATTATTAAATAAAAAGTTGTATTTTATATATAGCTAAAAGAAAAATATAATTTAACTCTTCAAATATTAGTGATACTATATAATGAAAAATGAGAGTAATTTTTTTTTATATTTTTATGATGAATTTTTTCAACAAAAAATGAAAATATCAACATTTTATAAAATTTATGACAAAATAAGTAGTTTAACATGAAATATTAAAGCTTCATACACGTTTAAGAAATATTAACATAAGTTTCTTTACATATATTGTTAGGAAAAAGAAACTACTAAAGTTGAAAAAAAAAAAAACTTTTCAATTTCTTTTGCATGATTTGATATGAAGGAAATTCTACAAAAGTATTTTGTTGAATCAAGTTTTTTTAATTATTTAAATTAAATTCTATCATTATTTATAAATTAACTTTATTGATGTTATCATACAATAATTTGCAGTGTTACATATTTATTATATTACTTTGAATGTCAAAATTTATTTATTCATTATAATAAATGGGTTAATTAATATAAGTTTAATTGAAAAAAACTTAATGAAAAAGAATTGAGGAAAAAATGATGAAGTTAATTCAACATAAAATAAAACTTGATTAAACTAAATAGGGTGAAGGGTATTTTTGTAAACAAACTATCTATTCTTAGAAAAATGCAATGCATATCATTTTTAGTACCACAAATCAAACAACCACTAAAAAATAATATCATGATAACTAATCTCAGGACAAGTAATCACATTATTACTAATCCCATCATAATTTGTTTCCCAATCAAACGACCACTAAGGGTAAAAAAAAAAAAAAAATTGTTTTGTCTTAATTAATGAAAAATAACAACTAAAAGGAGAAATCAAATTAGTAAATTTGGAACGAGTAAAATAGGACATTATTTAACAAAATACATAAAAGCATTTCTAAACCTTGTATGGAAGTTGCACATCCAGATTACGAGGAGTCTGAATTATCTTATGTACTGCGACATGAATTTCTCTGTCCATATGTCATTTTAAAAAGGAAAAATGCATCATTTCCACCCTATATTATACAAGAAAAATCTAAGTCATACCTAAATTATATAAGTGATCTATTACACACCTTAACTATATAAAAGTGATATTATTACCTCCCCACGACCCCCATTCTAAGGCGCGTGTGTTACACTTACTTTAGGCGCGTCCAGCCTATTAAATAACAAAAGTAAACGGTTAAAAACATTAAGAAAAAAGGCATCGTTTCCACCCCAAACTATAGTCGAAAAGTCGAATCCACAGCTAAACTATATAAGTGACCTATTACACACCTTAACTATAAAAAAAATGATACTTTTTACTGACGTGACAGCGCGTGTAAAACACTACACCACATGCAAGTGGTGGTAGTCTGACAGGGTGTAAATAGTTTCACTTTTTTATAGTTTAGGTGTGTAATAGGTCACTAGTATAGTTTAGGTGTGGCTTCGACTTTTCGGATATAGTTTGGGGTGGAAACGATGCCTTTTCCCTTTTAAAAAATAAATATAACTTTTTTTGCCTTTTAAAAATTCCTTAATGAACTAACTCAAATTTTTTGGATTAGATTAGTAAAAACTAAGTTGAAGCTTCATCATTTAGGCCAAAAATTTTATTGGAATAATTTCATTTATATACAAAAAAAGTAAAAAGTTTACAGCAAAAAAAACCTTTTTTATTTACAGAAAAAGTAGCCAAATGTCGTACTTAATATTCCTAATAAAGCTGAAAGGATAGTGGTAACTGATGGACCACTATGTGGCTGCCTCAATCTCACATTCTTTTTAACTGTATTCCTCGTATAATATTGAATTCAGAGTGAGTTTTTGAATAATGATTACTAAGATTTAAATTCAATCTTTTTATGTAATTGGGCTATTATATAGCATTCCTTGTTGAATTTTTAAGAGGTGTGAATGGTAAATGAATAGGTATTTTTCCGAAAAAGATACCAAGAGAAAGAATGCAATTTGAATAGACACTTTTTTCGGATTGAATGGTTATGACCTTTCTAATGGGTTATGACTTTTTTGAAGGGTTGCACTTGTTTCGAAGAGTTGCACCTTCATGAAGGAGTGCACCTTTCTGAACTATTGCTTCTCTTCATGAAGCGACATCTTGATGGCTATAAATACCAGAATTTTTCCTCAGGTAAAAGACAAGATTTTTGAGTTGAAAAATAACAATCTTCTTCTTCTTCTTCTAAAAAATTTCGTGTGATCATCAAATCTTTGAGTGTGTTCAAAGTTTTTGAAAATTTGAGGTACCGCTATTTTCAGAAAGAGAATCATTTTATCTTGGGAGGAAAGATTCCATAACCTCAGGTACTTGAGGGGAATAAATTCCTTAAGGACGCACCGTGCATTCAGTGGACTTGATTCTATAATTTTTTACTTCATCTTCTTTCTTAAAGTTGATAAACACTTCATTTTGGTTGTTCATTTGGTTATTCATTTGGACTTGTGTTTGAAGTTGTTGTAACTTCATTGTAGTTCTTGAAAGTTGTTCTTGAACTTAGTATTGAAGTTTGGATTGAAACATATAGATTTTTGTACCCTAATAACAATATTAAGGAATTTAGTGGGAAAAAGAATTGTGTTTTTTTGGTGAAATATTTTTTTCACCATTTATAAATAAAGTACATTCATAATCTGTATTGTTTGGTTTCTGGAGATTAAAGCTTGTTGTTTTCTACTTTATTTGAACTTAATAGTGATTTGAAAATATAAAAACTTCATCACGAGTTAAAACTCATTCGGTTAACAATTAGAAAAACATAACAACTTCATCATTAAACTACATAAAAACTTCATCGTTAAACTAAGAACAAGTGGTGTTTAAGGTTTTTACAACTTTATAATTAGTATTTTGACATACTAAGTTGATTGTCTTTTTGTGACAGAAAAATGACTACTGAAGGTCATGCAAATGATGGTGTGGCAAGTGTAGCAGCAACAATTGTTGCTACGATAAGTTGCACAAGTGCTATACCTGCAATGGCAGCTGTGGAAAAACCTGAAAAGTTTTTAGGTGTAGATTTTAAATGATGGCAGCAGAAGATGTTCTTCTATTTGATGATTTTATGTCTTCAAAGGTTCATCTCTAAAGATGCTTCTGAATTGCCCGAAGATACATCGGACAAGGAGCAGCTTGTTGTAATGGAGGCATGAAAATACTTGGACTTCATATGTAAGAATTATATCCTAAGTGGCCTCCAAGACGACTTGTACAATGTGTACAGCGGAATGAAGACCTCGAAAGAGTTGTGGAATGCTTTGGAATGAAAGTATATAACTGAGGATGCAGAAACTAAAAAGTTCGTTGTTGCAAAGTTCCTTGACTATAAGATGATTGACAGTAAAACTATCGTCTCTCAAGTACAAGAATTGTAAGTAATCATCCATGATCTCCTGTTAGAAGGTATGGATATAGTAAATACCTTATTTGAACATGTATAGTGTGTTCTTAATAATCACATGACCTTTGATGCAGGTTTGATTGTGAATGAGGCTTTCCAAGTAGCGGCTATAATAGAAATATTACCATCTTTGTGAAAGAATTGTAAAAACTATTTGAAGCATAAAAGGAAGGAGATGTCAGTCGAAGACCTCATTGTGAGGTCACACGTTGAAGAAGATGACAAAGCAGCCGAGAAAAGGTCAAAAGACAATTCAACAATCAATGGAGCTAACATTGTGGAGGATGACAATAACGCCTCGACTTTTTGGTCCTTGAAAAAACTTGAAATTTTATCCTCATTTTCCTAACGACGACTTCTCCTACAAGTCGTCAGGAGTATTTTCTGATCCTAGGTACCCAATCGTAACCAAATTAGTAAGTGTGTGATTAAGTTCTGCTCTGAGTAAGAGTGGCTTACTAAGAGTCATAATAGTAGGATGTCCAGTGTTTACCCCAAATGGGTTCTGTGTTGACTACGACTGGACCTTACGAGTTATAGGGTCCCATTACGAGACGTAGCAGTTGAGTCGTTGGGTCAACAGTGTATGGATGTTCTGGAGAATGTCTTGGCTACGACTCGTGGTGGCGAGTCGTAATGAGTCTATACTAGTCGTATAGTGACTCGTAGTCACGGAAGACTAAATTTTAGTTTTAAAATTGAGGGCACTTTGGACAATTCTCTTCTTACCTAATTAAAACCTCACATTCATAAGATACTTAAGAGGGGTTATTTCTCATTCATAACGTACTCAAGCACTTCCAAACCTCTCTCAAGTCTCTTAAGCAACCATACTTAGTGTTTCCAAGAAGTAGGTTATCCAAGGGCTCAAGAGTTGAATTCTTTTCGTGAAACTTGATATTTTAGGCATGTTACTCTTCCCTGATTGCTAATTTTGTAAAAACATGTGTTTAAAGTGTTGCTCATGAGATATTGATGTTGGTTTTGAAATAAGGGTTGAGGGTTTTGAATGCTTATTGATTGAACAATGTTTCCCATAGATTACTCATGAGTATTCATGCTTTAATTATGATTTTGAACTTGTGGATGCATGGGTATGGTGAATGAACTAAGGAATTGCAATTTTCGCCAAACTTGTGACTTTTGAAGTGGTTATGACCTCAAACCCTATTGTGGAATTGGTTTTGAATATGAAAAGTATGCTTATTGAACTACTCTTGAACTATTGCATAATGTGAAAGGTTAATGAATCATAATAATTTTTAATTGAGCCTTGTGTGGTTGTGTAATTCCCCAAGCAAATGTATAATTGAACCAAAGGGGATTGTGATTTCCCCCAAGTAATAGTATTGGTATGGCATGTTGATGTTGCCTTGCAAGTGTAGTTGGTATGATGATACCAACAATGTATGACTTAATGTGTGATATGGTTCAATGAATGGAAATGCGTGCTAAATGATTTAATTGTGCCTTAATAGGGGTTGTATAGCTGAGTCGTAAAAGTTGAGGTCCCGAGGGACCAATACTACAAACCGCGGTTGCCGACGCGGGGTCTATATGACCAGGTGGTTCAAGTCCCCCTTATTATTATCATATGATTGGGAGGTTCAAGTCCTCTATATTATATTACATGATTGGGTGCTTGTGTCACCCTGATATGCAGGGAGGTTTGAGTCCCCCATGGTGCATATGTATATCTATGGTTCGTGTGGCGACACGCACTAGGGCCCTACCAGCTAAGGGAGAGTTGGGCCCATATAGCCTGTGGGTGCCTTCTTATATTATGATGGTTGAGCTACACAATCCCAGCTAAAGTTTTAAAGTTCATGTTAATCCCCGTTTCCCTATGCCAACAGGTTATATATATATAAATATATTATGCATTTGATCATGTACATTGGTTTTGAATGATTTTAAATTGTTGATCACGAAATTATGTTATTCTTATCCCTGAGTTACATGCTAGTATTCAGCCCACTAACTGTCTCTGAATGTTGTATCTCCACGTGATGCAGGTACCAGAGATACCTCTACTTTTCCTGCGCAGAGTTAAGTGGATCGGCTGGGTTCGTCAATTCGTTGTGGTGAAGTGGTGGGCTCCCATTCTCCGAAAAACTTGGACATTTTATTTGTTATTATCATAGATTAGAATTAAGAGTTTCCATTATCATTAATATTATTATTTTCATTGTCATCTGTCAGAGTCGAGGACATATCCCGACCAAGACTATTTTTTGGTTCTTGTGTTAGAAGGCTTTACAGGATTACTGTGGACTTGGGTGATGTTGGTTGGTTATTTTGGCTGGTCTATAGTTATCGGTTATAGACATACCCTTCATTATTTAAATCTTATCTTGTACTATCTTGTTATATGATTGGAATTCATCTGACATTGGGGGTATTATGTTGTTTGGTTAGGTGTAACGCGGTGGTCTCCGATCCTCGGTGGACTTGAGATACCCATCACAGTCAGGCCCTGGTTCGAGTCGTGACAATGATCCTAAAAACTCAAGAAAACAAAAGAAAACATCTGAAAAATAAGGTAATTCTTCAAAGAAGAAATTCAAAGGTAATTGCTTTAATTGTGGCAATGCTGGCCATAAGTCTGTAGATTGTCGGACCCCTATGAAAGGCAATAAGAAGGATCAAGCCAACTTGGTTGAATCCAAAATGAAATGGATAATCTATGTGTCATGCTTTCAGAATGTAACTTGGTGGGTAATCCTAGAGATTGGTGGATTGATTCCGGTGCCACCGGTCATGTCTGTGCCAATAAGGAGTTGTTTGCTTCATATGCTCCGACTCAAGATGAGGAGAAAGTTTATATGGCTAACTCTGTAACAACAAAGGTTGAAGGAATGAGAAAAAATTGCTTAAAAATGATATTAGGCGAAGTGTTGACAGTCAACAACATCCTTCATGTACCGAAGTTGAGAAAGAACTTGGTTTCTATATCACTTCTGACCAAAAATGGATTCAAATATGTATTTGTTTCTAATAAGAATGTAATTAGCAAAGAAGAAGTATATGTAGGAAAAGGTTACCTCACCGAGGGTCTGCTTAAGATCAATTTAATGACTATTGAGATCAATAAAAGTTTTAATTTTTCTTACTTGTTTGAGTCTAATGAGTTGTGGCATGAACTGTTAGGACATGTCAATTACAAAACTTTACGAAAACTGATTAACTTAGAAGTTTTGCCAAATTTTGGGTGCAATAAATCAAAGTGTCAAACGTGTGTGGAATCAAAGTATGCTAAGCATCTGTATAAGTCCGTTGAAAGGAATTCCAATCTCTTAGATCTAATCCACATAGACATTTGTGATATGAAGTCAACACTATCTCATGGTGGAAAAAAGTATTTTATAACTTTTATTGACCATTTCACTAGGTACTATTATGTTTATTCTCTAAATAGTAAGGATGAAGCAATAGACACATTTAGGCATTACAAAACAAAAGTTGAAAATCAGTTAGAGAAAAAAATCAAAAAGATAAGAAGTGATATGGGTGGAAAATATGAATCTCCTTTTGTGGAGATATGTGTAGAAAATAAAATTATCCATCAAACTGCAGTCCCATATTCACCACAATCAAATGAAATTACGGAAAGAAAGAATCAAAAATTAAAGAAAATGATGAATACCTTACTCATAAATTTTGGTTTACTACAAAATTTGTGGGGGTAGTTATCCTTACGGCTAACCGAATACTCAATAGAGTGCCCCATAGTAATACATTTTCAATTACATATGAAAAATGGAAAAAAAGGAAACTCAACTTGAAATATTTCAAAGTATGGGGGTGTCTAGCGAAAGTCCAAGTCCGTATGCCTAAAAGGGTGAAAATAGGACCTAAGACTATGGACTGCGTATTCATTGGATATTCTAAAAGAAGTAAATCATGTCAATTTTTGATTCATAAATCTGAACATCCGAATATCAATAAAAATACAATAATTGAATCAGATAATGTTGAGTTTCTTGAACACATTTATCCGTATAAAACTGAACATAAGTAGTTTAGTGGAGGGTCTAAACGACCTCGAGATGAACCAAACAAGAATGTACTTAATGATAAGAATTCAAGGCGTAGTACACGTCAAAGAATTTCAACTTTCTTTGGATAAGATTTTGTGACATTCCTTCTTGAAAATGAGTCTCAAACGTTTAAATAAGAGATGTTATCTTCAGACGCTCCTTTTTGGAAAGAGACAATCAATAGTGAGATTGATTCAATCTTGAGTAACCACACTTAGGAGTTGGTTGATCTTCCTCTAGGAAATAAATCTCTAGATTCTAAATGGATTTTCAAAAGAAAAATGGAAGTTGATGGTACACTATAGACATATACAAGGAAAGACTTGTAGCGAAAGGCTTTAAATAAAAAGAACGTATTGATTATTTTGATACATACTCGCTTGTAACAAGTATAACATTTATTTGTATGTTAGTTGCCTTAGCGGCGGTATATGGTCTTGAAATCCATCAAATGGATGTGAAAACAACATTCCTAAATGGAGAATTGGAGAAAGAAACTTACATGGAACAACCTGAGAGTTTTATGGTTCCTGGTAAAGAAAAGAAAGTGTGCAAACTTGTTAAGTCACTTTATAGACTAAAATAAGCACCCAAACAATACGTGAGCGTTGCACTTCAAAAGAATGAACGTGAAAGTGACTCACAGTTGGACTACGAAAGAGTGTTGGAAAATTTGATGAATATCATGAATTGTACGTAATCAGATATAGCATGTGCTATTAGTAAATTGAGTCGGTACACGAGTAATCCCAATCAAACTCATTGGATGAAAATGAAAAGAGTTTTGGGGTATCTTAAGTACACTCAAGACTTTGCTTTGCATTATAATAACTATCCATTGGTCATTGAAGGATATAGTCATGCAAATTAGATCGCGCAGATCGAATGAAGTAAAATCCACGAGTGAATATGTATTTACGTTAGGTGGAGGAGCAGTCTCTTCAAAATTATCCAAACAGACATATATTGCCCGCTTTACAAAGGAATCTGAATTTATCGCGTTAGATAAAGCCAATGAAGAAGCTGAATGAATCCAAAATTCCTTGAAAAATATTCCTTATTGGCCTACACCTTTGACACTAGCATGTATACACTGTGATAGTAAAATAATGATAGGTAGGGAAGGGAGCATGAAGTATAACAGTAAATCTCATCATATAAGATGGAGACATAATATAATTAGAGAACTACTTTCTAGTGGAATTATCACTGTTGACTATGTGAAGTCAAAGGATAATGTGTCGGATCCACTTACAAAAGGCCTATCTAGAGAGGGAGTTGAGAGCTTATCAAAGGGAATGGGTTTGGAGCCTAGTACAAGTTAGCATAGAGGTAACTCTACCTAGCAGACTAGAGATCCAAGAGTTAGGTTTAAGGAGATCAAACAAAGTCGTGACTGACGAATCAACATTGTCAATATACTCAACTCATTCTCATGATGAAGACAATGTTCAAAGAACAAGGATAAGGCTTATGGTTTGAAGCTTTTTAATAGCTTCTAAGTTTGGCAGATTTGACCAAATAGTTTAATCTATAGGACTAAATGTTTAGGAATCACCTATGTGAGGGTGAAGTGGAAGTTGCTTCAAGGAAAATGTTAGTAAAGGTCTATTCTCTACGCTTTCATAAAACTACGACGTGTTCATGGCTGAAACGAACAAAATCGTGAGAACCATAAATGATAAAAGGTTGGTTATGTGACTTGCGTTGTCTAGGGGTACATTAAAGTTCGAGGGTTCAAAGATATCAAATCTACCGATTGATCGAGTGCATCCGATGCATGTTCACTACGAAAAGTTTAAAGGAAAATCTACTTATCCAGATTCAATTAGTCTTTGCTTATTGATCACACACTTGTCCGTAAATATTTTGTAAAATAGCTATTCTCCATTCATGTGGGTGTTTTTTGGGTTTTTAAGAGGCGTGAATTGAAAATGTTTTTCTTAGGTGTTTTTCTAAGAAGATACCAAGAGAAAGGATTCAATTTGAATAGGTACTTTTCAGATTGAATGGTTATGACCTTTCAAATGTGTTATGACTTTTTCGAGGAGTTGCACCTTTGTGAAGGGGTGCACTTTTCTGAACCATTGTTTCTCTTCATGAAGCAACACCTTGATGTCTATAAATACCTGAATTTTTCCTCAGGTAAAAGACAACTTTTTGAGTTGAAAAATAACAATCTTCTTCTTCTAAAAACTCTCATGTGAATTATCAAATTGCTGAGTGTGTTCAAAGTTTCTAAAAATTTAAGGTACTGATATTTTTAGAAAGAGAATCATTTTATCCTGGGAGAAACGATTCCATAACCTTGGGTACTTGAGGGAAATAAATTTCTTAAGGACACACCGTGCATTCGGTGGACTTGATTCTATAATTTTCTGCTTAATCTTTTTTCTTGAAGTTGATAAACACTTCATTTGATAGTTCATTTGATTATTCATTTGGACTCGTATTTGAAGTTGTTGTAACTTCATTGTAGTTCTTGAAAATTGTTCTTGAACTTAGTATTGAATTTTAGGATGAAACATATAAATTTTTGTACTCGAAATAACATTCCTATAACATGTTTGTTACATATATTTAAAAAATAACTAAGACAACTCCGCAGTGAATAAATATATGATCAAGCCAGTCACATTAACTTTTTCTCCTCTTTTTTCTTTAAGTTTTTAAATTTTGTCTCAGATCTCATGTTGAGGTTTATCAGTCTTTTTTAAGTGTTAATTTAGATTTTGATATGTAATATGTCGATATTTGATAACGCTCAACTTACATGTCAATTTAACCCTACATCTATGACTCAAAACCCAAACACGATGTTTTCCCCTTAAGAATGTCGTAACTTAGTCTATCATAGGGAAAAACTTACCCACATCATTATTAAAAGAAATGGAAAACCAAAAATGAAAACAAACAGCTCACAAAATTTCCATGCTTCGCGTGTACTAAGTTCAAGTATTCCAAACCAATGAATACACACATGGGTAGGGCCACACCCCCAACTATAAGACTTGTAGTGACCTCACTATGCAATTTAAAGAACAATAAGGGTTAAAGGACTCCCTGAAACTGCATTGATAACCATGTTGAAAGATGAAAAAAGAGGCACGATCACGGCCTGATTGGTGTCATCACGGTGTCGCGATCGCGACACCTTAGGCCATCCGCTCCTCTGTTTTGCCTTATTTTTCTGTATGGCTGCTACACTTCAAAACTTGGTTTTCCCTTGTTTTAGTCTTCCAACCTGCCTCAGAGCACCTACAAATAAAGATGCAACTTATGAAAATGATGGGTTGCCTCCAATCAAGCGCTTGATTTAATGTCATGACATAACACTTCTTTAATCCTTATTTATGTCTCCACTTAGAGGATTTGAACTTTTTTCCTAACTTAACATCAAACTTTTGATTAGGCTCCTTGGTAAAGGTGGGAATAGGCCACTAGTTGAACATCAGACGTTGTGCTCCTTGGCCTACAAGTGTGGGGCTCCTATATGCTCTTTTAGAATATCAAACTTCAAAATGTAGGGGTGGTTCTTCTTCTCCCCATGATCCCCTATGTGCTTAGGTAGATGGACTTTCATCACATCCTCTAAGTATAATGTTGAAACATAGTTTGAATGAGGTTTATCCCTTAGTTTCGGAGTTGCATCCTCATTAGCATCATTGCCTCAAAATGGATTAGAGTCGTCATAAGAAATTGACTTGATCTCTTCTTTTGAATCTAACACCATTTTCTTGACTCAACATCTTCTCTCATTTTTGGTTTGGTTAGTTGGGAAATCACCGAGGATTTATCAACATTGATCTCATTGTGAAGGGTGAGACCACTCGTGGTATCTAAAAGATTAGCCTCCACACCCACTTCTTCTAGCTTTGTGATTTCCTCGTCACATGCCCCCATGGATTGATGCATGAGATGTATAGTATCCTCCATTGTGTCCACCCGATCCAAGATAAGTTGAAGCATTTCTTCAACACTATTATATCCGGTGTTTTGTTCTTCCTTTTTATCATTATAAGACCTGTCAAAATCATAAGAGAAACTAGCACTTGGGTTAGTATAATAAGGGGAGGGGGCATTTGGTCAATTTCTCCAATGTCCATCGCGACCAGCACATAAAGAGCAATCATACTCCCAATGGGATCGAGATGGTGCACACATCTCTTTTTGGGGAGCATATCTACAATCTCGCGGAAAGTGGGGTCTATCGCAATACGGACATGGATCATCAAGATATGATTTCCAACTACCAAAGTCCTAGTAGTCCCAAGATGCCATAGTAACAAGCAAACAAAACTAAAAATCTACCTAACAAACGAAACAAAAGGGAATGACAAACTAATATTTACAAGTTTGAATTTAAGCAAGTAAGCTAAAATTCCAAACTAACTTAATACGCCAAATTGTTTCCCGAAATCGGCGTCATTTTTTGATAACGCTCAACGTATACGTCAATTTAAGTGCAAGGTGGTCGTCGTCAATATATTTACCCAACTTTGGAGTCAGGGTCGAATCCACGAGGAACAATGTTAGTGGCAATCAAGTTACTTCGAAATAATAGATACAAGTTAAATCCAAACTAATGTTACAAGAAGGTAAAAATGGGGGAGATAGGTATCTACACTAATGTTTCTTTTTGGATTTTTCTAGTGTAAATTTTTAGGCTAAGAATAATTAGAGTTTTAACAGGTATGCATGGATCTTGGGATTATGCATTACTAAGGGAGTGATATGTGGGTGTTAGCAATCAACATTAATTTAGTAAGTCAAATATGGGTAGGTTTGGTTATAGATTTTGATGCTAGTCTTTCAACAACACACCAATCTAGATGTGTTCAACAATGGGTATATAGAAATAGGGATGTCTACATTGAGGTTGTGGTTATCAATTGTTGAACACACCTATTAGGTATTCAAAAGAATCAATGGGTGAAAGTATATAGATGTGTATCAATATTGTAGAAATATGAATGTATTGTATTGACATTGTATGAATGGTGTATAATTTGTACCGATATAATATAAAAATTACCTAATCTATCGATATCGATATCTATTTGACAATCATGTGTGTCCTCCTTAATAAATAAAAGTATAAGGAAAAAATAATTAAAAAAACATATATATTCATTTTTCCACAAAAAGAAGTGTAACAATTAGAAAAGAAAAAAAGCTTTAGAAAAAAGAGTAACAAAAAATTTTTAACAATGAAATTCTTTTTAAAATAACATAGAAAAAAATAGTTAAAAAGTCTTTTTTTTGTAAACCATTTTAATATACGTGCTTTGCACGTGTGTGAAAACTCATAATTTTAGTTAAAATTGTTTAAGAGACTCTTACATTTGTATCGTAATCAAATTCACATAAAAGTATTAGTTGTCTTCAAAGTGGAGTTTGATACAATATAATGCTCTACTTACATTAAAACAAATAATTAATAAAAACATTTAAAACCTCTCACTTTTAATGGTAGTAAATATATAGAACTCCCCTTTTAGTTACTATACATTTGCTTTAATTTATGTGGTTTTCTTTTCTTTTTACAATTTAAATTGTGTTAACTACAAAAAAAAAATTAAAATATACTTTTTTATCATATTAACATGTGAAAAAGTGTGACTAATAATAGTTATCATATAATTTTTAAATATTATAATTATAATTTTAAAATATTAAGTTAATCTAATTTCATTTATCTTCAAAAAATATTTAAAATTATTGTCTAGAAACCATTAAGTTTCTAGTAGAACTAGGATTAAGTAATTATAAATAGGAGTCTTCTCATATATTTAGGAGTCTTTCTATTTATTTTTCATATATTTATTATAGTCAATATTCAATATTATAAATATAATGGTATTATAATTGGAAGAAATAAGTGAAAAGACGATTTTATCTATTTGTATACTTTTAATGAGGATAAAATATTGTAGATTTAGATATGTACACACAATTATTTCTGATTTTTGTATACATTTATTACTCATTGACGTCCTCTTATAACATATAAATTATGTTATTACTTAAATCAATAAGGATTAACTTGACTATTATTTTAAATAATTTTAAAAGTTAAAATAAATATAATCTTAACTAAGTATCACAAATAGTTTAAATGTCAATCATACAACATGTAATCATATTGAACATAAACCAAAATTAAATTCGACAACTACTTACAATATATAGATGATGATGAAAATTATAGAAAATGAAGTTAAGAAATTCGCAGAAATAAAAATTATCAATTTGGAAGTGTGGATTCTTTCGACATGACAATGATAGTCTTTTCTTTGCTCTTCTTTCCCAAAAATTAATTTTTCTTCTTATGTCCGCAATTCATGGAGAAAGAAGAAGAAGTAAGAACTTTAGGTCCAAACCAAATAAGAACATACATATCATCAATTGAATATCACATACAACTCCAACGAATTATAATTAGAAACACAACCTTCCAAGTCATATAACAATTGATTATCATCATCTGATCCACTTCATTCCTTGGCAACATTGAGTAGTTCTTCACTTTTTTCCAACAAAAGGTTCAGCAGAAAGCGAAAAACTCAAAAAATATGAGAATCAATTATTAATTTTTAGCCTATGCAAATCACATAATCATAGCAACTGACATAAAAAATCATCCTATCATTATTAACTAAAAGAAAGGAAAAAAACTAAAAGAAAGAGAAAAATAGACCACGTTGAGTGCACAAAGAATAAAAATAAGTTGAATCTAAATCAAATAAAAAAGCAAAGGAAGAAGAAAAAATAAATACATATTATATTATTGAGAGCTAAATTTTTGTACACAAAAAGTTAGTTAAATTTAATTATATAAAGTAGTATTTTAATTGATTTAGAAGTGTGATAAATATTAAAAATAAGTTGAATCAAAATCAAATAAAAAAGAAAATGAAGAAGAAAAAATAAATGCATATTATATTATTGAAAGTTAAACCTTTGTTCAAAAAAGTCAGTTAAATAGAATTATATAAGATGGTATTTTAATTGATTTAGTAATGTACTAAATATTAGGAACTTTTACTTCTTTTAAACTAGGGGGGTCGGGGCCGTGTTAGCACGAACTCAACATGCTGCATGAAAAGAATAATTGTAATGCATCAATACATAAAACAAACTATTTTCTTTATCGTATTCGTCAAGGAGCCAAATTATACAAGGAGTTAAGTATATTTTATTTACATAGATAACAAAATATGATGTATCCTTAGCTTGAGAGTTGAAATGCGTAATCATATAACTGAAATCTGTTGCATAAAATTACGAAGTGTTAAAGTGTTTTAATAACCATTTTCTATATGAAAATGAAAGAATAGGAACAAAAAGTTTACAAACCAGTGAATATATACATATGTAAAAAACAATAGCTTAGTCATGATTTTCACTAAGGACTCAAAATATCATGAAGTGCTCAGCCCATGCTTACACGAAAATAATTTTATCATTGCTTCAAGACAGAGAACAACGAAAAAAAATAAACATTTCTTAAACTATGCAACTGAAAAACATATTACAGAATACCTTGGAATTTCACAAACATGAGTTTCTATCTTCACTTTTTATAATCAGTATCAGGTCTACCATTCTTGGTACAAGTAACAACAGCGACAACCCTGAACTAAAATCACATTTATTCATAGCAAAATGTTGACTATGAAACATAGATATTTTATCATCTTTGTCATCTAACCATGTAAGTTCTTCCAACTCATATCGTGATAAAATCACATAAAATAAACTCAAAAGTAATAACATGAAACAACAAAATGTGTAACAAAAATGAGCTATTTGCCATTAATACAATGTTGTAATTTTTTTGGATAAGGTGTTGGTGTTATGTATGGAGTTATATTAGCTTTTTCTTGAAAAAAGTTAGACACTCAAGGTAATAACAAGAAACAACAAAAGGTTTAACAAAAATGAGCTATTTGCCATTAATGTAATGTTTGTAATTTTTTTGGATAGGGTGTTGGTGTTATGTATGGAGTTATATTAGCTTTTTCTTGAAAAAAGTTAGACAAAATGAGTTGAATTTTTGCCATGTCTGGCGGAATCAAATGAGCAATGCTTATAGAGTTGATGCGTAAAATAGCAGCAAATTATATAAGATGGTTACTTAAAAAGGAAGAAGTTAAATTTCAAATCCCATATTTCATAATATCATGAAGGAAACAATACCTTGTTTTGGAGGATTTTCATTGTCAACACAAGAGTATCACGCATTCTAAAAAGAAATAAGAAAGCAGTAACTTAAATTGAATTATCAAATAACAAAGAGAAGCAAAATCTGATTCAACGGTAATATAGTAACTAAGGAAACAACAAATTCCTAATACCAAATTCTTGGGTGACAAACAAACCCATGAACACAAGCACCAAAAGAAATAACAGTTGAGTCTCTTCTTTTAAAGCTCCCTCTATGGTGTATACAATTTAACACCTTACCTAAAAGTAAAAAATAAAGAAGTGTGCACTACTTAATATGATGAAATTACAAATATATAAGCTGAAACATATAGGTGTTTCTAATACTCTAGCTACAGATTATAAGAGATAGAATAATTAGGAAAAGCACAATGGGATTATACATGTAGTTGCTGATTCACTCTTTTTTGGACTAATTTTTCATTTTATTTGAAAAATCGAGTTTATATTAATTTAAATGGTGACGACTCTTTAGGTGAAGTTCGGGACTATTAATTACAGAGCCTTTTTTCATGCCTCGGTAGGCGATAAAAAGTATCACCAAATTAACATGAGATAGAAAGAAAAGTGTTATTTTTGGCTTAGCTAACAGTGTACGGAGCCATTTCATAAGTAAAAACCTTTATCAGACTTCTCTTCCAACAACAAATGGTACCTCTTGCGATCGCGAAGGCAGTTGATTAACAAGACGTTCAACATTCAAGTTAAAATATTATTTACAAAAACAACAGATGCAGCCTTTGCAAAATTAATCGTTTTATCATTCATGAAAAAAAACACCATAAACACACAATCGGCATCTGCGCCAATAGATATTGTAGGAAGCTGTAGGTTTTTGTACAGTAAAAGAATGATACAGTAACTGCAATGCAGTAGTACTCAATTTACAGAGAAATGGAAGAAACAGAGGGAAGAAGATGAAGTCATTATCTACTATATTGATCTTTTATTGAATGATTACAAATGAGGTATATGTGTGTATATATAGGCTGAAATAATCAGTAACTAACTACCTAATTAGTTAGAGAGTTAATCACCTGATTAAGGCTCAAGTAATAACTAACTTAACTAACTAAGTAGTTTCTTAGTTGTGGACTTAAATGACTAAACAGTCCCTATCTCTCGTATGTATTAACACTCCCCCTCAAGCTGGAAGGGATGAAAATGTTCAGGACGCCAAGCTTGGATAAGAGCAATTCATGTTGCAATCTGCTAAGTCCCTTAGTGAAGATGTCTGCGGGCTGATGTTGTGTAGGCAAGTAGATGATTTCAATCAATCCTTGTTGTAGTTTCTCCCTGATGAAGTGACAGTCTATTTCTATATGTTTGGTTCTCTCATGATATACAGGATTAGCTGCAAGTTGAATAGCAGCCTTACTGTCACTAAATAGTTTAACAGGAAGCTTGAGTTCTTGAGTTCTGCACCTAATTCCTTTAGTAATCCCACTAGCCAGACCAGTTCTGTCGTTGTAGTTGCCAAGCTTCTGTACTCAGCTTCAGCAGAGCTTCTTGACACAGTTGATTGCTTCTTAGCTTTCCATGAAATCAAGGAATTTCCCATCTTTACTGCATATCCAGTTACTGACTTCCTAGTAAGAGGGCATGCTGCCCAATCTGCATCACAATATGCAGAGATAGTGTTATTTGTACCACTTGATAATAATATTCCTTGTCCTGGATTTTTCTTGATGTACCTTTCTATCCTTAAGGCGGCATCCATGTGAGACTTTTTAGGTTGTTGAAGGAATTGGCTCAAGGTCTGTACACTAAATGAGATATCAGGTCTTGTCATATTTAAATACAACAGTTTTCCAATGAGTTTCTGATAAACACTTTGGTCTACAAGAGGATCTTCAATACTTTCTCTTAGTTGATCATCATATTGTTTAGAAGTTAACTTGACATTCACATCTATAGGTGTACCAGCTGGTTTAGATGCAGATAAACCAACTTCAGAAATAAGATCAAGTGCAGATTTCCTTTGATGCATTGTAATCCCAGCTTTGGACCTTGCAAATTCAATGCCTAAGAAGTATTTCAATTCTCCCAAGTCTTTCATCTTGAATGTTTGTTGTAAAGACTTCTTTGTTTCTTTTACAAGCTTCAAACTACTACCTGTGACTAGCATATCATCAACATAGACTAATACCATAGTAGTTCCTTCCTTTGTCTTCTTTGTGAATAAAGAGTAATCATGTTGACTTTGCTTGAATTGTAGCTTTAATAGAGCTTCGGTTAACTTGTGGTTCCACTGCCTTGGAGCCTGTTTTAGGCCATATAAGGATTTTTTCAGTCTACATACTTTCTTCTCCCCCTACTTTCTTCTCCCCCCGACGAAAAAATCCTCGAGGAAGGGACATGTATATCTCATCATGGAGGTCACCTTGTAAAAAGACATTGTACACATCCATTTGATGGATATGCCAACGTCTAGAAACAACGAGCTAAAATGGTCCTTACAGTGACCATTTTGACCACCGGTGAAAATGTTTCCTTATAGTCTATCCCTTCCCTTTGACTATAACCTTTGGCTACTAACCTTGCCTTGAACCTTTCCACTTCACCTGTAGATTTGTACTTAATTTTGTAAATCCATCTACATCCAATAGTAGTTTTTCCTGCCGGGAATTATTGCTTTCCAACGCTTGTATTTCGGCTTGCATTGCCTCTATCCACCTAGGATCTTTGATGGCTTCTGCATATGTTGTTGGTTCAACTAGAATAGATGTAGCAGCAATAAAGTTTTGATAGTGATTAGAGAGATGAGCATATGACATGTAGTCAGAAATAGGATATTTAACATCCTTGTTGATGTTAAGAGACACAAAATCCTTCCACCATCCTGGCGGATGAGATTCTCTTACAGATCTTCTAGTAGGCATCACAACAGGATTAAGCACTTGTATAGCAGGAGTCGAAGTAGCCTGTTCTGCACTCTCAGTTTGCATTTGAGGCGATGTTGCATTATCAGATGGTGATATATGATATGTAGGCTCATTAATAGTTGGATAACTTGGAGACCAGTTTGCTATGTCAAGTAGAAAATCTGAATTGGCAAATATATCTACAAAGGGAGCTTCAGACAGTTGAGTCTGAGCTTGAGAGAAAGGAAACACAGCTTCTTTAAAAATAACCTCTCTACCGACAAAAAAGGACTTGCTTAACAGATCATACAGTATGTAGCCTTTATGAATTTCTGAATATCCCATATGAACAGATATCTTTGATCTAGGAGCTAGCTTATCAGATTCTGTTATATTTTTTGCAAAACATAGACATCCTAGCACTCTTAAATGCAGGATAAGAGGAGGTCTACCATATAATCTCTCATAGGGAGATTGATCATTAATGACTTTGCTAGGCATCCTATTAATCAAATATACTGCAGCTAACACACAATGACCCCAAAAATGTGGAGGTATATGACCTTGAAACATCAAGGCTCTAGTTACCTCTAAAACATGTCTATGTTTCCTCTCAGCTATACCATTTTGTTGAGGGGTATATGGACATGATCTTTGATGAATTATTCCTAATTCTTTAAAGAACTTATCACATACAGAATTTAAAAATTCTGTACCATTGTCCGATCTCAGAGTTTTTACTGATTTGTCAAACTGAGTCATAACATATTTCACAAAGTATTGAAGAGATACGCACACATCTGATTTAAATTTCAATAAGAACAACCGTGTCATTCTAGTAAAATCATCAACAATAGTGAGAAAGTATTTATTACCATCAAACGTAGGAGTTTTATAGGGTCCCCATACATCAAGATGCAGTAATTCAAAGCTAGCACTAGTTTTGATACTACTTAAAGGAAAGGGCATTCTTGTTTGTTTAGCACAAAGACATATAGTACATTCATCAACTATTTTGGTACTTGCAGAACTACTTGTAGATAACAATCTGTCTAAGACTTTAGAAGACATATGACCAATCCTTTTATGCCATAGACTTATATCTGCATCTTTCATAGTTTTATGCTTATCAGAAATTCCTGTAGCTGTACAATACACATTCAGTAACTCATTCTTAGTCAGTTTATTGAGTAGCAGGTATAATCCTCCATCTTCTTTACCAATCTCCCTCACCTTCCCAGTGTAGAGTTCCTGGAAAACACAAAAGTGAGGGAAAAATGTGACTGAGCACCCTAACTCTTTAGTCACTTTGCTTACAGACAGAAGATTATATTTAAATTCAGGAACATGAAACACATTTGTAATAAGACTTCTAGGTGAAATGAGAGAAGATCCAATATGAGATACAATAGTTAGATCTCCAGTAGGTAAATAAACTTGTTTAGGATACTCAGGCTTGACAATAGAATCTTGTGTAAGCATGCCAATCTGTTACGCCATATGGTTTGTTGCACCTGTATCAATTATCCAAATATCACTATTTGCAGACACAAATAAAGCTTTACCTGTCATAGTAGCTGCATTAGCATGATCTGCATTGGTTGTGTTGGTTGCAACATAGTTTTGATTCAGCAGTTGTAGAATTTATTCATATTGTCCCTTAGTAAATGTACAATTCTGCAGTTGGCTAGCACATTCCTCAACATCTTTACCCCGAGCCTTCACTGGTACATTGGTATTAAGACCATAGTTGAGCCTTCCTTGTGCATGATCAGTACCTCCACCATAACCCTTCTTTTTTGACTTGAAATCAGATGGATACCCTACCAATTTATAGCACTGATCTTTTGAATGCCCCTTACAGTTACAGAATTCACAGATGACATTAAATTTCTTCTTGAACTTATTTGTATTACCAACTTGATAACCAGAACCACCATAACCTGAGTTGTTTCCTACATTCTGATTTCTACCATTGTTACCACCAGTTCTTGAGTACATAACCATAGGGTCTATTCCATTTGACATCATTGTGTTCATGGCAAGATTACCACTGCTGGAGGCCACTGATTTCTGACATTCATCACTAACTATCATAGCATAGGCTTTGATTGACACTAGGAACTGGATCCATAAGTAATATTTGA
This sequence comes from Capsicum pubescens, assembly GCA_030864215.1. NCBI lineage: Eukaryota > Viridiplantae > Streptophyta > Magnoliopsida > Solanales > Solanaceae > Capsicum > Capsicum pubescens. The sequence continues at coordinate 314,258,473 of CM061548.1, read as the reverse complement.
CTTCTTGCTTGATTGTAGTTTTCATTTAATCCCATCAGAAATTGGTATAACTTTTGTCTATTCAAGTGAGCCACAAACCCTCTTGATCTATCACAATTACAGCCAGGAGAGGGAACCAATGCCTCAACTCATCCCACAATGATTTAAGTCTAGTGAAATACACAGACACAGTAGAAGTACCCTGCTACAGAGTCACAATTTCCTTATGTAGACTAAAGGTCCTTGATCCATCTACTCTATCAAATCTTTCTCTCAAGTCCTCCCAAACACTATAGGCAGACGAAGCAAAAGCAACCCCTCCAAGAAGACTTTTGGAGACAGAGTTTAACAGCCAAGAGAGTACAATTGCATTAACTCTCTCCCATTGACCCCATAGCTCTTCATTAACACTTTCTTTTGTACAAGAACCATCAACTAAACCAATTTTATTCCTACCACGTAAAGCTAAACATATAGATCGACTCCATAAGGCATAATTTTCAGTCCCAAGTAACTGAAATGAGATCAAATTCACACCACTAATATCAGTAGGACTTAAGAACAAGGGATGATTATAATCAATACCTTGACTCGAATTCATCTGAGGATTGGAATTGTTAGAATTCCCTCCATTGGTTGATGTTGATCCATTTGCATAACCACGGGAGTTTAATTCACGCAGAAGATCTGCATTGGCATGTTCATTTCCAGTCCCCATTTGGGCAAATTCTTGAATGAACTGAACAGTAATTTCAACAAACAGTTCTCAATCTTCAGATCAGAATTGTTCTTTGATCTTGAAACCAAGATCTTTTGCGGAAGCTTTCTTTGTATTCTTTCTAAGAAGAACGATGATCGAGTTCAGCACATGAAAGCTCAATCTACTCAGACTTCGATCGTTGCTCTGATACCATGTAGGTTTTTGAACAGTAAAAGAATGAAACAGTAAATGCAATGCAGTAGTACTCAATTTACAGAGAAATGGAAGAAACAGAGGGAAGAAGATGAAGTCATTATCTACTATATTGATATTTTATTGAATGATTACAAATGAGGTATATGTGTGTATATATAGGCTGAAATAATCAGTAACTAACTACCTAATTAGTTAGAGAGTTAATCACCTGATTAAGGCTCAAGTAATAACTAACTTAACTAACTAAGTAGTTTCTTAGTTGTGGACTTAAATGACTAAACAGTCCCTATCTCTCTTATGTATTAACAGAAGCAGCAAGTAGAAATTGAAGATTTTTCCACAAAGAAAAAAGATAATCAAGACAACCATGAGGTGTAGATGCAAACTACCCCTCCGAAAAAACTAACAAAAGGTGTGTTCAACTTCTACTTAAATCATATATTGTTTATTTTTCCCAAAACTTCACGGACACTATTTCTTGTTAACTGCACTATATTATTCTGGATGCCATAAAGAAATTGCAGTTGTACATAAAACATATCCAAGGTGCAATTACAGTATAGCAATGTTAAAACAGATTACGCTATGTGACTAACAAAGGCGTATAAACAGATGAGGGAGAAAATGCATCACTTGAACTGTTGCTACAGAATAACAACTAGGGAGTACCGTGGATTTTGATTCAACAAAAGGCTTCTCCATATACCATTTTCAGAGGAAAACAGAAAGCTAAACTACACCTACAGTTTATCTTATCATATATCAGTTGAAAATAATGTGTATTTTGGTAACATGTTTTGCCTTTCTTCGAATTGTACCTGCTTGTTTTTCTGTATGGATGTATTTTCATTGCTTTGGAACACCTATGTTATTTTTGAAGTGTTAAAGATTTGAACTTTTTCTGTGGTAATGTTGAGATTGAAATTGGTTATTAGCAGTATTGTTGCTTCTTTATCTGGGTATGAAGATTTGACTCATAGTGATATTTATTCCATTTGGTTTGCCTGGGAGCATCTGTGTGAATGTAAGAAGAGTAACCAACAAATAAAATACATAAATAAATTGGAGGATAAGTCAAACACATTATTATCAATATATGGAGAAAAGAAAGCAACTACCAGGACCTTTTACTTCAGTGGTTACTTCTTTTTAATCACTACAATATGAACTTATTAGTATACCTATTATACTACAAATCTTACAACTAAATTTCCACCAAGTCCTGTACCAGAGAATCAACATGAATAGAGATAGAATTCTTAAAGCGTTAAAGGGCTCAAGACATGATAAAGTTTTTCCATGGAAAAGCACAATATTTAAAGAATAGGCCAAGGAAATAAATTTACAACCTACTCTCCATTTCATAGGACAGTGTTCATTCGACTTGAAATCCAGATCAAAATGGGAGTACCCTCACAACGAAACTGTATACTCTTTCGAAAGAGCAACTCAAACTTCTCCCCAAAGGAACAACCCTTTTTTTGTTTTTTTATAAGACAATATCACATCCATAAAAGTTTTACAATGTATTCATAACACCGTGGGCAATCATCTGCCAGAATATTTGTTCCCTGTTTAAGTTTATTAGTATGGAAAACTGGTATTCCAATCCATTATGCTTAATGTTCTCACTTAATGGTAGTATGTCAACTATTATTTGAAGTTGGAGTAATAGAACAACATACCCCTTGTGATTCCAACAAACGGGGTCTGGGAAGGATAGTGTGTACACAGACCTCACACCTATTAGCTGTTTTCAATAGAAACTGAAATATTTTGAACTGAAAATTTGTTCTAGATTTGTATGAATATGAATGCTCAGTTGCTTCTTTTACCTGAAAATGTAATCTTTCGATATAAGCATTTGAAGATGGTAGTTCTTTAGCTGGCAATGTATATTTACTTGCATGCATTGTTGTAAGCATTTTGCATAATATATTGGTGGAAAAGATTTTTTTTGTTTCATGGTTTGACAGGGTTACTAAAGGGAGGTTTTTTCAACTTGTATTCTGGAGTTATAAGAACCTGGAAATTGGACACTTCGAAATTCTCTTGTTGTGTATTTAAACAGTTTTAACTTCTGTTTTAGAAGGTAAAATAATACACTTCCTCCTATTGAACTCACATCGACAACATTCAAAATCATGTAAAATTAATAAGCCAAAAAAATACAAAAAAGTCCCCCTAACAAAATAGACACAATACTTTAGTTGCCAACAGCAACTCAAAATTCCCAAAAAGATTCAATTTTTCACGACGCAGATGCTAACTCACTAACGTTGAACCCTAATTAAGTTACACATCTCCCAAAACCAAAACAACAGGGCCTAACACTATTCTCACTACGGTTGAATCCTAACTAAGCTGGCAATCTCCCAAAACCATAAGAAAAGAGATAAAAAAAAAGTTCCTCAATTGCGAAGAACAACTCAAAATTCCCAAAAAAATCCAATTTTTCACAATACAGACACTAACTTCACTAACCTTAACCCTAATTAAGCTTACACTTCATCGCATACATAAAGGAATTGTAAAATGGAAGCGGATAGTAAGAATTTGGGAATGCTGAAATTAATTGGCCTAAAGAAACATACCCGGCAGAGAGCTAGCACACCAACAACAATTTATTTTTGCTCTGTGGATTGCTGTTATTAGTACATCACAGAGATGAGAAAGAGAAAGACAAGGACACGTATTTGATGGAGGGTGTGTAATTGCCATGCGTGTATCAAAGCTGTAGCAATTCATCAGAATATGACGTGAAATGACAAAAATGTCCTTTGATGGACTTATACTTCCATGACCAAAATACCCTTCTTTTTATTGTGTTGACATTAAGATCACATGTCAAAGCCATCACTTATATATTATAGAAAAATAGAAATAAGTAAATAATTATAAAAGGTAGTATTTTAATTGATTTAAAAGTATAAAATAGTAACACTTTTACATATTTTAAAAAACGAAAGATTACATACATACATATGTATGTATGTTTACCCGCAAGTGTAACATTTGATTATTTAAAATTAAATAATTTTATCTACTGCGGAAATTTTTAATAAAGTGTAAAAGTTCAAATCGATTTTCAAAAATCTTTCACACTTTAATATAATAATGTAAATATAAAAATATTCACATATATATATATTAGCACCAAAAATTTCAAGTGGACGGATCATCATTTTTGCATTTGCCATATAGTTTCGCTTTCCCTTGTTATCACAGGTTAAGAGAGACGCATCAATTTGAGTCATATTTGTATTATGATTATTTTTTATATATATACACATTTAAAATCTTTCCTTATTTTTAAAGTCAAATTTTAAAAAAATCTTTGATTACATTCTTATTACGTACTTAAAATTAATATGATACTTCTTAAATTTTGCTTATTTTGACGATTTTATATTTATTTCAGATTTTTCAAATCTTCTTAAAATCACATTTAGTTGATTTAGAATTTTTAAACTAATGAAAAAGTATTAGATGTCATTAATTTTGATGACTTTTAATAAGAAAAAGTTTTTACCATAAATATATTTACTTAATTTCAACTCTTAAATTAGGAAAAAATAGTGAAATTCTAATGACTTGTAATAAGGAAAGGTTTTACCATAAATATATTTATGAATTTTCAACTCTTAAATATTAGGAAAAAATAGTGAAAAGATGATTTTGTCTAAAGCAAAGACTTTTAACGAAGGACAAAAAGTTCAAACAATATTTCTAAGGCCCTTCACACTTTTAATATTACTAGTTTAGGTGTACGCGCCTCGCGCGTGTAATTCACTTTATTGAGTTCAAACGTTACACTAAATAGGATATTTGTTTAAATAATAAAGATGAATACAATAATTAAATTCAACATCTTTTGGAGATTTTTTTTTAATTAAACCTAACCTTTACCAAAAAAAATTTCAAAGCCGATCAACATTAATCTACCACCTGTAAACTGCAACAAAACAATACGATGATGGGGACATCAAAACAATATAATTAAATCTAACCTTTACAAAAAAAAATCCTCAAAGTCGTCTGTCACTCATCTGTCATCGGTAAACTATAACAAAATAATACGACAATAGAGATATCAAAATAATACGACTAAAATTTACCTTTATACAAAAAATATTCTCATAACAGAGCTATAAAAATAATACAATTAAACTTAACCTTTACCTAAAAAAATTCTTTAAAGTCGACCGACATTCATCTACGATCTGTAAACTACAATAAAATGATACAATAGTGATCACAAAGCTTTAGTGTTCATGAAAATAATTCTTGTTTGAGCGAAAATTTTGACACTAAAGAATAACTTGAATGAAAACAAAGAAGATATATATATATATATATATATATATATATATATATATATATATATATATATATACACACACACACGTTGAATTCTATTATGTTGACAAAACTAGTGAAGAAGTTGAGAGTTAGAAAATTAAGCATCCACCAATCTCAGGACGTGCAACCGAATCAAGTTAGATGAGCATCAATCATATTTTTTCAATAAGTAAACCAGTTTCTTCTCTAATTTAACGTGCATCTTAGTATTTATAGAAGTATTTCCTTAATAGAGTCCTATTTTAGGAGTATTTTTCTATCCTATTTTAGGTGTATTTTTCTAATTGATCAGTACAAAGGAAAATATTAATTGATTCTCCTTCCATATATTTTAGGAGTCTAGTTAATATAATAAAAATAATTGAATAATAAATTGAAGAAATTAAGAGTATTTTTCTAATTGATCAGTACAAAAAAAATATTAATTGATTCTCCTTCCATATATTTTAGGAGTCTTATATATTTTAGGAGTCTAGTTAATATAATAAAAATAATTAAATAATAAATTGAAGAAAATAGTGAAAAAATAATTTTGTCTAAAGAAGAGTCTTTTAATGAAGGACAAAAAGTTCAAATCACTTTTCTAAGGGACTTCACACTTTTAATATATACTAGTCTATCGATACGTGTGTTGCACGTGTATTTCGAGTCATGTATTATAAAATGATGTCAATATACTGCCTGTTGATGCACTTTGGTACTCGTTCTTGCCTCTAATTTGCTGCATTTATAGCATAACTAAGAATTATATATTAGCTAATTGATCATTGTTTTCTATTTTTGAAGAGAACAATGAATCGGAATAGAAATTATTTTTTAAAAATTATTAGATGGTTTTTTAGTCAAGGTAAGGTTGTATCATAGACCTGGTCCGATTCTTCCCAAACACGTAAATCGGGAAAGCTTTAGTGCATTGGATGACTCCTTTTCTTTAGTTTTTTTTTAATTAGATTGTTTTAGGTACTCTTTAAATAGAAGATTTGAATGAACAACCACATGCATATACATAATCCAACCAAAAAAAAAAAAAAGGAGGAAAACCAGTTATCCGTTAATGAAAAATCCAAAACCTTATAAATTTAATTGAAAAAAAAAAAGCAAATTAGTTTCAGGCTTACATGCTCACCAAGAAAGAATAGAAGAAAATTTATCAGAATTCAAGAGGTATTTTTTTTCGTTCGCCTTCAAGCTTTTGATTAATTGTATCTCGCCAATCAAGATGATATGTATTTCGAAAAGCGTATCCATAGACGTTCTGCATGTACACATCATAACCAATGGATAATTTTTTGTTATTTTCTTTTTGTTTTTGTTGTTATTTTTGACATATAATTAAAGGATAATCAGACAATACAAGTGAACACCAAAAATAGATCAATGTCTCATGAATGTCAACAAAACCTATATAATTTCATAAGTGGGGCTTGAAAAGAATAGTATATACACAAACCTTACCTCTACTTTGAAAAAACGGAGAAATCGTTTCCAATAGACCCTACTTACAAAACTAACTTTATGAATATTACCAACAAAAAATTCGAATAAGTAATGACAATCACCAATGAAATTCAAAGTCACTAATAAGAGACAGTGGCATAACTATACTGAGTGAAAATTATCAAAAGAGACCCAGGTTAAATTTCCAAAACCTTTGTATTTACAAAATCGTTATACTTAAAATTATTCAAAATATTTTTAAATAATTAATAAAAGAAAAATTAGAACGATGGAGTGTGGAGTAAAAAATACACAATGTGGACAAGTTAAAACAGAAAAAAGAAAAAGAAGGATCACAATATTTATCTGAAACAATTGGATTCAAATTAGTAATGGATTTCAATATTTTCAACAAGCTATTAAGATACCTAGAGACAATATATGAATTTTTCGTATATTCAAGATACCTCAAAATCATATATGAACAATATTCATTAATTAATATTCGACTAAATAGATTCTTCACTAATAACCCGTTTGGTCAAAAATAAACTATAGACTTACTTTTGTCTGCAATATTTTTGAAGAACGACAACAATTCGTCCAGTTTGTAGTATCCACAAAATTAAAACCTGGTCAAGCATAAAGGACATAAATCTGATTAGATTAAAGAAAGAAAATATTCAATACAAAATTTGATACAAAAATAATGAAAAACTATGCAAACAAATATAGGTTACATGTTTAGTATATTAGTATTAAACTAAAAAGAAAATTAAGAAAAAACAATTTAAACAAAAACAAATTGAAAGAAAATCATACTAATAACAATTTAAGAAAGGTAATAATTTATCTAACCTAAAAAGATTGTATTTTCCTGAAAGAAGTTGTACGTGAGGGTAGATTTAAAGACATTAGGATTTAAATAAGAAAATATTTGATGACCAAAATTTAAATTTGTATGAAAATTCTACAATAACATAACTAAAATAAGGAAAGATACATATTCTCAAAATGAGAAGTTTAATACTAATCAATTTCTTATTTTTATTATCATATTAATTTTTTTCCTTGTTATTTAACCTACACCAATTTTAAAACGTTTTATCCCTTTTTACGTCCAAATCACATTTCATCTTCTTCTTTTTTTCATCCGTGTTGTTCAAACCTATACCAATTGTAATGATTATTAACCTTTAGCCAAACATAACAAATTTATCATATTTATTTCTAGATTTTTTAAATTTTTTAAAATTAAATTTAGTTAATTTAGAATTCTAAAATCAATGAAATAGTATTTGGTTGTCATTAATTCTGATACCATCTAATAAGAAAATGTTTTATCATAAGTATATTAATTAATTTTTGACTGTTAAATATTAGAAAAATAGTAAAAAGACGATTTTGTCTAAAGGAAAGTCTTTTAATGAAGGGTAAAAAGTTCAAATCACTTTTCTAAAGGCCTTCACACTTTTAATATATTACTAGTTTAGGTTACGTGCGTTGCACGTGTATCAAACGTTAAATAATTAAAATAATAATAATATATGTTTTGATATCCAAATATAGTAAAATATACAAACAACAACAACATACATTGTTTAATCCCACAAAGTAGGGTCTGGAAGGGTATAATGTACACCGTACCATTATCTTAGAGGTAAAAAGGCTATTTTTGATAGACCGTCGGCTCGAGCAAAAAATATGTCAAAGCAATATAGAGAAAGAAATAACAGACTTAAAGACAACCATGACAAGTACCATAGAGAATTTGACAAATCATCCTAAATAGTAGTCGTCATAAGATATCATAATAATCAAAGTTTAAAAGACACAACTAATGACCAAACTCAAAGACAAGAAACTATAAGAGAAATACGACTCATAGTATGACTAATAGTAAAGAAGAATAAAGTGACACAACACCCAGTTATCTAACTAACCTTCTACTCTAATCCGTGCCCTCCATAACTTCCTATCTAAGGCAGTGTCCTCAGTAAGGTCAAGTTGTGTCATATCCTGTCTAATAGTCTCTCTCTAATACTTCTTGGCCTATCTCTACCCCTTTTAAAATCATCTATTGCCAACCTCTCGCACCTTCATATAGTTGAATCTGTAATGGCCTCGCTCGAATCTTAGCTCTATTATACATCCGGGATTACCTTAATATATGCCACACATAAATCTTTAGTCTCCAAGCTATTCTTCATATAACCTCCCTAGGAACTTTGTCGTAAGGCTTTTCCAGGTCAATGAACATCATATGTAGGTCCTTCTTCCTCTTCTTGCATTGTTTCAATAGTATCCTTATAAGGTAAATGACTTACGTAGTCAAGAGTTCCAACATGAAATCAAACTGGTCCATAAAAATAGGCACGTCTTTTCTTACTCTCATCTCCATCTATCATTACAAATCACAAATATGTTGGAATCAATAAATAACTCTTCTAATTTATTTTTAGAGAACATTTTTCACTTTCATGTATAATAAAAAAAAAGGTCTTAAATTGTGAAGATTTTAGTATAAACATTTATGTGATAAAACGAAATTAAACTACTAAGCTTTTTTAAGTTGAAATATTACAAAAGAGATGACTAAAAATTAGAAACGTGTTATGTATTCAAAGATATTAGATACGGCTTCTTATATATCATTTTCTTAATATTTGGCCAACCTATAATTATTGTGTATATATATGATTGGTACTATCAGTTGGCCGATGTAGGGGCAGACGTAGCTTGTTGGCGCTTGGTACCTGTTATGACTCATATGAATCCATACTTTAGTCACAAATAAAGACACATGTATAAAATTTTTATTAAATTATAATAGATAGTTTATGAACTCATAATTTTAAAAATATAATGTGTTTAATGTTACTAATATTAGTTTGTTAGGTGGGACAATAATAATAATGTAAGGATAAAATTTGAAATTGACTTTACCCCATATTTGGTATGAGGTAAGAATGTCAAATAAGAAAAAAAATAATCAAAGAATTCAAACAAAAGAATTCTGAACCTTATAGAGTATAGACGACAATTTTTTTTTTCTTCATCAATAACATTTGTGAAACTCCTAGTATGAAATTAAGTTTTATATTTTAGGTAAATAATTAAATGTCTAATTAAAATTTAATAAATATACACAAATAATATTTTTTTTTAAAATGGTGAAAAGACGATTTTGTCTAAAGCGGAGAATTTTAATGAAAAGCAAAAAGTTCAAATTACTTTTCTAAGGGTCTTTGCACTTTTAATATATATATATATATATATATAAAAGAACATGGAAATGCTTTTCCTTTTTTGAAAAATATTTTTCTTCTTTTGCTACTATGTTCATAAGTATAATTTTTGATAAAATACCTTGAAGAAACTTGACCAACGTAATTATAATTATGTATAGGAGTCTTCTAATATATTTATGAGTCTTTCTATTTATTTTTTCATATATGTATTATTGTTAATATTCAATATAATAAATATAATAATATTATAATTGTAAAAAATAAGTGAAAAGATGATATTGTCTGTTACGAAGAGTTTTAACGAAGAATAAAAAGTTCAAATAACTTTTTTTAAAATATTTACTTTTTTAATATATTATAAATTATAAATATAAATTTAGATATAGATTATAGATACAGATGTTATAAAGAAAATAGACTAAGACCAAATGGCACAGTGGTCAAATGGCTAGTGATGACACGGTAAGGTAAAGAATGCTCCTGACACTTTTTTGATAAAACATTCAGTCGAGTGGCTAGTTTGTGCAATAACAGTGGCCGGTTGGCCATTTTAAGTAATTAAAAAAAGGGAAAAGGATCAAATCAACCCTTCAACTTTTAAAAATTGGTTAAATATATCCTTCGTCATATTTTGGAATTAAATTTATATTCGTTATCATATTTTGAGGCTAAATTTATCGTTCTACTTCAAAAAATTGGCTAAATATATCATTCGTCATACTGTGAATCCAAATTTACGCTCGATTTCATACTTTGGGGTCATATTTACCCTCATTGTTAAGAGACTTTTCATTTGTACCTTTCCTTTAACAAAAAAAATAAAAAAAATCAACGTTAAATTGGCCAATTTTATAAAAATAAATCACACCCTAATCGAATTTGCCCTATTTGACCCATGAAAAATACACACACAAATATATCCCCCTCCCTCAATTTTGTTGATCGAATTTTTCAAACGAATAAACTACTTCTCTTTTAACATGCAACATTATTAGGTTATTTACAAATGAACAAAACGTAAAACAAAATGAAATAACGTAGAAGCATGAAACTAGAGAAAACATTTATTACAAATTCTGCTCTTGTTTGATTATGTTCAAATTTTAAAATTTAGTACGCAATTCTATGTGCATTTAGATTCTAGAATCAATGAATAAATTTTCTGAACAAATGACATAATGAAAAATTTGTATAGGTCTAAGTTGTATATAAAGATATATGAATGAAGAGATGTCACGATTGACACATAGGGAGTCCTTTTAACTCAATCATTCAGAGAAATATTCAATTGAACCAATCTATTGCATTTGACCGTCAAGTGTCATTTTTCATGAGCGCTGGATTGAAGTAGATCCATAAACTGAGAGAGAAAGATATTTCTTTGTGTTTGCACTGATGTAGATTAATTTTTCTGGAGTTATGCACTGATAAATATTCAGTGGCTTAATCTCGTTGAAAAATATTGATCAACAAAATTGAAGGGGGTATATTTTTTTTTGTGGCTTGAATCGGATCGGACGGGCTAGATTGAGGTGTATTTTATTTTTTTAAAATGAGACATTTAACGTTGATTTGAACTTTTCTATTGAGAGAGGGTACATATGAAAAATTTCTTAACAACGAGGATAAATTTGACCCCAAAGTATAATATTACGGGTAACTTTGACCCCAAAGTATGACGAATAGTATATTTAGCTAATTTTCAGTAGAGAGATAAATTTAGCCCAAAAGTATGACAGTGAGGGTAAATTTGACCCCAAAGTATGACGAATGGTATATTTAGTTATTTTTCAATGACAAGGAGTAAATTTGACCCTTTTTTCCAAAAGTGAGTCATTTTTTGTGTAAAAAATTTAATTCAATGAACATTTTGTGTAATTTTTCCAATTTTAGTTGACAAATTAATAACGTTTTAATCAAAGTTGTTATAAATTTTGCCCAAAAAATAAGTAATGTGTCAAACAAATAGTCATTGCATCCAAAACCTTTTTTCTTTAAAAAAAAACACATAGTTAGAAGTTCATTATTCTGGTTAAAACTTCATTAATCTGACAACGGTGTTGTTTTCATAAATTTAGCCTCTAAAAAAATATTTATTATTAAAATAAATAATCATTGCATCTAAGTTTTTTAAAAAAAATAAAAAATACAACATCAGTATTTTGATCAATTTTTCTATTTGGATAAAGATAACAGAGCTTTACAGAAAAGAGTTTACCCCAAAAGAAAAACACAGAACTGACATAACAATTCTGCATCTAAAAAAGAGATATACAATTGGTACTCCAGTGTTTTTTCCAATACCATTTTATTTGACAAAAATGATAGAGTTCCACCCAATATTTTACAAATTTGACCCGATAATGAAAACATTACAATTGGATCACAAGAAATTGTTCTAAAATATATAAAACTGGAGTAAGTTGGGGTTTTGAGCTGTAGGTGACAAAAGAGTTTGAAAATGAGGTGTAGGTGACTCAAGTATTAATAATTGAGTGGAGGTGACAATTACTTTATTATGGATTAAGAAAGTTTTAGAAATTTTAAAATAACCCATAAGATTTCAGATTTCCACTATGATTTAAATGTTAGTTAATATATCGGGAAACAAAGGGAAACATGCTTTTTTCTCTCTTCTCATTCGTTGCTGTTTTCTCTCTCTTTACTATTTTTGTTGTTCATTATTGCTGCTGCTTTATTCATCATCTTCTGATTCATTATCACCATCTTATACTTCATTATCATCTTCATTGCTTCTTGTTAACCATTGTTGTTGTTGTTGTTACCGCAACTGCTGCTCTTTGACCAATTTCTTAGGTCAAATTTTGTTTCGTACATTACTTTCAACTTTGACATTTACTTGATAGGAGACTTTGGTAAGTCAAATTATGTTTTTTAGTTGAATTTATCATCTGGGTAACTGCTAGTGTGCTGTTTTTTCAACAATAGCTAGCACGCGAACATGAATGCAACATAAGAGCCATTTGTTTAAACAGATTCATCATCTGTGGCACTAGATAAATAATTTGTTGCAACGGAAGACTCATATGTTGGATTCATGTTTATGGTTATATAGTGCCCGTAACATGAATAGAACAGATGGGTATTATGGTTCTATAGTGCCCGTAACATGAATCGAACAGATGAGTATTCTGTTGCAACAAATTAATAATTTGTTCCAACAGACAATTAATTTGTTGCACCAGATTAGTAATCTGTTCCAACAAGCAATTAATTTGTTGCACCAGATTAGTAATTTGTTCCAGCATACAATTAATCTATTGCACCAGATTAATAATCTGTTCCAACATACAAGTAATCTGTTGCAATAGATAATTGTTCTGTTGTAATAGATGAATAATATGTTTCGAACAACACAATACAACTCCTATCACAAACCCAAAAAATAACCCACATGTTGATCTCTTGCTATTGATACTGGATTCAAATTATTCCTTAATCGTAGACATGTTTGTTGAGAAGAAGAAATAGACAGAATGAATTAAATAAGAATTAATACGTCAAAATGGATCAAACATATTTTTTTTATAAATAAAAAAATAAAAATACATAGGTAAAAGAAAAAAAACAATCTAATTATTATTATTATAATCATCATCATCATTATTATTATTGTCAGCCGACCAATCTTCAACCGGCAGTAGCAGCGCCCTCCTCAACATGCGAATCTCCAGCAGCATCCTTACTCTGACGACGGCAAACTCCCACTGCAGGTCATGAACCTGCGTTTGCAGTTCTTGCACGACGTCTCGTAAAATAGCGACATCCTACACTGGATCAGTCATATCTAGAACACGCATAAATTGACAAAAACATAAAAACAAAAGTAAAGAAAAGAATCCTAATGAAATACAATGTATATTTACACAAGAAGCAAGAAAATTTTTTACCAGAGACAGAGAAAAACTATTAAGTCCTTGAAGAAAAAGTAGTTGTTGAAGGTGTAATATGAAAGACAAGAGCAAGAAATAAATAGAGTGTAGTAGAATGAACGAGTAAGGAGGAACCTATTTATAGAGGATTGAATTTGAATGAGTTAGGCAAAAAGGCGCAACGGTTCACCTCCATTTATTAATTACATTCAAACTAGTGACTTTTTGATTACTGTGAAAAGTTATGACTTAATTAAATTAAGCTGTCGACTGGACTTTCTGATTTTTGTGATAAGTTAATTAGTTCTTTTCAGTAATCATTCTTATTGACTTGTGGCAACAGATTATGTATCTGTTGCATTAGATAACCCATCTGTGACAACGGATATACCATATATTGCAACAAATCGACAATCTATTGCATCAGATAATCTATCCGTTGCAATATATAATCTATCTTTTTTAATAATCATCATTTCTTTATCTTTAATCCAAATTTGGTGACTTTTTTATTATATAAATTAAAAAAACAGATTTAAAAATAAAAATGTCAAAAAGTCACTACTTGTCGCCTATTTAAACATCAATTATTCAAATTTGTGTTTAGTCCCTCCATTCCGTATTAGTTAGACTTGACACACCCATTAAGAAAAATATTTATCAGGGGTCTATTTTACCATATTAGCTTTACTAATTATTCTTTGAAAATATAAATTTGAATATATAAATCGACAATCTGTTGCATAAAAAATGTGTGACTTTTCACCTCCATTTATTAATTACATTCAAACTGGTGACTTCTTCATTACTAGAAAAAGTTATGACTTAATTAAATCAAACTGTTGACTGACTTTTTGATTATTGTGATAAATCTTATTATTATTAATTAGTTCTTTTAAATAATTATTTTTATTGAGTTGTGGCAACAGATTATATATCTGTTGCGTCAGATAACCAATCTGAGACAACAGATATGATCCATCTGGTAAAATAAACCCTTGATTAACCATCTGTTGCAACATATGATTCATCCGTTGCAAAAAATGCTCAATCCCTACCTCCAACTGTCGACATGTTGAGAATAAGGAATAAACAGAATGAAAATTAACTATTAAATAATAATTAAATATCCAAAGTCGACCAAACATAGATTTTTGAATCCCTTAGGTAGATCCAATATAAAAAAGGAAAATATATACTCTAAAAGAAAAAGCATAACCTAATTATTATTACTACTATTATTATTATTATTATTATTATTATTATTGTTAATCGGACAATTTTTATTTGGTAGCAGCAGGGCCCTCCTCATCCTTGCTCTTAAGTCGGCCAAATTGTTCTGGAGTTTATCAAACTGCCTTTGAAGTTTCCGCAAGGACTCAATATGAATCTTCTTATACGAATCTGGATCAGCCATATCTGTAAGTGTAGTAGAATGAACGAGTAAGGAGGGACCTATTTATAAATGATTGAATTCGAAGGGGTATGTTAAAAAGCCACGACTATTCATCCCTTAATTAAATAAAACTGGTGACTTTTCGAATATGTAAATTAAAAAAATGGATCTAAATACAATATTTTATCTTAATTGTATTTCAGAAAAAAAGAAAATTGCTTTAAAATAAATCTAACAGATGGATAATCTGTTGCAAAATACATTCTATCTGCTTGATAGTTTACAACGTATTAAAACTGTTGCGACAGATGCATATATCTGTTTGATATTTTCAACAGATAAGTCATATGTTGCAACAGATTGATCATTTGTCGTAACAGATGTCTATAACTATTTGATAATTTTAACTGGTGTCATCTATTGCAACAGATTAGTCATCGGGAGTTAAGCCGTAGATGGGCTAGGAAGAATAAAGTGCATGCAGATGGATGGATGCACTTTCATGTGTAGGAGTAAAGTGTTACTGATAAGGTCATTGGGACAACACACACAAAGTACAATATTTTTGTGAATGCAGTTTTTAATCGATTAGGCACTGATCATTCAAACAAGATCCTACATTGTACAGTTAAGGTTGATAGGTTCGAATTGATAAGGCCGAGGGCCCCATGAAGATAGTGCTGAGACCCTGTTACGAATTACTGATGGTTGTTGCTTTTGTTATGTGTGCCAAGTTTTGAGAAAGGATCAATATTTGGTGTCATTGCAGAGATCCAATAGCGATTGGACTTAACTTTAAGTATGTATTGGACTCTGAGAAGGCCAAGAATAAAAAACCAATAGAAATTCCCCTAGCCCAAATTTATATGGAAGGATTGTTTGAGAAGATGATTATACGCCAGAAGGAGCCGCAAGAGAATGCCTGCGAGGGAAAAGGGAGTTGATGAAAGACTATATCATCTAAGAGCTAATTAAAGAGGAAACATAGGGTAGCAAAAAACTTCTAGTGAATCTGGATGATGAAATTGACTTAAAATATGAGAAATCTGAATCAAGTGCAAATATAAAAGTGTATTTGGTAATGTAAATTTGTCTATTGTTTCTCTAAAAGAAAAATAATGCAGATGGACACTTTGCTAGGGAGTGCAACTAGGAAGCGTGGTCGGGATGATCACCTATATAGAAAATAGCAAAACAATAAGAGAGCAGCTTTGCGGGCACCGAGGGTTTAAATAATGTACAGTAAGTCGAGAAAACTTGATCCAAGAACAACTAAAGTTAAAATAAAGAATCTAAGCGAAGACGGCAATTTATGAATTTTAAATTGCATCCCATGCCTTTTTATTTTTGCTTTCGATTAGGTCCACTGCCGTTGACCTTATTAGAACCACTAACAAGATTAAAAGACAGATTGAGTATCATTACTTCCTTAACAATATAGATTAATTGATTCTGTTTTCTTGACTTAGTACACTTTCAACATATCTTGGAGAAGATCAGAGGCTTGCTGTAGTATATGAATCTTAATAATTTTGCAAGCTTGCCTCCAGCTTTTCGATTCGATATTCAAGCTTGTCTTTGCCATCTTTGAAGTTGGTATAGAGTTCCTGGTCTTTTGTGAGCTCTATCATGAACACTTTCTTTGAAGTTGTGGCATTGTAGAAGGCCTTCAGAACTCTTTCTTCAGAAACCTTAAATGATACATGGAGGTTCACTATATTTGTTATAGGTCAAAAGATGTTGATGTACAGTCAAACAGTGGTCCCAACAGTTGAATAACTTACTTTTATCAAGCATTGCTGAATGCATCTTGCTCAACCAAACTTCAAGGGATTTGATAAATTTATTAGCAAGGAGTTATGTAATGTTTGATCTAAACTGATTCCACCAAGCCTATCAAACGTTATGTAACTCCAGGCTCATTACTCTATAAAAAACCTTTGCCCGAGTTAGTGCACAAATCAAACGACCTCAATCTCTCAGATTTTATGCTGATCACTTTTCTCTCATATATAGGACAAGATATCTGTCATGCAAAAGTCTACACCATTGTCAGAAATTCTTGCCATAACGATAGTCTTTAGAAGGCATGACTAGTAATCTCTCAATATCACTTTTATAACTTTTTTGACGTCTCTTGCCAATATATTGGAATGGCCATAACGAGCAATTGTGCTTAGTTTGGTTTGTCCATTCCATTATATTGGTAAGAGATATCAAAAGTCATAAAAGTGATATTAAGAGATTACTATTCATGCCTTCTAAAGACTTTTGCTGTGGCAAGAATTTTTGGTGACGGTGTAAACTTTTGCATGGTGAATATCTTGTCCTCTACATGGGAGGATTAATCAACAGAAAAGCTGAGAGATTGAGCTCGTTTGATTTGTGCACTAACTCAGGCAAAGGTTTTTAACAGGGTAATGAGCATGGAGTTACGTAACGTTTGATAGGCTTGGTGGAATCAGTTTAGATCAAACATTACATAACTCCTTGCTAATTAATTTATCAAATTTATTGAAGGTTGGTTGAGCAATCTGCATTCAACAACGCTCGATAAAAGGGAGGTATTCAACTATTACGACCACTGCTTGATTGTGCATCAACATATTTTGACCTAAAACAAACATAACGACCCTCTATGTATCATTTAAGACTTCTGAAGAAAGTGTTCTGAAGGCCTTCTACAATGCCACAACTTCAAAGAAAGTATTCCTGATCGAGCTCACAAAAGACCAAGAACTCTATACCACCTTTAAAGATGGTAACGACAAGCTTGAATACAAAATCGGCAAGCTTGAAAGTTATCGAGATTCACATACTACAACAAGCCTCTAATATTTTCTAAGATATGTTGAAAGCATGCTAAGGCTAGGAAACACAATCAATTATATCCATATTGCTAAGGAAGTAATGATGTATTTCAATCTTGTTTATGGTTTCGATCAGATCAACAACAGTGGACCTAATCTAAAACACAAATAAAAAGACATGGGATGCAATTTAAAATTTTAAAATTACTGCCTTCGCTTATATTCCTTATTTTAACTTCAACTGTTATTGGTGCAAGTTTTCTAGACTTACTGTGCATTATTTCAACCCTCGATGCCCGCAAGGTTTCTTTCTTGTTCTTCTGCTATTTTCTATATAGGTGATCATCCCGACCACACTACCCAGTCGCATCTCCCTAACAAAGAGACCATCTGTATTATTTTTCTTTCAGAGAAACAACAGACGGATTTTTCATTATCGGATACACTTTTATATTTTTACTTGGTTCAGATTTCTTATGTTCTTAGTCAGTTTCATTGGTCAGATTCTCTAGAAGTTCATTTCTACCCTATGTTTTCTCTCCAATTAGCTCTCAAATGATAGTCTTTTATCAACCCCTTATTTTTCCTTCCAGGCATTCTCTTACCGCACCTTATGACATATAATCATCACCTCGAGCAACCCAACCATATAAATTTGGGTTAGGAAAATAACTATATTGATTTTCGTTCTTGGTTGAAGCAGTGGGAGGCTTCGAAGGCCCTCTTAGAGTACAATGCACCCTAAAAGTTAGTCCAATCGCTATTGAATCTATGTACAATGCCACCAAAACTAGATCCCTTCACAATGCTTGACACATAAACATGAGCAACAACCAACATTAAATCTTAACGGGGTATCAGAACCATATTCATGGTCCCTCAATCTTATTAGTTTGGACATATCAAACTTAACTATAAAATTGCAAATATCTTATTTGAATGATCAATGACTAATTAATAGAAAAATATTCATAAAATCAGTGTACTCTGTGTGTGTTTCCATGATAACATTATCAGTAATACATAACTCCCACATATGAAGTGGTTCCATCTGCAAACAGCTTATTCCTTCGAACCCATCTTTATTGTAGTCTCTTATGTTGGTCGGGAAAAAGTTGATCAACTTTCAGTTTCTTATATCTATAAATAAGAGAAAAAAATTGATGTCACAGAAAGAACATTATCCATCTATTACAACAGATATGGAGTTTGTTGCAACAGATGTGGAGTCTATTGCAATAAATATGGAGTCTGTTACAATAGATATGGAGTCTGTTGGAATACATCAAAACAGCTTTGCTAGTGGTTTGATTTGTTCCAATAGTTGCTCTATCTGTTGCAATATCAACAACAACATAAACTACAAAGAAACAACATCATTTGTTCCAACACTATCAACAACAACATCAACAATAAAGAAGTAACATCCTTTGTTCCAACACCATCAACAACACACCACAAGTTCCAACAACACTAAACCCATCAACAACATCAATAACAACATCAACAACCAAGAAAGAAAGAAAATACATACAAAAAAATGATACTGCCAACAAGGCTTTTAAACTTCTCCCAATATATGATTTTTTCGCATATTGTAATAAAAACAACAGTTCGTTTATTCAAGACTTAAAAGTTTCTTCAAAATTTTAAAATAAATATGATATGGGTAAATGGTAATTAAATAAAAAATAGATGTAAATAACTTTCAAAGAAGAAGATGAGAATGAAAGAGCAATAGTAACCCATACCTGCAATTTCAAAAGTAAGGGGATCAAAATAGCAATTTCAGTCGAGAAAAGATATGGATCGATTTAGATGTAAAAGGATATTTATGAGAAAGAGGAGAGAAAAGAGAGAAAAAAGAGAAAACTGTGATAACCCTAAAGAGGAGAGAAAGAAAAAGATGAGAGATGAATAAGCTAAATTTAGGGCTAAAGGAGAAATGAGATAATTCTAGATCTAGACATAGGTTTAAATATTCATTAATAACTTGAGGGGCACGAGGAGGATGGGTGACATTAAAAAGACAATATAAGACTAATCAATGAGATTTTGAGTTATCTAAGAAATATTTTCTACCGCCTGTAGTACTATTTTATCTATTCTTTCTTCTTTCAGACAGAAGATAGCTTTAAAATTAAAAGAAAAAAAATTCAAACAAATATGTCATCTGTTGCAAAAGATATAAATATCTGTTTGAAAAATTCCAACAACTTAGTCATCTGTCACAACAGATGCAAATGTCTATTTGATAATTAAATCAAATATGCCATCTGTTACAACAAATATCAATATCTGTTTGAAAATTTCCAACATCTCAGTCATCTGTCACAATAGATGCAAATTTTTATTTGATAATTAAATCATATATGCCATCTGTTGCAATAAACATAAATATCTGTTTGAAAATTTCCAACAGCTCAGTCATTTGTTGCAACAGATTTCTTTGAAATTGATTTAGATAGAACTAGCGATGAGTACATAGAGTGATCTACAACTTCAATTGAGTCCTTTGTGATTGCATGATTTGGGTATTGCGTTCCTCCCGACCCGAGTCATTGATCCATCACTCTAAGTCAAAATATTTCGTATTAACTTAATATTGAGCTAATACCTAAATTGATTTAGATAGAACTAGGCATGAGTACATAGGGTGAACTACAACTTCAATTGAGTCTTTGTGATTGCATGATGTTGGTATTGCGTTCTTCCTGACCTGAGTCATCGATCCATCGCTCTGAGTCAAAATATTTTGTATTAACTTAATATTGAGCTAATACCTAAATTGATTTAGATAGAACTAGGGATGAGTACATAGGGTGAACTAGAACTTCAATTGAGTCTTTGCGATTGTATAATTTGGGTATTGCGTTCCTCCCGACCCGAGTCGTCGATCCATCACTCTGAGTTGAAATATTTTGTATTAACTTAATATTGAGATAATACCTAAATTTACTTAGATAGAACTAGGGATGATTAAATAGGGTGAACTACAACTTCAATTGAGTTTTTGCAATTGCATGATTTGGGTATTGCATTTCTCCCGACCCGAGTCGTTGATCCATCACTCTGAGTTGAAATATTTTGTATTAACTTAATATTGATCTAATAACTAAATTTATTTATATAAAACTAGGGATGAGTACATAGGGTGAACGACAACTTCAATTGAGTCTTTGCGATTGCTTGATTTGGGTATTGCATTCCTCCCGACCCGAGTTGTCGATCCATCTCTCTGAGTCAAAACATTTTGTATTAACTTTTTATAGACCTAATACATAAATTGATTTAGATAGATCTAGGGATGAGTACATAGGGTAACCTACAACTTCAATTAAGTCTTTGCAATTGCATGATATTGATATTGCGTTTCTCCCGACCCGAGTCATCAATCCATCGCCCTGAGTTGAAATATTTCGTATTAACTCAATATTTAGCTAATACTAAATTGATTTAGATAGATCTAGGGATGAGTACATAGGGTGACCTGCAACTTCAATTGAGTCTTTGCAATTGCATGGTGTTGGTATTACGTTCCTCCCGATCTTAGTCGTCGATCCATCACTTTGAGTCAACATTTAGTATCTTTTAAATTTTTTAAAAATAATTAAGATCAATTCAAACCAAATTAATATTTTTAAAACTTGCCATTCTTTTCCAAAATACAAATCAGCCCATACAAAATACAAATCATCAATTTGGGAGAAAATGTTTCATACTTTGAAATCTCAATTTTCTTGCTATTTTCTCTCTCAACAATACAGACAACAACTACTTAATAAATTGCTCAACCCTTCATAACAGATCAATTTTTTCCTATTTTTGACCATATAGGTGTTATTTTCGACTTCATTCTTGCTTTTAGCCATCGTTTCTCTGTCTTCATAGGTAACAGAGTTCGAGAAAAGTTCCATATTTTTATATTTTTAAAAAATTAGGGCTTTTTAGTTAGTGGTGAAAAAGAAGTCTTTTAGTTGTATTATCTTCAAGAATGGGTTAACACTTTTGAGTTTTAATGCTAAAATCACAGGAAGAACCTGAGAAAACCCTAGTTTTTGTCACAGTGTTTCGTTGACTGTCGTGGTATTGTTGGATGGTGTTTCTGGTGTTGTTGGTGACTGTTATTGGTGGTGTTGGTATTGGTGGTCTTAGTGGTCGTGTAGCTGGTCTTGGTGCTGGTGTTGGCGGTTTTAGCGGCCTTGGTGTGGGTATTGGTGACATTGGTGGTAGTGTTGGTGATTTTGGTATTGGTGTTGGTATTGGTATTAGTATTGGTGGCATTGTTGGGGGTGTTGGTAATCTTGGTGGTGGTGTTGGTGATCTTGGTGGTGGTATTGGTGGTCTTGGTAGTAGTGTTGGTGGTGGTCCATCTGTTGCAACAGGTGGAACATCTATTGGGAGATATTAAATAGGTGTTCAAACAGATTCTCCATCTGTTCCAACCGATGGGTTATCCTTTGGAGTGTCTATTTGTAACGTGGCGTATAATAATTTATTGAAATTTGTCTTAGTTTTTTTTTTTAAAAATTATGCAGACATCAAATGTAATGCATTTTTTGTTTATCTGTTGTTTGTAGTTAAAAAATGTCTCCCAAAAGAAAAAAAATTGAAAGTGAATTAACTTTTGACCACCCAACAAAAAAGTCTAGAGTACAGATAAATTCGTAGGAACTTCCTGAACAATCTCAGTCAGAGAAATATGAGGCTGAGAAAAGTTGTGAAAAAGGAGGTAGAGAAGGGTATATAGAGGCTGGTGAGAAAAATAAAAGTGAGGAGGAAGAAGAAGATAAACAAGATGATAATGCCTCACCAATGGGGCGTGAAATAAGATCAAAATCCCAGCATGAGGCTGTCAAAACTATTAGTATTGACAGGTTTCAAGTTGCGACGCTGATAGATGAACCTGCAAAACCAACCGGTGTTTTTGTTCTTAAGTGTCAGTTGGGGAAATCTTTTGACAACATTAGGAATATTATGAAGAATAAAAACATAGACGGACTTTTTAAGAAGAGCTGCTTTGGATACTTTCTTGAGCTGCCTGAGGACCACACCTTTCGTTTCCAAATGAGCATGGTATATGCTCTTCTCAAGCGCAGAATCAAGTATGCGGGGGATGATAAAGATTCAAAGAAGGGCAAAAAAAGATGGATGAAATTTGGATTAACTAGTGTGGTATGCCATTTTGTTTTGGCTTGAAAGAGTTTTCCATAGTGACGGGCTTGAGATGCGATCGTCTATAAGAACCTCTCATCAAGGAAACACCCCCCTAAAGGTCCAAGGCAAGAACGATAGCCAAACCAGTACGATCAAATAGATGAAAGGAATTGTCCACCAAAACAAATAAATAAAAGGAAAAATAGATGGGTTGTTGGACATTGCTGAACATAGCTACAAAGTGGCGCATTTGATAGAATATCTCAAGGATAAAACCATACTAAAGCAACGCAGGGAACAATTGTGCTTAGTTTGGTTTGCACATGCCGTTATATTGGCAAGAGATGTCAACAAAGTCATAGAAGATGATTTGTTGAAGCTTGATGAAGATCTTGAGAAATTCAATAATTATCCCAGGGGATATGATAACTGCTACTTGACTATCAAATATTTACTGATAGAGCTATCCCCAAAGATGATCACATTATACGGTGTTCGTTGGGATTTCATGATAAATTTAATCACTATTTATTTACTCATCCATTAATTTATATTGAATAATCATTATGACTTTTTCTGCTTGCTTCCTGTTTACATATTTTAGGCTTGGGCATTTGAAGTCTTTCCCCCCCTCCGAAAGTAGTGCAAGGATTACCCGAACAAGGTTTACCGCCCAAGGATCCTTAGGTGGTTGGTTGCAAAGAACAACCCAAAAATTAAGAAGGATGATCTCTTTAACCCTCCGGATGATGCAATACATCTTTTTTTAGTAAAATAATTTGACTCAAAGAAAGATATTGAAATAATTGTGCCATCTGTTATGACAGATGGGTCGTCTGTTATAACAGATTACCTGTCTACTGCAACTGGTGCAACAGATGGGTAAAATGTTACGACAAACAATCCATATTTTGCAAAAAATGAACCATCTGTTTCTCTATTTCTCTAAATCCAACTCAATACATTACCCATTTACTATAAATTATACAACAGATGGGTAATCTGATACAATATATTATTAATCTGTTGCGACATACAGATCAGCTATTGCGACAGGTAGATCATTGTTGCATAAGTTGACTGTGTTAACATGTAACCCAACTCAACTGAGTGCAAATTATTATTATATGATTTACGTTAATTTATCTATCTTTTTTTATTGGTTGTGCACCCTTGGATCGTGCCTACTGAGCAAGAGTTGGGGATGACTTCTTTTATTACTCTAGGTCTTGTTGATACAATAGCATACCCAACAGTGGAGTTAATAAAGAAGAAATTGACTAGAGAAACAACCATAAAAAGAGAAGTTAGGCAAGGTCAGCCTAATGTTGAAGATCTTCATGACCAACCTACGACAACAAATTCGGGAGCTTTTTCTGGGGGTGTTGCTGGTAGAGTTGTTGATGTTGGTGGCAACCATCCTGATGCTGATATTGCTTCCAGTCGTGATGATGAGCATGTTGATGCTCCAGAAAAAATAAATACATTTGAAATCACCCTTTATACAAGTCCCTCTCTTCCATACACTGGTCCTTTCCACCCTTACAGTGGTCCATCTCACCCCTCTTCACCCTCATGTTCTCATTGCAAATGCAATGTATGCAAGGACAGACATGATAAACTCCTTTAAAAACTATATAGGCTATCACTGAAGTTGTCGAGGAATTAAAATCCAAGATGGGTGTTATACCATCCAAGAAGGTGAGGGATCCATATCCTCCTATAGTGGCGGTTAGGAGGAAGAAAAAAATTATCCAAATACTCTCCAACCTAAAAAAAAAAGATTACAACTCCCCCCTCTCCAAAAGTTGTTAAAGTTCAAGGGTCACTGAAGAAGGTGGACATATACGTGGCGCTTGGCAATCGAGAGAGGACGGAACTGCAAAAGGCCACCTCTGCCAAGAAGAAGAAGTCTGCACAAAAATAAACCATGCATATGTTTGATGCCCAAAACTTCAAGAGGATGACAAATATGCATGAGTGGTACGTGGATAAGGTAAGTTTACTTTTCCTAACCTAGCCTTCTAATCTACTCCATGAAGAAAAAGCTACACAACAGATGTGTCGTCTGTTACAACAGTTGGATATTCTGGCGCAATCGTTTGATGTTCTGTTGCAATAGATTAAACATTTGCTGCATATGTAATATGTGAACAGATTAAGAGAAATCTCTGCAACATATGGAACATCCGTTGCATCTTTCCATTATGTTTTTCTTCCTTACAATTACTAACCTATTTAAAAATTGTCTTCTTATATCACAATATGTTGATGAAATTCTTTACCTCATGAGGGGCAGACAATTAGCGTTCTCTGATGCTTATAATGCTTCCGATAGGATAATGGACCTCAACTTCTTCAACAATTTCAAGGATAGGTACAATAAGGTCACTAGGCTAGCTAAAACTCTCAGTGGCCCTGGATTTGATTTGTTACTATCTAGGTACTACTCACTAGGCTAGCTAAAACTCTTGGTGGCCCGGGATTTGATTCGTTACTATTTAGGTACGAATGGGATGAAGCTATGATTAACTATGTTAGAGGAAAGAGGCCATATCCACACGATAAGAGCTGGATTAAGGCAAAGAGAATTCTTGCAGTCATAAACGTGGCAGTCAAACATTTTATCACTGTTGAGATACTTATCGAGGAGGGAAATATTAAGGTTTATGACTGCACCTTACCTGTCTTCAGTGACAACTTTTTTTATGCATATGCATCCACTGTTGGAGTTGCTCCCCATCTTTTTTAAGGCAGAGTAAATTGATGGATCATTTGTCAGCGAAAGTCTTGATGAAGAAAGCATGGAATTTTGAAGGTCAAATCAAGGGCATGCAGCTTTAAAAGAGTATAACCGATGCCGTGTGCGGGCCGTACTCACTTGCATACATTGAATATTTACTGACTGACATAAAAATATCTGGTTTATGTAACACCATTGTAGAGAACATGCAAGAGGTATGGGCTTATAGGGTACTAAGTAGATGGTTGGAGTTTGTGTATAAAGAAAAAAATGTACAAAGACAAACACCATAATAATTTTTATTGTTTGACAAAGGTTAATTTTTTTATAACGCAACAAATTGTCTATCTATACAATAGATTATTTATCTATTGCAACAGATTGATTATCTGTTGCAACAGATAGACTATATATTGCAACAGATTGATTATCTGTTGCAAAAGGTTGGTCCTCTGTTGCATAAGGTTGGTCCTCTATTTCATTATGTAGATGTCTCAGTCTCTATCGCAATAGATATATAATCTGTTACAACATATAGTCTATCTGTTGCAACTGATAGGTAATTTATTGGAACAAATCAAAAAGTAGGAAGACATGTTTGATAATTTCCAACAGATATGGCGTCTGCTGCAACAAATGTATTATTTGTTACGATATCTGAAACTGGTATTCCATTTTAATTAATAATTTCAAAACTAAGGATTAAATTATATTCACAGACAACATAAAATAACTCTAAACCTTCAGAAATTACATGAAATAACTCAACAAATAAATAAAATTTAAAAAAATCATTATGGGTACAAATGATCTACTTTATAAATAAATCAACAATTTAACCTTTGGTGCCAACCAATAATTACCAAGGAGAGGTTATTAATTTGACAGACTCAATCTATAAGATCTACTCAATATGAAGAAGTTGTTCTTCATCCGATGCTATGGAATTCAGATTTGGTCGTCGTGGATCTTTAATGTCGCTTGCGTACAATTTCTGAGCTTTCACTTCTCCATATTTTTATAAAAAAGCAGCATATCTTTTTTGGAGTAATCCGCATCAAGTCCATCATTTGGTACTTATAATCCATTACTCAAAAGCTCGGCGTAAGCGGCAACAAAAAGATCGCAATCCCTGCACTTTAAAAATAAAATAGATAATCCATATCTTGCCGTTCATGTAAGCGTTGTGAAATTTATGAAGTGAAACTAAATCATGATGATACTTACTGGCTACCAATGGGTTGTCGATCAATTCTTTCAACATATTCTACGTCAAATAGATTACCCATTTTATCCCAGTATGCTTCAATGGTTGACCAATTAGTACGAACCTTTTGGTCTAAAAAGCCACTTATATCAAGGTAAGTAGGCAATATTTTGGCCATCTTTTGTATCTCCAACGACGGTGCGGAACGTCTCCTTCCCATCATCGAGTCATAAACTCGGATGCGCCTCTCTTTTAGAACGACGACAGCTAACACCCAATGAAATTCATCACCATAATTAATTGGGATATACACTTCCTTGACCAAATGCCAAGGTAAGCCAGCTGGAATTCTAAAACCTTTGATGATGTTGATTAAGCATTCCTCAGTTTGGGAAACTTCCGGTTGTTGTTGAAAAAACCTATGGTAGACATTATTGATGTAAACTTTGTACAAATAATTATTTGTTATGTATTTGTATTGTTCTTGTGTTTGCATCTTGGCCTTCTTTCGGAGGTAGTAAAAAATGACATTGATGTGCTGCATATATTGTCAAATATTTCAGATTACGTGACAACAAAATTAATATACAGATTCAATTAAATAAAGTATTAATTAATAGTAATATGTATGACCGCATTTAAACCTCATCATTCCAGCAAGTTTGGGATTATGACATCAAATAGAATCAATCCTTCATTCCGGAATGTGCGACAATAAAGTCGAACATATCAAAACTAATACTCGATTCGTTCACTTTGTAGTGTTCGTCATTTTGTTTTCTATGTAATTTATATGTGTTAATGTCATGTTTTTACAACAAGAATTGTATAGATCAATATCTTTAAAAAAGATTTATGTACCTGCCGGTGTGATTCTTTAACATCCCATCGATAATCCATTCTAAATAGTCGTTGATCAACTTTGTTAGTTTTTTTTAGAGCCTCGTCCGAGTTGTTGAACTCTTCAAATGGGTAATTCTTCTATTCTCCCAAACTGACAGGATCCACTTTTTCTTCTTCCATGGAAACAACTGTGATATTATGTTGTTCATTAGTAGCTTCTACTGTGACATCCACAGGAAAGCTAGAAACGACAATGCTAATAATCACAGATATACAATAGATTTTCTATTTGTTGCATCAAATGGATCATCTATTAGGACAAACTCGAACAGGTAAAATAGAGTTGTACGATAATTTTGAACAGATAACCCATCTGTTGCAACATATGACTCATCTGTTGGTACAAATTAAAATAGTACTAAGACCCGTTTGATTTACTGAAATAGATGGATATATGTTACAATAGATAACACATCTAATGTAACAGGTTATACGATAATTGCAACAGATATATATATCTATTTCATAATTTTCAATAGATGTACAATCTATTCAAACAGATATGTGTCTATTTGTTTGTTGGAACAGATGATATAAATTCACCTTCTTCAGCTCATGTTGGTCTCCTGTGGACCTTGTACATTGATCAAATATGCAAGACCGAGACAGAAGAGTTGCAATTTTTATTTTTTCAATGCTTGATGATGCCTTGAAAATTTCTTTCCTTCTTCTCTTAGCCACCTTGATCTCTAGTGGAGTGTATGGATATGAAATCTTCTTTGATGGAATGACATCCTTCTTAGATGTCATTTTCTTTACAGAAAAAGTTAATGCATTAATAACATTAATCACTCTATCATGTTTTGATTTGAAGTCTTGACATTTGCATGCAGAACATTCGCTAGAAGTGAAAAAATCTGTATAACCAGTATGATCATAATCATAATGGCTTGTTATTTCAAAAATTGTAAGAGGAGCACAACTACCACTATCATCATCAACAACAACAACAGGCCCACCCTCCAAAATTATTTTTCTTATGATGGTTGTTGCTCCAAAAAAATCCTTCTTTATTTTATCAATGACCTTAGGGTCCGATAAAGTTTGCACTAATTGTAAAGTAAGAAAAAATGGCATCTTCAACTCTCGATTGGTCGGAAAAAGCCACGGATGGGCAATATAAAATAAATCAGTACATATATTAGAATGATGATGAAATCATTTAAAAAAATCATTTATTAAAACAAAACTTAATTAGAATTAGACTTACTGCTTCCTTCGGGGGGTTAAAAAGATCAAGAAATTTTGCATTTTAATCAATTTTGGCCGACAACCATCTCAGGATTCTTGGACAGGAAACTTCTTCCTGGTAGTTCACTTGTTGTCTCAAATAAGGAATGACTTCAAATGCCCAAGCCTATAAAATAACTCCAACAATGCAAAAGCATTATTGAATAAAACAATGAATCATGTCATAATAAAAAAAATATTAACCATGAAAGCCCATGTAAAGCCATGTAAGTTGACTGTCCTCGGTGTTAATGGAGTCAACAAATATTTGACAGTCATTTTGTAGCTTTCATAACTCCAAGGATAGATTTTAAATGCCTCAAGATCCTCGAAAAGCTTTATCAAACTAAGTGGTATGTTGTTGTTAACGTCTCTCGCCTAAAGAATATTATGTACAAACCAAACCAAATAATTGCTTGTGCTTCTTTGAAAGTCTTTTACCTTTCAACTCTTCTATCAAATTTATGTTTTTGAAGCTTGGACCAACAAGGAACACCAGATCATCACAATCACTCGACTTGCCTTTGCTTTTTTGGGTGTACAAGGTGCTTTTTTAGGGTTAGAATAGGTATAACTTGAGACGGAGAAGGAGGATAATATTTTAATCCAGTAACAATGGAAAACTCCTTCCAACCAAAACAAACAGGCATGCCACAGTAATTTATCCACACCTCATCCATCTTATCTTTGTTTTCATACATAAATCTACCTTTGATAAGATCATATTCCATTTTCATTCAAAAATGAGCATTGTTGTCCTCCGACAAATCAAGATATTGCCCAAAGCAGCTGTCCTCTAATTTTTGTTCTTGAAGTATTTTTCTGAAGGCGTCGAAAGATTTTCCCATGGCTGACTTAACCACAAAATCACCCGTTAAATCTGTGGCACCATCGCACTGCATTCTCACAGGATAATGATCAATGTAGAAGGTTTTGACCAACTTTTCAGTGGAAGGGCTATTAGCATTTGGATCTTCTCTTTTAAAGCATTCCTCCTCTCGATGTTTATCATTTTCTTCTTTTGATTGAGATAACGCTTGTAAAGCAAGCTCATAGAGTGGTGGATGTAGCCTAGTTGCTTCACTTGTTCCTTTACTTGGACTTGATTTGGTTGTTTTTCTTTTGGAAGCCATATTATCTAAAATTAACATAAATATAAAAATAGATTATAATTGATTAATGGATCATTAAAAAATGATAACAGTAAATCAAATATGTGCAACAGTAAAATAATAGTTCCAACAGACCACTCATCTATTACACCAGGTAAGACATCTGTTGCAGCATCTAACCAACCTGTTGTAGCGGATGAGTAATTTGTTGGAAGCAATAAAATAAATCACTAATCTGTTGCACTAGGTAGGTTATCTGCTACAGTATATAATCGACCTATTACAGCGGATGAGTAATCCATTAGAAAAAATAAAATAGATCACTAATCTGTTGCACCAGGTAGGTTATCTGTTGCAATATATAACCTACCTATTGCAGCGGATGAGTAATTCGTTGGAAACATTAAAAATAGATCACTAATCTATTGGACCAGGTAGGTAATCTGTTGCACCATATAACTGATCCGTTACAGTGGATGAGTAATTCATTTGAAATATTAAAAATAGATCACTAATTTGTTGCACCAGGTAGGTTATTTGTTGCAACCTATAACTGACCAATTACAACAGATGAGTAATCTGTTGGATCAACATTATTTAGATTTCTTCTAAACAGAAGAGTCGTCTGTCGTAATAGATGAATGATCTGTTAGAGTGTTTATCTGTTGCATCAGATTTTCATGTGTTGCATCAGATTTATATATGTTGCATCAGATTGTTAATCTGTTGCATTTCATCTATTGCAACACCATTTTTACCAAGAAAAATAACAAATCAACCCAGCAACATCAACACAACACACACACAAACTAAGAACATCAACGGTGATAAAAAAATTACCAACAAATTGAATCAACAGTTCGACAACAAGAACTACAATAACAATAAAAAATTATATTTCACATCAAAAAAAGTAGAGGAAAAATGTTAGAAATTAGGGTTTTATTCAGTCCATATTTCAAATTTAAGCAAGAAATATTGAAATTGTTAACTAATACTTGAAGAGAAGTTGGCTCAAGTTTCTCTGTTTCTTCATAACTAAAAAGACCTAATTTTTTACTTGTGAAAGAAGAAATGGGACAATGAAAACTCAAAGTTATTGTCGCTGGAGAACACTGCTTATCACATCGATTGGCGGTTGAAAGTCGAAAAGGAACTCACCGAGCTATTTGTCGGGGGAGCTTGAAGTCGCCAGGGCTTAAAGGGAGAAATTTTGCAGAACTGTTGGTTGGGAGAGAGTTGATAGAGAGAGAGAGGAGAGAGACGATTGATTTAGATTGAAGAGGGGTGTGGTTGGGTTGATTTGTATTTTTGAAAAGATTAGAAAGTTTTGAAAATATTAATCAAGTCTAAAATTAACTTAATCAAGTTTCTTAATTATGTTTGACCCTTTAAGTTGATCAATGTCACCAATCCTTCATTCAAGACTTAAAGGACACCTTTCCTTCAATATTCTCGAGTAAGTATATCAATAATGAAACAAGAAAAAAAAACCCAATTGTATTTGATTATACGATTGACAATTAACAATTGTAAAAGCTCTACTTAAAGGTTGATATTTCAATGTTTTCACTTCATTGGTCTAAAAGAGCGCGTATACACACTCCTTACCATGAAGGATTTAGAGTAACGAATAATCAAGTTCAAAAAAGTAAATATGTTATAAATGTATTACCATTTATAGTAAATGTTCATTTATAGAAAAGTTAGAAACTATAACTTTGTGCAAAGTTAATTTTCCCCTATAAATAAAGAGATTTTTCTTCATTGTTATAAAACTCTCAAGAATCCCTAAAGAATCACTCAAGAAAATAAGAATCACTCTCTCTTCTCTCTCCTCTCTCCGTTCTTCTTTTTCTTCTTCTCTGCTTTACATTTCATAACATGTATCAACATGAAGTCTCTAACTTCAAGATTGAGTTGCACTTCTTATGAACTCACGTTGTTAATCACCTTACGAGAATTGAGAGCAAATGCAACCAACAACATAGGTAACACATCAAGTATGTTTGGGATTATAATTAATTTTTGGCATTATTTTGCCAGAAACAAAATTGCTTTACAATAAAGGTATGACCGCATTTCTACATGAGATTTATAGCTTTAATAAGCTATATTATGTGACAAACTAACCTACAGGTGTTGTCTTTCTTTAACAATTTGTTCTTTTTAATTCTCAAGTTTATATATATATATATATATATATATATATATATATATATATATATATTATTCTTTCTCATCTTCGAGAAATCATTTTTGAATAACAGGAAAAGAAAATGGATAAAAGAGATATGGTTGGTACCTAAAATAAGATAGTGATGTTTTCTTTTTGTAATGAATTTTTTGGGCAGATTCAAATTATCAATGGCACAATGATAGTACTTTTTGTCTTGTCACGATTTTATTTATTTATATTATTCTTACTAAAAATAGTAATTATTTTGAAGTCTGATATATTCTGAAAGATGTATTAGAGAAAAATTCTCTACATTATATGCATAACTTGATTTCCTTATGAAGTAGAAATATCTTAAAAAAGATTCTAAGCTATCATAATTTGTTAGGCTTAAGATACGATTATAAAATATAAATTTCGATTGTTATAAATATAGATGGGAAATGAAAATTTTGATTGTTATAAATATAGATCCATATCCTGAGGATAAATGCAATTATATTAGTAAAACTTATAAACTCAAACTTATTTTTGGTTGTGAAGACATCACAATCCACCTCCAGGAAAGGTAGATTAATCGGAAGATTTAATATCTTCAAGTTAATATGGTAAAAAACTTGAATGTAAAAGGTAATTCGAGCATGATGAAATCACATGCCATAGTAAACTAGAAGTTTATTGATATAAAATTCATGTCATAACAAATCAGAAATTTACTACAGCAAAAACTACATATCATGGTAAATATGAAATTTACTATTATAAATTAGTTCGTAAATTGGCATGAACGATTATAACATCTCAAATGTGTTCATATTGACTACATATTGAAGAACTAGAAGATTCTTCAAGAATTTTATATTATTTGTTCTCATGATAAGTTGGTTGGACCAACTAATGTTGGGATTGAATTCCTTAAATCCAAAAAGTATAAAAGGTGAATATGAGCCGGTTTACCTATTATGTGATATATACTAAGATGCATCAATATAAGATGATCACATGTGCGTTTCTTGTCAAACTACAATTTGACAGGCATAAAATTGTTTGCTCAATATAAATTGAGTTAAGAGCATAATTTCAAGATTGATAAATATCCAAGTTGGTTTGACATTAAATGCCTTCAAAAATTAGCTAAATCATTGCTTATGAGAACAAAGCTTCATGTACTGGTTTGAAATATGATATATTTTATGCAAAAGTACTTGGATGCAACAAACTAATAAAGTATGATTGATTCCCCTTCAAAGTTGGTTCTGGTTAGAAATCACAAATTTTTCATCTAATAATTTTAATGTGTAGTATATGGAGGACGTAATGGATATCTCATGATGCCCGAAAATGGATTCCTTGAATAACATGGAGGACGTATGTTAGTTTTCCTAACATTAGAGGGAGATTATAAGAAGCTAAGAAATATGTTGTGAATTGTCATCAATATAGTCCTCATTCAAAAGATAATTCAAGTTCAAATTCTAGGAGCATTTGCTGACTAAAAAATTGATATTATATTTTGTTGTAAATGCTCCAATTGAATGTCTACAAAGAACAAAGTCTACTACATGTATGAATCATGGTAGATCAATCAATTCTAAAAGCAATAATTCTTGAAAAATAGATCAAATGATCATAATAAGAAGGCATTGTGCTTTTAAGTAGCCTGCGATATAACACTTCATGAAACCTTATGAAAGGTTCAGGTACCTGAAAATAATGAAATGATGAGATCAAAATGCTATGTCAAATTATTAATCGATACAAAATAATATATCATCAATAATATCTTTGATATAATATTGGCACAATATTGTAAAAAAATTATGAGGATATAAATGTTACGTTTATTTAAGCATACTGACATAGAAATATTCATCAAGTACCATGAAAAGATGTATCTTGGTAAGCATAAAACTTATTTAATTTGCAGTCTAGACAATTGAAGATGTCAGACATGAAATGTCGAATATTGTCAATTGACAAAGTTTATATGAAAACTTTTTAAGGATTCAAAATGTTTGAAGCATATAAAAATTTCTGGGATACTTATTTATAATCCTTATATTGCATAAATTTATAGCTTAAAAATCATTGAAACTCTTGGAGAGTTTTCAAAAGCAATAGATTATTTGCTAAAATGCGAATATACCAAATTGGATTGGTTATGAAGTACCATATCTTAGTGCAATTGGTGTACTAATGTATATTGCAAATACTACAAGGCCTGATTATCCTTTTCGATCAGTCTGTTAGCAAGGTATAGTTCTGCTACTACTAGGACACATTGAAATGGGATAAAAACACATATTGCAGTACCTAAAAGAACTATTGATACAAGCTTATTTTATTCTAAAGATTGTATTTTTGATCTTGTTGGTTATGCTGATGTTGAGTATTGTATTTTTAGTTTTGTTGGTTATGATGATGTTGAGTACTTATCTGACCCACATAAAGCTTGGTCTCAAATAGGCTATGTGATAATATGTTGGGGTACTGCCATATCTTGAAGATCTATAATGCAGTCTATTATAGCCACTTCATTGAACCAAGCTGATATAATAGCTTTTAATGAAGTAAATAGAGAATGTATGTGGTTGAGGTTCATGATACTTCTCATTCTAGAAAAATATAGTTTGAAATATGACAAAGTACCCATAATTTTATATGAAGACAATGCAGCTTGCATAGCACAACTAAAGGGAGGATTCATAAAAGGAGATAGAACAAAATATATTTTGCCAAAATTTTTCTATACACATGAACTCCAAAAGAATGGTAATATTAACGTGCAACAGATTCATTCAAGTGCCAATGTAGCTGATTTATTCACCAAGTCTCTTCCAACTGCAACTTTCAAGAAGATAGCGCACAAGATTGGGGATGCAAAGGTTCAAAGTTATTATCATTAGGAAAAGTTAATATGCATTGTAATCTTATTCCCTTATGAGGTTTTATTCCCTTGGATTTTCCAGGTAAGGTTTTTTATGAGGCAACTGTAATACCCCATAATTTTCTTAGTCCCGTTTAGCTTCTAGTGTGTCAAGGGTTAATTTCAAAAGTGTATAACTCTTGATACATATATAATTTTCCAAATATCTAGACCCACTAATGGGTAGATAATCAAATTAGCTTTCCAACAATACCAATTTTGCCTTAATTCGATACTCAGTTGAGAAGTTATGACGATTTTAGTAAAAGTAGTAAAATACTGCGATAAGCACCGCATCGCGGTGTAGGACCAATTGCAATTGTCTATTTCCAGTGGAGCACCACGATTAGCCCACATCGCAGAGAAGTTCTAATCCCGTTCATCCCTTTCCAGTAGCTCAACACGATTTACCTGTATCGCATCAAAATTCCTATTTGGACAGACACCGCATCGCGGTGGAGTGCAAAATGGCACTCGTCCTTTTCTCAGTGACGCAATATGATTATGCCGCATCACGCCAAAGCCTAAAATTATAATTGTCCATTTTCCAGTAAGCCACCGCGTCGCGGTGGGATGCAAAATTGGGATTTTTCCAGTTTCAAGTAATTTTTACAAAAGGCAACCTTGTCATTTTCCAAGCCCCCAATTTGGAAAAAAAACAAGGAACTAAACCCATTCTAAGTACTTTATGTATACTTTTCATCAATTCTCTCTCAAAGAAACCCTAGAACCTCAAAATTTAATCCCCAAGAAATTCAAATTCCACCATTTTTTTTTTCAAAGAAACCCAAAATTCTATATTCCCAATTCAAGATACTCAAGAATCAATCTTCAAGAGCATAAATAGGAACTCAAAGTTCAAGTTTCTTCATTTGTTCATCAATTAAGGTATGTGGGGTTTATGAACAAGGATAATCCTTTCACCCTTGTGCCCAAAACTTATTTTAATTATGTTTTTACATGAATATACATGAATTTCGAATCAGGGTTCATACCCAAATATTGCTATTTGAAGATTATGATGTTTCAAGTGAGTTAGATGTTGATTTGAATATCTATTCTCGTATTTTTATATGTATGACATAATTTTCCAGATTTAGAATTGAATTGTCAATGCTTTCGTTATCAAGTATGAACATCATAAAATTTTGACATGAATTTGATGCATGGGTTACTAAGCCCTAATTTGAACATTGATATTTCAAGGATGATTATGCTTTGGGCACCCTGCGATTAGTTTATTTTCAGATTTTGATCAAGATTTGGCCTTTTGATCTTAGCTAGATATGGAATCCACTTTACAGTTTTAGTTACAGTTCAAAATAAATGGATATACAATTGGTTTCATCATGAACCTTTATACTAGTTTTAAAGTGGATTTTCCTATATAATGAGCATACAGATTAAAGGGTGAAGTATTTAGCACCGAGCGAAAAGTGTGGGTTTAGCGCATCCTACTTTTATAGAACTACGAGCTAATGTAGGTACAGATTCATTTAATTTCATATCTATATGCATGACAGTTACAGGTGTGATCACTTTGCTCAAGTTATACTCCTTGAAAAGAGTATGACATCTCTCCCCAACGTAAGGTTTCCCCTTAGGGGAACTAGGTATTGGACACTATGATAGCTCACATAGTATATGTCGGTTAGAAGAACCTCTCTACTAGTAATGATAATAATAAAATAGCTTTTGAGAGGACCTCTCTACAGTTTGAAAACTTTGCAGAACAGATTTTAAAAGAAATTCCTTACATCTTAACAGAAAAAAATAACAGAATAACAGTTCAGCTTTTAGAATTACATGTGATGGCTCACCAGATTTACACAGTATATTTTATTATTCGTGATTTATGATTTTCAGTTTTCATTTACTCAAGCCCATATGAGTCATTACATTTAGCATGCATATTTTTATAATTTTGATAACATAGAGGCATTGATTTTACTTATGCATTCACCCCCACATACTCAGTACATCCTCAAAGTACTGATCCTTATATACATCTATGTGCTACATTGTTTAATATTGTAGGTTCAGGTGCTCATTCTCAGCATCATGAGTGATTTTGGGCACCTTTATGTACATCCCGATAGTTGGTAAGTCCTCATGGTTTGAGGGCCCATTTATCCATATTTCTTGCTCTCGTAGTATTTGATTTGCTTTTAGTTTAGTCTGATTCAGTTGGGGGTTTGTCCCAACGTCTCTCTAGTTCTTAGTAGTAGAGAATTGTCGGAATGCTAGCTATTGTTCAGATCCTCAGTATTAGTTGTTCAAATAATATATTCAATTCATTTTAGTTCAGTTTTGATATAATTCAGTATTGTTGCCTGATTAATTTACCTTATTATGAATTCCAGATCTAGTAGAAAGATTACATGGTTAGATTAAGACTACTCATAGTCTTGAGCATCGTGTGATGTTTCAGGACCCATTTCCGGAGCATTACAAACTTGGTATCAGAGCCTAAGGTTTAGAGAGTTCTAGGGAGTCAGACAAGCCGTGTTACGTAGAGTCTTGATCATGGGTGTGAAGCGCACCACATTTATGAGAAAGAGGCTACGGGATATTTTAGGAAATTATCTCTTTTCTTTCATAATCCATTGTGCTTACAACTATCTCTATCTGTTTTTAACTCGGGCTCTTTCATGATAAAATATGCCTCCCCGCAGAGCTAATGCCCGCAAAAATAATAACCAGCCATCCCAACCTATTGATCCTCTAAATGAGAATGTTTCTCATGCTGAATTTTGAGCTGCCTTCCAGGAATTGGCCTAAGTTATGACTGCTAACGTTCAGGCCAACCAATAGGTTGTAGTCCCGCACCAGTAAAAGGGTGATTTAGCTGCAGCCAGACTTCGTGACTTCATGAGAATAAATCCTCATGATTTCTTTGAGTTAGAGGTAGGTGAGGACCCACAGTTGTATCTTGATGAGGTGAAGAAAATTACCCAATTTATGCATGTTACTGAAGAGGAGAGTGTGGAATTATCTTCTTATAGGCTGAAAGATGTTGCTTATGATTGGGTGGTTATATGGAAGAAATATAGGGGAGAGAATGCAGCTCCCATGAGTTGGAAGGTATTTCAAGATGCGTTTCTAGACAGGTTATTTCCATATGAGTTGCGAGAAGCAAAGATTGAGGAGTTCATGAACCTGAGGCAGGGCTCAATGACAGTGAAGGAGTACTATCTTAAGTTCAATCAGTTATCTAAGTATGCTTCTGAGTTGATAGCTGATACTATATCTAGGATGAGTAAGTTTGTTACCAGAGTATCTAGATTGATAGTCAAAGAGTGTAGGATTGCCATGCTTATTGGAGATATAGATCTTGCTAGATTGATGACTCATGCCCAATAGATTGAAGCAGAAAAGTTGAAGGGAAGAGATAGAGGAAATAAGAAGGTCAAGACTGGGCAGTTTGAGTATGGCTAACCAAGATTTGCAGGGGGGAATCATTCATAATTTCAGAGTCGCCCGCCTTTACCGTTACCATATTTATCCAGTGCTCCCGCACCCAGAACCCAACAAGAGCAGTGAGGTGAGACTTCTATGTCCAGGTCTCAAAATAATGTGGTTGGAAGGCCTAGTTATCCTGCATGTGCTAGATGTGGTAAGAATCATCTTGGTGAGTGCTTGTTGGGTCAGAAGGGTTATTTTGGATGTGGTAAGTTGGGTCATGAAATCAAAGAGTTCCCGTATGCTAAGAAAGGAAATAGGAATATTCGTTCCTAGGCTACTAGTTCACCAGCTCATCTAGGTCACCTAGACCTTCTTCAGGGCACATTATCTAGTACCGGTGGCGGTCAACGCCAGAATTGGTTCTATGCTTTACCATCCCGCCAGGAGTAGGTGATTTCACCATATGTTGTTACTGGTATGTTTCATGTCTTTCATTATGATGTTTATGTGTTGTTAAACCCTGGGTTAACTTTTTCTTATGTGACTCTATTAGTTGCGGTAAATTTTGGAATAGATCCTGAAAAGCTTTCTAAGCCTTTTTACATTTCTACCCCTGTAGGTAAGTCAGTTGTTGCCAAACAGATCTATAGAAAGTATCCTATCACTGTCCTTCATAGGATCATGTTAGCAGATTTGATAGAATCAGACATGGTTGACTTTAACCTTATTCTTGGTATGGATTGGCTCCATTCCTGTTATGCATCTATAGATTGTTGCACTCGAGTGGTGAAGTTTCAGTTTCTTGATGAGCCAGTCTTTGAGTGGGAATTTAATTCAGTATCTCCCAAGAGTCATTTCATATCTTATCTTAAAGCTAGAAAGTTTATATCAAAAGGGTGTATCTATCATCTAGTTCGAGTCAAAGACGCTAAGTCTGAGGCTCCAACCATTCAGTCAGTTCGGGTAGTAAAAGAATTTCTAAAGTTTTTCCTGAAGAATTTCTAGGGGTACCTCTCGAAAGGGAAATAGAATTCAAAATTGATTTTTTTCCTGATACTCAGCCCATCTCCATTTCTCAATATAGGAAGGATCTTGCCGAACTCAAAGAGTTGAAAGAGCAACTCAAAGAGCTCTTAGATAAGGGTTTCATAAGGCCAGTATTTCTTCATGGGGCGTTTCCGTCCCATTCGTGCGTAAGAAAGATGGTTCTCTGCAAATGTGCATTGACTATCGTCAGCTAAATAAAGTCACAGTAAAAAATAGATACTCTCTTACTAGAATTGATGACTTATTTGATCAACTCCAAGGTGCAAGTTATTTCTCTAAGATAGACCTTAGATCCAGCTATCATCAGCTTAGAGTAAGGGAATGCGATATCCCAAAGACAACCTTTAGAACCCGTTATGGTTATTTTGAATTCCTAGTCATGTTTTTCGGGCTAACAAATTCCCCAGCAACTTTCATGGACTTGATGAACCGAGTATTCAAGCAGTACCTAGACATGTTTATCATAGTCTTTATTGATGATATCCTTGTCTATTTCTGTAGTAAGGATGACCATGCAGACCATCTTAGAATTATGTTGCAAACTCTTAGAGATCACCAGTTATTCGCCAAATTCAACAAGTATGAATTTTGGCTAAGGTCAGTATCTTTCCTCAGTCATATTATTTCTGGTGATGGCATTAAAGTTGATCCCCAAAAGACCAAAACAGTGAGAAACTAGCCTAGACACATTTTTCCATCAGACATCAGAAGTTTCTTGTGTTTAGCTGGCTATTACAGACGGTTTGTTGAGGGATTTTCGTCCATTGCATCTCCCATGACCAGGTTGACTCAGAAGAAAGTTAAATTTCAGTGGTCAGATTCTTGTGAGAAGAGTTTTCAGGAGTTGAAGACTCAACTTACTTCAGCCCCAGTCTTAGCATTTACCTGATGGTACCGATGGGTTCGTTGTGTATTGTGATGCCTCTAGAGTTAGTTTGGGTTTTGTTTTGATTCAAAGAGAGAAGGTCATAGCCTATTCCTCTGGACAACTTAAGCCTCATGAAAAGAACTATCCTACTCATGATCTTGAATTAGCTGCTGTTGTGTTTGCTTTGAAAATCTGGAGGCACTATCTTTATGGGGTGCATGTTGATATGTTCACGGATCATAAAAGTTTGCAGTATGTGTTTACGCAAAGAGAGTTGAATCTCTGTTAGAGAAGATGGTTAGAATTATTGAAGGATTATAACATGAGTGTTTTATATCATCCGGGCAAGGCCAATGTTGTGGCAGACACCGTTAGTATACTGTTTATGGGTAGTTTTGCTCATGTAGAGAGTGATAAGAATGGGTTAGTTTGAGAAGTTCATTAATTAGCTAGATTGGGTGTTCATTTAGTTGATTCGGTTGAGGGTAATGTTTGGGTTCAAAGTAGTGCAGAATCTTCCCTAGTTTCTGAGGTGAAGGAGAAACAAGATAAGAATCCCATTCTAGTTAAGTTGAAGGAGTTGGGCAGAGACCAAAAGGAAGAGGTTTTCTCCCAAGGGGGAGATGGTGTGTTGAGGTACCATAGTAGATTATGTGTACCGTGCATGATGGTTTGAGATAGCGGATTATGGCTGAAGCACATGGTACGCGTTACTCCATTCACCCTGGTGTTACTAAGATGTATCGAGATTTACGGGAAATCTATTAGTGGAGCGGTATGAAGAAAGATATTGCAGAGTTCGTAGCTAAGTGTTCAGTTTGTCAACAGGTTAAGGTGGAGCACCAGAGGCCTGGTGGCACTTTACAAGAGTTCAGTATTCCCACTTGAAAGTGGGAAGAGGTGAACATGGATTTTGTAACAGGGTTACCCTATTCGCGCCATCAGCATGATTCGATATGGGTTATTGTAGACAGGTTGACCAAATCAGCCCATTTCCTGCCAGTTCATACGTCCTACTCAACTGAAGATTATGCTAAGTTGTACATTAAAGAGTTGGTCAGATTGCATGGAGTTTCTTTGACTATCATTTTAGATAGGGGTACTCAGTTTACCTCTCACTTTTGGAAAGCCTTTCATAAGGGTCTTGGTACCCAAGTTCATCTCAGTTCAGTTTTCATCCTCATACAGATGGTCAGGCAGAGAGAACCATTCACCCTCTTGAAGATATGTTGAGAGAATGTGTGCTTGATTTCAAGGGTAGTTGGGATGAGCATTTACCGTTGATTGAGTTCGCCTACAATAATAGTTACCATGCTAGCATTCAGATGGCCCCGTTTGAGGCTCTTTATAGAAAGAGATGTAGGTCGCCACTAGGTTGGTTTGAAATGGGTGAGGTCGCATTGATATGGCCAGACGTGGTGTTAGAATCTATGGAGAAAGTACAGTTGATTCGATAAAGGTTGAAAACAGCTCAGAGTCGTCAGAAATCGTATGCAGATGTGAAGCGAAGAGATCTTGAGTTTGAAGTTGATGACTTAGTGTATTTGAAGGTTTCACCCATGAAAGGGGTGTAAAATATTTGGTAGAAAGAGGAAGCTTAGTCCCCGCTATGTTAGCCCCTACAGGATATTGAGTCATTTTAGGAAGTTGGCATATGATCTTGAATTGCCTGCAGACTTGTCAGCAGTTCATCCAGTGTTCCATGTGTCCTTATTGAAGAAGTGTATTGGTAATCCAGCGGCTGTAGTACCCTTAGAAAGCACAGATATTCACGATAACCTCTCTTATGAAGAGATTTCAGTCGAGATCCTTGATTGCCAGATTCGTATACTAAGGAACAAAGAAGTTCCATTGGTCAAAGTTCTTTGGAAGAATTAATCCGTTGAGGGAGCCACTTGGGAAATAGAACCAGACATGAGAACCAAGTACCCTCATCTTTTCGCTGCAGATTCAAATTCAGCTCAAGGTAATAAGTTTCCTCAGATTATCTCTTTTCATTCCAAATTTTAGCTTTGCATAGTCGTTCATTCTATAGTTCTTGCAATTGCAAATCAGTTTATTCATGCTTCAGTTGTGCATGTCAGTTTATAGCCTCAGTTCTTCAGTATCTCAGCTTAACTAGTCTCATTCAAGGACAAATGTTCCCAAGAGGGAGATATTGTAATACCCCATAATTTTCTTAGACCCGTTTAGCTCCTAGTGTGTCAAGGGTCAACTTCAAAAGTGTATAACTCTTTATACATGTATATTTTTTTAGCTTTAGACCCACCAATGGGTAGATAATTAAATTATCTTTCGAACGATACCAATTTTGCCTTAATCCGATACTCAATTGAGAAGTTATGACGATTTTAGTAAAAGTAGTAGAACACCGCGATAAGCACCACATCGCGGTGAAGTACAAATTCACAATTGTCCGATTTCCAGTGGAGCACCGCGATTAACCCATATCACGGAGAAGTTTCAGTTCCCGTTCGTCCTTTTCCAGTAGTTCAACGCGATTTGCCTGTATCACGTCAAAATTCTCATTTGGACAGACACCGAGTCTCGGTGAAGTGCAAAATGGCACTTGTCCTTTTTCAGTGACGCAACGCGATTATGCCGCATCGCGCCAGAGCCCAAAATGACAATTGTCCATTTTTCAGTAAGCAACCGTGATGGCACCGCGTCGCGGTGGGATGCAAAATTGGGATTTTTCCAGTTTCGAGTAATTTTTACAAAGGGCAGCCTAGTCATTTTTCAAGCTCCTAATTCGGAAAAAATAAGGAATCAAACCCATTTTAAGCACTTTATGCATACTTTTCATCAATTCTCTCTCAAAGAAACCCTAGAACCTCAAAACTTCATCCCTAAGAAATTCAAATTCCACCATTCTTTTTTCCAAAGAAACCTAAAATTCTAGATTCCCAATTCAAGATACTCAAGAATCAATCTTCAAGAGCACAAATAGGAACTCAAAGTTCAAGTTTCTTCATTTGTTCATCAATTAAGGTATGTGAGGTTTATGAACAAGGATAATCCTTTTACCCTTGTGACTAAAACTTATTTTAATTATGTTTTTACATGAATATACATGAATTTCAAATTAGGGTTCATACCCAAATATTGCTATTTGAAGATTATGATGTTTCAAGTGAGTTAGATGTTGATTTGCATGTCTATTCTCATATTTGTATATGTATGACGTAATTTTTCATATTTAGAATTGAATTATCAATGCTTTTGTTATCAAGTATGAGCATCATGAAATTTTGACATGAATTTGATGCATGTGTTATTAAGCCCTAGTTTGAACATTGATATTTCAAGAATGATTATGCTTTAGGCATCCTATAAT
This sequence comes from Capsicum pubescens, assembly GCA_030864215.1. Lineage (NCBI taxonomy): Eukaryota > Viridiplantae > Streptophyta > Magnoliopsida > Solanales > Solanaceae > Capsicum > Capsicum pubescens. Next base: position 314,214,315 of record CM061548.1, on the reverse strand, counting down.
TAGTTTATTTTCAGATTTTGATCAAGATTTGGCCTTTTGGTCTTAGCTAGATATGGAATCCACTTTACAGTTTCAATTGCAGTTTAAAATAAATGGATATACAATTGGTTTCATCATGAACCTTTATACTAGTTGTAAAGTGGATTTTCCTACATAATGAGCATACAGATTAAAGGGACTAGTATTTAGCATCGAGCAGAAAGTGTGGGTTTAGTGCATTCTACTTTCCTAGAACTACAAGCCAACGTAGGTACAAATTCCCAACATGAAGTTTTCCCCTTAGGGGAACTAGACGTTGGACACTATAATAGCTCACATAGTGTATGTCGGTTAGAAGGACCTTCCTACTAGTAATGATAATAATAACTCTACAACTTGAAAACTTTGCAGAACAGATTTTAAAAAAAAATTCTTACAGCCTAACAGAAAAGAATAACTAAATAACAGTTCAGCTTTTAGAATTACATGTGATGGCTCACCAGATTTACACAGTACGTTTTATTATTCGTGATTTATGATTTTTAATTTTCAATTACTCAAGCCCATATGAGTCATTACATTTAGCATGCATATTTTTATAAGTTTGATAACATGGAGACATTGCTTTTACTTATGCATTCACCCCCACATGATCAGTACATCCTCAAAGTACTGATCCACATATACATCTATGTGCTACATTATTTAATAATGTAGGTTCAGGTGCTCAGTCTCAGAAGCGTGAGTGATTTCGGGCACCTTTATCTACATCCTGACAGTTGGTGAGTCCTCATGGTCCGAGGGCCTATTTATCCAGATTTTCTACTCTCGTAGTATTTGATTTGTTTTCAGTTTAGTCTAAGTCGGTTGGGAATTTGTCCCAACGGCTCTCTAGTTCTTAGTAGTAGAGGCTTGTCGGACTGCTAGCTATTGTTCAAATCCTTAGTATTAGTTGTTCGGACAATATATTCAATTGATTTCAGTTCAGTTTTGATATAATTTAGTATTGTTGCTTGATTAATTTACCTTGTTATGAATTTCAGATCTAGTAGATGGCTTACAGGGTTAGCTTGAGACTACTCATAGTCTTGAGTACCCTGTGACATCTCGAGACCCATTTCTGGGGCGTTACAGCAGCCTATATGCATATTGCTGGAGATGTATACTCGTTTTCTTTTACTAGATTTTTTTCCTAATTAGACATTCAAGGGGGAGTGTTATAAATGTATTACTATATATAGTGAATATCTATATATAGAAAAGTTAGAAACCCTCACTTTGAGACGAAGTTAATTTTTCCTATAAATAAAGGGGTTTTCATTCATTGTTGTAGACCCCTTAAGAGAAATAAGTATCATTCGCTCTAATCTCTCCATTCTTCTTCTTCTCTACTTTTTGTTTCATAACAAAATAAGATTAGAGGCAAAATTAGGAATTGAAAGTGTCAGGAGCATCGCTCTCTTTAATATAAATATGATAATTTTTTTCTTTAATTAACATATATATGTCAATCATTTACTATAAAGTTTGGTGGAACTTTCTGAGTAGAGAAAAAAACATTAAAAAATTAAATTCTCTTGACAATAAATTATAAATATTATCATAACAACAAAATTAGTACATCTAAAGAGCACTTAGTTATTTAACCACCTTCTATGAAAGGTGTTAAGCTAGCCTAAGCCTCAAGAAACTAGTTACAAATCCTATCCACGTAAGCCTCACACCTCCTAGCAATCCTTGATCTTCTATACATGTTAATTCTCTCCCTTGCTACTATCTGAACCTGCTAGACTAAAAAATCAACATCCATATTATGTCCTCTAAAAAATTGTGTTCCTAGCTATCCAAATATTATAGACAAATGCCCATAACATGCTGCAACATATTTTTTTAAAAATCTCATCCATTTTCTTCTCTTGAGCTACTGTATTGTTCCCTGTACATCTCTAATTAGCAATTGCACTTCCATCCAAGTGGTTAGTCTATGCTATACTTCTTGAACCACATCACATGCTGCAAACAAATGAAATATGCTTTCAGGCACTAATTGATCACACAACAATCAGACATCATTATCACATAGAATGTCACTCCTCTTCATTCTCTCTTTAATGAGTATTTTTCCCTACATAGCAAGCCAGAGTATAACTCTATTCTTAGGTAGGAACACTTTACTCCACACAATGTCAGCACCTCTCCAAGGAGGTCGATCACCCAGCAACTCACACTAGCTCTTGGATGTAGAATAGTTGCCTATTGGTGTAAGATTGTATCTATCTTGATTGTACCAATGTTGCATGCCAAGCTTAATCTTAGCAATTTTTGATGTTTAAAACCTCCTGAACTTTAGAGCAACAAAATTGTATGTCCTTGACCAAAGTTACCTTCTTCTTGTTGTCAGTTCCACCCTAAAAAAAGCCTTTACACTTTGCCTCTACCAGCTTAATCACACATTGAGGGAGTAGGAAGACAGACCCCAGACGTTGTGCAATGCAAAGATCACAGAGTTAACTACCTACAATCTTCCAGCATAAGAAGTTGTTGTGGCCTATAACTTTTTAGTGATCTTGCCACTTTACTGATGATAATCAAGCTTAGACCACTTCATATATGTTAAAGAAGAACTTATTATCCTTTATTCTAGTCTCTAGAAAGCATATTAAACCTACTCATAACATACTATATAGGAGTTTTACCTCTCTCTACTTATTGATGCAATTCATACTTCTTATGTTCCAACAACGTAACTTAATCGTTACCTCTTGAAGGAATATGCTTCCCCTCAGTATCAACTTTAGTGGTTTGTTCCTCCAATTGTGCATTACTCTCAACCAATTGTTGCAAGTTGTTTGTGTATTCAATTGTTGTTGTCTCCATGTAGTTTAGCTCTTGCTTTTAGTAGCATGCCAGTAGCCTGCTTAGCATCCATGATCTGTCTATTGGCTTGATTCTCCTTGGCCTTGTTCTGACCATCTTCTGGTTACTCCACTTGATTCTGTGCTTGATCTTTTCCCTCATTAGCTTTATTCTTTCTATGACCATACTTGCTACATATACCACATATAGTAGGCTTCCAATCATAAGTGATTTGTTGCTCCATAATTTGCCCTTTCTCAATCTTAAAATACACTTGTTCTAGTAGAGTCTCAACAATTTGGACCTCTACACCTAACTTAACAAAGTTTAGGCCATTCTTCTACTCAATGTTCTTGTCTACCATTAATGGTTTAACCACAAGGCTTACAATTTTAGTACGGCTCTTAGTACTTCAATACTTAAAGGCATTTTAATCCATATAGGTATTGAAAACAACTGTTCTTTAGAAAAATGTATATCAGGTGTCCAGGCTTTCATAATAAAAGGTTTATTGTCAAAATAATGAATGCCACTGTGTGGAGCCTTCAGTTCTTCCTCTCCACTATTGAATCTCACCAACACAATGCCATCTCTCATTTTCAACTTTTCTTATTCCTAATTTTTCCTATTTTCTTTGAACGTATCCATTCAATACACTGAAAGGGGGATGATCTCCCATACATAACATCTATGATATTCCTCTAACACTTCACCTCTGAGATAATGTCATCATCTTCAATTTTCACCAGTAACATCTCACCTACCTTAACTGGTTTGATGTACTCCTGCTTGAAATTGGCATTTGACACCTTGCTGATATCAAAGTCATCCCAAATAGAAGCCTAGGTACCTCAATCTTCTTCTCAGAGACCTGATTAATACTTTCCTACATACCCTCCACTTCATCGGCCCAACCTTAGTCACCTTGCCATGTGATTCACCAATTTCCACACTTAAACTCCCAATTGTGTTTCGCACAGAAGTGGTCAGATCAGTACTATTTCATTGTCGATCACCTTCGGCCCCCGTCCTTCACACTCTCTTGTTCACCCTACTGTTGTTGTGAGGTTACCAGGTCTATTTCACCCTGAAATAGCAGTTGAAATTAAAAATTTTGATCGCCTTCCCATAATGTGCGTACATTAAGCTAACGTGCGCCTGGAGAGGAAAAAGTCTTTACCATCCATTTTTTGAAAAAAAAAGCAGTCGTGAGTCCACTCAATGTCCATCCTTGCATCCCAAATCAACCAATGAAGCCACTTTATCTTTGTTGTTAGGAGTGTCAACACAGAAATATACACCATTTAAAATACATACATATATACATTTTTTTAGATTATCAGGTGCCTTTGATCTCCTACCCTATGGGTAGTTCCTTGCTCTGCCTTTAACTAAGACTAAAACTTAATCTTCGTATGCAACTGAAAACTTATGTCAAATTTAAAATATATATATTTTTAAAATTATTATACTTTTTTAGACTGTCAGTATATATATGTTACAATCTAAAAAGAAGAAAAAGGAAGTTTAATACAATGTACAATTCAGTCAATATTAACATGGGCTTACATAGTGGAGATATGGAATTATCTTGTGCAGTTTCATGACTACCCCAGCAACATATTATTTCACGAGCAAAGTGAGATGTGTTGGGTTTTTAAGAGGTGTGAATGAAAAATTAATAGATATTTATTCGAAAAGAGACCAAGAAAAAGAAAGCAATTTGAATAGGTACCTTTTCGGTATGGATGGTTATGACCCTTGCAATGTATTGTGACTTTTTTAAAGAGTTGCACCTTTTCCGAAGAGTTTCACCCAAGACTGTCTAACGGGCCGGGCCGGTTCAACCCGGAACCGGCCCTCTCATTCTTACCGGGTTCCGGGCCGGTTACGGGCCGGGTTTGGCCTTAACCGGTCCGGGCCGGGCTGCACAGTAAAAATATTAAAACCCACCCGGAACCAGCCCACTTAACCCAATCCGGTCAAACCCACTAAAACCCGGTCAAACCCGGTTAAAAACCGGTCAAATATACACTATATACGCTATATACATAATATATACATTAAATATACACTTTTATAGAAGATATATACACGTGTATACATTAAATATACACTTGTATAGAAGATATTAAAATTATAAATCGTTAAATAAAAAAAAATAAAAAACAACGACTATACGTTAAATATACACGTCTATAGAAGATCTATTAACATTCATACACTCTATTCTATGTATATGTAATACTTTAAATGAGATATACTACAATATATATACATTACAATATATATTTGTATAGTTATATACTAATTTATAAAACATATACACATGTATACGTTAAATATACATGTCTATAGAAGATCTATTCACATATATACACTCTATTCTATGTATAGGTAATACTTTAAATGAGATATACTACAATATATATACATTACAATATATATTTGTATAGTTATATTCTAATTTATAAAATATATACACATATATACGTTAAATATACACGTCTATAGAAGATCTATTAACATTCATACACTCTATTCTATGTATATGTAATACTTTAAATGAGATATACTACAATATATATACATTACAATATATATTTGTATAGTTATATACTAATTTATAAAACATATACACATGTATACGTTAAATATACATGTCTATAGAAGATCTATTCACATATATACACTCTATTCTTATGTATAGGTAATACTTTAAATGAGATATACTACAATATATATACATTACAATATATATTTGTATAGTTATATTCTAATTTATAAAATATATACACATATATACGTTAAATATACACGTCTATAGAAGATCTATTAACATTCATACACTCTATTCTATGTATATGTAATACTTTAAATGAGATATACTACAATATATATACATTACAATATATATTTGTATAGTTATATACTAATTTATAAAACATATACACATGTATACGTTAAATATACATGTCTATAGAAGATCTATTCACATATATACACTCTATTCTATGTATAGGTAATACTTTAAATGAGATATACTACAATATATATACATTACAATATATATTTGTATAGTTATATTCTAATTTATAAAACATATACACATATATACGTTAAATATACACGTCTATAGAAGATCTATTAACATTCATACACTCTATTCTATGTATATGTAATACTTTAAATGAGATATACTACAATATATATACATTACAATATATATTTGTATAGTTATATACTAATTTATAAAACATATACACATGTATACGTTAAATATACATGTCTATAGAAGATCTATTCACATATATACACTCTATTCTATGTATAGGTAATACTTTAAATGAGATATACTACAATATATATACATTACAATATATATTTGTATAGTTATATTCTAATTTATAAAACATATACACATATATACGTTAAATATACACGTCTATAGAAGATCTATTAACATTCATACACTCTATTCTATGTATATGTAATACTTTAAATGAGATATACTACAATATATATACATTACAATATATATTTGTATAGTTATATACTAATTTATAAAACATATACACATGTATACGTTAAATATACATGTCTATAGAAGATCTATTCACATATATACACTCTATTCTATGTATAGGTAATACTTTAAATGAGATATACTACAATATATATACATTACAATATATATTTGTATAGTTATATACTAATTTATAAAACATATACACATGTATACGTTAAATATACATGTCTATAGAAGATCTATTCACATATATACACTCTATTCTATGTATAGGTAATACTTTAAATGAGATATACTACAATATATATACATTACAATATATATTTGTATAGTTATATTCTAATTTATAAAACATATACACATATATACGTTAAATATACACGTCTATAGAAGATCTATTAACATTCATACACTCTATTCTATGTATATGTAATACTTTAAATGAGATATACTACAATATATATACATTACAATATATATTTGTATAGTTATATACTAATTTATAAAACATATACACATGTATACGTTAAATATACATGTCTATAGAAGATCTATTCACATATATACACTCTATTCTATGTATAGGTAATACTTTAAATGAGATATACTACAATATATATACATTACAATATATATTTGTATAGTTATATTCTAATTTATAAAACATATACACATATATACGTTAAATATACACGTCTATAGAAGATCTATTAACATTCATACACTCTATTCTATGTATATGTAATACTTTAAATGAGATATACTACAATATATATACATTACAATATATATTTGTATAGTTATATACTAATTTATAAAACATATACACATGTATACGTTAAATATACATGGAAGATCTATTCACATATATACACTCTATTCTATGTATAGGTAATACTTTAAATGAGATATACTACAATATATATACATTACAATATATATTTGTATAGTTATATTCTAATTTATAAAACATATACACATATATACGTTAAATATACACGTCTATAGAAGATCTATTAACATTCATACACTCTATTCTATGTATATGTAATACTTTAAATGAGATATACTACAATATATATACATTACAATATATATTTGTATAGTTATATACTAATTTATAAAACATATACACATGTATACGTTAAATATACATGTCTATAGAAGATCTATTCACATATATACACTCTATTCTATGTATATGTAATACTTTAAATGAGATATACTACAATATATATACATTACAATATATATTTGTATAGTTATATACTAATTTATAAAACATATACACATGTATACGCTAAATATACATGTCTATAGAAGATCTATTCACATATATACACTATATACGCTATATACACAATGTATACATTAAATATATACTTCTATAGAAGTTATATACACCTGTATACATTAAATATACACTTCTATATAAGATATATAAACATATACACATGTATACATTAAATATACACTTGTATAGAAGATATTAAAATTATAAATCGTTAAATAAAAAAAAATAAAAAACAACGACTAAGGAGTGAATGAATTTGTGGAATTTTATTGATTGCAAAATGATCCAAAATTTATAATTTACATGAATGAAAAATCTATAAATTATGCATCATTTTTTCCAACTCATTCATGTTAATATTAATTGGAACTTGCATAGGGTAGTCGAAGTCAACGGGGGAAAAACCCTGCATTGGACTTGATTCTGCTGAGTTCTCCCGTGAAGTCATAATTTCTTCAAGTTTGAGGTCGTCGTTGGGCTCTGGTTCCATTCCTTGGTTTCTTCTTTCTGCTCTAATCCAATCTCTGAGGCAAACTAAAACATTCATTGCGTTGCTTCCCAATGAGTGTCGGTTGTCTCCAAGCTGCTGTCGTCCCTGACTGAAGGCGCTCTCTGATGCAACGGTTGACATAGGAACATTCAAGATATCTCTGGCTAATCTTGAAAGTACAGGATATTGTGATTCATTATTCCTCCACCAATCCAGCGTGTTGATCCGTCGTCTGCGATCCTCTGGTGGCGTCCGCAGATAATATTTTAGCTCTTCCCGATAAGTTGATGTGTAAGCTCTCTCATCCACACTGTTCCAACAAGTTAAATCATAAAACGAATCAGGAAAACCACTATGTGCCGGCCTTTTAGAAGCTGATGGCTCCTCGGGAGGATGAGGAGCGACAGTTGGAGTGATATTTGTAGGTACGGCTGAATCAAATAAATCAGCATAGTGATTATATAATTTTTCTATATAATCTTTTGCATCAGCCGTAGCCGTCCACAAATCAGGTTGTATTTGTTCAGAATCATGGTTAGTATTTATTTCTAAGTTAGTATAAATAAGAGTACTAAAGTGACACATATGATTATATTTCATGCACGGATTTAACATAGCAGCAACCAAGTAAATAGGGGGAATCGGGAAGAAATATTTTTTAAATTTCGTAAACATAGCGCCAACAGCTTCTTTATAACCTTCTTTATCTTTATATTGTCGGAGCAAACCAGAAATATCGGCTATATATGCCAAAATATTACAAACAGTAGGATAATATGCACCGGAAAATTCAACCGTAGCTACATAAAATTTTTCTAAGAACTTAACAAGATCATTAATTATAACCCAATCAGAATTATGTAGCATGCAATCAGCAGAATCAGCAAATGAACCACAATGTTGGTTAAAAGCTAGTGTAATAGGAATTCTATATTTATAACAAGTTTTTAAAAATTCATACGTAGAATTCCATCTAATATCAATTTCCTCAGGCATCAAAATCGGTGCAAGTCCATTTTCTTGACATTTAACTTTAAATTCTTTAATTCTAGATCTACGATTATTTCCTTGAATAAAACCAACAGCAAGACGAATTTTTTCAATATAAACCTCAAAAAAGTCAAGACCATCTTTTACAATTAAATTATATATATGACATGCACACTTAACATGAAAAATTTCAGGAAAGGGCGGAGATAGCGTAGATTTTATTTTTGTTATAGCAGTCTTGTTGTTAGAAGCATTATCAAAAGCAATACATAAAATTTTATTTTCTATACCATAATATCCGGCAATTTTAATAATAGAATCAGCAATAAATTGTCCAGTATGTTTCCGATCTTCATCATATAAAAAAGCAAGAATACGTTTTTGCATTATGAAATTACTATCCATCCAATGACAAGTAACGGTTAAATAATCATTTTTATTTACAGCACGACCAAGATCGGAAGTTAGGGACAATCTACATTGAATATTTTTTAAGAATGTTGATAAATAAAAACAATATTGTGAATGGAGTCTAAAAATATCAGACCGACAAGTAGTTCTAGGAATACCATTAAACATAGGATTATAAATTGCTTGTATATAACGAATAAAGGCATCAGAAGAAGGAAAACTAAAAGGCAAACAACCCACAGCTACCATTTTAGCTATTTCTTCTCTATCCCTCAATTTATTATACTTTTTCGCTACTTGACCGGTTGTTGGGTCCATTCTAGTTTGCGTTGACCCACCAACATCCCCACCACCTTTTGCAATATTCAACTCTCTAGTGTGATCTTCAGCTATATGTCTCATTAACGTACCCGTACCCCCTTGCTTACCGCCACTTCTATGCTTATATTTTTGTTGACAAATATTGCACTGCACCTCAATATCTGATATACGTTCAAAAAATTGCCATGCAATACTAGTTCTTTTACGGGGTTTTGGGGCACTGGGAGGACGGGAAGGGAGATTAACTGATTCAGATCTAACGTTAGCATGTCCTACTGCGGGTGTTTCAGCAATATTTTCATCATCTTCGTCTACATTAACTGCATCTACTTCATTTTCTTCTTCTATACCGTAATTTTCCTGAAATTCTACATAATCCATATCGTGAGCACCTACACCTATTTCTTCCTCAAAAGGTGTACCAAGCGGTACCGGAGGCGAAGTCACACGGGTATATCTATTACTTGAACTACCTCTACCGCTAGTAATTCGCTTTTTACTACCACTACCGCTTCCGGGACAAAAATTTCTAACACCTTTAGTAGCGAGGTTTTTTAATTTATCCATAATATAAATTAAATTAAACTAAAAATATTCAAAATACACAAATATAATAAAATTAAATATTAAACAATTAATACAATAAATAAAAATTAAACGTAAGAGATGGAACGACAATACCAAATTTTGGAAGTATCCGAAGATTGCGACTTTAGAAACTTCCGCTCGTACTTTGTAAACGAAAAATTAAAAATTTAAATTGAACACTTTAAGAAATTAAATATATTGAATATTTGAGAATTGAGAATTGAGATTTGAGAGAGAATGAGATTTGAGAGAGAATGAGATTTGAGAGAGTGAAAAATTGTGTGAGAAATGATTTGAAGTTGTAGGGTATTTATAGATTTATTTTGGGGATTAAAAATTTTTTTTTTTTTTTTTTTTTTTTTTAAGTTAATGGGCCCAAACTAGCCGTTTGGACCCAAAAACGGTAATATAGCCGTTGGGCCAACGGCTAGTTTGGCCCAATAATTTTTTTTTTTTTTCTTTTTAATTCCGGGCCGGTTCCGGGCCGGTTAACCGGCGGGCCTGGACCGGGTTGGTCCGGGCCGGGTTAACCGGGCCCAGTTTAAAAAAAAAACCGGACCGGAACCCGGAACCCTAAAGCCCTAGGGCTTACCGGGCCGGGTCAAACCGGTCCGGTTTGATATGTAGGGCCGGTTCGGGCCGGTTCGGGCCGGGCCAGCCCGGCCCGTTTGACAGGTTTAGTTTCACCTTTATGAAGGGATGCACCTTTCTAAACTATTGCTTCTCTTCATGAAGAAACACTTTTATGGCTATAAATACCTGAATTTTTTCCTATTGCTTCTCTTCATGAAGAAACACTTTTATGGCTATAAATACCTGAATTTTTTCTCAAGTATAGACATGAAATTTTGATGAAAAAATACTCTTCTTTCTTGAAAAAACTCTAGTGTGATTTGCTGTCATTGAGTGTGTTCGTAGTTCGATAGGATTTGAGGTATTGAGTGTGTTCGTAGTTCGATAGGATTTGAGGTACCGCTATTTTATCGAAGTGATTCATTTTATCCTGAGAGGATATATTCCATAACCTTGGGTACTTGAAGAGAATAATTTACTTAAGAACACACTGTGAATTCAGTGGACTTGAATCTTTCTGTTTCATCTCTTTTTTTTAAAGTTGGTTTTACTGTTTTTCCAGAAAATAGCTTGAACTTCATATTGATAGTTTTTCAACTGTTTGTACTTGTTTTTAAAGTTATTGAAACTTCATTTTGATAGTTAATAAGTTGGTTGAACTTGTGTTCAAGTTCTTAACATTTGATTTTTCTATTTTCAAGAAAAATAGTTTGAACTTCATTTTTGGTTGTTCATAAGTTGGGTTGAACTTATTGTTAAGAGTTCAAAGTCGTAAATACAAAGTTTAAACTTCAATTGATTATTGATATGTTAATATGAACATGTATTTGAAGTTATTGTTGAAAAGATACAGATTTTACTAAATCCGAAAACAACAAGCTTAAGAAAATTATATATATATATAATATTTTTTTGTCCTTGTTTGGTGAGAAAAAAATATTACCATTTATAAATAAAGTACTTGGTTAATCTGTATTGGATTTGATTTTGTGGAGACTAAAATCTTTTGATTTCTACTCACTCAGTTAGAAGAATATAAAAATTTCACCAAGAAATCAGTGTGAGAATTTGGTTCGAAGAATATAAAAGCTTCAATGATTCTTTAAAATTTTTGTATTATTTTCTGGAGTTTAAAAACCCATGGGGTTTCACTCTGTTTGAATTTGATTCTAATTAAAAGTCGTAAAAACTTCATCAGAATTCAAAGTTTATTCGATTGATGATTTAAAGATATAAAAGCTTCATCATTGACTAGAAATAAGTTGGTTAAAGATTAAAGTCTTTATTGTTAGTATTCTGAAATACAAAAGTGTATGCCAAAGATTGACAGGAAAAGGACGAATAAAACTGAACAACAAATTAATTCGATTATGAATGGTGTTGTCCCAACGACAACCAATATTGCATCATTAAGTTATTCAGATATTGCTTTAGCAATGAAAACGACAGAGAAATTGAAAAAATATTTTGGTGTGTACTTCAAAAAATGACAGTAAATGATGTCATGGTGGTTGACAAAACTTGAAATGTAAATATTCACAAGTATAGATCCTTATATTTTGGAAAAAGTAATGATTGAATTCCAATTGTCTGATTTGAAAGATCTTGTGAGTCATCCCAAGATAGAAGAGGATAATGAGTTGAATGAGAAATCATTAATAATGGTTGCAAATTCTGTTAAGGATGATGCTCCAAATAATAAGAAAATAAAGAAGTTTTCTGGACAAGTGATAGAGCATACCAAGAAAACTTTCAAATACAAGTGCTACAATTGTAGTGATGTTGTCCACAAAGCTCTAAATAGTCAAGTTCTAAATAAGAACATGAAAGAAATCAGATAAATCTATTGAAAGCAACTGAAAAGATTCAAAATCTGCATGTTATGATCACTGAATGCAATCTAGTTGGAAATTCAAATAAATGATGGTTTGATTCAGGAGCCACTGGACATATTTGTGTGGATAAAGAAATTTTTGCTACTTATGATACCATTGGTTCAAAAGAAGTGATCTTCATGAGAAATAATGTAACAACCAAGGTTGAAGGAAGTTGGAAGATATTCATGAAAATGACCTCCGACAAGATGTTGACTCTCAATAATGTTCTTCATATTCCTACTATTAGGAAGAACATAATGTCAAAAATGTTTTTTCTTAAAATTGAATTTAAATATGTGTTTATTTCAGAGAAAGTTGTAATAAGCAAGAATGAAAAGTATGTAGGAAAAGGATACCTCAATGAGGGCCTTTTCAAACTTGATGTAATGGTTGTTGAAATGAAGAAAGTTGAGGCATCTTCTTACTTGCTAGAGTCAAATGACTCGTGGCATAGTCATTTAGGACATGTCAATTAAAAAACCTTGTGAAAACTGATTAGTTTGAAAGTCCTGCCTAACTTTGAGTGCAATAAATCAAAGTGCCAAATATATGTAGAATCTAAATATGCTAGGCATCTATATAATTCTATTGAAAGGAATTTCAATCTCTTAGACTTAAGTCACACCGATATTTGTGATATAAAACCAACACCATCTCGTACGAAGAAAAGTTTCATAACTTTTATTAACTATTGCACTAAATATTGTTATGTTTATTTGCTAAATGATAAGGATGAAGCAATAGATGCGTTCAGGCAATATAAAACTGAAGTTAAAAATCACTTGGATAAAATGATCAAAACAATGAAAAGTGATAGGAGTGGTGAGTATGAATCTCTATTTGCAGAGATATGTTTAGAAAATAGAATTGTCCATCAAAATACTGCCCCATATTTACTTCAATCAAATGAGATTGCGGAAAAAAATCAAACATTAAAGAAAATGATGAATGTCTTACTCATAAATTTGGGTATACCGCAAAACTTGTGGGGAAAAGCTATCCTTATAGCAAATCGAATAATCAATAGAGTGACCCATAGTAAGACACATTCAATTTCATAAGAAAAATATAAAGGAAAGAAACCCAACTTGAAATATTTCAAAGTGTGAGGGTGTCTATCCAAAGTCCAAGTTCCAATGCCTAAAAGGGTAAAAATAGGACGTAAGACTGGGACCGTGTGTTCATTAAAATGCTAAAAGTAGTAAAGCATGCTGATTTTTGGTTCATAAATCCAAACATCGAATATCAATAAAAATACGGTAATTGAATCAGATAATGTTGAGTTCTTTCAACACATTATACAAAATTGGACATGAGCTGTCTTGTGGAGGATCTAAACGGCCTCAAGATAAACCAAATGAGAATGTACTTAATAATAAGAATCTAAGGCATAGTACACGTTAAAGAATGTCAACTTTCTTTGGATAAGATTTTGTAATATTTCTCCTTGAAAATGAGCCTTAAACATTTAAAAAAACGATGTCATCTTTAGAGTCATGCTTTTGAAACGAGGCAGTAAATAATGAGATTTATTCAATTTTGAGCAACCACACTTGAAGTTGGTTGATCTTCCTCCAGAAAATAAATCTTTAGGTTCTAACTGAATCTTTAAAAGGGAAATGAAAGCTAATGGTACTATTAACAAATACAAGGAAAGACTTATTGTGAAAGTCTTTAGGCAAAGGAAGGCCTTGATTATTTTGACACTTATTCGCCTGTAACAAGAATAACGTCTATTCGGATATTGGTTGCATTAGCAATGGTATATGGTCTTAAAATTCATCAAAATAATGTGAAAACAACATTCTTAAATGGAAAATTGGAGGAAGAAATTTACGTGAAACAATTTGAGGGTTTTATGGTTCCTAATAAAAAAAGAAAAGTGTGCAAATTTATTAAGTCACTTTATGGACTAGAACAAGCACCCAAACAGTAACATGCAAAGTTTGACCAAACTATGTTGGCAAATGACTTCAAGATAAATGAATGTAATAAGTGTGCTTACATTGAAGATACTCCAAATCACAAGGTCATTGTTTGTTTGTATATGGATGATATATTGATCATAAGTACAAACATTTCTGACATAAATACTCATGCTTGAGAACAAGTTTGATATGAAAGATCGTGGAGTGCGGATGTGATCTTAGGAATAAGAATTCATAAAACTCCACAAGGGTTGGCGTTGTCACAATCTCATTACATTAAAAAAGTACTTAACAAGTTCAAGTATTTAGATTTTAGTATTGTAAAGACTCCATTAGACATGAGCTTTGCACTTCAAAAGAATGAAGGTAAAAGTGTCTTACCGTTGAACTATACAAGAGTGTTGGAAAGTTTGAGGTATATCATGAATTGTACGCGACCATACATAGCATGCACCATTAGTAAATTGAGTCGGTACACGACTAATCCCAATCAAACTCATTGGATGACAATGAAAAAAGTTTTAGAGTATCTAAAACATACTCAAAACTATGATTTGCATTATAACAAATATCCAACGGTAATTGAAGAATAGTGATGCAAATTAGATCACCATATCAAATGAAGTAAAATTCATGAGTGGATATAAATTTACTTTAGGTGGAGGAGCAGTCTTTTGAAAATCATCCAAACAGACGTGTATTGCCTGCTCTACAATGAAATCTAAATTTATTGTGTTAGATAAAGCTGGTGAAAAAGCTAAATGACACAAAAATTTCTTGAAAGATATTCCTTATTGGATCAAACCATTGGCACCGGTATGCATACACTGTGATAGTTAAGCAACAATAGAAAAGGTAAAGA
Organism: Capsicum pubescens; assembly: GCA_030864215.1. Classification (NCBI taxonomy): domain Eukaryota; kingdom Viridiplantae; phylum Streptophyta; class Magnoliopsida; order Solanales; family Solanaceae; genus Capsicum; species Capsicum pubescens. The sequence goes on along the minus strand of CM061548.1, from coordinate 314,198,617 downwards.
GTATGATGTATGATGGTAAATCTCATCATATAAGACAAAGACATAATATCGTTAGAGAACTACTCTCTAGTGAAATTATCACAATTGACTATGCGAGGTTAAAAGATAATATGTCGGATCCATTTACAAAAGACCTATTTAGAGAGAGAGAGAGAGTTGAGAGATTATCGAAGTGAATGAATTTACGGCCTAGATCAAGTTATCATGACAGTAATTCTACCTAGCAGACTGGAGATCCTAAGGGCTAGGCTTAAGGAGATCAAATAAAGTTGTGACTGACGGTTCAACATTGTCAATATACTCAACCCATTCTTATGATGAAGATAATATTTAGCAAATGAGGATAAGGCTTATGGTTTGAAGCTTTTTAATGGCTTTTATGTTTGGCAGGTTTGACCAAATAATTTGATCTATAGGATTAAATATTTAGAAATCACCTTTGTGAGGGTGAAGTGAAACCACTTTAAGGAGAATAATAGTAAAGACCTATTCTCTAAGCTCTTATGAAACTAGGTCGTGTTCAGGGCTCAAACGAACAAAATCATAAGAATAATAAATAGTAAAAGGCTGGTTGTGTGACCCGTGTTGTCTAGGTATACATTAAAGCTCAACGGTTCAAAGATATCACATCTACCGATTGATCGAGTGCATCCGATGCAAGTTCACTATGAAAAGTTCAAAGTGAAATCTATTTATCAATATGCAACTTGTCTTTGCTTGTAAATCACATAATTGTTCGTAAAAAATTTTAAAATAGTCATTCCCCATTCATGTGAGAGATTGTTGGGTTTTTAAGAGGTGTGAATAGAAAGGATGCAATTTGAATAAACACCTTTTTTATTTGAATGGTTATGACCCTTCCAATAGATTGTGACTTTTTCGTAGAGTTGCACCTCTTCTGAAGAGTTGCACCTCCCTGAACCATTGCTTCTCTTCATGAAGCAACGCTTTGATGGCTATAAATACCTAAATTTTTTCTCAGGTATAGACATGAAATTTTGAAGAAAAAAATACTCTTCTTTTTTAAAAAAACTCTAGTGTGATTTGCTCCTATTGAGTGTGTTCGTAGTCTGACATAATTTGAGGTATCGCTATTCTATCGAAGTGATTTATTTTATCTTGAGAGGATATATTTCATACCCTCGGATACTTAAGGAAAATAATTTTATTAAAAACATATCATGAATTCGTTGAACTTGAATCTTTCTGTTTCATCTCTTTTTCTTAAAGTTGGTTTTATTGTTTTTCCCGAAAATAGTTTGAACTTCATATTGATAGTTCTTCAACTGTTTGAACTTGTGTTTGAAGTTCTTGAACTTCATTTTGATAGTTAATAAGTTGGTTGAACTTATGTTGAAGTTCTTAACATTTGATTTTTCTATTTCCAAGAAAAATAGTTTGAACTTCATTTTTGGTTGTTCATAAGTTAGATTGAACTTATTGTTAAAAGTTTAAAGTTGTAAATACAGATTTTAAACTTCATTTGATTATTCATATATTTTTTTGAACATGTGTTTGAAGTTATTATTGAAAAATTATTGATTTTACTAAACCCGAGAAACAACAAAATGCACATAATTACGTAAATTATATTTCTATCTTCATAAAATATAAAAGATGTTATAAATGTATTTACATTATAGTGAATGTCTATATAGATAAGATCTAATAAGATCTATCAAGATCTAGTTGATATCTATCAAGATTTTAAGTATCTGTCTTTTAGTCAAAAACTAGGAGTAAATTTCCCCTATAAATAGGACTTCCTTCATTGTAAATCATGCCCAAGGATCCAAGAAACTCCTTCAAAAGAAATAAGAATTACTCTCTATTCGTCTTCTTTGCTTTATTTTTTATAACACGTTATCAGCAGCCTATTATATTATTGATTGAGGGTAAGACAATGAATTTAAATTTCATCACATCACTATTATATTATTGATTTAGGGCAAGACAGTGGATTTAAATTTCATCACATCAAAAGGGTAAGACATCGCATTAAAGTCCTAATGCACCATGATGATAATATGTTTGATTTAAGTCCCATCGATTTGTGCCTAAGACATCTTTATATGGATAAGACGTTGAGTTTGAATCTCAATGCGCCATATTGATGATATTATGATGGCTAAGGCAAAATAATATATTTTTAATGAAAAGTCATGAAATATGTCTCGTTGAACATGCTCCATTCTCTAAAGTGAATGTGGTAGCAGTGCATAATATGTCTGAAAGAAAATAAGTGATTGAATGCAAAAATATATGAGTGGAGGGACAATATGATAATGATCATCAAAAGTGATGATATTTTCACACGCATATTATGATCATAAGATATGTTAGAGAAAAATTCTCTAGATCATATGTATGCCTCGATTTGCTCTTGAAGTAGCAATATCATGAAAGAGGTTATGAGCTATCATAGTATTATAGGCTTAAGACACGATTATATTTCATTCTTGGAGAATAAGAAGCTTATTAATGCAAATGTGCACTTGATTGTGATGGCATCACAACTCACCTTCGAAAGAGGCTAAATAATTTTGCAATCTACTTCTAAAGTAGTAAATCTAAAATTTATTCATGTAATAGTAAATCTGAAATTTACTAAAGAGAAAAAAATACATGTCATGATAAACTTGTGTTTACTACTATAAATGAGTTCATAAGTTGATATGAATGATTGTGACATCTCGAAGATGTGCATATTGAGTATTAGACATGTATTGAAGAACTAGAAGATTCTTCAAGAATTATTTATGTCGCTTGTTCTCATGATAAGTTGGTTGGACCAACTAATGTTCGGATTGGATCCCTTAAATATGAAAAGTATAAAAGGTGAATATAGGCCCGTTCACCTGTCATGTGATCTATTAAGATGCATCGATATAAGATATTCACATGTACATTTATTGTCAACGTGCAGTTTGACATTCATAAAGTTGTTTGCTCAATAAAATTGAGTTAAGAACATAATTTTCAGATTGTGTAATCAAGATAATTCATCTTGATGAAGATGGTTTGGCGTTGAATGCCTTTGATAAATAACTAAACCATTGCTAATGAGAATAAAGCTTCATGTGTTGGTTTGAAATATTATATACAAAAGTACTTGTATGCATCAAACCAATAAATTATGATTAATTCTCCCTCAAAGTTGGTTCTGAGTTAGGAACCACACGTTGTCCATCTAATAATTTCGATGTGCGATATATGATTAATAAATATACCATGATGCACAAAGATGGATTCCTCAAAGAATATGGAGGATGTATGTTAGTTTTCCTAACATAAGGGGTAGATTATAAGTAGCTATGAAATATGTTGGAAATTATCATCAGATCCTCATTCAAAAGATAATTCAAGTCGAATGTCGAAAGCATCTCATATTTAAGCTGCAAGTGCTTCTATTTTGTATCGTTAAAGGACAAAGTCTACACATGCAGAAAGCGTGGTAGACCAATCTATTCCAATAAAATAATCCTTGAAAAGAATAAAGAGCAAATAATCATAATAAGAAGGCAATGTGCTCTTAAAGAGTCTGTGACATAACACTTCATGAAACCTTATGAGAGGTTCAGGTATCTAAAAATAATGAAATAATGAGATCTCAAAATATTATGTCACATTGAGAACCGATACAAAATGAGAAACCGTCGATGATATCTTTGATACAATATTGGTGCAATATTGTAAAAGATTACGAGGATCTTAATTCTACGTTTATTTAAGTTTGCTGACGTAGAAATATTTATCAAGTGATATGAAATGATGCATCTTGGTAAGCGAAAACTTATTTGATTTGCACTCCACACACTTAAAGATGTCTCATATGAAAATGTTGAATATTGCCATTTGACAAAATATATCTTGCAAATACTACAAGGCATGATACAACTTTTTCGATTAATTTGTTTGCAAGGTATAGTTTTGCTCCTACTAGAAGACATCGAAACAAGATCAAACACATGAGCTTATTTTTGTAGTCCTGATCTTGTTAGTTATGCTGATGCTAGATACTTATTTGATCCGCATAAAACTCGATCTCAAACAGGCTATGTGTTTATATGTGGGGATACTTTCATATCTTGGAGATATACAAAACAGTCTATTGTAGCCACTTCATTGAATCATGCTGAAATAATATCTATTCATGGAGCAAGTCGAGAATGTGTGTGGTTGAGATCCATGATACATTTGAGAAAAATATGGTTTGAAATGTGACAATGTACCCACAATTTTATACAGAGATAATGCAACATGCATAGCACATCTTAATGGAGGATTCATAAAAGGAGATAGAACGAAGCACACTTTATCAAAGCTTTTCTACATACATGAGCTACACAAGAATGGTGATATTAACATGCAACAGATTCGTTCAAGTGACAATGTGACTGATTTATTCACCAAGTCTCCTCCAATTACAACATTCAAGAAGATGGTGCACAAGATCGGGATACATAAGTTCAAGGATGTTCTCATTAGGGTGAGCAAATACACGTTATACTCTTTTTTCCTTTCAAGGTTTTGTCCCACTGAGTTTTCCTTGTAAGGTTTTTAATGAGGCACCTATATGCGTATTGTTAGAGATGTGTACTCTTTTTCCTTCACTAGATTTTTTTTTTTCACTAGGTGTTTTCTAGTAAGGTTTTAACGAGACATATTTAGACATTCAAGGGACTGTTATAAATGTATTTACATTATAGTGAATGTCTATATAGATAAAATCTATCAAGATTTAATTGATATCAATTACGATTTGAAGTATCCTATAAATAAATAGAAGGTTTCCTTCATTGTAAATCATGCTCAAGGATCCAAGACTCCTTCAAGAGAAATAAATCCAAGAAACTCCTTTAAGAGAAATAAGAATTGCTCTCTATTCTCTCCTTTCTTCTTCTTTGCTTTATTTTTCATAACAAAAGAACATTTTTAATATATTCTTAGCTCAAGAAAATAACTACCTCTTCCAAACCAAGATTTATTTGTTGGGCCTAATAAAACACTACAAAATTGAAGTTCAATCAAATGCAAGCATTGTTTGTTGGAACAGTGCCAGCTGCTGTAGTTGGTCCATCTACTGTCTACATTCTATTATTTTCCATTTTTCTTCAATATAATTATTTTTATTATTATTGTGAAGCTTTTGGCGTTATTTTCACTTTAGTTGAAAAAGTTATGTTGTCGCTGACAAAAAGAAGGGCAATATCTATATCAAGAAGCAAAACCACAATTGTATAGTTTGAATGAGCACCACGATTTTGCTTTATCTCCAAATTTGTGATTCAATATAACGTGCCAGATTAATCCAATCTTACCAACTGTTCAGTGGCTGTGGTTTCACCTGGGAATTTATGTTTGACACTTGGCCACATACACAAATAATAATATATACTTTTGGCTCACACCAAAAAAAAGTAGCACTTCTCATTTTATCAGCAGGACTGTTAAGTTCTGAACCAGGGCTAACACAACACTTGGCTCCTACCTGTAAGTCATCCCCTTCCTAATAAGTTGTTTTCTTTTTATTTGTTTAATTAACCCATTTCATCAAACTTGATTCTACATGGGAAATTCCAATACTTTTAAGTTTGATATCAATTTTTTTTTTTTTTTTTCCATATATGGGTATCTGAAGATTTTGTTTATTTTTGTGATTGTACATATTCTTCGTGTGATATAATTGGATCGATAAAATGATGTTCACGTACAAAGATTTTTCTCTTTCTTCTGCTATGTATAATGGAGGCTCTTTTGGTCTTCTTTCTTTATTTCCTCTAGTTGTGAATATGTGTCCACAAGAGGCCTTTGCTATTGCTTTATTGACGATTAGGTTACACCCTTGACCACAAATTCGTTAGATCTTTCTTTGTTATGCATTATGATTATAACTTAGTCATGTGGATTTTGATTTGGGTGTGCGTGTCGGGTCACATGTTATGTTGCTCGGACTCTCAAAAATTGTTGCAGCATCCGTGTCAGATTCCCCAAAATGCACCACTTTTGGAGTATCCAATATGTACCTGTTGACATTTTTGAAGATTCCGAGCAACATAGGTCGCATGCACTGTTGATTTTCTAGTTCCCAGCTTGTACTATTACACTTCTCTTTTCAATTTCCATAGCTGCTAAAATGACAATCATGGCCCTACTCATAGATTCTCCAAATTGGATTGTTGTGCATAATATGTCTGATTGCATTTGGGGGTTTTATATTAGGATTCTGGAAGTTGTGTTATTATAATCACTGGGCTGAACCTTCTGTTATGCTTAATATTCTTATATTTTCTTGTTTAATCTAAAATTTGGATTAAAGACTAACAATTTAATTTATGGAACAGGGTCAAAGACAAGTGAATTATCTTAGTAAGAGTTAACCTCCCGATAATATGAATTTGACTAAAACGATATAAGACAAACAGTGAAAAGTATGTAAATGATAAAATAAGCAAGAGAGGAAGAAAATTCTTATTGGGAACTCCTGATTTAACAGATGAATAGTGTAGCCGAGTAAGAACACAATAGCTTGTTATAACTTGAGAACTTAAGCAATAGTAGTAGCGAAAATCAGATGGGATACAAGTGGGTAGAAGGGGTATATTTAGGGGTGATTTGGTACGCAGCCTAAATTATTCCGGGATTATAGTCCTGGAATTATAATCCTTGGACTAATTTATCTCACTTGAGAGGTGGGATAAAATAATCCCAAGTCGGATAAGACAAGGTGGGATATCCAGGATTAAGATTGGGATTAGATTTATATTCTATTTTGTTGACGGTATAAATTTATCCCGGGATAAAACTATCTTACTCCGGTGTGATAGTTCAGGTAAGCTTGATTCGGAGCAGACTTCCAGGGTTATTTTCTAACCTCTTGCGAGAGCGACCTTTGATGACTTGGAGCTAACTAAACTTGCGCTTCCATGCGTTGAATTTCAAGTCGTCCACATGTCATATCCATATTTGACAAATAGATTTCTGTTTGTGTTTTTGGGGCCGCTATGTTTTGTTGCTTTGCAGTCATTGTTCCTTTTTTCTGCTTATAGTTTCTTCATTAAAATGTAGGTTTTGATTCGAGCTGCTAGACTACCAGTACGGGCATCACTTTACGTGGAATTTGAACTAGAGAAAATTTTAATTTCTTATAATGTCTAAGCCATTAGACTATGAGAATCTGAATGAAAATGTCAAGAAGTGCCAATATGCTGTCAGAGGTGAGCTGTACCTTCGAGCTTCTGAGCTTCAGAAGGAAGGGAAAAAGGTATAAGTTGTCAAATTGTTTGTCTTTTTCCTGTAAGAGATTCCACCTGGTGACATTTTGTAGGTTATCATGTTCTGATAAGGACTAGATACTTTTAAAATAGGTATTATGGTCCATTTACCCTCTTTCAATCACTCATAGTTCGATATTCCAACTTGAACTAGGAATTACTGTCTATCAAACCTTTATTATCATGAATTTATAGGCGAACTTTAGGCAGTTTGCAAGATTTAAAGCGGTTCCATACAGAGCCTAGATTGTTGGCAAAACCTGTTTGAATCCCATGAACATGCATAAGAATTTATAATTCCTCATCTAAATAATCTTGAGATACTAAATGCACTTCTGATGTGATGCTGCAAATGAACAATTTATACAATAATAGTGATTAATCTATTCCAGATTCCTATGACTAGGAAATTTTTCGTAAATCTAATGTTTTTTGGAAGCATTTGAATGATGACCATTTGATTTTTTCCGATGCTTATATACTATCTCACTGTTCCTCTTATTCTGCAGATCATCTTTACGAATGTTGGTAATCCCCATGCCCTTGGACAGAAGCCACTGACATTTCCACGCCAGGTTTGTTACACTTGCTGAATGCCTGTTTTTAAGATGCTTGAGGTTTGATTACTTGATGCATGTAAAATGTTGGACTCTATAATTCAGGTCATTGCTCTCTGTCAAGCTCCATTTTTACTGGATGATCCGAATGTGGGACTCATATTCCCTGCTGATGCAATTGCAAGGGCTAAACAGTTTCTTGCAATGACTTCTGGAGGTCTAGGTATCTTTTCTCAGATGACCTTTAATTGTTACATATGCACCTCCTTGCATTATGCCTCTCTTTCTCCTGGGTCCCTTTCTTGCCCTTGGCCGAACTAATACGCAAACAAGAAATTGTTTTTGCTTTCATGTCAGAAGTTATTCTTTTCTTCATTTTATTTTTTACTATGTTTTAATGATTTTCTTGTTTTTGCTTCACCATTTGCTCTTATTTCCTTCATATAGTTTCTTCATTATATGATATTCATGAATTCATGATCTAGTCTTCTTGATAAGATGTCTGGGTGTTATTTCATGTGTAAGTCTTTAGTTTCTGTAGCTTTTTATATCCTAAAGGACTACTAACTTTTTATTCTGTCGGAGGGGGTGGGAGGTGATAGTTGGTGAAGGGTAACTTGGGAACTGTTGAAATGGGGCTTATGCATTTAATCCTTTCTCAGTGGACAAAAGCTAAATTAGCCAGGACACGACTTTCTAGATGAAGTCTCCTCTTTCGGGCTCTACCCATCACTAACTACTTGTCTGTGTTTTGTTATGACACTCAATTGACGAACACATTATTTTGGCTCAGTTTTGCGACAGTGATATTTAGTGAGTGAATGATGTATTCTATATTTGCTGGTAAATTAGGTGCTTATAGTGACTCCCGCGGAATTCCTGGTGTAAGGAAAGAAGTTGCAGAATTCATTGAGAGACGTGATGGATATCCAAGGTTGGATTGCTCGTTCCTTTTTACTTGGTGTGATTTGATGACCTCAAAATTTGATTTTTAAACTGATATCTAGTTATTTTGTCTGACAGTGATCCAGAACTCATATTTCTCACAGATGGTGCCAGCAAAGGAGTGATGCAGATCTTGAACAGTGTCATTCGCGGCCCAAGCGATGGGGTACCTGATAATTTGATATGAATAGCAAGATTTTCCTCTTCATTTTTTCTTTGCCTCCTTTCATACATCTTATTTCTTAACTTTGACAATTCCTTCTTTTAGCACCTCCAGGTTTTTATCTTTTACAGGCATTATCATATTCTTAATGAATGCATATTTGTTGCTAGATATTGGTCCCTGTTCCCCAGTATCCACTGTACTCTGCTTCAATACAATTATTAGGGGGTTCTCTTGTTCCTTACTTCCTTGAAGAAACTGCAAACTGGGGTCTTGATATCAATGACCTTCGCCAATCAGTTGCACAGGCACGATTCAAGGGAATAACTGTGAGTATGCTGAACTTCAGCTTTCCATTTACATTCAGAAAAATATGTTCTCATGTCTATGTGAATTCTGAATATGTTTCACTAAAGTTGGTTTTATTAGCAACTTTATGCTTCGTGAAGGTTAAGCTTTTGTCTGTCTGCCTCACTCACACCCCCAAACCCCCTAACGACTACCAAAGAAAAAGAACGGAAAATAAAAAAGACACAGCATATGTGGGACTGAATACTACAAATATTTTCGAAAACTGGCAAAACTTAAAAAGCTGTTCAATGGGACTGGTTCCTTTACCCAACAGACATTTGGATATGGCTGTTAATAATAGCTGAATTACTCTTTCGCTTTTAACGTCCTAAAGCATCTTGTCGTCTGCATATATCTGTACATATTTATTTCCTTGTTTCTGCCTAGGTACGAGCTATGGTGATTATAAACCCTGGGAATCCCACTGGACAATGTCTTAGTGTGGCAAATCTTAAGCAAATAATTCAATTCTGTCACCAAGAAAATTTAGTATTACTTGGAGACGAAGTTTACCAGCAAAACATTTACCAAGATGAGCGCCCCTTCATAAGTGCGAGAAAGGTAAATGTGCAAAGTTTCTGCTTGAAGAAATTATTAGCCAACTAGTATTTTTAGATCCTACATACTCATTTCATGTTATTCACAAAATATGAAGGTTTTATTGGATATGGGGCCACCCATAAGCAAGGAGCTTCAGCTTGTCTCGTTTCACACTGTCTCCAAAGGATATTGGGGTGAATGTGGACAGCGTGGAGGATACTTTGAGATGACCAACATACCTCCAAAGGTTTGTATTTTTCTTCCAATTCAAACTGTAGGGACAGGTATATACTTGATATTTCTTGCTTATAGTAAAGTGCTAATCCTCAGTGCCACGTTGTATGTCATGGTTTGAATTGGAAAAACTCTTGTAGCGACAGTGAAGAATCTAGTGATCTCAAGACAAGTTTTATGGAGTGGTGCCATAGTAGTCTTTTCTTTGCAGTGCTTAAAAATGACTCATTTCACATTTTGGGGAAGTCTTAAAAAGACACATTCTCCAATGTGGATTAGCTATGAACATTGGCTAAAAAAGAACAGAAAGGGAACAGATGATCCATACATGAGATACCAACTAGTTGGAATTAAGACTTTTGTTGTTGTTTCACTTATGTTAGGTTTTCGGCAGGAGTATTTCATCTCTAGTTAAGGACTTGTATGTCACTGTTAAGTGTGAGAATTAGAATTTCCTTGGTTCTAGATAAACCCCCATTCCTTGAAATAGAAATTGCTAGTACTGTAACCAAAATGGCCCGAATAGCGCAGAGTTGATAGAGATAATTCAAGTTGCCATAACTAGTTTATGGTTGAGGCGTGGTTCGTCAATTTATTAGAATAATTTGGAAGAGATCTAGGTTGGATGTTATAAGTGGACCATTTCGTACTAGTCACAATCGTGTAGTTTAGTTTCGTTTTTTTAATTAATTATTTTTTTTTAAAACTTTTGACTCCCACATTGGTGGTGGGAGGGGAGATTGGACTTCTTATATGGTCTTGGGCAATCTCACCCCTTGCGCTAAATTTTGTAGTTGAGTTAGGCTCAAGGTCCATTTCTTTATCATGGTGTTAGAGGTAGGCTCTTCCCAATTCATTGTTTAACCTATGTTGAGCCCCATCTTAAATTTTCGATGATTTAGATGTCCAGTCTTGGGTGTGAGGGCTTGAAAGGGAGGCTGTTGAGTCCCACATCGGTTGACAGTAGGAGATTGAACTCCTTATTTGGTCTTGAGAAATCCTCACTTCTTGAGCTAACTTTTGTGGTTGAGTTAGGTTCAAGGGCCATTTTTTCATCAAAAATTATTTTCCATAGTCTATTATAAAACATTGAAATCTTAGGCATATTATAGTTTCTTTTTTTTCTTTTGATAACCGTGTTGTTCAGGCCAGCTTGCGCGCACCTCGACTAAATTCCACGGGATATATGCCACCTCCCACCAGCAACAAACATATTATAGTTTCAAAATGCAAGTTTTCTAGGTTTTTGCCTTTATGCACCTAACACAGTTTTTCTGGTATTGGACTCTTATGTACCTAAGACAAAACATTTCCTTTTTTGCATTTGATATTGCAGGCAGTTGAAGAAATATACAAGGTTGCTTCAATATCACTCAGTCCAAATGTACCTGGACAGATATTTGTAAGTCAATATTTACTTGTCTCCTCAGGATAGTGTTATGTGCTTTAAATTAGCAACATCATTTTCGATTCCAATCAACTGAGTTAGTAATGTCCAATTCTTTTGTGTCTTACAGATGGGGCTAATGGTGAACCCCCCTAAACCTGGAGATATCTCATATGACCAATATGTCAGAGAGAGGTATGACTGCTGACAAGCCCATGAAATTCTTGAACTTTTTTTATGAATTGACAAATTGGCACCAAAAAAAAAAAGAAATTCTTTTTTCTTCAATGGGGTTCTGGATATGGACTTTGAAACTATGTGGTCCCTGAGTATCTGCTATCTAACTATCGAGTTCTAAGAAAGCTTAAAGTACGTCACAGGTTCTACCCTGCCATAGATAAACACCTGATATTTAAGTAAGGGTGGAAGAGTGGATCCATTATCTATCAGGTTTCAAACCTTTTGCTACGAGTCCTTGGGAATTTCTCAGTAATCAAAAAAAGAAAAAAAAAGAAGAAAGAGAGCTTAAAGCTATAAATACATCTATGACTTTATCACCCATTAGTATGAGAATATTCAAATAAGCAGAACCATTAGAATTACTGTGGTAGTTCGAACTTGATCAAAAGAATGCACTTTTCTCTGACAACTCCTAGAACAACCATTAAGTGGGGGTCATTGATGATATCACAGCTCCATGTTTTCTCCTAATCTTCTGGAGTCACGTTCAGTGAATACAAGTAGCTGAGTTAACACACACGCACCCTAAATCCTAATTCAGTCTTTTCCTTTTTTTCTTCTCCTTTTGAAACTTTTTTGGATTTATATCAATATCCGTCTACTGTGATAAAGGATTTGAATCTCTTAATTTCTCTTCTCTTTCTATAATTTCTGTTATTATACGCCGGCACACTCTCTCATTCTTTAATGATGTTTATTCTGATTGCAGTAAGGGTATCCTTGAGTCATTAAGGAGGAGGGCACATATGATGACTGATGGTTTCAACAGCTGCAGAAATGTTGTTTGTAATTTCACCGAAGGCAAGTCAATATCTCACTATGATTACCAGTGACCTGTTATTTAGTTCTTGTATTCTGTGAAATGCCAAATGAGCTCCCATAAACTGTGTGAGGAAATGTTTTCAGGTGCAATGTATTCCTTCCCCCAAATTCGATTGCCTCCTAGAGCAATAGAAGCTGCAAATAAGCTTGGGAAAGCTCCCGATGTTTTGTATTGTCTGAGGTTGTTGGAAGCAACTGGCATCTCCACCGTCCCTGGTTCAGGTTTCGGTCAAAAAGAAGGGTGAGTTTGTTATTCTATCATATTGCTACTCCATTCCCAAATCTTTGCAGTGCCAAATTGCCCTTATATGCATTTCCACTGTTTATAAAAGCCATTACTTTGTTACTTTTAACTTTGTCACTTAAAGTGACAAAGCAGCATGAAGTGAAGGATCTTTGCTTCATGGCGAAACCATGCGCTTAACATAAGTCTGTGCTTCAAACAGTGACACCAGAGGGTTCCCGAGATTGTGTGCTTCAATTTAAAAAAGCGTATCTTCTCCCTTTTCGCTATATAACCTTTCATTTCTGTCTTCCTCTTCCCTGGGGCTTCTTCTTTTGATCCACTGTGAGACCTCAATTGTTTTTGACTAGGTTGCTTGGACTCCAAAAATGCTATGGATCCTCCAATAATGCACAACTTTTGGAGAAATCCGACATGCATCCGTCGACATTTCTGAAAAGTCCAACAACATAGATTTTTGGATTTGTGGGGCGGGAGGGGGGGGGGGGATTAAGATGTTACTAGTGTTTTGTAATGCATTAAAATCAGTTATCGTGGCATTGATTATAAGATTATGAACAATGTAGGGTGTTCCACCTAAGGACAACCATCTTGCCAGCTGAAGAAGACATGCCTGCAATAATGGAAAGTTTCAAAAAGTTCAACGATGAATTCATGGAGCAATATGAAGACCACAGAGGCTATTCCAGGATGTAATAGAAAATAGATGATTGGAGTATTTATTGTATATGTTTTCCCTTACAAACTACTGCAGCTCTTTTCACAAACCAATTATTGTACACTACTACATCTGTGTCCCCCCGCCCCCCACTTTCTTCCTCTTTTTAGCCTTAATTTATGTTACATATATGACTTACTAGATGTTCTATGTGGGTCTATACTATATAGATTTCCTTTTGCCTTCCGCATTTGATTTTATTTTTAGTAAATCAGACTGTTATATCAAAACCTTGTTTTGACTTTTACGTAGGTGTTTGGTCCTGCAATTTGATGTTTTGATTTGAAATTAGTGCTTCAATTCAAATTTTGATTTCAAGAAGTTATATATATGCTTATGTAATTTTTATGGTTTCTTTTAACTTTAGGCACGTTAAGTGTATATGCGGGAAGGATACGGATAACGATTTTTCGAAAGTGCTTTCTTATTATCAAACAGTTTACCACTAAAGACTCTTGGCAAAAAACAATCAAAATGGTCCTAGATATGTAAGGGATGAACTATTTCGATCTTTTATATATACTAGATATCAACTGCCCATGCTAGCACGGTCCAATATATGTTATTTTTTTCAATCTCAATTTATGTGATACAAATAGAATTTAGATAATCAATCATTAAAATTATTTAAGTTTTTAATTATTATGATTTATATACTTTTTCTTCTATTTCAATTTAAGTGACTAATATAATTTCGTGAGTCAGTCAAATATTTTATGTCTTTTAAATTTTTATAGTGTTAATTATGTGATTTATAATTTTTTTTACATAATTTTTCAATAAGACTCTCTTCGTCCCAGTTTATGTGGTACAGATAAAATTTCGACAGTCAATCAAATTTGTATATACATATATTTTATATGAAGTTCTTAATATTGTTATTTACAATACATTTTATCTCATTTTCAAATAATATATGTTACTTTATGTCTTCCTCTGTCCCATCCCAATTTATGTGGTACCAATATAATTTTGATAGTCAACCAAATTTTTTATGTTGACATATCATTTTGTGTCTATTTTACCTTTTTAAGAAATATTATTAATTTTTTTAATGCTTAGATAACCATACTAATTAATTAGGGGTGATATAGTAAAATCACAATTGAAGCAGCGAAACGGACATGTTTTAAATGACTCATAATAACTTATTAGAAGTTATAGAGCAAGATTACTATAAAAAAATAGGTGTAAATTTTTTTTAAGCGGGCCTCATATAAGATGTCAAGTTAATTTTAAAAATATCAATAGTTAATTTATCATTTCTTTTCTATTTATTTTACCTTTTTTACTAATTTTTTTTTTTTTTAATACTTAGATGACTTATAAAAAATAATTAATTAAGGATGAAATAATAAAATTACGATAGAAACAGCTGAAGTAAACATGTCATAAATGTCTATTTTACTTTTTTTATTAAATATTATTAATTTTTTAATACGTAAATAACATATAATAATTGATTAAAATAATACATACATATACATACATACATACATACATACATATACATACATATATGTATACATACATATATATATATATATATATATATATATATATATATATATATATATATATATATATATATATATATAATATCACCTTATTAAAATAGTCCTTGATGCATATTAAAAAATGATCAGTTTGGTCCTACCCTAAACTAACAGTAAAAATACAAAAAAAAAAAAAAGACCTTCAACTTTTTCTACATGAGAGTTAAAAAAAAGCTTTTGCCTTTTTTTTTTTTTTTTTTTTATATCATAGTCTTTCTTTTCAATACCTTTTGTTTTATCTATCTTGTTGCCTCTGTTGCTTTTGGTATGGCGTCATCGTCTCGTTCAAATGATGGGAGTATACCAGTAGAGAAGATGTCTGATTAAAATCTTGATGATTCAGACATTGAATTAGATTATCATGGTGACGAGGATGCTACTGATCCCGGAGAGAAGATTGTTAATCCCCCATGGTATGTGGTAGGCCGTGTTTTGACGAACAAGTTTATCAACCCAAAGTCCTTGAGTGATGCAATGGGAAAAGCATGGAGACTAGGGGAAGGAATGGCAGTGAGAGAACTTGGAAACAATGTCTTTATTTTCTAGTTTTTTAACCAACGTGAACATGATCAGATTATCGAAGATGACCCATAAAACTTTATGCAGAACCATATTTTACTAATCTCCCTCAATCTTGATCAGAACCCACGGCAAGTAGAACTCACATCATTGGATATATGGATTCAAGTTCATGACTTGATCGGACTTCTACGATCCAAAAAAGTTCTAAGAGACATTGAGAATACCATCGGTAGATTCAAATACTCCGATACAAAAAATCATGATATGTTTTGGAAAGACAACATGAGGATACGAGTGACATTAACATCCAAAAACTACTTAGGCGATCAATGAAAATTAGACAGCCAGGAGGTGGATATGCGCAAGTTTCATTTAAGTATGAAAGATTGGGAATTTTTTATTTTTTTGTGGTTTGATTGGCCATACAGACAAGTTCTATCGGAAACTAAATCATCATCCAGAAATTGATAAAGTACAGTTTTTTTACGGGCCAGAATTACGTGTTGAACGGCGACAAACATCCATGGTTGGCATGAGATGGATTAGGTCGGAAAGTAGATCGGGAGGAGGTGCGTGGCACAATAAAGGAAAAAAGGATTATCAGCCGGATTTTTTTGGATGAATTGGGTACAAGAAAGGAAAACAAATCAGGGTAGAAGGGAGAAAATAATGAAGAAAAAGAGAAAGTGAGAGGGGGAGAAGTAAAAACCACACAAAAGAAGGGAGAAAATAGAGTACATTACGGGAATGACAATTTCGTTAATGGAAAGGATTATGAAAATCTTGGGATAATTTAGGAATAAATATGAATTTAAAAAAGATATAGAGGTAGAGGAGTTTGATGAAGAGGAATTAACGTCGTTAGACAAAAGAAGGAAACGTGACACATCTGGCAAATTAATTCCTTACGATAGGCTAAAAAACTTGGTTATGACGGGTTCTGATCTTCAGGCGCGCCAAATTCAATGAGCTCTTTAATTTGAAATTGTCGTAGGCTTGGTAACCCATGTATAGTTTTCGAATTAAAGGACTTGGTCCAACAAAAGAAGCTTAACTTAATTTTCTTTGCAGGAGACAAAAATTGACAAGACTAAATTACAACAACTTTGTGATCATTTAGGCTTTGAAGGTTTGAGTGTTGTTGACCCAGAAGGACAGAGTGGTGGTTTTGCCCTTTTGTGGTCTGAGAAGGACACATGCTCATTAATCAATTCTTATAAACACTTTATTGATGTAGAGGTCCAAATTACGGGAATTCTTGAGTTTGGATATACTGATTTCTATGGTTGTCCCAAGACAAATCGTAGGAGGCAATCCTTGGATATTCTAAAGTCTTTGAAGAATAGTTCTCCTCTACCGTGGTGTATCGTAGGAGATTTCAATGATATTCATAACTGTGGAGATAAGATAGGTAGAATTCAGCAATCGACTTGGCGACTTGATAACTTTTAACGAGTTGTTAACTCCTGCGAATTACATGACTTAGGATACATTGGAAATAAATTTACTTAGGAAAGATGGAGAGGTACGAAAGGGTGGGTTTCAGATAATCTAGGTAGAGCCCTTGCAATGACGCATTGGCGTGTTATGTTCAACAAATCAACGATGTATCATATGAAAACTACTTGTACTGATCATATGGCATTTTTTATCTCCTTAGGCATAAGCATTATTCGATACGCGTCAGTAAAGTTTCGCTTTGAAAATTCATGGTTTAGGAAAACTAATTTTAAGGAGGCAGTTGAGGAAGGTTGGAACCAAGGAAAGGGACAAAATATTATCTCTCAGATTGAGCATTGTAGGAATTTTTTACAGTCCTGGGGTCTCAACAAAAAGCAACAATTTCAATAAAAAATGAGGCATTGCAAGAGACAAATAAAGAGCTTTAAAGGCAGTAAAAATCCGAGTCTTATTGCTCTTTATAATAGTGCCAAAGATGCTTATGAAATACTTTTGAGACAACAAGGAAACTAATGAAAATAGAGAGCTAAATAATTTTGGATTAAGAATGGCGATAGAAATACTCACTATTTTCATCTTATGGTCTCTTCACGATGAAAAAAGAACAAAATTGCACGATTGAACAATGAGTCAGGAAATTGGTGCAATTGGGAGAATGGTTTGAGTGATCTTATTATAGACTACTACAACAATCTGTTCAAGACACAACAAGGACCACTTAGTTCCATTATTGACATTGTTGAGAAAAAAGTTTCTAATGAACTTAATGAGGACTTGAAACGCCCACTTATAATTTAAGAGGTCAAATAAATAGTCTTTAGCATGTACCCGGATAAAGAACCCGGACCGAATGGATTGAATCCAGGATTTTTTTAACATTTTTGGAGTACTGTTGGAGGCAATATTTCAACAGCCATCATGGGCTGCTTGAATAATACTTCAGCCACACCAGGAAGTAACAATACCAATATTGTGTTGATCTGAAAAAAGAAATAACCTGAATATATCTCAGATTTGCGGCCTATCTCTTTTTGTAATGTTGTTGATAGAATCACTAGCAAAGTACTTGCGAATAGAATGAAACAATGTATGAATTCAATAATCTCTGAGGCTTAAAATTCATTTATTCCGGAAAGATACATTACAGATAACACAATGATTTTCTTTGAAGTTATGCTTTATCCGAAGAGAAAAACACAAGGCAAAGTTGGTTATGCAACTCTTGAGACGGACATGAGTAAAGCTTATGACCGTATTGAATAGGGTTTTCCACGGGCAATGATGGTAAAGATGGGATTTTGTATGGAACGGGTGAATAAAGTTATGAATATGGTAACCACAGTTACATATCAATTTAGTCATGGTGGAAAGCCGTTCGGAAATATTTCTCCGAGAAGAGGTTTGAGGCAAGGTGATCCAAGACCACCTTATCTATTTTTGCCAGTTACAGAGGGTTTTTTAGCCTTGTTAAAGAAAATTTCTGTCCAAGGACGAATTCATAGTGTTAAAATCTGCACTAAAGCACCATCTATTTCACAATTATTTTTCACGGATGATGCTTTATATCTCTTTAAAGAAGCAACGAAGGAGGCGATGACTATTAGGCAATGCTTGGAGATCTATCAGGCAGCTTTTAGCCAACAGGTAAATTTTTAAATGTCTGATATATTTTTCATTGGCAACACTAATGCAAGTGTGAAGAAAGAGATTACATAAATTCTTTATGTTAAGGAGGTGGATAATCCTGGAAAGTATCTTGGCTTGCCGATAATAGTTGAAAGAATTAAAAAATTAGACTTTGCTTATATTCAAGATGGAGTAATCTTAAAGATGAATAGTTGGAAGTGCACTGGTCTATATCGAGTGGGACAAGAAGTTTTGCTCAAACTGTGGTTCAATCAATTCCAACTTATGTGATGAATATATTTTTGATTCCTAGCAACATATGTAAATCTATCAAGCGAGCAATTAATGGACTTTTATGAAAATCGAGAATAAAGGAAAAATAGGGGATCAGGTGGATATATTGGTAGAAAATTTTTGTCCGCAAGGAGGATGGGGGTTTGGGTTTTCGAGAGCTCATTACTTCAATATTGCCATGCTCGCAAAAATAGGTTGGAACTCTTTGACTACGCCTGAGGCCCTTATGAGTAAGCTGTTTCAAGCCCAATACTACCATAAATCTAATTTTCTTGATGCAGGGCTAGGCTCCAATCCTAGCTTTGTATGGCGCGACTTATGTGTGGGAAAACAAATTTTAAAATAAGGATCTCTTCGACGTATTGGGGATGGGAAGACAACAAGAGTATATATCGAGCTATGGTTGTCGAAGGACAACTCAAGTTATGTTGAAAGATCTAACTTTCTTGAGAGTAGGAGATTTCTTGTAGATGATCTGATGGAGTAATGTATACGAGAATGGAATTGGGATTTGCTACGTACTCTTTTCAATGACTCTAAAATAGATGCAGTTAGAGAAATCCACTTGAGTATTAGTCACAGAGGAGATACATGGATGTGGAAATGGGATACTAAG
Source organism: Capsicum pubescens (assembly GCA_030864215.1). Taxonomy (NCBI): domain Eukaryota; kingdom Viridiplantae; phylum Streptophyta; class Magnoliopsida; order Solanales; family Solanaceae; genus Capsicum; species Capsicum pubescens. The sequence continues at coordinate 314,179,067 of CM061548.1, read as the reverse complement.
GGATTGTATTCTGTGAGGAGTGGATATCATCTCCTTTATAATCAAAATACAACACCAAACCGAGCGAACCAATAACTTTGAAAGTTCATCTGGAGCATCTCATTACCTCTTAAGGTGCTTAATTTTATCTGTAGATGTTAGAGAAATATCTTACCTACATGTCAGAGCCTTTTCAGGAAGAAATGAGTAGCTAGTTCAATCTATCCGCGATGCTTATAGGCATCGAAGACTGTGTAACATTGCTTGATAGAATACCATTTTGCAAAGTAATGTTGGATTCAATCAAATTTTGGCTGGCATGGTTTTACATGAATTTTTATGGAATGATTTGAGGAACAAAGAAAGAGAAACCTAAAAATCAAATTGGACGAAGCATCATGATTTTGTGGAGCTTATGGGAAGCTAGAAACAATCTATGTTGGAACAATAAGCAAAGTACGCCAACTGCCACTTTATACCGTGCGAAGAAGGCACTGAAAAAATGGAGGAATGCTAATTTAAGGGACGAGATGCGTGTTGATGCCGTGTATAATATGAATACTAAATGTGAACCTACCACCGCTTGACATAATCAACTGTAATACTGATGCCTCTTACGATATCCATACAGGTTTGGCAGGGGTAGGCATGGTGCTACAAAATGCTACGAAATCGCTTGGGTCAATTCATTGCTGGAAAAACTATGTTCCTTGGTCGTGTTGCTAGCCCTTTATTGGCCGAGATCACAGGGGTACGTGAGGCTCTCATGTGGTTAAATGAGCTATTCAATACAACAAAGTTGATTGTGAAAACTAATAATTTACTTGACAAACAAGCTCTGGAAGAAAATTTGGTGAATTACTCTTATTTTGATTCTTTAGCCTTTGATTGTAAAACTTTTTTCAAAGAGTTGTCATCTTTTTCCTTATCGTCTGTTAAGAAATCAGCGAATCAGGTTGCTTATTGTCTTGCTAGAGCATCTACTTCTGTGTCTGGTTCGATGGAGTGAGATACTAACCCCCCGTCTCTGATTACTGATGTACTTGAGTTTGATTTGAATAATACATGATGAAAAACTCATTTAAAAAATAGTAAAATAAAAAGTTCTATTAAATTAACTTGTGGGTCCCACGAAATAGAAGTCTAGTGTACACCTTTTCCCTATATCTTCTACTTCTGCTATTCTTCTACAATTCTTAACAAATTCCACATTGGATTTGTCGGAGCAATCGGTATAAAATATTCTCCGTTCAAATTCGGGATCTTTTCAATTTAATGATATATTTGTAGTTGTTTACCAGCTCTTAGGCTTAAATTTGGGGATCTTTTCGGTCTTGGGTCAATGTAAGGGATGAAATTTTTTTACGTTTGTTTTGTGAATTGGCCTACTGCAAATGAATAAATGTCTTTTGGCTATTAAATTTTGTGTTGCATTTGATTTTGACTATTATATTCTTGTGATAAATTCAGTTTTTTATATTGTTTTCATTTGAAATATGTAAACAGGGCCTAAATACGGTATATTGACTTTTTTGACGATAAAATCTTCAGTTAAGAGTGGTCACTATAATTTGTAGAAAATTATTAAGATTTACTTAAGGATCACACCTTTATGCTTATGATCTAGACATATTTGGCAACTTTATTATTTATGTGAATTATGTGGATAAAGTATGCTCCGGTGTCCCGCACGATTTGAATTATTACGAGAGCGATGTAGATCATCCCATGAATATGGAAGATAACTATGTGCATATGGAAGACGTTTCATCGGACTCACAAGATGCGGAAGAAGACTGTAGAATGGGATCCCAACCAGTACATTTCTTCTCCGACTGAACCAATTTCTATCGTGATCAAATATTTGCCGACAAGAAAAAACTCAAAATGCTACTAGATGGAGCATCAGTGAGGCAGTCTTTTAATTATCGTATGAAGAAGAGCTGCACCAAATTATTGAAGGTTGTTGCGGGCAAGGAAGTACGAAACCTCGGACAGATTTCACATATACAAGTATGTCGAGGTGCACACGTGCGGTGTTAAACACACCACCACAAGCACAAGAAAATATCATCCGAATTGATTGCTTCACTATGCGTAAATCATTTTTGGGATGGTAAGGGTCCAACCATAAGTGAAATTTAAAGGATTGTATTCAAGGAGTTGCATTGCTACGTAAGCTACTGGATGTGTTGGAAAGTAAGTGTAATTGCGAAGAACATCATTTGCGGGACACCGGAGCATGAATATGCTTGATTGCCTGTTTTTTCCCACATGGTGGAGTTGTTGAATCCAGTTTTTTCCTACTCTATCCTGGTAAACCAGATTGATGGATCGTTCGTTTACTACTTCTTAGCATTCGGAGCTTACATACGGGGATATGCCCATATGAGAAAGGTAATTGCCATCGATGGCATACATTTGTATGAAAAGTACGGAGGCGTGTTGCTGAGTGCAGTTGCACAAGACACTGAAAATCACATCTTTCCAATTGCCTTTTGAGTCGTCGATAAAGAGAACGATGCTTAAGACTTTCTTCTTCTAGAAGTTGAAGTCTATCGTAGAAGATGAACTAGATCTATGTGTCATCTCTGATAGACACATTAGCATCGTTAATTCCTTTTCCCGTGTATACACTCATGCACATCACGTACTTTGCATGAGGCACCTCGCTGAAAATCTCCGTGTAAATCAATACTGTGGAGAACATCTTTATCTATTCTACGCCGCGTCAAAGGCGTATTCTCTTGATGAGTTTAGCGAGAATTTTGAGAAATTGAAGTATAATTGCCCCGAGGTAGAACATGTCCTTGAAAATGTGCTTGGTTTTGAAAAATAGAGTAGAGCACACTTCACGGGCAATAGGTACGATGTGATGACCACAAACATCGCCGAGTCACTCAACTCGGTTTTGATGGATGAACGAGAGTACCCCGTGTCATACATATTCAATTCAATTACTAAAAAATTTGGTGAAAAGTTTAGGGAGCGGTATGCCTATGTCAATGGTAAAAAGAACATAGTTGTGCCTTGTGCGGAAAAAATCCTAAGGGATAACAAGAGTGCGAGCGATTCCTTGTATGTGACTAATCCAAATGGGGTTTTCAACCAGTACATGGTGTTCGGCAATGGTGTTACTTCCAAGGTCAATCTCTTGGAGAGAAGTTGTTCTTGTTGGAGATTTGACTTGGTGAGAATGCTGTGCGAACATGCGATGGCAACTTTGCGAGCAAAGTATGGCAACAACGTAGGTTATGGAAATTCCATCTATGAGTACTCTTCGCCAATTTATAAAGCTGCAAGTTACCTCCTCGCATACTCAGAAGCAATTAATGTTGTCCCTCCAGAGGCCGAATGGAATGTGCCACAGGAATTGCTAAACACTAAAATTTCTCCACCCCCCTACGATCCTAAACTCGAAAGGAAGAAAGTCAAACACACTAAGGGCGTCGGTGAGACGTTCAATTCCAAAAGAAGGAATAGGTGTTCAATATGCAAGAAATCTGGGAACAAAAGAACCACGTGTAGCATGACCAATAAATTATAGATAGGCTTTATTTTGCTTCAGTTGTAAAGGTGCTATTTTGGTGTATAAATGTGCATTTTAGTAGAATTTAACGTTCAGTTGTTATCGACTTCAATCTTTGTCTACGATAGACTACATACATTCTATGGTATATCTTTAATGCGGTCTATTAAATAATATATATTTGTTATATGATTAATCATCAAAAGAGTTATGTAGGTATTTATACCACCATATCTTTCTAATAGATACTTTGAATCATTATTTCCTGTTCCCAGTTAATTAAAAGCTGCAAACACATCTGTTCTCAAGAAAAACCGCTAGTATACGCAAATCAAACGTTTTATTTTCCCATACGCGTCTACGGACCATTGGTTCGATATATGAAAGGACGTAATCTATAGGTCTATAAGTACAGACCCTATTTCTACGTAACCCTTCACTTGTCCCTAAACCCAAAACATCAGAAACCCTTTTCTTCTTCCCCAAAACACCAGAAATCATGCCTGGTCGCAGAATTGCCATTCGCCCAATCAGACGAGTTCCCTCTCGTCACTACGATTTTCTTCTGCATCAAAATAATTTTGACCGGCTATTCTACGGCCTGGGAGAAGACCGCCGTTACTTGGAGCGTGAGCTCTGATGAATTGCTCATTTCCTCCGAGCAATTCTGGAGCGTCTTGGAAAGGACAACAACGACTACATCACCCCCCATCATCCCCATAATTTAGTTTACTGTTTTTTTTTGTTTATGTTGTTAAGTTTTTGTTGGTTTGTTCATTGTTGAAGAAACTTTCTCGGTAGGACTTTGTTAGAAGAAAGCTTCTTCCATTTTCCCCCTTTTGCTGTAAATTTTATCAAGTAATGCAATGAACAAGTTTAATGTAAGTTTCAGTTTTTGTTTAATAAACAATTTCAGTTTGAACGTTATGTTTACCACATTTGCTATGATTTTTTTTTCTTGTGGCGGTTATTCTTCTGTACAAAGATAAATTTCAAATATGTATGTCTCGTTCAATTAACAGTACTGTAGTTTGACTTGATTAATTTCAAGTTTCTGTAAAAAAGTGATATATAGTCTATCATGAATCACATACTTCGTCTTTCATCGACCTTGTATAGTAATCGATAGTAGACAATCTGAGTCGATGCGTCATCGGTTAAATTAAAACAGACAATAACATATTTTGGGGTTGGTGGAACATAATAATTAAATTAAAAATGATTTAAACAGACAATAACATATTTTAGGACTAGTGGAATAAAATAATTAAATTAAAAATAATTTAAACAGACAATAACTTATTTTGGGACTGGTGGAATAAAATAATTAAATTAAAAATAATTTAAACAGACAATACCATATTTTGAGGCTGATGGAACAAAATAATCAAAATAAAAATGATTTAAACAGACAATATCATATTTTGGGGCTGGTGGAATAAAATAATTAAATTAAAAATGATTTAAACAGTTAATAACATATTTTGGGGATGGTGGAACAAAATAATTAAAATAAATAGATAATCTTGATGGTCCATCGATTAGTCTGGTCTATAGACTGGTGGTGATAGTTAATAGACCGTAGTAGATCATGACTTATGTCAGCCATCGATGAGACTAGTCTACCGTAGACTTACACCTTTCGATGTGCATCGATTGATATCATAAGTATCCGTAGACCACGTTGATCAATGTGCACTGCCATAGACCGTCACTTGGATGTAGTTAAAAAATGAATAAATAAATTAAAAATAAATGTAGTGTTGATTTCTACACATGTGAGTGAGTGTAAACAAGACACACAATCATATTAGAGCTTGTACAAAGTGAATTAAGGAGTGTGTGAATGGGTAGTGGTTGAATGTTCAATATGCTAAGAGTAATGTGTGCCAAAGCACAAGTATGTATTAAGGATATATATTGTATTTGATGACTACACATTCCACATACTCCTTCCACCACCACCCCTAAATCAAAATAGTGTGTGGAATAGATAGTGGTTGAACAATCATCATCCTCAATACAATATATATCCTTAATACATACTTGTGCTTTGACAAATATTACTCTTATCATATTGAACATTCAACCACTACCCATCCACACACTCCTTAATTCACTTTGTACAAGCTCTAATATGATTGTGTGTCTTGTTTAACTCACTCACATGTGTAGAAATCAACACTACATTTATTTTTATTTTATTTATTTATTTTTTAACTATATCCAAATGACGGTCTATGGCAGTGCACATTGATCAACGTGGTCTACGCATACTCATGATATCAATCGATGCACATCTAAAGGTATAAGTCTATGTTAGACCAGTCTAATCGATGAACCCTAAAACCACAAGTATATTTTTTACATGATTACGCATACTTATGTAATTAGAAGATCAATCGATGCACTAAAGAAGGTATAAGTCTACGGTAGACTAGACAAATTGATAGATGACATAGGTCATGATCTATAACGGTCTATTAAGTGTCACCACCAGTTCAAAAAATAAAATTACTGCTCCAACGGGAATAAATGGCTACTTTTATAATCCATCAGTGTCAACACTTCATTTTTACTTCATATATAAGGTCGGTCATCCCTTATTATTTTATTTCATTCGCTTTGTTTTATTTTTAAAAATTCTACAATGTCTCAAGCCTCTCAAACATCTAATTCTAAAAATATTCTAATTTGTCATTGTGGGAATGCCGCTGTCCTGAGGACGTCATGCACGGACTCAAATCCAGGTCGTAAATTTTATAATTGTGCAATTGCGAAGGTGAGCTGTGTGTGTCTTTTTTATGAAGTTAAGTTAGTTGTTATGTAATTATTATTTTTTCTAGGATAATGGCGCATGCTCATTTTTTAAATGGTTTGATGAGCTATCACCTCCAACCAGCCCATCAACGTTGAGTTCGGGACCCGAGACTTCAAATTTTCAAGGCTTGGCAAAATTTAATCTACTACAAAGGCTCCAACAATGCGAAGAAAATAAAGATTTTCTCATGACTTTGTTCAAAGAAGCTGAAGAACAGAGGGATAACTTTAAAGTGTTGCTACATGACACCAAAATAGAGAGGGATCAACTAAAATAAAAATTGATTTTGACCGAAGAAAAGGAGAATGGTCTAAAAGTAATGTTATGTGCTATAATGCTAGTATTCGTTCTTTGGAAAGGTGTAACATGGATGTAGTGATATTGAATAAATAATAATACTTCTATTTTTCTATAATGTTAATACTATTTTTGATAGAATCATGGTCGATCAAACAGCACGTCGACTTAAAACCGACAAGCATGGTAATAATAGACCATGCATGCAGTATACAAAGATTAAGTAAGCATTCTACGACATCAATCATACATTGTACCAACTATGACAACACCTTGCATATTCAAACGGTCATGCCACTAATCAGTTTGATAGAGATAGATTCAGTGCAGAATCATAACCACTATCATAAAATAAAAGAATGTTTCTAATATCCTACCAATAGATCCTTAAACTTTCATACTTGTCAAATAAAAAAAATATTTGTTCGATCCTAACTACTGATTATTCAACAACACATTAACAATATTAGCATTCAAATATCTTTTTTCTGTCTTCCTCATCAACACAAAAATTACTGTTGATTTCACCTACGATATTCATGACCACATTTTTTTGGTCAGCTTCAACTCTTTTTTTCTTAGCAACTGCAGCTGCTTCTTCATGCTCGCCTTCTTCTCCTTCTATTTCAGCATCTGCAGTAGCTGGTGATTCTTCAGCTGGTGCTTCTTCACCTCTTCTCCTTTTTTCTCAACATCTGCTGCTGCTTCTTTTTCTGCTTCTGCAGCTGTTTCTTTTGGACTTTCTTCGGCTGGTGCTTCTTCACCTTCTTTTTTTTTGTCAATATCTGTTGTTGCTTTTTTTTCCATCTTCTTCTTCTGCTTCTGCAGCTGCTTCTTTTGGACTTTCTTCTTGGCACATATCTTCTTCCATTTCTTCTTCTCCATCCTTCTTTTTTTTTTCTCTCCCACCACAATAGAGGTCAACTCATCCATTTTGCTCATTTTTTCTCCTTCTTCATTCCTCTCCGATTCACGAAGGTCCATATTCACTGTATCATCATATTATAAAGTGTTACTGATATTTAAAGCTGAAAATTTATTAACAACATCAATTATTGATTGAATGAAGTTACCTTGCTCGTGTTGTCGCTCATCTTGTTCCTTTTTCTTCAGTCTTTTCTCTCTTATATAGGCAAAAATATCCAATATCGCTTTCTCAAGCATATCTACACGCTTATGAAGATCCCGGGGGCTGAGGTTCCCGTTGCATCTTTGGAGGTGCTTGGAGTATCATCATCACCAATGCGTACTTCAACGGGGTTACCACCCAAATCGCCGTCATCATCACTGTCCTCATTTGAAATAAGTACAGTCACCCCTTCTAACTCTTTCTTTAAGCCATCGAGGACGTTATTCTTCACCTCGTTCGTATATGGCTCAAAGAAAATCATGTAATCCATCTTCGTCTCACGAAGAGTAGAGATGATGTACGGATGCACGTTCTACAAAATATCAATTAACAATTACATAACATTCAATACAACAGTAATATTATTATTGCATAATAAAAAATAATTTCATACCTCGGTATCTTTTCCTTTGTTCTTGAACGGGTCGCCTTCGATTATCTGGTCACTTTTTGTAGTGTGCCATCTGAGGATGCGGGGAATGGGAAAGGGCTTATCCGTTATTTTTCAGCAAATTTTCCAAGATGAGGAAAGGCCTCGTAGATTCAAACCTGTAAGCAGTACATCAGTGAAAAAAGAACTCAGAGCCTATGACATAGTAAAACTAAAACAAGAATCTATGATAAACTCACTAAAGGGTTTATGCTAGATACCATGAATGCCCAGGAAATCCGAATAGAGCATAGGATACCTTGTGCTTCTCATCAAATACTTTCCTCTGCTTCTTCAGGTCACTTTTCTTCTTTAGATAGTCCAGGGTTAGTTGAAATGTCTCTTTTCCCCACGGATAATTCTCGAAGAAACTCAAAGAATCGATCATTCGAATCAGTTTCGTGTCGACAACCTTCGTCGAATCTTTTGCAAGCAACATGGTGTGCAAGAACCACAGTAAACAACACTTAAATTTCTGGTCCTCATTCAGCTTATTCCCTATGATCAGGTGTAGCAAGTTGGCCGCCGTAATGTTTTTATTTTTCGTCTCCTTAAAGCAAAAATTCTCCCCCTTTGCTAACACCTTCTTCATTTTTTATTCACTGGGGTATGATGAGTAGTTCATCTCCATGATCAAACAAAACTCTTTCAAGCCAAAACAGGCAGGCTTTTTGTTTACTCAGAACCACATCTCGTGACGCATCTTATCGTTCTTGATGCGTCGCAACAACAAATAATGGACCAACTGCCTATTGAACTTGAGATGTTCCGGCAGGTTTCTCAGGTGTCCAAAATAGGACCACTTGAATCTTTTCTTCAACTCTTGATCGAAAAAAACTTGTTGGAATTCTCGATAAGCAGCTATTCTTGATCTGACCGATACCTTTGTCGGAAAAAATCCGAGCTCATCCATTATCGTTCGAAGGTCATACCGCTCGACGGAAATGAACCTTGAAAGAGATGACACAGACAAAAGATCATTATCCCCATCATCACTGTTTCTTCCACTATCCTTGCTCTCTCCACCGTAATACTAGCACTTTGCTTGGCAACATCGTTATCGGAATCGACGTAGTCGCTTATCTCCTTTAAGTTCGAATCTGATTCGGACACCAACTCTTTATTTTTCTTCCTTTTTGAGACATTTCCAACTGCCTCAGCTTTTTTTTCTACTGCTACCAGCAGAATCAATGCTCAAATGAAACACCCCCCCCCCCCCCCCCCCCAAAAAAAAAATAATAATAATAATTAAGAAATACCCCACCAAAATCCAATATGCAGTATCAAAATCAAACTAGACCTAATCAAACTAATTAGCTATTAATATTTTAATTTTTACTATTTCATCCATCATATTTTAAATGAATTTCATACGTCTAAAAATTGATTTCAATCTAGGACATTCTTATTTCATAGACCACGGGTCGATTTCATAGACCACGGGTCTACGGACAGAAGCAGGTACTCACTGTTCGAATCAAAATGCCAAAATAACTCTTCCACCATCAATCAGTTCACTCCACACATCAATAACTGAAACCAAAATCCAACATACAATATCAAAACATAACAATTTCTAAAAATCAAACTAGTGCACCTAATCAAACTAATTAGCTATTAATCTTTCAATTTCCACTATTTCAGTAACCATATTTTAAAAGAATTGCATACGCCTAAAAATTGATTTCAGTCTAGGGCATTCTGATTTCATAGACCACAGGTCGATTTCATAGACCACAGGTCTACGAACAGAAACAGATCGTTGTTCGAATCAAAATGCCAAAATAACTTTTCAAATAACGATTATCCCACCATTCAACACTTTTTTGCTAAACAAAACCGGAACTAAACCAAAACTCCTTAATCAACCAAATTCAAAAAAAAAATTAAATTTCCTACATCACTACGAATCGATTAGCAAAGAAACCCGTTTAAATGGATCTAGAAATGATCGCAACTTGATTTTAACTAACCTTACGAAGCAATAACGACCCCTTAGCTGCTGGAGAAGAAAAAGAAACGAAAATGACAATTTTGGGATGAAGGTTTCTTAAGCGGGAGTTGAGAGAATTGAAGAGGAGAGAGAGGATTTTTTTGGATATTGGAATAAGTGGAGGGTGCTAGTGTATTATATTAAATTTGTAAAGTTCTAAAAATGATGAAATGATCCCTTGATCCACCTGTGGACCCCATTTTTTAAACTTTTTTCAACTTTTTTCAACTTTTTATACTCTAATCCTAAAAATTAAATCAAAAATAATTTTAGTGGGTAAATGGCAAAATAGTTTTGGAAGTGGGTACTCTTGCCAATTTTTCCCAAGTTTCTACTGATAGTACTTTGCTGCATGTCCTCATGGACTACATTAGTTACAAAAGGCGGTTGGGATCAAAATACTGTAGGACTTATATTCAATATTCCATTTCCTTCCATAGCTTGCAGATGAGCCTTTCTATTTGCTTCCCTGAAGATGTGTAGAGGATTCAAAAATTTCGTCAAGTAGAACCTGCATTGAGACACTAGATAAGAAAAGGAGGAATTAGTTTGGTTTAGTAACTGTATAAGATCGACTGTGTCTATTTCCACCTCAAGCGGATAAAAGTTATGAGTTGAAGCTAATTGTAGGCCCATGAGAAGAGCCTTGAGTTCCATCTCTGAGCAGGTGGAGGTTGTTGTGTTGCTGTGAAATCCCAATAACCACTTGCCTTCATGATTTCTAATAACCCCGCCTATACCGCCAAGGAGGTTATAAGATTGAAAGGTCCCATCAATATTTATTTTAAATCAATCAATCTTTCTTCGGTGGGTACCATTTAACAGGAATATCAAAGTAGAGGTGAGTATCAGTTAGGAAATAGAATTCACGAATAGCATTCATAAGAGCAACAAGAGAAAGAGCTCGCTGGGTATTATTAAAGCAATTGAGATAATGATTTTTCCAAATAAACAAAAGAGCAAAGGGGTAAAAGAAATCCCGTATGATATAAGGGTCAGACAAGGATTGGTTAAGGTCTTTGATAAAGAAGCCAGTGGTTAACAGGAAAATTAGTACACTGCTTCAAATGAAAATCTCATGTTGCTCAAAAGGTACGTACAAGAGGACAGTCAATAAAGATATGAAAAGCATCATCAACTTTAAGATGACATTGATTAGATAAACGTCAATGATAATCCCCAGACGTCGAAGGTACTTCCTCGTAGGAAGGCAATCATGCATGCAAAGCCAAATAAAAGAATTTAATTTTGTTTAAGGTTGGAGAATCCCAAATCCATTTGAAAGTAGTATTTTGATCATTTGATGGAGTTAAGAGATTGTAGATGGAGGTCGTAAAGAACAAACCATTCGTCTCAAGACCCCAACAAGGAACGTTCATTTGATTAGATAAAGGAGGGATGTGGACATTTGAAATCAAAGTCTTAATATCCTCAGTAAAGACAAAAGGGAAAGAATGCCAAGACCAAAAGTTATGAGATCTGTAATTAGCTAATTTCTTTGTGGACTCATCCAAGGGTAGAGGGCCTTGGATCAATGAACGGAGGGTAGTAGAGGGGGAGATCCAGTTAAAACTACAAATATCAATGATCTTCACATTTCCAGTTTTCTAAAAAAAACCATGTTGGCATTGTTTCCATCCCAATACACTCCTCCAGATGAAGGAGTGTGAAGGTTTAGATCGAACATGAGAATATGATTAATGAGACATTTTGACCAAAGAGATGTGGGATTGATAAAGAGTCTCCAAGCGAGACTACTGAGTATAGCAAGATTTTGAGAGGCTTTCTTGATAGCAAGACCTCCTTAGTTTCTAGGTTTCGTGACTGTAGACCAGTCAAGAAGGTGGGTTTTTCTCTCGTCCTTTTTAGATCCCCAAAGGGAAATGTAACGTGACCTTTGTTTGATTCTAAGGGTGTCAAACGGGCTGGTTAAAATCAGTCCGAACCAGCCCACATAATTAAATCTGCTCGATTTGACCCGGTTCGGTAAGCCTAAAGGCTTTAGGGGTTCGGGTCCCGGTCCGGTTGGGTTTTTGATTTGGGCTCGGTTAATCCGGCCAGGTAAAGTTTTTTTTTTTTTTTTTTTGAAAATTCAGAATTTCACAAACTCAAATTAAAAACTTAGTTTTAATACCTTATTAATTTACTATCAAGTATTATTAATTTATTATATTAAGTATCATATGTTTTATACTTTTATTTAAAGTAGTGTATATATTGAATGGTATATATATATATATATATATTGTAGTATATGTTTTATTTAAAGTAATATATATATTGAATGGTATATATATGTGTGTGTGTGTGTGTGCATATATCTACTAAAGTAGTGTATATTTAACGTATAGATGTGTATATGTTTTATAAATTGGTATATAACTATATATATATATATATATATATATATATATATGTATGTATATATATCTTCTATAGATGAGTATATTTAATGTATACGTTATGTATATGGTTTATAAATTAGTATATAACTATATATATATATAAATATTGTAATATATATGTATTGTAGTATATATTTTATTTAAAGTAGTACATATATATTGAGTGGTGTGTATATATCTTCTATAGACGTATATATTTAACGTATCCAAGTGTATATGTTTTACAAATTAGTATATAACTATATATACATATACATATTGTAGTATATATATATATATATATATTATAATATATATTTTATTTAAAGTAGTACATATATATTGAATGATGCGTATATATGTGTATATATCTTATATAGACGTATATATTTAACATATACAATGTGTATATGTTTTACAAATTAGTATATAACTATATATATATATATACATATTGTAGTATATATATATGTATTGTAGTATATTTTTTTTTTTATAGTAGTACATATATATTGAATGGTGTGTATATATGTGTATATATCTTCTGTAGACGTATATATTTAACATATACAAGTGTATATGTTTTACAAATTAGTATATAACTATATATATATACATATTGTAGTATATATATATGTATATTGTAGTATATATTTTATTGAAAATAGTACATATATATTGAATGGTGTGTATTTATGTGTATATATCTTCTACAGATGTATATATTTAATGTATACAAGTGTATATGTTTTACAAATTAGTATATAACTATATATATATACATATTGTAGTATATATATATGTATATTTTAGTATATATTCTATTTCAAGTAGTACATATATATTGAATGTTGTGTATATATGTGTATATATCTTCTCTAGACGTATATATTTAACGTATACAAGTGTATATGTTTTACAAATTAGTATATAACTATATATATATACATATTGTAGTATATATATATGTATATTGTAGTATATATTTTATTTGAAGTAGTACATATATTTTGAATGGTGTGTATATATGTGTATATATCTTCTACAGATGTATATATTTAATGTATCCAAGTGTATATGTTTTACAAATTAGTATATAACTATATATATACATATTGTAGTATATATATATGTATATTGAAGTATATATTTTATTTAACGTATGACATATATATTGAATGGTGCGTATATATGTGTATATATCTTATATAGATGTATATATTTAACGTATACAAGTGTATATGTTTAATAAATTAGTATAATATAACTATCTATGTATTGTAATCCATGTATATTGTAGTATATATTTTATTTTAAGTAGTACATATACATTGATTGGTGCGTGTATATGTGTATATATCTTATATAGATGTATATATTTAACGTATACAAGTGTATATGTTTTATAAAGTAGTATAATATAACCATCTATACATTGTAATACATATATATGTATATTGTAGTATATATTTTATTTAAAGTAGTACATACATATTGAATGGTGCGTATATATGTGTATATATCTTCTATAGACGTATATATTTAACGTATACAAGTGTATATGTTTTGTAAATTAGTATATAACTATATATATATATATATACATACATAGTATATACATATATATTGTAGTATATATTTTATTTAAAGTAGTACCTATATATTGATTTAAAATGAACTTCTAGTTTAAATTAAAAACTTACTTTTAATATATTATTAATTAACTATCACACACACACACACACACACACACACACACACACACACACACACACATATATATATATATATATATATATATATATATATATTATTGTATATATTTTATTTAAAGTAGTACATATATATTGAATGGTGCGTATATATGTGTTTATATCTTCTATAGACTTATATCTTTAACGTATACAAGTGTATATGTTTTATAAATTAGTATATATATATATACTGTAGTATATACTTTATTTAAAGTTGTACATATTATTGAATGGTGCGTATATATATGTGTATATATCTTCTATAGACGTATATCTTTAACATATACATGTGTATATGTTCTATAAATTAGTATGTAATTATATATATATATATATTGTTGTATATATATATATGTATATTGTAGTATATATTTTATTTAAAGCAGTACATATATATTGAATGGTGCGTATATATGTGTATATATCTTCTAAAGTAGTTTACATTTAACGTATACAAGTGTATATGTTTTATAAATTAGTATGAAAGTATATATATATATATATATATATATATATATATATTGTAGTATATACTTTATTTAAAGTAGTACATATATATTGAATGATGCGTATATATGTGTATATATCTTCTATAAACGTATATCTTTAACGTATACAAGTGTATATGTTTTGTAAATTAGTATGTAACTATATATATATATATATATATATATATATATATATTGTTGTATATATATATATGTATATTGTTGTATATATTTTATTTAAAGTAGTACATATATATTGAATGGTGCATATATATGTGTATATATCTTCTAAAGTAGTATATATTTAACGTATACATGTGTATATGTTTTATAAATTAGTATATAAATATATAAATATAAATATATATATATATATATATATATATATATTATACTATTATAGTATATGTTTTATTTAAAGTAGTATGTATAGTCATATATAATTATATATTGAATGGTACGTATATATGTGTAATTGTTTATATATTTTTTTTAAAATATATATTGTATATTGGAGTGTATATAGTGTATATTGGAGTGTATATAGTGTATATTGGAGTGTATATAGTGTATATTGGATTTTTTATTTATTTTTTAAACGGGTTTGATCGAGTTTTTGGGTTTGACCGGGTTGAGTTAAGTGGGCCGGGTTAGGGTGGGTTTTAATTTTTTTACTGTTTGGTCCGGCCCGTCTAGCATCAAAACCGGCCCTCAACCCGGTTAAAATGGAAGGGCCGATTCAGGCCCGGCCCGGCCCGACCCATTTGACACCCATATTTGATTCACTCTTGCTTTGTCAAAGGAAGTTTCTACCAAATACTTGTGGAAGATTATTTTTTGGACTTGTCAAACAAGATTGCTACTTGTTCAAACAAGGGTGCTACTTGTTCAAACAAGTTGCTTCTTGTTCAAACAAAGTTGCTACTTGTCTCCATTTTCATCTCTATAAATAGAGGCCTTCTTTCTCAATTGTAATACATATCAATTTACAAGAGTTCTCTTTCATTCTCTTGTATTTATTCTCCTTTCCTATTAGAGCATTAAGTTAATTAGAGAGTGGGTGTTGGGAAACACTTTTGTGAGCCTTTTCTTTTGGAGTGATCTTGTGAGTTTTTCCTCTTGGGATATTTGGGTTAATTAGAGTGACTACTCTAATTTTGTAATCTCTCTATTGTACTCTTGTTGGTATAGTGAAGTTGTTTCTCTCTGCTCGTGGACGTAGGTCACACTGACCGAACCACGTTAAATTTGTGCCTCCTTTATTTTTCTTTAAGTACTGTTATTGTCTTTGTTATTGTCATTATAACATTATTTGGCTAAATTCCGCAATAACCGGGTTCTCGATCAAATGAGGTTTTACGTGAAGTATCTGCAAAAACCACATCGAAAGACATATGGGAAAAACTAAAAGCCTTGTATATGAAGAGGACAGTGGAAAATCAACTTTACCTGAAGCAAAAGATTTACACATTTTGTATGGTAGAAGGTACCTCTATACTCTCATATCTTGATGATTTTGATTTTATTCTTATGGATTTGAGTAATATAAACGCTGAAGTTAATGATAAAGACCAAGCCGTCTTATTACTTATTTCCTTACCCCAATCATTTAAGCATATTAGAGATACTATGCTTTATGAAAAGGATAATATCTCTTACAAAGAAATCAAATCTATCTTAAAAAAAAAGGAACAGATAGATAGAGATATTTCTGGGGAAAGTAGCGCAACCCATGGGGAAGGATTATTTGTAAGAGGTAGATCTAATAAGAAAGAATCAAATAGTGAGAGGTCTCAATTAAAGTCAAAGTCTAAACCTAGAAATGTTGTGTGCAAATACTATCATAAAAAGGTCATCTCATTTCTGAATGCTATAAGTTGAAAAACAAAGAAAAGCGTAAGAAAAACAAAAATGAGCACCAAAATGCTGACTCCGCCGAAGCAAGTGTAGCTGCTGATGAGTCTGAAGGAACAATATTCTTAGAAACTAATAATAGTTTTAAATCTAACGATGAGTGGATTTTGGATTCAGGTTGTTCTTATCATATGTGTCCCAATAGGGATTTGTTTAACACATTCGAATCTGTTGGAGGTGGAGTTGTCTTGATGGGCAACAATACTCCCTACAAGGTTTTTGGTAAAGGTACAATCCGAATTAGAATACATGATGGTGTGGTGAGAACTCTCACGGATGTTAGATATGTTCCCGACTTGAAGAAAAATCTCATTTCATTGGGCACTCTAGAATCTCTTGGGTGTAAATACACAGGTGAAGGTAGAGTTTTGAAAGTATTTTCAGGAGCTCTTGTGATCATGAAAGCACACAGATCAGGTACGTTGTACACTTTATTGGGATCCACTGTTACAAGTGCTGCTGCAGTTTTCACTTCAAATCAACTTGATCCCAACATCACCAAATTGTGGCATATGCGATTGGGGTATATGAGTGAAAAAAGGTCTTTCCATCCTCAGCAAAAGAGGTCTACTATGTAGACAAAGTATTGGAAAAATGGAGTTCTGCGAACACTGTGTGTTTGGAAAGAAGAAAAGAGTCAGCTTCAAATCTCCAGCAGTTCATCGAACAAAAGGTACTTTGGACTACATTCATTCAGATCTTTGGGGTCCCTCCCGTACCCCATCAAAAGGTGGTGCCAGATATATGTTAACTTTCATTGATGATTATTCAAGAAAGGTTTGGGTTTATTTTCTGAAAAACAAAAGTGATGTTTCCTTAACTTTCAAACAATGGAAAGTTTTGATTGAAAAGCAAACAAGAAAATAGGTCAAGCGACTTAGAACAGATAATGGCTTGGAGTTTTGTAATGACGAGTTCAATAAATTTTGCAAAAATAAAGGAATTGCTCGACATCGCACTGTGAGGATGACACCTCAACAAAATGGTGTTGCAGAAAGGATAAACAAAACTCTTTTGGAAAGAGCCCGTTGTATGATTTCAAATGCTGGGTTGACAAATGCTTTTTGGGCTGAGGCTATCTCTACAACTTGTTATATTATCAACCGTGCTCCTTCTGTACCTTTGAACTTCAAGACTCCAGAGGAATATGGTCAGGTACACCTGCTAATTATTCTGACTTAAAAGTTTTTGGTTACCCTGCTTACATGCATGTAAATGATGGAAAATTAGAGCCAAGGGCTAAAAAATATATTTTCCTTGGTTATGCATCTGGGGTGAAAGGATACAGACTTTGGTGCCCTGATCCCAAGTCACCAAAATTTATAATTAACAGAGAAGTCACTTTTGATGAATCCTCCATGTTATATTCTAGAAAAAAGTCTTCTGGCTCTTGTACCAAGAACAAAGAGCAAGATGTGTATGAACAGGTGGAGGTTGAGCTTGGCATACCTTCTGAGCCAAGATCATCATCAACTGTGGAACAAAATACAGTTGAAAATCTAGAAGTTGAGCCAGAAGTTGTGACTTCTGAAGCTGAACCAAATGAGTATTCCATAGCAACACATAGACAAAGAAGACAAATTCTCAGACCAGAAAGGTATGAAGATTATGTTGTATTTGCTTTTTTAGTTGCATAAGAAACTGGAGAAATTGGAGAACCATCAAATTATTCAGAAGCAGTTTCTGGTGCTGATTCAACCAAGTAGCTGATTGCAATAAATGAAGAAATTGAATCTCTTCATAAGAATGGTACTTGGTCTCTTGTGAAGCCGTCATCAGGAAGTAGAATCATTGGTTGTAAATGGGTCTTCAAGAAAAAAAATGGAATTCCAAGGGTTGAAGATGCAAGGTATAAGGCACAATTAGTTGCAAAGGGCTATAGTCAGGTACAAGGAGTTGATTTTAATGATATTTTCTCATCTGTTGTTAAACATATCTCTATTCGTGTCTTGCTTGCCTTAGTTGCCATGCATGATTTGGAATTAGAACAACTTGATGTTAAGACAACTTTCTTACATGGCGAACTTGAGGAATAAATACATAAGCATCAACCTGAAGAATTTAAAATTGAAGGAAAGGAAGATCATGTTTGCTTGTTAAAGAAATCCTTGTACGGATTAAAACAATCTCCAAGACAGTGGTACAAGAGGTTTGATTCCTTTATGTTGGGTCATGGTTATTCAAGAAGCATGTATGATAGTTGTGTTTACTTTCGAAAGTTAAATGATGGTTCATTCATTTACTTACTATTATATGTTGATGACATGCTTATTGCTGCTAAGGATTTGACAGAAATTCACAATTTGAAAAGTCAGCTGAAAAATGAATTTGAAATGAAAGATTTGGGAGCAGCTAAGAAAATCTTTGGCATGGAGATCAGAAGAGATCGAGAAGCTCGCAGGCTATTTTTGACCCAGAAGAAGTACTTGGAGAAGGTTTTGGAGAGGTTTGTCATGAAAGAAGCTAAACCAGTAAGTACTCCTCTTGCTACTCATTTTAAGTTATCAATTGCTCAATCACCGCAGTCAGAGGAAGAAGAAAGTTATATGGCACAGGTACCGTATTCTAGTGCAGTTGGCAGTATTATGTATGCAATGGTATGTACACGTCCGGATATTTTACATGCAGTAAGTGTGGTAAGTCGATATATGACTTATCCTGGAAAAGCACATTGACAGGCGGTGAAATGGATTCTCAGTTACTTGCGTGGTACCTCAAACGCATGTTTGGAATTTGGTAGAAATACTAACACTTTAGTTGGTTTTGTAGACTCAGATTATGCAGGTGGTCTTGATGAAAGAAGATCACTGACTGGCTACGTGTTTTGCATTGGTGGTTGTGCTATCAGTTGGAAAGCTACATTACAACATGTAGTTGTTTTATCTACTACCAAAGCAGAATATATGGCAGTGACCGAGGCTATTAAAGAAGCCTTTTGGTTGAAGGGTCTATTTGCTAAACTCAGTCTACACTAAGGTGATATTATTATTTTCTATGATAGTCAAAGTGCCATCCACTTGACTAAAGATCAAATGTATCATGAGAGGACGAAGCATATTGACACCAAGTATCATTTTATTCGGGAATCTATTATTGAAGGAAAGATCTCTGTTCAGAAGATCAACACTAGAGACAATTCTGTAGATATGTTCACAAAGTCTCTTCCGGTCAGTAAGTTCAAGCTTTGCTTGAGCTTGATTGCCATTTATGAAGAATGATTTTGCCCACACGGGCTATTGCGGAGAGGAAGCAAATTTACTATATTAACCAAGCTCAGGCCAAGGTGGAGATTTGTAATGTGGCCTTTGTTTGATTCACTCTTGCTTTGTCAAAGGAAGTTTCTACCAAATACTTGTGGCAGATTATTTTTTGGACTTGTCAAACAAGATTTCTACTTGTTCAAACAAGTTGCTACTTGTTCAAACAAGGGTGCTACTTGTTCAAACAAGTTGCTTCTTGTTCAAACAAAGTTGCTGCTACTTGTCTCCATTTTCATCTTTATAAATAGAGGCCTTCTTTCTCAATTGTAATACATATCAATTTACAAGAGTTCTCTTTCATTCTCTTGTATTTATTCTCCCTTCCTATTAGAGTATTAAGTTAATTAGAGAGGGTGTTGGGAAACACTTTTGTGAGCCCTTTCTTTTGGAGTGATTTTGTGAGTTTTTTCTCTTGGGATATTTGGGTTAATTAGAGTGACTACTCTAATTTTGTAATCTCTCTATTGTACTCTTGTTGATATAGTGAAGTTGTTCCTCTCCACTCGTGGACGTAGGTCACACTGGCCGAACCACGTTAAATTTGTACCTCCTTTATTTTTCTTTAAGTACTGTTATTGTCTTAGTTGTTGTCATTATAATATTATTTGGCTAAATTCCGCAATAACCGGGTTCTCGATCCTAACAGGAAATCTCCTTGAATTTTGTCAATAGTCTTTAGGGTCTTAGTAGGAAGATGAAAATATTGCATAGATTAAGCTGGAATGGTATTCAAGGTCGAGTTAATAAGAGTAACTCTTCCTAAATGGATAAATAATTTGTTTTTTCAGGAGGAGAGTTTGGAATGCAGTTATCAATAATTTATTTGAAATCAATGGCTTTAGGTCGACGATTGAGAATGGGATACCCCAAGTATCTGTCAAAATCCAAACTTCGAAAAATATTAAGAGTATTAATAGCAAGTTCTTTCAAACTGTTGTTATAAAATTTGGAGAAGAAAATTTTAACTTAGATCAGTTAATCGTCTGACCAAATAGCGAGCAAAAGGTAGATAAGCAATAATTTATGGAGTTAATGAATTTCACATTAACCTTAGCCACAAAAGTGAGGTTGTCAGCGAAAAAAAGATGGGAGATATGGGGGCTTGAAGGGGAAATTTTAATGGTAACCCATAAATCATTGCTAACCTGATAGTCAATAAGCTTGGAAAACATTTCTAAACAAACAATAAAAATGTACGGAGACATCGAATCACGCTGGCGAATTCCTCAACAAGGGATGTAGAAGGGAGTTTTAGTCCCATCAAGAAGGATAGAGATAGTAAAGGAGGAAATACAATTCATGATTAGATTAGTAATTTTATGGGGAGATTTGAAGAACTTAAGGGTGTGGTAGATTAAAGACCACTCAAGTTTATCGTAATCTTTTTCAAGATCCATCTTAGCCGTAAGGCTACCTTTTTTACTAGTAGAGTTGTTGAAGCGATTACTGATCTCTTGAACTACTATACTATTATCCATAGCTAGTCTACCTTTAATGAAACCAGCTTGGTAAGGGCCTATAAGATCTCCAGGAAGGGTTTTAGATGATTAACAATAATCTTAGTAATAATTTTATAGATAGTGTTACATAAATCAATAGGTCTAAAGTTTTTAAGGTGATTAACATTTTTAAATTTTGGTGTAAGACAAAGATAGGTCTGATTAATATTGGCAGGGACACGCGTGGTGCTAAAGATTTCCTATAGTTGCGATAGAAAAAACGATGGACTCTATCAGGACCCGGATCCTTATAAGGTTTGAAGGAGTAAATAGCCTGAAGAATTTCAGGGTTATTTAAAAGGGCATCTAGAGAGTTCAAATCTAGATTAGAGGAATAAGGAGGAATGTTACGAATAAAATCAAGGTTCGTACACATACGGGAGGTAGTGAAAATATCTTGATAATAATTATAAGTGTGGAGACAGAGATTTTTCAGGTCCATAATCCAATTATTATCATTATCTTTAAAGTAAACAATGTTATTAAGTCTATGTCTGCGAGGGATAGATAAATGGAAAAAATGAGTGTTAGTGTCGCCATCGCCATCGCCATCGCCATCATTAATCCAATTAATCTTACTCCTAACATTCAATACTAAGGTCATTTTCCAAAGTTCTGAGGAAGTCACTATAAGGCCAAGCTCTAAAATTATAGATTTCCTTAAGTCTAGGCAAAATCAAATGCTTCCTTTATGAACATCTCAAAAGTTTTATGACTCCAAATCTTCAAGATTTTTTCAAGTTCTACAGTTGTCGGAATAAATTCTCTATTTACCCAACACTGATTGGTGATATTAACAAAATCAGCATGGTTGCACCAAAAATTTTCCAATCGAGAAGGGCGATCAGTATACATTGATCGGTTATTATTTAATTGAAGAAGGATGGGGTTATGGACAGACACAAGTCGAGGGAGATGAATCACTTTAACATCAGGATACTGCCCAATCCAATCGTCATTAGACACAACAGGATCTAGTCTTTCAAGATAAGTCCATGAGTATAACAAAAATTAGACCATAAAAATTTGTTACCCTTAAACCCTAAGTCAGTCACGTTGAAATTAGTTAGGCAAGAATGAAAGACGTTAGTTCTGGTAATGTTGATGGGTCTACCACCCGACTTCTCATCTTGAGAAAGAACCTCATTAAAATCACCCCTCCACCATCCAAGGGCCTGAGTGGGTTCTATTAATATCTTGAAGAATATTCCACAACAAACGTCTACGGGCAGAATTCGTACTAGCATATACAATACTAAAAAGCCAAGAGTTAGAGGAAGGAGTAACCTTAATCATCACATGCATCTCCTGGTACGAGTGATGGAGCCTAGACACAGTGATAATGTTCTCTTGCCAAATAAGATCAATACCCTCTGATCTGCCGATAGTAGGAACATCTATGAAGTTGGAGAAGTTAAAGTCATCCTTGATGATGGCATGGTGTTCTAATCTAGTTTCCAATAGAACAACCATGCAAGGGTTGTAAGAGACGATAAATTCTCTAAAGTTTCTCTTGAAAGCATCATTATACGAACCTAATATTCCACAAAATAATAGACATGTCACGATTCATGGGATTAGAGGGGGGAAGAAAGAGGATAGTCATTATTGTTCCCTAAATGATGAATACTTTGAGGGTTGGACTTATGACTACTGCATGTTTCGCTGTTGTTGGTCCATAGGCGAATATCCATAGACCACTTGGCCAATTCCTTTAGGTACCAGTACTTTAACTTCTTTTCTTGCATTTCTGGAAATAACATAAGGGTTACTTCTTTTAGAGTGGTAATTTTTGTGAACGAGGTGCGAACTGACTCTTGTTCTCCTAGATCTAGACTCTGCCCCTCCTAGTGGACATCCATCGAGGTTTCCATGTTAGGTGGGTTGTGGAATCAAAGAAAAGAATAAAAGATTAGAGTTGAAATTATCGTGAGGACAAAAGAATGGGAGATTCATTTGAAGAGTTGGATC
This sequence comes from Capsicum pubescens, assembly GCA_030864215.1. Taxonomy (NCBI): domain Eukaryota; kingdom Viridiplantae; phylum Streptophyta; class Magnoliopsida; order Solanales; family Solanaceae; genus Capsicum; species Capsicum pubescens. Next base: position 314,155,619 of record CM061548.1, on the reverse strand, counting down.
CATTATGGGGTTAAAGTGCATTGGCATGCCCTAGTGAGAGCACATTATCAAAAACAATGTTGCAGCTATTGCTGGTCCGATGGGGTTGAGAACATTGTTCAGCCATGTATGATTCTAAAAATTCTCCATGGCCATCTTTAGTCTCTTCGTCACTAACTGGGCTAAGAAGTTCTGATTCTGAATGATAATCATCACTTCTCGCCCTTCCAAATCTAGAGTGAAGAATACAACTTGGCCTTGAAGGGCATGTTTGATCCAAGACTATGGGGGTTGAGTTGGAGGGATGGGAAGTCATAAATGGCTGGGATGTTGGGGATATTGTGGTTGTTCATGGTCGGCTGAGATAGTCGGAATAATTTGTTGTCTTGTTTGTTGAATGGAAGCATAAGTTTCTGCATTTGGACTGATATGAGAGTTATTTAAGAAGCTTAGGGTTTTTTCTGAGATTTGGTTTATTTGGTGTAATGATTGCAAATTTTTGGTGGAAGATATGGAGTGAACTCCAATGGTAGATAGGAAACTTGCTTGAGTAGATTTTATTTTATGTGGGGGATTGAATTGTAGAATAGTAGCAGTACTATCCACCTAGCAAGGAGGAGTTGACAGTTGGTTGAGGTCAGAGGATAAGTGTCTCATACTTAGGGTTAAAATTGTCATTTTCACAAGTATTGTGATGAGTTGGTGGTATGACAACTGGATTTACAGTTGCCAAGTGGATAGCAGGAATAGAAGAATCGTTGGCCACATGGATTAACGAGAAAGAAGGATTAGATTGAAGAGTGATTTAGGGAGGTTTGGGGAATCATCAACGCTGCCTGAATGTGATCTTTCTCATCAATCTAAATTAATGGATTAAATCTATTAATGGCAGCATGAGCAAGCACTATTATTAGTAGCCTAAATGGGTGTCAAACGGGCCGGGCCGGGCCAACCCGGAACCAGCCCTTCCATTTTAACCGGGTTGAGGGCCGGTTTTGACGCTAGCCGGGCCGGGTCGGGCCGGGCCAAACAATAAAAAAATTAAAACCCACCCGAACCCGGCCCACTTAACCCAACCCGGTCAAACCCATCAAAACCCGGTTAAAAACCGGTCAAACCCATTTAAAAAATAAATAAATAATCCAATATACACTATATCCACTCCAATATACACTATATACACTCCAATATACAATATATATTTTTTAAAAAATATATAAACAATTACACATATATACGTACCATGCAATATATAATTATATATGACTATACGTACTACTTTAAATAAAACATATACTATAATAGTATAATATATATATATATATACACTACAGTATATATATATATATATATATACTAATTTATAAAACATATACACATGTATACGTTAAATATATACTACTTTAGAAGATATATACACATATATATGCACCATTCAATATATATGTACTACTTTAAATAAAATATATACTACAATATACATATATATATATACAACAATATGTATATATATATAGTTACATACTAATTTATAAAACATATACACTTGTATACGTTAAAGATATACGTCTATAGAAGATATATACACATATATACGCACCATTCAATATATATGTACTACTTTAAATAAAGTATATACTACAATATATATATATATATATATATATATATATATATATATACTTACATACTAATTTATAAAACATATACACTTGTATACGTTAAATGTATACTACTTTAGAAGATATATACACATATATACGCACCATTCAATATATATGTACTGCTTTAAATAAAATATATACTACAATATACATATATTTATACAACAATATATATATATATATATATAGTTACATACTAATTTATAGAACATATACACATGTATACGTTAAAGATATACGTCTATAAAAGATATATACACATATATACGCACCATTCAATAATATGTACTACTTTAAATAAAGTATATACTACAATATATATATATATATATATATACTTATATACTAATTTATAAAACATATACACTTGTATACGTTAAAGATATAAGTCTATAGAAGATATAAACACATATATACGCACCATTCAATATATATGTACTACTTTAAATAAAGTATATACAACAATATATATATATATATGTGTGTGTGTGTGTGTGTGTATGATAGTTAATTAATTATATATTAAAAGTAAGTTTTTAATTTAAACTAGAAATTCATTTTAAATCATTTTAAATCAATATATAGGTACTACTTTAAATAAAATATATACTACAATATATATGTATATACTATGTATGTATATATATATATATATATATATAGTTATATACTAATTTATAAAACATATACACTTGTATACGTTAAATATATACGTCTATAGAAGATATATACACATATATACGCATCATTCAATATGTATGTACTACTTTAAATAAAATATATACTACAGTATACATATATATGTATTACAATGTATAGATGATTATATTATACTAATTTATAAAACATATACACTTGTATACGTTAAATATATACATCTATATAAGATATATACGCATATATACGCACCAATCAATGTATATGTACTACTTAAAATAAAATATATACTACAATATACATGAATTACAATACATAGATAGTTATATTATACTAATTTATTAAACATATACACTTGTATACGTTAAATATATACATCTATATAAGATATATACACATATATACCCACCATTCAATATATATGTCATACGTTAAATAAAATATATACTACAATATACATATATATATACTACAATATGTATATATATATAATTATATACTAATTTGTAAAACATATACACTTGGATACATTAAATATATACATCTGTAGAAGATATATACATATATATACACACCATTCAAAATATATGTACTACTTCAAATAAAATATATACTACAATATACATATATATATACTACAATATGTATATATATATAGTTATATACTAATTTGTAAAACATATACACTTGTATACGTTAAATATATACGTCTAGAGAAGATATATACACATATATACACAACATTCAATATATATGTACTACTTTAAATAAAATATATACTACAATATACATATATATATACTACAATATGTATATATATATATAGTTATATACTTATTTGTAAAACATATACACTTGTATACATTAAATATATACATCTGTAGAAGATATATACACATATATACACACCATTAAATATATATGTACTATTTTAAATAAAATATATACTACAATATACATATATATATATACTACAATATGTATATATATATAGTTATATACTAATTTGTAAAACATATACACTTATATGTTAAATATATACGTCTATAGAAGATATATACACATATATACACTTCTATAGAAGATATCCAATTTATAAAACATATACACATGTATATGTTAAATATACACTTCTATAGAAGATATATACACGTGTATACGCACCATTCAATGTATAGATACTACTACTTATAAAATATACTACATTATATATACATTACAATATATATAGATATACTTATATACTAATTTATAAAATATATACACATGTATACGTTAAATATACACTTCTATAGAAGATATATGCAAAAATATACAAAACATATGCTACTTAATATAATAAATTAATAATATTTGGTAGTAAATTAATAATATATTAGAAGTAAGTTTTTGATTTAAAGTAGAAAACTAGAAATTCAATTTAAAATTTTAAATCATTAAATGAAAAAATATAAAAAGCAAGGACTAAGGAGTGAATGAATTTGGAGAATTTTATTGATTGCAAAATGATCCAAAATTTATAATTTACATGAATGAAAAATCTATAAATTATGCATCATTTTTTCCAACTCATTCATGTTAATATTAATGGGAACTTGCATAGGATAGTCGAAGTCAACGGGTGCAAAACCATGCATTGGACTTGATTCTGTTGAGTTCTCCCGTGAAGTCATAATTTCTTCAAGTTTCAGCTCGTCGCTCGGCTCCGGTTCCATTCCTTGGTTTCTTCTTTCCGCTCTAATCCAATCTCTGAGGCAAACTAGAACATTCATTGCATTGCTTCCCAATGAGTGTCGGTTGTCTCCAAGCTGCTGTCGTCCCTGACTAAAGACGCTCTCTGATGCAACGGTTGACATTGGAACATTCAAGATATCTATAGCTAATCTTGAAAGCACAGGATATTGTGTTTCATTACTCCTCCACCAATCCAACGTGTTGATCCGTCGTCTGCGATCCTCTGGTGCTGTCCGAAGATAATATTTCAGCTCTTCCCGATAAGTTGATGTGTAAGTTCTCTCATCAACACTGTTCCAACAATTTAAATCATAAGACGAATCAGAAAAAATACTATGTGCCGTCCTTTTAGAAGATGATGGCTCCTCGGGAGGATGAGGAGCGACAGTTGGAGTGATATTTGTAGGTACGGCTAACTCAAATAAATCAGCATAGTGATTATATAATTTTTCTATGTAATCCTTTGCATCAGCCGTAGCCGTCCACAAATCAGGTTGTACTTGTTCAGAATCATGGTTAGTATTTATTTCTAAGTTAGTATAAATAAGAGTACTAAAGTGACACATATTATTATATTTCATGCACGGATTTAGCATAGCACCAACCAAGTAAATAGGGAGAATCGGGAAAAAACATTTTTTAAATTTCGTAAACATGGCGCCAACAGCTTCTTTATAACCTTCTTTATTTTTATATTCTTTGAGCAAACCAAAAATATCGGCTATATATGCCAAAATATTACAAACAGTAGGATAATAAGCACCAGAAAATTCAACCGTAGCTACATAAAAATTTTCTAAAAACTTAACAAGATCATTAATTACAACCCAATCAGAATTATGTAGCATGCAATCAACAGAATCAGCAAATGAACTGCAATGTTGGTTAAAAGCTAGTGCAATAGGAATTCTATATTTATAACAAGTTTTTAAAATTCATACGTAGAATTCCATCTAGTATCAATTTCCTCAGGCATCAAAATCGGTGTAAGTCCATTGTCTTGACATTTAACTTTAAATTCTCTAATTCTCGATCTACGATTATTTCCTTGAATAAAACCAACAGCAAGGCGAATTTTTTCAATATAAAACTCAAAAAACTCAAGACCATCTTTTACAATTAAATTATATATATGACATGCACACTTACTATGAAAAATTTCAGGCAAGGGCGGAGATAGCGTAGATTTTAATTTTTTTATAGCAGTGTTGTTGTTAGAAGCATTATCAAAAGCAATACATAAAATTTTATTTTCGATACCATAATATCCGGCAATTTTAACAATAGAATCAGCAATAAATTGTCCAGTATTTTTACGATCTTCATCATATAAAAAAGCAAGAATACGTTTTTGCATCACGAAATTACTATCCATCCAATGACAAGTAACGGTTAAATAATTATTTTTATTTACAGCACGACCAAGATCAGAAGTTAGGGACAATCTACATTGAATATTTTTTTAACAATGTTGATAAATAAAAATAATATTGTGAATGAAGTCTAAAAATATCAGACCGACAAGTAGTTCTAGGAATACCGTTAAACATAGGATTATAAATTGCTTGTATATAACGAATAAAGGCACCAAAAGAAGGAAAATTAAAAGGCAAACAACCCACAGCTACCATTTTAGCTATTTCTTCATGGTCCCTCAATTTATTATACTTCTTCGCTACATGACCGGTTGCTGGGTCCATTCTAGTTTGTGTTGGCCCACCAACATCCCCACCACCTTTTGAAATATTTAACTCTCTTTTGTGATCTTCAGCTACATGTCTCATTAACGTACCCGTACCCCCTTGCTTGCCTCCACTTCTATGCTTATATATTTGTTGACAAATATTGCATTGCACCTCAATATCTGATATACGTTCAAAAAATTGCCATGCAATACTAGTTCTTTTATGAGGTCTTGGAGAACTGGGAGGACGGGGAGGGATATTAACCAATTCAGATCTAACGTTAGCATCTCCTACTGCGGGTGTTTCAGCAATATTTTTATTATCTTCGTCTAAATTAACCGCATCTACTTCATTTTCTTCTTCTATACCGTAATTTTCCTGAGCTTCTACATAATCCATATCGTGAGCACCTACACCTATTTCTTTCTCAAAAGGTGTACCAAGCGGTACCGGAGGCGAAGGCACACGGGTATATCTACTACTTGAACTACCTCTACCGCTAGTAATTCACTTTTTACTACCACTACCGCTTCTGGGATAAAATTTTTTAACACCTTTAGTAGCGAGGTTTCTTAATTTATCCATAATATAAATTAAATTAAACTAAAAAAATTCAAAATACACAAATATAATAAAATTAAATATTAAACAATTAATACAATAAATAACAATTAAACGTAAGAGATGGAACGACAATACCAAATTTTGGAAGTATCCGAAGATTGCGACTTTAGAAACTTCCGCTCGTACTTTGTAAACGAAAAATTAAAAAATTAAAGTGAACACTTTAAGAAATTAAATATATTGAATATTTGAGAATTGAGAATTGAGATTTGAGAGAGAATGAGATTTGAGAGAGTGAAAAATGATTTGAAGTTGTAGGAAATATATAGAATTTTTTTTGGGATTAAAAAATATTTTTTAAAGTTTTTTTTTTGTTTTAATAAATGGGCCCAAACTAGGCGTTTGGACCCAAAAACAGCTAGTTTGGCCTAAAATCCCATTTTTTTTTAAAAGTTATCCGGGCCGGGCCGGGCCGGTTAACCGGCGGGCCTGGACCGGGCTTGGTCCGAGCCGGGTTAGCCGGACCCATTTTAAAAAAATAACCGGCTCGGGACCCGAAACCCTAAAGCCCTAGGGCTTACCGGGCTGGGTCAAACCGGGCCGGGTCGGCCCGACCCACTTGACACCCATAGCCTAACATGAATGGTTGGGAGTGAAAATAGATAATTTTTTACCTATATCGTTGATGTCGCCCAAAAACTAACAAAGAAGTATGCTGCAGTTGATGCCAAATATAGTAATCCAAACTAGGTTGGGATTGAACCCACAGGGAAACGTTGAACAGTCTCTTATCTTTATGAAATTCACGAGCAATGCATAAAAGTAAATGGGGGGAATTCGGAATTAAAAGTAAGTAGTCACCAAACTTAAATGCTTAGGTTTGTTAATAGTAGAAGACGAACACTAGGACTGTGTTCCCCTGGCTTCTCAACTTTGTACACTTCTCGTGTTTAACTTACCTATTCTCTTGCTCTGCATTCAAAGTCAACAAGCTATGTATTATCACCCGTCTTGTGAACGTGATGATAAATCTCACTCTTTACCTTGTGAGTTCAGGGTGTCTCCTTATTGCTCCTTGTCTATAACCTCAGTACAACTTTCAACTTTTGGGTCTCAAGTTGATTAGATGAGATGGAAAAATTACAAGATGGACGTGAACCTCAAATAACTATCTTAATTTCCTTTTCCTAATCTCAAACTCCCTTGTAGGGATTTTCTCGTATACAGGAAATCCTCAAGCTTCTGAAGTAGCTCTAAGGTCAATTAACATAAAGAAGATTAAGATATATGCAATCACAATAGAATAGATGAATCTCCCACTTCTTTTACGTAGTTAATCCACCAGGGTTCCTATAACCCTAGTCAAGGAGGTTAGCCGCTCATGTTCATGCAACAATCCATGATAATCAATAAAGAATGCATGTAATTAATTGGACAAGAATAAGAGAAAGAAAATTCAAAGTCTTCAATTGAATAAAACCCAAAATCTCAAGAACAAAATATCAAAGAGCAAAGTATGTTAAAAGTAGTAAAAGTATTGTAAAAGTGTGTAACCTAAAACCCTAAGGTATTTATAGTATCTCAAAATAATCCAGAAATCTTAATTAAAATGGAATAGGAAAAGTATGTCGGCATAAGGTATGACTCGCGTAGTCCACTCGTAAGGTATTCTTACTAGTCTACAGTGCCAGTCGTAAGTACTCCAGTGGCTGATCTTCCAGGGCTTCAGGTTTCTGTTATCCTTAAGATTCATCCTCCCGAACCGTAACCATAACTTAGGACTCTTGGTCTTCACTTATCACCACCTGGGCATTGTTCTTCATGGATTTTGTACACTGGTCAACTCACGACTGGTCTTTCTGAGTCGTCATCATACTTTACGACTTGTCTTCTTCTCTTACTTCACCTCTGAATGATGTCTTGAGTTTTTGTTCTCTATACGATTGCTTGACATGACTTGTCTTGACTCCTTATGAGTCGTGAACATCTTTCACTTAGTTTTTTCAGCTCGTCTTTGGTTACTGTTTTGTTCATGAGTAGGCCTACGAGTCGTATAATGTGTTGACGACTAGTAAACTAACTCGTAAGCTGAGCAGACTTCATTTTTTTGTAAGCTTTTTCCTTCACTTTTTATTCCAAGGTGCTTCATACCTATTTTTCCTGCAATCAAGCAACAAACACCTCATATCCACCAAAATAACCTAAGTGAAAGCATAATTTCCTTATTTTAAGCATAGAATATGTTGTGTTTCCACGACGCATCAACACCCTCAACTTAGAAAGTTTGCATGTCCTCAGGCAAAATGTAAATCAAAACTCTAACACACAATAATGATGCTTAAATAGGAAAATCCTAAGATGCCTATGACAATGACTTTTCAGTTCAGTCTTCAATATTTTTATTCCCTTTCCTAGTTTTAACTTTTTAAGAATCAAACTGTGCATATTGATGTGGTACATAGAGTAATAGAAAGAAATCCAATGATGGCATTACTTGGTAATAGACAACTAGGTATGAACACAAATCACATGCACCAAACAGTCTCGCAATCTAACAACATAACCCTTGTATACTCATAGTAAAAAAATCCCATTTAATCAGTTTAAATTAATAACGTTTATTCAGTGATATTTCAAAAGGCGCTCTCACTCACAAAAAGTGTCGATCGTTGTATATCGAATACCATAGGCTTGCCCATATGCTCTCTTCCTGAGTGTTCTAACAGTCGAGATATAATCACTATAGGACTTTATTTGGCTTGTAGCGTAGGTTTGGAGATGGTATGGTTTTTTTTGGATCTTTCAGTGACTAAGCCTCCTTGACACTACTCTTTATTTAAGGTCTACTTATTTTCCAACTTTTTCTTCATATTATTTTCTCCCTTATTTCTTTTTTTTTTTTTATTTTTAAAGCACATTCAAATTGGACCTGCTGCGTTTTTTTTTTTTTTTTTTTTTAATATCTTTTTATTTTTACCGTACTTGTCCTTCTTCATTTTTCTTTCTACACTTCTTTCTTTCCTACGCACCCCTATAATAGCCACCCTCAACTTAGGTAATTTTTTGGAATTGAGGTGCACAGTGTCCAAGGAGGATCAGGTCCAACACAGATTCATTATAAGTGAAATGGGAAGGTGAAATCAGTGTAATCAACAAAAATGGGTCACTTAGGCTCAACTTTTTGGATCAAGGGAGTCATGTTACATTTGTTTAGGCACTTAAGGCTCGAGTGGAATCAAAACAATAATCGCCTATGATCATCTTCTACTCGACTATCCTGAATCCTAGGTAAGAGCAAGTTCTAAATTTCGACATATCGAAAACTAGGTAACGCCTCACACACACCTCATACAAGGTCATATTGCTAGTTACTAGTTATCTGGTTATGCTATTGTTTGCCATAGTTGTTCTATCCCTAATTTTAATGCCATTATCAGATTCGCTGTCGTCTCACACATACACACATCACACAATCAACAAAATTTTAGGAAAGGTAACTATTTTTTCAACACGGTTATTCAAAATCAAATAAACTCAACATAATCATTCTAAACCATATTGTCAATGCCCTGTTTTCACCAAGGTTAAACAAAATATGACTTATTAGACTCTAAAAGAATTGAATTTTTGTACAGAATCACCACCTAATTTTTAAGGAAAATAAGGAAACCTTTTGAATTATTAACACGTAAGATTTATGTTTCAGTCTGCGAAAAATCAATTGAGATTCTAGATAAGGGTTCAAATTATCCCGAAGGGAAGGAGTTAGACACCCTTCAGGATCCACAAATGTGGTACCCCGGCTAGACTAAATTTATCAAAGAGGAGGAGGTATATTTAAAATAATGTAAAAAGTGTATGTATTAAGTATAAAATAATTCTTTTGAAAAAAAATATAAATGTTTTAAAACTAGGTAAAGGTATATGTATATTAAATATATAAATAAAATATATTGTTATAAAACATGTAAAAAATATGTATAAAAGTGTATAAATACATGTGAAAAGAAAAGTATTTTATGACGTGTGAAAAGAAACATATTTTGATGTGCCATAAAAAGAAAAGTATTTACAAGTAATATTTTTTATCTGATTAAAATTACGAAGAAAAGTAAAATTTATTTTGAGAAGAAAAGACTACATAATATGTGATTTACTTAATTAACTTAATTCTTTTAAGTAAGTGTATTAAATAATATATATGTTTTTTCATAAAAAAATATAAACAAAAGTATATTAGTATATGTATCTAAAGAAAGATAAATATGAATAAAGAAAAAACTTGTTCTGAAGAAAAAGACTATGTATTATTTTTTAGTGTAAAAAGTAAAAATTATTTGATTAAATAATCTAAGTCAATCTAATATTTTTATATAAATATTAACTGCCTAAATTTTCTTAAACGCGTGGTGAAGATTGTGTAAATAAAAATTATCCTGCCCAACACTCCAAAAATAAAGCTTTCACTATGATTAACATTTGTACAAGTGCAAGAATATAAAAAATATAAACACATAATTTAAAGTCTTCTTTGACTGCCATTTCCGATAATGATTCCCAATAACCTGTATAAACACTTGTAATAAAAAATGTAAGTAACAAATAAATAATAATCAAAATAAATTAAAAAAAATATGTGCGCATATACGTATTTAAAAATATAATTTTTATTAAAATGTGGTCTTAGATAAACTTTTGAAATATTATAAAGATTTCATCATCGCCAAAAAATATTTATTTTTTATTACGTATTTGTATACGTAATGTCCGTCTTTTATTTGGGAAGGCCTCGAAAATGATGGGGTTTCTTCATTGGCCAATGTCTATTTTTGATATAAAATAAATAACTTGAAAAGTAAAGATCCATCTTTTGTATTGGGTGACCTCAAATATCCGACAAAAAGATAATGTCATTGGCCATGTGTCAGCTTTTGATATAAATAGTAAATTTAAAAATGTAAAGTCTTTCTTTGTAATGAAATGGCCTCAAATATCAAACGGAGAGATAATTTAATTGGCCAAGTTTTGGCTTTTAATATAAAATAATAACTTTGATAAAATAAAATCCGTCTTTTGTAATGGGGTGACCTTAAATATCCAGACGAAGAGATAATTTCATTGGTTGGATTTTGTAGCATTTACTCATTATCAGTGTAACAAATGACAAAGCAACAAAAATAAAAACAATCCACAAAATTGGCAAAAAATCAATCCTAAATTAAAAAACTATCTGTAGAGTAATAACGAAGTATGGTAACAATATGTCAATAGCCAGAATAGGGCAAGACCATAGCAACAAAATATTAATATCAACAAGCAAACTTAGCAAAAGGAAAATGTAAATACCATCAACCAAGTCATGAGAAATAATGAATTGTGAAGCCTCATTGGTTATAATAGAGCATTACCGGAATACGACTAACTCCGACCAAATTTAAAATAAAATTATTAAATAAAAACAACCCAAAATAGTGGTGGCAGCAGCGATAGTGGTGCACCGACGTTGCTTCAACGACGTTCACCGGAGCAACGCTGGATAATCAAAATCTGTCCAGATCTGTGGATCAAATAGAGATGAAAAAAATACCATTTTTTCATAACTAAAAAATAAACCAAAGCGAGACGGTGGCAGCCGTCGGAGCCAGAAGCTCGAAGCCCGTCCGCCGGTGGTCAACTCCGGTGAGGCATGGCAGAAAAAGAAAGAGAGGGGGTTCCGTTCGGTAGTGTCATTTGCCAGTCGTCCGGTGGCTAGATCCGGTGACGGGCAACGAAGAGAATGGTAGTGAAAGGGGAAAAGAGGGGCTGGTTGGTGGAGGTTGCCGTGGTGGCCGGAGCTCTCGCAGTGGGCTGCTCTGTGCGTGTGTTAAAGTGTGTGTATTGTGTATTTTGTGCGTGTGTATTTGTGGTATTAGAGAGAAAAAAAAGTAAGACAAGAGAGTGCAAAAATCTGGTGAAAGTGTGTTTGTATATTTTTTTTTAGAGAGAAAAATCTGATAGGTAGTATGTGTGGGTGTGTAATTTTAGAGAGAGAAAATAAATATGTGTGTATTTTTTTTGTGAATGTGTGTGGTGCGAATGAGTATTTAAAAAGAATAATAATAATAAAATAAAATATTATATTCACTTTTTTCCAATACATCCTTTAAATTATGGATAGTAGGTGAAGAAAAAGTCAAATGTCATAAATATGACAAGACCTTGACTTGATCGATTTATTATTTTTTGTATTAAAATAAGTCAATATTATTTTTGTAGACGGTATTAAATAAGGTACAAAACTATTGATATATATAACTACAGAAAAATGTAAACAATATAGTTTTCTTTGAACAAAATGTATTACGTTATAACCAATTAATATGTAAAATAAATTGTAGTGTTATGTTGTGTACGTAAGTAGATGACTTGTGCAAAAATATTGAAATGATAATAAACTGATAAAAATTCTAAAATTTACAAAATTAAGGATAATTATGTAAAATTAAAATGTGACAATAAATTTGTAAAAAAAAATTCTAAAATAATTACAATTATAAACAACTTGTCATATGTGACAAAACATTATTGTGCGGTCCTTGTCAAATATGACAAAATATCAAATTATTATACTGTATAAAAATAATTGATCTGACTCAGCGTTTGCGGTTTGCAAAATGTAGAAATTGATTTGTAAATATGAAAAAATGTAAAGAATGTTGAAAATATTAAAAAATATAATTAATATGAAAATGTTATAAAAATGTGATGTCATGTCGTGCACGTGTGCAGATGATTGTAAAAATATTAAAAGATAATCAATTGATAAAAAATTCTAATATACAGAGAATTATCTACAAATTATAAAAAGTAAAAATATGATAGTAAATTGATAAAATCCTAATGTAAGGATGAATATCAATAATTTATTAACAATTATAAAAAATATGTGAAAATTGTATTTTGTGCCCTTTTACAATCAAGAAACCTGAAGATGTTAATTTTAAGCACGGAGAGAAAAAATTAGGTGTCAATAGTTGCCCCTTTTCGTTTGAGGATGATGTAGAAGTCTTCAAAAAAAATATTGACATGTAGCCAATTTTGCTCGACAAAAATGATATATTTTTTTGTTTTTGAAGAAAATTCGACCGAACTCTAATTTAGAGTTGCCTACATACCTCGAGTTGTATGAGGATCAGGTCGCGTGTAGTTTAAAAGAATAGGCAATTGCCTCTTGCCTTGTTATCAGTGGCGAATGATCATGTGGAATGGTTATTGAGAGGAGAACTATTTGAGAACGAAAGTATTCACATATTCTCGATACTCCTTTTGAAATTGCCCCAGTATCAAGCTGTGAGACGCTGGGGATGCAAGATTGTATACTTGCTGGGGAGAAAGAGTGATTGTGGGACTGTGATGACCGAACTCTACATAGAGCTTCCTACATATCTCGAGTGTCACGAGAATCAGATCGATGTAGTTTGGAATGAGAAAATAAAATTTTTTGGAGCGATTCTCAAAATTTGCCCTAGTGTATGATGTATGAGATTTGAAAAAATATCTTTTGTTTTGAATTGTATTTTTTTTAAAAGATGCATGATATCTCCAATTGTCTACGGAGATTTGAGGATGAATAACGCCTCTGATTGTTTACGGGGACTTATGTGATAAATGAAAGATGTCTTTGATTGTATACGAAGACTTGATGCGTCACGTCTCCAATTATTTATGAATACTGATGTTGATCGTCATCTTTGATTATCTACGGAGACTGTGTGATGAATAATGATGTCTTCGATTGTTTACGAAGACTTGATGCATGACACCTCCAATTGTCTATAGAGGTCGATGTTAATTGTTGCCTTCAATTATCTATGGAGACTAATGTGAGTGATATCTCCAATTGTCTATGGATACTGATGTTGATCGTCATCTCCGATTGTCTACGGAGACTATGTGATGAATGATGATGTCTTCGATTATTTACAAAGACTTGATGCATGACACCTCCAATTGTCTATGGAGGCTGATGTTGATTGTTGTCTCTGATTGTCTACGGAGACTAATGTGAATGACATCTCCAATTGTCTATGGAGACTGATGTTAATTGTTGTCTCCGATTGTCTACGGAGGCTGATGTAATGAATGATGATGTCTTTGATTGTTTACGAAGACTGAAGAATGGCATCTCCAATTATTTATGGAGACTGATGTTGATGGTTGTCACTGATTGTCTATGGAGACTAATGTGATAAATTATAATGTCTTCGATTGCATACGAAGACTTGATGCATGACACCTGCAATTGTCTATGGAAGTTTGTGTTGATTGTCGTCTCCGATTGTCTGCGGAGACTGATGTGACGTCTCCGATTGTTTATGAAGACAGATGCATGACACCTCCAATTGTCTATGGAGGCTGGTGTGGATTGTAGTCTCCGATTGTCTACGGAGACTGATGTAACATCTTCGATTATTTACGAAGAAAGATGCATGACACCTCTAATTGTCTATGAAGGCTAGTGGATTGTCGTCTCTGATTGTCTATGGAGACTGATGTGTTGTCTTTGATTATTTACGATGACAGATACATGACACCTCCAATTGTCTATGAAGGCAAATATGATGAATAGTGTCTTCAATTGTCTGCGAAGACTTGATGACATCTTCAATTATCTATGGAGATGGATGTTGAATGATGATATCTTTGATTGTCTACAAAGACTTGACGACATCTCCAATTTTCTATGGAGATGGATGTTGAATGATGATGTCTTTGACTGTCTACGAAGACTTGATGACTTCTCCAATTGTCTATGGAGACTGATGTTGAATGATGATGTCTTTGATTGTCTACAAATACTTGATGACGTCTCTAATTGCCTATAGAGACTGATGTTAATGTTCATCCTTAGCTGTCTATGAAGGCTAAGGTCATCAATTGGTAAGGTAATTGAATTCTAATAGCCTCTCAGTTGATGGAACAGCTGGAAGGTAATAGTCTCTCGACTGGTGGGGCTGTTGAAATTAAAGAGCTCTCGACTGACGGAGCAAATGATAATAGCCTCTCGACTAGCGGAGCAATTAAAAAGAAATAGCCTCTCGACTGGCGGGGCTATGAAAAGGTAGAAACAATATTGGAAGGAGAACACATAATAGAAAAGTAAAATATTTGTGTTTGAATGCGAGAACTTGAAAAGAAAAGTTAATTTTCTGTACTTGGAGGTGGGCGTCTTGCATGTAAAGTGTAATGCATGTATGTGAAGACATGTGTTTGAAAGAAAACAAAATTATTTTTGCATTTTTGTTGTAAAAAATGTGTTGAAAGATGAAAAATTCAGGAGATTGCTTTGTGTTTTCTTTATGGGAAATGTGAAAAGGTGAAAATGCAGAAGATTATTTTGTATTTGTGTTTTCTTTGTGGGAAATGTGAAAAGGTGAAAATGCAGAAGATTGTTTTGTACTTTCTTTGTAAGAAATGCTGAAAGTTGAAAAATGCAGAAAATTATTTTGTGTTATTCTTTGTGAGGAATGTTGAAAGGTGAAAATTGTAGAAAATTGTTTTGTGTTTTCCTTGTAAAAAGTGTTGAACAGTGAAACAAAATTGTTTTGTATATTCTTTTGTAAGAAATGTTGAAAGGTGAAAAAAGCATAATTGTGCTTTGACTGTAGTTGATGCCAATAATTAGTAGTGTGTATAAGAAGTCTCCCATCTCTTTCCCAACTAACCGAGATCGACTTAAGGGTAACTCCTATAGTTTCAAGTTGTACCTCAGACATACCTGGGTATCGACGGGATTTGTTCATCTTGCTTCAAACAAGTATTTTAAACTTTTCCTATTCTCATGTTTCAAGTTCCCTTTCCAGAAAGAATATCTCTTTTTCACACTTATTTGAGTGTATTTTAAATGTAGAGATGTCCAGAGATATACACACTCAGAAAGAAGTTCAATGAATGCAACTGTGATTCCATAGGCTTGACCTTCATGTAAGTATCAACTAATGTGAAAACACTTAGAGTAGGATCTTGTAGGACTTGTTATTGGCTTGTAATGTAGGCTTGGGGTCGGGTAGGATGATATTTGGGTTGAAAGTGACTAATTTGTCAATGAGCGTTGTACTGTATTTGTGTTTTTGATTTTTGCTGCATTTTAACGTTCGATTTTCTTTGTTGTACTTCTTTCCCCTTGTTTTGTATTTGCTTTGACTTCTTTTGAATCATGTGTTGGAGTTTTTCCCCCTTTTTTCAATAAATGTATTTTTTTTATGACGATTCTGAATCTTTATTGGAGTTATCTCTTTTTTGGTAGGGTATTTTTACTCCTTCTTCTTTGAAGTCGTCTTTTGTTTTTGTTCTTCTGAGGCTTTACGTTTTTTTGCCTATGAAAGCTTTGATCTTGAATCTTCATTCACAACTTGGACATACTTAGTGCGCTTAATGAGGTTAGCCAAAAGAGGGATAAAGCATGTAAGCACTCAAAAGGTATAGGCTCAGATGTGGTTATCGAAAGACAAGGTTTCAAGCTCACTAAGTATGTCAAAGGAGGGAATGCTAAGGGATTAATGTCATTTGGTGGGCTGTGAAAGGCACAATCGGGTCAAAGAATGCCTACAATACTTTTCCAAACTAAATGTAACTCAGAATTTCGCCTCAACAGACATTCAAGCCAAGTTCTACATCAACAATGCAATGAAATGAACTAGTCTAAAGCTTACCACACAATGCACTTGAAACGATGAGGTTGGTTTCGTTCTTGTCTTAGATGTATGCAAGAGAATTTTTGAGTGTTACTCAGGTTTGATTAAAAGGTACCAAAGAAATCTATGGTTTACCATGAAGTCGGTCCTCTCCATAATACCAATTTGTTCTTTCTCATGCACACTCCTAACTGTGTTGGTATCAACCAAGTCAAAATTTTGAATTTTTATTTATTTGGAAAAAAGAATGGGACCGGACCCGAATGAGGGTTGCCTACGTAACTTGTGAAAACAATAATCAGGTTTGCGTAGTTCAGAAAAATTTGTATGTAGCCTGTATGAATGTAAAAGAGTGGCAGTCATATTGAAAATGATATAAAAGATGATTAAGGAGGAACTGCTCATTGCATCAAAATTATGTCGAGCAGGAGATCGAGAGGATGGGGGCCAAGCATGAAAAGAGTTTTGAAATTATTTTAATATGTCGACGACATTGAAATGGTCAAACACTAAAAAAGTTATGACATTATTTTGCCGCAGTTGGCAAGGATTGTTATGAATGAAAGAATGTTGAATCCTTGCTTTGGAAGTGGGGATCGATACATCATAAATTTAATAGTTTACAATATTCAAAAAAAGAAGCTAGGTGTTCTCGAACCAAAATCGGGTGAGTATTTGGAGGTAGACCATCTAGGCACTAATTTTATTGTGATTTGGATTTGAGGAATTATTTATTTGCGCTCTTTGAAGACCTTTGGAGAGCGTCTTTGAACTGTTACAAAAAAATTTGCCCCAGTTTGAATATCGGAGAAATTATTCTGGAACAGTGTAGAGACCGAACCCTAATATAGGGCTGCCTACATATTTTTTTGGGACAAGAATCAGGTCAAAACGTAGTTCAAACTCTTTTTTATGAGTTTGTTTATAGCATGAACTATTTCTAGAATAGGAATTTTCCTAACTAGTTTTGAGAGTTGGACTGGATAATTGCAAGAAAGCGCACCAACCTAAATGCACCAACTCTGAAACTATGAAATTCAAAGAAGGTTTGGGGGAGTGTAAGACACCCCCATGTGAACCACAATGTGTGAAGTGTACGACCAAAGACTCGATGGAATTGTGATTTATGATCAAATAAAATAAAGAATAATGTGTAACCATTTTTACAATATGCAGATACAGTGTATTAAACAAATAATGAATAAAAGAATTGATAAGGCAACAAAATTAATTTTCCCAAATAATGTAAAAAATTCATGAAAAAATCTACACAATTTGCAATGTGAAACAGATAAAGGATCAAAGAATTAATATATGCAAAAATATAAAAATACCTCCGTCAATTGAAAAATTGAGTCTATCATGGTTAGAATCTGTTGTTACATCCCCAACAGAGTCGCCATTCTGTCAATGCCCTGTTTACACCAAGGTTAAACAAAACATGCTTTACTGGACTCTAAAAGAATTGAATTTTTGTACAGAGTTGCCACCTAATTTTTAAGAAAAATAAGGAAATCTTTTGAATTATTAACACGTAAGATTTATGTTTCAGTCTGCGAAAAATCAATTGAGATTCTAGATAAGGGTTCAAATTATCCCGAAGGGAAGGAGTTAGACACCCTTCAGGATCCACAAATGTGGTACCCGGCTAGACTAAATTTATCAAAGAGGAGGAGGTATATTTAAAATAATGTAAAAAGTGTATGTATTAAGTATAAAATAATTCTTTTGAAAAAAAATATAAATGTTTTAAAACTAGGTAAAGGTATATGTATATTAAATATATAAATAAAATATATTGTTATAAAACATGTAAAAAATATGTATAAAAGTGTATAAATACATGTGAAAAGGAAAGTATTTTATGACGTGTGAAAAGAAACGTATTTTGATGTGCCATAAAAAGAAAAAGTATTTACAAGTAATATTTTTTATCTGATTAAAATTACGGAGGAAAGTAAAATTTATTTTGAGAAGAAAAGACTACATAATATGTGAATTACTTAATTAACTTAATTATTTTATGTAAGTTTATTAAAATAATATATATGTTTTGTCGTAAAAAAAAATATAAACAAAAGTAAATTAGTATATGTATTTAAAGAAAGATAAAATTGAATAAAGAAAAAACTTGTTCTGAAGAAAAAGACTACGTATTACTTTTTAGTGTAAAAAGTATAAATTATTTGATTAAATAATCTAAGTCAATCTAATATTTTTACATAAATATTAACGGCCTAAATTTGCCTAAATGCGTGGTAAAGATTGTGTAAATAAAAAATATCCCGCCCAACACCCAAAAAATAAAGCTTTCACTATGATTAACATTTGTATAAGTGCAAGAATATAAAAGATATAAACACATAATTTAAAGTCTTCTTTGACTTCCATTTTCGATAATGATTTTCAATAACCTGTATAAACCCTTGTAATAAAAAATGTTAGTAACAAACAAATAATAATTAAAATAAATTTAAAAATATATGTGTGCATATACGTATTTAAGAATATAATTTTTGTTAAAATGTGGGCTCAGATAAAGTTTTAAAATATTATAAAAATTTCTTCATTGCCCAAAAGTATTTATTTTTTATTACGTATTTGTATACGTAATGTCCGTCTTTTATTTGGGAAGGCCTCAAAAACTGACGGGGTTTCTTCATTGGCCAATGTCTATTTTTGATATAAAATAAATAACTTGGAAAGTAAAGATCCGTCTTTTGTATTGGGAGGCCGCAAATATCCGACGAAAAGATAATATCATTGGTCATGTGTCGGCTTTTGATATAAATAGTAAATTTGAAAATGTAAAGTTCGTCTTTGTAATGAGATGGCCTTAAATATCAGACGGAGAGATAATTTAATTGGCCAAGTGTTGACCTTTAATATAAAATAATAGCTTTAATAAAATAAAGTCCGTCTTTTGTAATGGGGTGGCCTTAAATATCCAGACGAAGAGATAATTTCATTGGTTGGATTTCGTAGCATTTACTCATTATCAATGTAACAAATGACAAAGCAACAAAAATAAAAACAATTTACAAAATTGGCTAAAAATTAATCCTAAATTAAAAAACTATCTGTAGAGTAATAACGAAGCGTGGTAACAATATGTCAATAGCTAGAATAGAGCAAGCCCATAGCAGCAAATATTAACATCAACAAGCAAACTTAGCAAAAGCAAAATGTAAATGCAATCAACCAAGTCATGAGAAATAATGAATTGTGATGCCTCATTGGTTATAATTGAGCATTGCCGGAAAAGGACCAACTCTGACCAAATTTAAAATAAAATTATTAAATAAGAACAACCCAAAATAATGGTAACAACGGCGATAGTGGTGCACCGGCGTTGCTTCAACGACGTTCGCCGGAGCAACGCCGGATAATCAAAATCTGGCCAGATCTGTGGATCAAATAGAGATGGAAAAAATACCACTTTTTCATAACTAAAAAATGATCCAAAGGGAGACTGTGGTAGCCATCGGAGCTAGAAGCTCGTCCGCCGGTGGTCAACTCCGGTGAGGCATGGCAGAAAAAGAAAGAGAGGGGGCTCTATTCGGTGGTGTCGTTTGCTGGTCATCTCGTGGCCAGATCCGATGACGGGCAACCAAGAAAATGGTAGGTAAAGGGGAAAATGGGGTCTGGTTGGTGGAGGTTGTGGTGGTGGCCGGAGCTCCGACAGTGGGCTGCTCTGTGCGTGTGTTAACGTGTGCGTATTGTGTATTTTGTGCGTGTGTATTTGTGGGTTTAGAGAGAAATAAAAGAAAGAAAAGACAGTGCAAAAATCTGGTGAAAGTGTATGTGTGTATATTTTTTTTTAGAGAGAAAATCTGATATGTTAGTATGTGTGGGTGTGTAATTTTAGAGAGAGAAAATAAATGTGTTTTTTTTTTGTGAATGTGTGTGGTGTGAATGAGTATTTAAAAATAAAAATAATAATAAAATAAAATACCATATTCACTTTTTCCCAACACATCCCTTAAATTATGGATAGTAGGTGAAGGAAAAGTCAAATGTCATAAATATGACAAGACCTTGACTTGACTGATTTATTATTTTGTGTATTAAAATAAGTCGATATTATTTTTTTATACGGTATTAAATAAGGTACAAAAATATCTATATATATAACTACAGAAAAATGTAAACAGGTATTGTTATCTTTGAAAAAAAATATATTACGTTATAAACAATTAATATGTAAAATGAATTGTAGTGTTATGTTGTGTACGTATGTAGATGACTTGTGCAAAAATATTGAAATGATAATAAACTGATAAAAATTCTAAAATTTACAAAATTAAAGATAATTATGTAAAATTAAAATGTGATAATAAATTTGTAATTTTTTTTTAAATAATGACAATTATCAACAACTTGTCGGATGTGAAAAACATTATTGTACGGTCCTAGTCAAATGTGATAAAACATCAAATTATTATACTGTATAAAAATAATTGATCCGACTCAGCGTTTACGGACTGTAAAGTGTAGAAATTGATTTGTAATTATGAAAAAATTTAAAGAATGTTGAAAATATTAAAAAATATAATTAATATGAAAATTTTATAAAAATGTGATGTCATGTCGTGCACATGTGCAGATGATTTTAATGTTAAAAGATAATCAATTGATAAAAATCCCAATATATAGAGAATTATCAACAAATTATAAAAAGTAAAAGTATGAAAGCAAATTGATAAAATCCTAAAGCAAGGATGAATATCAATAATTTATTAAGAATTGTAAAAAATATGTAAAAATTGCATTTTGTACCTTTTTACGACCACGAAGCCTGCAGATGTTAATTTTAAGGACAGAGAGCAAATATTGGGTGTCAACACATATCTTCTGCCACATGTACAAATTTTCTTCCTATTTTCATCTCCATAATACACACAAAAGCAACAAACACATGTTGGTTCTCAAACTTTTTAGATTCAGGCCACGAGTTTCAAAACATGGCAAGTGTAACCCGTGGCGACCTTGGTATACCCCTACCCCCAACTAAATCCTATACACTATTCCCAGTGCATTTAATAATGTAATACTGGGATCAAGGACATACCTAGGCGCTCAAGGCGCCAACTCATGTTGTATTATCACGTGGGCCCTCAAATTGGGTCCCACCATCCTTAATAATAGTCCCATCAGCTGTTGGGACTGTGTCTGCAGTAGTGGCATCGGTTGTGATCAGGGTTCTCAATGGTACGTCAATCATTAGGGCTACACCGATGCCCTTATCAGCATCATCACTTGGCAGTTTCAAGCTACCGACACCAGCGACCATCTCTTGGACCCTCACCCATCGGTCCTTCTCACTCTGTATTTTATATTTCTTTGCCTTCTTTAAATTTTCCTTGTCAGTTCTTTGATGCTTTCTTTTCTTTATCTCTCGGCTTTCTTCCCTCACCGAAATACTCTATATGTTTCGAACTTCTATTTCAGGCTCAATCTCTGTTATCCCAGGTACCAGGATAAATTGACTATCATACAACTCATTCATAAGTTTTAGTATCTCGACCACCTCAACTTTCACTTCCGTAATGTCAGGGGTTTGGCCGCTTCCCAACTAACATGTCATTCTTTGCTCAAATGCATCCAACCTACCCTGCACCCGTCTATTTTTATTTTTTCTAGCTTATTCTCAACCCAGGGTTTCACACTACTTTCCACATACCAAACTTTTGTTTTTAGTGTAGCCAATCTCTTTATTGCATCATCTCACATAGACTATCAGATGATTGTCAATCCAGTCGATATTGATCTAGTACTCGTTGGGCGAGGTGCTGTAGACTGTGCAGAAGGAGGGACACTGGATATACCTGCTGTATTAGATGTCTGTGGCTCATTTTGCACAACTCCACCTGTGGTGTAACCTGTCTCATTCAATCCTGCTGCCTGGTTTTTGTATATTTCAGCTAATAAAGCAGTTTCTTGCCTTACTTGCCTGGCCATAGGGTTTGCTGCATCTCTAATCAACCCCAAGTCCGTAATACTATTTGGCTCATCGAATTGATCAACGTCAAGTAGTTCTGTCACTCTCGCATCTAAGAAAATATGCATTAATAAATAAGGGAATGCTAGAATTATATTTTCTGTGCCCACGGTTCTATCCCATATCTCCCGTGTAATGAATTGGGCAACATCTAACTCGTATCCGACCATAAGTCCTGCTACCAATGTTGCACGGACCGAAATGAGTACATTGTCCCTAGTAGTGGGACATAGTCTTTGTCGATCCAATATTCACCAGGCCTTGGCTTCAAAGTTCAGGGTCTGCTTCTTTACTTTTTTCGAAGACACACCTGGGCCACCTATGAACCAACTTGTTTTTTCCCTGTTTGTAGCGATAAAGTTCACTATCCATTTGAAGTGCATTATTTTGTCCTCTGATCCCATCTGTTTCCTTGTAACCTTCCGCGTTTCCTCAATGTGGTAATCAATTTCTTCTGTGTTTATTGGAGGCTGGAAAGTAAAACCATGCAAAAATCTAGAGATAGTAGTGGGAAAGATGTTTACCCGAACTTCACAGATAGTCCAAACTGTAATAGGATTACCTCCCCTCGACAAGTTTCCCTAGGGTTACTATCTCTTCAGCTCGCCTTTGTATGCAACATAAAATTTCCGCACTAGTGCAGGACTAAACCTTCCTGGTACTGAAGTTATCCACTGGAACCTGTACTGTTGAAATCTTACCTCTAATCCAGGCATTGCAGATATGATTTTAGTAATCAATCTTAGTTCCAGGTATATCCCTTTTCTCGGGTTTTTTCTAGCAGGGTTCACCTCTAACCTAAAACTGTATATTTCCTGCATTCTGGGGTACCCCCACCGTTCAACAGTAGGCACCAGAGTAGTTTCAATTTCTAACTGAACTTGGGGTGGTGGTGGTAGTTGTTGAACATTGATATGAGTAACATCCTCCTCCTCCGTACTTTTATTCTTCGAGTCTATTTCATATAAGCTCAACTCTGCTGTCCCTGCATCATCCCCAGCTACTACATTTTCATCATCTTCGTCATCCTCAGAAAATGATGCAGAGTGTGGTGGAGAAGCACTTGGCTGCTTTATTCTGATTTTGTTCTTAGGATCTGTAACTGCCTTGGCAGGTGTTTTCATTTCGCTAGGTAGTGTCTCTCTAGGATAACCTTTCTTTTTCATTTGGTATTCCACGAGATCACCACTTGACTCACTTGTTTCCCTATTTATCAGGTGATGATCAGACTTGGGAGCCACTTTTTTCTTAGTGTTCTTCTTGGAGGGGTCACCTTTTGGAGCCATAGTACCTACGTGGATTCACTTATTAGTAATTACTAAGGAAATAAAGCAAAATAAGAAAATTAGGTTTTAGTGTGCATATTCTATTCATGTTACGACTGAGGGGTCTAAGTTGTATACGTTAGTAACGACTTATATGACTGAGTCATAAAATAGACAAAAGTAGATCAATATTTACTGGTTAGGTTACGAGTCCTCCTAGTGAGTCGTAAGGTTAACTTACGACTCATTACCAACATTCATAAGCTAACCATGAACATTTATCTTTTGTACATCCCCCAACCATTACGTCTTCTGGTTACGAGTCGTAGGGGTTGGTTACGACTCACAGAGGCTAGTTGTAACCATACCAGAACCTACACCTAGCTAGACCCTTATGTTGTCAGTGGTTACGAGTTTCGCAATGACTCGTTACTTATAGGTACGAGTCGTCAGGATCCCTATATCCACAACAATATAAGGGTTTAATTTTGAGTTAGTTGGAATATACAATTCCCAAACTATCCTTCAATGTACAACATTACCACCCATATCAGTCCAAAAACACACATTTTCAATACATAAATTCAAGTTCACTGTGAAATCCTATTTCGAACTCAAATTCTAAACAATAGGGTTCACATTTTCCATACACATAGATATTCAACTTCAAGAAATTCTAAATTCTCAACTCATTTTTGTATTTAACTAGAAATATAGAAAGTTTAGGCTCAAAAACTTACTTTCTTGGTTGAGAAGTCAGATTTCTTGAGTTAATCACGTTTTCCACCCCAATGCTCGATGAATTCAATGGATTTGGGAGGTCCTAATCAATCGAGTAATGTTTTTGGTAAGATTTTATAGTGTTCTGAGCTTAGAAGTTGTCCAACAATGGAGGGATTTCGATGTTTGCAATGTGGGTAACTCTTTTGTTTAAAACTAGTGAACTGGGCCGGATTGACCCGCTGATATTCCAGCTTTTGACGAAATATTTTACATCTTTTTCAAGGGATAATTATACGTTTTCAAGAAACCTTTGTTGTATTTGATACTGGATTTTAGTGTTTTCAGGTCAAGGATTTAGCTGAAGAAGAAACTTGGAAAAGTAGAAGAAAAAGGACACTGACGGTCAAATTGGCGGACCGTCAGCCAAGTGACGGACCGCCAAGGTAACCGTTAAGGCTAAGTAGAATGGACCAAGTGGATGACTCTTGTGACGGTCCAAGTGATGGACCGTCTGACCCTTGACGAACCGTCAACTTGACCGTCAAGCTGAAACAGTGAATGACATCTCAAGTGATCAAGTGATGGTTCACGCGATGGACCATCATTCCAGTGATGGCCCATCAACATGACTGTAATACCTTAACCAGAAAGTAGCAGCTTGGTACCATCAGCGACGGTTCACATGACGGACCGTTAGGCTACCGAAGGATCGTAAATGTGATCGTCAACTTCGATGCGGCTTTAATAAGTTCAAATTTTAAATCCCCAGTACCTGGCAACATATAAATACTCATTTTAGGTTTTATTTAGGTATCTTTATCATATTTTTCATCTTTAAAAATTATTTGTAACGTAGTATTCTCTGAGATACAAGATACTATTGTGGATCTAGCCATTTATTCATATTTTACTGAGGATTCAAGAACAATTATCGTAACTTTTGTAAGTAATTTTCTGAATTTATTTATGAAGAACACAATGATTTCTTACTCTCCTCTTGAGATGTGTGGCTAAACTCCTATAACTAGGGTTATGTGAGCCTTGATGTGAATAACTGATTGGGGGTTGTGAAAATACTTAATTTCCATATGTAATTGAGATTGTATTAACCCTTCTTCATATTATTGACTTTTCTTTGTTGCAAACTGGAAGGGTGAGCCCAAGAACATCATTTTTTTGAGTAAAAAAGTGTAGGTTGGGAAAAGAAGAGGTTTACATGGAATCCAAAGACTTTAACCTTTGGGTTAAGGGTTAATGCCTTAACAAGTATTAACACACATGAGATACTAGTTGAATAGACCAACACATTCTTTAAGTTCTAAAGAATTAAAGGGTAAACTATCCATATAGGTTGAGAAACAAATGGGTAAACTTTAGAATTCAATAACTCTTACAATTGAAGTTATAAATTGGAACTTTAAGGTAACTGACAACCCCGTCTGCTTGTACATCTCAGTGAACATAACTCTAGTTTGTCTACTCCCATTGAATCACTACTTGCACTAAAATTCACTAGTTGGAACACTACATGTTACAAACACCTGAATACTGTTAACAATTCAAAAACCCCTTTACTCCGAAACCTTTGATCAACAGTCTGTTAACAACCATAACACTTAGTTTGTACAGTATTCGCTGTGGGATTTGAACCCAACCTAGTTGGGTTATATATTTGACAGTGACCGCTTACACTTTCTAACGAGAGTTGTAATTTGGGCGTATCAAATTTTGGCACCGTTGTCGGGGATTACAGTTGTCATTAAGTTTGTGATTGTTAATTGACCTTTGGTCAAGTTTCCCAAATTTTACCTTTATTTGTTGTTTTTTCTCATTACAGGTTCATTGTTATTTATGCCACGCACCAGAAGTTTAGGAGAGCCATTATTACCCTTCAATCCTGAACCTCATCTGATTGGAAGAACGAAAGAACAACAAGAAACTGAGAGACTAGCCACCTTAGCTAGAGCACAAGTTACTCAACAGAATGATTATCAGCCAGCCCGTGCCCCTAATCCCGATAAAGAAGATTTGGGGGATGGTGATTTGATCAACCCAACAAATAGGAGATGTGTCGATAGCATAGATGCTCCAGTGAATAGAAACCAGGCGGCCAAAAAAAGAGCAAATTGCCAACCTGCTGTGCAGTTTGTACCTGATGAGGAAGATGATACAGACTTGGATGAGGCTGGAGTGACCGAAGCAATCATTCCACCACCGCTAGTACTTGAGGTGAAGTTTAATATCACAAGCACCATGATACAATTGCTTAACCTTAAGGGGTTGTTCGAGGACTTCCAGGGGATGACCCAAATATGGTCTTGGTGAACTTCATCAACATTTCCAAATCATTTGATAACCTTGGGGTTGGATAGAATGCAATCCGTCTTCGGTTATTCCTATTTTCTCTGCCTGGAGAGGAAACAATGTGGTTGAATGAGCTGGCTCCTGATTTTATAACGAACTGGAGGCAATTGAAAGGAACTTTCCTAGAAAGGTTTTCTCTGCCCTCCAGGATGTTACAGTTGAGGGATAAGATTAGTAACTTCAGACGGTTACCGAATGAGGAACTAAATGAGACTTGGATGTGATTCAATAAGAAGCTTACACAATGCTCTAACCATAACATGACTGACGAGCATTTGATAGAGACATTCTACAGAGGTTTAAACTCTATCACCAAACCAACCGTAGACAATGCTATAGGTGGAGCATTCATGGAGATTACTTTCACCGAAGCAGTGGATATGTTGGAACGATTGACTAAGACAAGTAGAGGTTGGCATACCAGAGATTTTATGGTAGCAAGTCCTACTATGTCTAGTGGTATGTTTGCGGAGAAACGCCAGAAAGAAGAGGAGTGCGACTAATATATGGGGCACATAAAAACCCAGATAGATTTGCTTACTAAATATTTATTATTCGGGAAGATTGAGAAGGTAAAAGCTATTGGGTCACAAAGTAGAGCTGATTCTGATTCTGAGAAGGAGTCTAACTATCTAAATAATCAAGGTCAGAACTATTACGACAAAGTTGGTTACAAAGATAGGGATCAAGGGAGTTGGAAGAATAAGAACAATGGAGTAGACTGTACGTACCTCCTGGAAGTCGTGATAATACTGCTACCGGTTCAGGGAAAATATGCATGGAGGACATAGTGAAGAAACTATTAAAAGGGGTTGAGGTGACCAATGCTGGGGTGACAACGATAAAAAGTGACTTTCCTCCATGAGTTAGCTAGTTAATTTACATTCAACTTCTATCAAACAGTTGAGTAGAAGATGACCCAACTCTCAGCAATATTTAATCAGAGGATTAGAGGTATATTTCCAAGTGATACAGTGCAAAATACTCAGATGTATCTTGCATGAAAGTCACCACTCAGAGTGGTAGAGTATTACCTGGTCCTTCTGTAGGTAAAGCTTTGATTAATGATATGATTAAAGAAGATGTGTAAGATTATAAAAATCATCCAGTGGAGTCTGAGAAGTTGGATGGTAATGAGAGTACATCTAAACATCAACAAGTTGATGAGTTAGAAAAAGAAAAGGGAAAGGAGAAGGAAGCAGTGGTTAATACTCTCCCAAAACCACCACTGCCCTTCCCGCATCGATTGAAAAAGAAGGATGATACAAAATTCAGAAAATTTATGGCAATGCTGAAGCAGCTGAAGGTGAATGTGCCTTTGGTGGAGGCACTAGAGCAGATGCCCGAATACGCTAAGTTTATGAAGGACCATTTGATGAAGTAAAGAACAGTTAACTATGAACCGGTGGATAACCTTCACCATTAGGCGCCATTTTGACAAGATCCTTGGTACAAAAGAAAGCAGACCCGGTAGCGTTCACCATCCTTTGCACTATTAGGTCACTTCATTTTTCTAAGGCCTTATGCGATCTCAGAGCGAGTATTAATTTGATGCCACTTGTTGTGTATAAGAAGTTGTGTTTGAGGGACCCTACACCCATAAATATATGATTTGTAATAGCAGACAGGTCAGTGAAGTGGCCAGTGGGTATATTGTATGATGTTCTAGTAAAGGTGGCCAACTTTATATTTCCTGCGGACTTTGTTATTCTGGATTGCGAGGAGGATTTTAAGGTACCTATAATCTTGGGTAGGCCTTTTCTCTCTACTAGGAGTATGCTTATTGATTTATGGGCTAATGAGCTACTGTCCAGTCTTAATGATGGGCTAGTTCACTTTGATGTGTGCTTGTCTATAAAGCAACCTAAGGAGATAAGTGTATTCTCTATCGTTGATGTTTATTACAAAGACTAGAAAGAGGTCCCAATCGAGGAGAAATTTGCTTTGGAAACTCTGGCTGCAATCTTGATGAACTTTGATGGTGAAGGTATTGAGGAATACGAAGAGACAATGTGTGCTTTAACGGGAATGGGATACTATTTATATGCTCCCAAGAAGCTGGACTTAGATCTAAAAAATTGTCCAACACCATCGGCTAAGCCATCTATCGAAGAGCCAACGGTGTTGGAGTTGAAAAAGTTGCCAGGACATTTACTGTATGTGTTTATAGGCAGTGGAAACTTTTTATCTGTGATTATTATAGTGGATTTAGGTAAGAACCAGATTGACGCACTTATCTACGTGCTTAGAAGATATAAAAGAGCCATACGTTGGACTATTGCCGATATTATTGGAATTCTTCCCAGTATTTGTACTCACAAGATTCAGCTTGAGGAAGATTGCACACCAGCCATTGAGCACCAACGCCTTCTTAACCCACTGATGAAAGAAGTGGTTAATAAGGAGATCATTAAATGGCTTGATGTAGGATTTGTATACCCCATCTCTGATAGTAAATGGGTAAGCCCCATCCAATGTGTGCCCAAGAAAGGGGACATGACTGTAGTGGCGAATGAGAAAAATGAGTTGATTCCACTCAGGTATGTGACAAGGTGGAGAGTTTGCATGGATTACTATAATCTTAACTCATGGACTCTGAAGGACCACTTCCTGATGCCTTTTATTGATCAAATGCTTGATCGGTTAGCGAAAAGAGGTTGGTATTATTTCTAGGATGGGTATTCGGGTTATAACCAGATTTCTATTGCAACAGAGGATTAGGACAAGATGACGTTCACTTTCCCGTATGGTACTTTTGCTTTCAAGCGAATGCCATTTGATTTATGCAATGCACCTTTCACTTTCCAATGGTGCATGATGCCTATATTCTCAGACATGGCGGAGGATACCTTGGAGGTGTTTATGGATGACTTTTCAGTGGTAGGTGATTCTTTTGAGCTATGTCTGGTAAATATGAGTAGAGCATTCAAAGATGTGGGATTTCAACTTAGTGTTGAATTGGGAGAAATGCCACTTCATGGTGAAGGAGGGCATTGTTCTTGGTCACAAAATTTCAGCTAAGGGCATCAAAGTCGATCGGGAAAAGGTCGAGGTTATAGAGAAACTACCTTCTCCTATTTTAGTAAAGGGAATTCATAGTTTCCTTGGTCATGCGGGATTCTATCATTGATTTATAAAAGACTTCTCTAAAATTACAAACCCACTTTGCAAACTTTTGGAGAAGGAGGCCAAGTTCATATTTGATGATGATTGCAAGAAGGCATTTGAATGCCTTAAAGAGAAATTAGTTGCTTCCCCAATCATTGTTGCATCAGATTGGTCGATGCCATTCGAAATTATGTGTGATGCAAATGAAGTAACGCTTGGGGCTGTGCTTGGCCAAAAAAAAGAAGATTTGTTTCATCTTATTTATTATGCGAGCAAGGCATTGAATGAGGCTCAGAAGAATTACACTATGACTGAGAAGGAACTTCTCGCGGTGGTTTATGCATTTGAGAAGTTTTGTGCTTATTTATTAGGGACCAAGGTGGTAGTGCATATAGACCACGCCGCTTTGAGGTATTTGATGGCAAAAAAGAATGCTACTCCAAGGTTAATCAGATGGGTGCTTTTTCTTTAAGAATTGGACTTTGATGTCAAAGATCGGAAAGGATACGAGAATCAAGTTGCAAATCAGCTATCCAGACTTGAGGGAGATCAAGCAATCAAGGTTGAGCTTCTGCGCTTGAAAGAGTACCTTGGTACTCGAACTTTGCAAATTATATGGTAAGTGAAATTATCCCAGAGAATCTTTCTTTTCACCAAAGGAAAAAATTTCTCCATGATGTTACACACTACTTATGGGATGAGCCGTATTTATTTCGACAGTGTGCGGATAATATTATCAGGCGGTGTATTCCAGAGGTGGACATGTTGAGTATCCTGGAAGCTTATCATACTTCTCTGGTCGGTGGTCACTATGTAGGTGACCGTACTGCGGGGAAAGTGCTGCAGAGCGGTTATTATTGTTCGTCCTTATTCAAAGATGCATATGAGTTTGTGAGAAGATGTGACCAATGCAGAGACAAGGGTCAATTTCAAAGCACCATGAGATGCCTATGACAAAAATGATTGAAATGGAGTTGTTCGATGTCTAGGGCATTGATTTCATGCGTTGTGAGCTCTTATGGGTTGAAATACATCTTGGTTGCCATCAATTATATGTCAAAATAGGTTGAGAATGTTGCCTTGGCCGATAATGAAGGAAAAAGAGTGGTTGCATTCCTCAAAAGGAACATCTTCTCTCATTTTGGAGAACCACGTACCATCATAAGCGATGGTGGTTCACATTTTTACAACCGTGTATTCTGGGATACCTTGGCGAAATGCGGTGTTAAACAACACAAGGTGGCAACTCCATATCACCCACAAACTAGTGGGCAAGTAGAGATTTCAAATTGGGAGATAAAAGACATTCTTGCCAAGACGGTGAATGCAAGTAGACAAGATTGGTCTAGGAAGTTGGATGATGCCTTGTGAGCATATAGAACGGCTTTCAAGACACCCATTAGAATGTCACCGTACCAATTGGCTTATGGAAAGACATGTCACTTGCCGATTAAATTGGAGCACAAGGCAGTGTGGGCACTCAAGAGTCTAAATTTGAATTGGAATGAGGCAACAGAGTTGCGACTGGGGAAACTGAGTGAGATGTACGAGTTCCGTCTTAGGGATTATAAATGAGCAAACTTGTACAAGGAAAAGATGATGAAGTACCATAACCGGATAATTGAAAAATCCGACTTTCAAAAGGGTGACTAGGTACTCCTCTTCAATTCCAGGCTAAAGCTCTTTCCAGGTAAACTTAAGTCAAAATGGTCTGGCCCATTCAAAGTTAACCAAGTCTACTCATCTGGAGTAGTTGAACTTGAAAATAAGGACGAAAGTATCTTCAAGGTTAAGGGGAAATGAGTGAAGCTGTATATCGGTCCAATGGAATCAGTAAAGTGCATAACTACCATCTATCTCGATAAAGTCTGAGTAATCAAGATAACTAAGTCGTGCCGCGACAATAAATCAGGAGCTAGTGGGAGACAACCCACAAAGTGTTGTTGTAAGCATAAGTAAAGTTTTTTTTTTTTAATTTGATGTGTTTGTAAAGTGTGCAGGAATGAGAATACAGAAAGAAAGGATTTCCCCTGATTGAGATAGGGTGATGGGAAGGTTGATGGACCATCAAATCCATGACAGACCGTCAATGGAACCGTCAAAGCCATAGTAAAAAAATAGACATTCTGGATAAGGCTTGACGGCCAAGTTGATGGAACATCACGTGTCCGACAGGCTATCAATATCACTGTCAATACTACCGTCAACACGAAGCTAAAATATGAAGTCTCTGGATTGGACTAATGGGAGGTATGATGGACCATCACATCTGTGATGGACCATCAAGTAGTCCGTCGCACCAAGGCATGATTGATATGGTTCTGGTAAGGCGTGATAGTACACCTGATGGACCATCAGATCGACTGTCAACTTAACCCTAGTCTGATGGGTCGGGTCAGTTAAAATTCAATGCTGAATAAATTGTCCTTATCCAACCTAAATGGTTTTAAAACGATAAAAGAAAATGGTTACATACGTTGCCAGCCTTTCAAATCCTAAAACTATTTAACTTCTTCTTCAATCAAAGTACCAAGGATCAGTAGTCTCCTCTTAGGACTCTCCTTACCTTTCTCTCCTATTTAAACAATAATTTTTCTCTTTCTCACATTAAAAATCAATTTAGCAATAGCTGATTAAGGCTTTAAGTTTTCTTTATTCTGAGTTTGCAAGTCAGAGTAGTGAAGTTACTGCAAAATCAAGGTATGATCACAACCTTACTTTTGAATTTCAAGTTGGGAAACATGAAATATGTATGTTGGTAATTGATTGAAAGAATTTTCATCTTGTTTGTTTTGTTGTGATTCTGATTCTAGGTCGAACTCTGGTGTACACTATTCTGGGTGAATTCTGAGTAACCCATAGACCAAAATGGAAAAATTTATGCTTAAACTCTAAATTAATGCCATGATTGTATGCATAATAAGGAATATCACATCAGGTGTTCGACAAAATAACAAAGTGAAGTTTGAAAGTGAGAAGTGAGGATGACGGTCAGCTTGACGGACCGTCGAACCCCCGAAGGACTGTTAGATAAACCATCACAATGTTGTTAAAGCTGGAACTACTAGTTCAGCCACGACGGATGACTTGACGAACCGTTAGCACCCTGACGGATCGTCGGGTCGACCATCGCAAGTCTACCTGATAATGGAGTCACTAATTAAGGCCTGATGGCCAGGTTGACGGACCATCACAATACCGACGGACCGTCAACCCTTCCGTCAAGTCATGTTTGTAGTAATTTTTCTTTCTGATTTTGATCCAATTATTTCTTGATATGTTATTCTGGCAATATAGCATGAAAACTTCCCCTAACCAGAGGCGATGGAAAAATGCAATGGGGAAGGGGAGAACAAACATTGAGTGAGGAGGCTTCGACTTTCAACACTAGGCAAAGGGACAGGATGAATCATGTGCTCTCCCAATCTGAAGAGAAGAGTAAGAGCAGTTCCAGTAGCATAAGTTCTAGCCCCAATGAGGAAGGGGTCAATACATCAAACCCCGACCAAGTCGAGGCATCAGAGACTGAGGATGCCAATGCGGTTAAGAGAAAAGACCTTCAAATGAGGGAAGAAATAAGGTGGCAAGTTGAGGGAGCAAGGGATAAATACCTTGATGGCTTGGAACCAATTGCAACCAGGACAATCAAGAGTCCAATCTCCGAAGAGCATCAGATAGCGATGTCTGAGTTGCATGAGTATCCAGAGCTTGAGCGGCAATTCAATGAATATGAGTTAGCCTAGATGATCAAACCTCTCGAGGAATACCAACCGAACCTTGTACGGGATTTTTTTGCCAATTATTTGGAACTAGCAGAGAAAAACTGTCCCAAGGGCTCAAAAATTTCAGATTTTCCCAATAGGGAATCAGTTCCGGTCAGAGGGTTTAACATTGATATATCGGTCCACATGCTGAACAGGATGTTGTTTGGGCCTGACTATGAAGCACCGACTGTAGTTCCAGAGCTTGAGCATCGTATGACCACGACATCCACTCATAGGCCTTGGTTATCGAGGCTTTTTACTGATGGTGGAAACCCATCCTGGGCACTAAACCCGCGAGAGTGCATTGTTAAATCATCTCTTAGCTTTTGAGATAAGTTTTGGTGGGCCATTATTCGATTGAGGTAATGCAGACAGGGGGAGATGCTAATTTGGACAGACGTAGGGTTGTGTTGGTAGCTAGTCTGATTGCCGGGCTGAAGATTGATTTTGGCCAAATTATTGCTGATGAGATATTTGTTCGGGCACATAAAGTGGCAAACGCGTTACCATTTCCGTGTTTGATCATGAAATTATGCAGGTAAGCTAATGTACCTTTAATATGAGGAGTTGACAATGAGGTGGGGCAACTCATAGGCAGGACATTGAAAAGACAAAATATGACTCAAAATATAAAATGCGAGTCAATGAACCTTTGCTTATCAGACGCAATCAGCTCCAGCTCCCGACACTTCTGAGATTCCCATAGGTGAGCCGTTGCCTATCACTACTTATGTGCTGCCCGATTATATGCCACCTAGTACTTCTGCAGGATCATCATCGATACCGTCAATGAATGGGACTTCAAACACTGCATCTGTCCCACCCTAATATTCATAGTACAGGTTGACACAGAAAATTTTTACCAAGACTGTTAAGCAACAAAAAAAGTTTGAGAAACAGTTGAGCACTTCGGCAAAGCAGTTCAAGCCCTTTGTTGATCACATTATAGATGAATCCTTACAACCGTATAAGAAAATTCCGGAAAGAATGGATGATATGAAGGAGCGCATAAATAAGAGGCTGGACGCACTATCATTGTCAGATTTTGCAAAATTTATGGATGAGTTCAAGTAGGCATAGACTGATATAGCGAGCTCAAGAGACAATTAATGCATCCCGCATTTGATCCAGCTTTGGTCATCAGTGATGAAGGCGAGGATCTTTTTGACTTTATGGAAAAACCGTTGAAAGACAAAGGCAAACAGGTATATGAAAGTGCGGATAGAAAAGCCACCAAAAGAAGAAGGCATGAAGCAATGACACCATAAGAACGAGAAGAAAGAGATATGAGAAAGACTGCAAAGAGGTTGAGGCGAGATGAAGAGAAGAGACAGAAGAATCTTGTATATGAAGTTGTAGGAGTTTCCACCAGTACTTCCCTAGCTAGGGGGCCTATTTCAGAAATGACTCGAGTTAAGATACCTCCGATTCAGGAGGATGATATTGTGAGTACCCCTACCACTATAGGGGTTAACGTTGCTGCAGGTGAGGCCAAATAAGCCTCACCACATTTGACTGGGAGGCTTTACAAGTATTCTTCTTCTTTGTACTTTACTTTTATGCATTGAGGACAGAGAATTTACTCTTAGTGGGGGTGGGTATACTTGTACCACAGAGATTTTTATTGCCTGTGTTCTTTTCCTCCCGTGTTCTATCTAGTAGAACTAATATGTCTAGGTTGCATTTTCTTTTCCTAAGTGATTGTGATGTAAATATCCATTTGTTGATGTTATTTATGAATTGTCTTCTCTTTTGGCACTTTTTGTATGACTATTTCTCCTTGTCGCTTATTTTATGTTGAAAAACCATTGCTAATTCTGTAATTGGCGTTAGGATGTAAAGTGTGCATGACCATGTGATGTAAATCCCAAGAGTCAGTAAAATAAGTGTTAACTCAATTGCCTCTGTGTGTGAGTATTTGTTTTAATTCTTGCATAGTGATACACCTAGAACTTGTCCGGTTCATTGATGTTACCCTCTTGTACTTTTAGTCCACTTAGCCGAAATGAATGACCCACTAAAAAGATTTTCCCATTTTTGAACCTCTTTTTGAGATTATGTTAGTTTTTCTTCATTCCTAATAACTCTGATTAACTCTCTTTAGGTTGTTAGCACCTAACTTTAGCCCTGGTTCAATAGTGGATATTGTGCACCTTAACTTAGGTAAAACACCTAAGTTGAGAGTGGCTACTGTCGGGACATTAGCAGTTTAATGAAAAAGTGGTCTAGAGTTAAAATGAAGCATTCAGCCCTGATCTATTAGATAATGTGCACCTCAACTGATTGTATCAGCATAAGTTGAGGGTGGCTATGCTTATAAAAAAGAAGAAAAAGAAAAAAGTGGTTATGGAAAAAGTGTGAATGAATAATAGAGATTGTAAGTGAGCTCATAAAGTATTAGTCTTGGTGAGTAGAAATCAAGGGAAAAGAGAGTAAAGTTAGAACTTTAAGTCACTTTTCCTAAAATTTTCCCTCACCTAGCCCCTAAACCTCATTACAAGCCTGAGAAAGACCTGCTTGATCTTTCTAAATCAATCATAAGAGAGCATTAGATAATAAGGGCAAGCCTATGGGTATGAATGCTATGGTTACAACTTCTTTGCTGAGTGAGAGAGTCTTGATTTTCGTCCACAAGACAAATTAATAATGAGTGGTGGACTTCGTTGACTGTGAGGGCAACTTGAGTTACGCTTAGTTTTGCTAATATCTGTAGGATATTGCATCCATGTTTATGTGTGTGCTGAATTGTAAATAATACTAGTAATAGATCCTGATGTGTTGAGACCATATGAGTGAGATAACAGTTGAGTGGTTGTGTGAGATCTAGTTCAATAGTTGAATGCCCGTCATTGGATTGTTCATGTATACGATTTGGTGCTGAGTTGTTTGAGGACAAACAATTGTCTTAAGTTGAGGGTGTTGATGTTCCGGCTTTTGACGAAATATTTTACATCTTTTTCAAGGGATAATTTTACATTTTCAAGAAACTTATATTGTATTGGATACTGGATTTTAGTGTTTTTTAGTCAAGGATTTAGCTGAAGAAGAAACTTGGAAAATTAGAAGAAAAAGGTCACTGAAGGTCAAACTGGCGGACCGTCATCCAAGTGATGGACCGCTAAGGTAACCATCAAGGCTAAATAGAATGGACCAAGTGGATGACTCCTGTGCCGGTCCAAGTGACGGACCATCGGACCCCTGAAGAACCATCAACTTGGCCGTTAAGCTGAAATAGTGAATTACATCTCAAGTGATCAAGTGACGGTTCACGCGATGGACCGTCAGGCCAGTTACAACCCGTCATGCCTCAACCAGAAGGTAGCATCTTGGGACCGTCAACGATAATTCACGTGATGGACCATCAGGCTACCGACGGACCCTCAATGTGACTGTCAACTTTGACGCGGCTTTAATAAGTTCAAATTTTAAATCCCAATACCTGGGAACATATAAATACCCAGTTTAGGTTTTATTTAGGTATCTTTATCATATTTTTCATCTTTGAAACTTATTTTTAATATAGTCTTCTCTGTGATTCAAGCTACTATTGTGGATCTAGCCATTTTATTCATATTTCACTGAGGATTCAAGAATAATTATTGTAACTTTTGTAAGTAATTTTCTGAATTTATTTATGAAAAACATAATGATTTCTTCTTTTCCTCTTGGGATGTGTGGCTAAAACCCATAACTAGGGTTATGTGAGCCTTGATGTGAATAACTGGTTGGGGTCATGAAAATACATAATTTCGATATGTCATTGAAATTGTATAAATCCTTCTTCATATTAATAACTTTTCTTGGTTGCAAACTTGAAGGGTGAGCCCAAGAAATCACTTGTTTGAGTAAAAAGGTGTATGTTGGGAAAATAAGAGTTTTAGATGAAATCTAAAGACTTTAGCCTTTGGGTTAAGGGTTAATGCGTTAACAAGGATTAACCTACATAAGAGACTAGTTGAATAGACCAGTATATTCTTTAAGTTCGAAAGAATTAAAGGGTAAACTATCCATTTAGGTTGAGAAATAAATGGGTAAACTTTAGAATTCAATAACTCTTACAATTGAAGTTATAAATTGGAACTTTAAGGTAACTCACAATCGTATCTGCTTGTACATCTCGGTGAACATAACTCTAGTTTGTCTACTCCTATTGAATCATTACTTGCATTAAAATTCACTAGTTGGAAAACTACCTGCTACAAACACCTAAATACTGTTAACAATTCAAAACCCCCTTTACTCCAGAACCTTTGATCAACAGTCTGTTAACAAACATAACACTTAGTTGGTGCAGTATTCCCTGTGGGATTCGACACCAACCTAGTTGAGTTTTATATTTGAGAGCGATCGCTTATACTTTCTAACGAGAGTTGTAATTTGGGCATATCACCCGTGACCTTTGACCTGGTATGTCTGGTTACGAGTCATGCATATGACTCATAACCAATGCTTACAGGTTGCTTACTCCATACGTAAAGACTGGGAGCTCTTACTTAGTTCTGGAGTTGGTACGACTCAATGTGATGAACTATAACCAGAGGTTACGCTTATTCTGAGAGTTGTAAGGACTCCAGAAACTTCTTACCTGGATATATTTCCTTATGACTCCTTCTAACGAGTCTTCATGTTAAGTTATGACTCGTGAAGAGTAGGTATGACCTGGATTCTTGAATTTCTGGCTCTTTTTTGCAATCTTTAATCCTACACACTGAACACACATATTGCCCTATTAATTATTAAGTACAAAAACATGGGTTGCCTCCTACGCAACATTTGATTTAATGTCGTAGCACGACGTGGCTAAGTTAGATAATATATTTCACCAACTAGCCTTATGGGTTGCCTCCCATGAAACGCTTGATTTAACATTGTGACATGATGTACTTGCCTTGGTTACTTAGACTTCACCAAGGTCTATCTCAAAAATCAAATTAATTTCCTTAATGTTACCCATATAATGTTTTACTCTTTGACCATTTACTTTGAATGGGGCTTCACCATCCCGCTTTAATTCCAAAGCACCATATGGGAACAATCTTAGAACAATAAATAGACCATACCATCTAGACATCAACTTACCTAGAAACAAGAAAAGCCTTGAGTTGTAGAGTAATACCTGGTCACCTTTCTTAAATATCCTTTTCTCAATTTTGCGATCATGATACAACTTCATATTCTCTTTGTAAAGTGGACAACTTTCACAATCCTAGAGTCAAAATTCATCCAACTCATTCATCTTGTTCATCCTTGACTTTACTGCTTCTTCAATGCCGTAGTGCTTTGGGCTCAAGTTCAACAGGAAAGTGACATTCTTTGCCATACACCAACTGATAAGGAGAAGAACCTATGGGAGTCTTGAAAGCTGTATGGTAAGCCCATAAATGCATTGTCTAGCCTTCTTGACCAATCAGTCCTATTGGCATTAACTGTCTTTGCCAAAATGGACTTGATTTCTCTATTGGACACCTCAACCTGTCCTCTAGTCTATGGATGATAAGGTGTTGCCACCTAGTGCTTCACTTCATACTTCTCAAACCGGCTCTTAAATAGATAATTACAAAAATGTGACCCACCATCATTAATGATTGCACATGGCGTGACAAATCTTGAAAAAAAATTATTTTTTAAATAGGCCATGACACTGCTTTTTTCATTATTGGGGAGCACAACCACTTTCACCCATTTAGATACATAGTCCACCACTACCAGGATATACTTCATACCAAAAGAGCTCACAAAAGGTCCCATGAAATTCACACCCTATACATCAAATAATTCTAATTCTAAAATAGGAGTCATAGAAAGTTCATGGCGCCTAGAGATGTTACCTTGCCGTTGACATTGATCATAAGCTGAAGCAAAATCATGAGCTCCCTTGTAGATTCTTGGCCAGTAGTACCCATATTATAAGATCTTATGAGCTGTGCAGGTTCCTCTATGGTGACCCCTAACTGGTGAAGCATGACAAGCCTCAAGGATGCTCATCATCTCTACTTCAGGGATACATCTATGAATAACCCCATCCATATAGATTCTGAATAAGTAAGGTTCATCCCAGAAAAATTTCCTTACCTTATGCATAAATTTCTTTTTCTGCTGGAAGGAAAGATCATTTGGGACTAGACCACTTGCTAGATTATTGACATAATCAACAAACTATGGATCATATCATTAGAAGCATCCAATATCAGTTCAATTGGAAAATTATCATCAATCTCGAGCCCATCTTCAACTTTCTGCATAGCTTCCTCCTCAAGTCTTGACAAATGATCTGCAACTTGTTTTTTAGTGTCTTTTCTGTCCTTAACCTCAAAATCAAACTCTTGCAACAAGAGAACCCACATAATTAGTATAGGATTTGTATCATTTTTCACTATTAAGTACCTCAATGCTGCATGATCAGTGTGTACAACTACCTTTGTCCCAATCAGATATGACCAAATTTCTTAAATGCAAAAACAACTGCTAACAACTCTTGTTCAGTAACTGTGTAGTTCTTTTGAGCAAGGTTTAGTGCCTTGATAGAATAGTAGATGGGATGCCGAATATTTTCTTTTTATTGGCCTAGTACATCACCTAAGACCACTCTACTTGCATCACACATAATGTCAAATGGTAAGGACCAATCTGGAGATACGATGATAGGAGCCGTCATCAACTTCTCTTTGATATATTCAAAAGCCTTTAAGAATGCTTCATCAAAATCAAACTTCACCTCTTTCTCAAGAAGCCTACAAAGAGGATTGGAAATCTTTGAAAAGTCCTTGATGAAGTGCCTGTAAAATCTAGTATGTTCTAAAAAGCTTCAAATACCTTTCACAGAAATTGATGGAGGTAATTTCTCAATCACTTCAATCTTAGCTTATCTACCTCTATACCCCTTTTTTAAATCTTGTGCCCAAGAACAATACCTTCTTTAACCATGAAATGATACTTTTCCCAGTTAAGTACCAAGTTGCATTCCTCACATCTTCATAGAGCATTTTTCGAGTGAACCAAACAGTCATAAAAAGAATCACCAACTACTAAGAAATTATCCATAAACACTTTGATGGCGTCTTCTACCATGTCAGAGAAGATCGACGTCATACATCTCTAAAATATGGCTGGAGCATTACATAACCCAAATAGCATACGTCTGAATGCAAAGGTCCCAAAGAATAAGTAAAGGTTGTTTTCTCTTGGTTTTCAGGCACAATAGTGGTTTGTTTATAGCTTGAATACCCATCTAGAAAATAGTACCACCCTCTGCCCGTAAGTCTGTCAAGTATCTGGTCCATAAAGGGATTGGGAAAGTGGTTCTTCTAAGTCCATGCATTCAATTTTCTGTAATTCCATACACACTCTCCATACTGTGGCCTTATTGGAACTAGCTCATTCTTCTCATTAGGTACACCAGTAATATTGCATTTATTTGGAACACATTATACCAGATTGACCCACTTGCTATTAGCAATGGGATACACTACACTAACATCTATCCAATTGTTTATCTTTTTTTTCACTACTTCTTTCATACGAGGATTAAGTCAACGCTGATGTTCTATACTTGGGATACTATCCGATTTAATTTGGATTTTATGAGTGCAAATACTCGACGGGATACCCACAATATCTGCAATGAACCAACCTATGATCCTCTTAAATTTTTGTAGCACTGATAATAAAGCTTCCACTTCTATCTGTATCAAGTCAGCTATAATGATTACCTGGATAGTATTATTGGCCTCCAAAAATGCATATCATAGATGAGAGGGAAGGGCCTTCAACTCTAAGACGGGCGAGC
Source organism: Capsicum pubescens (assembly GCA_030864215.1). Lineage (NCBI taxonomy): Eukaryota > Viridiplantae > Streptophyta > Magnoliopsida > Solanales > Solanaceae > Capsicum > Capsicum pubescens. Next base: position 314,113,652 of record CM061548.1, on the reverse strand, counting down.
AAGTAGAGTGTTTCTATTTTTTTATCCAAATCAAGTTTCTTTCATGGAAAAGTATAAGAACCATGCCTATAGAGAGAACATACCATCTCATCATAGTCAACAATGCCATCACTTTCAAAGTTTCTGATCATGGCTGCCAAAGCTTCAACACCCAACCTTTCTTCAATAGAAACAACCTCAGAACTATTATCCCAAATAGTCACTACGTCAGCATCATAGAATGATCCCGTCTCTTCATCAAACACATCAATCATAGATATCACCCTTAACTCATCCGGCTGCCTCATAGACTTGCATACATTGAATATCATTTGTTCATCATTGAGTCACAATGTCAAATGTCCTAGCTCTAGATCAATCAATGTCCTTCCTGTAGCTAAGGATGGTCTTCTCAAAATAATTAAAACTTGAAAGTCCACTTCACAGTATGATATCACAAAATTAATAGGAAAAATAAAAGAAGCCACCTTCACCAATACATCATATAGAATACCAACTGGTTTTTTCACCGTTTGATCTGCCATCACTAGTATCATGGTGGATGGTTTGGGAGCTCCCAACCCCAACTGCATTAATATGGCTAATGGCATGAGGTTGATACTGGCTCCCAAATCACATAGTTCCTGATTGAAGTTGAAATACCTAATGGTACAAGGAATGGTGAAAGCACCAGGATCTTCCTTTTTCTCTACCAATGATCTAATAGTGACAACGCTGTAGTGATGAATATTATTGGATGGCTCATAATTGACTGACCTCTTCTTGGTAATTAGTTCCTTCATGAATTTTACATATCCTGGCATCTATTCAAATGCCTCTACAAGTGGTATGTTGACTGATAGCTCCTTTAACATAGATAAAATTTTTTGATACTTACCCTCTTGTTGCTTTTTTTTCAGCCTTTGAGTAAAAGGAGGGAGACATCTTGGCATAGTTTTCAAAATAGGATCCCTGACCATATCCTTTTCTTTGTTTTGCTTGCTACTATTATCAATAGCAACAAGGTCATCTTTATTCATTGAATCGATCAAAGTGAATGCCGATGAATCCATGGTGCTTTTACCACTCTGAGTGGTAATGGTATGGAAGTGACTATCATTCTTTGGATTTACCACCGTATTACTAGAAAAAATGCCAAGTTGCTTTTGATTCAATGTGGCCGACATCTGGCCATACTGTTGCTCCGGTTGTTTGATTGCGGTAGCATGTGACTCAACTTTGTGATTCAACCCTGACATGTTCGCCTTAATCTCCTTGAGCTAGCTCTCTTGACTTTTTTGTCCTTTTACTAATCTAGACAACATAGTTCCATTCTAGTCTTAGTATACCGTCTACCTGGTGGGACGTATTTGTCACTCTTATCCTTGTAGTCATCTTTGCGTCTCCAATCACCATCTCGGTCTCTGCTTCTATCTCTGTATCTATCATTGTAATAGTTACGACCTTAATTCCCTTGCCCTTGGGCTCCAAAATCCGCCAACTGACGATCAAGATACTTCGCTTTTTCTTTAGACTAAGTTTCAAAAGTTCTAGATGTATAACTTTGTGCCCTACTGCATTTACTTTCTCATCACTCATTATTGTGAATTGTTATATAATAAGTCCAATGTTTGTTCGAAGCTGGGAAACCTCTTGTTAAACCAAATCATGACCAACTCTATAATCATTAGTTGCTCTAATAGCATATTTACTTGCACCACTCTCAGTATCTCTAGTATGAAAACCCTAATTGGTCACTGAAATACCATCTAGCATCTCTTTAGCAGCGTTACACCAAAGACACATGAATGCACCTCTAAAAATCGTATCTGCCATTGCTCTAGAACTGATATTCAATGATCTATAAAAGATTTATAATAAGTTAGATCCTATAATTTGGTGATTAGGTACCATGCTCAACATTTTTTTTAACCTAAACCACACCTCATACATGGATTCTGCAAGTAGTTATCTAAAATTGTAGATTCCATCTTTCAACTATAACATCCTTGCAGGAGGGAAGAACCTGTTCAAAAATTTTCTACACAATTCATACCAAGTAGTGATTGAATCTGTTAAAAGCTCTCCTAACCATAGTGATACTTCTCTAGTTAGTGAAAATAGGAACAACCTCAATCTCAAAGCTTCTTGATTCACCCCTGAAATGGTATACAATGTATAGATACCAGTAAAATTAGAAAGATGCATATTTACATCATCTATTGTTGATCCTGAAAACACACCCTTCAGGTTTAGCTGTTAGATCATTGCACTAGTAATGTTAAATTTAACAATGGAGGGGTAGAATAGGAGAAATGATGGCTCCTATCTTAGTAGGTTCAGTATATACCATGTCCTCATCTTTATCATATGGATAAAGATGCTAGTATGCAGGAATCATTGGAGCTTTGCCTCTTTGAACTCTATCTCGAAGCTCAACCACTTGTCTGGGTTTGGCTAATTCTGCTTGTTGTGCTACCCTATCCTCTTCAGCTAAACATGCCCCCTCTACTAATTTCGCTAATAAGAGCTCCGTCTGTCTATCTATAAAATTATATGGATCTCCTAGAGCATGAGAAAGTGCTACATTGGGATCAACAGGTGAATGAGGGAGTACAATTTGAGAGTCTTAAACCCCAGCAAAAATACCATCATGAACTTGCTCTGACATCCTTCGTGGTATTTGAAGAATTCTTTTAGGCTCTGAATCAAAAGAGAGTAAGGTATTGCCTCTTCTCCTAGTATTTGACATACACCGGTGTATACCAATTCAACAATTAAAAATAAAACCTGCAAACTTCACCAAATTCAATCAACAATTCACACCGTCTTCCTCGGCAAAGATGCCAAAATTTGATGTCGCCCAAAAACTAACCTCCAAATAAGTATTCTATGGTCGATGCCAAATATAGTAATCAAAACTAGGTTGGGGTTAAACCCACAAGGAAAATGTTGAACTATCTCTTATCTTGATGAAATTCATGGGCAGTGTAGAAAAGTAAATAGGGGAATTAGGAATTAACAGTAAGTAGTCACCAAACTTGAATGCTTGGGTTTCTAAACAGTAGAATATGAACACTAGGACTATGTTCCCTCTGTCTTCTCAACTCTGTAAACTTCTCGTGTTCAACTCACCTATTCTCTTTCTCTGCATGCAAAGTCAACAAGCTATGTATTATCACCCATCTTATGAATGTGATGATAAATATTACTCTTTACCTTATGATTTTAGGATGTCTCCTTATTCCTCCTTGTCTATAACCTCAGTTTAACTTTCACCTTTTGGGTCTCAAGTTGATTATATAAGATGGTGGAATTATAAGATGGACATAAGTCTCATATTACTGTCTTAATCTACTTTTCCTAATCTCAAACTCCCTTGTGGGGATATTGTCAAATACAGGCAATCCACAAGTCTCTGCAGTAGCTTTGAGGTCAATTAATATGAAGAGGATTAAGATAAATCCAATCACAATAGAATAGATGAATCTCCCACTTCCTCTGCATAGTTAATCCACCAGGGTTCCCACAACCCTAGTCAAGGAAGTTAGCCACTCATATTCATGCAATAATCCATGATAGTCAATAAAGAATGCATGTAATTAATTGCACAAAAATAAGAGGAAGAAAATCTAAAATCTTCAATTCAATAAAACCCAAAATCTCAAGAACAAAATCTCAAAGAGAAAAGTATGTTAAAAGTAGTAAAGTTATTGTAAAAGTGCATAACTTAATAAAATAATAACCCTAAGGTATTTATTATATTTTAAAATAATCCATAAATCCTAATTAAAATAAAATAGAAAAAGTATGTCGGCACAAGATACGACTCGCGTAGTCCACTTGTAAGGTATTCTTACGAGTCATACAGTGCTAGTCGTAAGTACTCTAGTGGATGATCTTCCAGGGCTTTAGGTTTCTGTTATCCTTACGATTCATCCTCCTGAGTTATAACTGTAACTTACAACACGTGGTCTTCACTCGTTACCACCTGGGCATTGTTCTTCATGGCTTTTGTACACAGGTCAGCTCAAGACTGGTTATTCTGAGTCGTCATCAGACTTTACAACTTGTATTATTCTCTTACTTCACCTCTAAATGATGTCTTGAGTTTCTGTTCTCTGTACGATTGCTTGACACAACTCGTCTTGACTCCTTACGAGCTGTGAACGTCTTTCACTTAGTTTCTTCAGCTTGTCTCTGGTTACTGTTTTATTCACGAGTAGGCTTACGAGTCATATGATGTTTTGGAGACTTGTAAACTAACTCGTAGGCTGAGCATACTTCATCTTATTCTAAGTTTTTTCCTTTATTTTTTATTCCAAGGTGCTTCGTACCTATTTTTCCTACAATCAAGCAAGAAACACCTCTTATCCACCAAAATAACCTAAGTGCAAGAATAATTTCATTATTTTAGGCTTCGAATGTGTCGTGTTTCCATGGTGCATCAATCACCATAAATCCCCAAATATTGGTTACCTATAATTTCTGTCGAAGCCTTTTTGGAAGGATTAGGTTTGCAATTCGCCTTCTTCTTTCGGTCAAAACTTACTGTGATCCATTCCTGGTATTGGGATTTATCTCCATCAAATGTAATATCATTAGTATCTGAGGTGGTGTTGGAGAGGTTGACATCTTTAAATGGGCACAATGTCAAGGTGCTACCCAATCGTCCTCATCCTGTACATAGTTAACTTTCCCCTGAAAATGTGATGATTTTTTTATGAGAACCAATGAGAATATGGGATTTCCAAGGAGTATTTAAAGGGTACTTATACACATAGGCGTGCATATCGGCCCCTAAGATTAGCGCTGGTGGAGGTGTCTACTTTTACTAACTTGCCAATAAAATTCCCAATCTTTCATAATATAGTTGCATTATAGAATCTCATCGGTAATTGTGGTAATTGCACCCAGATTACACTACAAATTTGTGTAGCATTCGAGGCAACAACATTGAGTTCCCAAAATTGATCAAATAGGTAGCTTCCATTGATAAATCAAGGACCTTGTTCAATAATTCTGGTGAAGTTTTCCTCTTTAACAAACATAACTATGAAATAGCCATGCCCCAAGTCAATAAGATCGATCGATATAGTGAGACTCCATAGATTTTGTAACTTTAATTATAGGTTTTGTTGTAACATTCTTTTTCCCACAAGCTTCACAATCATGACTAATTTCCATGGAAAATACATCCTTACCTTATCGTCCTCTATTAACACGATTCGATCCAGAGATTCAGAGATAGACATAGTGGAAATTCCATACATAGGGTTGCTTGTGGGAACAATATCTCTTTGAGTTTCTTTGGCATATTCTACCTCCATTTATTCATTTAGGATAGAATTATTATCTAGTAATATGGATTTGAATGATTTAGTAGTACTTAAGGCTCCATGGATATTATTTGGATTGGGGGGTTTCGGTGGGACAGTGGAGAGAGAATCCGTCGACATTTTTTGCTCAATTTTAAATTGGTTCATACTAAAGATTTAAAATTGTACTATAAATTTATGGAGGATTATAGAACAATTTTAATTTACAACATTTATATTCTCTATAGAAGAGTAGAGAAAATATTACTACTTTGTCGAAGTACAATTCAGTTTTGCATAACTCTTTTTATGTGCTTTTACTAGTAAATAATGAGACCAAAAAAGAAAAGAAACAATTTAAACTTAACACAGAGTTACTAAAATCAAATAACAACAAATTTCTATTGGGAATTACAGAATAAATGGTGAAAGTATAGAAGATCTGGGGGAGCAAGGATTTGCTATATAGGCTTCTCTTTTGTGGGATTCACAATTTAATTTAACATTACTTTTATCTTTTGTTAGTTTTAGGGTCTAGGACCAAAATGATCATTTTTTCATATACATTAAGAATTATTTCAATAAGGTGGTGTATGTAAAGGATCAAAATAGTTCAACCCCTATACACCAAGGGCCATTTTGGTTATTTTCTCCTGATCATGTTACGAGGCGAGGGTGAGGTTAGGGTTGAGGGTCGATTCCGAGGAGGGGTTGATCTGGAATAAAAAAGCATAAAATCATATCCTAGGTTGCTGAATATATCTTTTAGGTACCTTTTAGTGTTTTTAAAGGAGAATGACATTGTGTTTCTAGCCCTTTTGCCTTATAGCATTGAACTTTAGCTAGTATTGTGTTCCACTTTCTCAAAACTACTCAATTTTAAATCCTTCTTATCACCTTCCTTGTCTTATACTTAAAGCTTTCACAAATTTATTATAAATGATGTATGAGGTTGGATTTACATTATATTAAATTCTCATAACATCTCTAATTCCAATATTTTTCTTTTCCTCTTTACCTTTTTACCAATTCTCTTGTTCTGGTTACATTAACTGGCAACTCAAAATCTCGTCTAGTTTTGAATATGCCTAACATTATGATACTAAATATAGATTGTTAGATGTAACTGATTATTTCTGCTCCATTGAGTTAAATGCTTATATGATGAGCATTTTGTATGGGTTACCTCATATGTCATGGAAAGTTACTCTTTAGATTTTTCTTGATTACCGAATTAAGAAATTTGTATACACAGTTGCTCTAAAAGTATATCCAAGCAGTTGTTTGTTAATTTTGATTGTCATTACAGAATGGACATGGAAAAAGCTATATCAAGTACTCCATGTCAAAGTAGGAAGTCAAAGGATATAAAATAACTGATGTTGCAACCTAATGCACCATAACAACAAAGTGTCTGATGCCCACTCAAATTCTAATGTAACTATCATTTTGAACGTACTTAGGAGGCAGACGATTTGGTTGACTGGTGCAACACTGAATTTTATTGATCTGGAAAAGTGTCAAGTTACTTTACAATGATAAAACTAAGGCAATAGTATTGTTTAAATTCCATGCATGCTAACTAACAAGTTGGTGTGCTTACTATAACTTTAGAATGCGTGGATTTTAAAAATACTATTCCCTTAGCATTATCATTGTCAAGTAGCTTTGTCACTTTTCCAAACCAATAATATTAAGCATTCCACCCGTCAATTAAATCACCCAACTCTCAATTAAGCTCAATAACAATAGTTATATCAAAACTTGAGCTGACATCAGATTCTTTGTAGTTAAGGTGAATTAGAGGATAGTCAAGCCACTATTGCCTTATCTCTTTCAACTTTGCGCTTTGATATGGGGGCACCTGATATAGCTTTATCCATGTCCATTCTACATGACAATCAAAATGAATAAACAATTAATTGGATGTACTTTCAGAGCAACAACGTATCCAAATACACAATTTTCTCAATTTAGTAATTAAGAAAACTCCAAAGAGTAACTTATCATGAGATGTGAGGTAACCTATACGAAATATTCATCATATAAGCAATGAACTTACTAGAGTAGAAATGACCAATTACATCTAACTTTCTCCATTGGTATCATAATGGTAGGTATATTTAATAATAGCTGAGATTTCGAGTTTCAAGTTAATGTAACCACAACTAGAGAATCATTTAAAAATAAAGGAGAAAAGAAAAATGTTGAAATTATTGATGTTATGAGAGTATAATATAATGCAAATCCAACCTCATACATAATTTATACCAAAATTTGTGAACACTTTGAAGTATGAGGCAAGGAAGATGATGAAAATTAAGATTTGTAATTCAGTATTTTTGAGAAAGTGAAACACAATAGTAGCTAAAGTTGTTCAATGATAAACGAAAAAAGGGCTAGCAACATAATGTCATTCTCCCTGAAAAATACTAAAAGGTACCTAAAAGATAGATCTAACAAACTAGGATGTGACATTGGACCCAAACCCCCACCCTATAACCCAGGCTTGAACATCCAACCTTGACTCGAGATTGACCCCTGACCCAAACCTCGACCTCGTCTCACAACTTGATCCTCGGCTCGAAATGGGTCTTAACACTAACATATGACATCATACCTAGACCCCTACCCTGTAACCCACACCCAAACCTCCAATATTGACTCGAGACCAGATCTTCTTCCCTGACCTCGACCCTACCTTAATACTTGACCCTTTACATAATTAAAGCTCGTTTGGTCGGGAACACCTTATCCCTGAATTAGCTATCCTCAAAGATTTTTATTTTTGTGATTCAAATTTTATCGTAAATGGATAAACAATAATAAAATATTCAGTGTAATTCCATAAGCGGAGTCAGAATAAGTGGAAAAAAGCAGGTGAAAAAAGGGTTCAAAAATGAAAAGAATATATAAATTCATAGGTGAAATAATAGACTTGAAGGAGGTTGTTAGGGTTTATAAGATAAAATGGAGAGAAAAAGGAGAGTTGGAGGTGATCGAGAAAATAACATAAATGTATTAGGGTTTAGAAAATAGTTTTAAGGGTTAAATAATTTTGGAGTCATCTAGATAAATTGAATGAACAGCGATGATTAAAAGGATCAAATGAGTTGGGTTCTAGGTATCTAGATAGCAGAAAGAAGACTATTAATATCGGCAACATGCTACATAAATAGCTGCAAATTTTGGGGGATTTGATTGACCATGAATTGGATTAGTTTGGGCGCTGAAATCATGTGCTTAATTAGGCTAAAATTGGCCCTTTTTTTTTTTAAGAAATTGAAAATCATATTTAGGGTTATTATTTAAATATGAAAATACTACAATCAAAATATAAAAAAATATTGATAAAATCATAAATATAATGATACATGTCATATAAGAAATCTTTTATTTAATTTAGTTAAAGTCCTGAATGATAAATGCACGTGTAATATAGTGTGAACTAAAAATGTAATTAAAAGCTTTAGGAATTGATGTGGCGGTGGTGGTGGTGGTGGTGGTGGTGGTGGTGGTGGTGGTGGTGGTGATGATGATAATAATAATAATGATAATGATGATAATTATAATAATGATAATAATAATAATAATAATAATAATGTAATACGGAGAATATTATTTTAAATGTAATATGGGTGATAAAACATTATGTAAAATCATGAGTAAAATACAATTTTATTTGATATAAAAACTAATAATGTAGTTACAAACTATTGATAGAATTTTTCTATCCATTATTATCTAATTATGTACAAACTTAGTACAAATAACTATGCTATGTAATAAAAAAGGAGGAATTCATTTTGTAGTAAGAAATAATTGATTATAAAAATATAATAACAAGATTTAATATAAATGTAATGATAAATATATCTGTGAAATTCTTATGAGTAATAAGTTATATGTTCCATCCTTCTAACTGGGACACTACTTGGAGGCTTGTCAAACACTCAAACTATGACAAACTTCTCAATTGGTCTACTCTCCTCCCCTTCTGCCCCTGAAATATTTGGAAGAACAGGAATTCAAATGTTTTCAACAACAAAGCTTCCTTCACACCCTCCAATACTGTCTACTCGGAAGCGTTGAATTCTTCCAACTTAAACCCACCCTGAATCAGAATTTAAGTAGAACCATTTGGATCAATTGGAATCCCCCCCTAGGCATCACTTTAAGCTCAACATTGATGGCGCTAGTCTGGAAAACCCTGGTAAGGATGACATTGGTGGGGTCATTTGGAATGCTAATGGTGACTGGGTGCTAGGTTTCTCTCAAACTTTTCTTCATGGTTCTAACAATTTCATGGAGCTTCTAGCTCTTCGAAAAGGCCTCCAGCTTGTCCTAAAACATAACTTTTCACCTCTCATCATCAATATAGACTCTGAAGACATAATCAAAATACTGAAATCTAGAAATTCTCTATTTAACCCATTTATCCATGATTGCAGGTTGATGCTAAGAAGACTAGGAAATTCTCATGTCCAACATAGCTATCGAGAGTAGAATAAAGTAGCAGATGCTCTAGCAAAGGAAGACGCAAAAAGAGATTTTTTGGACAATTGTAAAGTTTTTGTTTCCTCTCCCCCCTTTTGTAGCCCATGTTGTATGAGATGACATGGAAGGAAAAACCTTCTCTAGAACTATCTCAAATGTGCAGGCACATGTAATGCGTCAACTCTTTTTGTATTGGAGAAGGATTGAGCTCAAACTCCCTTTACTTTATCATTAATGCATCTCTACTTTACAAAAAAAATATAAATAATGATATAATATATTGTTAATTAAGTATAGTATTAATATAAGAAAATTTTCTAATTAAATTAAAATTTCTTGTTATAATGTAATATGTGATAAATATTTCACGTAAACTAATAACCTAGTAAAATAGGTACGGTACAAAGAGGTCAAAATTAGATGTCAACACTGGGAGTCTGTCCTAAATAAAAGTCTGATTCGGGGTCAAGATCATGTTGTGTTTTGGTTCCTAGTTCAGGTTTGGGAGTCGAATAGGAAGTTGGGTCCCAAATGGAGATCACGTATCGGGATTGGATGTTGAGGTGAAATAGTGTTTTGATAAAAGTTTCCTTGTGTTATGCTATGAAGTCATTTTTCTTAAATTGGTAGAAAATAAATTCATTTAGAAAATAGTTTTCAAACCAACCAAACATGAAAATATTTAAAAATTATTTTCTAGAAAATATTATCCTTCCTACCAAACATACCCAATATGTCAATTAGAGGTTCTTGAAAAGTCACAAATTTTTTGATAACTCTTTAATCAATTTTAAAAAGTGTAACAATCTAAAGATTGGAATCCCCTTTCAAAGTGGATTGATATTTCAATGAACCTCAAAGACCCTACTGGAGGACTGTATCGAGAGTTATCGCAATCTAAATTTTCAAGAATTTTAATAATATCTATCCAACTCAGCCAAGATAAACTCAACAATGATAGAAAACAAAATAAAAGCAACAGTATGAGATCAAGAACAAACCACCTCAAATAAAATTGGGCAAAATAATCTGAAATCTCAAGATTCATAAGTTACAAGTACAAGAGAGATTTTAATACAAAATATCCAGCTAGAATACAAAGCTTTTCAAGGAAAACTAAATAAGCAGAAATAAGGATAGATGAATCTTAGAAAGACTTCAAACAGGGGAGCTACAATAACTTTAAAATGCCACCAAGATGCATAATCACGAACCACGAGGATTACTCATATAAAAAATTGCATCAGAAGAATATAGAAAAAGTAGGAGTGACTATAATCACCATACTCAATAAACATCATAGGTAGACTAAGCTTAACTGGATACTACCTTTAATAAAGAATACTAAAAGATCCTGCACATAAAAAAGTCTCAATTGTTCAATAGCAATAAACAAGATAGATCATCTTATCACAATAATAAATTATGAATAAAATAATTCAATAATATGTAATGATATGTAATGATATACAATGATCAATGCCTACCGATATACAATCCCTCAAGTAGTGTGCAATGTCCATGAGGGACTCGCGAGGTCCATATATCCCACCTGAAATTTCGCTTCAGATGAAAATACTAAAAATATCATATATCTAGGTCTAAAAATCCTACATTGGACTGAATCAATAATATATCATATATCTAGGTTCGAATCCTGCATCAAACTGAATCGAAAAAATCTAATTCATTTTCTTTCAAAATCTGTGTTTTCAATCGTACCAATGAAATGAGCCATGATATGAATGAGTATTCATGATCATGATAATAAGATGAAGTCAAACACAATGAATCTGTACAAAAATCTCAAGATATCAATCACCTCATGAACACATACTATAAGGCTTAATATCAAGTCCATAACCCAAATTCTATATCCTTAGCACGGTATAAGCCCCTAATTCTGGCATCACTATACCCATCCATCTCAAATGTCATTATAAATAACTAATTCACCGAACTCATTGTATATTTTAAATGATAATTCCCTATACAAGCAAAGTCTAAAGAAAGTTAAGTCATAACTTACCTCAACGCCAAACCGCAAGTTTCTAACAGTCACAAACTATCCTTTTACTTTCAAATATCCTCAAAACTCTTTCAATCTATTAAAACAAGTTCAACAATTCCCATATTACCATACTTCTAATACGGGCTTAAAAAGTCATTTCAAAAGTCAATCTTGAGTCCCTATGGACAAAACTATAATTTTATTAGAAAATTAATTTTTTCATAGCTTTAAAGAGTATGAATATTAAATTTCATCAAAAACATAATAATCAAGATTGAAATAATCAATTCATCATTCTTTGACTTTATCAAAAATCCTCAAATTTTTAAGGTAAAAAATCTAGATTTAAAGATAAAATCATGAAATAATCATTGAAGAATATTAAAATATTAGTTTAAAAATGTGGCCAATGAAAAAACCTCAACAATTATATTTTGCATCTCCAAAAGTTAAGTTCTAAAGCTTCACAAATCGATTCATGGGTTCGTGTTCTGAAGAGAAAATTTAAATATGTCTAGCTAGCTCCCTTCTCCGCGAACATGAAAGACCTCTAGCAGATGCAACTAACCGACCTTCCAACCATCGTGATTTTAATCAGGTTTTTACTGGTGTTGACTCAGATTTATATGCTTAATTCAAACATGGAGTATTTCAAAAACTTGGTGATCCAGCTACAAAAAGACAGTTAGCTTGATAGAAATTGCATTGGTAACTATCTTAATTCGACCTTTTATTTGAGTAGTCTTTTCTTTAGCAAATTGCTCGAGGCCTATGCTATTTTGAATCCAATCATTGACATTATGCTAGTCACACCTCTATTCTTTTTTCTCTTACATTTGTTTGACAAGTTGTTATAAGTTTTCAATGAGATCCTTAAATATCATAGAAAAATCATGATTTATTTGAGAAAAAAATTCTAAAATAAATAAAATCAGATAAGCATTATCGTATGAAATCTTAATTCAAATATTGAAATTCTTGGATAGTGATGAGAAATTCGACTTAACTTATTTCCTTTTTTTTGTACTTTCTTTTCCTGTAGAAGACATTATCAGGTTCCTCTTATGTATATGAAAAATTTAGTTAATGAAAAACTCTTATTAGAAATTTTCTTATAGAAATTCATATAGAAATAGTTATTAGTCTATTTTCTATCAAATTAAAGATTATTGAGTTTATAATGCCACTGACCGCTCATCAATTTGAGTTGGAGCTATGACTGACGCACCATTCCAACCCCAAAACTAGAGTTATCAATACGGGTCGATCCAACCCATCCGAGCTAGCCCACAAGAGCTTTGAGTTTGATGGGTCAGGCAGGATTAATCCATCAAAATGATGGGCCAAAAAACACCAAGCCCACACCATTACTCTATGGGCTACGAGCCTCACGGGCCATCCCACTTTTTAATAAAAAATATTTTATAATTTAATTTTAGAAAGTTAATAAACATAAATATCACCTGACAATATTACATAGTGTTAATACTTGTTAATCAAGTCTCCAACACCCTAAAAAATACTCCTAATAGCGAAATTAAATAATTTTTAACAAGATATCCTTTAAACCAAATAAAAATACTAATAAACAATCAAAATAGTTGTATGTATTTGACTTACAAGACGGACCACGGGCTATCCCAACCCACATTGCTCAAGCCCCACGGGCCATGGGCTTATCCGGATCAAGTTAAAAAGTCCTATTCTGAAATGGGCTTCAAAAATTAAAATCCAAGTCATCAAATTACAGGTTGGGTCGTGCCTAACCCATAGTGACAGCTCTACCCAAAACTCTAGAATGATAAAATTTATCAAGTTGGGGCTATGGCTAGTGCGACACCCCAACCCCAAAACTCCATAGAGAAAAAAATTCTGCAGGTTGGGTCTATGAGTGGCGCGTTGTGCCAGCCCCTGTTCTAGCCAATGTTTTTTATAAAAAGATTTCTTTTTTCATATTCTTAAAGGGTCTTTTTTGTCCTATTCTTAAATTAAAACCCCCGACCTTGATTTATAAACTACACTAAATGAGTTCACACTCAGACTAAGGCCTCATTTGTTTGCACTTAATGGAGGTCTGAATCTGAATGGTTCAGACTTCAGACCATTAAGTGCATTTGTTTTTTATTATAACTTTAGCTCTTAATAGGTCTGAATAGGTCTTATATATTCAGATCTAGAACCAAGTCTTAATAGGTCTGAAGAGGTATTCTAGTGTTGGATAATATTCACCGTCACTCTATTCATAATCATCAGTCACCACCACTAACCACCCCTGCCACCGCCACTAGTGTCAACCACCACCCACTACCACCATCGATAATAAATATCACTACCAACCACTATTGTCAACCGCTATTACACCTACTAACTCTATTATTCTAATTATATTCACCGCCACCACCGCCGTCAATAGCACCACCATCATCAACTACTACTACTCAATCCCTCGTCTATCACAACTAGCACCACCGTTAACTATCACTAATACATCACAACCTCCATACATTCTTCGGCTGCCACCTCCATTGTTACTAGTATCGCCACCTCTACACCACTTCAACCACTATCATCACTACAATTTATCTCTACTAACAATCATCTCCACCATCATAACTAACAGCATCTTCAACTAGCACCAACACATCATAAACCATCATCCATTCATTTTTCAGTCATCACAATCAACACCTCCAACTGCTAACATCAAGCAACGTCACATCACAACCACCACCACCACTATCAATCACCACTATCATAATAGTCATTACAATACCTAACATCACAACTATCACCACCAACATTATTAATCATTAACATCAATCATTGTCACAACAACCATCATTATAAACCATCTCCACTATCACTAACAAACATAAATATTTTTTTTGAATCAAATAATAATTTTGTTATATTAATACTTTTCTAATATATAATTAATTTTTTATTTGAATTGTATTTTTTATTTTATTATATATACAAATAAATTTGTTTTGCACATTTAGATGGTGAAAAACAAACAGTCTTAATCATTCAGTTTTCAGATCTAGAGATAACATCTTAATTATTCAGATGTACATTCAGATTCAGATGTCTGAATCTTAAAGAAAAACAAATGCAGCCTAAGTTGATTCTTTATCCCAAAACTAGAAAGAAAAATAAGTTTTTCAAATAATACTAGGGAATTCAAGCAAGGGATATCTCAGCTAAGAACATGCATTTGATGATATTGACTATTGCATTGATAATCTACTAAAACGTATTTTATGATAATTCCTATTGTTGTTTCATGATAAAATATAAAATTAGGCAATATAATTTCGATTGCCATCAGTTCACCCATCCAATAATTTTTCATTTCCATCTCTCTTGAATGGCGTTGCTTCACATATTTTCTTCCTTTTTTTGTCCTCGTTATCAGATGCATCTATAATAAATAGGCATTATATCGGCATAAACCACCGTAAAAAGAAAAAAACAAAATTTATATTTTGAAAATAACTTTTTTTTTTGGTAAATTGAAAATAACTTGACAAAGCTAAAATATTATTTTTCATAGACAAATTTATTCTCATTAACGAATAAAAATCCAGTATAACTTGTGCCATGAATATTTAATATTCCTTATTTTTACTATGAAGATATTACTTAGGAATTTGACACATTTGCGTTAGTGAATTAAAAAAGGCGTGACATTGAAATTCAAAACTATAATCATGTAACATATGAGTGAATTTGAAGAGAAGATAATGAAACACATTTGATAAAGAGCAAACCCTCTTGTTGCTAGTTCGGAAATTGAAAAGCAATTAAACAAAATGAATTATAGCAAAAAACATAATAAAATTTAGGATACAAGAGGCAAAGCAAATTTTTTTTTTTTTAAAAAAAAAAAAGAGAAAAGGAATCATACCTGTAAATGTCACGATCCAAAAATTAACCCTCTGTTTGGATGGTGGTTTCCCATGGTATGGTATGGTATAGTTTTTAAGAGAACCATGTTTACTTTGATTGTTTCTTAAAATGTATGGTATGATATGATTTAATTTCATGGTTTGATAACCATGAAAATCCCCATTTTATGTAACCACCGATTTGGTGGTATCCCATGGTTTGCTTATTTTTTTCCAATTATACCGTTACTTAATATTATATAATCTTATTTTATCCTTCACCTTATATTATTTAACTTCACCTCCTAATCCGACCCCAACCCTACCAACCAAGCCCCCCTGACCCGACCCCCCCCCCCCCCAAACCCTACCCTAATTTTCTTTTTGAAAAAATATATTTTAAAAACTTGTTCGTACCCGACACTCAATCCCCAAACCACCCACCACCCACCACCCACCACCATCTACTAGCCCCCCCTCCACACCCACCAATTTCTTTTTTATTTTAAATTTTTTTTTTTAAAAACTTTTAAGAAAATTTTCTTACACCACCTCCACCCCTTACCAGCTCCCCCCCTTCCTGCCTCACCCCTCCCCCCCCCACAAAAAAAGATATACTTCCTCCGTTTAAAAAAGAATGATCTATTTTGACTTGACACAAATTTTAAGAAAATAAAGAAGACTTTTGAATCTTGTGGCCTTAAATTAAAGTTGTGTCAAATGTACTAAAATGCCCTTTAATCTTGTGGCCCTAAACATGCCATGTAAAGAGTTGAAATTAAAGTATTGTCATAAAAGAAAAAGGGGTCATTCTTTTTTAAACGGACTAAAAAGGAAAGTAAGTCATTCTTTTTTAAATGGAGGGAGTAATTTTTTTGAAAAAAATTAGAACTTTTTTCTTACCCCACCCCCACGCCCTACCCCTACTCCACTGCATCTACCCTCAAATATTTCTTTTAAAAAATTAATTTTTTAACCCCACAACTGTTTATCATATACTTTTTTATTATTTTGTGTTAAATATATTCAAATGCTTTTATAATTTTTTTTCTACTTGTGTTACGAACACAAGAAAATAAGTAAGAAATAATTTATTTTCTTGAAAAAATATTTTATTTTGGGATCCCATACCGAACACACCCGTAGCACACGCAAAAAATGCATTCGAACTTTGTACTTGTTGTTGGTGTCACGTCTTAAAATTAAAAATAAAATAAAATTGTTACTATAAAAAATAAATTCGATTATATTTATTTGATCTACTATTTTATTGACTTTGTTATAATTACATGAATTTAACAACTTAATATATCTACATGGCATAATTATGATAAATTAGTAGGAAGAAAATTATTTTATTAGCAATTATTGATAAATTTAATAGTTATAATAATTACGGGTATTTTAGTAAACTTACCAGTTAAAATATAATACCATACTATCAAACCAAACAATAAAACTGTCATTAAACAACAGTGAACCATACAGTCTATCCAAACATTGTATTGTACTATATTGTATTGTACTATACCATACCATACAGTACCGTACATTATGAAACCATGGAAAACCACCATCCAAACAAATAAACCTATCGCACCAATTGATACAAAAGGAAAAATAATAACAATAACCCAAAATAAGTCTTCTAGAACGAAGTCAAACCACACAATATAATAAAAACGGAAGAACATAACTAAAGATGTCATACCGTAATCCCAAAAATGTAGTGTCATAGTGTAAGAACATCACTAGTATAACTCGAGATCAAAATACATAAGATATCCAAAACATGAATAACTCTGTCTTTGAAAGCAAAATAAAGACATAGTCTAAATAAAAAAAGGTAGTAGTAGACTATGAAAACAAGAATTAAACCGCTACCTCAAATAGCACCAAAGTATCGCCCGAAGTCAACCACCGTGAGCCCCACTCTAACCAGGATCTGCACCGAAAGGGTACAGTAGGGGTGAGTACGCTCCACTTGTATTCAGTAGGTATCATAGGCCAACTAAGCAAAGCAAAAAATAAAGCATATAAAATACACACTAAGGGCACGTCACCTACAATCAGAAAATGTCCTAAATAGTAGCCCACGCCGTCTCCGCTAACAGTTCTATAATATTCACATACACCATAACTATACAAAAGAGAAGTACAAATATACAGGTACCACACATATGAATATAAAGGAAGAAATACACATAGACAAGTATCACATCAAGGAAAATAATATATCACAAAAATGTACAAAATAAATACAAATGCAATGAAGATGATGATGATAATGATGATGCTAGAGGTTGTCGCACACCCACCATATACACTTACAAAGTAAAGCTTCCCGACATAGGAACCATGGGAATTTGTGAACCCGTATACAACCAATATCCAATACCAATATCCATATCTCCTCCCCGACACATCCTTTGGCAGAGGATTTTTAAGATGTCACATTTTCTGTCAGAAAAAGTCAGTGTTTTCAGTATTTATAGTATTTCTACGGTGATAAAAATATTTTATGAATGTATATGATATGAGGATGTAATGCTCACAACCATCCAGAATGAGTATTTTCATATCCAACCAATATAACAACCAATTGAGCAAAATATCCACTCAACATTTTCAATCATCCATGAATTCCAATATATTCTATATGCCAATAGAATGAAGTACATTAAAATATATCATTTTTACCATATTAGGCTTTTTCATCAAATAAGATCCAATTTATTTCACGTACACAAGGCCAAAAATATCACATGGGACCCCTCACAGTCAAACATAGAAAATAGTATTTTAAATCCACCAAATAACATCAATATATAGGCTTCCACGTAGGCACAACACAATAAATATATCTATTTTCATGATTAGTTCTCACACCCTTAACATGAATTTGTATCAACACTAACTACCCAACCCAGTTTGAAGAAAGTTAAGTCATAACCTACATTGAATGCTGAAAACCAATTTGAAATCCTTAATTCCCATGAAAAGACTTGGAATTAACTAAATCATACAAAATTAGAATCTATGCATCTAAAGAAGGCCAATAATACCTATATTGCCTCTTTTGTATTGGGCTCAAAACGGACCCTCGAAATGAGTTTTCAAAAAAGAAGGATAAAATAGTAATTTTATTTTTTAAATATGTTCCCATATTTATAGGAGTCTACAACTGAAAACTCAAGCAAAAATGAGTTAAAAATAAAGTCTCAATTGAAAAAAATCATGTTTAAATTTTACCGACAAAAATCCTCGAAATTCATTTTAGAATCAAGAATTGAAGTTGTTTTGAAGATGAAATCGAAAGAAAAGTGATAGTTATAAGATTAGAAATTCCCCCAAGTGAAACACGGATTGAAATCATAATTTAAATTTGAGAATTATAATTTTTAGGCCTTACGGGCCAAAATTCCCAATTTCTTCCTTTTTAATTCGCATTTGAACAAGAATTACATGATAAAACTTGGAGAAAATAGTTGAAATAGGTGTTATGGAGCTTATCCTAGCTTAAAAGTGGAAGAAATTGCTTAAAATCACAAAATCCTAAGCTCCAAGTCTCAAAAATGATAAAAAAAAGGCGAAACATGGGTATATAAAGGACCCAGACATCGCATACGTGATCACTGGGTCGCATATGCGGTGCCTAACCTGAGGGCAGGTATCACATACGCGAACCTATCTTTGCATACACGAGTCCTGCGATCGCGACCAAGATGTCACGTATGCGATACTTGCGTCTGGTCAGCTGAGTCGTGTAAGCAACCAACCTATCGTGTTTACGGGTGCAGCAACACCAGCTGAAGACTTTGAGAATTTCAAATCTCTGCGGACTCCTCGATATTCATTCAAAATTCCGTGAACATAAATGGACTAGGATACCCTAATAGATTCGACGCTTTGGACTTAATGGTGAGATCATATTTTTTGAAAAAATAATGTTTTCAAAAAGTTGACCTCTAAAATCCAATTTCACAACTTTTCAAACTGATGGCTGAAATGAGATATAAAAATCCATAAAACAACACCAACCATATTACAAACCTAAAATTGACGTTCTGGATCTACTGGCACAGTCCGTTTTACCATCTAATGTACAGATCAATGAATGCTGACCAAAGTCAAATATAATGCTTTTTTTTGGGCAACAGATTTTCCATTTCTCCAAAAAATTATCATTACAGAGCTCGTGAATGATGATCACTCACTTCACTAATAATCTAACTTTCATATTACTATACACATCACTAGAAAAATTAAAGCCTAAGGGTAGTGCTGCAACTTTTGTATTACTTCCTTCCATGTGCTGACCTTCCTGCCCTTGATGTGTATGTGTTGTGCCACTTCTTTTGCAAAGTATATCTGGGCCAGTGGTGTATTTTTGGAATCTGATTTTGTTTCTTTCTTGCCAGATCAGTTACACCATCATGCTAAACACGCAGGTGACTATTTGTCAATGCCCTATTTTCCTTCTTGGTCCTTTACACAACCATAGTACTTCAGCTTCCCATGTGCCAATACTTCGTTGATGGCCTAGCCATACCTGTAGTCTTATCCATATAACTTTCACATATTGGCACCCAAAGAATAAGTGTTCAATCACTTCATCATCCAGTCCACAAAACACACACGACTTGGGTACTTGGATTCCCATCTTCATTAGCCCGTCCACAACAGCTAGTCATTTATGTGCTGCTAACCAAAGTATAAATTTGTATCTAGGATGCATATTTGGTTGAAGTATTAACCTCTTCCAGGGAACTCTTAGGTATTGTGGCCTCATTTTCTTATACATTCTCTTAATGCTAAAAGCATCAGAGTGTTGGAGTTATTGTAATCTACTGAGCAGGTCACCGTGAATTCTTTGTAATCTTAGTACCTGTTCCCTTGTAGTCAAAATCTTTATAACCACCCAGGCTACATTTTTGGGTATTATGATGGAATCTAGTCTTTTGTTCTTGATGTATACACTATGTATCCATTTTATCCACATTGAGTCTTTCTTCATTGCTATGGCCCATAGGTGTTTTGTAATTACTGCTTTGTTTTATCTTTCCAGGTCCATGATGTTAAGGCCACCTGTAGCCTCATGCAGAAACACCTTGTCCCAAGCAATACTGCACCAGTCCAGAGGAAGGATCTACAGATTACATTTATCATCTTCATTACCTTCTTAGGGGGTAAGAATATCTGTGCCCAATATGATTGGACACCAAACAGAACTGATTTTATCAGTTGGAAACGACCTACATAAGACAATAGTTTGGATGTCCAACAGTTGATCCTAGCTGTAATTTTCTCCTCTAGAGGCCAACACTGACTGATAGATAACTTCTTTGCTGCAAGGGGAACCCCTAAGTATTTGAATGGTAGGGATCCTTCACTAAATCCCAAATACTGCAGAATCTCATCCTTGACTCTCCCAGACAACCCTGTAATATATATGAAGCTTTTCTCTGTATTTGCTTTTAGTCCTGATGCACTGAAAACTTCAAAAATACTGCATATAATAGCTTAACAGATTGTATATCAGCCTTGCAAAACATGAGAAGGTCATCAGCAAAACACACATGAATAATTCTCTGTTGTTTACACCTTGGATGGAATTGGAAGTCCTTGTTTAATGCCAGGTGGTTAAATTCCCTTTGAAGATACTCCATAGAAATACAAAATAAATACAGAGACATTGGATATCCTTGCCTAATCCCTCTCTTTCCTTCAAAGGGTTTTGTTAAACCACCATTCAGTGATAGGGAATATGTGACTGTGGTAATGCACTCTATAATCCACAAAATAAACTTGTGAGGAAATCCTAAGTGCATTAGCATATTTCTCAGGAAGTCCCAATCTAGTGTGTCATATGCTTTCTTTAGGTCCATCTTCAGCACACACCTTGCACTCATCCCCTTCCTTATATACCCTTTAAATAATTCATGGGTAAATAGAATATTATCAGTGATTTATCTTTCTGTGATAAAAGCAGATTGTGAGACACCTACTATATCCCCAATAGCCATCTTCAGTCTTTCTATCAGTATTTTGGTCACAATTTTATACAAGGTAGTGCAACAGGTTATAGGTCTGAAGTCTTTTACCTGTGCAATACCTTGTGTCTTTGGTATCAAGGTTACAGTTGTGCTATTCTAAGCTTTAAGCATCTTTCCATTTTTAAAAAAACTCAGGACAGCCTCAAATATATCTTCTTGGACTACAGTCCATTGATGTGTAAAGAACTCAATTGGAAATCCATCAACTCCTAGTGCTTTATCCTTTGGCATGCTTTTAATGGCTTCCAGTATTTCATCCCTTGTGACCTCTTTAATGAGGTGTACTTGCTGATCATGATTAAGCATATACCTTTCTTGATTATCTCAGCATTAGAAAACTTGTGTATAGGGCCAGCTTTACCCATCAAACTGGTGAAAAAATCAGTGAATTCCATTTCAACTAGTTTTGGACCAGTGAGCTTAGTATTAGTTCTTGTGTATATTGAGTTAATAGTATTGTGGCTAATTCTCATCTTTATTTGGGCATGGAAATATCTGGTATTAGCATCTCCACACTATATCCACTGAGCTCTAGATTTTTGCCTCAAAACCTGTTCCTCCACTGTGCTCCATTTCTCTAGTTCTGATAACATTTGTTTTTCCTGTGACATAAGCAACTGGTTCAAAGGATGGGCAGCCAACCTTGTCTGTATTATTTCTAGCTCCACTCTCACTTGTTGCAATCTCTGCTGGTAGGTTGTCATGCATGTATTTAGCCCCTTCAGTTCAATCTTCAGGTACTTCAGTTTTTGCCTTACCTTGTACATCCCATTACCCTCAACATGTTTCTCCCAAGCTTTCTTTACCAGGACATCAAGCATCGTATGTTGCATGACACTACTAAATAGTTTGAATGGCTTAGGGTGTAGGTTGTACTACTGATTGCTCCTGTTCATCTGGATGAGTATTGGAGCATGATCAGAAACACCTGGACTAAGGTATTCAGCCTCAATGTGCCCAAAATATTGGACCCAATCAAAGTTCCCCAGTGCCCAGTCAATTCTACTATATACCACACTATCATCTTGACGCTTGTTGCACCAAGTGTATTGGCCCCTATACTCCTCAATGGAGTGAGTTCCAGTTTATCTAATAATTTTCTGAATCCTTGTACTTCAGTCGGTGTTACTGATGCCCCCAATCTATCATTAGTTGTTAACACATTATTGAAGTCACCACTTATGAGCCAACTGGTTTGGATCTGTGAACCCACCTGTTCTAACCTCCTCCATAAACTCTGCCTCTTGTTTTGTTCATTCTATCCGTACACTACTGTAAAGAAGATAACTACTCTTTGTTGGTTGTCTTCCACCTTACAATGGATGAATTGACTGTCTACAGCCTAAACTTGGACTGCAATATGATTTTTCCATAACAACCACACTCTTCCATTTGGTGCATCAACTGTATAATTATAACAATGTTGCCATCCCCCAGCTATTTTTGATAGGAACCTTTATGAATTCCATTCTTTAACCTTTATTTCTACACACCCCCATTACATCAATTTTATTCTTTTTCAGAAAGAGTATCATCTCTTTCTGTTTGAAGGGCTTGTTAAGCCCTCTTATTCCACGTACACATTCTCATAGGGGTTTATAACTACTAGATTCTCCCACTTCTCTAATAGTACCTGAAGGGGGTCCATCAAATGGAGCATACCTATTAGAGAGTGTTAAGCAAGGATACTCTCGCAATGTTTCTCCAGCTAGTCCTGCAACTGGGGCATCAATAGAATTTGGTATATCATCTGCTTTCTGAGGATCTGCATCCTGAGCATCTTCTGGTTTTTCATCCTCAACCATGTCCTTTCTTTGCTCTTGGTCTTTGGGATACTACTTCTGGACAATAACTTTTTTCTTCTTATTTCTCCTTCTTTGACACTTTTGAACTTCCTCCAATGGTTTCCCTTCTTTTTTTATTTCTTTCTTCCTACAATCTGATTCATCATGATGAAATCTCATACAATCAAAGAACTATTTTGGCCTCCAATCGTATGCTATAGTTTGGTGGAAGACTCCATTGGGGGTATGAATTTTGATGCTATCAGGCAAGGGCTGAGAAATGTCAGTCTCTACTAGCACCTTGAAAAAAAAAATCCTCTCCATATCAGCTGTTATTTTGTCTGTATATATTGGTTTCCCGACTACACTCGCAAGCTTACTAAGTGATTCAGTTGACCGATAACCCAATGGTAGACGTGGAAATTTTACCCAAAGCAGAATGGATCTCAGACAATCAGGATCGAATTCAAAGTTTATACTCCATTATTTGAGAATGAATGGTTTATTGTGATAGGAATAAGGCCCCGAGTGTAGGACCAAATCTCGCTCCTCACAGTTTTTGAATTGGAACACAAAGTACCCATCAATATGGTAAAGGATGCGTGGCTTCGTCACGAAACTCCAAACATTTATCACATAATTCTCCATAGATTTCTCATATGGCGTATCCCCAATTACATACCCGATAAGAGCTGCTTTTCAATATTCTTCCTGCTCGTGTAGGTCCTCCTCAACCAATTCCACCACAAATTTCCCATTCCGTATAGAAGGGGGTATGCAATCTAGCTTCTTTTCCTTTCGAGAGGTCCTCACGCGCTGCTCATTTTGCTTCTCAACTCTAATTTCCTCATTCTCGTTCAATCTCTCCGGTGTTCAATCTCTACTACCCCCAGCTATAGTTGTGTTAGTGAGTCCAGAGAACTGTAGCCTCCGGGGTATTGAAATTTCCTTCCTAATAAGGCCCTTATCTTCAACATCAACTGCCTTCTCTTTGTCTCCGTCCTCAGCTATAGGTAAAAATTTTGGAGGAAAAAAACTCCCAAAAGTGAGAAGGTGAAGTTTCTGCATTATTCCACTAGCCGGAGTTACCGTGGTGGTAACCGGCGTAGTTGATTCCGGCGTAATTAGAGGTCGGCGTAGCATTTTTCCCATTCAACTACGTACATTAGCATACCCCGTTAACTTGCACCGAGAGAAATTTAGCATCTCTAAAAACTTAATATTCAACATTCCGTTAAGGCTTTTCAAGCCACCAAAAATCATAATTTC
The DNA here is from genome assembly GCA_030864215.1 of Capsicum pubescens. NCBI lineage: Eukaryota > Viridiplantae > Streptophyta > Magnoliopsida > Solanales > Solanaceae > Capsicum > Capsicum pubescens. The sequence continues at coordinate 314,088,848 of CM061548.1, read as the reverse complement.
ACATAAATCACACCAAAATGCATTGGAAAATGTGCCAAACATCTCCACACCCCAGAAATACCACAACGCAACCATAAATAGGGGTAAAATGATAAAATTATATAAAAATAAATATTTCACATAAATCATCAAAAATCAGGTCGTTACATCATCTACTACTTAAAACCTAGTTCGTCCTTGAACTAAAGGCAAGGGGTAAAATGGTAAAATTATATAGAAATAAATATTTCACATAAATGATTAAAAATCAGGTCGTTACATCATCTACTACTAAAAACCTAGTTCGTCCTTGAACTAAAGGCAAGGGAAAAATACTTGAATCAACAAAAACCCGGCGATAAGAACTACGCATATCAGACTAGACATCCCAAGTAGCCTCATCTACTAGTCGATGTCTCCACTGGTCCTTAACCACTAAAATATCTCTAGAATGCAACCGTCTAACATCCCTAGCCAAGGTGGAAACAGTCTCCCCAACAAAACACAACCTCTCATCTAACTGAACTAAATCCCAATGAATGGCGTGAGACTCATCTAGAATGTAACGACGAAGCATGAAAACATGAAAAACTGGATGAACAACTAATAAATCTGGGGGCAAAGCTAACTCATAAGCCACATCACCAACAGTACATAGAATCTCAAATGGACCAATATACCTAGGCTAAGCTTGCCCCTTTTTCCAAACTTCAACACACCCTTTATGGGTTAAACTTGAAAAAAAACATGATCAACCACACCAAAATTCAAGGCATGAAGTCTAAAATCTACATAACACTTCTGCCTACTCTGAGTCGTTCGAAGTCTATCCTGAATGATCCAAACTCTATCCAAAGACTCATAAAGCAAATTCGTACCTCAAGGTCTAACCTTAGAAACCTCAAATCGACCAATAAGAGAGCGACAACGTCTAGCATATAAGGCCTTAAAAGGAGCTATATCAATACTAGAATAGTAGTTATTATTATACATAAAGCTAGAAGTTGCTCCCACTGTCCACCAAAGTCTATTATACAAATACAGAGCATATCCTCTAATACCTAAATAGTTCGCTCTGATTGCTCATCAGTCTAGGGGCGAAATATTGTGCTAAGATCAACCCGAGTACCCAACTCATCCTGAAAGGTTTTCCAAAAGTGAGATGTGAATACCAAACCTCTATGTAAGATGATAGACACAGACACACTATGAAGATGTACAATCTCACGAATATAGATACGGGCCAACCTCTTAGCACTGAAAGAGACCTGAACCACAATAAAATGGCCAGATTTGGTCAATCAATCTATAATGACCCAAATTCTATCAGAACTATGCAAAGTATAAGGCAACCTAGTTATGAAATCCATAGTAATCTGTTCCCACTTCTACTCAGGTATGAGTAACTGATGATAGGCAAATTTATAAGCCTAAAGTGCTATATTTTACCCATATTTTAGCGATGTTTTGAGGACAAAATATATAATTCATGCACTTTTAGTCCTTTTTCCTGTAAGTGAGCTAACAAATATGATTAGCAAGTTTTCAGGTATAAATGATGCAGAATTCAGCATTTTATGGATAAATTGATGCCAAAGAAAGCTTCACGAAAGGAGGAAAGCAAAGCTTGGATGCCAAGGACCAAAAGTGGCGCATGGAAAATCTGTCCCGGACAAAAACAGCAATTCTGAAGACTTTGGGGACTAGCAGTAACTTATTAGGATAATGATACCTTAACCTAGTAGGATTGGGTTAAGTAATTCATTAGCTTAGTAGGAATAGGATATGGGTATTATAAATACCCTATTTTGCTAGAGATTTTAATAATTCTCATTCTACTTTTAATTCATTCTTCTATTATTGATTCCTCTACTCTTCCAACCATTCTAATAATTCTACTTTTTATTCTTCTTCTATTCATCTATTCAATTCTTAATTTCCAAAACAAGAGAAACGTTACTTTGCAAAGAAGTCACGCCTAACGACTACCACACCTTACTACATGAGATCTTTATTGTGGTATAATAATAATGTTTATTGTGATTTCCTTCGCACTCATGGGTAACTAAACTTCTCTGTTGGGGTTATGGAAGCCTTATGAGATACTATCTATTGCTATGAGTTTGTGAATTCGTGACACGTGTGTTGCTTATATCATTATTCTCTTCATCTTAATGCAAATTCTTGTGGCTGCAGATGCATAGAATACGCCAGTATAGCATTAACTTATTCGAAAGAAAGGTTATATGTCTGGAAAAGAGATAATGTCAAGGTAATAGGGTCCCATCCCCTATTAAAAAGTTAGTGCCGTAACTGGATTAACCTCTTGGAGAATTTGTACCGCTAGATACGCTTTAAGCTCGAAAGAGTTAAAGTGAAATAGTCCTTGTTTAGGTCGAAAGACGCTTGGATTTACCATCAAATACAATTCTCTATAAGCACACGCATGTCTGAATTCCGCACAACTCATAGCCAATAGAAACGTACAACTCATAAGGTGGACATAACCCCAACTTCTCAATTCTCATTGTTTTACATCCTACTAAACATTCTTTCTTTTTGCTTTGCTATTTTCCGTTTTTACTTTAATAGTTTGGTTACATTACTTGCACAACAAAACTCCCCCCTTTTTACGAGACTTGCACTAAAAGTCTAGTAATCTTTGCTTACTTGTTGACCAAGCTATTCCCTGTGGGATCGATACCCAACCCAGTTGGGTTCTATATTTGACAAACGACCGCTTTACACTCCGACGAGAGCTGTAGATTGAGCGTTATCAAAAATTGGCGCCGTTGCCGGGGAATACAGTTGTCAACTAAGTTTGTGATAGTTACTAGACCCTTTGGTCAAAGATTCTCGTACTTTACTTTTAGTTGTTGTTTTTGTTTTATTCAGGTTTGTTCAGTGCATCAATGGATGCACAACGTGAAATTGAAAGGATGGCTGCTCAAGCGCATCAGCAGAATATTGATAACCCAGGGCGTGCAACAAATCCTGATGATGAGGACCTGGGCGATGAAGAGCTACTAAACCCACGGCATACTGCTGAGATGGCGGAACCCATGCAGAGGAGAGATCGTCAAGCGCGATTTAGGACCGAACGCCGAGCTGTGCAAATACTGTTCGACGATGATGATGATGATCTTGATGGAGCCGGAGCCACAGGAGCCATTATTCCTCCACCATTGGCACCCGGAGCCAAGTTCAACATCACAAGCACCATGATTCAGTTATTGCAACTCAAGGGATTATTTGGTGGACTAGCAGGCGATGATCCGAATATGCATCTCATCAACTTTATTTCTACATGCAAGTCGTTTGACAATCCTGGTGTTGGTCAGAATGCAATTCGAATACGCTTATTTCCATTGTCTCTGTATGGGGAGGCAACTCTATGGTTGAATGGGCTGACTCCTGATTCTATTACAAATTGGAGGCAATTGAGAGACGCTTTCCTAGAAAGATTCTTTCCGCCATCCAAAAGAGCACAATTGAGAGATGAAATCAGCAACTTTCGTCAGCTTCCAACTGAAGCCCTTCATGAAACATGGGAGAGGTTCAAGACGAAGCTAATGAGGTACCCAAACCATCACATGACTAATGTTCACCTAATGGAGATACTATATAGAGCCTTGAATTCAATAACTAAACCAGTGGTGGATAATGCGGCCGGAGGATCTTTTATGGATCTCACCTTTGGTCAGGCAAGCAATATGCTAGATCGTATGACGAAGCAAAGTAGAGCTTGGCATACCAGGGATTCTGTGGTAGCAAGCCCCACTTTTTCTATTGGCATGACTGCAGACCAAAGGAGACGAGAAAAAGAACGTGATCAAGATATGGCGCACATGAAAACACAAGTGGATCTTCTTACAAAGCATCTATTATCAGGAAAGACCAAAAAAGTCAAAGATGTTGCGTCAAAAGGAAGAAACGAATCTGATTCGGAAGAAGAAGCCAACTACTTAAACAATCAGGGGTGTTTCTGAGGCAATGCCCAAGGAAACCAAGGTCGGAACTATCATGGTAAATCTGGAAACATGGACCAAGGTAGTTGGAAGAACAAGAATGACAGTAGTGGTTTGTATGTTCCCCCTGGAAGACGTGACGCCACCACATCTAGTTCTGGAAGTATGGAAGACATGATGGCTAAACTATTGAAAGGAGTGGAAGCAACTAGCGCGGGAGTAACGGAGGTAATAAATGATTTGTCCGCTATGAAGCAATTAGTTGATTCACATTCCACTTCAATCAAGCAAATAGAGCAGCAATTGAGCCAACTTTTAGCAGAACTCAATCAAAGAAAGGCTGGCACTTTACCTAGCGACACTGTGCAAAATCCAAGAAATGATGGATCATGCATGGATATTACTACTCGAAGTGGTAAGGCGCTGGAAACTTCATCTAAGGGAAAACAAGTGGTCGACGATGTAGCAGACAATGATGATAAGGCTAATGAAGAAAACGCCATGGAAACTGACCAAGACGTACATGACGTCACCCCTAGTAGGTTGCAGCCTGAAACTACCAAAATTCAGAAGCAAGAGGAGAAGAAAGCTGTGGAGAAAACAATTCCATATCCACCACCACCTTTTCCTCAAAGATTGAAGAAGCATGCAGATGATACAAAATTCGGCAAATTCATGACTATGTTAAAGCAGCTGACCATTAATGTTCCGTTGGTGGAGGCACTAGAACAAATGCCTGGGTATGCAAAATTTATGAAGGATCTTTTGACAAAGAAGCGGGCAGCAAGCTATGAGTTGAAAGATACTGTTCATCATTGCGGTGCTATTGCCACCCGATCACTAGTTCAGAAAAAGGCCGACCCCGGTGCTTTCACTATTCCTTGCACGGTTGGATCTATGAATTTTGCCAAAGCATTGTGTGATTTGGGAGCTAGCATCAATTTGATGCCACTATCCATCTACAGAAAGTTGGGGTTGGTCGACCCTACATCAACCAATATGCGGCTCGTGATGGCGGATAGGTCAGCAAAACGACCTGTGGGTATCTTGAATGATGTGTTGGTGAAGGTGTCTACCTTAATTTTTCCTGCAGACTTTGTGATTTTGGATTGCGAGGTAGATTCTGAAGTACCCATAATCTTGGGACATCCTTTCCTTGCAACGGGAAGTGTTCTTATTGACATGAGAGCTAATGAGCTTTTATTTTGGTTGAATGACGAAGTGGTCCGCTTTGATATATACAAAGCAATGAAGCAGCCCAGCGATATGAATGTGTTCTCTGTAGCTGATATTCATCATGAGGATAAGAAAGCATTATCTGTAGAGAAACAGCTTACTGTTGAGCCATTGTTTGCTGCGCCACTGAATGTTGAGCATGAGGACGATGAAAATTATGAAGAACTTATGGGTGCTCTAACAGAAATAGAGTCCTATTCCCATACTCCTAAGCAACCAGACCGTGATCTTAAGAATCAACCGTCACCAACAACGAAGACTTCCCTTGAAGAGCCACCAATGCTAGAATCGAAAGAGCTCCCCGATTATCTAAGGTATGTGTTCTTGGAAAGTATAAATATACTTCCGGTGAGTGCGGATGATTTAAGTAAACAGCACGTAGAGGCTCTCATCTCTGCTCTGAAGAGATACATGAGAGCTATGGGTTGGACTATTGATGATATAATTGGTATCCCTCCTGGGATAGGCATGCACAAGGGTAATCTCGAAGAAGATTGCATGCCTACAAGTAAGCCTCATTATCGTCTGAATCCATTCAGAAAACGATCCACCATCTATCTCGACGAAGTCTAAGTACTCGAGGTAACTATGTCGTGCCGCGACAATAAATCAAGCGCTAGATGGGAGGCAACCCATCGTTTATCGTTTTTCATTCGTTCTATTACGTGTTTGCTTTTGATAAATAAAAATCCAAAAATAAGAGTCGTGCCACGATAAAAAATAAGGCGCTTGATGGGAGGCAACCCATCGTTCTAATCATTTTTATTGTTTTTGAGAAAATGTAGGTGCAAGAGGTGTAAAACGAGGAGATTGGTTTCAAATTTTGATTTGAACGTATTGCATGTTAAAGGTGGTAAGTTAGGAATGAAGAAGCAAAAGGCTATGGATTGAGCATTGCTCATGAAAATATATGCATCGAACAAGGATAGGCCTAGGTAAAACTAGGCCACGAACAAGGCAAGGCCTATACTATGGCCTAAGGTCTCGGAATCTAGTGTGCCATAGCATAGGCGCCGCCCATGCCCAAGTATGCCATAGCATAGGCGCCGCCTATGCTAATGCCTTTTGTCTCTGAATATCATATGCTAAGTGAAAGGCGCCGCCTATGCCTAGGAATGCCATGGCATAGGCGCCGCCTATGCTAAACAATGTTTTGCAAAAGGCGCCGCCTATGCCAAGCATAGGCAAAGCAAAAGGCGCCGCCTATGGTCACTTATTGTCTCCAAATCCAATTTTAAATGGATCAAAACCCGACCCAACCTTCTCCTATAAATATGAGACTTAGTCTTGAACCAAAAACACATTGGAAACCTAGCTTAAGCGCCGCCTATAGTCCCCAAATCCTCTCAAAAAAATTCTTTTTTCTCTCTTACTTCACAAAAACAGCATCCAAAGTCATCAATCAAGTAAGTGCTTCTTTGTTCTTCATTTATATTCCGTAAGTACTACATTACTACTCCTATTATGAATTGCTAAATCTTGAAGTAGTATTGATGATTTAAAAGTGATTGAATTGTTATGATACAACCAAGTGAGTGAATGAATACGTAAGGATGATCGTAACTTATTTCCAACTTGAATTTGATGCACTGTCTTACTTTTGCGGAATTGATATGGTCACAAAAATTGCATAATATTGTCACTTGAATATTTACATGTTGGAATGACTTGTTCATCGGGATAAGAATTATAGATGCCTACCGACATAGTAGGTTGTGATTATTTCTAGATGCTATACCTTGATTCAATCTCTATGTAGTAGTCTTGATATCTCACACATGCAAGTATTGCCAAGATTATAAGAAGTATGACTGCACTGATTTTATTGTTGGAATAGAGCACCTAAAACGTATGTCGATGAAGTCTGAGTAATCGACCACTTTCACTTCACTAGTCTGTACCAACAAACTAAGTGTGGGGTGGTGCCACTACTGCTTGTTTATAGATTGTATCCATAGAAATGATGCTAACATGAACATTGTTTTAAGTCTCAGGTACAATGGCACCCAAAGCAAGACAAGGCAAAGATAAGGCTACCACTTCACAAAAAGGCAAGAAAAGAGGCCGAAAAGAGCAAGGAGAACCCTCCTCACTGCAAATAACTCGACTCACTCTTGGAATTAAGTGGGATACTTATGAGGAACTTCTGAGGATGACGACTCTGATGATGATTCCGATGAAAGGGGTATGACCCCAGACATAGAGGATGGGTCCGACTAACCAGGTTCTTCTTATTTATTTTCCACTGAGGACAGTGTGTCCCGTCTAAGTGTGGGTTGCTGGTATTTGCATGCTATACTTCTCTATCCACATTTTCATTTATTTATATTTGTTTGTTTTGTTAGTAGTTAATTGTTTTTTTTCAGTAGTTAAATTTTTTTTTTAACTTAGCTTCGCATGAAATTATTCTAATAGGCAGCATGAGATTATGACAAGAGTTTGTGCTAAAATCATGACTATTGAGATGTTTAGGCTCTAATTGTGACTCACTATGTGATATTGTTTGGTTTAATTCCTTCATCTGTTGGGTCAAGAGTCTATACTACTCCCAATAAAGTCGACCATGTGCCTTGTGTGTGTGAGATAATAGTATATTCTGTGCTTGTGGCTGATGCTAGAACTTGCCTGGTATGTATGTAAAGCGAAAATAAAGAGTGCAAGTCTAGGAGATGATTTAGGCATTTCTTTGGCAACCTATGATTATTTACCTTCTTTTTACCTACCCATGGACATTATCCTAGTAAACCCCTTTTGAGCCTTTAGCCTATTTTCTTTGACAACCTCATATGAAAGCCTAATCCATTTTTTTCAAGACCATAATTTGATCCAAATTCCTAAGTGCTTTAAAGTGTAAAGTCATGTGATAAAATAAGAGGAGATTGGGTGAATATGATGCTTTAGAATGTATGGGTGCTTGAATTCATTATGAAAAAGAAGTGCTATCATAAGAGGTATGTTATGAAAAGAAAAAAGAAAGGAAAACTAAAAAGTTGGTTATGTTTAAAATTGAAAAACAAAAGAGGAGAAAAAGGGTGGTAGATTAAAAGAAAGTAGAGAGGTTGTTTGAAAGAAAAGTGTTAATGATATAATGTGATGTATTAAAGCGCTTAGGAACATAGTCACTATTTCTGGCCAAAATAGTCCTATCCGTCCCTTAGCCTACATTACAACCAGCAAAAGACCTATTTGATCCTAAGCTTAGCATTCTGATATTTAGTGGAGAACTACACTAAGGGCAAGCCTATGGTCATCAGTTGCAGCATATGAATTCTTTGTGAGAGTGAGAGCAAGGATAATTTTATACCCATGTTTCGATAAATATACTATACTTGTGAGAGATTATGGGTAATATACTGTGAGACACACATGGTTGATGAGTTTTGGGTAGTCGTATATGATTCTTTGTACCTCAACTTGTTAACACGAATTAACCACCATCACGAGTCTATGTTGGAGGCTGAATTGTTTCTACTAATGATCAGAAAACTACTCTTTGTTGATAATTATTGTGCTTGTCTTGACGAATATTTTGTGTTGTTGCTGTGAAACCCTAAGTAAATGTTGAGAGGGACATGATATTTTGTTCGAGGACGAACAAAGCTTCAAGTGTGGGGTATTGATGATAGGCGAATTTACACGCCTAAAGTGCTATATTTTACCTATATTTTAGCGATATTTTGAGGACAAAATATATAATTCATGCACTTTTAGTCCTTTTTCCTGTAAGTGAGCTAACGAATATGATTAGCAAGTTTTCAGGTATAAATGATGCAGAATTCAGCATTTTATGGATAACTTGACGCCAAAGAAAGCTTCACGAAAGGAGGAAAGCAAAGCTTGGATGCCAAGGACCAAAAGTGGCGCATGGAAAATCTGTCCCGGACAAAAACAACAATTCTGAAGACTTTGGGGACTAGCAGTAACTTATTAGGATAATGATACCTTAACCTAGTAGGATTGGGTTAAGTAATTCATTAGCTTAGTAGGAATAGGATATGGGTATTATAAATACCCTATTTTGCTAGAGATTTTCATTCTACTTTTAATTCATTCTTCTATTATTGATTCCTCTACTCTTCCAACCATTCTAATAATTCTACTTTTTATTCTTCTTCTATTCATCTATTCAATTCTTAATTTCCGCAACAAGAGAAACGTTACTTTGCAAAGAAGTCACGCCTAACGCCTACCACACCTTACTACACGAGATCTTTATTGTGGTATAATAATAATGTTTATTGTGATTTTCTTCGCACTCATGGGTAACTAAACTTCTCTGTTGGGGTTATGGAAGCCTTATGAGATACTATCTATTGCTATGCGTTTGTGAATTCGTGACACGTGTGTTGCTTATATCATTATTCTTTTCATCTTAATGCAAATTCTTGTGGCTGCAGACACATAGAATACGCCAGTATAGCATTAACTTGTTCGAAAGAAAGGTTATATGTCTGGAAAAGAGATAATGTCAAGGTAATAGGGTTCCATCCCCTATTAAAAAGTTAGTGCCGTAACTGGATTAACCTCTTGGAGAATTTGTACCGCTAGATACGCTTTAAGCTCGAAAGAGTTAAAGTGAAATAGTCCTTGTTTAGGTCGAAAGACGCTTGGATTTACCATTAAATACAATTCTCTATAAGCACACGCATGTCTGAATTCCGCACAACTCATAGCCAATAGAGACGTACAACTCATAAGGTGGACATAACCCCAACTTCTCAATTCTCATTGTTTTACATCCTACTAAACATTCTTTCTTTTTGCTTTGCTATTTTCCGTTTTTACTTTAATAGTTTGGTTACATTCTTGCACAACAAAACTCCCCCCTTTTTACGAGACTTGCACTAAAAGTCTAGTAATCTTTGCTTACTTGTTGACCAAGCTATTCCCTGTGGGATCGATACCCCACCCAGTTGGGTTCTATATTTGACAAATGACCGCTTTACACTCCGACGAGAGCTGTAGATTGAGCGTTATCAGTAACCTCTGAAGCAATCTACCGGGCCTCAAATGCTTGGCCTTCACCTACTAGCAACATAGGTGACGAGCTACAAAATCCACTATATCTCTCCTCATACCACCCTACCAATAATGCTGCCTCAAATCACGATACTTCTTATTCACTCTTAAATGGATGGAATTCCTAGAACAATGAGCCTTCTCCAAGATCAATATAATCTAATCACCCACTCTCAGCACACAACCCGACCTCCAATCCTTAAAACACGATCTGAATCGAGTAAGGTTTCCTTATCCTCACCACTAAACACCATATCCCAAATCAATCTCAAACCAACATCATCAAACTCATGAGCTTAAATCTGCTCTATAAAAAAAGATCAAGCCTCCATGAATGCCAAAACACACTAGGTGTCGAAATATCAAGCCTAACTATATGGATAGCCAAAGACTAAACCTCTAAGGCCAAAGGCCTCTCCTAGGTAAAAAGATACGCCAAGCTAGCCATGCTAGTCGACTTTCGGCTCAAGAAATCTACAACTACATTAGCCATGCCCGGATGATAGAGAATAGTCAAGTCATAATCCTTAAGTAACTCAAGCTAATGGTGTTGCCTCATATTAAGATCTCACTAGGTGATGAACTATTGAAGGATACGATGATTTATGAAAATCTAAGAACAGACTCCATACAAGTAGTGCCTCCACAATTTCAAGGCAAAAACAATCGCACACAACTCCAAACCATTGGTATGGTAATTCCTCTCATGGGGCTTCAACTGAATAGAAGCATACATAATTACCTTACGCTCTTGCATCAACCCAACACCTGATGCATCACAAAAGATGGTAAAATTCACGCCCTGCTGCTATTAATAAATTCTTAAACTTTTGGAAGCTCGCCTCACAAATATCGAATCACTGAAAAAAATCTTCTTTTAAGTCAACTTGGTCAACGGAGCTACAATAGATAAGAAACCCTCAACAAAACATCGGTAAAAACTTGTGAAGCCAATAAAACTTCAAATCTTAGTGGGCAAAGTAGGCCTAGACTAATCACGAACCGCTGCAATCTTGGCTGGATCAATCATAATACCTTTCTTAGTCATCATATGACCCATGAAAGAGATAGTCTCCAACCAAAACTCACACTTGGAGAACTTTTCATAAAACCTCTCATCAATCTCTGTAGCACAATCCACAAATGCTCCTCATGATCGGCCTCACTCTTGGAATAGACCAAGATATCATCTATAAATACAATCACAAAGAAGTCAAGACACGATCGAAATACTAGTTCAACAACTCTATAAACGCAGCTGGGAATTGGTCTACCCAAAGGACATGATTAAGAACTCATAATGACGTATCAAATCCTAAAAGTTATCTGTAGAATATTCAAGATTGAATCCTCAAATGATGATATACGAATCTCAGATCAATCTTCAAAAAAACAAAAGCCCCCTGAAGATGGTCAAATAAATCAATAATACGAGAAAGAGGATACTTATTCTTGACTATCACTTTGTTCAACTGTCGATAATCATTACACATACACACAGACCATCCTTTTTTTCACAAATAAGATAGGTGCACCCCAAGGTGATACACTAGGTCAGATAATGTCACAACCAAAAAATTCAAGGGTCATGATGACACTTATTGCTGAGAACCTCGACAAGTAAGCCTATTACACAAACCGATACAAAAGGAAAAATAATAACAATAACCCAGGTAAGGCTTCTAGAATAAAATCAAACTACATAATATAGTATAACAGAAAGACATAAGAAACAATACCATAATTCCAAAATCTAGTGTCACAGTGTAAGAACATCACTAGTATAACTCGAGATCAAATACATAAGATATCCAAAATAGGAATACTCTATCTCTGAATATGAATATAGATATAGTTTAAATAAATAAAGGTAGTAGTCAACTCCGAAAGCAAGAATCCAACCTCTACCTCGTATATCTCCAAAGGTATCCCAAACCAACCACTATGAGGCACACTCGAATTAGGATCTGCACTGAAAGGGCACAGTAGGGATGAGTACGATCCACTTGTACTCAGTATGTATCATAGGCTGACTGAGAAAAGCAGAAAATAAAGCATAAAAAATACATACTAAGGGCACGTCACCTGCAACCAAAAAATATCCCACAACTATAGCTCACACCTTTTTAGTAACAATTTTATAATATTCACATACATCATATCAAATACGAAAAAAGGGTACAATAAACCAATATCACATATACAAGTACTAAGAAAGGAATTACATATAGACAAATATACATCAAGAGAGATAATACAACACAAATAAAGGCACAATGTAACACAAATTCAATGAAAATGATGATGGTAATAATGATAATGATGATGTAATGTGCAAGGTTGTTGCACAACCTCCGTATACACCTACGTAGCTAAAGCTTCCTGATGTAGGACCCATGGGGGATTAGTCAACCCGTATACAATTCATATATATATTTTCTCTCCGGCACATCCTTCGGTAGAGGGTTTAAAGATGTCATATTTTCTATCAGAAAAAACTAGTGTTTTCAGTATTTTAATATTTTCATGCTGGTACCAATATTTCATGAATGTATATGATATGAGGATGTAATGCTCACAACTAACTAGAATGATTATTTTCATGTCCAACCAATACATCAACCAAGTGAACCATCAATCTACTCAATATTTCCAACCATACATGAATTTCAACATAAACTGTATGCCTACAGAATAAAACATATAAAAATAAACCATTGATACCATATTAGGCTTTTTTATTTATCAAGACACAACTAATTTCATGTACACAAGGCCAACAATATCATATAGGACCCCACACTGTCACACATAGAAAATAGTATCCCAAAACCATCAAATAACATCATTATATAGGCCCCCATATGTGCACAACACGATAATAAATCTATTTTCAAGATTTGTTCCCACACCGTTATCATGATTTTGTATCAACATTCACTACCCAACCCAGTCTGAAGAAAATTAATCCATAACTTAACTCGAATGTCAAAAACCAATACGAAATCCTTCACTCTGAAGCCTTACTCATCTTGAACAGACTTACAATCAACTCAAACATAGAACTATAGAATCTATACATCAAAATAAAGCCGACAATATTCATATTGCCTATTTTCAAGTCGGGATTAAAATAAACTTCCAAAATGAGTTTTTAAAGAAGAAGAAAAAAATCATAATTTTATCTTTGAAATATATTTTCTATATTTTTAGGAGTCTACAGCTGAAAATTTGAGAGAAAAAAAGTTTAAAATGCAGTTCAAATTGAAGAAAAACCATGTTTAAGCTTTACCGGTAAAATCCCCAAAAATACCTTCTGAAATCAAGAATCTAAAGTTGTTTTGAAGATTAAATTGAGAGAAAAGGGAGAAAGACATTTTCTATTTTTATTTATAAGAAAATTAAAGAAAAAGATTCATGTATTAACATTCATAATTGTGATAATTTATTTTATAACGAAGAAACTAAAATGGAATATCATTAATATCCTAAATTCATGATGACTACACTTGTTATCCTCTCTCATCATCATCATCATCATCTTAGTAGTATTCAAGATGGAACAAATCTACTATCAATTTATTCATCTTGGTAGTATTCTTAATATAGGGAACAAGTCTAACTGACTTGGTTCTTTCATGACGACTATACTCGCCAACCTCCAATTATCAAAATCATCAATCATCAAACATTATCAATACTCTCTCCCTTTATTTTTTTAAAATCTCAAGGTTCTCACTATGGTGTACTTTTATCCTTTTATAATTTCATATCTTATAATTTTTGGAATTTTTTTCTTTGTTATATTGTGTTTTGAATCATTATGTTTTTGACATCTAAAGTTTTTTTAAGGGTCCTGGTAAATACCTCTGATTCTGTTCATCATCACTCACCAATTCAGCCCAAGAACAACACAATTCCTCTTTCTCTTTCTAGTATTTTCCAAAATATCCATTTGTTAAAATTCTTGGCGGTGTTTTTTTAAAGGAATCAAAATCACCATCACCATCATCATCATCAAAATCATCGATCACCATTAATATTCTCATTCTTCTAAAGGTCCTTTATTCTAATTTTATTTACCCGTTGTGGTATTTGTTCATACCATTCTCATGTTTTTTCTCATTCCAATTTTAAATCCTCGTGGATTTTCTCATAATTTTTCTTTAAATTTGGTGAAAATAAGTAGTGATTTTTCAGTTGCTTCATCAACCATGGAAGGTCTTTCCTATTTCAATTCATCGATTCAAATTCAATAGTCTTTCATTAGACCAACTGCATCACTCTCACTATATGCATGGTTGATATTAAATTTTAATAGTTTTTTAGTTTTTTCATCATCTCTAGTGATGGCAGTATTGCTACTACTGTTACATTCACTTGTTTAATCTTTCTCTTATCGGTCCTCTTTATCACAAAGTTTTGGACAAGTTGGGTGTTCGTTCATACCCTCCAACTTGAGGGTGATATTGAAATATTATCGTATTTATTCATTAGATTAGGTTGATTCACCTATTTTATCTCATAATATATTCATGTGTTGCAATACATTGCTTGGGTCAGCCTTAATTTTAGTTGCCTCAACACGTTAATTTTGGTCCAAATTCAGAAAATTCTTATATATTATATTATTTTATTTCTTTATACACCCTAGGTAAATATTTAGTGTGTGTGTGTATATATATATATATATTTAATATTTTGTACCTTAATTAGGAGAGTATCCTGCCTTATTTAGAATTGTACTAACTCAAGTGTTTTGTACCTTATTTAGAGAGAATGGAGTCGGTTTAATAGTGGTTCTGAATTAGGGTTAGTTTGTTTAATCACTTGTATAAATAGGATATTATACCTCAATTTTATTCATTCAGTTTCATTATTGAATCAATCAATATCCAATACAATTCAATTTATTCAATATTCATTCAATACAATTAATTCAAGAATATTGAATTCAATTTAAATAATTATTCAATTGCTCATTTCAATTTCTTTCATCAATTATATTCACTCAATAAAATCAATAAATTCAATAAATTGATTTAATTTATTGAACTTGTTCAACTTATTCAAGTTCATCAATCATTCAATATAATTAGAGTAATTCAAGTTTACGCTTTCAATTCTTTAATTTTTTCACATTTTTTTCAAACTTTTTTCTAATTTTAACAAAGACATTTGCTATTTTTTATTTATAAGAAAAGAATGGAAGAAAGAGACTGGTGCATTAACATTCAGAATTGTGATCATTCCTTTTATGATGAAGAAACTAAAATGGAAGAAAATGTAGAGTAACAACCTGAAGTGTAAGATTTTTCTTTTTATGTATTTGACCATTTTGTCCATTCTTGTAGTTGTTAAATAATGGTTATGAGGTATGAGAATGATTGACATGGTCCTCAATGCATTCAGGAATAATTTGAGAGAGTTTGGGACCCTTGGAGGTTTTAAAAGTCTTTAGATTAACTTCGGCCAATATTTATACTTCGAGCGTCGGATGACGATTTGGGCAGTTTCATTAGATCCAAAATGTCAATTTTGAATTATTAGTAGGGTTATTTTGGATTGAATACTTTTATTTTTATTTCAACTCTTCGTTTGAAAAACTAGTTAAACTAAGTTTTTAGGGATCCCATGGACTAATTCGTCATAAAAGATGTTTTTATGAAAATCCAACATTGCCATTAAGTTTGAAATGTCAAAAATAGACTATTAGAATATATGGTTTATTTTTATGGAATTTTGAGGATTGATTCAGAGGATTTTTGGACCAATAACTTTCAGCACTTGCTAATATCTGGCGCATGCCTTTCTTCTTTGTGTGCATGGTCATCTCTGTCATATTTGTGGAGATCTGATGTCCATACATTTGCATTCACAATCGTAGGCTTACATTCATGAAGGGTAGAGTTTTTTTCTCTTTGCATCCGTGGCCCTAGGCTCACGATCAAGACCCATGGAAGTCATTTGACCTGGATAAAATATTAATTCCTTTTTCAGCCCAATATATAAATTTCTCTATTTTTAGACCTTGGAGCTTCGGGAGGTGGAAATTTCTAGAGTTTTCTTCACCATTCTTGATTGGGTAAGCTCCAAACTATTATTTCTATTATTTTTCATTGATTATATCTTCAAAAACATCTTTTAATCATGATTTCAAATTGAATTTTTTTAGGGGGGAGGGGGAGGTTTACTGCTAAACTCTAAAATTAGTTTTTCTTTGATTTGAGCCTTATTTTCTACACATTTATGCATGGGATTTCAAAAACACACTCCTTTTGACTTTAAAAATATATTTCTAAAATAAAATGTTGGTTTTACCCCTTTTATTTTTGAACCCATTTTTTGAGCTAATTATGAACTCGATTCAAATATATCTCATATAGGTATCATTAGCTTTATTTTAACGTGTAGATAGATTATATTCTTGAGAGTTTTAGCTTATGTTGAGATTGTTTGGAAAGTCTCCATTTTGAAGGTTCTAGGCTTGAATTTTGGCACTTCAAGGGCTTTATATGATATTATACGCCTTATTTGTGCATTGTCTTGCCATATTCATTATGATGTTTCCCGAGTGGGGGATTGACTTGTAATTTTAGTACTTACATGAGCATTTATTGCCTTAAAAATGATATTATTGATGTATTACATGACAAATCCTTATAGTGGGGTCGGGTGAGGGCTGACAACATAAATTAGAGGTATCTTGAGTTGAAATCTGAGCTCATTTATACATGTATTGAATTGAACATTATATACATACTGATTGGCTATGAGCATTACATTCCCATTTCATCAATTCATCTTCATGGGATTGGTACCACTATGAAACATTTGATCTTTTGACAAAATATTAGATATTTTATAAAAATACCTAGATCAAGGAATGTGTCGGTCGGGTCAATTTAGACATAAGAAACATAATTTTTTGAAAAAAATAAAATATTTTTAAAAACACCTAGACCGAGGCATATATTGACCGGATTGATTGAGATTGCGAAAGTATATAGGTTGTGAACCCCCCATGGCTCCTGTCCTAAAGCATTGAGGCTGGAAAGATGTATATGAAAGTTCCACCGTCATTACATCATCTCATTGATTACATTGCATTATATCATTTGTAATCCTCCATGTATTTGTTTTTGTGTGCTTAGATTCATTATATATATATATGTATTGCATGTTTACATACCCATTTTTGCTTATTATCTATTGTAGAACTATTAATGGATAGGGTGTGAGCTTGTCATTGGGAACTAGTCTGTTTGTAGGTTACGTGGTCACAGTATCTTTTACTTGCTTTATTTTATGTTTTGATCAATCTGCCTATGATACCTATTAAGTATAAGTGAAATATACTCACTCCTACTGTATTATTTTTGTGTAGATCCTAGTTTGAGTATCACTCATGGAAGCTAATTCATTCTATCAAGATTGGTGTTTGAGGTACGGGTTGGATTTAGAGTTCAGACAATCTTCATACATTCTTTTAGCTTTATCTTGTTTTTAATTTCATTCAGAGATAGATTATTTATATTCAGTTTCAAACCTTGTTATAGATATCCTTTATTTATGAAATTAGTATGTTGGGACTTGATGTATTTTTCCAAAGTTTTATGTTATTTACATTTTTGGCTTGACTCTATTCTAGGAGTCTCACATATTAGGTTTTTTTGTTTAGATTTTTTTGATTGTTTTTTATCTTGTGGGCTTTGACTTACCTACTAAGGCTAGTTCGAAGTAGGTGTCATCATAACCTCAAATTTTGAGTCACGACATAGAGAGACTCGAGGAATTGACAAGGTGTGTCAAAATCAATTCTCTATTAGTGTATATAACAATTAATATAGTAACTTATACACAATGAATTAATATGGTTGTTAAAGAATGTAATGAAACTTAGTTAATATGATATAATATGATTTAAATGAGTGAGTTTTTGAGTTCTTTTTACAAAGATTATAAAATGAGAAAAAGAACCCCAAAAAGGAGAAAACAAGAAAAAATGATTTTAGCATTTAAGGGAGCATCACGCTACTGTTCTTATGTTTCTCCTTTATACACACATATATGTATGTATGTACATACATACATATATATACATACATACATACATATATACATACATATATACATACATATATACATGTATATACATACACACACACACACACACACACATATATATATATATTGATGTTTATCTCCTCATTTTGATTTCCTCAGTAACAATTTGCAACCATTGACCATATCAAGCTCGTAGATTTGCTAATTTAAAAAGTTGTTAATGAAATTCACTAGACAAATTAGTACATTAGTAAGGACAAAGAATTTTAATTATATAATTTACCTTAATAATAATAAATAAAATTATTACAAAAAAACAAAATCAAGACAATTTGTAAATGTAACATCATAAACCACAATAAATTTTAGTATTATGAAACTAAACATCGAGGAGACATCTGAAATTATCTGTAATGTGATTATCTTTTTTTTAGAGTGATATGTTATATTTCAAGTTCAAAATATAAAAATTCAGGTGAAATTTAGTTTTTTAGATTACTTGAAGAAAATTGGATGACTTTCTGTGACAAAAAGTAAAAAATTATTTTTGGATGATAAATTTAAAGTTAGATAACTGTTATGTCATATAAAATTAAAAGTAATTTTTGTGTGGTAACTTATAAATTTTAATGAATTTTATTTAATGAAAAATAAATAATAACTTTTATATGATAAGAACAAAATTAAATACCCAGTAATAAAATTTACCCATCAAAAGTGCCAAAGCATTCAAGGAGAGAAAAGAAAGATAAATAAATAAAAAAGATAGAATAAGACAACTGTAGAAGCAGGAATAATAATGTTAAATTAGGGTTATATGCAAATGGTGAATTCCACTTCAATGGTGTTTTAACAAATTGTGTGCATGGGTGATCTAGGAGAAAAAAGT
Source organism: Capsicum pubescens (assembly GCA_030864215.1). Taxonomy (NCBI): domain Eukaryota; kingdom Viridiplantae; phylum Streptophyta; class Magnoliopsida; order Solanales; family Solanaceae; genus Capsicum; species Capsicum pubescens. The sequence goes on along the minus strand of CM061548.1, from coordinate 314,069,690 downwards.
GAGTCACACAGTGACATGTGGGAAGATCCAATGCAAAAGAATGTTTGTAGGTGATTTGAGGAGAAGCAAGAAGCCTCTCTTCTATTTGACATGAAACTCTGCCTGAGCAGGACTGGATTGAGACCCAGCATCTAAAAGAAGACTATTCGGAAAAGACTGCTTTATTGTTGGAAACAATCATAATGATCTTAAGAAGTACTATAAGCAATCATGAGTCACACACCAATTTATCCTAGATTCAAGCGAGGGGTCAGGGCATAAACACTGTTACAAGATAACTTTTTTAGTATCCAAATGTGTCCTTATTTCACATTGAGGCAACAATTATATTTTTTACATATAGAAAGGAAGATTTGTAGAGAATAGAGATCATCACAAGTGAGATATGTAAGAAAATCCAAAGAAATTTTAGATTATTCTTGTTGAGCGTCCTTTTTAATAATTTCCCATAAAAAGGCATTGACATACCTTCTCTTGTATGTATTGTCCTTTATATTATACAATACCTTTCATTTGTATTGACTATGACCTAGGCGTTTCAATCTAAATAGAATAAATTTGATCAGTCTTAACCTATTTGCCTTTAACTCCTTTGTACAAATTCTACTATTGCATGAAATGATAATTTTTCTATAAAATAGTTTGGCCTTGTCTATAGGGATAGAAAGTTGTAATATTACTTTGAAATGTTGTCCTAACACCTTACTAGGTTGTCTAGATCTATCTACTAAAAATATTTCATTGTTTGTGGGACTTTACTTGATGGAGTTTGGTTAATACCCAACACAACATCTTTTTGCCCATCAGTCTTCTATAGCTAATGGAATCTTTGGACATATCAGGGCCAAAACACCCTCAAGTACATGGTTCAGGCTAAGAGCGAGGATGAGGAAGATAACAAATATGGGAATGGGATTTTTTATTATGTCTCACACTAAAATATAACTAGACAAGAGCATGAGCCTTGTTGTCTTACAAGGCCATGTATTGATAGAAAACCATATCTCTATAATTTTTGACCTAAACTAATAAAGGTATTGTTAGGACTATTAGAGGTTTTTTGATAGCTGATGTATGACAAATGAGCTGAAGCAATGTGCTGCAGGCTACATGAAAGGCTGAGAAAGAAATTAGTAGTTGGAGGAAACTAGTTCCCCCACTAAGTATGCAAGAAGCTTCCCTAGATCACCAACCAAAGTAGTTGGGTGTCACTTGGGTAGAATATAACTCTACCAAGTATCTGGTTGACAATACAATGCTCTTGGGTGGCAACATTTACTTTTATAAAAAGAGCACATAGAACATTCTTAGGTTAACTAGTACTAACTCTCTGTACCTCATAGATTACATTGATTTTTATCTAATAACAATGTTTGTCAGGTACTTTAATCATAGAACCAAAGGTTGAACGACGTTGTGCCCCTATTTCAATTTCTAGATACAAAAGGCCACATGAGGTCTCCAGTATGTCAAAGGGGAGATCAATTATAAGATGTGGTTAACGATGATTTGAAGAAGAATGAAGGAGCATAAGATGAGTCAAGGTAAAGGTTTTCTTTATTTCAATAACCAGAGCTTGAAAGAAAAGAACTACCCTCTGAAATCTAGGCCTGGGTTATCCAAAACATATACTAAAAGTCTAGCAAAAAGAAATAATAACTTTGTCAATTGAAGCGATACCAAACTAATAGTAGAAAGGTAAGTTTGAACAAATGAGTAGCTAGGTTTGGGAGAAGTAACTCTCTTAAAACCATTGGGGAACACCCAAAAACTATCTTTTAGCCAACTGCAATTATTTTGAATCAAGAGAATATCAGATCCTTTTACTATAGAAGTGTAATAACCAATCACCCCCTTTCTTGTCCCTTGAAAGACGACATGTCATGACTAAGAAAGAAGAAGATAAAAGAATAGATAGATTGGAAACAAGAAAATCAATGGTCGCAAGAAGGGAATGAATATGGTAGAGAAAGTTAGAGAAGAAAACATGAGGAGTCAAAATAGGACAGAGATCTCCCAAGTGTATATGCACCATAAAAAGGGTTTTTTGGCTACCTAGGATGGTGTGCAATCATTAGGCCAATGACTAGTGAACACTTGGATAGAGTCTTTAGTACATTAGGGTTAATATATCCTTAAACATGTCAGAACAACTTTGAGGAAGAATGAATGATGAAGCCTACAAAATATTTTTTGTCTCTCGACCATAATTAACTCCACGCCTAAAAACAGAGGTGTTATTTGTGTTGTTGTTATGATCTAAATTATCATTATGCTAAATAAGAGGTAAAACTTCTGACAAGTCTTCCATTAGACTATTTTTAAGAAATTGAAGGATAACCTAGTGTTAGATGACGTTTTTTTGGAGGGGGTATTATTCTAAGAAAATATGGTATTGATGTAAACATTGGTGGGGATATTTGACTTAATTTTTATATAGGTGAGCTTAGGAAGTCGTAGAACCTTTCAAAATGTAAAATAGAGTTATAAAACTTTTGTTATAGAGTTTACCATTAAAGGATTGGGTCATATTGTTGTATTTAGAGGAATGTGTTGTGAAATAAACCTAATTGGGGAGAGGTCCCAAGATTCTACTCGGGATGACTGCAGGGAAAATAGAACCACTATAGAGGTACCACTACAGTGGTAGTATCAATTTCATCATGAAGTGTTGCAAAAGTACTACTACAGTTGTAATTTTACCACTGTAGTGGTAAAATGCAGTGAATTTACAGTTTTAAAATTATGAAAATATTTTCGAACTCCACTTCTTGAAAAAAAAAGGCTCTAAGGAAGGCTATTTTCTATAAATTTTCAAATATTTTTATCTTTTCAGGTAAGTATTTTGGGGTTTAGTCCTAATTCGAGAACATAATGCAAATTTATGGGAATAAGTATAAAATCACTACAAAATAATTTGAGAGTGTTAGAAAACACTAATAGGAGTGGCATCATAGTAGTTTATGCGTAATAAGGTAGTGTTCATGATCTTTATAGGATGGACCCTAAGATGATGAATTGGAGAAATTTATCATTAAAAATTATAGTTATTAATCTATAGTGGTTAAAAGGGACAATATTATAAAAATGATGTCTAATGTTGTTGTTATAAATCAAGAACAAGGTGAAAGAGAGAAAAGGAAAGATTGTTGCCTAAAAGTGACTTGATCAAGGAATAAAGTGTAATTCCCCAAGGTTTTGATCCTTGAATTTTTTTTGATTTATGAGATATCTGCCCTGGCAATGACTCACCTAATGAGTTGTAGGTTTTCCTGATAGGTCAGGTGACCATAGTCGTAAGGTATATGGTGAATAGTGTTTGAGTTTCTGTCTTGGGTACGACTTAAGGGTATGAGTTGTAAGGACTTATAATGAGTCATTGGGATAAAATCATAACCAAATCAGAAATAAAGTGACTAAGTTCTACTCTTAGTACGAGTGGCTCACTATGAGCTGTAAGGACTTGTTATAAGTAATTGGGTGTAAATTGTAGGATGTCCAGTTACCCAATTTGGTTTTGAGTTGAATACGAATGGACCCTACGAGTCGTAAAGTCCCATTATGATTGGACCCTACGAGTCATAAGGGGTTACTACGAGTCAATAATTGAACCATGGTCAATGGTGGCACTTTTCTAGATTTTAAGTTAAGGGCATCCTAGACATTTCCCCATTTACCCAAATTGAATCCCACATCTTACAACCCATTTAGGGTGTCATTATCACTCAAAAATAAATCTAGGTAACTTCTCAAATAATCTAAAAGGCTCTCTGAATTCCCTCAAGCAAGTCTAGATAGGGTTTCATCAAGTTAGTCATCTAAGGGCTCAAGGGTTGATTTCTCTCTAAAATTTTTGGTGTTTAAGGCATTTTACTCTTTTCTTACTGTTAATTTATTAAAAGCATGTGTTTTAAAGTATTGTTTCTCATGGTTTACATATGATTATTCATGTTTTAATTATGGTTTTGAACTTATGGGTGCATGCGTATGGTGAATGAACGAGGGAATTATGATTTTCCCCAAACTTGTGACTTTTGAAGTAGTTGAGACCCCAACCCAATAATGTGAAATTGGTTTGAATTATGAGAAAGGTGGAAATTTGTAAAATAGAACTAGTCTTGAACTAATGCATGGTATAAAAAGGTATTTGAATACAATGGTTAGATTTAATGAACAAAGAGAGTCGGTGTTCCCCCACCTTGTATTAATGAACAGAGGGAGTTATTTTCCCCCAAGTTAATGAAAAATGTTTTGGAATGTTGTTATTACCTTACAAGTGTAGTTGGTATGACGATACCATCAATGTATGCCTTAATGTGGAATATGGTTCAATGAATGGAAATGTGTGATACTTGTTTCAATTGGGATCTAATAAGGGTTGTGTAGTTGAGTCGTAAAAGAGGAGGTACGAGTGACCGATACTGGAAACCTCATTTACCGATGCAGGGGTCAAAGTGACCAGGGAGGTTTAAGTCCCCCTTATTATTATTTCATGATTAGGGAGGTTCGAGTCCCCCGTAAATCATCAAATGATCAAGTGCTTAAGTCACCTTTAGAATATGATTGGGAATTTGAGTCCTCCATGTATATATATGAAATTATTCTCCAATTCATATGGCTACACACACTAGGGCTCGACCAGGGAGTGATATATGGGGTCTATATAACCTGTGGGTACTTGTTATAATGGTTGAGCTACACAATCCAGGTTAAAGTTTTAAGCACATATTAACTTTGTTTCCTATCCCGTCATGTAAAGTACATACTTATATGCATTTGATTATGTGCATTTGTTCTGAATGATTTTAAACTATTGATCATGACATTGTGTTACCCTTATCCCCGAGTACATCTAGGGTTTACCTTGCTAACCGTCTTCAGACGATGTATTCTCAGGTGATGCAGAAATTGACCATACCTTTACTCCTTCTGCACAGTTATTAAAATTCAATATCATCTCACGCATTGATATTGAAGTGGTGAGCTTTCATACATCGGAAGTCTATATTTTATGTTTTGGTCTCTTATGTCTCAGACTGTTTAGAATTATTTTGGCAATAGTTAAGGGCATGTCTCGACACTTTCTTGACATTCAATTTTGGTTCTTTGTTTAAAATTCTTTGTTTGGACAATTGTAGTTATTGGGAAGTTTCTGTCGGTTGTTTGACCGATCGTCGGTCGGTGGTCATGGACTTGTTTTTAATTTCCTTAAGATTATTGCATGCTATCTTGTTATATATTAAGAATTCATCCAACATTGGGGTGTATTGTGTTTGGTTTTGTTAGTTGTAGAGGGTGATCTTCGGTCCATGAGAAACTTGAGATACCCATCATGGTTAAGCCCTGGTTCGAGTCATTACAGAGATGGTATCAAAGACTAGGTTTGGTATCATTGGGTGTCCAACAAATCCGTAAAAAATAGAGTCTCATTTATAGGTGTGTAGCATGCCACATTTAAGGGAGAGGCTAAGGGGCATTTAGGAATGTTTCCGTTTCTTGTTGTTCTATTTCAAGCTATAAAGTCTAAGGTCTTGAATCTTCTCTAATTTTCGTGTGTTTACTTTTCAGATCATGCCTTCCAGAAGATCTAATGATCGCATAAACTCTTATATCCCATCTGAGGACTATGTGGACGGAGCTCGTCCAACTTCAGGAGTTAAGACTCATTCTAAGGTCGTTGCTTCTAATTGCCTTGAAGGAGCTCCACCAGTTCCCCTATCCCTCCTTAGGAACCTTGAGCTGATGTGTCTAATGTTGAGTTTTGCTAGTCGATTCATTTTCTTACCCTATTGTTGCCTCCCAGACTGAACGTGTTGCTTCATCATCTGAGGCCACTAGGGTTGGCCAATTTATGAGGTTAAGTCCTCCTATTTTCACTGTCTCTAAAGTTGAGAAAGATCCCAAAAACTTTGTTGATAAGATATAAAATATCTTTCTTGTGATCGATGCTACTAATATGGAGGGTGTAGAGTTTGCAGCTTATGAGTTGAATGATGTAGCATACTAATGGTATGAGAAGTGGGACCAGTCCAGGGGAGATGATATTGAGTACGCTTTGTGGGATAATTTCCTTATTACTTTCTTTGATTACTTCTTTCCTCAGGAGTTGAAAGAAGCTAAGGCTGAGGAGTTCATGAGTTTGAAGCAAGGTAAGATATTCATAAAGGAGTATGTCATAAAGTTTCATCAGTTGTCATGTTATGCTCTTAAATTGGTGTCTAGCATAAGGGCTAGAATGAGAAAGTTTACCTCTGGGTTGTCCCGTGAGTTGATATTAGAGAGCAAGGTTGCCTTGTTGAACAAGGATATGGATATCTCTACACTTATGGTGTATATTCAATAAGTGGAGGAAAAAAAAACGAAGATGAGTGAAAATCAGAGTAAGAAATTTTGCTATTCGGATCAAGGTAAAGATTAACAACAAAGTGGTAGAGACAGTGAGAAGTAGTCTAAGAAAAAGTAGGGCAATTCTGGTTTTTACTCTACGGTTAGTGCTCCTTATCTAAAGTCATCGGGTGACCGTTATTCTTAGTATGATAGTGGGTTTAGATCAGTGACATCCTAGTCACAGGCTAGCGGGGCACGTCAGCTCTGTTATATCCTCTTTGTAGATTTTGTGGTCAGATACATCATGGTTTTTGTTAGGAAGAAAGGAATAAATTCTTTAAATATGGTCAGACTGTTCATCCGTAGAAGGATTGTCCTTTTAAGGTTGCTTCTAGGGCGACTAAGATTCCTTTTGCTGCTTCATCCGCTCCTGCACCAAAGGGTGCTACTTCTGCTTCTGGCTTCGACACTGGTCAGAACCGTCTATATGCTCTTTCCACTCCCTAGAATTCCAAGGATTCCCTCTATGTTGTTACTGGTATGCTTAAACTCTTTTATTATGGTGTATATTGCCTACTTGATCCTGGGTCTACTCTCTCTTATTGACTCCTTATGTGGCAATCCATTTTTGTTTTGATCCTGAGTGTATTTCAAACTCCTTTGCGGTTTCCACCCTGGTGGGTGACTCTATTATGGCTAGAAGAGTCTATAGGGGTTGTGTGATATCGGTTCATGATAGGAAGACCTTGGTGGATCTGATAGAGTTGGACATGTTAGACTTTGTTGTGATTTTATGGATGGATTGGTTGCATTCGTGCTATGCGTATCTTGATTATTGGAGATAAAGGGTCAATTTCTATTTCCCAAATGAGCTGGTAATCAAATGGGTAGGTATTTCCCTAGTACCTAAGGGAAGGTTTATTTCATATCTTAGATCCCGTAAATTGGTTTCCAAAGGTCACCTATATCACTTAGTACCTGTTAAGTATTCTAGATCCAAAGGCCCTTCTTTGCAGATTGTCCCTGTGATTTGTGAATTCTTAAGGTATTCCCTGATGATCTTCCTAGTGTACCTGTCGATAGGGAAATTTATTTTAGGATTGATCTCTTTTAATACACTCGTCCTATTTCTATCCCTCCTTACAGAATGGCTCTAGCTGAGTTGAAGAAACTCAAGGAGCAGTTGAAAGATCTTCTTAATAAGGGTTTTATCCACCCTAGCGTGTCTCTATGAAGTTCTCTTATTCTCTTTATTCGTAAGAAGAATGGTTACCTCCGGACGTGTATTTATTACCACTAATTAAATAAAGTAACCATAAAGAATAAGTATCCACTTTCGAGGATTGAAAATCTCTTCAATCAACTTTAGGGTGCTAAGTTTTTTTTACAAAATTGATCTTCGGTTTGGGTACTATCAGTTGAATATTAGGAAGGTGGATATTCCTAAGAATATTTTTTGAATGCGGTATGTTTACTTTGAGTTCTTGGTGATGTCCTTTGGTTTGACCAATGCCATAACCACATTTATGGATCGTATAAAACAGGTTTTCCATCAATTCTTGGATTTGTTCATGATTTTCTTGATTGATGATATTTTCATATCTTCCAAGAGTGAGGCAGATCATGCCAATCACCTCTTTCTTGTGTTGCAGACCCTAAAGGATCAGCGGTTGTATGCAAAGTTTTCTAAGTGTGAGTTTTGGTTGAATATTATGATTTATCTAGGTCATCTTATTTCTAGTTAAGGGATCATAATGGATCCACAAAAGGTTGAGGTTGTTAAGAAGTGGAATAGACCCACGACTCCATCCGATATTCGGAGCTTCTTGGGTTTGATCGGCTACTATAGAAGGTCTGTAGAGAGTTTCTCTTCTATTGCGGTCCCATTGACTAAGTTGACTCAGAGAAAGGTGAAATTCTTATGATTTGATGCTTGTGAGGGTAGTTTCGAGAAGCTGAAGGATAAGTTGACTTTGGCTCCTGTCTTGAATCTGCCTGAGGGTACTGATGGCTTTGTTGTTGTTGTGATGCGTCCTAGGTTGGGCTGGGTTGTGTGTGGATGCAGCATGGCAAGGTGGTTGCATATGCTTCTAGACAGTTGAAAGTGATGTGCTATAGAAATATAGCACTTTTGATGCTTTAAATAAGAAAAATACGCAAGTATTTGAGGCCTTTTTGTTATATATGATCTGTTTTGGGTATGTCGTGCAGAAAACCATGTTTTGGATGATAAGTTCATGAAAATGGTGAAAAGGTGTTTTGGTCCATTTTTGGAGCGATTATAGATGATTGGGATGTTTTCTGGCTTGAGCGTGATCAATGCATGTTCGAGAGTTGAAGAAGAGCTGAAAAACTAACTCCAGGCACCTACTAAGTTGACCTACGGACAACATATAGACAAAGTGGATGTCAGTATCCCAAAATCCTAAGAGCTGACTTGTAGGAAAATTGTCTATCCGCTACCTGTGTTGTGCACCTGCGCCCTGTGCCGGACCACAGGTGCTACCTGCACCCTGCCAGACCGCAGGTACAGGGGGCAGGTGGCCACTAACCCTATTTTCTCCTATTTCATCCGAGCTTAGTTTTTAGGATTTTTTCTTGTACTATAAATACCCCTTATGTACTTTTAGTAGAGGTTACACACTTTTAACACTTAGAAACATATTTTAATATCAAGATTCATCTTCGATCTTGGAATTTCATTGTATTGACTTTGATTGATTATTCAGCTTACGGTTGTGGGTTTTCTTTCATCTTATCATTGTGATTTCATCTTTGCTTTCCAATATGAATGTTATTGATTTCTTCACAATCATGAGCAGGTAAAACCCATAGCAAAGTTGTGAAACCCTAGAAAATTAACGAAGTAGGGGAAGTGTGATTGTTGATATGAACCAATACCTATGGCATGCATTGGTTTATCTTCATTGTGATTGATTTCTTAGTGGGTGCACATATTAGGATCCCACCTAGATATTTCTATTTACTCCAAAAAAGGAGTAGTGACTAGGAAAAGATAAAGATAGCAGTAATTTAGGAGTTAATTTTTTATCCGATGAATTACAACATAATATAGTGAATGGCTATTAGCTTTCTATCTAATAATTGGAGACTCAAAAGGTAATAGTTAACTAGGATCAAGATAAGGGTTACTAACGCAACACCCTGAGACTCAAAAGGTAAAGGGTGAAATCCTCCTACTCGTCCAAAAGATTGTAGGAGGTACATAACTTATCGGTTCAACATGCAAGGTATTGGGTTGGTTCAACAATGCACGATAATCCTAAGGAGTTGCGACTCCAGGGGGAACACAATCCTAGTGTTCACCTACAATAGATTTTCAACCAAGTTAATATTGTTCTTTGTTCGAGACAACTCCACAGACTTCAACCGCTGAGATCTGTCAAATCACGTGTTCCCTTTGGATTTGACCTTAACCTTAGTTGGGTTACTATATTTTGACAACAACCGTACCATCATCTAAAAGGAGGTGTTGCTTGGACGTCATTAAGAAATTTGGTTCCATCTTCGATCTTGGTATTTTATTGTATTGACGTTGATTGATTATTCAGTTTATGGTTTTGGGTTTTCTTTCATCTTATTATTGTGATTTCATCTTGGCTTTCCAATATGAATGTTATTGATTTCTTCACAATCATGAGTTAAAACCCATAGCTAGGGTTATAGAAACCCTGGTAATTTAATGAAGAATGGGAAGTTTGATTGTTGATTTGAACTAATACCCATGGCATATATTTCTTTATCTTCATTATGATTGATTTCTTAATGGGTGAAACATTATGATCCCACCTAGATATTTCTACTTACTCCAAAAGAGGAGTAGTGACTAGGAAAAGATAAAAACAACAGTAATTTAGGAGTTAATTTTTGATCTGTTATAGTACAATAAAATATAGTGAATGGTCGTTAGCTTCACTCTAATAACTTGAGACACAAAAGGTAATAGTTAATTAGGATCAATATAAGAGTTAGTAATACGACACCCTAAGACTCAAAAGGTAAAGGGTGAAATCCTCCTACTCATACAAAAGACTATAAGAGGTATATAACTTATCAGTTCTGCATGCAAGGTATTGAGTTGGTTCAACAATGTACTATAAGCCTACAGAGTTGAGATGCTAGGGGGAACACAATCCTAGTGTTCACCTACGACTAATTTTTAACCAAGTAAATATTATTCTTTGTTCGAGATGACTACTAACAAATCCCCCCATTTACTTTTCTTATTTTGCCCATAGGCATCAACCACTGAGATCTGTCAAACCACGAGTTCCGTTGGGATTCAACCCCAACCTTAGTTGAGTTACTATATCTTAACAATGACCGTACCATCATGTAAAAGGAGGTGTTGGTTGAACGTCATCAAGAAATTTGCACCGTTGTCGGGGAGCATAGTGTTAATTTGTGGATTGAGGTTATTGCGGTTTTTGGATTTTAATTTTAATTTTGTTCTTAGTTGGGAATACGCTGGTGTATGCCTAGTACATGGAGTAGAGGCAATCCCTTACTCCCAGTGAATCCAAATCCAGAGAGAATTCTAGAAATACCTGGTAGGATGTCTGAGCCGAAAAGAGTTGATTATCCTGAAGGGGTTCGTGATATTGTATCTTCTGCCGAAGGATTACAAGATATTATTGATTGTCAAATTGGTGATCTTTTATATCAAACTAAACCTAAGAGGAGAGCAGTGGAAGAAGCTTGGAGGACAACTAGGGATGTGGATCTAGATGAATAAAGACAAGCAGTAGACCATCGAGCAGCAAACTCAGTGAGAACCAAAATAGAGCTAGAGGTTCCCGTGTTCAAGTTATACCAGTATATCAGTATGTTCATCCATATATATATATTATGAAGAAGATGTGGGATATGTTGATCCAAAAGAGATCGGAGCCATCTTACCTCTTGTTTTTCCCCTAGGCATCAAATTTGACATTACGAGTACCATGATCCAACTACTAAATTTGAAGGGTGTGTTTGCAGGTCTGCCCATTGATGAAATCTCAACTATTTCAACATCTCAATGAATCACCAGAACATACCTTCCTCTTGATTCTACCTCAGTAAATGAGGCTACACCTAGGGGTGTGCATCAGTCGGTTCGGTTTGGTTTTATGTGTTATTGGTTTGGTTTATTGGTTTTCGATTGTTAAATATGTAAAACCAATAACCAACCAATAAGATATTTTCTTATTGGTTTCGGTTTATCGGTTTTTGGTCCTTAACGGTTCGGTTTTTTATTTAACCAATAAGAAAATACATATAAAATAGAAATAGTAACAACTAACATAAAAAAATGAAATATTAGTTACCGCCAAAATCCTACGTAATGCATTTTAGTTTACAAGAATCTTCAAACTTGAACTGAATGTTAGTTAGAAAAAAATTAAATCCTAATTGTTGGAAGCTATAAATTCCTTAAGCTTTTCAATACGATAATAGTCGAGCTTTATATTATGCCTTTGTTGCCCTGAATAGGTTAATACTTTGTGAATCACTGATTTGTGAATAAGTAGTGCATATAATATATATATATGCATACACATATCTATCTATCTCTCTCTCTCTCTCTATATATATATATATATATATAGAGAGAGAGAGAGATTTATATATATAACATAAATAGGGATAAAACATTAACTTAGTGTATCTTTATTGGGTTATCGGTTTAACCGATAACCCAATAAGCTAAAACCAAAACCGAACCATTTACCCAATAAAGTTTTTTATAAAACCAATAAAAAATATTAACCCAATAACCCAATACCAATCACCCAATAATATTTTTATCGATTCAGTTTATCGGTCGATTCAGTTTTTGCACACCCCTAGATACACCACAGGTTGCTCAGGACCTCCAGTCTGAGGAGGGGTCCCAGGATTCTTCTAAGAAGGTTGAGCAGGAGAAGTCATCAGTGGTACCCAAGTCTGAGGAAGGTATCGCCACTTATACATAGTAGGTAGATGTACCCCAGTCTAAGGACATAGTTGATAGATGTACCCCAATCTGAGGAGGGTACAGTATAGGTTTCCCACGATGTACAGCAGGAGCAGACACCCGCACCTGTCACAGATGCACCTCCTGAGGAGGGACATATTAAGTGGTGTATGGAAGGGATGTGTCATATATATTAGCTTTATAGCTATGTTTAGGAGCTAGGAAGACCCATAAGATATATCTATAAGGAGTGTCAGATCGACTTATTGGGACAAAGTGGTTACCACAGCTGCGAGAAGTATTTGACAAACTTCAGCTGTAGTGGATGACTCAGCCACTCAATTTTTATAGCCCGGCTATGGTACGGGAGTTTTATAAATCTTATAAAGCCACCGTAGTCCTTCCCATGTGCCATCATCCAGGCTTTATCAAATTTGAACGGCAACCACAACTTGATCACACACTAGTTAAAGAGGTCATAGTTGATATTAGAGAGGAGAATATTTGCAGAGTCATATTTAGACCAGATTATATTGCACCTTAATCTATAGCAGAAAATTTATGAGAAAAATTATTCGACCTATGATTTAGAATTACTAGCTGTGGTAGTTTCATTAAATATCTGGCAGCATTATTTGTATGGGGTCCATGTTGATATTTATTCTAATCATATGAGCCTGCAATACGTATTCACCTAGAAGGAATTGAATCTTAAACAAAGGAGGTGGCTTGAGTTGCTAAAGGATTATGACATGAGTCTTCACTATTATCCAGGTAAATCTAATGTGGTTACTGATACTCTTAGCAGGTTTTCCATAGGAAGCTTGTCTTATGTTGATGAGGAGAAGCGAGATTTGGTGAAGGATATTCACCGTTTGTCTAATCTATGAGTCCTCTAATATTTTGAGGATGATGGTGTGATTGTTTAAAAGGTAGCGAGGTCATCTCTTGGTGCTTGAGTAAAGGAGAAGTAAGTGTTGGATCCTATCTTAATGCAAATCAAGAATGATGTAGGTAGGCAGAAAGTAATGGTTTTTGAGATTGGTGGTGATGGTATCTTGAGGTACCAAGGCAGGTTTTATGTTCCCAATGTTGATGGGTTGAGAAGAAAATTTTTAGCCAAAGCTCATGAGTCGTATTATACTATTTATCCTAGTTCGATGAAGATGTAACATGATCTTAAAGAGATTTATTGGTGGAATAATGTGAAGCAGGAGATGGCCAATTTTGTGGCTAAGTGCATGGTATGTTAGCAAGTGTAGGTAGAGAACTTGAGGTCTGGTGGGTTGACTCAAGAGATTGAACTATCGGTGTAAAAATGAGAGATCATTAATGTGGATTTTGTTAGCGATCTTTCATGGTCTCTCTAGCAATTTGATTTAATTTGGTCATCGTAGGTAGGATGACTAAGTCTTCTCACTTCTTTATAGTAAGGACTAATTTCTCTTCTGAGGATTATGCCAAGTTTTTAATTGAGGAGATCGTGAAGTTGCATGTTACTCTATTTACATTATATCTGATTGGAGTAGTCATTTCTCATCTCACTTTTAGAGTTTTTTCCAGTGAGGTTCAGGGACTAAGGTGGTCCCTAGTACTATTTTCCATCCACAGACGAATGAGCAAGAATAAAGAACTATTTACGTCTTGGAAGACATGCTTTGGGCTTGTCTATTTTATTTTGGTGGTAGTTGGGTTGACCATTTGCCTCTCATAGAATTTGCCTACAAAAATAGTTATCACTCTAGCATTGGTATGGTTCCATTTGAGGACTTATATGGTAAGAGGTGTAGGTCTCTATTAGATTTTTTAAGGTTGGTGAAAATAAGTTGTTTAGTCCTGATTTGATTCACCAATCCATTAAGAAAGGAAGGGTGATTAAGGATAGACTTTAGGCTGCCCAAAGTTGCCAAAAGTCCAATATGGATGTGAGGTGAAGGGAGTTGGAGTTCATTGTTGGTGATTGGGTGTTCTTAAAGGTGTCTCCCAAGAAGGAAGTGATGCAGTTTGGTAAGAAGGGAAAGCTCAATCCCCGTAATGTCGGTCCGTACTTGGTTTGGAAGAAGGTTGGTAATATTGCCTATGAAATGGAGTTGCCTTCTAGTTTGAACTCTATTCATTCGGCGTTTTATATTTTGATGGTGAGGAAGTGAGTAGGTGATCCTTCGATGATTGTTCCTTTGGAGGAGGTGGGTATCTCAGATTCCTTATCCTACGAGGAGGTCCCAATTGAGATTTTAGATTATCAAGTCCATCGTTTATGGATGAAAGATGTGGATTTGGTAAAGGTTCTTTGGAGGAACCACAATATTGAAAAATATACTTGGGAAGCCGAGGAGGACATAAAGTCCATGTATCTGTTCTTGTTTTCCATTTCAGATTATCGTGCTTGAGTATGTGTATTCCTTGACATCTTTGTTTACTGACTTTTTTGCTATTAAATGGTGATTTTCTTAACATCTTTGTTTTCTGTCTTTGTTAAAAGGAAGAGTAGAGGTATGTGGAGGCAAATCATGCTAATAAATGCCTTATCCAATCATTCGAGGATGAATTATCTAAAGGGGGAGTATGTAACACCTCGGGTTTTCGGTCCTTGAAAATTTTCTGAGTTCTGAGCTTTCTTCCCTAGCAACGACTCACCTGACGAGTCGTAGGGTATCTTGATGGGTCAGGTGACCTTAGTCGTAAGGTGTCCTGTGAATGGTTTTTGAGTTTTTATCTTGGGTATGACTTGAGGGTATAAGTCGTAAAGACACATAACGAGTCATTGGGATAGAACCGTAACCAAATCAAAAAATAAGTGACTAAGTTCTGCTCTGAATACGAGTGACTCACTATGAGCCATAAGTACTTGTAATGAGTCATTGGGTGCAAATTGTAGGATGTTCATTGTTTACCCAATTGAGTCTTTGTTGAGTACGACTGGACCCTACAAATCGTAGGGTCCTACTATGAATGGTACAAGTTGAGTCATAGGGTCAATAGTGTGTGGGGATCCGAGAGACTATCTTGGTTACAACTCATGGTTACAAGTCATAAGGAGTGGTTATGAGTCAACTATTGACCAGTATTTAATGGCGGCACTTTTCTAGCTTTCAAGTCAAGGGTATCCTGGACATTTTCTCTTTTACCCAAATTAAAACCCACGTCTTATAACCCCTTTAGGGTGTCATTAGAACTCAGAAACAAATGTAGGTAACTTCCCAAACACTCCAAAAGACTCACTGAATTACCTCAAGCAAGCCAAGATAGGGTTTCATTTAGTTGGTCATCTAAGGGCTCAAAAATCGATTTCTCTGCAAATTTCTTAGTGTTTAAGGCATGTTACTCATCCCTCATTGTTAATTTTTTAAAATTATGTGTTTTAAAGTATTGTGCATGAGATGCTTATATTGGTTTTGAAACAAGGGTTAAGGTTTTTGAATGTTTATGAATTAAACAATTTTTCTCATCATTTACATATGATTATTCATGCTTTAATTATGGTTTTGAACTTATAGGTGCATAGGTATGGTGAATGAACGAGGGAATTTTGATTTTCACCAAATTTGTGATGTTTGAAGTGGTTGAGACCCCAACCCCGTAATATGAAATTGGTTTTAATTATGAGAAAGGTGGTAATTTATAAAATTGAACTACTCTTGAACTAATACATGGTATAAAAAGTATTTGAAACACAATGTTCGGATTTAATGAACGAAGGGAGTCAGTGTTCCCCCACCTTGTATTAATGAACAGGGGTAGCTGTTTTCCCCATGTTAATGGAAATTGTTTTGGCATATTGTTATTACCCTGTAAGTGTAGTTGGTATGATGATACCAACAATGTATGCCTTAATGTTGAATATAGTTCGATGAATGAGAATGAGTGATACTTGTTTTAATTAGGCTCTAATAAGGGTTTTATAGCTGAGTCATAAAAGTGGAGGTCCAAGTGACCAATATTGGAAACTGCTTTTGCTGATGCGGGGGTCAAAGTGACCAGGGAGGTTTGGGTACCCCACATTATTATTTCATGATTAGGGAAGTTTGAGTCCCTTGTAAATCATCACATGATAGGGTGCTTAAGTCACCTTAATATATGATAGGAGGTTCCCGTCCCCAGTGCATATATATGAGATTATTCTTTGGTTCATGTGGATACACGCACTAGGGCCCGACCAGGGGGTAAGTGTTGGGGCCCATATAACCCATGGGTACATGTTATAATGGTTGAGCTACATAATCTAGGTTAAAGTTGTAAGCACATGTTATGCCTTATTCCCTATCCCAGCATGTAAAGATATATGTATATGAATTTCATTATGTGTATTGGTTTTGAATAATTTTAAATTGTTGATCATATCATTATGTTACCCTTATCTTCGAGTACATACTAGTATTTACCCCGCTAACCGTCTTCGGACGTTGTATCCCCATATGATACAAGAATTTATCATACTTCTACCTCTCCTACTCGGTGATTAAGATTCAAGATCAGTTTGCAACTTGACATTAAAGTGGTGAGGTTCCATACATCGAAAGTCTATATTTCATGTTTTGGTCTCTTATGTCTCGGACTGTTTAGACTTATTTTGTCTATAGTTAGGGACGTGTCCCACCACTTTATTGACATTCAGTTTTGGTTCTTTTTTTAAAAGGCCTTTCTTGTACTACTATAGTTATTGGGTGGTGTCGATCGGTTGCTTGGCCGGTCATTGGTCAATGGTCATAGACTTGTTTTGAATTTCCTTAAGATTGTTATATGTTATCTTGTTATATGTTCGAAATTCATTCGACATTGTGGTGTTTTGTGTTTGGTTTGGTTTGGTGCAGGGGGTGATCTCTTATGCACCCGGGACTTGAGATACTCGTCATGGCCAAGACCTTGTTTAGGTCGTGACATCGAGATGAGTTACTATTTATTATAGCTATTATACTTTCTTTACTCTGTTCTTATAAGTGAACTAAATATTTGTAATTTCATTCAAGCACTACATGTGACTCTTGAACACATTACATAAATATGTGATGTTGTTGAGATGATAAATAATGATGATATACAAAACATGATGTTCATGATGTTGTTGATAAATATGATGTTGATGAAATTATGATGATGTTATTGAAATCATGATGTTCATGATGATGTTGATGTGATTGAAAAGAGAAAGATATGATATGCACATCATACACCCATTCATGTATATTAAGTATTCTGTTATAACCATATGTTACGATGCCACTTATTGATGATTAGTTCCCTCTTTTAACATGCATTTTGGATACGAATTAACTACCCAACCTAGTTTGAAGAGTTAATCCATAACCTACCTCGAATATCGGAATTAGTTTGCAACACTTCAACCACAAAGCCCTAATTTGACTAAGTGTAAACATGTATGACTATGATTTTGTATTCCCTGTAAAGTGAAGTGTCATAATTATGTTATTGTATTTGATTATAAGTTTTGTGTTGATCGCTTTGTATTTATTTTGCTTACTTAGTTGTATGGTGTCGGGTTGAGTCGACCTATGATGCCTACCAGTACTTATTTTGTTGAGTGCAAATTATGTTTCAACATTTAAGACAAGACCTTAACTTTAGCTAGCAACTCCAGATTCAGGTTCAAGGGTGAGCACCATAATCGAACAACTATTGAATCTTCTGAATTGTGTTCACGTACCTTGTTTCAGGGTTAAGACGGATTGTATTTCTTTTTGCATGTTGGATAATCTATTAGTTACCTAGTTAGACATTCTTAGTTGTTCTTGTACGGTGACTTCATGTCTTAAGGATGTAATAAATAGAGGTTTCCACACTCTATTAGTAACTTGATAATTTCATTTGTTTGACATTATCACTTATCTATTGAATAAAGACTTTTTTGAACTTATTTATGAAGACGTTAGTATAAAATAAATGTGAATCTAAAACTTAGATAGCAAGGGTTGGATTAGGTATAGTTCTCCTTCCATAGTTTAGGGTAGGTGTCAATCATGATCGTTTGGGTTGTGAAAATGTTGGTATCATAGCACTAAGTTTGTAGATCTCATCGTACAAAAATAGGTCTAGTAAATTGTTATGGAATGGTACAAAGACATTTGTACTTTTGTTTGAGAGGCTACAGGGCTTTAGAAAATTAATTCATTTCTTTGTTTTTTTTTATGTTGTTACTTTATATCAATTGGTATCTGGTGATCCAAATCGGTATCTAACTCATTCACTCTTATTCATAGATTGTAAATACTCATTCCACTGGAGCGAAAACATTAAACTGCATCACCTGTAGGGGTGGATCCCAGGTATCTAGGGGACCGGCTAGACAGAGATCACCGTCCCCTCCTCGCCACCAGGATGATCCAAACCTTGACCAAGGCAAAAAAGTTATAGTTGAGTAGGAAAATATGGCAGTCCCAAAGAATATGGTAATAGTATCAAATAGTGCAGCACCGGTGCCTTTATCTACCGAAATGATTCAACAAGTGAGGATATTCCTAAGTAGCTTGGCTAAAATAGGTAACACTCTAGTTATTTGGTCCTTCCTATCCCCAAATTTACAATATGCCATTATTGTATCACCAAGAATTGAAGAAGGCTATGAAACATGAGTGTATCCCCGATAGGTACTTGGGCTAGTGATGATTGATGATGAGAATAGACTATTTTCCATGGTCTTGAAGATGAAATCCCCAGTATTCCAAGGTACATAGTCTTGGATACATTTGAGATTTTGATAAATTATCACGAATGTCTGTATAAGATAGGTATTACTAAAAGTTATGGTATGAAGTTTATTTCTTTTCAGCTGCAGGCTGAAGTCAAGCAATGATGGAGGTTATTTGTAGAATGAATGATTGTCTTACTTCCACTTACTTTTTTATAATTTCAGAATATTTTTCTTGAGAAGTATGTTCTTCGTGCTTATCATGATCAGAAGAAAGATAAATTCTTAAGGTTAGAGTAGGGTGACATATATGTGGCAGCTTATAGGGCTAAGTTTCATGCCTTGTCTCACTATACTCTTTCTATTTGATCACTTTAGAAGAGGAGCAAATAAGGTACTTTACAAAGAAATTGAATTCTAGGATTCAAATGGTTACTCTATTAGTAGTGGCAGTAGGCAAGTCCTTCTAGAAGGTAGTGGAATTTGCTAAAAAAGATGAGGTGGCGGGGAAATAAGGAGAAGTAAAAGTGGAAGAAAAGAAGGCCCATAGCTCAGTCCAATTTAATAGTACTTTATTTGAAGGGTCAGGTTGTTTGCGACCTTATAATTCAACTATGCCAATGTCTACAGGGGACTGTCAGGGGTCAATTATCAGACTTCATTAACAGAAAATTGTACACCTTCATCCTTTTCTTTTTAGAGACCTAATTTGGGCATCAGGTGCCATGAGTATGGGGGTTTGGGAAATATCAGGATGTATTATCCAAATTTTTTCTCTGCAAGTGAGTTAACTCAGTAATCAATTTCTAATGCTCTAATTTTTGTAGGTTATAGTATTGTTTAAAATGGTAGAGTTCATCTATAAAATGGGTGTGGTGGATAGGCTATAGGAAGAGGTGGTGACCACTCTTATCTTGATGTAGGACAGGTCGACAGAAATAACACTCAGGTTGGTGAAGGTGGCAATTAGAGAGGTGATAGGGCACAACTTTATGTTATCCTGCCTCATCCTGAGATGGAAGCTTATGATACTATAATTATAGATACTATTTTGTTTGTGATTGTATGACTTACGTATTACTTTATCCCAGATCTACCTTCTTTTATGTGTTTGGGAAGTTTGCCTTGGGTTGGGATTTGGTCTATGAATTGCTTAATACTCCTATATACGTTTTTGCACAAGTTGGGTTGTCTGTGTGTGTTGATCAAGTTTATAGGGCTTGTCCTATTATGTTTATGGGGTACAATACCTTGGCAGGCATAGCAATTTTAGATATGTAGAAGTTTTATATCATTCTAGAGAAGAGTTGGTTGTCTCCTTATCAGGCCATTTTAATTGTTATGGTAAAACTGTAGCGATGATTGGGATGGAGAAATTTGAGTCGGAGGGTAGTTTTAAGACTACTACTGTGAGAATTATGTCAACTATTCATGCCTAGAAATTAATAAAGAAGGGGAGTAGTGAATTTTTAGCGCATCTTTGGGAAGATAAATTTGTAGTTCCTCCTACAGAATCAGCCACCATTATTTATAAGTCCTTAGAAGTGTTTTTTAATGAACTTTTGGGTATGACTCCATATTGAGAGGTCAATTTTTGTATATATTTAGAGCTCGAGACTCAACCTATCTCTATCCCTCCTTATCGTATCCCACCAATAAAGTTAAGGGAGTTGAAATCATACATACAAGAATTATTAGAAAAAGGTTTTATTTGCTCAAGTGTTTCTCCTTAGGGATGTGCATAGACTACCGTCAGTTGAACAAGGCAACTATTCGCAACAAGTATCCTTTGTCTAAGATGGATGTCCTGGTTGACCAGTTGCAAGGAGATCCAATATTTTCCAAAATTAATTTGAGATTAGTCTATCACCAGCCCAAAATTAGGAAGGACATCCCAAAGACTACTTTTCAAACTAATTATGGGTACTACAACTTTATAGTTATGTCTTTGGATGGAACAATGACCCAACTGCCTTTATAAGTGATGAATGGAGTCTTTAAGTCACTCTTGGACTCATTTGTTATTATTTTTATTGATGGCATATTATTTTACCCCAATAGTGAAGAAGAGCATAAAACTCATTTGCGTACAGCATTGGAGTTGTATAGGAGAAAAACCATTGTATGCTAAATATTCCAAGTGTAAGTTTTGACTATCTTCAGTGTCCTTCTTAGGGCTCATATTTTCTAAGGAAGGGGTTATGGTAGACTGCAGAAGGTGGAAGCTGTGAAGAATTGGGCTAGGCCGATGAATGTGATAGAAATTTATAGTTTTGTAGGGTTGGTCTGTTATTATCATCAATTCGTTAAGGGTTTTTTATCGTTTCTTAATAGATAACCCACCTAATTTAGAGTAAAGTTATATTTGTGTGGGATGACAATTGTGAGGAGAGATTCCAAAAGCTCAATACCTTGTTAACCTCAACATCAATCTTACCTTGCCTATTAAAGGTAAGGATTTCATCATATATTGTGATACCTTTCGGGCGGTTTTAGCTGTTTTTTTTATGTAGGTCTAGATCGTGATTTCTTATGCTTTGAGAAAACTAAATCCTTATGAAAAAAATCTCTCATACAAAACATAGAATTGTTAGCTGTGGTGTTCTCTTTGAAGATTTAGAGACACCAACTCTATAGGGTGAAGTATAGAGTATTCATAGACCATCATAGCTTGCAATATGTATTTACTCAGAGATATCTGAGATAGAGAACGTGGATGGAGTTGATCAAACACTATGATAGCTCAACACAAATATCTCTCTATTAAGGCTAATATAGTGGCATATGCTCCGAGTTAGAAACCAGTGAGTATGGGAAGCTTAACATGTCTGGAGGTGTTAAGGCGCTCATTAGCAAGAGAGGAAAAGACTTTGGCTAATGATATTTAGAGATTGCTAAAGATTAGTGAAGGAGGAGGAGTAGACATATGAAAGTTAGGTCCATATTCTTCGACCAAATCAAAAGAAGTGGATTTAAATACAAGAAACTGAGCAACCTCAGATAAAAAGTGTTGTAGAGTGAAGCTAGAGAGGTCGTCATTGATGATGATGGAATATAGAGTATTCGGGGGCGTTTATGTGTACTCTGAGTGGGCAACCTAGTTTTGACTCTTATTATAGAGGCTTAAAACTCTAAATAATCTATACATCAGGGTGCCACCAATATGTATGGGGACTTGAGAAAACATTATTCGTGGCAGAGAATAAGCATAATATTGTAGATTTTTTTACGAAGTGTCAAAATTTCAGCAGGTCAAGTATGAACATCAAAAATCTAGTAGTATTTTTCAAAGGATGCCTATTCTGGAATGGAAGTAGGAAAGGATAACCATGGACTTTATGGTTTGTCTTTGATGAGTTGTAAACTTGGTACTCATTTGTACCTCATTTCTTGCACACTATGGTGATTAAATTGCATATATGAGACTAATCCATTATTGAATTGAACTAATTTTCATTGTTTTGATCCTACAAGGAAATCTAATGAAAATAAGTTGAGACAAAACTAAAAAGTAAGAAAAGTGAGTAGAGTTGGAAAAAGGGTTGAAAGTGCAGCTCAAAACTAGGCCCCGATTATCACTATCGTGCATGCAGTGTGTGATCATGATCAGTCAATAAGTCAAAGGGATGTGATCATGACCCAACTTCCAATGATTGCAGGAAGTCCATGTAGACCAGAGTGGTATGATTGCAAGCTAAGGTATTGCAATATCATATCACAATCACGACTAAAAGTCGCATCATAGGCATCGGGCAAAATTATAAGGGCAAAGCTAGAATATTACAAGGCCTAGTCACAAGATAATAAAAGGCTAAACCCTTCACATTTCCAGCATCCAATTTTCTTAGTTTTGAGAACTAAGAACAATATTGTTGAGTACAAACACAATTTGTAAGGGATTCCAAGAGAGATTTTGGTATTAGATTGAAATTGAAATTTGGGATTACACTTATTTATGGATGAATTGAATGCAAATATGGGTTTATTTCTATCCTTTAATTTCACGAATAGCTAAACTTATCTATTGGGGTTATGTTTTATTAGGTCGTGAATAAGGTGTGTATGTTAATTGTTAGTCCAATTAATTAGTTAATTGTGATGGCTTTTGCTTTTACTCTATGATTGAATTGAGAATTTTAGGTGAAAACCACCTCAATTCTCTTGGATCCCATATCATCCTTAAAATAGGGATGTGGGTGAAGAGTAATTATGAAGAACAACTTGAGTTAGCTTAGTGAGTAGCATCATCTTAGAAATAAGGGTGTTATTTGAGATAGCTCAATTAGTGGCATCATTTTAGATATAAGGGTGTTAATTGAGGCAATAGATTGGTATATTGGATATGCTCATGAGGTGTTCCAAAGAACCCATGAGTAATATTTGGCATTTTATAGAAAGATTAACACTAAGACCTAAAATCTAGCCTACCTAAAACCCTTAACTAAACTTGGACTAATTATTGATAACACATGCATGACTCCCACCTAATAAAGTATGACCCCAAGGTTTCTCTCAATTTGGTAATACTCAACTTTTCAATCTCGCAATATTGTCAATTATTATTGTGTTTAATATCATTAAATTCAAACCCCCAATTTATTTTTATTTATTGTATGGCATTACGGGTTAACACATAGTTAACTCTCAACACTTACAAGTTGTGAATTTTATGTTTGCACTCCTCGTGGATTCGGCCCCAACTCATAGTTGGGTATTATATTTACAATGTCTACCTTTCACCAAATTTGTAGTGTAAGTTGAGCACTATCAGTCTTCCTAAGACTTTGAGGAAGCTCGACTCTATATGGATCATTATTGATCTGTTAACTAAGTCAACTCACTTTATCTTGGTAAGTATGGATTGTAATGCATCTAAGTTACCAAAAATTTATGTGAGGGGGATTCTAATGCTACATAGGATACCTGTTTTTAATTATGGAAGACAGAGGTACCTATATGATTTCCATGGTTTCATGATACTTTCAATTCTTAAAATAATGAAATAATCCAAGTACTTAGATCCTTTTTGTTAGATGTGATGTGCTTTGTGTAGTTTTACAAAAAACTAGGGTTGGAAGTGAGCAGAATGAAAAAAGGGAGAAAAAGCTCCAGAAATTAAAGTCTGTGCTTGGACAATGAGTCGTTGGATGATGCTACAACTCGTCATCCAAGTTGTTTAGTGACCACTAAGGGAGTCAAAGAAGATGAATAAAGGTAACATTACTTACAACTCGTAGGATCTGACTACGAGTTGTAGTGAAGATCTTTCTATGAAAAAAAATATGACAATGTCCTTAAAGAATACAAGTCTAACCCCATTGGAACAATCTCGGTGATGAGGTGCAGGATCTGACTAGGACTCGTAGTAAAGGTCATCTAGATCATATAGGGTAAAGATTTACAGGCTGAAAAGTTACTGGTGAGGCAACGAGTTGGTAAGTAACTCATCGTGAGACGTGATGAGTTATCACTAAAGAGCCATGAAGACTAAAAACGGAGCTGACAACAAGTCATCATCAATCCAGACGACTCGTTGTCTGAGGCGTTACCATTAATAACCTTATTTTCCTATATAGTTTTAATTAGGATTTTAGGGTTTATAATGTGACTGTAAATACCCCATTGATGTTTCTCTATGATTTTATGCACTCTTTATACTTACAACACTATATTGAGTTCTAAGATATGATTTTGATCTTAGAATTCTTGTTCTTGGTTTTTACGATTTGAGATTAATTTGATATTCTGGTTTTTATTCTTAATTTATTGTGATCTTATTAATATGTTTTGTACTATGAATTCTAGGGGTGTTCTTTCAAGCATGAATGGCTAAACCTCTTAACTAGTGTTGTGAGAACCCTAATGGAATAACAAAGTAGAGAAAGTGGTAAGTCTTTCTTGATTGATGCTCTTGCAAGCATTGTGATTTTATATAATTTGATTTCTATCTGAATGACTACAAACATTAAGATCCTACCTGTATTCAATACTAACTCGAGAGAGAGTTTGAGATTAGGAAAAAAGATCATAATAGTAATTTGAAGCTATCAACCTTCATCTATTTAACTTAAGACCCAAAATGTTATAGTTAATTTGGGATCTAGGACAAGGGTTAGTAAAGCGACACTCTGAGACCTAAAAGGAGATAAGTGCAATTCAACAAAAGGTGTCGAACGGTGGTTGGTGATACCTAACTTATTTGATTGTGCATGCAAAGCATTGAGATAGGTTGAGAAAGCATGATAAGTCTGCAGAATTCGGAAGTATAGGGGAACACACTCGTAGTATTCCTCTCATATTAATTTCAACCTTAAATAATCAAGATTTGTCACTACTACTGTTGTTCTCAATAAATCCCCCTATTTACTTTCTGCGCGTTCTGACTACTCAGTAAGTTCTTGACAAAGATTCATCCTATTTCCTATGGATTCAACCCCAAGCTTTGTTGGGTTCTTTATTTGACAACGACCGTGTTATACTTTCTTGGAGGTGTAATTTTGAGTGATATTGCCGGTGAATATAGCTACAAATTGAGTAATTGAGGTTGTTGAGATTTTTTGTTTTCATTTTTCTTCTTTTCTTAGGGAATACTCCAGTGTATGCCCAGTAACCGAAGTCAAGGAAATCCCTTGATCCTACTTGATCCTGAGCTTGAAAAAAACTTATGACAGAATTGTAAGATGGCAGAGCATGGGCATAGGGTTCGAGATGACCTTAATTTAATTATTCCACCTTCGCATGGTGTTCAAGAAACTACTACACAAACCACTGTGTGTTTACTAGCTGAAGAGAATGTGAGGAAAGAAGCTACTTGTCATACAACTCAAGAATAAAAAATGAGACAGGAAAAAGAGCGTTGAGCAGCACTTGACTGAGATAAAGTTCAACACCTCACTTTTCAGTACTTACTAGTGTTTAATGATCCAGAGAAAGATTTGGCGTATGTTGAGCCTATCAAGATAGGAGTTATCATTCCTACTGAATTTCCCCAAGGGGTAAAATTTGCCAGTACGAGTGCTATGATTTAGTTGCTTAATTTGAAGGGTGTGTTCGTTGGTTTACCAACAGATGATGCAAATATATTCATCATGAATTTTATTGGAATTTGTATTTCTTATAATTTACCTGGGGAGTTAGGAAGCTTTGAGACTCAAGTTGTTCCTATCCTCTTATAGGTGAAGCAATATAATGGTTAGGGAATTACCTCGTGGGTCCATCACTAATTAGAATGAGTTACGAAAACAATTCTTGGACCGATTCTTAATGCCTTCTAGAATGCTGCAGTTGAAGAATGAGATTTACAATTTTAGGAAATTGCAATCAGAGGCATTTTACAATACATTGTTGAGGTTCAATAAGAAGTTGATGACTATTCCTTATCACAGAATTTTAGGGAGTAATTTGTTCTAAATATTCTATAAAGCCCTGAATGTGAACACCAAAGCTGTTGTTGATACTATAATTGGTGGGGCTTTTATGGGCTTTCATTAGGAGATAGATAAGAAAATCTTAGACCAGGTCTCTAATACCAACCAAGGGTAGCATACTAGAGAGGCAGAAAGTGGATCCAACACTTATGCTATTTGCGCTTCCAGTGAGCAGAGAGCCCTAGATGATACAGTGGATCAAGAGGTTGCACAACTAAGGATGGATATTAGGTTACTTACAAAATAGTTTACAGCTATGAATGCTAAAAAAAGTGAATACCGTGGGCACGCGAGATAAGTGTGCTAGATATGATGAGTCTGACTCTAAGAAGGACGTTAAGTATTTGGATAGATATATGTAAATTTTTTGAGCCAAGGGTCAAGGGTCCAATCTGAACTACTAGAACTTGAGGCAAGGGAATCAAGGTCGAAACTATTATGGGGATATGTATAGGGATCGAAGAACAGAGAGACGGTGACTGGAACAGAAAAGATAATTATAAGGGAAGGAGTGGTACGTAAATTCTAATGGGGAACCGTGATCTGATTCGAGGATGGAAGCATTGTTTGAGAAGTTGGTTAAGGGTTCAGATAGTTAAGAGAGTTTCCTTAAGGAGATTAAGGAAGATATTTCAAGACTGAGCCAGAAGGTAGAATCACATGATACTGAAATTATGTTGTGTCACAGCCTGAGACTACCCCATAATCGTAACATGGTGCTTGGAACAACAAGAGATCCCAAGCTAACCCATGAACTGGTATACTGCTTGAGCAACTGATTTAAATTGTATAAAAAAACTAAATTTGCTGACCAAAAGCATAATCATAAGAAGGTCTGAATAAATAAAATACTGATAGAGTTTACAACATAATAAAACTGAGGTAAAAAACTTGAATTACATATAGCGACTCTGACTATCTATGAAGCCTCTACTTTACTGACTATAGATATCTAGGACATGCCTCCAACTACCACTAATCAATACATATGAATAATAACAATATAGTACATGAACTCATCTCCTGCTGGCTAGAAACTGCACATTGTCTGATTATGATTTATGGGATACAACTATTGCCTACATTATGAAACAATGAAGCCACACAGATGTATATGTGGTCAGTACTTATGAAATGTACTGAGTAAGTGGATGTGAATTCAATAAGTAAAATAGAATAGATACATAATCTTAAAATATACATGCTAAGTGCGAGTAGACTCACCAAGAGACTTAAATCAATTGAAATCTGAAGTATCTTAAAACAAGAGTACAAACATAATCTGATAAGTTGGTGAATCACCACACTTAATTTCTTAATCCTTTACTTTTGTAGAATAAGTAGAACTGAAACTGGAAAATGGTAAAACATGAATACTAAATGTAAATCTCAAGTAGCGTTAAACATGCCACAAAACTGAGTTGAGGATCATAAATGGATGCTGAGCATGAAAATATCAACATATAAAACTAATAATGCAAGACCAAGTATAGCCTGTACTGACATGATCTAAATAACATAAATAATTACTGAAATCTGTTACTTAGTCAAATAAACCTAACTGAGATAAGTTAAATATATACTGAAACTGTGGGAGCTATTATATAACCGACATAAACCATGTGAGCTATCATAGAGTCCAATGTCTGACCCACATTGAGGAGGGTTGTTCTATCCTTACCATCAGAGTAGAACCTGAATAGGAGTGATCACTAAAATGAGCTCGTATTAGGCAAAGGGGAAACACTCTCTGGATAGGCCCCTAAACCTATGGTGGCATATAGTTTCTGGGGAAGTAGGAAGTGCTGAACCCATACTTCCCACTCGATGCTAATTCCTACTCCCAACTGAAAGACACTAAAATACTAATGGGTGCATGCACTGATAACTGATAAGCTCAGGTCATGGTATTTTGAAAATAACAGTGCATACAGATTCTAAAATAATCATAGACATATAAGTTGATAGTGCTCGACATGAGCATAAAAAACTAAGTATAACAATAAATCATGGTCCAGCTGACTTGTAATTTAAAAAGTCTACAATAACAAGTAAGCACATAAATATCGGGTGTTCATAACCCACCAACACTGAATTATTTCTAAAATACAATAACAACTCTTAAAACAGTAATATGAAGTCATAATTCAGAGACCCAAAATATTGGACAGTTCAATACATGAGTACTATACATTAATTTAAGCATGGAGACATATTAAACTTAGAAGAATAACAATTTCTCATCAAAATAACAAAATTCAAGAAAAAATATCAAACCTGTAGTTTAAAACATGAATAAGTACAACTCTTATGCTCTTTAGTCCTTTAAATCACAGGGTAATGCTATGCTTTAACACATGAGAGTTTGGGGAAGAACCCTAATTTAAAACATGTAAATTCAACTTTAAAATCATACTTTCAGGAACACGAATGAAATATTAACCTTGTTCAAAACCCCATATACCTTAATTAGATGAATTCTTGAAGAAACCTTTGAAATTGGAACTTGAATCCCTGAGTTCTAGGGAAGAAAGGTTAAATTTCATTTTTGGGAAGAGATGAAGGGTTTTGCATTGTGTACTGAATGTTTAGGGTTAAGTGAGTGCAAATATTGTTATTTAAGACCCCTTAAATCATTTAAGAATGATTAGAAATGAGTTAGGGGTGTGAAAAGACCTCAATGCCCTTAAACTAAGTCAAAAAAGAGCAATTTTCAGCACTGTGCTATTGTTGGGTGGAACACACCAATAGTACACCATAGGTTGTACGGCACATTCCAATAGCACACCTCATCCAGTGGCTATTTGCGATTTCCATGAGATGCACAACCTTAGCATGGTCATAACTTTTCTCTCGGGTATCAGATTAAGGCAAAATTGGTATCGTTGGAAAGCTAATTCAATTATCTAAAACTTGGTGAGTCTTGAGATGAAAAATTCCATATATGTAAAAAGTTATACATATTCAAATCTGAGCCTTGTAGAATCGAATAACATGATTTGGCCGAATCAAAGGCTTTTAGCTCAATTTTTCTCTAAGTGATTCCTATGAACACTTTTTACTTTAAAAGCATTCTTAACACTAGGATAATTAGCATGACACATGTATTCAAATGAAAATTATGGGATTAGAGTTTACACATATAGGAACGATGGTTCTATATCTAGCCCAAAAATGTGGGGTGTTACATGCAGCTTGAACATCAGTTTGGTCAGACGTCGTCTACTTTGAATAAACATCAATCGGGCACTCTTTTGAGTAACATCATTCAGAATTTAAATAATAGCAGTCATTATTTAGCTATTTCCACTCGGAGTGGTAATGATACTATTGATCCTCCTATGTCGGTAGTCGACTAAGTAAGGAATGATTCTATTGATCTTGATAATGCACGAAGATGAAACTAAGAAGTTAGTAACTAATGTTGAGATGCCACATAAATCAAAGAGTGCTGAAAAATGAGTTGAGGCTAATAAAGGACAGGGTAAAGAAGTCGAACTAGTTTTGAAAACCATTCTACGACCTCCCTCACCTTTTTCTCAAAGGTTAAAGAAGAAGAAGGAAGAAGGTAAATCTCAAAAATTCATGTTGATGTTGAAAGAATTGTCTGTGAATATCCCTCTTATAGAAGCATTAAAGCAGATGTCGGGCTATGTAAATTTCATGAAGGACTTAGTGATGGATAAGCAAATGGTGAGTTTGATAATATACACCATTACAGTGCTATTTCTTCTCGATCTTTGGTGGAAAAGAAAAAGGATCCCGAAGCTTTCACTATTCCTTGTACTATTGGGTCTCTGAATTTTGTATGAGCATTGTGTGACTTGGGGAGCTAGTATTAATCAGATGTCGCCAGTTGTGTACAAGAAGTTGGGGTTGAGGTCACCTAAGCCAACATTTATGAGATTATTAATGGTTGATCGGACTGTGAAGAAATTGGTTTGTATTCTATGTGATGTTTTGGTGAAGGTAGCTTTCTTTTATTGCCAATTAATTTTGTGATTCTCGATTGTAAGGTGGATTTTGATATTCCCATTATCTTCGAAAGGCCTTTCCTATCTATAGGTAAGTCTTTGGTTGATATAGAGATGGTACATATGAAATTTAGGCGTAATGGTGAATAGGTTACTTACAATGTGGGTCAGTCACTCAAAAGATATGTATGTGGTATCAGTGATAAAAACTGTTAAGGATGATGCAGTGACTATGCCCATTGAAGAGAGACTTATTGTAGAGTCATTAGCAGCAGTGATCACGAACTTTGATAGTGACGACATTGATGAATATGATGAGATGGTGAGCATTATTATTGGTAGAGGATCCTATACTTATGCGCCAAAAAAGTTGGACTTGGACTTGAAGAATAGAGTGATTCCACCTGCTCGGCCATCTATTGTGTAGTCATTGGTCTTGGAATGAAAGCCTTCTCTTCTCACTTGCCTTATGCATTTTTGGGGGCCAATAATACCTTGTCGATTATTATTGCAGTAGATTTATTTTATACATAAGTTGAGGCCTTGATCTTAGTATTGCAGAGGTTTAAACGGTCCATTGATTGGGCCATTGTGGATATTATTGGGATTCCGCCAAAATTTGTACTCATAAGATTCAGCTTGGACCAGAGTATGTGCCTAGCATTGAGCATCAGCATTGTTTGAATCTACATATGCAAGAGGTAGTGATAAAGGAGATAATCAAGTTATTACATACAGGTGTGGTTTACCCTACTACTGACAGCAAGTGCGCATGACCGATTCAGTGTGTACCAAAAGTGTGCATGAAAAGAATAAGTTAGTGCCCATGTGACCAGTTATAGGATGGAGAGTTTGTATGGATTATCAGAAGCTGATTAATTAGATGTAGAAGGATCACTTTCCTATGCCATTCATGGATCAGATGCTAGATTGTTTTATAGGCAAAGGATGGTATTATTTTCTTGATAGCTTTTCGGGGTACAATCAGATCACTATTTCCCCTAAAGACCAACAGAAAACCACTTTCACATGTCTATATGGTATGTTTGCATTCAATAGGATGCCTTTTTGAACTTTGTAATGCTCTCTCCATCTTCAACATTATATGATATCCATATTTTTTATATGGCAGATGATACTATAGAGGTATTTATGGATGATTTCTCAATCGTGGGTGACTCTTTTGATGATTATTTGGCCTATTTGGCTAATAAACTTCAGATATGTGAGGACTGTAACTTGGTATTAAATTGGGGGAAGTATCACTTCATGGTGAAAGAGGGGATAATCTTGGGGCACAAGATTTCAAAGAAGGTAATAGAGGTGGAAAGAAATAAATTTAAGGTGATTGAAAAGTTGGATCCACCTATTTCGGAAAAAGGTATTTTGAGTTTCTTGGGTCATCCAAGGTTCTATAGACAATTCATCAAGGACTTCTCTAAAATTGTAAATCCAATGTGCAAACTATTAGAGAAGGAGGTGAAGTCTGTGTTTTATGAGGCATGTCTCAGGACCTTTAAGTTCCTAAATGAGAGGTTGATTTCTGCTTCTATCATTATGTCTCCATATTGTATCTTCCATTTGAGGTGATGTGTGATGCAAATGGTGTGGCCTTAGGAGTTTTCCTAGGCCAAAGACACCAGAAAATATTTCATACCATCTATTATGCTAGCAAAGCACTCAACCCTATACAGAAGAATTATACGATGACTGAGCAGGAGTTACTTATTGTGGTATTTGCTTTTGAGAAATTTTGATCTAATTTGATTGGTACCAAAGTCATTGTGCATACTTATCATACAACTTTGAGGTACCTTATAGAAAAGAAAGAGGTGAAGCATAAGTTGATTTGGTAGGTACTATAGCTGAAGGAGTTCAATTTTAAGGTCAAGGACTAGACAAGTACAGAAAATTAAGTTGCAGACCATCAATACCACCTAAAAGAAGAGGCAATAATCAAATTAGGGGATGAGCTTAAGATTGATGATACTTTTCCAGATGAGCAGGTCTTGGCAGTATCACAAGAATTAATCCCTCAGTTTGCTGACTTTGCCAATTATTTGGGAAATAACCTCATCCCAGAAGACTTGTCATTTTAGTTGTAAAATAAATTTATGCATAAGGTATAAAGCTTTTCTATGATGAGCGTTACTTATTTTGGGTGTGTGCGAATGGTGTGATTTAAGGTGTATTAAGGTGTATTCTCAACGTAGTGATTATGCACATTCAAGAAGCCTCCCACTCGCTCTAGTTGAGGGTCATCATGGTGGTACTCGCGCAGCCCATAAGATATTGTAGTACTTCTACTGTTGGCTGATATTTATAAAGATTCATATGACCATGCTCGTGCTTATGACCAATATCCGCATCATGGAAATATCTCACAAAAACATAAGCTCTGCATGACACCTATACTTAAGCTTGAGTTGTTTGATGTGTGAGGAATTGATTTCATCAGTCTGTTTGTGAGTTATTATGGTATAAAGTATATATCGATGGCAGTTGACTATATTTCTAAATTGGTGAAAGCAGTTGCGCTTCCCAATAATAAGGGTCACGGTGTCACATCATTTCTAAAAAGGAACATATTTTCTCGATTTGGTACTCTACGTGCTATTATTAGTGATGGTAGGTCATACTTCTTTAATTGTCTATTTAAGAACTTGCTTGAGATGTATGGTGTGAAACATAAGGTGGAAACACCTTACCATCCTCAAACAAGTAGGCAGATTAAGGTATCCAATCATGAGATCAAGTCTATTTTGGCAAAGGTTATGAATGTCAACCTTACTGATTTGTCAAGAAAGCTAGAGGATGCACTTTAGACTTATTGAACATGTTTTAAAACCCCGTAGGTTCCGATACATATCAGCTTATATACGGTAAGGCATGCCACTTTTTGGTTGAACTTGAGCACAATGAACTATTGGCATTGAAGAAGCTAAAATTTGAGTGGAATGATGCTTCAAACCTGAGAATGAGTAATATGAATGATTTGGATAAATTATGGCTCTACGCTTATGAGTGTTCTGCTTTGTACAAGGATAAGGTAAAGTTGTACCATGACAAGATGATTGAGAAAAGGGTATTCCAACTTAGTGATATAATTTTGGTGTATAATCCGAGGCTTTGCTTGTTTCTTAGAAAGTTAAAGTCTATGTTGTATGGACCATTCACCATGGTTAGAGTATTCCCACATGGTGTAATTGAGCTAAAATGAGATGGAGAACCCCCATTCAAAGTGAATGGGCAATGTGTTAAGCACTATATGAGGGGTATAGAGGAGTTAAAGGCTAGTAATGATGTAAGTCTTGGCAAAGTATGAGTAGTCAAGGAAATCGAGTCATGTTGAAATGTTAAATCAGGCGCTGCATGAGAGGCAACTCATGGGATTATTGGTGAAGTTTGAGTACCCAACTTAGACATGTTGTGCTATGACATTAAATCATGTATTGCATGGGAGGAAACTCATGCGTTACACATATTACATTATAAGGTAATTTGTGTGTTTGGTCTGTAGGGCTAGAACATGCAGGAAAAAACAAAAAAAATTATAGTTCCCAAGTCCCTATGATGGGTCCTACAATTCATAGCTTCACCCTACGACTCGTCACCATAATCGTTAGGAGTAGCCCAGATGAAATCTTCCAGGAAAGTGGTCTCTGGAGTCTTGATGACTCTCATAATGAGTTGTTGTCAATGACAATGAATCATCACCTTGATTTATCATACCAGGAGACCCAGGTAAGAATGAACTTTAAATGGAGGAAGCCAATGACTCGTAGTCATTAACTACGAGTCCGTTGCCTGGAGTCATCATCATGGACAAAATACCAACCCAACGGGCTAACCTGACCCGATTCACTTGAAATAAAAGGGAATTAAACTCCCAATTTTATTCTTCTTTCATTTTTAAATTTCATGACTCCCTTCATTCCCATAACTATCCCTCCTACTCTAAATACTCTCCTAAAACATCTTGAAGTCCATGAATCAAGTTCTAATGACTCTGTAAGAGACCAAATTTCACACCTCAGGAACAAGGCTAAGTGTAACTAAGGAATCCAAGCATTTTTCTCTATTTTAAAGTAAGTGTGCTAATTGTGTTACTATTTTGATGTTAATATGCATTTTATTATGAAAATTCTCTTTAGATTCTATGTTACTAACTTTTCTAAGGTTAAAGTAAATGTTACAGTTCTTGAGAATTTAAAAATTATTTTCAATGGAGTATAACTTTATGGGGAATGAATTAAGAAAAAAATTAAGTGTGAAAAGTGAGAGGGGAAGTTAGAGTACCCTCAAAAATCTTAGTAAACAAAAGACCAGACCTAACTCTTCAAGTTAACAACCGCTATGAGGCATACTATGACTCATAGGGTGACTTAATGAGTCATTGGGTGACTCTTATCCACTACTAACAAGGATTAGATAGATGTGAAAGTCTTCTAGTTACGCTAGACTCACCCTACGAGTCATTGTCTCACCATATGACTCGTAGTCTAACTCATTAACTTGGCATAATTGAATCCTGAAATAATAGTTTTTGGTCAGACTACGAGTCACTTGAGGAGTCATCGAGTAACCTAGTGACTTGTGAGTTGGACTCATAGAGTGACCAATGTCCAAACCCCTGCATGGCATGCCACCCTACGACTGTCAGAATGGCTCGTAGTCTCATATAACAAGTCGTAGCTTGACTCATAGAGTGCTTAACACAGTAAAAAAATTCCTTATTTTTTCTTAGTTTTCTTTTCTTTTCCTAGTGCTAACTAATATATGTTTTTCCCTTTGGAACAATGGAACCAAAAAATGACTCAGCTATGGGTACCAAGAAAACCTCAAGAAGCAAAATTATCCCACTATCGACCAACTTAGGCACGAGCCTACTTATGATGGGTCCAGCAGTTCAGTGAAGGAATATCCCATGGCAGAACCAATAGAACCAAGGAGCAACTTAACTCGGGGCAAGAAGTCTAAGGCTAAGATAGAGAATGGTGAGGAGAACGAAGACGGAGAGTCTAGTAGCAACATACCAGTAGAGATTCCTCCTCTACCACCAGCTCATCCTACTCTATAAATTGAGCCTACCTCGATACCAATTGTTAACCAGTAGGGGTACCCTAGGATATAGGAATTATATGATCGAAACAGTGCCATTATCTCCATTACAAAGAGCCCTAAGAGGGGGTTCTATCTTGATCCCAAGTTGAGCAAAGTAGGCATATCTGAGATGCCTGAGTTTGAGGCAAGATTCAAGAAGTACCACTTTGAGTGGATGACAAGATCCTTAGGTAGATACAGTCTGGACTAGTTCAGGAGTTTTATGTCATGTACCAGAGAAAGTTGAGGTGGATGTATCTACAGGAGTTGTCATGGAAGGGGGGTGATCCCTTACACTCACTGATGATTTGAGGTGTTTGGGTGAACATCTCCATGCAGACCATCTCAAAATTTCTACATGAAGTAGAGTTTCAATATCCAACAGATACTTCAGAGATTGATCATCGCATTAAGGAAATGTTGCAATGACCAAATTCTTTTGGTGATTTGTGTGAAATATTTAGTTCCAATTTGAATTTACCATTTTACTTATCCTTGTGGTTGCTTCATGGTATTTTTAGGGTGTGGGTAAGATTAACACAATTCTCAGTGCATTTTGATGTCATTTGTATGAGATTTTAGTAGTCTAAAAGGCTTATTAGTTAACTTCGGTCAACATCTTTAGACCTATGTGTCGTATGGAAAAACGAACTACGCCAGCAGATCCAAAACATTAATGTTAGGTTGGTAACATGGTTGGTGTGGTTTTACGACTAAGAAATGTCACATAAATCAAAAGTAATAGTACCTTTTATTTAATATTGAAATATTTAATATTAATATAATTATTTGACTTTTAATAAATAAATAATATTATATTATAAATTAAGAAGAAGAAGAAGAAATCAATAAGTGGGTGGAATTAGGTAATTTCCAATTAATATTTTGGTCCTACATTCGGTAAGTTGTGAAATAGGTCTTGGGTGTCAATTATGTGAAAAAAATATTGTTTTTAAAGTTCTGATATCGCCATTAAGTTCAAAGCGTCGAACTTAGTGGGGTAGCATAGTTTGCTTTCATTCTCAGGAATCTGAATAAATCTTGAGAGGTTAGTGTACAGCTACTAAAGTTCCACTTTGGTCGCTTTAGTGGTATACGCAAAAGCGCCAGTTGGCCACTTTAGCAACCGGCTACCATCTAGGCAAGGGCGTTATAGCGGCCCTCGTTCGCTTTAGCAGATGACGCTAAAGCAGCCATTGTCCTCTTTAGAAGGGTGGCATGCTAAACGGGTACTGCTAAAGTGTTACGTGACCATTTTAGTGATGAACACTAAAGCGGCCACTTGATCATTTTAGCGGCACCTGGATATAAATAATTCTTTTCTCAATTTTTCTTTACCATTTTTGAGACTTGACACTTGGGGATCAAGTTTTTGGGCATTTGTTTCCATTTCTAAGCTTGGGTAAGCTCCAAAGTCCTATTTCAACTACTCTTCATTGACTCTATTAGTTAAATCTAGTTTAAACTTGGATTTAAAGATGGAATTTAGGGATTTTGGCCCAAAAGGTCAAAATTAAAATATTCTTTAATTTAAACCTCAATTTTAACCCGTTTTCACTTTGGTTTTCTCCTATGAGTTTCTTTAACCTTGGGCAATATGTTATTATATAAATGTTCCAGTTCTACCCCTCTTTTTCAAAAAAACTATTTTGGGGGTCTATTTTAACCCCTATTCAAAAGTGGGCAATATGTGTATAGTTGGATTTTATTTGATGCATAGATTCTTTATTTGTGTGTTAGTTAATTTTAGATCTATTCGTTATGGGAAAGCTCTAGATTAAATACATTTGGAATTGGTTTTGGGCATTCGAGGTGAGTTATGTATTAACTTACTTCAGACTGGTAGGGAAGTTAATAATAATGTAAAAGCATTTTATGGGTATGTGGTGTATCATGGAAAATGTGTTTAGCTGATTTATGTGTCTGTGGAGGGGTCTATGGGAATAATATTTGGTGGTTTTAAGACATTATTTGCTATGTGTGATCGTGTAGGGTTTTATATAATTTTGTTGTCCTGGTATTGATATATGTATGTTCGGTTGCACTCTTTTTGGTAGAAAAAGCCTAGATTGTTGGGTTTATGTGATAGGAATGCCTTTTTGTTGCATGTTCTACTTAATGGTTTTCTGGATTATTTTGGATCATGGATGGTTGGTTGATTTGAATGGATCTTTGGCTCACATGGTTGGTATATTGGTTGAATATTACATATTATCATCTTGGTTGGTTGTGAGTATTACATCCTCATATTATATTTATTCATTAAACATTGGTACCACCATGGAAATACTGGACATACCGGCTTTTTTTGACAGAAATTTTAACATCTTTAAAATCCTCTATCGATGTATATGCCGGAGAGGAGATATGTATATTAGTATTGGATATTTATTGTATATGGGTTGATGAACCCACCAGGTTTTCTACCTTGGGAGAACAGCTCGATAGGTGTGTACGGAGGTTGTATGACGGCCTACTGCATCACATCATCATCATCATCATCATTATTTTTTTCTTCATCTTCTTCATTGCATTCCATATATTATGCTTATCCTTTGATTGTATTTCTGATGTTGACTTGATATATGTCCAACTATTAAATCTTCTTATACTTTTATCCGGTGTACATGTATATTTTTTCTTATTTCCCATACTTGTAATTATTATATGTGTATATAGTAGAACTGTTAGTGTAGTAGAACTGTTAGTAGAGACGTTATGGGCTATCTTTTGGGAAATTTTTTTATTTTAGGTGGCATGCCCATAGTTTGTGTTTATAGGCCTTATTTTCTACTTTACTCAGTTGACCTATGATACCTACTGAGTATAAGTGGACCATACTCACCCCTATTATGCCCTTTCATTATAGATCCAGGTATGAGTATGTTATATAAATAGCTGATTCAGGTGGAATTTGGAATCTTTGAGGTATCGGTTGACCTATGCATCCAGAGTTGACTACTACCTTTTACTTATTTAGACTATGTCTTATTTGTATTCAGATAGAGTGGTTTCTTTCATATTATCGTATATATATTTTGACTTCGAGTTGTATTAGTTGGTTCTTATATTGTGACACCAGGTTTTGGGATTTGGTTTAATTTGGTATCTTGATTATGTTTTCTCTATTATAATGTTAGTGTGCCTCAAATTTTTATCTAGATGCTTTGTTATGGGTTTTGGTAGTGTTTTCCCTGTTATTAGTTTTTTGTGATAGGCTTGCTTGTCACAACTCGCCGCAACACGGCCATCATGAGCCTCATTTTGGGTCATGACAAAGTGGTATCAAAGTAGCCAGGTTTTTATTAGTCTCCTCAGTGTATGGACAGGGTGTCAAGTAGAATCTCGTGGATTGGTACATAGACATCCATATCTATATTTGAGGGGTTATAAGATATCTCTAGAAAACTTTCCTTATTTTATTCTATATCATTCAAATCTTTCATATCTTGTGTTCTAAATCATATTTTACTCTTCTCTACACAGATGGTGATGAATAGGTCTCGTGAGATCAGAGATGCAAAGCCTTTATCTGTAGAGAGAGCCTTATTTAGAAGGAGAGTTGTGGGTTATGGATGGGCTCGAGTTAGAGGATAGGCAAGAGGATTTTCCTATCCAAAGATAGCAATAGGGGACTCTCCCTTGATCCTTAAGATGAGTATGTTGGCGATATGGATCCTACCCCAATCCCATAGAGTTCTTCCACCCCAGTCTTAGAGGGATTATTGATTTAATTGTTGACCTATTTGGGGTGTTCTTGTTAATTCACATGGTGTTCCCCCAGCTTTGAGTATTGTACCTCCATTTATACCATTGTCTTCTTATGGTGTTTCTCTAGTTTTGAGTATGGATCCTCCTATTATACAGACATATGCTTATGGCACTCCTCCTTCGGCTCTTGTATCTGCATATGGTATTTTGAAAGATAGTGTTTGGCCTTCTTCTATGATGCCTCCTATGATGAGTTCTCAGCCAGCCAAATATACTATACTTGTTATTGCTTTGAGTATAATTATGTCTTTCGAGGATTAAAAAGGGTTTAAGAGATTCACTTGTTTGGGTCTTTCTAGGTTTAATGTGTTGTAGGAAATGATGCCTATGAGGTTTTGATAGATTTTCTTGAGAAGTTGCATAATCTTGGTTTTCTTAAGTCACATGCGGTTGTTTATAGCACTTATCAGTTGAGAGATGCAACCAGAAGTTGGTGGAGCTCACTGATTAGTTGCTGACCTCTTGGTTCGGCAGATCTGACTTAGGATCAGTTTACCGAGGGCTTTTTGGATAGGTTTATGCCTTTTAGTTTGAGAGATTAGATGAGAGATGGGTTTTATTACTGGAAGCAGGC
The DNA here is from genome assembly GCA_030864215.1 of Capsicum pubescens. Classification (NCBI taxonomy): domain Eukaryota; kingdom Viridiplantae; phylum Streptophyta; class Magnoliopsida; order Solanales; family Solanaceae; genus Capsicum; species Capsicum pubescens. Next base: position 314,029,912 of record CM061548.1, on the reverse strand, counting down.
TCTATAACTATTACAAAGTACGAGGCATATTTCCATGCCTTGTCTAGATATTCTTATGTCAGTATTGCCACCTAATTTGAGAAGATTCAGAAGTTCATGAAGGGGGTGGATATTTTTCTTCAGCTAGTTATGACTCAAATAGTTGTATATGGGGAATTATTTTTTAGTATTGTGGATCATGCTAAGATTACTGAGTCTATTCTTCGAGTATCTCAAGGAGGAACCAAGAAGGCATGTCATTTGGGTGAGTTTAGAAGTCACACTTATCGAGGGAAAGATTCAATAGGTTTCCATCAGTATCATGATAGAACCATACAGGAAGCCTTGTAGAGTACAGGTAGTGGGTCTTTTGGTTCAGCATCTTTGGGTGGTCGTCCTAGTTAAGTCGTACCTTCTTTTGTTAAGCAAGGTCGCAAGGTTTGCTATTATGTGATAAGATTGGCTATTTGTCTAAGGACTGTCCCCACTGTGTGTTTAGAGCTACTCTTATATGGGTTGTGAGAGGTAGAGGTTCTGCTAAGAGTGCAAGAGGCAGAGGTAGTGATACCTGTGATGGTGGTCGAGGGATTATATATTCAATTAGAGGATGGGGTCATTGCTATGCTATACCCACTAGGCCAGAGGTTGAGGCTTCTGATGTTGTCATCACAGGTATCGTTCCTATTTGTTTTAGATTTGCATCTATGTTAGTTGATCTGAGGTCAAATTTTTTCTATGAGACTGCATATTTACTTTGGGTTTTGATTCTGCTTGTGAGCCTCTTGATGTGCCTATATGTGTATCTATCCCTGTAGGAGACTCTTTAGTGGTGGATCGGGTGTACCAATCTTGTGTTACGACTTTTGCTTGGTGTGAGACCTAGGTAGATCTGATTGTATTAGATATGGTAGATTTTGATTTCATCTTAGGTATGGACTGGTTATTTTTCTATCATATTGTCCTAGATTAATATGCTAAGACCATGACTTTAGCTTCGCCGAGTGTGCCTAGGATTTCTTTAAGGGGTGTGCTACATTCGGGTCCCAAGAGAATTTTATCTTTCCTTCAGACTTGTCATTTGGTTAAAAGGGGATGTTTATCTTATTTTGCTTATATTCGTGGTACAAGTATTGTTTCACCTCTTTTCTTGTATTTTGTTCATGTGTTCCTAGATGTTTTCCCTCTAGATTTGCCTAGTATGCCTTCGAATTATGATATTGACTTTATTATTGATGTTGAACAGGGAACCAAGCCAATTTCTATTCCTCATTATATGATGACAACAGCAAAGTTAAAGAAATTAAAGGATCGGTTGCAGAATTTGCTAGATAAGGGATTTATCTGACCTAGTGTATTACCTTGGGGTGTACCTATCTTGTTTATGAAGAAAAAGGATGGGTCTATGCATATGTGTATTGATTATTGATAGTTTAATGAGGTGATGATTAAGAATAAGTATCCTTTTTCTCGTATTGATGATTTATTCGATCACCTTCAGGGTGCTTTGGTGTTTTTGAATATTGATTTGAGGTTCGGGTATCACCATTTGAAGATTAGAGCTTTGGATATCCTGAAGATGACATTTTGGACTTGATACGATCATTATGAGTTTTTGGTCATGTCTTTTGGGTTGACCAATGCCTTAGTCGTGTTCTTGGAGTTGATAAATCAAGTATTTCGACCATATCTCAACTTCTTTCTAATTGTGTTTATAGATAATATCTTTGTTTATTCAAAGAGCAGGGTCGATGAGGAGTATTTGTAGATTGTTTATTAGAGATCGAGGGATGAGAAGTTGTATGCTAAGTTCTCTAAGTATGAGCTTTGGTTAGAGACTATCTCTTTCTTCGGTCACGTGATGACCAAGAATGGTATTATGGTCGATCTGACCAAGATTACAGCAGTTTGTGATTAGGCTAGACCTACTTCTTATATCAAGATTTAGAGTTTTATTGGTTTGGTGAGTTACTATCGGTGTTTTGTTAAGGGTTTTTCATTTATTGCAGCTCCATTGACCAAGTTGACTCAGAAGAAGATTCCCTTTTAGTAGTTCGATGCTTATGATACGAACTTTCAAAAGCTCAAGGATTTGTTGACTTTAGCTCCTATCTTTACCTTGCCCGAGGATGGCATGGGTTTTACCGTTATTTGTGATACTTCAGGTATTGGTTTAGGTGTTGTCTTAATGCAAGAGGGTAAGGTAATTGTGTATGCTTCTCATCAGTTGAATCCCTATAAGTGGAATTACCCTACCCATGATTTGGAGTTGTGCGCTATTGTTTTTTATTTGAAATTATTGAGGCACTACATTTATGGAGTCCGTTGTGAGATTTTCTCAAATCATCGTAGCCTTCTATATTTCTTCACCCAGCGATGCCATAATATGAGGCAGCCTTATTGGCTCAAGTTGCTTAATGATTATGACTTGACTATCCTCTATCATCTGGCTAATGCTAATGTAGTTGTGGATGCCTTGAGCTGAAAGTCGACTAGCATGTGTAGCTTGGCATATCTTTTGACTAAAGAGAGGCCATTCGCCTTGGAGGTTCATTCATTAGCTAACAAGATGGTTAGGCTTAATGTTTCTACACCTAGGTATGTTTTGCCATTTGCAGAGGCTAGATCTTCTTTGATGGAGCAGATTTAGGCTCATTAGTTTGATAATATTGGGTTGACAATGATCCAGTATAAGGTGTTAAGTAGCAAGGCTAAGAAGGCCTCACTTGATCTATATGGTATTTTGAGGATTGGCGGTCGAGTTTACATGCCGATAGAGGGTGATTGGGTTAGATTGATTTTGCAAGAGGCTCATTGTTCAAGATATTCCATCCATTCGAGAGTGACTAAGATGTATCATAATTTGGGGCAGCATTATTGGTGGGGTAGTATGAGGAAGTATGTGGCGGATTTCGTAGCCTATTGCTTATGTTGCCAACAGGTGAAGGCCAAGCATTTGAGACCTAGTGGTTTGCTTCAGAGGTTACCCATTCCCAAGTAGAATTAGAAACGGATCAATATGGACTTTATGACTGGGTTTCCTCATACTTCTCATGGTTCTGATTGTGTTTAGGTCATCATGGATCGGTTGACCAAATCTGCTTATTTTATTCTAGTTTAGGTTTCTTTCAGTGCTGAGATATTAGCATGTATCTATATTCATGTGATAGTTCATCATCATGATGTGCCATTGTCTATCATCTCATATCGAGTTTCAATATTTATATCCCTTTTCTGGAAGACCTTTTAGGAAGAGTTGGGTACTCGAGTTGATCTTTGTAGAACTTTTCACCACCAGACTGATAGTTAGTCGGAGCAAACTATTCAAGTTTTGAAGGATATGCTCTTTGAGTATGTTATGGACTTTGGTGGTTAGTGGGGGCAGCATCTAGATTTGGTAGAGTTTGCATATAATAATAGGTACTATTCCAATATTGAGATGGCTTCTTTCGAGGCTTTGTATGGAAAGTGTTGTCGCTCTTCAGTTAGTTGATTCAATGTTTCTGAGATTAGACCTCGTACAGACTTGCTTCATTAGTCTTTGGATAGAGTTCAAGTCATTCAGGATAACTTCGAGCGACTCGGAGTAGGAAGAAGTGCTATGCAGATCGTAGACTTTGTGCTTTGAGATTTAGTGTTGGCAATCATGTCTTTCTTCAGGTGTAACCCATATAGGGCGTGATGAGGTTTTGGAAGAAGGGCAAGCTTAGCCGCTGGTATATTAGACCTTTTAAGATTCTTTGGACTATTGGGGATGTGGCTTATGAGTTAGCATTGCCCCAAGATTTATCTTTTCTCATCTAGTTTTTCATGTTTCTATGCTACGACATTACATTCCAGGCAAGTCTCATGTCATTCATTGGGATTCAGATGAGCGATTGTCTTTTGTTGAAGAGACTGTCTCTATCATAGCCAAAGATGTTAGACGGTTATGTTCTAGAGTTATTCCTGTAGTTAAGGTCTAGTGGAGGCATCAACCGTAGGCGAGTCTACTTGAGAGGTTGAGTCTGTTATGCGTAGTAGTTATTCTTAGTTTTTCGCTGATTCAGGAATTTCTATTGCCTTTTGTTCGAGGATGAACTAGATTCTTAGTGGTGGATGATGTAATAACCTGATTTTTTGGTGATTTGTATGAAATATTTATTTTTATGTGAATTGACCATTTTACCCCTCCCTATGGTTGCTTTGTGGTGGTTGTGGGGTGTGGGGATAATTAGCATAATTCATAACGAATTTCGGTGTCATTTGTGCGAGATTGTAATTATTAGTAGTCTAAAAGGCTTATTAGTTGACTTCATTCTACATCTTGGGATCTGTGCATCGGATGGTAAAACGAACTGCATCAACAGATCTGAAACATTGATTTTATATGCCGGAGAGGAGATATGTATATTGGTATTGGATATTGGTTTTATATGGGTTAACGAACCCCCCATGTGTCCTACCTTGGGTGCACAACAAGGTAGGTATATATGGAGGTTATACGATGGCCTCGTGCATCACATCATCATCATCTTTTTCTTCTTCATTGCATTCCATATATTGTGCTTATTCTATGACTGTATTTCTACTGTTAACTTGATATCTGTCCAACTATACTACCTTCTTATACTTTTATTTGGAGTACGTGTATATTACTTGTTCTTTACCCTACCTGTTATTGCGATATGTGTATATAGTAGAACTTTTAGTGGAGACTGTGTGGGCTACTTTTTGGGACATTTTCTAACAGTAGGTGACATGCCCATAGTATTTGTTTGTATTCCTTGCTTTCTACTTTACTCAGTCGGCCTATGATACCTACTAAGTATAAGTGGACCATACTCACCACTATTGCATCATTTAGGTGTAGGTCTAGGTATGAGTATGCCACACGGATAGCTCATTCAGGAAGCATTTGGAGTCATCGAGATAGCAATTGACCTATGCATTTGGAGTTGACTACTACCTTTTCTTAGTTAGACTATTTCATATTTGTATTCAGACACAGGCTTGTTCCTTTCGGATTATCCTATGTACATTTTAACTTTGAGTTGTATTAGTTGGTTCTTACACTGTGACACCAGGTTTTGGGATTTGGCTTGGTTTGGTATCTTGATTATATTTCTTCTATTATCATGTTTGTGTGGATCGACTTCGCTCTAGAATCCTTGTCTTGGGTTTTGGTAGTGTTTTCCTTTATTATATTATTTTGGGTGATAGGCTTACTTGTCAAGGCTCTCCAAGACAAGTGCCATCATGACCCTCATTTTGGGTCATGACAAGTGCAAAGTTGAATATGAAGCAGATCGCGACAGATGACTAGTTTATGCATTTTAGGTAAATCACAGTGATTATTATTGCAGCGCAAGAGGAGGCGCCTTGGGTTGTAGGTCCATCTACGCAGATTACTAAGGCTAACCTGAGTTTTGCGGTCAAGGCTTTGTAAGCCTTGGTTTAAAATTAGTTGAGTCCGACAATGAGAGATAAAATACTGAGCCCCGACAGGGCTGCTATGGTCGTTGGTATTATGGATGGCTATAAGATTGATATACCCAGATCCTTGGGAAGGAGATTCGTGATCGAGCTGTGAGTACAGACACCAACTTGGCCTTCCCCTATTTACTGACGCATATTTATTTTGATGAGGAGGTGAGAGTAATCTCATAGGTTAATCATTTTTTGATGGTCCATCGAACCACAAAATTGGGATTGATTTGGGGTCATGCCAACCCGTTCCCAAATGCCAAGGTTAGGGCTTCACTTCTTTAGGCGGGCTTCTAGGAAATTAGGCGCATAGAAATAGACACTCTAGGTTTTCCCGACCTTGGAGACGCTCCCACTAAGACTGTTTGAGCTGAGCTACAGGCCTTCATAGATGCAGCAAAATCCTCACAGGCCCCACCTCCTCTAACCTCGAAACCATACATAATCGTCCACCTCTAGGTGACAATCTGAGTTGAGCCACAGACCTTCATAGATGTAGAAGGATCCTCACAGGCCCCACCTCCTCTAACCTCGAGACCATACGCAACCCGTCCACCTCTAGGTGACTATGCTTTGGTCCCATAGGAGTTTCTGACTATTGTGCAGAAGAGATAAGTCACTCTTGAGAGATGAGTGACTAATATCAAGGAGGAGGTGTACCTTTCGGTGAAGAAGGAGATTCGGGGTGAGATGTGGGATATGCAGACTCAGATTGATAGCTTTGAGCGGGGGTTTAGCTAGAAGATGGAGGAAGTTTAGACCCTAGATCTAGTGGGTGTTCATGCGAATTTTCCACTCTACGGGCTGCTATCAAGGATATGGTTGTGAGACCAATCCGTAATTATCCTATCATTGAGGAGATCTATGTTGAAAACATGCTAAATATTTCTCCACAAAAGGTAAAGAAAATTAGTTGATTAGGAAGGAAGAGAGAGATCGAGAAAGAGAAGGGAGAGAAGATGTATGGACAGAAGGGATAGCTAGCCTGCAGACTTCTCAGGACCATTTGACTAAGGTCCACGAGAATGGAATGAGATTTGGTATCCTCGTATGGGAGAGATGACAGCTTCAATAGCAACAAATTATAGTGGGAGCATAGTTCTGCCTTTCGAGAGCTATCCATCATTGAGCTTACTGGCCACTGTTGGTTACACTATTAATGTGACTGTCCCGGTCGTAATTGGGACCATTGTTGATAAGAGTGGGGGCTAGTCTGAGGCCCCACCTGCTGAGACTTCTTGATTTTGGTGTCTAATACACCCAAGAATGTCTCCATCCCTTGTTTTACATTGTAGTTATGCACTAGGAATAATGCATAGTCTTTAGTTAGGGTTCAGGGTACACCACAACTGAGGGTTTTTCTTGTTGTTCTTCTTTTCCTGTTGGTTGCACTATCTGTAGCACCCCGGGAGTACACCCTGGATGCCACATGGTGCGTACAGCCCCCAAGGACCACAAGCTAACCCATTATGGTACCTGCTGTGAGCACTGAATAAAATAGCAAAGAACATATGCGGAAACAAAGATGAATATGACATAAGGTTTTAAGACATATTAAACATTTAGGAATCATAAGTCTAAAAATAGTTGTCAAAAAATAATAATATAAAGACTGTCAATAACAACTGATATTTGAAAGACTGACTGAAAGTGTCCAAAAGCCTCTACTAACGAACTGTGGAGTTTATGGGACAAGTCCCCAACTAACTCAAACTGACTACTAAACTGAACATACTGAAGTAAACATAATGGTTTTCGAAATATGAGGACTCACCACTGCTGCTTTTGCGGGTACTATGGAAGGTCTAGGTGTGGCCGGGAACTTGAGCGTCCCAACCTATGATATGAGACATCATAGCACAAGAAAAAGGCTTTGCGGTCAGTACTTTGAATGTACTGGTATGCTCAATGGGGTCGGGCAGTTATGCATGGGTTCATGTGCATAAGAAATAACTGAATGTATGAGTAAAATGAGGTACTGATTAAGAATGCATAGAATCTGTAAAGACTGATAATGTAAGACCTAGCATAAAATATGTTCTGACATAATCTATAAACTAAAACACTGAATACTGATAATTGGATAGCTGATATATGTATTTTTTCAAATAAAATAGAATCTGATTACTGAACTAAATACGGGATCGAGACTGTGGGAGCTATCATCAAACCGACATACCCCAATATGAGCTAATTGGGGTCCAACCTGTGACCCCAATTGGAAGGGTGTCAATACCATGCCATGAGTACTAACACTGTCTATGTGGATCCACTAAAGTAGTGTCCCGAAGGACTAAGGGTTTCAAGCCTACACTGACGGGTGACCCCTAAGAGGTAGTCAAGCCTAAACTGGCGAGTGACTCCTCATATCCTATGCTGGCTATGTAGTTCTAGAATACAGGAACTGCAACTAACGACTCAGCCTAACTGGCGGGGAATCTCTCATCCCTACATTCACTCGGTGCTAAATCCTACTCCCAACTGAAAGACACTAAATACTGGACTGACTATGTTTAACTATTGATAGTAACTGGTTGAATTGATAATGCTCATAACTATTGTGAAACTATTCTATAGGAACTGAAAACTAGGGGAACAACTAAATTTCGGGTATTCAAACCCCCAGGACTCGATAGCAATAATAGTAAGTTAATACTAAAACTTTGAGGACATGACATGTAAGCATTTATTCAAAAACTAATTATTGTAGGCATTTCGTTGAACACTTGCAATTCATGGCTTAAACTAAGCATGGGAAATAGTTTTTAAAACTTGTAGTAATAGCATGATTTTAATTCTAATATGACTAACTAATGCTCAATTCAGCGAACAACACCATTCAAACATGTGAGATTTAATAACAACAACAATTTCATGTAAACATAGTATAAAACCGCAATTCATGAAAAATCATGGTTAAAATCATAATAATCATGTAAAAATCATAACTTTGAATTTGAAAGTGGGTTCTTAGACTCCATGGGTGACGAGGGCCCATGGATGAACATCTAACATACCTTAATTGAAAAATTTGTGAAAGTTCTTGGTGGATTTCTTAAGAATTAAACTTGAATGTTAAAGGGGATAGGGTTTGTTCTTGAGAGGAACTGCTTTTAATTTTAAGTGAAATACGAATTATGAGGCAAAGATGTTGTTTTGGGACCTAAATCTTGTGTTAAAATGAGAGGTAAAAGACAAAAGTACCTTTTTGCATTTAACATCTTGAACTGAAATGTCATTTAAGGCTTCACCACGATACGGTGAGTGGGTCATCGCGATACCCACCGCGATACGGTGGAATTGCGGTGACTCTCTGGACCTGGACCATTGTCGATTTAGGAATCACCAAGATGTAACAAGTGAGTTATCACGATACCCACCGAGATGTGGTGGAATTACGGTGACTCTTTGGATTCGAACAATTGTTGATTTGTCCTTCACCGCGACGTGGTGGCTTCCTCACTGTTGTACTTACCGCGATGCGGTCTAATCGCGGTGAGCTGCTACTTTGCGTTACCAAATGTGATCCAAACCTTGCCTAAAAAGTCCAAAACTTACCCGAGATATGCTACTTACACCTCTGAATATAATTTAACTCAAAAATTATCATCTCGGAGCCCGAAAGGTCAACTTAAAAATTCTCAAAGTTGAAAAGGAGTCCAAAGTGACAAATCCCCTCAACACTTAGCTTTATTTTCAGGTTCTAAGTACTATAGGCACATACTAGGGGCTAAGCTAAACTAGGAACGTACGGGGTATTACAATTTCTCCCCCTTAGAGATATTCATCCTCAAATGAGACTAATTAAGATAAGAAAACTGAGGGACTGAGATTACATACTGAACATGCATAACTGAAACATGATTACATGACTGAGTCTGAAACATGGTGACTGACTAAACTAATTTGTGAATGTATGCAATGCCATGAACACGATTATATGGATGGGACTGAGAATAGAAAAGAGACAATTTAAGGAAAACCATTACCTTGAGATGAGTCTGAGTTTGCAAAGAAGAGGTGAGGGTACTTGGTACGCATGTCTTCTTCTACTTCCCAAGTAGCTCCCTCATTGGACTGATTTCTCCAAAGAACATTGACCATGGGAACTTCTTTGTTCCTTAGTCTACGAATTTGGCGATCTAAGATTTCAAGTAAGAGTTCTTCGTAAGAAAGGACGCTCTAAATAGCTACATTTTCTAGAGGAACAACTACAGCTAGGTCACCAATACACTTCTTCAACAAGGAGATATGGAATACTGGGTATACTGATGCTAAGTCTACAGGCAACTCAAGCTCATAGGCTACCTTTCTGAAGCGGCTCAAAATTCTGTAAGGTCCAACATATCAAGGACTAAGCTTCCCCTTCTTACCAAACCTTTTCACTCCCTTTATGGTAGAGATCTTCACATATACAAAATCACTAATCTCAAATTTCAGATCTCTTCTTCTCACATCTGCATAGGATTTTTTATGGCTTTAGGCTGTCTTAAACCTCTCTCTAATCAACTGAACTTTCTTTAAATCATCAAAAATCTATCTAGCCCTATCAATGTGGTCTCACCTACCTCAAACCAACCAATGGGAGACCTATATATCCTCTTATAGAGAGCTTCAAATGGAATACTGGAATGCTAACTATTATTGTATGTGAACTCAATCAAGAGCAAGTGATCATACCAACTACCCTTAAAGTCAAAACACAGGCTCTAAACATGTCCTCTAAGGTTTAAATGATCCTCTTTTCCTGACCATCTATCTGAGGGTGAAAGGTTGTGAGACAAGTATAAAAAGCACAAAGAGTACGAAGTATTATCAAAGGTTCAAGTTTCGAATTGAAGGCCCTTTTCGAGCCTTTTCAAGCCTTGTTCATGCAAATGGGAGCTTATGAGAACATGATGCCTTCAACTAAGGGAGTGTATTTGCTAAAACATGAAGAAGATCTTTGAATACACTCCAAGGCAGCCTTGAATACACTCCAAAGGTACCTCAAATTAGGGATATTATGGTCTTTTGAGACTGTAACGCCCCAAAATCGGGTCCTGAGACGTCACACGGTGCTTAGGGTCACAAGTGACCCCAAGCTAACCCTTCTACTGGAATAACTCATAAGCAACTGAATAAAAATACAAATCCATACAAATCAGCAGAAATTAACTCTTTTCTGAATCTGATCGATACAAAAATGGAATTTTACAGGATTACAATTCTGCCTTTACAACCAAAATTGAAACAAAATACATCAACTTCTACTGACTGTCTATAAAGCCTCTACTAGTACTGACTGTAGGTAGCCGGGTCATGACTCCCGACTACCCTAACTCAATACGACTGAATAAAGAAAATACAACACTATAAACTCTGCATAACTAACCCAAGCCCTTGAATCAAAAGGACTCATCACCTGCTGACTGGATACCACGAACTGACTGGATCCGAAGGTGCAACTATACCTTGTACCTACATTCCCAGAAAATGTAGCCCACATACGAATATGTGGGTCAGCACCGTGGAAAAATACCGAGCATATGGGGGTGCAATGCATATATAAAATAATATCTTAATATCATCACAGTTTATAAAATTATGCATGCTGATATAGATGACTCACTTAGCTCGAATTAAATCATCAAAATCATGGATGAATAATACATGTAAAGTAAAACAAGTGAGTCATTACAATACGTTCTCAATTCACTTTCATCTCAATTTCAAATCATCAAAACAATCGAATCTCATGTCAATTCTCATTAGAATATATTCCTTAAATCTTTTAAGAATAATGACTTTCTCAAACTCAGCCTTTTAAGCAAATATGTTTTCATCTCAGATAGAAGAGTACACACACACACATTGGGAGATCCTATAACCGACATAAAACACACATTGGGAGATCCTATAACCGACATAAACCATGTGAGCTACATGGAGTCCAACGTACAACCCACATTGGGGAGAGCCATCCTAGCCTTGCCATCGGAGTAGGACTTCCAGTATCAATTCAAAAACACTAGTGATCACTATATAAAGCAGCCTCAGGCTCACATCCTATGGGGGCACGTAGTTCTAGGGAAGTAAGGTAACTTTATACCTCCCACTCGGTGCTAAAGATTACTCCCAAACTTAGCTCAGAAATTTAAATCAGCCTCAGGCTCACATTAAAGAAAATCCACAATAAACACTTCAACAATTTTTATCGGGAGCCAATTTGCTACCCCTTTATCATAATCAATAAAAACGTGGATTTCTTTCACAGTCGAGTTCAAAATAACTCATTCATGACCAAAAGGTCAAATCATTCAAAACATCTCAAATATTCAACATCAACATGCTTATAACACATATTTTCTTAAAAACACAATTTCAAATGGGGTTCGCGACCCAAATATCAAAATCATGATAAATATCATTCAAGATTCATGCTTTATATCACCACACATGTAAATTCATATTTCAAAACCATAAACATCAATATTTCATAATAATCATCATAATATATAGGTTAATGCTTCAAATTCATAAAAAAATCAAATAAAAATTATGCCTTTGTAAGGAAAATTACTTTTGGGCACAAGAACGAAAGAGAGTTCTTGTTGAAAAACCCCACATACCTTGAATGATGAACTTTAGATAGATACTCATTTTTGAGATGTTAATCGTGCCTTTGAATGATGGTTCTTGGAATTCTTGAACTAGGAACTTGGAATCTTGAATAAATTTGCAGAATTAATGGTGAACTTTGGAGGTTCTTGAAGTTGGATGTAGGAGCTTAGGGTTTCTTTTTGAGGGAATTTTATGAAATATAACATATAATGCTTCTAATAGGCTTTAATATAGGGTTTGGACAGATTTTGGGTAGGGGGAATGACCAAAACGCCCCTAAAAATCAAATAATTCTCAAATCTGTCCTTTGGTGGACTGTTTTGATAGTCTGAAGTAGATCAACCATAACGTTTTACTCCGATATCTAAATTGGATGAAACCAATGTCATCGGAAAGAGAACTCGCAGAGCTTTCCTTTGATATATAGTAGATCACCCAGATCATTATGTAAAGTTGGAGAAAAAATACGCCAAGCCTCAGTACTTTTTTTTCGTGCACGTTTTACTGTTCATTACTATTCACAGTTTGATCGGAATGTTCATAACTCGTCGGTCGGGATTTCATTTTGGATGATCCACATATCATTGGAAATATTATTCGATACTCTACACAATGGTGGGTTATAATCTAAGATATTCCGCATGAAAAATTTATAATTTATTCTAGAAGATAGAACCCAACACGTTTACGCAAAAAATTTCAACAAAAAATTTCCTGGGGTATTACATCATCTCCCCCTTGGAAACATTCGTCCTCGAATGTCGATGAAAAAGTACAGAATACCATGAAAATGAGGACAAAAGGCTGGGATAACGAAGTCAATCCACTTACTTCACTCCAAACTTTCGAATACTTCATAGAACATGAGATTCATAATGAGAATGGTCACATAGTTGGATCTTAAACAAAGGAGACTGATTTTAAGGAATCGATATCCTTGGTTTATTCAGAGACTGAGAACCAAAGGTCTCGAAGGGGATCTCATCAAAAGAAGGACCACTTGCACCCAAATGAAACGTCCCTCAACACTCTCTCCAAAAGATTCCAATGACATTGTTCGGGGAGAAAATGAACCATAATTTGATACAATCCTATCGTATGGGAACAAGGACCCATATGGCATAAATTAAGATAGGAATTTCTAGGTCTTGGGAAACATAAATCCTTGCTTCCAAACTTAGCAACACTTCCCAACTACTCCCTCGACTATCTTCAAGCCTAACTCCAAGTACTCATGAGATATGCCACATAACACTATAATATTAATCTATATCATGAACCTCAATACACACTGAGCCTCACAACTCCTCACTTCAAACATAACTCTTATTTCTACTCCAACAACCACATACAATCTTATACTAGGGATCCGCTAACTTGCGGTGCATTCTTTTAGATATACAACCATAAAATTCAAGCCTATACTCATAACCACATACGCACTTCGCACATGCACCTCTAAACGAACACTCATAAAGCATTTTCCTCGCTTTCTCTAAGATTCCATCAACTACATCAATCACACATACTGGTCAATTCTTTAAACGGCATACATAATATTTTCTTAACCAATTGAATGATACACAAAAACTCTGTATTACTATTCCTACAACCTCATAGAAGTGCATAAAACTAACACACAACAATCTTTCCAAATAAATATTTAAAACTTCAACTAACCACGGCATGTATCAAGGACTTAGCCTCAATCTAACTTCACTTCACCGTCATGAGACACCACCTTCTATCATAGATAAGGAAGTATCTTCTCTCCCTTCTAGACAACTTCTTAACACCATTAGCTTGACTTAATGAAAAGGTCACAAAATTTTAAAACATGAAGACCTGAAACATGAAGGGATAATGTAAATAACATGACTCTCTCTATTGAGGCCTTGGAAATAAAATATCAAATACAATGGGTTCATTAAGGTATCAAAACTGAAGACACCCATAACGGAAACTGAATCTCACTGATCAATAAGAGTATTGCCTGAGTACTGGAACTGAACATACTGTAAAACTTGAGTATATGAGTAATGGGCGCCATGCCCTGAATTTAGAGCTCATAACTTATGGAATGTGATTCCAACTGCTAGAAGAACTGGAATTTCTCATTTTTGGAAACTAGAAGAGTATGTAATTTTCCATCATGTGTATGAACATGAATTAAGATCATGGAACTGAAATGTAAAGCATGAGTAGGTTTTGGGACAGCTGAAAATACTGAAATAACATTGGGTCAAGCATCGATCTTTCTCACAGCAAATTTACAACTTACTGGTACTTCTACTAAAATGTAAAAGCTTGACTTGACTACTTGTTCTATCATCTCCCCCTTAGCTTTAAGACACCACTCAAATTCTCAAATGCTTACTAGTTTCGAATCTCCACAAACATCTCTATCGCCGGAATGTACACCATCTAGTGCTTCAACTCTTATTTCTATTATCTTAACTTGAATACTTTCTAACCTTTTGATAGACCATGCTACTTCTGTCTTCTCCCTCTAATACCATACCTATGAACTTATGTTTCTAACCCATAAGAATCAAAATCACACTTAAGAGGCTCAACATTTCCAATCATACGCCTCGCCTTAACTTAGCCATCAAAACATCATCCATCGTCTAACTAGTATTTATCCATCTAACAATCCCATGGCACGACTCACTACACCACATACACTAATCCTCAAAATTAAAGCAGTCCCATAATATCTTAGGTGAACTTTCTCATCATAATATAATATTAAACTTAATTACAAGTCAACTACACTTAAACTCTTGTGTACACTGTTCAAGCCTATTAGTTCACTTCCGGCAACTAATACCATTAATCCGGAAACCGTCACATTCGGCTTCATGATCACCAATCGTTCAAACTTAAGGTCTAACACTTCACATAATTTACAACTCCATCTCACGCATAACTCCCACGTGAAGATTATAAAACAACACATCCATGAACACTAGCCCACTTAAACTTCATAATAATAATAATTTGTCCTAATCATATAGCCTATCTTATTCACAATCCATTAACACATCCTTCTTTTACCCGTCACTACTATCTAACCTTCATACACAACTTAACATAGTTCATAGCTCTCTATGTCTTAACTTAACTTTCTTTTGCAATCTGGAGAGCGCCTAGATTAACAACACTTACCCACCGAGTACTTCCATCACTAACCTATACTCTCTGTCATATAAATACCGTCAACACCCATTTCATACCTCGAATAAACTATATCACTTCCTATTAACCCAATTGCATGCAAAAAGGGATTTCGCTATACTTATTCTTAACATATCACACTTACCATCCTTCTTACTACTACACCTCCACATCCCACATTTTCAGCCAGCACAAGGAACAAGATGAACTACAAGTTGCTAGTGGATCAAAATAGGCCTCACACGGCTTCACTAGACTTTGGTTTTGTGTTTGGATCAAGAAAGTTATATGATAACAAAGTAACTATGCTAGTGAATCGAAATAGGCCCCACACAGCTTCACTAGACTTTGGTTTGTATTTTGAACAAGAAATGAGATGAATAACAAAGAATCTATGCTAGTGAATCGAAAGAGCCTCACACGGCTTCACTAGACTTTGATTTTCACAAACATAATGATAGCAAGATTACATAATACAAGAGATAGAAACTTGACACACAACATTCAACGATCTAAGAATACACCTTACTCTGTCTTAATTAAATAACTCATAAGAATTAAGGCATAACTTTCAACTTAAGGAACTTAACACACTAGAGAGCTCCTCTCAAACTCTTTGTGTAACTTTTGAAATTTCTTCTAGAAGATATAGAAGCATTACCTGGGGAAGAACTAGAGCTTGGGAATCATATTATCTCAAAAATAATACATAGAGGGAGAAGTATAGATTAACATTGTAGATTCTGAGAAAGAATCTAAAAGCACATCTAACCTAGGCTTAGTTCACGACTTTTATGAACATGAATAAAGTACTTCAATCTTTGGAACTCAAAAGCACTAACAGGATACTTTCTAGCTCTCTTACAATCCCATAACTATCTACGGAGAATTAAGCTTAACTATTTTTTATACCTTGAAAATGAGGCAGAGTTGGCCAGAATAGAGTAAGATGAGAATCTATATAAGCTTCTTGGAGAACCTTTTTATAGCACGATCTTAGACTTGAAAGAAGGGAAACATTTCCTAAATGCCCTGTAGCCTCTCGAAGAAAAGTACAGATGTCTCCGTACCGTTTCGCCAGAATCTTCTAGACACGACTTCATAGACACCCTAGGATACTTAAACTCTGTGCTCTAATACCAAGTTTGTAACGCCCCAAAATTGGGTCCCGAGACGTCACACGATGCTTAGGGTCACAAGTGACCCCAAGCTAACCCTTCTACTGGAATAACTCATAAGCAACTGAATAAAAATACAAATCCATACAAATCAGCAGAAATTAACTCTTTTCTGAATCTGATCGATACAAAAATGGAATTTTACAGGATTACAATTCTGCCTTTACAACCAAAATTGAAACAAAATACATCAACTTCTACTGACTGTCTATGAAACCTCTACTAGTACTGACTGTAGGTAGCCGGGTCATGACTCCTGACTACCCCAACTCAATACGACTGAATAAAGAAAATACAACATTATAAACTCTGCATAACTAACCCAAGCCCTTGAATCAAAAGAACTCATCACCTGCTGACTGGATACCATGAACTGACTGGATCCGAAGGTGCAACTATACCTTGTACCTACATTCCCAGAAAATATAGCCCACATACAAATATGTGGGTCAGCACCGTGGAAAAATACCGAGCATATGGGGGTGCAATGCATATATAAAATAATATCTTAATATCATCACAGTTTATAAAATTATGCATGTTGATATAGATGACTCACTTAGCTCGAATTAAATCATCAAAATCATGGATGAATAATACATGTAAAGTAAAACAAGTGAGTCATTACAATACGTTCTCAATTCACTTTCATCTCAATTTCAAATCATCAAAACAATCGAATCTCATGTCAATTCTCATTAGAATATATTCCTTAAATCTTTTAAGAATAATGACATTCTCAAACTCATCCTTTTAAGAAAATATGTTTTTATCTCAGATAGAAAAGTACACACACACATTGGGAGATCCTATAACCGACATAAACCATGTGAGCTACATGGAGTCCAACGTACAACCCACGTTGGGGAGAGTCGTCCTATCCTTGCCATCAGAGTAGGACTTCCAGTATCAATTCAAAAACACTAGTGATCACTATATAAATCAGCCTCAGGCTCACATTCTACGGGGGCACGTAGTTCTGATGTTAATCGTGCCTTTGAATGATGGTTCTTGGAGTTCTTGAACTAGGAACTTGGAATCTTGAATAAATTTGCAGAATTAATGGTGAACTTTGGAGGTTCTTGAATTGGATGTAGGAGCTTAGGGTTTTGTTTTTGAGGGAATTTGATGAAATATAACATATAATGCTTCTAATAGGCTTTAATATAGGGTTTGGACGGATTTTGGGTGAGGGGGAATGACCAAAACGCCCCTAAAAATCAAATAATTCCCGAATCTGTCCTTTGGTGGACTGTTTTGATAGTCTGAAGTAGATCAACCATAACGTTTTACTCCGATATCCAAATTAGATGAAACCAATTTCATTGAAAATAGGACTCACAGAGATTTTCGTTGATATATAGTAGATCACCCAGATCATTATGTACAAGGAGTTATGATTGTTTAAAGTTGGAGAAAAAATATGCCAGGCCTCAGTACTTTTTTTCTGCACGTTTTACTGTTTACTACTATTCACAGTTCGATCGGAATGTTCATAACTCGTCGCTCGGGTGTCCGTTTTGGATGATCCACATATCGTTGGAAATCTTATTTGATACTCTACGCAATGGTGGGTCATAATCTAAGACATTCCATATGAAAAATTTATAATTCATTCTAGAAGATAGAACCCAACACGTTTACACATAAAATTTCAACGAAAAATTTTCCAGGGTATTACAGAGACTCCCTTTTCACACTCCAAAGGAGAAACCTTCACTAAGGGTATTTTATACATTGTCTTGTAATATTATAAATAGACCTTTAGCTTTCATTTTTCATTATCTTTGATGAATATTGAAAGATTACTCTTTAGAGTGTATTTCTTAGTCTTAGTTTAGTGTAGAATCCGAAATTAGGGTTAATCTTAAGTGATGGATTTCACTTGTGTTGTCAAATTGGCAAGAAAAGTGTGATTGAGGGAGTGTGAATTCCCTTTAGTTCACCTAAGAGTGAGGTTTGATCTTAAATTGGTGATGTGTGTTTGAAGGTATGATACACCTTCTAGTGCTATTCATTGGTGGAAGTGAGGGTCTCTCTACTATCTTTACTTTATGCATCTCTTCTTCATCTCTTTTCTTCTAAGTGTGTTGTTTTTTTGTTTTGTGTGTTTGCTGATTTTTTCCTTCTAGTGCTTAATTTCGTGTTTTTTATAGTATTTAGGCTATCATTTGGTATCATATCCTTGTTTAGGGGTGTTCCTACATCTCTAAATCTTGGTTTTAGTGCCTTATTAAGAAAATCTCACAAAAAAAGTCAAAATATCCAACAATATCAAAAAAATTGTGTTGTCTTGTTGTTTGTAGTAGATCCGTGAGTTACAAGTTAGATCTGCTAAATTTTATTGTGTTTTGTTGGTTTTAAGTGTTAGATTCTTGTTCTCTAGCACTTAAAGTGTCTAGATCTAAGTTTGAAATAAGATTTGGTTGTGTTTGAGCTCAGATCCACCATTGTTGTGGCATTTTGAAGCTTTTGTGAAGAGGGTAACATGTGACTTGTGGTATTGTGGATGTTTTGTGGCTGATTTGTTGATATTTGAGCATGTCTTGGCAAAGGAAACCTAGATCTAAAAGAAAAATTGAATTTAGGTTTCATTTGCCGAGTGGTCAAACCTTGGTCAACTCTTGAATATTCATATTGTTCTTCATCATCTTCAAAACTTGTTGAAGAAGAATATTCAAAGTCCTAGTTTGATCCACAAAAATAAAAAAAGAGAAGGTGAAAGTTGTTTGTACAAACAATATTCCCTAGCATATTCACAACTTCCAAAAGAAGAGGGGACAAAGGGAATATCCAAGTACAATTAAAAGTACAAAAGGGGGACCAATTGTTTTCAAATCCATTTGAAAATTGAAAAAGGGCTCCAAACCCTCCATCCCCCCCCCCGCCCCATAATTTTGTTCAAGCACCTCTCTAGTTCAAGTGTGGCCGAAACTAGAAATTTGGGAAATTGAAAAATTTTGAAAGTAACGTCCAATAACAAGATGCCACATCATCACTTTGGTGACCAACTGAATTGAGTTCAAATTTAGATTTTATAGTTTCTAATTGTTGTTTCTAGTTTCAATTTTTTTGGTTCTATCACTAATTAGCAAGCTAGTAACCACCTACTAGTTTGGTAATTAGATTAGAGTCTTTTTGTTTCGCGTCTTCGATTTTTGTGTGCTTTTCTCAATTTTGAATTCATAGTAGTATGTTGGTTCAAGTACGTACGTCATTTTATTTGATTCATATCAAACAAAAATTGACTCCGGGCCAAGGCATAGTCGCCACTCAATTCACTTGCCAAGTATTGCTAAGTATTCAACACTTGTAGGACAAGTGTGAGGTAAGATCCGAGAGTGAGAGAGTTGGTAAGGATATTTGAGCTAACTTGTTTGTTCGTTTTGTAGGTTTGTTTGTTTCTTTTAGGTACCATGTATGCCAATAATTTTAATGCCACGTTTTATTGCATCAATGCCCATTATGATAGCTTCATTGAAGATATACGCCAAATGCTTAGTGCACTAAATCCCAATTTTGGTATAAGTGATGAAGAAGTGAGTCCAAAGGGAAACATTGACATATTCCCTTGTAATGTGGAGCATGAGGGATTCCATTATGCAAAACCAAGTGAAGAAAACACTTCCCATGATCTACAAGGTAATAAAGTTATCTTCTACACCTCTAGAAACTTAAATTATGGTGATGTGGCTAGTAGTGGCCAAAGTAGTGTAGTTTTGGATTTTCTTAGTGAAGAAGTGTGTAAATCTTCCTTTTGTGATACTCTTGGTGTTGTTAGGTTGCATAAGTACCAAACTCTTGTTGTGAGTATGCAAGCACTAGTTGATCCTTTAGATGACAAAATCAATTCTTTTTGTAAGAATGATTTGTGTCCATCTAGTGCTAGAACTTATAACTTGAATAAGGTTCCATTACCAAGTGACAAGAGTATTTACACACTAGTTGACCCTTGTGAAAATCAAGGTGAGTCTACGTTGGTATGTGAGTTTCCAACCACTAGTGAGGGTGTGTAAATTGATCAATCGGGTGGAGTTGACCTTGAACTGCTTGAATATTTAGGAAACCCGAATTGTGATTGTTCTTGTGAACATGTATTTGTGTGTGATCCCTTTTCTGCTCATGGTGATTTATATCTATGTAGGGATTACTCTCTTAAAATAGAAAGTGGTGCATGCTTAGAAATTCCATCAATTTCTTTTTTGTGTTTTTTCTATATTGAGCATCCTAGTGGTGATGAACTTAGAACTAGTGAGTACTTGCATAAGGGCACCATAGTTGAAGTTGATTTGTGTGACACCTTTCTCTACTCTTTATTTGTCTTTGATGATGTGCATGCGATTGTAGAGAGTATGTCTTTTCGATTGGGCGAAGCCTATGGGGAAAATGAGTGTTGTCTAGATCCATGTCTAAGGCCACTCTTTCCATTTGACCCTGGTGCCAAATGTGGATATGATGATGTTGGCACACCCAACTTGTTGCTTGGTCTACAAAACAATCCAAGTGTTATTCTTGAAAACCCAAGGGCTAATATGTCATTGTCGTCTTGGGATAATGCTTCTAAATGTGCACCCTTGCTTGACACACTAGTGCTTGAATTGAATGAATCCCAACTTGTTGATGCCAAGTTTATGTTTAAATTGAGGGGAAGAAGTCATATGTGCTTAATTGATTTAATTTCATCCTTGTGTGCCTTATGTGCTATATCTTTTGGACCAAGTTTATAGTGCTTAATTTATTATTTTTGATTGTCTTTAGGTTATCAGGTTGTACTGAGATGAACTTAGGTACCAAGTCCCTTTTGAAAAGCCTTACAAAAATGAGAGGTGAACTGAGTACCCCTACCTAAAATAATGGACAATGGGACTCCATGCAACCTAACCAACTCTCTAATATAGAGCTTGGATTAGTCCTCGGCTAAATAAGAAGTATGGACTAGCAAGAAATGGGTTGATTTGGTCATCCTGTCCACAATGACACAAATTAATTCATGTTGACAACGAGTATGAGTCAAACCCATCGCAAAGTCCATTTTTACCTCTTCCCACTTCCAAGTGGGAATACTGAACTCCTACATAGAACCACTAGGCTTTTGGTTCTCAATCTTAACCTGCTTATAAATAGAGCACCTAGCTACAAACTCTGCAATATCCTCTTTATCCCACTCCACCAATAGATTTCCCACAAATCATGGTACATCTTAGTGGCCCCTGGATGATAGAGTAACGCGCACCATGCACTTCTGCAAGAATTTGATGTCTCAACTTATCTACATAGTCTTCCCTTGGGAGAAAACTTTTACTTTTCCTTGGACAAATTGAGGTGAGTTGAGTCTTCAACTCCTGAAAACTCTTCTCATAAGAATCTAACCACTGAAATTTGACTTTCTTCTGAGTTAATCTGGACATGGGGAATACAATAGACAAAATCCCCTCAACAAATCGGCGATAATATCCAGCCAGACCCAAAAAACTCCTGATATCTGATGGAGAAATGGGTCTGGTCTAGTTTCTCACTGGTTTGGTCTTTTGAGGGTATACACTAATTCCATCACCAGAAACAATATGTCCAAGGAAATCCACTGATCTTATCAATAATTCTCACTTACTAAATTTGGAAAACAACTGATGGGCTCTAAGAGTCTGCAATACAATTTTGAGATGATTTGCATGCTTGTTTTCATTATGAGAATAGACTAGGATATCATCTATGAAGACTATGATGAACATTTCTAAATACTATTTAAACACTCGATTCATCAAGTCCATGAAAGCTGCTGGGGCATTGGTAAGACCAAAATACATGACTAGAAACTTGAAGTGACCATACCGAATTTTGAAGGCTATTTTTGGAATGTCACATTCTCTAACTCTAAGCTGATGATAGTCGAACCTGAGGTCTATCTTGGAGAAATAACTGGCACCCTGAAGCTGGTCGAACAAGTCATCAATTCTAGAAAGTGGGTATTTATTCTTGATGGTGACTTTGTTCAACCAACGGTAGTCGATACACATCCTAAGAGAACCGTCTTTCTTACACACAAAAAGAACTGGTGCGCCCCATGGGGAAATGCTGGGCCTAATGAACCCCTTATCTAAAAGGTCTTGTAATTGTTTTTTCAACTCTTTGAGTTCTGCTGGAGCCATTCTGTATAGAAGAATAGAGATAGGTTGGGTATTATAAAGTAGGTCTATTCTGAAGTCAATTTCCCTTTCAGGAGGAACTCCATGAAGATAGTCAGGGAACATATCTGGAAATTCTCTTACTACTGAAACTGACTCGAGATTTGGAGTCCTTGAGCTAGATTCTTTAACTCAAGCAAGATGGTAGACACACCCCTTGGATATCATTTTTCTCAATCAAAGGTACGTAACAAGTTGACCCCTAAATGTTAAAGTACTACCCTTCTATTCAAGGATAGGTTTATTTGGAAATTGAAAATAAATAACTCTATTTCTATAATCAACTAAAGCATAGCATGAGTGGAGCCAATCCATGCCAAGAATGACATTAAAATCAGTCATCTCTAACTCCACAAGATCAACTGAAGTGACTTTTTGGGATATTGTGACAGAAAAGTTTCAGTATACCTGCCTGGCTAAAATAGAGATACCTATTGGGGTAGACACTTACTCGAAAGTTAACTCTGAAGTTGACAACTCTAATACCAAGTTTGTAACACCCCGGGATCTAACAAAGCATAAACATGTAAATGAAAAATTTACAACGTACTAGTAACCACATCAGGAGAATTTTCCTGATCCTGTCGAGACTGAAGTGCATAGAGTTGGTTCTAACGCGGACCCCTAGTAGAACTAGAAGAAGAACCTTGTTGAGTCGGGTGACCTACTGAAGCCAACGACTGAGGGGAATGGACCTAATAGTGCACATCCCTCCCCTTCTGAGCAACCACTCAACACTCCCAAATCTCATAGCCTAGCTTACCATACCCAAAACATATATTACTGCCAGCCCTACACTCTATCTAATGATTCCTGCCACACTTTTGGTAAAGAGGATTCATCCGAGCACTGTTCACACTACCTTGAGATTTAGACCCTGGCGCCTTCTCCCTATTATTATTTTTAAATTTGGGCACTGGTGCACTAGCTAAAGACGGGGTTGGATCTGAAGATGTCTAACAAAATTGAGGACGGTTACCACCCTCTGACCTTGGCTGAGAAAAATTAAAGCTACCTATTCTAGCCCTCTTGTTCTCCCCTTAAATCTGCTAAGCGTGGACCATAAGCCTAGAAAAGTCCATCTCCTTAATCAACATCGTGGTCCTACACTCCTTGACCACACTATCAGACACCCTAGACACGAATTTTCTCATTCTAGACCTGTTGTCAGCTACTACATGAGGAGCATACCTAGATAGTTGAGTAAACTTAAGGGAATACTCTTTCACACTCATGTTGCCCTATTTAAGATTAATAAAACCTAACACCTTCCCCTCCCTCAGCTCCAATGGAAAGAATCTATCTAAGAAGGCAGTATTAAACTCCTCATATTCTATAAGTCCTGCATCTGCGCCTCTATCCCTTTTTCCATTATTTAAACCATGTGTGTGTTACATCCTGTAACTGGTAAATAGAAAATTTAGCACTCTCACTAAAAGTCACCCCCATAATATATGTTACCTTCTTCACCATGTCTAGGAATTCCTGTGGATCCTCTACGGAATCCCAAAAATAAAGGAGGATTCATTCGGGTAAAGTCCCGAATCCTGGCTGCAGCAGTATTAGCCACAGGGTTAACCTGAATAGTAGTTGGATAAATATTTTGAGTTGTCATAGAATGACCTAGAGGGGTGAATGCAGCTCTAAACTCTGCATGGGAAACATGCACATTCAGGGGATCTCTCTGAATGGGCGGAGGTGTTGGCTGGTTCCTATTTCTTCTTCTGTTTGTGTTTCTAGGAGGCATGTTCGGTAAATGAAAAGGAAATTAGATTAGAAGGAGATTTTAAATTAAGCTCATGTTCAATCACATGATATGAATACTGAATGAAGGAGAAACTCTTCCTAAAACATCTCATAGCCTCATGTCCATAAGTGTGGCGCATTTCATACTCATGCACAAGACTCTACTTGACGCGACTTTCAGACTCCATCGGACACTTTAAAACCTTAGGCTCGGATACCAAGTTTGTAATGCCCGAGGAGTATACCCTGGACACCACACGGTGCCTACATCCCTGAAGGACCAAAAGCTAACCCATGCTGGTACCTGCTGTGAGCAGTGAATAAAATAGCAAAGAACATGTGTGTAAACAAAGTTGAATATGCCATAAGGTTTTAAGACATATCAAACATT
The DNA here is from genome assembly GCA_030864215.1 of Capsicum pubescens. Taxonomy (NCBI): domain Eukaryota; kingdom Viridiplantae; phylum Streptophyta; class Magnoliopsida; order Solanales; family Solanaceae; genus Capsicum; species Capsicum pubescens. The sequence goes on along the minus strand of CM061548.1, from coordinate 314,005,190 downwards.
TCTGAATCATAAGTCTGAAAACAATAATATTATGACTATTAATAACAACTGATATCTGAATGACTGACTAAAAGTGTCTGAAAGCCTCTACTAACTGACTGTGGAGTTGATAGGATAATTCCACAACTAACTCCAACTAACTACTGAACTGAACATACTAAAGTAAAAATAACAGTACTCGGAACATGAGGACTTACCACTGCTGCTGTTCTGGGTACGCTAGGAGGTCTAGGTACGGTCAAGAACCTAAGCATTCTAACCTAAAATATGAGATATCATAGTGAAAGAAAATGAGTATGTGGTCAATACTTTGAATGTACTGGTATGCTAAATGGAGTCAGGCTATTATGCATAGACTAATGTGCATAAGTAATAACTGACTGTATGAGTAGCATGAGGTACTGAATAAGAATGCATGGAATATGTAAAGACTGATAATGTATGACCAAGTATAAAATATATTCTGACATAATCTGTAAACTGAAACACTGAATAATGATAACTGGATAGCTAAAATCTATATGCTATGGTCAAAAAAAACTGAATCTGATTACTGAACTGACTACTTGACCGAGACTGTGAGAGTTATCATCTAACCGACACGCCCCAATATGATATAATTGGGGTCTAACCTGTGACCCCAATTGGAAGGGTGTCAATACTATACCATGGGTACTAACACTGGCTGTGTGGATCCACTAAAGTAGTGTCTTGAAGAACTAAGGGTGTTAAGCCTACACTGATGGGTGACCCCTGAGAGGTAGTCAAGCCTAAACTAACGGGGGACTTCTCATATCCTATAATGGATACGTAGTTCTGGAATACAAGAATTACTACTAACGACTCTTCTTAACAGATGGGTAATTCATCATCCCTTCATTCACTCGGTGCTAAATCCTATTCCCAATTGAAAGGCACTGAATACTGGACTGACTATGTTTAACTATTGATAGTAACTGGTTGAACTGATACTGCTCATAACTATTCTGAAACCGTTCTGTAGACAATAAAAACTAGGTGAAAAACTAAATTTTGGGTATTCAAACCCCCAAGACTCGATAGCAATAATAGTAAGTTCATACTAAAACTTTGAGGACATGACATGTAAGTATTTATTCAAAAACTAATTCTTGTAGGCATTTCGTTGAACACTTGCAATTCATGGATTAAAATAAGCATAGGAAATAGTTTTTAAAACTTGTTGTAATAGCATGATTTAAATTCTAAAATCACTAGCTAAGGCTTAATTCAGCGAACAACACCATTCAAACATGTGAGATTTAATAACAACAACAACTTCATGTAAACATAGTATAGAACCACAATGCATGGAAATTCATGGTTAAAATCATAACAATCATGTAAAAATCATAACTTTGAATTTTAAGGTGGGTTCTTGGACTCCATGGGTAACGAGGGCCCATGGATGGACATCTAACATACCTTAATTGAAGAATTTGTGAAGGTTCTTGGTGGATTTCTTGAGAATTGAACTTGAATATTGAAAGGATTAGGGTTTGTTCTTGAGAGGAATTGCTTTTAATTTTGAGTAAAACATGAATTATGAGGCAAAGATATCGTATTGGGACCTAAATCCTGTGTTAAAGTGAGGGGTAAAAGACAAAACTACCCCTTTGCATTTAAAATCTGGAACTAGAATATCGTATAAGGCTTCACCGCAACACGGTGAGTGGGTCATCACGATACCCACCTCATCGCAGTGACTTTCTGGAACTGGACCATTATCTATTTGGGCATCACCGTAATGCAACAAAGGAGTCATCGTAATACCCACTGCGACAGGGTAGAATCGTGGTGACTCTCTAGAATCGAACAATTGCCGATTTGTCCTCCACCGTGATGTGGTGGCTTCCTCACCATTGTACTCACTGTGAAGTGGTTTAATCGCGATGAGATGCTGCTTTGCAAAACTAAATATGATCCAAACCTTTCCCAAAAAGTTTAAAACTTACCCGAGATATGCTACTTACACCCTGAATATAATTTAGCATACAATTATCATCTCGGAGCCCAAAAGGTCAACTTAAAAATCCTCAAAGTTGAAAGGGAGTCAAAAGTGACTAATCCCCTCAACACTTAGCTTTATTTTCAAGTTCTAAGTGCTATAGGCACATACTAGGGGCTGAGTGAACTAGCAACGTATGGGGTATTACATTATCCTAGTAGATTGGCATGTTTAGGTCATATTATATTTTATGTTTTGTGGTTTGTGTTGTTTCTGTTTAAATATGAAAAAAATAAGAAACCCAATGCATTTAACAGTTGTTTTATGTGTTTGGAATGTTTTGAGGAAAATGATACCCCTCCTATAATTTTGTGAACTTTGTGATGTGAATATTTGTGAGATTATTGATTGAATCTTGTTGTGGCATTAGTATTAAGGACAAAATAACCATAGATTAGTATTGCATGAACGGGATAGGTAGTAGTTGGTGATATAACCCTATTTTATGTGTGTGAGAGATACTTACCTAATTCTCGGTGTACATTTAATTCAAAACCTGCTCGGTTAGTATTGCCTAGGTTGTAGGATTGTTGGTTAGGACATGATCATGGATCATTTTTTACTTAGTCCATTCTTAACCTAAATAACCATCCAAATATGAATAAGTATCCTTTGTTCCCTAATTTGAGCCTACATAGACCTATTTCTTAGTTTCACCTTTTCACCTTCCAAAAACTATTACCATAAACCTGTCTTATCTCTAGTCCTTTCTTGGACACTGTGCATCTCAACTCAGGAAAATATTCTAAGTTGAGAATGGCTATCATGATGTAGGGTCCGAAGACTTTTCTAATGCATCTGTGCAGCGTAAGCTGGATTAGCACGTCTATTGAGTTGTTGTGAAGTGGTGAGACTCCGTCCTTTAGAAGGCCTTATCATTTCATTATTCTTTCGCATTTGACTCGGTACTTATGGATTCATTTTTGTCATAGTCGAGGGCATGCCCCAACTTAGATGTTATTCTAGTTTAAAGGCTATTATAGACAGATGTGGGTTGGTTGGTTATTATTTTGACTCTTAGTTTTATTGATTTATTTATTCTTCTTCTAATTACTGTTTAAATGGCTTTCGCATTAGTATTAGTATTATTTTATGTACATGAGGTTAGGTGATGGGGGTGGTCTCCAATTTATGGTGGGATTTAAATACCCTTCATGGCTAGGCCCTAGTTAAAGTTATGAAAAGTTTGGTATTAGAGCACGATTTAGAGTCGTTAAGTGTACACAAATCCTTGTTGAGTAGAGTCCTTTTTATTTAGGTGTAGCATGCCACACTTATAAGGAAGAGGCTACTAGGCATTTAGGAATGTTTCCCTTTCTTGTGTTCTATTTCAGGCTATAGAGTCTAGTGTTATGAAACTTCTCAAACTTCTATCTTTCTCATATTTCAGAGCATGCCTCCCTGAAGATCTGATATTTATTGAAATTTTGTTGGGAACTCTATTGAACCTAAGGATAATGTGGAGTGGACTTACTCTGTGTATGAAGTGTAGACCCGGTCGAGGGTCCCTGCCCCCGACTGTGCCACTACATGATTTCTACCTGTCCCTACTAGTCCTCTCAGGCTTTCTGTGCTGGTGACACTTATGCTCAGTCGCCTCAGGGAGATATGTCTAACGCGGAGTTCTGTCAGTGTATTCACTTGCTTACTTAATTGGTGGCATCTTAGTTTCACTAGTATAATTGTGTTGGTTCTGTTGCTCTTTGTTTTGAGGTCACTTAGGTTGGACAGACATGAGGTTGAATCACCCAACTTTTGCAGGCTCTAAGGTTGAAGAGGATCCTCAAGGCTTCATTGATGAGATAGAGAAAATATTAAGGGAGATGCATGCTATCTATGTAGAGGGTGTGGAGTTTGTTGTATATCAGCTGAAAGATATAAATTATCAGTGGTATAATGAGTGCTAGAAATTGAAGGATGATGATGCGGAGCCGGCATTATGGGATGAATTTTTGGGTGCTAATTTTGTCATTTCTTTCCTTAGGAGTTGAGGGAAACTAAAGATGAGAAGTTTTTTAATCTAAAGCATGGTAAGATAAATGTTAAAGAGTATGTCTTGAAATTACAATAGTTGTCTCATTACGCTCTCGAGTTGGTGTCTAGCGAGAGATCAAAAATAAGGAAGTTTGCTTCTGGGTTGTCCCGCGACTTGGTATTGCATTGTAAGGCTACAATGTTAAATAATGATATGGATATATCCAAACTTATGGTTTATATGCAGCAGATGGAGGATGAAAAGAAGAAATAGGCAGTGGTGGGAGAAAGTCAGAACAAGAAGTTAGGTATTCAGAGCAGGGTAGGGGTCAGCAGAATAGTTGGAAGATGGTAGAAAGTGGACCAAGAAGAAGAACTGGGGACATTCGTACTCGTCTTCTATTGCTCCTTATCCTAAGCCTTAAGGTGTCCATTATTTTCAGGCTAGCAGTGGTTCTAAGGAACAGGGTGCCAAGTCTTAGGCTAGTGGAGCTCAGTCAGCGCCGCCTTATCCTCCATGTCATTTTTATTGGCAGCTTCATCGTGGTTATTATGAGGAAGGGACAAATCAGTGTTATAATTATGGTCAACTTGGTCACATGCTGCGATATTATCCTTTAGCTAAGATTTCCACTGGATCTAATAAAGTTCCAGTTGCCACATCTTCAGCTCCTACACCAAAGGGCACTACTTCTAGTACAAGCAGTAGTCAAAATCATCTCTATACACTTACTACCTATCGAGAATCTGAGGTATCCCCATATGTTACTCATATTTTATAGCTATTTTCCCATGATGTTTATTATATGTTTGATCTAGGTTTTACCCTTTCTTATATGACCTCTTATGTGGCTGTGCATTTTGGTTTCAGTTTTGAAAGTATTTTTGATCCTTTTTCTATGTCTACTCCAGTAGGGTGATTCTATAAATACAAGAAAAATTTATAGAGGTATGTGGTGTCAATTTTTCATAGAAGACATTGGTGGATTTGATAGAGTTGGATATGGTTGATTTCAATGTGATCTTGGGGATGTATTCGCATAATTCGTGCTATGCTTCTCTGGATTCAAGGACCCAAAAGGTCAGCTTTCAATTACCTAATAAACCCATATTAGAATGGGAGGGGAGTTCCTTAGTGCACAAAGGGAGGTTCATCTCTTATCTTACAGCTCAAAAATTAATTTTAAAAGGGTGTCTGTATTATCTAGTTCGGATTAAGAATTCTGAATCTGAGAGTCCTTCTTTGCAATCTATCCCTGTGGTTAATGAATTTTCTGAAGTGTTTCTTAATGATCTTCCTGGAATTTCTCTCGATAAGGAAATAGATTTTGGGATTGATCTTCTATCGGATACTCATCCTATTTCTATTCCTCCTTATAGGATGGCTCCTACTAAACTAAAAGATCTTAAGGATCAATTAAAGAATTTTTTTGATAAGGGTTTATTCGTCCTAATATTTTGACATGGGGTGCTCCTGTGCTTTCGTGCGAAAGAAAGATGGGTCCCTTTAGATGTGTATAGATTATCATCTGTTGAATAAGGTAATAGTGAAGAATAAGTATCCTCTTCCTAGGAATGATGATCTTTTTGATAAACTTCAGGGTTTTTGATATTTTTGTAAGATTGATCTTCGTTTGGGCTATCAGTAGATGAAAATTAGGGAGGTTGATATTCCCAAGACTTCTTTTCAAACTCAGCATGGTCATTAAAAGTTCCTGGTAATGTCATTTGGGTTGACCAATGCTACGACTACTTTCATGGATCTTATAAATTGGGTTTTCAGATAGTTTCTGGATTTGTTTATGATAGTCTTCATTGATGATATTTTGATATATTCTAAGAGTGAGAAGAAGCATGCCAATTACCTCTGAATTGTGTTGCAGACTCTTAAAGACCAGAAATTGTATGAAAAATTTTCTAAATGTGAGTTTTGGTCAAGTGTTGTGACTTTTATTGGGCATGTTGTCTCTAGTGAGGGGATCAAGGTAGATCCACTGAAAGCAGAGGCAGTTAAGAAATGGCCTAGACCCACGACTCCAACTGACATTAAGAGCTTCTTGGGATTGGTTGGGCACTATAGGAGATATGTGGAAAGTTTCTCACCTATTGTTTCTTTGTTGATGAAATTAACTCAGAAAAAGGTTAAGTTATTATGGTCCAATGCTTGTGAATAAAGTTTTGAGAAGTTCAAGGGTAAGTTGACTTCTGCGTCAGTTTTGACCGTGCCCGAGGGTACTGATGGTTTTTTCGTGTTTTGTGATGCGTCCCTATGGGAATGGGATTTGTTCTGATGTATCATGTTAAGGTTGTAACCTATGTTTCCCGGCAGCTTTAGGTTTATGAGAGAAATTATCCGACTTATGATTTAGAGTTGGCGGGTGTGGTTTTTGCATTAAAAATTTTGTGCCATTATTTGTATAGGGTGTATGTACACATCTATTTAGATCATAAGAGCTTGTAGTATATATTTACGTAGAATGAATTGAATCTCAGGAAAAGGAGGTGGCTTGAATTGCTTAAGGATTACGACATGAGCTTGCACTACCATCCAGGTAAAGCTAATGTTGTTACTGATGTCTTAGAAGGTTGTAATGACCCTTCCGATCATTTTTTATATTTTCGCTTATCTTCACTGATAGGGATTCCCCATAGCTTCCCCAGGTCATTTATTACTTATAGGGATTAATTGTTCGATTTCTAGGCAGTTCATTTGGTTTTTAGAACCAATTCCCTATTTAGAAGTCTTCTCTGACTCCAAATGGCAACTGGGAGGAAACTTCAGTAAGACGATCTCGGATGCAAATTTTGACTGTGCCATCATATCTAGAATATTGATTTTATTCTAGGTAGATCTTTTGTTTGGGTAGCAATGCACCCGAATTCATTTTGACATATTAGTTGGAAAGTGGAAAAATCGGTAGATATGGGTGAGGGTCTCACGATTGGTATAAATGACCTTGGATGGAAAATCCAACTTCACCAATGCATCCATAACATCGAATTTAGTGGGTTTACATAGTTTATTTGTGAAAAATAAAGTCCGAATGAGTTTCGAGGGTCAATAACAAGTTTTGACTTTGCTAGTGTTGGTGCTGGTGCATCGCGATAGAAACATCTCCATACCTGGTATGGGTATATTACGACCCTTTAGGCTATTTTTTGGCCATTTTTAACCCATCTTTGAGATGTAAACCCCTAAATGAGTGTAATAACTCTAAATTGAGTCTTGGGTGTGACTTGGGAGCTTGATTAACATCTTTTAATGTGAATATCTTCAGATTTAAGGTAAGAATCCTTCAAATCCATGCTTGAATTTCTTAAATTTATTACCAAAACCCCAAATATCTTAAGGGCTTGATTTTAGTTATTTTTCACTTATTTCTTGAGGGTTATGATTTCTTGATGGTGTATGAACTTTAGGTTCACCTTGGAAATGTGTTTTCCATAAGTGGAACCCACTTGGGGGTTTTGGTGCCATTTTTGGACCCAAAGCACAATAGTGCAATATGGATATCATTATGCTTGTATTGATAAGTAGATTATGGTTTTGATAGTTTGGCATCATGACGAGGCTTCTCAGAAGGGGAAAATGAAGGTTTGGAGGATTAAAGAGCATTCTTTGAATTTGAGGTAGGTTAGGTTTATTCCTTGTTAGAATGATCTTTGCCATAGTATAGTTGTGATATCTTGTTATATTGGGAGGAGTTTTAGGTGTTGGTTCATGATTTTTCAAAACTTGTGTTTAGTTGGATCTTTCAGGTCATTTGGACCCATATAGTGAAATGCTTAGCTTGTTGGCTTTAACCTTGATCGATTAGACATAATGTCTCATGTTTAACATGAGAATGCTTATAATTACCCTAGCCAGAATGAGTGACAGGGAAAGATTGTCCTTTGATGCTTACTCTAATGAAGTTGCTTAAGTTCTAATAGACTTAGGGATAGTATTTGAGTAGGATCCCTACCTTGGACTTAATGGTAGCTTTCTGTACATTTAAGAGTTGAATTAGATACCTTATCTTAGTCCAGGGTAGAAATGAACTTAGAAGGAATATTGGGAGATATAAAAGTGGTCCTTGACCCACCTTAAGCAGAGATTGAGGTAGGCCTCATGAGACCCATAGGTACTTATGAAATGCCTATAAAATGCCCCTTGTGGAAATATTGAGGAACCTTGGTAGCAAATTTACTGATGATGCCATAATGAGCTATTGTTTATGCTGTTAAACAAGCCTATGGCCATGTCATTCATTAAGCCATGGATATGGCTATTACTCGGACTATTGATTTGGCTATTGATTGGCTATTGATTGGACCAACGAACACCTTATTGAATAGGCCCTTGACTATAACATAGCTTAGGCCATAAAGTACGACATCGACTATGCTATGAATAAGCTATAGATTATGCCATGGATTTGATATTGCTCAAGTTAGTGATAAACTTTCATTATGCTAATAGTGGGCCAATGAATGGGTTATTTGTGGGTCATTGCTTATGACAATTCTTATGGCTCATGGTCTAATGGACTAGACTGTTGACTTATCACTTATAACATTCTTGGTACATAAACATACATTTAATGATAATGTGACATCAATGATGAATGAGAAAATATGGAGGTATGTTCTTCTTGCTTCTCCTTTCATATTTATTTACTTTAGCCCTCGTGGGGCTTGTTCTTTACTTTAGCCCTAGTGAGGGTTCTATATTTTAGCTTCCATAGGTCTTGTCATTTACTTTACCACTCATGGGGCTTACTCATTAATATTAATATTCATGTGGGTATTATAATGATGCTCGACAAGGCGGGATGATACTATAATGATATGATGATGCCTAACAAGGCTAGAGGATATTATGATGATATGATGATACCTCGCAAGACCAAAAGATATTATGATAATATGATGATACTAGGCAAGGCCGGAGGATATTATAATGATATGATGATACTCGATAAGATCGGAGGATATTATGATGATATGATAATACTAGTACGGCTAGAGGATATTATGATGATTTGATGATACCCGGGAAGGCCGGAGGATACTATCATAATATGATGATACCCAATAAGGACAGAGGATGATTATTGATGTGCCTATGAGTACATCTAACGGTTCGAGTCTGGCTATCCCTATGTATGGAAATTATATGTTATTTATCCTCACATATAGTTGGGTATAATGTTGATATTAGAGTGTCGACCATAGTTTTCTAGTCATTTTTTAGTAATCAAGGTATAAAGTGGTATAGTTGTTGATTTAAGGTTGAAAAGATGATTAGTGGTGAATATAAACTAAGAGGTTAATAATGACTTATGGATAGTTGAACCTTAGCAATAATAAGGATAGTGGTATTGACGACTAGTAATTATGATGATTAAGCTATAATGATATTTAGCATAAATAAATACTTATAGCAATGATGATTAGTTGATAATAATAATTTAGTCAATGATGATGACTAGTTGCCAAACGAGGATTTGTGGATTAGTTATGCTAGTTACCAAATGGTGTTTAGTCAATAAATTTAATAGTGAATAATTGGTGATTAGCGGTTATTGGATGAATGGTGATTAGTGAGTTTGTGATGGCTAGAAACAAATATCGGTTAGTTGATGAATATGGCTTAGTAATGAATATTGGTTATGTGCTAGTTATTGATTAATTGGTAAAGAATGACTAGATGTTGACCCATGAATAGTGATTATGGGGTAAAAGGTATATGATGACTAGTGAGTAATTGGATTGGTAAATAAGCATTGGCTAGGTAATAAAGCGCTATTAGAGCGTATCGAGGATATAGTTGTCTAAATAATGGTATTGTTACGGTTATGCATATATTATCATACGTTGTTTAATTATGAATGTTGATGATAATTGGGGGAGGGTGGTGAACTTTCGATTGATGATAATTGTGGAATGTTGATGCTAAATTGATTAATAGATAGTAAGTGTGGAATGACGGTTGAATAATGATGGAGTTTAGATATATTGTTGATCAAATTCCTTTACACTTCTCTTGGGTGTAAGCTCTAGTAGAATGGTACACTGTGACAAGTTCTTTACTTTATGTACTAATTGGTGTATGGGAGCCAACTTTGTCCTTGTGATTGCTTGTTTTTATGCTTTATGATACATTATTATTCTGAATTTTCTAATTTTTGTGTAAAGCGATATGGGCATGAGTTGGTGCCTTATGTTATATTGTTATTCTGATATCTATTACTTGTCATGTACAGTGATATTGGCATACATTGATGTCTTATGTTATATTGTTATTCTATTTTAATTATTTATTATATACAGTGATGATGGAGATGATTTAGGTTTGATTATGTACCTTGACTTGGTTATGATTATCTTGAAATATATCTTTATATCATGACTTAGATCAGTCGGTCAATTATGCCTACTGAGTACCCGCTATTTTGGTACTCATACTACACTTATGTAACCTGCAGATCATAGTATGAGTTATCGTCATTGATGTGTGCATTATATGGACCAGTCATGGTTTGGAGACTTAGAGTGAGCTCCTGACTGACATTCGAAGTATTACATATCTCTCTCTTATGTATTAGACTAGTCTCTATGTTGTATTTAGAGATAAGTTATATCAGTGTATTAAGTGAACTTCACTTTGTACTCTTGTATTATTAACAGCTCATGTACTGATACCACCAAGTTTTGGGATTATATTATGTAATTGCTTCTTTATTTCATCGACTTCGTAATTTTGTTTACAAATTTGGTCGTCCATTACTAGTCATTTTGGACTACGAGTTTGGCTTGCCTACTGGTGAGTTATAGTAGGAGCCATCATGACTTAAGAATTTGGTTCATGACACAGGTTGTCTATGTGAAGCTTATCTCATGTGGATGAGGAGAAAAAAAGATTGGTGAAGGACATTCACAAGTTGGCTAACTTGGAAGTTCATCTTTTGGACTCTGAGGATGGGGGAGTCATTGTTCAAAAAGTGGTTAAATCATGTCTTGGTGCTGAGGTAAAGGAGACGCGGGCTTTAGACCCCATAATTATGTAGATTAAGGATGATGTGAGTCAGCAAAAAAGGTTATGGCTTTTGAGATTAGGGGAGATGGCATTTTGAGGTATCAAGGTAGGTTGTGTGTTCCTGATGTTGATGGACTGCAAAAAAGAATCTAGATAAAGGTTCACGAGTCCAGATATACAGTTCATCCAAATTTGACAAAGATGTATCGCGACTTGAAGGAAATCTATTGATGGAACAATATAAAGAGAGATGTGGAAAATTTTATTGCCAAGTGTATGGTTTGTCAGCAAGTTAAGGTTGAGAACTTGAGGTCTGGTGGCATGTCTCAATAGATAGAGTTGCCCGTGTGGAAGTGGGAGATGATTAATATGGATTTCATTACGTGTCTTTCGCGATCTCGCAATTAGTATGATTTGATTTGGGTCATTGTGGATTGGATGACTAAGTCCATTCACTTTTAACCCATGTGGACTAACTAATCAGGAGAGGGTTATGCTAAGTTGTTCATTCAAGAGATTGTAAAGTTGCATGGTGCACCAGTGTCCATTATTGCAGCTCGAGGTACGCAGTTTAAATCTTACTTCTGGCATTCATTTCATAAAATTTTGGGGAAACTTAGCATCTTTTTCCACCCTCAAATGGATGGACAGGCAGAACGGAATATTAAGACTTTGAAGGATATGCAAGGGCTTGTGTGATCAATTTTAGAGGTAGTTGGGTTGATCATTAGCCTCTTATTGAGTGTGCGTACAACAACAGTTATCATTCGAGCATTCAGATGGCTCCTTTTGAGGCTTTTTATGGTAGGAGGTGTAGATTTCCTATAGGATGGTTCAAGGTTAGTGAGACTAGGTTGTTTGGTCCTGACTTATTTCACCAAGCCATGGAGCAGGTGAAAGTGAGTAGAGAAAGACTTAAGACTACTCAAAGTCTCCAAAAGTATTATGTGGATGTGAGGTAAAGAGAATTAGAGTATGAAGTAAGTGATCAGGTATTCTTGAAGGTGTCTCCTATGAAAGGAGTCATGAGGTTTTGAAAGAAGGGGAAAATCAGTCCCTGTTACATTGGTCCATATCAGATTTTGAGGAGAGTCAGGAATGTGGCATATGAGTTAGATTTTCCTGCAAATTGGCTTCTATTCATCCTTGTTTCATGTGTCCATGCTGAAAGAGTGTATGGGTGATCCTTCTTTAATAGTACCTGTTGAGAATGTTGGTGTGATAAATTCCTTGTCTTATAAGGAAGTCCTGATTAAGATATTGGACAGGAAAGTACGTAAATGGAGGACCAAAAATGTAGCTTCAGTGAAGGCCCTTGAGAGAAACCAAAAGGTAGAAGAGGCTACTTGGGAAGCTGAGGAAGATAAGAAGGCCAAGTACCCTCTCTTATTCCCTAGGTTGGATGAAAGTGCTTAAGGTATGTGTTTCATTTTCCTCTTATCGCTTTTTGAGTTTGTCATTTGATTCTGGTGTTTTCTTGATATTCTCGTGCTAAAAGTGCCCTAACTCATCATTCGGGGACAAATGACTAAGGGGGGATAATGTAAGACCCCTTAAAATTTTGATCATATTATTTTTACCTTTACGCGTGCGTAATGTCTATTTTTGACTTGAATTGTGTTTAGGGATGTTAAACGGGTAAGTTGGGAAAGTTTTAAAATTTTAGAAAGGGGTCTGAGGCTATTTTTGAACTCTGAGGCAGTGTGCCTCCACAATATCACCATGCCATAGAGGTTAGCCTACGGGGTATCGGCATGTCATAAAAGATAACCTCCGTGATAAAGTCGTGCCAGCCAGTATGTAAATTTTGTCTAGTTTTGTTTTTTTACTTAGGTGAAAGGCTTTTGGTATTTTTACCCCTTGTACGACTTTTAAAAATAAAATGATCCTTTTTACTTCTGTTTTAAAAGATCAAAATTATTCATTCTCTCTTAAAACTCAAAACCCAAGAATATTCAAGGGTTTCACGGAGAATTCATCATCCGGGCTCCAAACTTCAAATTGACTTCAATTTCTTGTGTGTTTCAGGCATGTTTCTCTTTCCTAAACTGTAATTTTATATTGTGGCATGAGTTGAATGGATTTCATGTAATTTAAATTGGGGATTTTTAAATTGGATTGAGAGATTTTTGTTGTTACTAATTGAATTACTTGTCCTATATTTTGAATTGATTATTTATGTTTTAAATTAATATTTTGTGACTGAATTAGTACATTATTTAAATAGTTGGAATGGAGGGGCATGGGTTTTCCCAAATTGAATAAATTTTGGCTTGGAATTGCATGAACCTCAACCCACTTTATAAATTTTATTTTTATTATGGATAATTGCATGGTTTAACTTATTTTTGAACCCAATGCATTCAATTAATAGGTATAAAAATGGATTTAGATGGCCTTGGTGGTCATGGTTTGGATTTAAATGGAACCTAGGAGTCAAGGTGGTTATATGAATTGATTTGGCATATTTAATTTAGCTTGCATGTGTATTGGTATGACGATACCAAGTGGTAAATGCCTTAATGAATGACTCTTAGGTTAATGGACTGGTTTATGTGTAAAGTGTTTTAATTTAGGCTTAAAAGAGGTTGTGTAGCTCACCATGAAGGTGTAAGTTCCAGGGGAACAAACACTAGAAATCACGTTTGTTGGTGTTGGGGGTCTATATGACACCATGTGCTTGATACACACTTGATATATATATATATGGGACGGTCATTGCCCATGGCGGCTTTAGTTTTCCCTTGGATTTTTCTTGGTTCATGTGGCTAACATGCACTGAGGCCCTTTCATCAAGGGGAGCTGAACACATATAGCCCGTGGGTGCCTTTAGGATGGAGCGAGCTACGAAATCTAGGTTAATAGTTCTAAAACTCTCATGTTCATGACCCTTACCTTATCCTAGCATCCTATATATGTATATAAATGTGTGCATGTGGTTTTAATTGATTTTGGACATGGCATTATATTATCACTTACCCTAAGGTACATACTAATGGTTATCCTACTGACCATCCTAGGACCCTACATCATTTCATGATGTAGGGTTCGAAGACTTTTTTGTTGCTCCTGCACAGCGTTAGGTGGATTAGCACGTCTATTGAGTTGCTATGAAGTGGTGAGCCTCCATCCTTTGGAAGGCCTTATCATTTCATTTTTATTTCATACTTGACTCAGTACTTATGAATTCTTTTTGGTTATAGTCGGGGGCATGTCCCGACTTAGTTGTTATTCTAGTTAAGAGGCTATTGTGGACAGATGTGGGTTAGTTGGTTATTGTTTTGACTCTTAGTTTCATTGAGTTATTCATTCATCTTCTTATTACTATTTAAATGGCTTTCGCATTGGTATTATTATTATTTTTTGATCTTTATGTTAGGTGATGGGGGTAGTCTCCGGTCTATGGTGGGCTTGAGATACCTGTCATGATCAGGCCCTGATTCAGGCTGTGATAAAGAGGTTGAGATTAGAAAAAGAAGATCATAGCATTAATTCCAAGCTATCAGCCTTTATTTAATTAACTTGAGACCCAAAAAGAGATAGTTAATCTGGGATCCAGTACAAAAGTTAGTAAAGCGACACTCTGAGACCCAAATAGAGATGACCGTAATTTACCAAAGGGTGTCAATCGATGGGTGGTGATACCTAACTTGTTAGATTCTGCATGCAAGGCGTTGATATAGGTTAACGAAGCACGATAAGTCTACGGAATTAGGAAGTTAGGGGGGACACAGTCTTCGTATTTGTCTCATATTGATTTCAACCTAAAGTTATCAAAAATTTTTACTACTGCTACTATTCTCACAAAATCCCCCCATTTACTTTATGCACTTTCTATTAATTCAGCAAGTTCTTGACAGAGATTCATCCTATTCCCTATGGGTTCGACCCCAACCTTTGTTGGGTTCTTTATTTGACAGAAACCACATTATACTTTCTTGGAGGTGTAATTTTGAGCGACATCACCATATTACCTCTAATTTTTTAGAGAAGTTTCATTTAGAGTTGGGGTCTAGATTGGACTTAAGTACATATTTCTATACACGGAACAACAGGCAATTGGAGCAAACTATTCAGGTACTTGAGGATATGCTTCGGTCTTGTGTAATATACTTCGGGTTCAATGGGATCAATATCTACCTTTGTGTGAATTCACCTTCAAAAATAGCTACCACTCCAGTATTGACATGGCTCCTTTTGAAGATTTATATGGTAGAAGATGTAGTTCTCCAATAGGATGGTTTGATGCATTTGAAGAAAGATTTTGGGGTAATGACATGCTCAAGAACTCAATAGAGAAAGCAAGGTTTATTCAAGGTAAGCCCATAGCAGCTCAGAGCTAGAAGAAAAAGTACGTGGACAATAAATTAAGGATGTAAATTTTAAACTCAGAGAGAAAGTAATATTGAAAGTGTCACCATGAACGGCGAGATATGTTTTGGTAAGAAGAGGAAATTGAGTCTGAGGTACATCGGACCCTTTGAGGTTTTGAAGGGGATAAGGATAGTAGTTTCTAAGCTATAATTTCCTCTTAGTATGTCTGGGGTTCATCTGTATTCCACGTATCCATGTTAAAAACATTTCATAGAGATAGTGATTATATCATTCATTGTGATCCCGAGTTGTTTGATAAGGAGGTATCGTATGAAGAGGAGTCAATAGCAATATTGAATAGAGACATAAGAAAGATGAGGACTAGAGTCATTCTATGTGTGTAGGTTTAATAGATGAACAGTACTATTGAAAAAGCAGCTTAGGAGATAGAGGCAGACATATGCAAGTGATATTCTGTCACGGCCTAATTTCTCAAGTCATGATGGTGCCTACTTTAATCCACCAGTAGGTAAGCCAAAACATAGGTCGAAACGGCAAGTAACGGGCTAAACGGCGGAAAATGAAAGAATATAAGATTTAAACATACAAGTAGAAAACTAAATGGTGATATATAATCATGAGAGTATTAAAAGATAAGGGAGAAGGAGGAAATATGCAAAAGATTATCCCACGACCTGGTATGGTCGCTACAGGAGCCACTAAATCCAAAAAAATAGAGTATTAGACAACATCAATATACAAGGAGTCTCAGAAAAATAGAGATTTCCCAAACAAAGAAAAAGAAGAGAGAACCGTGTCCAGCTCTGAAAGCTTATCCTATCTCTAAATTCTCAAGAGCAATCCTGAAAAAAGTGTTAGTAGTGGTAGCTCATACTCAGATCTGCCTCAGAAAAAAATGTAAAAGTATCGTATGAGTACCAAAAATAACTGGTACTTAGTAGGCATTGTCAATTGATTGAGCTAAGTTATAAAAAATGTATGATACAACATAAGAAGGTAAACTGAAGTCATGGATAAGGAATATAACTAAAATACTATTCCAAAATGATGTTAAGAAGTAAACATGAAAGAATAGATTAATCAAAAAGATGCAGTCTAACTACAACCAAGCTAGACGTGCATAAGCCCAAAAGGTGCAAACATGTACAGAATAACCCAACTAATCCCCCATAATCCCAATGAATGCAAACAAGGAGGAAATGTCAACAATAAAATCATAAAGTGTGCCTAAATGTGAAAATATACCTATAAATCTCTTTGAACCATGATTGCTAGCCTTGAATTGAAACTAGTATTTAAGTGTCAAGTATTAAGTATGTCATGAATGAACCCAATATAATCAATACGGGGGAACTACCAATCGTTGGACTTGAAATGAAACTAGGGTAAATAGGCCAAGTATAGAAATTCCCCAAGATCATGAATTCCCTTCAAATCTATTTAATATAACTAATAGGTAATTCGCTCAAGTCAAACTAGTTCTAGGGTATCAATCTAGTCCAATATGAGGGAAGACGGGCCAAAATCTACAAAAAAAAAAAAGATCTCTAACTGGCTATATAATCAATAATAACTAAAATTATCAACCAAGACTTAAATACCCACCCAAATATAGAGTAATACTACACTAATATAATAATGAATCTCAACGAAGAGGGAGGTGAACCTAGCCTATCTGGACGCCGTCGAAATCTCAAAAAAGTCCACTAGACTAGAGCTTTTTTCTTTTTGATAAGCCTCCGAGCGTTTCCATGCTATAAAAATAATATTCTACATATTACAATGAAAATTACGATACTCTTATTGCATATAAATGCTCTGATTCAAGAATAGAACTAAAAATCTCATGTGGGCTCCGCTTATGAAATCACACATATGAAACTGTTAATGTATTTCTCTAATATAAAGGATTATTTATCCTAAAAATAAATAAAATTTGAGCATAAACGAACCCCCAAATCATCCCCAACGAAAACAAGGGCTTTAAAGCTAATCATAAAATTATCCAAGAAAATAAATGTAAACTTACGAAAATATTGGTGAGAAAATGACCTGAATGATGTCATCAAATCACTCCCAACACCCAAGGATCGATCTCCACAATTTTTTCTAAGATTATAGTATTTTAATGGAGTTGGTAATTAAGAAAAATGGAAAAAAACTGGGTTCCACAGCGTTAAATGTTGCCAGAAGTCCCTTCATCGCAATCGCAAGGATCCTATCATGAATGCTAGTGTCAATCTAGCTAACTCATCGCGAACGCAATGACTAATAACTTTAGTCTCCATGAATGTGGCCATAGGCCTCGCTAATTCTATAACCAATGACCTTTTCCTTCACAATGCGGTTAAAGCCTCACGAATGCGAAGGCCATTTTTGGCATGCACCAACAAACTTGGCAATTTGTCAAGTTTCTAATCAAACCCTTAGTATTCATTTGAAATATCGTTAAAGAAAATGACCTATGCTAATCTATTAAATTTAACATTTCAGACTCAACGACACCATTAAAATTTTCATCCGAGGTTGTTTTGATCAAAAGTGGGTCCCACACTCAAAGGATCATTTTAACCAAATTTTGCCCAAGAGCCCAAAATGAATTATAAAGTCTTGGAACCTAAACCAAGGATCTGCCTAGCCTAAAATTGACATTTTAGAGCTAACAAAACTGTCCAACTTGGCAGCTGATGTCGTTGAATTAAAGTTTGGGTCTGATACTCAATCCTTAATAGTGAAATCCCCAAAATAGAAAATTGGCTCTAGAAACTAAATGAATGACTCGATGACCGAACGTTTAGTCCTAACAAGTCATAAATAACTTGGGACAGCCATGTAAAAGCTCTAAACATCAAAAAAGTACTAAACCGCAGGTAATGAAAGGTCATTACATATCCGCTCTAATTCATTTGTTTTTTCATGCTTAGCTATGTTATTTGGATTAGTTATCATACAGGGTTGAACGAGTGATATATTGGTACCTAACATAATGAACCAAATTGTTATTATATTAAAATCAGTGGTAAAACTTCAGCCAAGTCTTCTCCTAGACTATTTTTAAGAAATTCAAGGTTAGCCTAGTATTGCATAATTTTTTAGGATGTAGTATTCTAAGAAAATTTTGTATTGATATGAATTTTGGTGGAAATGCTGGAATTGATTTTTAGATAGCGACGAGCTTAGCAAGTCGTAGCAACTTTTGACCCGTAAAGTAGAGTATAACACTTCGATTATAGAGTTTATCGTGAAAGAATTGGTTTGAAGTATTGTATTTCTAGGAATGTGTTGTGAAATAGATCCAATTGGGGAGAAGTATGGAGTTTCTTCCCATATTTGTTGCAATAGAAAATGAAACTGCTAAACGGTAGCCTCAATTTCATCGTGAACCGATGCAGCAGTACTGCTGCACTTCTTGAAAAATAAATCAAGACTATAGAAAAGATGATTTTCTGTAAATTTTTGGAGGTTTTAATGTTTAGATATAGGTATCTTACATTCTAAACTTTAATTACTTCTTAGAATTACTAAAAATCATTTGAAACTTATTCTTGGTGGAAATTGGGGTTTATCCTTAATTCAAGAACTTAATGCAAATTTGTGGAAATGAGTATAAAATTGGTATAAAATAATTTTAGGGGGTTAGAAAATACTAATATTAGTGGAATCATTGTTGTTCACGCAAAATAAGTTAGGGTTCATGAGTTTTAAGGATGAAAAATCCTAAGATGATGAATTAGGATAATTTTATGATTAAAAATTATTAGTTAATAATCTATAGTGGTTAAAAGAGATAAATTTATTAAAATGGGTGTGTAGTGTTGTTGTTATAGATCAAGAACAAGGTGAAAGAGAAAAGAAGAACAAGTTTGTGGCCTAGAAGTGAATTGAGCAAGGAATCGGGGTAGGTTACGATTTATTATAAAAAATGAGATTTGCTTGACTTTGTGCTTATATGTGAATTAAATATTTATAATTTCTTTCGAGCACTACTTGTGATTATTGACTGCATTGCATATTTATACACATTGATGTTATTGAGATGATGATGATTATGATGATTATATACAAATCATGATGTCCATGATATTGTTGTTGATGATGATGTTATTGAAATCATGATGATCATGATAATGTTGATGAGATTGAGAAGAGAAAGAGATAATGAGCACATCTTGCATTCGTTCATATGTATTGAATGTTCGGTTATAACCATATGTTGTGATGTCACTTGTTGCTAAATTTGACTAAGTGTAAACATGTATGAGTATGAGTTTGTATTGTCTCTAAAGTGAAGTGTGTTATTGTCTTTGATTGTATTTATTTGGTTTACTTAATTATATGGTATCGGGTTGAATCGACCTATGATGCCTATCAACTTGTTGATATATTGATGCTATCCGCATTTTTTTGTTAAGTGTAGAGCGTATTCCGGCATTTGAGACAAGACTTCGACTTTAGCCAACAGCTTCAGACTCAAGTTCAAGGGTAAGCACCATGACTGGGGAAGCGTTGAATCTTCTGAATTATGTTCATCTCTCTTATTTTAGGACTAAGACTTTTTTATATTATCTTCAGCATATTGGATAATCTATTAGTTACCTGTCTAGACATTCTTAGTTGTTCTTGTACGGTGACTTCAGATTCAGAGAGTGTAATAAATAGAGATTTATGTACTTTTTTAGTGACGTGATAATTTCATCAGTTTGACATTATTACTTATCTATTGAATAAAGACTTTTTTTAACTTGTTAATGAAGAAGTTAGTATAATGCAAATGTAAATCTAACACTTGGATAGCGAAGGTTGAGTTAGGTATGATTCTCCTGCCATAGTTTAAGGTGAATATCAATCATGACCATTTGAGTCATGATAGTTTCTTAGAATTGGCTTAAGGCACGTGGCACGAGGAGGAAGGGGCATGTGGTGGTAGCTTTTGGGGATAGTAAGTAAATAGTGGCACTCATCTCTCGAGGGAACATCCCTGAGATATAAGGAGATGTATTTAGCAAGGAAAAAAAAAAGAATGCCCCGGTGAAATGGACAACGAGACAAGGAGGCAGAACGGAAGGTGCATATACGATTTTGTACAGACGGTCAGATTATAGCAGGAATAATAGCCGGCACCACCATGCATGGCCTGCAAATAGGGGTTGTTTGGTAGAGTGTATTGAAAAATATAATGCATGCATTAGTTAATGTACATTACTAATACCTTGTTTGGTACGTTTTTTTGCCTATGTATAACTAATGCAAGTATTAGTTATACACTCTATTGTGTATTGAAGTGTGTATTAGTAATACACTCCATTTCCTATGTATTAGTAATACAAAGACTTTAAACACGAGCATTAACTTATTAAATGACCTTAATACCTCTCAATTTTCCTCTCAAAATATTTCACCATTCATTTTTCCGCCATTTTAATTTGCAATAGTGAATCTTTTCAAAACATTTCACAATTTCTTTTTCCACCATTTTAATTTACAACAATGAATAGTTGATTTAAATAATTATAACATATTTTTGTGTTGCTTCGAGGGTCTTTAAAAAAATAAAAAAAATTGAGACTATTTCTTAATTTTACGTCTTGTATTTTATTTTTATTTCGACTATGTTAATCCGTCGGCGTAATATTTCTGCGCAAAGATGAAGGTCTTGCAATTAATCCTAAACCTCTATATACTAGTTCAACAATACTAATTATGTTTGAGATGGCAAAAGAACTTTGTTGCAAAAAAGTGTACAAAATCAAAGAAGGATATTTTTGTAAACAAACATTTCTTTTATAGAAATTATGTAAGATATATTATTTCTTATACATCAAACCAAATAATGTATAAGAAATAATACATGCATAACTAATACAATTATTACTAATACAAGCATTACTAATACACTATATTTTGCATTATTCTTATACACTCTACCAAACGACCCCTTGGTACTTTAGGGATTGATAGGCCAATGCCTTGATCACCACTGTCACATATAAATAGTTTACTCCCTTCACTCGTAAAGACATTCTATTCTGGCAGAAATACAACAGTACTACTTCTATTCATGAGCATTAAGTTTCTTCTTGCTTGCTTAGTTTTGGTTTCCTCTTTGCTTTACTCGTCTGTGACCCTCACTGGAATCAAGAGTATCGTCTTCGGACGCATTACTCGACGTTCCTTCGAAGTCCTGAGCTACTCTTTACTTTATTTCTTGCTTATTTAGCTTGTATTTCACTAACCTCATAATATTCAGATGTTAATCAACCAATCTAATGAGCTGAATTGATAATGTGTGTTCTTGTACTCACACAAATGTAATTGTATCATTTATTCGGTAAATAAAATAATAAAAAATATATATATCAAAATATTGATTAAAATTTATGTCATTTGATGTTTTCGATTTGACGGCTGAAAACGAAAGAAAAAGTAAATAGGCACCAAGGAATCAAAATAAAGCCAAAAACTATCAAATATTTTTTAAGTCTATAGTATTATTCTTTTACTGTGACACTGCCTATGGTCAGGAAATTCTCACGGGCATATTAATTCACTCCTTTTGCCTTTAAAACCCTTTAATTTTACTCTTGCTTTTGTTTAGGTCACGGTTTCCTCGACACCTTTTCCCTTACCCTTCCCTAGCTATAATTTTTTTTGGTTTTTTTAGGCTATACAAAAGTACCATAAAAAAGTAGTAAGCATTTAAACAACTTGTTATTCATATTCTCCTTCTTCCTCCTCCTCCTTTAAATAAAGCTTCCATAGCCCAAAAAAATCAATCTCTCAAAGACCCTTTTCTTCATATTCCTTTCTCTTCAAGATTTTTCCAACCAGCTAGAGGAGAGAATATATTCTCTTTCCAATATAAAAGGAACAATCTTATCCTCTTCTTTTTAACTTTTCATCTTCTATTTATACAAACCCCAACAAAAATTTGATTCTTATATCTCATGAAAAAAATGGGATTAATTTCCAAAAAGCCAACTGGTAGTAATCACCCAATGGATGGAAATCATGTTTTAGAGTCGGAAACCAAGAACGGTTGGTTCATTAATACATTGAGAAGTCCATTGAAGCCTATACTAACATCCAAGAATTGGAACAAGAACAAAAATGTTGATGAAGAAGAGGAACAAGAGTTTGCAACAACTCCAACGTATGAGGAATCAAAGTTGTCAAGAAAGTATATAACATGTCCACCAGCTCCTAAGAAGAGAAAATCTTCTTCAAGGTGTCATAATAATAATAGGGAGTTTTTTCATCCACCATTAGACTTGGAAACTGTTTTTATAGGCAGATTTGAAACTTCATAAATTAATTAAGGGAAAAGTTCTTTTGGCCACAATTTTTTGGCAAAAAATTATGTTTAAACTATGAACTAGTTAACTTTTGGACATTTTTATCCTTTTTACTTTAAAAATTAAATAATTTTATCTATTAAAAAGAAAAGGGTAATATAGTCTTTTTATTATTGTGACCAAATTTGAGCCAAATTTTTGTATTAAATCAATTTTTATTATTATTATTATTATTTTTGTTTTCCTATGATAGTTTAATTATTCTCTCTTTGTTAGTCATGAGAGGGTAGTACTTACCCAGCTTCTAATCTTGTTTGCTTTCAAGATTTCATGTGTACAAGGTTCTCTATACATAAATAAGATGGAGATTTCACTTACCACATTTATTTTCGAGCTCGTCTATATTGAATTGTGCAATTATCTCAGTTAAAAAATTTAAATGGTTGGACGCACTCTATTTACTTATGTCTTCAATGGTATGCATGCACTTTATATATTAATATAGCTTCACAAAACAAAACCCCTAATTCCATTTTCATTCTATTTATGTCGCGTTCTTCTTGTAAAAAATAGCTTATAGAGTTTAATACAGCTACTTCCTCCGTTTCATTTTAGTTGATCCTCTTTTTAAAAATATTTGTTTTAATTTAGTTGTTCCATTAAATCAAGAGGATTTTAATATGTTCTTTCAATAATATTCTTATCATTAAATGACTAAACAAGTTGTGTATATTCAAATTTATATTTTCAAAGCATAATTAATAAGGCTAATTTGGTAAAATAGATCCCTAATAAATACTCCCTCCGTCTCAAATTACCCGTCCCAAATTTTCTAATTTGATTTTCCATTTTACTTGTTCTTTTTTATTAATCAAGAAAAGATTAAAAAAAAAAAAATCATGTTTTGCCCTTTGCATTAATTGTTTTTTTTCAAATTAAAATGTAAACATCATTTAATAGGGGCACTACGGTTAACAAGTCATGTTATTAATTATTTTTCTTAATCAATGTGTCATCTCAATTTGAAACGGATAATTTGGGAATGAGGAAGTATTTTTCTTAATGAATGTGTTAAGTCTACAGGGTTCAACTAATACGAAACGGTAACGAAATTGTGAGGAATTTTGCACTAGTAGATTTCTATTAAAAACACATACAACTAATTATTTATAAAATTAGATTATCATGTAATGCTTGTCAACAACTTTCCATCAACTAAGCAAACAATTCCTAATTTGTCTCTTTAGAAATGACAGCTTTATGTAGTTCACATTTTGTTCCTAAAATGGTCCACATTTTTGCAGCTTCCTGGAAAAATAACTCTGTTCTTTTATTGCCTTTAATTCCTCAATGCATGCTTTTTGCAACAATTCAAAAGAAAAAACAAAAATCCCACTATATAATATCCCCTCCATTTCAATTTGTTAGTCCTATTTAGAACGTCTCTTTTCTTTTGGGTAATTCTTTAATTTCAACTTTCTATATGACATGTTTAATACCATACGATTAAAGGATATTTTGATATATTTTATGCATATTTTAAATTTAAGACCATATGATTCAGAAAATTTATTTACTTTTTAAAATTTTGTATCAAGTTAAAATAATACAATTAAATTGAAACGGAAGGAGTACAATTGTTGTTCATTTTTTCTTTTCTACATCTAATCAGAACGTACATTATATACACGCAAATGCAAGTCAAAATTTTATCACGCAATCAGTGTAGTTTAACTTATTATGGTACTAGTTTAGGTGTACGCGTTTTGCGCGTATATCTCACTTTATTGAATTCAAATTTTACACTAAATAGAATATTTGTCTAAATAACAAAGATAAATAAATAATTATATTCAACATCTTTTAGAGAATTTATTTAATTAAATCTAATATTTACTAAAAAAAATTGTCAGATGCCTCACTTTATTGTATTCAAAAGTTACACTAAATAGGATATTTGTCTAAATAATAAAGACAAACACAATAATTGAATTCACCATTTTTTGGAGAATTTATTTAATTATACCTAACCTTTATCAAAAAAAAAAAATTATTTGTACTAAAACAAACAATACGATGATGAGACATCAAAACAATATAATTAAATCTAACTTTTACAAAAAAAAAAATCTCAAAGTCTTCTGACACTCGTCTACCATCTGTAAACTAGAACAAAATAATAGGATAATAGAGATATCAAAATAATACAACTAAACTTAATCTTTACACAAAAAAAATTCTCAAAACTGAGATATAAAAATAATACAATTAAACCTAACATTTACCTAAAAAAATTCTTCAAAGCCGACCGACTGTCATCTACTACCTGTAAAATCATCTGCGACTTGTAAACTACAACAAAATAATACAATAGTGATCACAAAGCTTCAGTTTTGATGAAAATAATTCTTGTATGAGCGAAAATTTTGATTTTAAAGAATGACTTGAATGAAAATAAAGAAGATTTATATATACACAAACGTATTATATTGACAAAAACAGTGAAAAAATTAAGGGTTAAAAAATTAAGCATCCACCAATCTAGACATGCAACCGAATTAAAATTAGATGAGCATCAATCATATTTTTTCAATAAGTAAATTAATTTTTTTGGTAGTTTGACGTGCATCTCAATATTTATAGAAGTATTTCCTTAATAGAGTCCTATTTTATATTAGGAGTATTTTTCTATTCTATTTTAAGAGTATTTTTTTAATTGATCAGTACAAGAAAAAATATTAATTGATTTTTTTTCATATATTTTAGGAGTCTCATATATTTTAGGAGTCTAATTAATATAATAAAAATAATTAAATAATAAATTTTAAAAAATAGTGAAAAGACATTTTTGTGTAAAGAAGCCTCTTTGAATATTGCTTTATTGATTTGGGAAAAAAAAAGATTATTACTATTAAACTAATTAAACCAATGGGAATAATAACGTTCCTGTAACTGCTGACGTACGGTGTTTGACTCAGCAAATAGCAAGTTTCAAAGTGTATAATAATTATTAGTGATAGTTAGACTCAATTTAGAACTTAATTAAGATGCTGCAGCTCAACTATTTTTAGGAGTATTTTTCTATCCTATTTTAGGAGTACTTTCTAATTGATTAGTACAAAAAAATATTAATATATTCTCCTTTCATATATTTTAGAGTCTCATATATTTTAGGAGTCTATTTAATATAATAAAAATAATTAAATAATAAATTAAAAAAATAGTGAAAAACAGTTTTGTGTAAAAAAGGATCTTTTAATAAAGGCAAAAAGTTCAAATCACTTTTCTAAGTGTCTTCACACTTTTAATATATTATAGATATAGATATAGATTATAGATAAATTATAGATATAAATCATAAATTATAGATTATAGATTATAGATATAGACTATAGATGTTACAAATTATCTGTAAACCCCCTTTGTTTTCTTCTAGTGACTTCGGTGTCAACATATATAAAGTTAAGTGACTTTTTCATTAAAAACACACAATTTTGTGACTTTGTCATACTAAACTAAAGTTAAATGGCTTCTTTCATTATAAAAAGACAATTAAGTTATTTTGATAAAATCAAGTAAAAATTGAAAAATCATTTGTGAAACTAAACTCTATAAAATTCTTGACATTGGAAAGTAGTGGTGAAGAATGTAAAATTAATATACCCCACCCATATTTTTCACTCTCTCTTTTCCCTCAAGGCATGAGATGCTGTACTGGGAACAATATAAGATGCTTTAATTTAATTAAAGTTGATTGACTATGACAAACATCTCATAAAAGGTTCCAATAAGTCATATGTACAGTAAACACAACATGCGTAATTTAATCTTTGTATGTACTACAAATCAGTGTCATTATCTTGTTTAGTCTTTGTTTAATGTCCCACATAACAATTATATTAATGCATGACTGCCACTCATATAGGTGCTAGGATAAATGTGAAGCTTCTTTGAAATGCTTTTTTTTTTTCCATAAGAATTTAGGAAGCAAAAGACAAAATATTAGTACATATCAAGGAGTACGGGCCATTGGATTAGAATCCTAGGTGAACTTCTTAAGTAGATGCTAATAATTTCACGTTTCTTCACC
Source organism: Capsicum pubescens (assembly GCA_030864215.1). Lineage (NCBI taxonomy): Eukaryota > Viridiplantae > Streptophyta > Magnoliopsida > Solanales > Solanaceae > Capsicum > Capsicum pubescens. The sequence continues at coordinate 313,978,452 of CM061548.1, read as the reverse complement.
CATCACTCTTAGACCATTCTTTTATATTTTTCCTATCTCGTACTCGTTATCTGTTTTGAAATTTTGATTAATTTAAATTTGCAGCGTGTAAAATTTATTAGAAGAGAAGGTATTTTTTTTTACAAGAAATTTCTTCATTCTTAAGATTTAAACACGAAAATCTCTTACTAAGGGTGAAAGGATGATTTTATAAGAATTGGTTTCGTCATGTATTATTTTAACCAAAGCTAAAGGGGACACTTTCTCAAGCTTAGGAGATAAAACGGACAGTCATTTTCTTTATGTACCAAAACGTACAGTTTTCTCAAAAATGGGCAAACTACAATTAACACCGCCTGTGAACGTTTGCAGAGGAAAAAAATGTTCATAGGGTTTGCCCAAAACTGGGCAAACTACATTTTCATAAATCTTTTTTAATAGTTTGCCCACAACTATTTTTATTTGGGCAAATATGATTTTTCCACTAAGAGATTCGACTGATAACTGATTAAACATCACACTGTTAATATTCCTAAATGTTTGTCACTTCAATTTTTGAGAAATGGTACAACCTTTTCACTTATAAAATCTGAATTGTTGCTCACTCCATTTTATCTTATTCATCAAGAGCAACATTCATTATTCTCGGAACACCTTTTTTTCACAAATAGTTGTTCGTTTAAATTTCTTATAAGGAAAAAAATAATGAGTGACATCGTCATTATCTATCCAACTCATGATCAACTATGTCATTAGCTAGCTCATTGTTGTTCACAATTTTTGTGAATTGAGTCAATGTAGGATTGTCTGGGAAGACGTAACACCTAAAAAATAATAGAATAATAATTTTTATAATTCAAACATGTTATAACAATTTTTAAAGAATAGAAAAAAAATATAAAATGTCTTTATCTATTCATTAACTCAATTGGAGTGTGACAGTATAAATTAGTCGATTCTTGATTGCTTGATTTTTCAAATTCACAATTTTGAGAACTCCAATGTACATTGTGTTGATTTAGTGAAGGCAAATCGTCATTTTTGCTATCAAACCTGTTACTGTTTGTTGTTGAACAGAATTGTTTGGCCAACCAAAACTGCAACTAGTAAAACATGTACTATTTCGAATATCAAATTCATTATCAGATGATTCTTCATCTTGAATAACGCTTTGAGTTTTGACATACATATAAACCTGTCAAACGGGCCGGGCTGGCCCGGCCCGAACCGGCCCGAACCGGCCCTACATATCAAACCGGACCGGTTTGACCCGGCCCGGTAAGCCCTAGGGCTTTAGGGTTCCGGGTTCCGGTCCGGTTTTTTTTTTAAACTGGGCCCGGTTAACCCGGCCCGGACCAACCCGGTCCAGGCCCGCCGGTTAACCGGCCCGAAATTAAAAAAAAAAAAAAAAAAATTATTGGGCCAAACTAGCCGTTGGCCCAACGGCTATATTACTGTTTTTGGGTCCAAACGGCTAGTTTGGGCCCATTAACTTAAAAAAAAAAAAAAAAAAAAAAATATATTTTTTAATCCCCAAAATAAATCTATAAATACCCTACAACTTCAAATCATTTCTCACACAATTTTTCACTCTCTCAAATCTCATTCTCTCTCAAATCTCATTCTCTCTCAAATCTCAATTCTCAATTCTCAAATATTCAATATATTTAATTTCTTAAAGTGTTCAATTTAAATTTTTAATTTTTCGTTTACAAAGTACGAGCGGAAGTTTCTAAAGTCGCAATCTTCGGATACTTCCAAAATTTGGTATTGTCGTTCCATCTCTTACGTTTAATTTTTATTTATTGTATTAATTATTTAATATTTAATTTTATTATATTTGTGTATTTTGAATATTTTTAGTTTAATTTAATTTATATTATGGATAAATTAAAAAACCTCGCTACTAAAGGTGTTAGAAATTTTTGTCCCGGAAGCGGTAGTGGTAGTAAAAAGCGAATTACTAGCGGTAGAGGTAGTTCAAGTAATAGATATACCCGTGTGACTTCGCCTCCGGTACCGCTTGGTACACCTTTTGAGGAAGAAATAGGTGTAGGTGCTCACGATATGGATTATGTAGAATTTCAGGAAAATTACGGTATAGAAGAAGAAAATGAAGTAGATGCAGTTAATGTAGACGAAGATGATGAAAATATTGCTGAAACACCCGCAGTAGGACATGCTAACGTTAGATCTGAATCAGTTAATCTCCCTTCCCGTCCTCCCAGTGCCCCAAAACCCCGTAAAAGAACTAGTATTGCATGGCAATTTTTTGAACGTATATCAGATATTGAGGTGCAGTGCAATATTTGTCAACAAAAATATAAGCATAGAAGTGGCGGTAAGCAAGGGGGTACGGGTACGTTAATGAGACATATAGCTGAAGATCACACTAGAGAGTTGAATATTGCAAAAGGTGGTTGGGATGTTGGTGGGTCAACGCAAACTAGAATGGACCCAACAACCGGTCAAGTAGCGAAAAAGTATAATAAATTGAGGGACAGAGAAGAAATAGCTAAAATGGTAGCTGTGGGTTGTTTGCCTTTTAGTTTTCCTTCTTCTGATGCCTTTATTCGTTATATACAAGCAATTTATAATCCTATGTTTAATGGTATTCCTAGAACTACTTGTCGGTCTGATATTTTTAGACTCCATTCACAATATTGTTTTTATTTATCAACATTCTTAAAAAATATTCAATGTAGATTGTCCCTAACTTCCGATCTTGGTCGTGCTGTAAATAAAAATGATTATTTAACCGTTACTTGTCATTGGATGGATAGTAATTTCATAATGCAAAAACGTATTCTTGCTTTTTTATATGATGAAGATCGGAAACATACTGGACAATTTATTGCTGATTCTATTATTAAAATTGCCGGATATTATGGTATAGAAAATAAAATTTTATGTATTGCTTTTGATAATGCTTCTAACAACAAGACTGCTATAACAAAAATAAAATCTACGCTATCTCCGCCCTTTCCTGAAATTTTTCATGTTAAGTGTGCATGTCATATATATAATTTAATTGTAAAAGATGGTCTTGACTTTTTTGAGGTTTATATTGAAAAAATTCGTCTTGCTGTTGGTTTTATTCAAGGAAATAATCGTAGATCTAGAATTAAAGAATTTAAAGTTAAATGTCAAGAAAATGGACTTGCACCGATTTTGATGCCTGAGGAAATTGATATTAGATGGAATTCTACGTATGAATTTTTAAAAACTTGTTATAAATATAGAATTCCTATTACACTAGCTTTTAACCAACATTGTGGTTCATTTGCTGATTCTGCTGATTGCATGCTACATAATTCTGATTGGGTTATAATTAATGATCTTGTTAAGTTCTTAGAAAAATTTTATGTAGCTACGGTTGAATTTTCCGGTGCATATTATCCTACTGTTTGTAATATTTTGGCATATATAGCCGATATTTCTGGTTTGCTCCGACAATATAAAGATAAAGAAGGTTATAAAGAAGCTGTTGGCGCTATGTTTACGAAATTTAAAAAATATTTCTTCCCGATTCCCCCTATTTACTTGGTTGCTGCTATGTTAAATCCGTGCATGAAATATAATCATATGTGTCACTTTAGTACTCTTATTTATACTAACTTAGAAATAAATACTAACCATGATTCTGAACAAATACAACCTGATTTGTGGACGGCTACGGCTGATGCAAAAGATTATCTAGAAAAATTATATAATCACTATGCTGATTTATTTGATTCAGCCGTACCTACAAATATCACTCCAACTGTCGCTCCTCATCCTCCCGAGGAGCCATCAGCTTCTAAAAGGCCGGCACATAGTGGTTTTTCTGATTCGTTTTATGATTTAACTTGTTGGAACAGTGTGGATGAGAGAGCTTACACATCAACTTATCGGGAAGAGCTAAAATATTATCTGCGGACGCCACCAGAGGATCGCAGACGACGGATCAACACGCTGGATTGGTGGAGGAATAATGAATCACAATATCCTGTACTTTCAAGATTAGCCAGAGATATCTTGAATGTTCCTATGTCAACCGTTGCATCAGAGAGCGCCTTCAGTCAGGGACGACAGCAGCTTGGAGACAACCGACACTCATTGGGAAGCAACGCAATGAATGTTTTAGTTTGCCTCAGAGATTGGATTAGAGCAGAAAGAAGAAACCAAGGAATGGAACCAGAGCCCAACGACGACCTCAAACTTGAAGAAATTATGACTTCACGGGAGAACTCAGCAGAATCAAGTCCAATGCAGGGTTTTTCCCCCGTTGACTTCGACTACCCTATGCAAGTTCCAATTAATATTAACATGAATGAGTTGGAAAAAATGATGCATAATTTATAGATTTTTCATTCATGTAAATTATAAATTTTGGATCATTTTGCAATCAATAAAATTCCACAAATTCATTCACTCCTTAGTCGTTGTTTTTTATTTTTTTTTATTTAACGATTTATAATTTTAATATCTTCTATACAAGTGTATATTTAATGTATACATGTGTATATGTTTATATATCTTATATAGAAGTGTATATTTAATGTATACAGGTGTATATATCTTCTATAGAAGTGTATATTTAATGTATACATTGTGTATATAGCGTATATAGTGTATATATGTGAATAGATCTTCTATAGACATGTATATTTAGCGTATACATGTGTATATGTTTTATAAATTAGTATATAACTATACAAATATATATTGTAATGTATATATATTGTAGTATATCTCATTTAAAGTATTACATATACATAGAATAGAGTGTATGAATGTTAATAGATCTTCTATAGACGTGTATATTTAACGTATATATGTGTATATATTTTATAAATTAGAATATAACTATACAAATATATATTGTAATGTATATATATTGTAGTATATCTCATTTAAAGTATTACCTATACATAAGAATAGAGTGTATATATGTGAATAGATCTTCTATAGACATGTATATTTAACGTATACATGTGTATATGTTTTATAAATTAGTATATAACTATACAAATATATATTGTAATGTATATATATTGTAGTATATCTCATTTAAAGTATTACATATACATAGAATAGAGTGTATGAATGTTAATAGATCTTCTATAGACGTGTATATTTAACGTATATATGTGTATATATTTTATAAATTAGAATATAACTATACAAATATATATTGTAATGTATATATATTGTAGTATATCTCATTTAAAGTATTACCTATACATAGAATAGAGTGTATATATGTGAATAGATCTTCTATAGACATGTATATTTAACGTATACATGTGTATATGTTTTATAAATTAGTATATAACTATACAAATATATATTGTAATGTATATATATTGTAGTATATCTCATTTAAAGTATTACATATACATAGAATAGAGTGTATGAATGTTAATAGATCTTCTATAGACGTGTATATTTAACGTATAGTCGTTGTTTTTTATTTTTTTTTATTTAACGATTTATAATTTTAATATCTTCTATACAAGTGTATATTTAATGTATACACGTGTATATATCTTCTATAAAAGTGTATATTTAATGTATATATTATGTATATAGCGTATATAGTGTATATTTGACCGGTTTTTAACCGGGTTTGACCGGGTTTTAGTGGGTTTGACCGAATTGGGTTAAGTGGGCCGGTTCCGGGTGGGTTTTAATATTTTTACTGTGCAGCCCGGCCCGGCCCGGACCGGTTAAGGCCAAACCCGGCCCGTAACCGGCCCGGAACCCGGTAAGAATGAGAGGGCCGGTTCCGGGTTGAACCGGCCCGGCCCGTTAGACAGTCTTACATACATATGAAGTGTTGCTAAATGCATTTGGTCATAGAAAATCTCAAAACTACAAAGAAAAGTTGATAAAGAGTCATCATTCCAAATTCGAGTTTCCTCAAAAATCATATGACTGTTACCCATAATTGATATGGGATATCGACCTGTGATAAGAATAGAAAGCTCATAATCATGTACCTTCATTTTACTCTAAAAAAGACGTACAAGACAATCATATTTGAGAGTCATTGACACTTGAACTGTTTTCACAGGAGAATATATCCAATTGAATCATCTTCGTACAAAACTTATCCACCCCAAAATAAACTAACTCTAACGGTGTCACTCATTATCTTTTCCTTACAAGAAATTTAAACAAACAACTATTTGTGGAAAAAAAAGTGTTCCGTGAATAATGAATGTTGTTCGTGATGAATGAGATAAAATTGAGTGAACAACAATATATATTTTATAAGTGAAAAAGTTGTACAATTTCTCAAAAATTGAAGTGATAAAATATTCAGAAATATTAACAGTGTGATGTTTAATCAGTTACCAGCCGAATCTTTTGGTGAAAAAATCATGTTTGCCCAAATAAAAATAGTTTGTCAACAAGAGGGCAAATTATTAAACAAAAAATTATGAAAATGTAGTTTGCTCATTTTTGGGCAAATCCTATGAACATTTTTTTCCTCCGCAAGTTAATTGTAGTTTGTTCATTTTTGGGCAAACTGTTCATTTTGGTACATAAACAAAAGAACTGTCCGTTTTGACTCCTAGACTTGAGAAAGTATCCCTTTTACCTCCGGACTCCCTTTTACTATAAGAATATATATATAAAAGCTGATTACTATTTTATCACGTACTTATCCTACATATATTTTATATCGTTGATCTAATTCCAATGAAGTCTTGAAATCTAAAATATATGCTGCTGATTGTGAGGGTGTTTGGAAGAGGTCATTTTAACCTTTTTGGAGTGTTTGACAATTTTGAAAATTACTTAAAAAAAGTTAATTATGACTTAAAAAAAAGTTAAAAATAAGAAATTGGTATTTTCTACTTATTTTTTTCTAGCTTATAATCTATTCACAATTGACCAAGTAAATGACTTTTTTGCCCTTATAATAATTACACATGTCATCTGATAATATATATATTCTTCCCTCTTTTTTATTTTTCGTAGTTTTACTTTTAGAGTTAAAATATAAACTTCATCAATATTTTAAGATGCATTTTTAAATTATATTGAAAAAATAAATTTTCAACTTATAGTATTTTTCATATAAATTTTAAATAGCTAAATTTTAATTTTAAAATATTAAATTAATCTAATCTCATTTAACTTTGAAAAAGCGCTAGCACGAACCATATCCCTTTGTTATCTAATACTCCTACCATTCCAATTTATGTTGATTTTAAAACTTTTTTTATGATTCAATCTTTTCCACATTTAACTAACAACAAGAATAAAAAAAAATAGAGTTAAAAAATTCAAGTCATCAATAAAAAGAAAGATTCAAATCCTCAATTCATACATATAAATTAGTAATTCGCGACTTTAGATAAGTTCATTCAGTCTTCTCTCTCAATTAAAAAATGTAATAATTACTACGTGAGACAACACATAAGTAGAGGAAAGAATATTTTCTTTTTTCTCTTTTCCTTTTTTATTGGTCTAAAAATTAATATCTTTTCACATTTAGTAATAATACAAGTTTGAATTTTTGTTTTAATCTTGATGAAATTATTTATTCATGAAAATATTATATATATACATATATATATGTGTGTGTGTGTATTGAAACTGAATTAAAAATATATATATTAATTTTAATTTGAATCATTTTAGAAATAAAAATTAATAATAATTAACTCTACATATTGTTAACAATTTAAGGGTATTTCAGACATTTTGACCAAAAAAATATGCTTAACAATACTTATTTATCAAATACATTAATAACTTTTTTTTAGTTTCAGCATAATTGAAACTGATTATTTTTAAAATAAGTTCAGCATTTTTAAAAACACTTTATAAAAAAAAAAATTCAATCACTTTTTTCAGCTTATCCAAATGGGGCCTGTATCACATTTCTTAATTGGTTTACTTCGAAGATCAGGCTATTAGTGTATACTATATTCTAGTAAAACAGGTAATTATTGGAGAAAGAAAGAGATTGATTTTTTTATTGATATTTTAAGAGTTTAATTGGTACCTTTATCTTTTTAGGCTTAGACAAACTATGACCTATGCTACAATATACTACCAAATTATTAATTATACTGTACTAGCATCATATTTTTTTGGATTGGCTTATCTAATGGAATCACAGAAAGGGGTGCTGCAAAATGGCCATAATTTTTTGTCATAAAATATTCATAAATATACAAAGATCATGCAAACGTTTTTCTTAAAAAAAGAAGTAAATTTTTAATATTAAATGCAACCAAAATTTATGTGGGATATGTTATCACTATCATTAAATGTGAAGGAAAATTATTAAATTAACTTTAGTACGTGGGATTCACCTAACTTCATTCATTGCATTTTCATCATTCTCCCTCAATCCTCAATTTAGTCTTTTTTTAAAAAAATCAAAATTTAAAACTAATTTTATTACTACATTGATCATAATTATTTAAAATATTTTTTAGAAAAGTTCATCAACGATTATTAATATATATGACCATAATCCTTTAAAATATTTTTTTAAAAAAATCATCTATGATTAACTAATTTTGAACTTATCACAATAATAAATTTATTACTATATAAAAGTCATTCAATTCTAAAGTTTATCACATTTTTTTAAAACATTAGCTAGGGTTGATAAATATGAACATATAATTTTTATAATGTGTCAGTGTTTATTATATTTAAAGTATTTTGAATTTTGATTGCTAATATTGAAATATTTTCAAATTAGACTTAAAAATTTTAAAATTTATTTAAATATAATTTAAATATAATAATTAATAAAATTATTTAATTAGAGTACATATTTTTTGCCATAATTTTTTGGCCCAAAAATGGCCATAAATGTATAAAGACTATACTAACATTTTTCTTTTAAAAAATAAATAAATCTTTACGTATCTTCTAAATTCAAGAAGTTAAATGTAACTAAAATGTATGTTAAATAAATTATGACTATTATTAAATATGAAAGAGGAATATTTATTTAACTTTAAAATGGGAGCCCACCTTAATTTCACCTTCTATCCAATCACACCCTCCCTTTTCGTCCTACTCCCTCAATTTCTCTTTAGTTTTTTTTTTTTTTTATCAAAATTTAAAACTAATTTTATTATATATTGATCATAATTCTTTAAAATATTTTTGGATAAAGGTCATTGGTGGTTAACTAAATTTTGAATTTATCACAGAAATTTATTTATTTATTATATAAAAGTCATTTCATTCTAAAGTTTATCAAATATCAAATATAAAAGTCATTTCATTCTAGGTTCAACAAATATGAAAAATATTATTTTATAATGTGTCAATGTTTATCATGTCTAAAATATTTTAGATTTTGATTATCATTATTGAAATATTTTCAAATTAGACTTATAAATTATTTAAATATAGTTTAAATTTATTAAAATATAATAATTATTTAAAATTATTTAATTAGAGGATATATTTTTTGGTAACTAACAATTACCAAATATAAGTAATTAGAGGATATATTTTTTGGTAACTAACAATTACCAAATTAGAGGATATATTTACTTATATTAATAGTGAATATAAGTAATATTCACAAGTTGTCAAATTCCCGTAATATAGAGGTACAAAATATAACAATAATGCATCTTGATATCTTTAGTTGTTGTTAACTAGGGTCCACAAAAGTAAATTTTGTGATTTTCACAATTTCTATAATGTGTTAAGATCTATTATGTGCATAATGATTTGAATTTTGACTGCCGTTAATGAAATATATTAAATTATATTTAAAATTTATCTAAATATATAGCTTAAATTTTATTTAAATATAATATTACTTAATTAGAGATCATATTAATAATAAATATAAATTATAATTTGCAAATTATAAAATCGACGTAACATAAGGACGTAAGACGACAACATCAATGCATGACTCTCATGAGTTGCTGTTAACTTGGATCAAAATATATGAACTATACGATTTTTATAATATGCCGATGTCTACAATGTTTAAAGTGTTTTGAATTTTGACTGTCGATATTGATATATTTTGAAATTATATTCAAAAATTATCGAAATAAAATTTAAATTTATTTAAATATAATATTTAATTAAATTGCTTAATTAAAGGACATATTCATAAAAATTATCAGTAATGATTCACAAATTATCAAATCAGCATAACCTAAGGATCTAAGGCTACAACATTAATGCATCTTGATATCCCGAGTTGTTGTTAACTAGGGTCAACACATGTGAACTGTATAATTTTTAGGATTCTATAATGTGTCAACGTCTATTATGTCTGAAGTGTGTTTGAAATTTTGACTGTTGTTATTATTTAAATTATTTAAATATATAGTTTAAATTTATTGCAAGTTGGCTCGGACACCACTACTATAAAAAAATAATATAAACATAATTAATAATTAGAGGTCGTATTAATAACATACATAAATGATAATTCGCAAGTTATCAAATCGGCGTAACACGAGAGCCTAAGCCCCCCACAACATTAGCGGAAGACTTTTTAGGATTGTTGTTAACTAGATTGACACACATGAACTATATGAGTTTTATGATTTCTATAATGTGTTGATGTCCATCATGTCTAAAGTAAGACTCGTATTTGATAGCAACTAACCCTTATAAATGATACTAAATTGATATTCAAGATACATATATTATTTATTAAAAATATATCAATATATATATATATATATATATATATATATATATTTATAACTAATATTATAAAAAATAATTGATTCATTTTTTTCAATAATTTTTTATGACCCACGTAATTTAATTCAAAAGAAAAGAAAATATGAATCCATAACCTTGTTCAACAATAAAATTCTATTTTAATTCAATAATTAGAATAGTAGTGTAGTTAATCAGTTATGCTAGATGAATAAATAAATAAATAAATAAATAATAATAAAAATACGTGTCATAACATAAAATTACAAGAAGTAATGATTGACAAATAAAAAAAAAGGAAATGGAACATAAATAATGTAAAATAAAAAATTAAGATTAAAAAGCAAAAACTAAAATAGTAATAAAAAATTGAATGATGAAAGAGGCTAAATATCCATGCGACACCTTTTAATTCGGAGAGAAATTGATGAAAGAGCTAAATTGTTATTTTTTTCTTTTATTTTTAATTTGGGAATAATTTAATATCAAAAGTTAGCAAATGTATAATTTATTTATTTTATAAAATAATTTTTTTGTGTCTAATGAGTGTGATATGAAATGATACAAATTATTTAATAGGATAAACCAACTATTAGTAATAATTTGTTTTCACTTTAAATACTTAAGTTATTTGTAATTTTATTTAAATATAATATTTTATTTTATTCTTTCACTTCAAAATTGTTTTATACGCAATTTTTTTAAATATTTAAAAAATAGGTATAATATTACGGAAAGTATAGGTGTAAGATTTTCATAATATAGCATATGTATGCTTGATTTTCATAATTAAGGTCGACACTTATGAATTGTATAATTTTCGTGATTTCTATAATATGTCAATGTCTATCGTAACCAAAGTACTTTGAATTTTGAGTGTTGCTATTGAAATATTTAAAAGTTATATTTAAAAAAAATATATATAATTTAAATTTTATTCAAACATAATAATTTGTAAAATTATTTATTTAGAGCTCATATTAATAGAAAATATAAGTAATGATTCATAAGTTGTCAAATTGACATAAAATAATGGCACAAAAACTATAATATTAATATTTTAGTACTCTCCTAGGTTGTTGTTAACTAGTTCGAATAATCTTCTTTGAAAAAAGATTACAGTTATTCAATTTTTCAATTCTTTTTAATTTTCACCTACAACATGCCTAGTGTAAGTGAAAAAATTATTTTTCACATGATAAAAGTTAATTTATTAATAGTAACCTCAGCTTGTAGCTGTAATAAATTATTTCAAAAAAAATATTCTAATTAATCAATATTTCTACTTCAGGTTATTAAGAAATGTGAAAACAATTAAATGTGGACATTGTTAATTTTTATTTAGAGTACTACGAAATTATGACAATGGTTAGCTTAATAGTTATAATGAGTGATTATTTTGGGTTGATGTTTATCAGGGTCAACAATTATGAACTCTATGATTTTTATAATGTGTTAATATCTATCATGTCTAAAGAATTTTGAATTTAGACAATCGTTATAGAAATATTTTTTTAATTATATATTTAAACTATTTAAATATGTTGTTCGATTTTTGCAAACATAAAAATAAAATCACGTAGTTAAAGTTCATATTAATAAAAAATATAATTAATGATTCACCAGTTAATAATATAATAATTAAAGTACGTAGGATCGCAAGACCATAACATTAATTTGTGACTTTCTTGAATTGATGTTTAACCAATATCGATTTTTTTTAACTATATAATTTTTATTTTGTGACGATATCTATCATGTCTAAAGTAATTTGAGCTTTGACTATCACTATTGAAATATTTTTAAACTATATTAAAAAAAAAAAGAAACTATTCAAATGTGTAGTTTAAATTTATATAAACATAAAAATTAATATAGTTCCTTAATTAGAAGTCATATATATTAATAAAAATATAAATAATGGTTTCTAAGTTATCAAATCGGCATAACATAGTGACGCAAGACTACAACATCAATGTATGACTCTCTTAGGTTATTGTTAATTAAAGTCGATACTTATGAACTATATGATTTTTATAACATATCAATGTCTATCACGTCTAAAGTGTTTTAAGTTTTTATTAAAATATTTTCATATTATATTAAAAATTGTTTAACTATGCAAACTTAAGTTTTAAAACTCGTAAATAATTTTTATTCTTTTCTTTAGGTATTTTTCTTATCATTTATATATAATTTAAGTGGGCAAAAAACATAACTATCCCTCCATCCTTTGACTTGAATTTCAACTACACACTTAACCTTTGAGATAAGTTTATTACCCCCTAAACTTTCTTAAACTAGAACTAATTCTCTCTTGTGTAATGAGGTGACAGAGTGTGTTTGAAAGAGTTAGAAGCCACTAACTTTTTTCTTTTTGTCTTTGTTTCTTCCCATTTATCAGTTATCTTTTTTTCTTCTCATTTGTAATTTATTCATTGTTTTCTTTTTAGCTCTTTCATTTTGCCATAACCACATCATTCTCTACCGGACCATCACCATTTCTGGCAACTATTATTGATTGCTTTTTTATTGATTTTATTTTTTATTAAAAATTAAAAATATCATAATACCAGAAAGACATAATATATGAAATTTTGCGACAATCACCATCTTCTCTTCATTTCCGACAATTCTTAATATTTTTTTTGAATTTCATTTTCTCTCTCTATCTATCAAATTTTTTTAAGCAAAATTATTATCTACAGAAAAAATAGAAACTAATTTAATAATGTGAACAATCCAACAATTTAATTAATTAGCCCAAACTTAAAAGTCGAATTTAATAATGGGAAAAATTTAATAATTTAATTAATTACCCCAAACAATAATTGTTTAGATTCTATTGTAATTATTTATAGAAAATCTACCGAAAGCTATCAATTTTAGATTATTTTGACGATTTTGTATTATAATATGTGAAGCCATTATTAGCTTCAGCACACCATAAAATAATTTAAAAGCCCAATGTCGCACTGGCGAGTCATTCTTTAACTGATACCTTTGTTGTTGTTCTTGCAATAGTAAAAAGTTCAACACCAGTTTATGCCTCTACATATCAATATCAAGAACTAATGTGTTTAAACTCATTGTAGCTATTTACATCTACGCATAAAGATAATAATATATAGAAGTTTGAAAGAAAAACTTCTCATAAAACAGAAGAAAGGAAAAAAGGGGAAAAATACATGTGTCATATTTAGATAGGTAGGCGTATTTCACCGCTTACTTGAGATTTAAATGTAGCATTTTAGGGTGAAATTAATTTCATGTTTTAAAAGTTTAGTGGGGTTAAGGTCTTTTGCAAAGAAAAGGTGTGTAATTGAAACTTTGACAATAGGATGAGGGGGTACTTATGCCTTTTCCCATTTAAGTGTAAGATTAACATAGGGTAATTTTTTTTTCAACTACGAAAATTTTTATGCGAAATTTTCAAATGTTATGTTGACTTTTTTCTGCTCTACGTCTAAAAATAGATAGAAAAGATTTGAAATGAAAAAAAAAATCGTTTGAATTATCATGAGAAAAATTATAGCATAATTAAAATTGTACAACTGAATTCATAAAAAAATAATTAACTTTTTGTGTTGAAAATTTCGATAATTGCTTATTTTATGCAATACTAAACTACGAATCAGATTTCAACAAAAATAAAAAAATAAAAATTATTCAAAATATTGATAGGTTTTAAGATATATATCTATACCTCCTATTTATCTATTTAAAATAAACAGATATAAAATTTAAAATTAAAGATTAAAAAAATAAGAATTATTTATATGATAAAACAGATAATTAAGTAGATATGATAAATATATAATGTTAAATTAAAAATTTCAGATAATACTACTTTGGTCACACTGATTTTGGATATATGAGAATATAATTAATTAATTTTATATTATTATTTTTATCCTAAATTATTTTTTTCAAGCAATAAGTACTATGCAGTCATATTTATGAAAATTATGTTAATTTGTCCATTTTCATGTATCTATTGGGATAATTTTCAAATGTATTGAAAAAGAGTAATAAAATAAGTAATGAAAGAGTTTTAAATTTAAGATGAAAAGGGTAAAAATGTCCAAATGGAAACTAGTTTATAGTGTGAATTAATAGGATTTTTCCTTTTTTTTTTTTATATATATACTCTTATATATATATATATATATATATAAATGATTGTTTACATTTGGGTATAACCAAGTTTTATCTATCATTGTTTATTGTTGATTTGTTGTTCTTTCATTTTGGCCAACTTTTAGATTCACGGATAAAAAGTCCCTTCATTTTGAATGTAAAGGGGGGAATGAGGAAATTCTTGAAATTGCTGTTGTTTAATGATCTCTTAGTCAGGTAGTCCTTCTCTTCTTTGAGTAAATATTTAGTAAGGACAATTCATGATAGATATTGATGTGTAAATTGTGATCTGCCTAAGCTGCTCTAATCCAATCAATGTGATTTAGGAGCTTAAAGAATTAATGCCAAAAATAGGTAACTACTGGGACTAGTTATTCTAGCTTAGTGTTGCAGCTTTATCAAGGACTCTGTTTTTTAATTCTTAGAGAAGCAACCCATATTTGTGCTGACTTATTTCATGATCTCAATTGAATTCCCAGGTTTTATTCTTCTGATTTCCACTTGAAGCATCAGTTACTTATCTGAAATCACGGAAACAGGGATTGCTCTTTAACATAATAACTTAAAATCTTAGAAATAGACATTTGTCATATGCAGGCAAATTACAGGTTATTAACTCTATTTTCTTCGATTAGGACACTTTCTCTCTCGTTCATTAACGTTTCATTAATGTTCACTTAACGTTCACAAACGCGCCGGCGAAGGACTGTTCTCTTCGACTGACCGACTGACGCAGGCGACGACGTAGATGCGCCGACAACAGGTAGGGGCTACCCTATTGGGCTCTCTCCCTCATTTTCTCTCTCTCACCAGTTCTCTCTAGATATTTTTCTCTCTCTTTCTTCCCCTTCTTTGCCATCTCATCACTACTATCGCCGGTGGGATTGAGATTTCCGTCGGCTCGACTCTGGTGACGGCAGAAGTGTGTAGTACCGATTAAATCAGGTGGTACGACGATAGCCGGCCATCAGAGGCTAGATTCCGATAACAACCAGAAGACTCTCCGGCAACAGCCGATGATGCACCGACGATAGCTTTTTGGCGATGCTATTTTCAGCAACCACCTTTAAAATATTTTTTTTTGATACCAGCAGCAAACAGGAGTACCTGGTGACATCTAAACTTTGATATTTAGTTACTTTTTACTAGTTACTATTTACCGTTTTATTTTTTTGTACTGTATTGTTCTGTTCCTTATGATTATAGTTGTGACTAGCTGATTTCGCTTATTGGTGGATATTTATTGTGTTGTTCTAGATTCTAGGATGGATAGTGTATTTTGTCTGTGCCTGTTTTTTTCCTACTACTTTTTATTTTTCTGCTTTCGTATTGTTGCTTTATTTTGTTGTCTGTCGATTTGAGGCTTTGTTTCAGTTTGTAAGTGGTGGCTGTAGGGGTTGATGATGGAATAGGGTTATGTTCAAGGGGGTTGGGGTTGGGGGCGGTTTTGGGTGGGAGGAAGAAGGGAGGGCAGGGGTAGGTGTGGGGTCTAGGTCGGGTGTTAGGGCTGGTGCGGTGATGGGAGGTAGAAGTAGGCGAGAGGTGAGAGAAGATAGGTTGAGGGTAGGGTCTTAGAATATAGGTACCCTTCAGGGTAAGTCTGTAGAGTTGGTGAAGATTCTTAAGAGGAGGAGAATTAATATTGCGTGTGTTCAGGAGACTAAGTGGGTAGGGTCCAAGGCTAGGAATGTGGATGGGTATAAGATGTGGTACTCAGGGAGTGACAGATGTCGGAATGGAGTAGGGATCTTAGTGGATGAGGAGCTTAGAGGGCAGGTGGTAGAGGTTAAAAGGGTCAGTGATAGGCTGATGATAATTAAGTTGATTATTAGGGAGTTTACGATGCATGTGTGTAGTGTTTATGCGCCGCATGTGGGCTTGGAAGAGGAGTTAAAAGCAAGGTTTTGGAAGGCTTTGGATGAGGTGGTGAGAAACGTGCCTAGTTCAGAGAAGATTGTCATAGCAGGGGACTTCAATGGGCACATTGGGGTTTTGTTGGGAGGTTATGACAATTGTAACACCCCGTAAAATTCCCGAGTCCATAGAGCTTCTAAAGCATGCCAAGAAAGGCTTAACACTTAGAAAATTTGGCTAAGTGTTGAAACTTTTCCATTTCATAAGCCTTCAAAACTTTGACAAATTATTTTGTGACCTTCCCAACCTCCGTTTCTTGTTGCGTTGTGGGGGCAAGTCAAGAGTACATCCCGGGTGAGTTTCAAATTTTTTAGACGATCCTAAGATCGTGTTTGGGTTGGCAAAATAGTAGCTAAAGTCTACAGAGGGGCGCCGCCCAGCTTAGAGACTTAGCCCCCTCCCTCAGTAGCAAGACGCCGCCCAGCCTACAAAAGGCTCTGGGAAAGGCAACGCCTTTCCATAGCTGTTGTGCCCAGTTTTCAGCATTTCACTTTCGTGTTTCCAAGGGCAATTTTTTCAAACACCACCCCTATATAAGTTTTCTTAACACGAGATTCAACATATTTTCACCCAAAATATAAGGTTTTCTCTCAATTTTCCTCAAGAACAAGAATAAGGGTTTCTATTGAAGGTTCAAAATCAAGGAAATTCCTCCGTGAATCTTTCAAGAATCATATAGCAAGGTATGTTGGATGTTGATTCTTGGGTTCCTTCCACCCAAGAAGTCCAAGAATCTCTTTTTAAATTCAAAATTTTATGTTTATGAGTTTTTCATGATTTATGTAGTTTAAAGTTTAAGCCTATGTTAATATTAAGTTTAATTCATGTTGTGATCATAAAGATGCAATTATTGACCTTAGTATGTGTTGGTTATGTGATGTTCATGATAAAGTCCCTTCAAGAAACATGTCAAATTATGTAATTATGTTAATTTGGTGCATTGAATGTTGTATGGCCAAAGGGTGCCTCCTACATGTTTGATAAATTGCTTATGTAAAGAAAATAGTGTCATTGCAACATGAAGTATGTTATTCCCAAGCATATGTCAACTAGTGCATGCTAAGTGTTTGTTAAAAGGCCTAAATGAATGAATTTTGATATGTTGCATGTATTCCTATTTATGTGAATTCCTTGTTGGATGAGTTATGAGACAATAGCATGCTTCCCTTTACAATTACATGTTTAAGATTCCCAAGTACTCGAAATGATGCTTCATTGGTTATGTTACGAATGATAGTCTATTGTCATGTCTTATTTATTTATGCTATCGAGTCCTGGGGATATTTAATACCCGAAAACTTAGTTGTTTGTCTAGGGCCGAGTCAGTCTCAAGATAATATTAGTCGTGCTATGATCAGTATATCTCAGTTAGTGACAAAAGTTAAGAAAACTCAACAATCTCAGTATTCAGTCTAATCAAGTTCAGTATTCAGTTTAGAACTTAGTAGTATTTCGTCAGTCAACAGAACCAAGTGAACTCAGTCAGATCAGTCAAGTAAGATAATTAGTAACAGATTCAACTCAGTCTAGTACGATCTAAGAATCAGTTCAGTGTATATTCAGTTGGGAGTAGGATTCAGCACCGAACGAGGGCAGCGATGACGGCTTCCCCGTTATTTTAGGAAGAGTCGTTAATAACAATCCTTACACTCTAGAACTACGTAGATAGCGCAGGATGAGGAGTCACCCATCATATTAGGCTTGACTACCTCCCCGGAGTCACCCGTTATATTAGGCTTGGCTCCAACCAGGTGTCACTCATTATATTAGGCTTGGCATCCTAGGTTCAGATAGAAGTGTCTTTACCCATGGCACGGTATTGATACCCTTCCAATCGGGGTTACAGGTTGGACCCCAACTAGATAAAAGGGGTATGTCGGTTAGATGACTACGTCCCACAGTTTTGGTTTCAGCTTCAGTCTCAATAATAGAACTCAGTTGAGGAGTCGCCCGTTATACTAGGCTTGACTACCTCTTAGAGATCACCCTTTATTTAGGCTTGATCTCATATTCAGTTAATCAAGTATCATATATTATCATCAGTAGATTCAGAGATCACCCGTTATTAGGCTTGATCTCATATTCAGTTAACCAAGTATCAAACACTATCAGCAGTAAACTCAGGGGTCACCCGTTACATAGGCTTGATCTTAGATATGGTAAATCAGTATCAGTATTAGTAAGCTTAGACATCAATCTCAGTAGACTCAGTTACTCAGTATCCCCAAGTTAGTGAACTCATAAATCAGTACTACTAGACTCAGTCATCAGTAAGTCAGTATTCAAAAACCCGTATTTCAGAATATAACATTAGTATTACTGCGATCTTAGTTTTTAGTTTGTGCATTCATGCATACATCCTCATTTGGTATTCTCATGTTATTCGGTTAAGTAATGTTCATGCATAAGCCCTTGCATTCAGCCTTACCTCATCCAGCATACCAGTACAATCAAAGTACTGACGCATACTTTTCTCATACGCTATGGTGTCTTATACCATAGGTTCAGAAGCGCGAGATCCAGAGCACCCATAGTAGTCCAAACTCAGTTAGCAGCAGTAGACGTAGTAGTGAGTCCTCTTCATTCGAGGATGCCTCCTATTTTAGTTTTATATTAGGTTCAGTTTATTTTCAGTAGACGGAGTTAGTTGGGGTATGTCCCATCAACTCCATAGATTAGACAGTTAGAGGCTTTTCAGAAAGATGTATCAGTATTTTGTTCTCAGTTTTGAGTATTTTAGATGTTTTGAACCTTATGAAAAATTTTCGCTAGTTTTCCGCATTTGTTATAGTATATTATGCAGTGCTCAGGTACAGATATCAATAGAGGGTTTGCTTGTGGTCCTTAGGGATCATCAGCACCGTGTGGCATTCCTATTCCAGAAAATTGAGGCGTTACAATGATGTGCATGGAGGTTTTGGTTTCAGTGATAGAAATGATGAGAAAGTTTCTCTATTAGATTTTGCGAGGGCCTTTGGGCTGGTGGTGGTGAATTCGATCTTTTCGAAGAAGGAGGATCACCTGATTACCTTCCAAAGTATGATAACCAAGACTCAGATTGACTTTCTGCTGCTTAGGAAGGGGTATAAGGTTTTATGTAAGGACTCTAAAGTCATTCCGAGTGAACTTCTTTCGACCCAGCACAGGCTTCTGGTTATGGACTTGATTATCAAGAAGATAAAAAAGAGAAGGATCAGGAAGGGTCGACCTAGAATTAAGTGGGTTGGCTTGATGCGGGGTAGTGCACTGGAGATAGAGAAGAAAGTGTCGTGATTAGGGGTGTGGAAATGTAGGGGGATGTAGATGTTATGTGGGATAGGGTTACTAGTTGCATCACGGATACTGCTAGAGAAGTGTTGGGTATTTCAAGGGGTCGGGCAGGATGGCATAAGAGGGACTGGTGGTGGAATGAAGAAGTTAAGAAGAAAGTAAAGATTAAGAAGGGGGCGTATATTAAGTTGATTGAGAGTAAAGATGCAAATGAGAAATGGGTGAATAAGGAGGTTTACAAAGTAGCAAGGAAGGAGGCTAAGCTAGCAGTTACGGCTACTAAGACAACAGTATTTGAGATCTTGTATGCAGGGTTAGAGGAGAAAAATGGGGAAAAAAATGTTGTAAAGGCTTACTAAGGCTAGGGAGCGGAAGGGTCGGGACCTTGATCAAGTGAAGTACATTAAGGGAGGGATGGTAGAGTGTTGGTGGAGGATGTTCATATTAAGAAGAGACGGCAAAAGTATTTTCATAGGCTTTTAAACGAGGAGGGGGACAGATGCGTTGAGTTAGGAGAGCTGGAGCACTCGGAGGAGAGTCGTGATTTCAGTTATTATAGACGTTTTAAGGTTGAGGAGGTCAGAGAGGCTATTTATTGGATGTGGAGGGGAAAGGCGATGGGGCTTGACGAGATTTTGATGGATTTTTGGAAGTTTATAGGTGAGGCTGGTTTAAGGTGGTTGACTGATTTGTTTAACGAAATTTTCAAGACGGCAAGAATGCCTGAGGCTTGGAGGTGAAGTACGATGATTCCATTAGATAAAAACAAGAGTGACATTCAGATTTGCAACAACTATAGGGGTATCAAGCTATTGAGTCATACTATGAAGATTTGGTGAGCGAAATTGAGAAGGATCATGCCATTTCAAAGAATTGGTTTGGTTTTATGCCTAGTTGCTCAACGACAGTAGTAGTCCACCTGGTGAAGATATTAGTAGAGAAGTATAGGGAAAGGAAGTGGGATTTACACATGGTGTTCATCGACCTGGAGAAGACATATGATAATGTCCCTAGAGAGGTTCTTTGGAGATGCTTAGAGGTGAGAGGGGTCTCAGTGGTGTACATTATAGCTATTAAAGACATGTACGATGGAGGGAAGAATCGGGTAAGAACGGCGGGAGGGGACTCAGAATATTTTTTGATCGAGATAGGGTTGCATTAGGGTTCAACTCTTAGTCCGTTCCTGTTTACGTTGGTGATGGATGTGTTGACGCAGAGTATTCAAGGGGAGGTGCCTTGGTATATGTTATTTTCGGATGATATCGTGCTGATTGATGAGACGCGGGAGGGTGTGAATGATAAATTGAAGGTTTGGAGGCAAACCCTTAATCTAAGGGGTTCGGGTTGAGTAGGTCTAAGATGGAGTATATGGAGTGCAAGTTTAGTAACTTGAGGAAGGAGGACGATGTGGTGGTAAGGTTGGATTCCCAGGATGTCTGTAAGAGAGATAGTTTCAAGTATCTTAGGTCTATGATTCAGAGGAACGACAAGATTTATGAGGATGTCTCTAACCGTATTGGAGCAGGTTGGATGAAGTGGAGGCTTGCCTCGAGAGTGTTGTGTGATAAGAAGGTTCCCCTTAAGCTTAAAGACAAATTCTACAGAGTGACAGTCCATCCAGCTATGCTGTATGGAGCAGAGTGTTAGCCAGTCAAGAACTCATACATTCAAAAAGTGAAGGTGGCAAAAATGAGAATGTTGCATTGGATGTGTGGACTTACTATAGGGGATAGAGTTAGGAATGAGATTATCCGGAAGAAGGTGGAAGTGTCTTCGGTGGAGAACAAGATGCGGGAAAGAAGGCTGAGATAGTTTGGGCATGTGATGAGGAGGGGCACGGATACCCCAGTTCGTAGGCATGAGAGGCTAGCGTTGGATGGCTTCAGGAGGAGGAAAGGTAGGCCGAAGAAATACTGAAGGAAAGTGATTAGACATGACATGGAGCAGCTTCAGCTTACTGAGGACATAACCCTAGATAGGAAGGTGTGGAGGTTGCGGATAAGGGTAGAAGGCTAGGGTGAGTGCATGGGTTGTAGAAAGTAGTTAGAAAAGATCATGTATAGCCGGGTTAGCAATCCTAGGATTGTGTTCATAAGTAGGAGCCCCTAGTCAGGAGGGTTTGGGGGTGGTGGGTTCCTTTGGTCTGTGAGTGTATGTTACTACTAGGTAGTTGTCCTATTCCAGATGTCCTTTTTTTATCTTGTATTTCATATTATGCTTATTTACCTTATTTTGTACTTGCTCTGATTTCTATTGTATTCTGTCTTATTCTTTATTTCTGTTATGTCATACATCCTACTTCATGTTTCATTACGTTCTTGTTTACTATTCTTTATCTTGAGCCGGGGGTCTATAAAAAACAACCTCTCTACTTCTTCGGAGGTAGCGGTATGGACTGCGTACATTTTATCCTCCCTAGATCCCACTTTGTGGGAATACACTGGGTTTGTTGTTGTTGTAGTTGTATACTCTTATAAAAATGTACTAATTTATGGACAAGGGGAGTTCACCCAATACAAAGATTTATTAGAATAAACAAAATATCCTTGGGATCTGAACCAATGAAGACACAATAATGTCTTTTGAGAAAAAAATGGTACTCTCTTGATTTTGTATTAATTGATCTCTGTAGACTTGACACATTTATTAAGAAATTACTTCCTCCTTTTCATATTAGTTGACCCATATTGACTTGGTACACCAATTTAGAAAATATTGATTAGGGATTTATTTTATCAAATTAGCCTTGTTAATTATGCTTTGAAAATATAAATTTGAGAAAATACACTTTGTTTAGTCATTTAATGTTAAGAGTAGTATTGAAAGAATATAATAAAAACCCCTTGATTTCATCAAATGGACAACTGAATTGAAACAAATATTTTTAAAAAGAGGACCAACTAAAACAAAATGGAGGGAGTAGTAAATATATATGTATTATTACATATTTACCCTTGTATACCTTTTAAAGTGCAATAATCAATACAATGATTAAACATTGAAATTTGGTACATATTACTTTATCTCATGCATTACGTCTAGAATATTGTGTATTTACAATTGAAACTAGTAATAATTATTTAATTATGATTTTGAGAATTAAGATTATTTATGCACCATTCAATAATTTTGAAAATTGTGGATGTATTTAGTATTTCTATCAAGGGTAAAATGGAAAATATATGTATAAAATACTCTTGATTTTAGATCTTAAACAATTAAATTAAAATAAATATTTTTTTTTAAAAAGGCCAGCTAATACAAAACGGTGGAAAGAGTGGCATTTTTCTTATAATTGACATGTAGTGAGCTCCATATCAGGGCTTAAAGATGAGCTTTTCAGTAAAATCTTTTGAGTTTTGATGCAATTGTTGGGAATGAATATTACTAGCCATACAATCTATCTAATGCAAAGAAGAAATATTGAATATACACGCAGTACAAAAGTACTCCCTCTGTTTCGGAATAAGTGAATTGTTGGGGTATTTATTGGTGTTTCAAAATAAGTGAATCCTTGAATTTTTTTTCAAATTTGCCCTTATGATTTGACAATCAATTAACTTTTGAAAAAGTATTACAAGGTCAACTTTTTCTTTTTTTTTGGGGTAAAAATGAAAAGTTATGTTAAATTTATGTCTTTAATGCTTTTTTCTTAATACGTGTGTCAAAATTCAACAATTCATTTATTATGAAACGGAGGAAGTATTTGAATATACACGCAGTACTAAAGTATTTTTCCTCGTAAATTAAAAAACATTACTCCATAAAATTGTTGATTGCAAAAGTAAGTTTTTTTTTTATCTGAACCTTTGTACTTGTTCGGATTTGTAAAGTGAATACTTCTGCTTCAACTTTTGTTATCTAAATTCTTCAATCCATCAAACACAATATTTTACACATTTTTTTGACATGACATTTTAAGTGGCATAAATTACATGAGTGTGTGATACAAACAAAAATGGAGCGTGAGCCCAAGGGCCCAATGGTCA
Organism: Capsicum pubescens; assembly: GCA_030864215.1. Lineage (NCBI taxonomy): Eukaryota > Viridiplantae > Streptophyta > Magnoliopsida > Solanales > Solanaceae > Capsicum > Capsicum pubescens. Next base: position 313,954,492 of record CM061548.1, on the reverse strand, counting down.
AATTAGAGATTTTATTAGCCTCCTTTCTATTTGCTTTGTTGAGAAATTACAATAAAATTATAATTAAAAAATGCAAAAAAATAATAATGAAGAAAATACAATAGTGCAGATATATCTCGTTCTCTTTGAGGAGATTCAAGTCCGCTACAATAAATATTTTCTCCAGTTTAGCATTAATCTTCTTGACTTGTCCCCTTCAGGATACAACAGTCTTCCCACAAAGTACAACTCAACAAACTCTGAACAAGAGTTGAGTTCAAAACTCTATAAAAAAAATACCTCTCTCAACTAATAAACTCTCTTTTTTACTAACTTTTATGCGCTCTATATCATTATGTACTTTTAAAAATATGAAAGATCACCTCTATTTATAAGTGAGGAATTCATCCTAGTGATGAATAAGAATGAATAGGGTTAGTTAGAGCCTAGAGGGAAGATTAATGATTTTTAGATTACAAGAGTTACAAGTCATAAAGATAGAAAATGGATGAATAAAAAGTGGAGAGTTACATGAATCTCAAGAAAAATGGTGACTAAATTCAGTCCATCATTTAGCCAAGAAACAAATGCACCAGACTGCATTATATGCAACCAATGTAACCTCTGCATGTTCATGCCTTAACCAGGGATGGATCTAGGGGTTGGGTGGGGGTTCTCGAAAAGTTAGTAACTTTCGTGCGAATCTAGTATTTATCTAAAGAAATCTAGTAAATATATAAGAATAATAAGTTGGAAACCCATAAATAAAGTGTATTATTGGTCCAGTGAAGTTGAAAGACTTATAAAAGTTTTATTGACCTCTTGATTATGTATTCAAATCCCCTTAATTATTATTTAATTTTATTTTTACCTAATATAGAGAACTCATAAATTTTAAATCGTGAATCCGCTTTTGACGTTACCAAAATCCATTAACTCTAAAGTAGTAATTAGCATATAATGCCATAGTGAAAAGGGATATGCAGCAATAATACAATAATGCTACCTAATAATTTTTTTCTTTGAAGGCTTTACATCAAGAATGTCTCAGAAGGAGTAAATATCAGATTATGCCTTCAACATACATCAGCTACACTTGATATTGGTAAAAATGCACTTTAATATAAAATAAATAATATTAAAATGCTCTTAATTCATTAATCTCCCACTCATTTTAATATTACCATAAGAGATTTTTTTAGTTAAAGGAAGATTATTAGGCATAATGAAGGTATGCTCTATATTGAACCTCCACTTAATAAAACAGTATTTTTTACTCTAAAGTCGTAGTGGTCTCAGACTTGAACTATAACATCTTTAGAAAAAAAATATTACTGAATTGCACATAATAATCAAGTTGACATGAGTTTTATAGTCAGCACATTAGGACCTTGAGCTATTCTTATTTTACGAGTCTCTTTGATAATAAACTCAATTCTCATAGGAAGCGATCTATTTCCACACTCACATAGGTGAAATCTGTCGAGAGTGCTCCTATAATTTTAGCACTCCACTCATACAAGCTATAAATATTTTATTAAGAGTTTTTTTAAAAACTCAACCTCACAAATCATTAAAGGTAAATGCACTCACATCATAGGAAGAAATGAAAGTAGTGGATTTTTCGCAACAAGTCATCATGTGATTCGTTGTTTCATTGAACTAGGTTATAGGATCTCTCGTCCCTAGGTCAGATTTCCTCACATATGATTTAGGAATTTATAGGCTTCAATACCATCCACCTCAATGTGCTCCAGACCTTTTATTTTGCTAAGACCTTAGTCAATGGATTTGCAAGTTATCATAAGATTAGACATAATAAACATTAATGGTATCATTTGTCAAATATGATCTCACATTACTGTGTTTTCTCCTTATAGGTCTGAATTTACCATTGCAATAACGAATTTGAACTCTACCAATTCAGCAGTGCTATCACAATGAATTACAATTGGAGAAATTAATTTTTCAAAATAAGGCATATGAAATAACAAATATCTCAACAAATTTGTTTCCTCACTAGTTGAAGCTAAAGCAATTAGCTTAGTCGTCATGGTAGAGCTAACAATAATTATTTGCTTTTTTGATTTCCAACAAATAGCACAACCATCCAAAGTAAGTATATAACCAACAGTAGATAAAGAATCACCTGATAAAGTATTTCAATCCGCCTCACAAAAATCTTCAAGTATAGCAGGATATTTTTTACAAAGAAAATAATAATCTTTTATTCTAATTAAATATCTCATTACTCTCGTTATAGCATGCCAATGTTCATTAACGGACTTTCTAGTAAACCTACTAAGTACTCTTATTGCATGTGCAATATCTGGCCTAATGCAATTAGTCACATATCTCAAACTTCCAATTATGCTAGCATGTTTCTTTTAATTTATAACAACATTTTCACTTTCTACGAGAAACAAGTGAACACTAAAAATAAACGGAGTTATAACATGCTTGCAATCAAGGAAATATATATATTTTTTAAAAAATTCAACATAATGTAACTTGTCAAGGAAAATTCCATCACATGTTCTAGTAAATTTTAGCTGAGAATAAAATTTACCTCATCAAGATCTTTCATATCAAAATGGTTTCTAAGAATATTTTTAGTCTCTCAAATAAATTCATGTTAGAGCAAAAGATCAATAAATCATCGACATATAAGCGAATAATAACATGTGAATTATTTCAAGACTTATGATATATGCACTTACCACACTCATTTGTGTTAAAGTCATTATCAATCATGCATGAATCAAACTTCCCATATCATTTCTTGGGTGTCTGTTTTAAGTCATATAGGAGTTCAGTAAGTTTACATACTTTACTTTCTTGGTCAGTTTGAACAAAACACTTGAATTGATTCATGTAAATTCTCTCATTTAGGTCTCCATTTTAAAAAATAATTTTTACATCCATTTGAAAAATTTATAAATAAAAAATTGCTGCAATAGCAACTAAAAGTCTAATGATAGTAATTCTAGTTATTAAAGAAAAAGTATCAAAAAATTCTGGACCGTATAGTTGTTTAAAACCTTTATCAACTAGTCTAGCCTTATATTTATCAACAATTCATCTGATTTAATTTTTTTTCATACGACACATTTACACCCAATTGTTTTATAATTCGGTCGTAAATCAACTAGCTTTCAAGTTTTATTGAAAATTAGTGATTTCATTTCGTCATTTACAGCATCTTTTCAAGAAATAACATTATGAGGATATAAAACTTCTTCTAAAGTAAGAGGTCATTGTAACGCCCCGATTTGTTGAACCGAAATGCTACACGGTGCTTATGACCTCGAGGGACCACAAGCTAACCCATGACTGATATCTGCACCTGTATACTGCAAATCATGATATAATAATGCAGAATACGTAAAACTGTAAGGCCATAAGTGTCACGCCTCAAATTCTATTGGGGCGGACTGGCACCCGTAACCAAGGAGGCCCGGGAGAACCAGCTCATAACCTTATACTTCCCATTCATACCTCTATGACAACCCGAAATTCGGACAGCATCATGTCGCATATAAAAGGAAATAATCACCTGTATAAGCTCGAGCACACACATATATGTATATACAATACTTGGCCGTTGGAGCCATCACGTCTATTAACAAAATACTACCTTGACTGTACATTAGGTCTACAAAGCCTCTAGACAATACACAGAGTTTAACTAAGGTCGGGACACACCCCGCCATATAACTAACTTCTATACAATACCAAAAGTGACTGGATATGACACGGAAAGCCCCGAAGCAAACTGGAGCTCACCAAAAGCAGTTGGGTATCCTGGCTCCTACTTGTGCGGTGTATGAGTTGAGGCACCTATGCCTGCAGCATGAAATGCAGGTCCCCCCGTGGGGAACGTCAGTACAAAATATGTACTGAGTATGTAAAGTTGTAGATAATCACATATGATATAGGAGCTCAATAAAAATCAGAAACAAGTGAATAAATCGTAATAAGAGTGGACCACACTTACTAGAACTTGTGACAACCTGTACATTGTATTTATTCAATCACTTTACCTTCGTTCTTATCATCTTTGTAATCATTACTGTACTGTACTGTGACCATTAGGCTGCCTCCATTACATATCAACTGGGATCGACCCATGCTAGGCTTATACCCCTGGGATACCACCCATAAACACATAAATAGGGATCAACCCATGATAGGCTTATGCCCCTGGGATACCACCCGATAAGAGAGAACTTCCATCACTTAGTTCAATTAATCCTTGAGATTGTTATTCGGTCGCCACCACATTTTTGATACTTTGAAACAATGATACATCAATAAGAGACATATAAATAGACCATCAATGCAATAACAATGAAGTAAGAACTCATTGGCACATCAATAAAGTGTTTTGGAGTCATCAATGCCATAACAATGAAGTAGGAACTTAATGGTATATCAATGAAACGTTTTGGAGTCATTAATAGCACATGGATCTTGTTTGAGTAACTGAATACCTTCTGACATTCATTAGTGCAATAAACATGTAAGATTTGGAAGACAAGTAAGTATTGGAATGTCTTGACATCTTGTAGGGTGGAAACAAGTTCATTGGTAACGTAGGACATCATACAAAACCATTATGGATCACATGTTACTGAATAACTTTGGAAAATTTCTTAATAGAACAATTGTTCACTTTCATGCCAAAGATATGGTATAGAGTATGCTTTACATACCTGACTGGCAACCTTCAATACTAGTCCCAAATGGACTTCTCGTCTTTTCGGATTACTTATCTACAATGAACATATATAGCAATCTAGTATTAGCGACCAAACGTCACAATTCAATTATTTGAATTCACCAAACTAGTGGTTAAGTAGTAAGCCTTAATTACACCATAAAGGGTGTCACTTTAACCCTCTTATACTCCAATTACATTCACATGTCATGCATATTCATACAACATCCTCCAATATCAAGTTTGGATTCATTTATCCTTCCAACCAATCCATTAAACCAAATTGAGCCATAGACATAAATAATCATCAATTTAATAGTATATCACCATATCCACCTTCCATAACTCAATCACCATATCCACCCTCCACAATTCAATACAACCAAACCATGCAAAATAGTCCATAACCCTATTTTCATCACCTTTCAATAACAACAAATACATATAATCCTCTATCACACATATATATATGGAAGAGAACAAAGGCAAACAATATTCATACCTTAGAATTCACCTCTTGATTATGAAATCCTATTTCCACAAATAATAGGTGTCATTTGAAGCTCTCGAGATGACAAACGCAGTTATCGGATTACTTTGGAATTTCTACGGTTGAATCAAAAGTAATTTAAAGGTCAAATTTGGCTAGGGTTTGTTCTTTCTCAATGATTGATGATGAAAATGAGTTTTTGAACACATATACATGTATATGTACACATATTCCGGTTCATAATATCATAGGGAATGACCAAAGTGCCTTTAAAATTTAAATAATGTCAAATCTGTCCTTTGGTGGACTGTTTTGATAAGCTAAAGTAGATCGACCATAACTCTTTGCTCCGATATCGGATTTGGGTGAAATTGGTATCGTTAGAAAGATAATTCAAAGGAATTTCATTTAATATAAAGTAGGACACCCAGTTATTCGTGTACAAGGAGTTATGATTGTTTTGAAGTTGACCCTAAAAATCTGTTTTGAGAGGCTGAAGTAAAACGAGTATAACTCCTTACTCAGATGTTGGATTTGGATGAAACCAATTGCATTGGAAATAAGACTCAAAGATATTTATTTTGATAGGTCGTAGATCACCCAGTTCATTATATTATGGGAGGTATGATCGTTCAAAGTTGACCCAAAAAATTGGCTGGCCTCAGTAGTTTGTGTGCAGAAAATTTTCCTGCACATTTACTATTCCCAATATCCCGGCCACCGTTTTATAGTTTCGAACGTGCTCGATTATATCCGAAACCTATCCGTTTTTGGAAATCCTTATATCGTTGGAAAGCTTATCCAATAACCTTCGTATGGAACCATCGACGGGCAAATTCCGGTATAAATAAAATAAAATAAAATTAATTCCATATAAATAAGACGAATACACGTACTTGAATACGCCAATACACGTACTTGAATACGGGGTGTTACATCCTTCCCCCCTTTAGGACATTCATCCTCGAATGTTAGCGTAGTTATTCAACCAAAACAAGTTCAAGTCCATCATTAACATTCACATCATCACATAAATACTATGCATATATAAAAAAACTTACTTGTTAATGTTCTAACTCCGTCTCTTGAACTTCCTCTTCATCTTTGAACAAATGAGGGTACTTATATTTCATTGCTTCCTCAGCTTCCCATGTAATCTCTTCTCTTTGACGATTTCTCCAACGTACTTTCACCGATGCTATCTCTTTATTTCTCATCTTCTTAACTTGACGATCTAGAATAGCAATAGGCACTTCCTCATAGGTAAGATCTTTCGTAATTTGCACATCCTCAGTAGAAGTGATATGTGATGGATCTTCGATGCACTTTCGAAGCATTGACACATGAAATACCGGATGTACTAATGAGAGCTCTTGGGGTAGCTCTAATTCATATGCAACTTGTCCAAACCTTCGAGTGATATTATATGGGCCTATATAACGTGGACTCAACTTCCCTTTCTTGCCAAATCTCATTACCCCTTTTATTGGTGATACCTTCAAAAATACCCAATCACCTATAGAAAACTCTAGCCCTCTCCTTCTACTATCCGTATATGACTTGTGTCGACTTAGGGATGTTTTCAGTCGTTGCTGAATTACTTTAACCTTCTCTATGACTTGATAAACAAGATCCGGTCCGAACAAAAGAGTTTCACCCATTTCGAACCATCCTATTGGTGATCTACACTTCCTTCCATATAAAGCTTCATATGGTGCCATTTTGATACTTGAATGATAGCTATTATTGTAGGCAAACTCAATAAGAGGTAAATGATCATCCCAGTTGCCCTTAAAATCTATTACACAAGCTCGTAGCATATCTTCAAGTGTTTGGATGGTACGTTCTTCTTGTCCATCTGTTTGAGGGTGAAAAGTTGTACTCAACTTCATTTGTGTTCCCAAACACCTCTGAAAAGACTTCCAAAAGTTTGCGGTAAATTAGGTTCCCCGATCTGATGTAATAGAGATTGGCACTCCATGTAATCGGACTATCTCTTTAATGTACAGCTTCGCATACTCTTCAACTGTGTAAGTGGTCCTAACTGGTAGGAAATGTGCGGATTTGGTAAGCCTATCAACAATCACCCATATAGAATCAAACTTCCGGGATGTACGAGGCAAACCAATAACGAAATCCATGTTGATCATGTCCCACTTCCAGCTTGGAAGATCAATGCATTGCTTATAACCTCCGGGTTTTTGGTGCTCAACTTTAACTCTTTGACAATTTGGACATTCAGCTACAAATTCTACAATGCTCTTCTTCATGTCATTCCACCAATACATATCTTTCAAATCTTGATACATTTTGGTTGATCCTGGATGAATGGAATACCTTAAAAAATGTGCCTCTGTCATAATCTTCTTTCTTATCCCGTTTACATCCGGCACACACAATCGGTTTTGGCACTGAAGTACTCCTTTTCGCGTAAGCTCAAATGCCTTGGTCGCACCACTCTGAACATTCTCCTTAAGCTGTAATAAAATAGGATCTTCATATTGCTTCTCTTTCACTTCAGCTACTAATGAAGATTCCGCAGCATTATGTACGATAAGCTCTTTATTCGGAGTTTCAAGAAGGCGAACTCCCAAACTAGCTAACTGGTGAAGATCTTTAACCATCCCTTGCCTTTCTATAGGCGCCATCATAGCCTTACGACTTAACGCATCAGCTACCACATTTGCTTTCCCTGGATGGTACAAGATATCAACATCGTAGTTCTTTAATAGTTCAAGCCATCTCCGCTGCCTTAAATTTAGATCCTTCTGATTAAAAATATATTGTAAGCTCTTATGGTCAGTATATATATCAACATGAACCCCATATAAGTAGTGGCGCCATATCTTTAAAGCAAAAATAACTGTTGCCAGCTCAAGATCGTGTGTAGGATAATTTTTCTCATGTGGACACAATTGTCTAGAAGCATATGCTATTACCTTACCATGCTGCATCAATACACATCCTAAACCAATTCTGGAAGCATCACAATACACTGTATACCCTTCGGTGCCTTCTGGAAGTACCAACACGGGTGTAGAAATCAACTTGTTCTTTAAATCTTGAAAACTCTTCTCACAGGCATCATTCTATTGGAATTTGGATGTTTTATGGGTTAGCTTGGTTAAGGGTGCTGAAATGGAAGAAAAGTTTTTAACAAACCTTTTATAATAACCCGCCAACCCGAGAAAACTACGAATCTCCGTAGGCGTTGTGGGCCTTGGCCAGTTCTTCACAGCTTCTATCTTTTGAGCATCAACCTTTATCCCTTCACTAGATACAATATGACCCAAAAATGCCACCGACTTTAACCAAAACTCACATTTAGAGAACTTTGCATAAAGCTTACAATCACGAAGAGTCTGCAATGCCTGTCGTAAGTGATTGGAATGGTCCTCTTCTGATCTAGAATAAACAAGAATATCATCTATAAAAACTATCACAAATACATCCAGGAATGGCTTAAACACCCTATTCATCAAATCCATAAAAGCTGCGGGTGCATTTGTTAGCCCAAATGACATAACTAGAAACTCATAATGACCATACCATGTTCAGAAAGCTGTCTTAGGTATATCCTTCTCTTTGACCCTCACTTGGTGGTAACCTGATCTCAAATCAATCTTAGAAAAGCACTTGGCGCCCTGTAACTGATCAAATAAATCATCAATTCTTGGGAGAGGATATTTATTCTTAATAGTCACCTTATTCAATTACTGATAATCAATACACATCCTCAGCGAGCCATCTTTTTTGCGCACAAATAACACTGGTGCTCCCCAGGGGGACATACTAGGCCTTATGAATCCCTTCTCTAACAAATCTTTTAATTGCTCTTTCAATTCTCGTAATTCTGCTGGGGCCATTCTATACGGAGGAATGGAGATTGGTTGGGTGCCTGGTATTACATCAATACCAAACTCTACTTCTCGTTCAGGAGGCAAACCTGGAAGATCTTCAGAAAATACATCAGAAAATTCATTTACCACTGGAACAGCGTGAAGAGTTGGTGGCTCCGCTTCTGTATCCCTTACTCTAACTAAATGATATATGTATCCCTTGGAAATCATTCTTCTTGCCTTAAAATATGAAATAAATCTACCTCTTGGCGTGTTAATTTCACCTTTCCATTCAAGGACTGATTCATTTGGAAAATGGAAATATACCTTTTTCGTGCAACAATCAATTGTGGCATAACAAGACGCCAACCAGTCCATACCCATTATAACATCAAAATCTACCATTTCTAACTCCACAAGATCAGCCATCGTATCACGACCACAAACAGTTACTATGCAGTTTCGATAAACCCTTCTAGCTATAATAGATTCCCCAATCGGTGTGGACACTTCAAATGGCTTAACTAACAGTTCGGGTATTCCTTCAAACTTTCCAGCAACCAATGGAGTAACATAAGATAATGTAGAACTGGGATCAATTAAGGCATATAAATCGAATGAAAAGATAGACAACGTACCCGTAACCACATCTGGGGAAGCCTCTAAATTTTGTCGATCCACTAGAGCATACGTACGATTTTGAGCCCCGCTAGAACTCGTGGCTCCTCTATCACCTCTAACACGATCCATTGGTTGTGCACCCCTTCTTGAATAAGGCATCGATGATGATGATGCAACAAATGACCTCGTAGGTCGTGCCATACCCCCTATGTCCCTTCATGGGAATTCCCTCATCATATGCCCCGACATAACGCACCAAAAGAAAACATTGGTCCCCAGCCGACATGCGCCCAAATGATACCTTCCACATTTATTGCATGGCTCTCGAGGAGGTCTCGATTGACTCATATTCCCTTGCCCTTGGTACCCCACTGTCCGCAAACTCTGACTCTCACTTCTGTGCCCAAATTGATTTCATCTGGACCCTTGGAACTGTGGTGAGGCACTAGCTGCAGAATAAGAAGATAATGGCCTAGGTGGTCTAGCAGAAAATTGTGGCCTGAACCCTCCTTGGGATGCCATGAACTGCCCTGTAAATCTGGCCCTCTTGGAATATCCTCTTTCTGATTCCTGTGTTCTTCTCCTCTGCCTCTGATCTTCCATTTTCTGTGCAAAAGCTTGGATCCTCGCTATGTCCATATCTTTGTTCAAAGCGGCAATAGTATAATCTCTAACCAGATATGGATCTAGCCTATCCACATATTGATGAACTCTGTCATCCATAGTAGCTACAACATTAGGAGAATATCTCGACAAGGAATTAAATCCGAGACTGTACTCCCTCACGCTCATATTCCCCTGACGAAGATTTAAAAACTGATCTGTACGGGCCTGACGAATCTCGAATGGAAGATAATGATCAAGAAATGCCTCTTTGAACTCTTTCCAAGTAGCTGGGGGTGCATCAATACCCCTAGATCGTTTCCAGTCTTCATACCAATATATAGCCTCCCCTTTAAATCTATATTCCGCTAACTCCACTGTCTCTCTACCCGTTACATGCATAACATCTAAGGCCCTTTGAATTTGATCAATAAAGTCCTGTGGGTCCTCGTTAAGATCTGATCCAGTAAAAGTGGGAGGATCCATCTTAATAAAATCCTGTGTTCGAAGGCTAGCCGCCCTATCTGTACCACTAGGACCGGTGGTAAGAATGGCTTGCCCTTGAGCTTGCCCAGCAACTATACGAGTCAAAAGTTGAACTGCATTTCTAAGATCTTGATCAACAACATTAATAGGTGGCTCTGGGGATATAGTTCTCCTCCCCCTTATTTCTTCTAGAGTGGAAGAAGTTTCTGATGCATGCTCAGCTGGAGCCTCACTTTGATTAGCTGGTATAGTAGGTGACTTACTAGTCCCCTCTCCGACAGCCACATCTACTTGCTTAACGGTATTCTTGCTTCCGGTAACCGGCATCATTACTTTAATAAGAGAAACAAACAGATTCAGTGGTCAACTATGACTTCATATACAATATAGGCTCTATAGCACGATCTAAGACATAAAGAAAAGAAACAACTCCTAAATGTCCATAGCCTCCTGTTTATAGATGCGGTGCATGACATACCGATAAACAAGACTCTACGTAGACACAGCTTTGTAGACTCACTAGGACGAACTTCTCTGATACCACTTTTGTCACGCCTAAAATCCTATTGGGGAGGACTGGCACCCGTAACCGAAGAGGCCCGAGATAACTAGCTCATAACCTTATACTTCCCATGCATACCTCTATGACAACCCGAAATTCGGACAGCATTATGACACATATAAAAGGAAATAATCACCTGTATAAGCTCGAGCACACATATATATGTATATACAATACTTGGCCGTTGGATCCATCACGTCTATTAACAAAATACTACCTTGACTGTACATTAGGTCTACAAAGCCTCTAGACAATACACAGAGTTTAACTAAGGTCGGGACACACCCCGCCATATAACTAACTTCTATACAATACCAAAAGTGACTGGATATGACACGGAAAGCCCCGAAGCAAACAGGAGCTCACCAAAAGCAGCTGGGTATCCTGGCTCGTACTTGTGCGGTGTATGAGTTGAGGTACTTGTGCCTGCAGCATGAAATGCAGGTCCCCCCGTGGGGAACGTCAGTACAAAATATGTACTGAGTATGTAAAGTTGTAGATAATCACATATGATATAGGAGCTCAATAGAAATCAGAAATAAGTGAATAAATCGTAATAGGAGTGGACCACACTTACTAGAACTTGTGACAACCTGTACATTGTATTTATTCAATCACTTTACCTTCGTTCTTATCATCTTTGTAATCATTATTGTACTGTACTGTGACCATTAGGCTGCCTCCATTACATATCAACTGGGATCGACCCATGCTAGGCTTATGCCCCTGGGATACCACCAATAAACACATAAATAGGGATCGACCCATGATAGGCTTATGCCCCTGGGATACCACCCGATAAGAGAGAACTTCCATCACTTAGTTCAATTAATCCTTGAGATTGTTATTTCGGTCGCCACCACATTTTTGATACTTTGAAACAATGATACATCAATAAGAGACATATAAATAGACCATCAATGCAATTATAATGAAGTAAGAACTCATTGGCATATCAATAAAGTGTTTTGGAGTCATCAATGCCATAACAATGAAGTAGGAAATTATTGGTATATCAATGAAACGTTTTGGAGTCATTAATAGCACATGGATCTTGTTTGAGTAACCGGATACCTTCTGACATTCATTAGTGCAATAAACATGTAAGATTTGGAAGACAAGTAAGTATTGGAATGTCTTGACATCTTGTAGGGTGGAAACAAGTTCATTGGTAACGTAGGACATCATACAAAACCATTATAGATCACATGTTACTAAATAACTTTGGAAACTTTCTTAATAGAACAATTGTTCACTTTCATGCCAAAGATATGGTATAGAGACTGCTTTACATACCTGACTGTCAACCTTCAATACTAGTCCCAAATGGACTTCTCGTCTTTTCGGATTACTTATCTACAATGAACATATATAGCAATCTAGTATTAGCGACCAAATGTCACAATTCATTTATTTGAATTCACCAAACTAGTGGTTAAGTAGTAAGCCTTAATTACACCATAAAGGGTGTCACTATAACCCTCTTATACTCCAATTACATTCACATGCCATGCATATTCATACAACATCCTCCAATATCAAGTTTGGATTCATTTATCCTTCCAACCAATCCATTAAACCAAATTGAGCCATAGACATAAATAATCATCAATTCAATAGTATATCACCATATCCACCTTGCATAACTCAATCACCATATCCACCCTCCACAATTCAATACAACCAAACCATGCAAAATAGTCCATAACCCTATTTTCATCACCTTTCAATAACAACCAATACATATAATCCTCTATCACACATATATATATGGAAGAGAACAAAGGCAAACAATATTCATACCTTAGAATTCACCTCTTGATTATGAAATCCTGTTTGCACAAATAATAGGTGCCGTTCGAAGCTCTCGAGATGACAAACGCAGTTATCGGATTAGTTTGGAATTTCTACGGTTGAATCAAAAGTAATTTAAAGGTCAAATTTGGCTAGGGTTTGTTCTTTCTCAATGATTGATGATGAAAATGAGTTTTTGAACTCATATACATGTATATGTACACATATTCCCGTCCAAAATATCATAGGGAATGGCCAAAGTGCCTTTAAAATTTAAATAATGTCAAATCTGTCCTTTGGTGGACTATTTTGGTAAGATAAAGTAGATCGACCATAACTCTTTGCTTCGATATCGGATTTGGGTGAAATTGGTATAGTTGGAAAGATAATTCAAAGGACTTTCATTTCATATAAAGTAGGACACCAAGTTTTTCCTGTACAAGGAGTTATGATCGTTTGAAGTTGACCCTAAAAATCTGTTTTGAGAGGCTGAAGTAAAACGAGTATAACTCCTTACTCAGATGTTGGATTTGGATGAAACCAATTGCATTGGAAAGAAGACTCAAAGATATTTCTTTTGATAGGTGGTATCTCACCCAGTTTATTATATTAAGGGAGTTATGATCATTCAAAGTTGACCCAAAAAATTGGCTGGCCTCAGTAGTTTGTGTGCAGGAAATTTTCCTGCACATTTACTATTCCCAATATCCCGGCCACCATTTTATAGTTTCGAACGTGCTCGATTATATCCGAAACCTATCCGTTTTTGAAAATCTTTATATCGTTGGAAAGCTTATCCAATAACCTTCGTATGGAACCATCGATGGGTAAATTCTGGTATAAATAAAATAAAATAAAACTAATTCCACATAAATAAGACCAATACACGTACTTGAATACGCCAATACACGTACTTGAATACGGGGTGTTACAATAAGGTTCAACTGAATGAAACCATGTCTGAAAATTATAATTTCCATGTGGGTGAAAATACCCAAAACAACTTAATCTGAAAGCTAAGTCTGAACGTAAATCTGAACATAAATATGAAAGCCTCTAAGCTATCTGAATAAGGAGTTGAAGGAACATGTCTCTAACTAAATCCATAAAACTGAAATGAAGAAATAAATAAATTTATCAAATCATATTGTCCTCGAATCAATGAGGACTCACTGTGTCTCTGCGACTGGAATGCTACCGCTACTGCTGGGCTGGAGCTCGTGTCTCGGAACCTATGGTGTAACATGAAAAGAAAGCACCATAGCGCAAATTCGTCAGTATAACTGGAGTACTGAGTATACGAGAAAGGTACGTTGAACATAAAGGGTTCCATGCATAAACAACACTGACTGACTAATATGAACGTGGGAGTGCAATCATACATATATAGAAACTAGGACCGTGAATGTGTGATAGCAAGACATGTAAGCTAATACATGGTTTACTAATAATTGTCATGACTGATACTGCAAGCTGATAACATGGATGACTGTATCTGACAATCCTGTATATACTGAAATCTGAAGAACATAACAATTGTATCTGACAATCCTGTATATACTGAAATCTGAAGAACGCCCTGAGTTCTTTTACTGAGATTGATACTGAAACTATGGGACGTAGTGTTTAACCGACATGCCCCATATATATAGTCCAATCTCTGCCCCGACTGGAGTGGTGTCAATACCGTGCCACGGGTAAGGACAGCTTGTGAGTGACCCTTATCTGGCAAGTACTCAATGAGAACGGTTAGAACCCTAAACTGACAGGTTAAACCACCTGATCAACCCTAATCTGACAGGTTAAGATGTCTCAACCTATGCTGGATACGTAGTTCTAGAACACAAGGACTGCTTCTAAGAATCACACCCTGAACTGGCGGGTGAGTTCCCATCCTTGGGTTCACTCGGTGCTAACCTCTACTCCCATCTGGAGGGACGGGACATGAATAACTGACTATACATGACTTAATCTTACTGAATTCCGTTGACTGGCGGAATGTTACTAATATCTGAAAACGGACAGAGATCATGAGGTTTTCCTGAGTCACATGACTAACTGAAGTCTATGGAATCATAGCTTGAGTTTGGATATCGTGAAACATGACATGGCTAGGCACACATCTATAGTTTTCGGGTACGAATACCCCCAGGACTCGATAGGAGGAAATTGACACACATGACATGACTTGATCATAAGATTTGAGTCCACAATTCACAATATCATAAACAGGGGATAGTATACTTCATGCGTTTATTCAACAATTCAAATATGATAGGAAAAACATGGATATATTTTGTGTACATAATTTATATCTCCATTATCATACATGCTTTATACAACAATAATAACAACACATAATTTGCATGAAAATTCATATTGGAATGTATTACTAACATGAACTTGTTATTTAGATATGATGAAATCATGTAAATATGAAGTTCTAACATACTAGGCATTTTATCGAATACCTTGCATGCATTCTTTAAGGCATAGGTGGATTTCATACTTGCATTCTATCAATCCATCTAAAGATCATGCTTTTCAACTAACAACATAACTTTCATGAGATATACAGTCACGATACTATTATATAGCAAAACAAACAAGCATCAACATGGGTATGATCATATCACCACAACCAACCAAGCTTTTGTATTTTAAAGATTGATTCTTGAACTCCATGGACGAAAGAAATTTGTGGATAAACACTGCGCATACCTTGAAAGGGAGGTTCTTGATGATTGACGGAGGAATTTCCTTGAAATTTGATCTTCAAGGTTGATTGTGCAACCCTAGTTGTTTTTCTCCTATGGTGCTCTTGGATAATGAACTTTGAGATGTTAATAGGGTTGTAATGTATTTAGAAGCTATAAATTTCGTGATGTTAGGTTTAGGGACATGTAAAGAGTGTTAAAAAACTTAACTACCCTCAAAATAACTCAAAAACTAAGTGTTTTTGTGGTTGAAATCATACATAGGCGCCGCATATGATATCGCCTATGCTTACATAGGCGCCGCATATGCTATCGCCTATGCTTACATAGGCACCGCATATGATATCGCCTATGCTTACATAGGCGCCGCATATGATATCGCCTATGCTTTCCAGTGGCCATGTGTGATTGGTTAGGCGATGCATTCTACTTTGAAAGGCCATAACTCCTTGCTCAAGTGTCGGATTTTGATGAAATTGGTATCGTTGGAAAGCTTATTCGATTCTCTACAATTTGGTGGGTCTAAATCTTCCAAAATGTCACATATCAATCACGTTATTCTTGTTCAAAGACGACCCTTGCAAAATCGAACACTATGACTTGATGGATTAAAAAACTCTTAGCTTACATCACTCTAAGCGACTCATATGAGAATGCTTAAGACATCGCAAGCTATCCTATCGCTAGGATATTCATTGTAAGTCATGCACTAAAATGCTACTCACAGTATAGGAGTTTTCATACGTAGGAAAACTTATTCACTTTCTAGCTTAGAAACATGCGGGGTATTACAATATCTCCCCCTTGGGAACATTCATCCTCGAATGTGAATTTACCGAGAAGGGATACAAGACAACAGAACCTGAACTGAACATGAAGAACTGAAACTTGATCTCATGACTGACATGCTAAACATACTGGACTAGTGCATATTTGATGCACGAACAACTGATACATGAATGCATGACTGAGTATGTAACGGTTAATAGGTACCAAGTTTTTACTGGAAACATGAACATGAAGAACTGAATAAGCTTAAGGAGAACTGTTACCTTGAGATTAATCTGAATTGGCGGGGAAGAGGTGAGGATACTTGGTACACATATCTGCTTCTGCTTCCCAAGTAGCTCCCTCATGAGACTGATTTTTCCGAAGAACCTTAACTGGAGGGACTTCTTTGTTCCTCAATCTACGAGTCTGATAATCTAAGATTTCGACTGGAATCTCTTCATAAGAGAGGCTATTCTGAATGTCGATGCTCTAAATAGGGACAACAACTGTTGGGTCACCTATGCACTTCTTTAGCAAAGAGACATGGAAGACTGGATGGACTGAGGCTAGATCTGAAGGCAACTCAAGATCATAAGCTATCTTGCCGAAGTGACAGAGAATTCTGAAGGGACCGAAATATCTGGGACTGAGTTTCCCTTTCTTACCAAACCTCCTCACTCCCTTCATGGGAGAGATCTTAAGATAGACATAGTCATTGACCTCGAACTCGAGATCCTTTCTACGAACATCTACATAGGACTTCTGTCGGCTCTAAGCAGCCCGAATTCTCTCTTTGATCAACTGAACTTTCACTAAGGCATCGAATACTAAGTCAGGACCTATGACTGAGGCCTCACTAACTTCAAACCAACCAATCGTAGATCTACATCTCCTACCATAGAGAACTTTGAATGGAGCTATCTGAATACTAGAATGATAACTATTGTTGTATGCAAGCTCAATCAAAGTCAAGTGGTCATCCCAACTTCCTTTGAAGTCAATTTCACACGCCCTTAGCATATCTTTAAGAGTCTGAATGGTCCTCTTTACTTGACCATCTGTCTGAGGATGAAACGTTGTGCTGAGATGGACTTGGGTGCTGAGACCCTTTTGGAATGCTTTCCAAAAGTGAGAGGTGAACTGGGTACCTCTTTCTGAGATAATAGATAGTGGAACACCGTGTAACATGACTAACTCCCTGATATAGAGTTTGGCATAATCCTCGCCACGGAATAAAAAGTACGAATAGGAAGGAAATGAGCTGACTTGGTCATTCTATCTATAATGACCCAGACTGAATCATGCTGATGACGAGTTCTAGGCAAACCCGTCACGAAGTCCATGTTTTCTTCTTACCACTTCCAAGTAGGAATGGTGAACTCTTGCATGGAACCACTAGGTTTCTGATGCTCTATCTTAACCTGCCGACATGTAGAGCACTTAGACACAAACTCTGCAATATCTCTCTTCTCCCACTCCACCAATATATCTGCTGCATGTTGCGGTACATCTTAGTGGCCCCTGGATGAATAGAGTATCGCGCACCATGCGCTTCTGCAAGAATTCGCTGCCTCAATTCATCTACACCTGGAACACATAGATGACCTTGACAACGAAGAACACCATCTCCCCCTTGAGAGAAAACCTCGACTTTCTGATTCTGAACTGACTCTTTGAGCTTGACAAGGCTGGGATCCCTGTCTTTATTCTCTTTTACCTCAAAAACTAGAGATGACTCTGAACTACTGTGAACACATACACCACCCTCTGAAGAATCGACTAAGCAAATGCCTAGTCTGGCAAGCTGATGGATCTCCTGAGCCATCTTTTTCTTGCTACCCTCAACGTGAGAAATACTACCCATAGAGAGTCTACTGAGAGCTTCGGCCACAACATTGGACTTGCTCGGATGATAAAGAACACTCATGTCGTAATCCTTCAAGAGCTCTAACCACCTTCTCTGATGAAGATTGAGATCTTTCTAGGAAAAGACATACTGGAGGCTTTTATGGTCTATGAAGACATCTACATGAACTCCATAGAGATAATGCCTCCAAATCTTTAAGGCAAAAACTACCGCTGCTAACTCAAGATCATAAGTAGGATAATACTTCTCATGTGGCTTTAATTGTCTGGAGGCGTAGGCTATGACCTTACCATGCTGTATGAGGACACAATCTAAACCCACTCTAGATGCATTACAATAGACTACAAACCATCTGGAAGAGCTAGAATTGGAGCTGAGGTGAGTCGATTCTTTAACTCTTGAAAGCTCTTCTCGCATGAATCTGACCACTGAAACTTAATCTTCTTCTGAGTCAATCTGGACATAGGAGATGCAATAGAAGAAAATCCCTCGACAAACCGTCTATAATAGCCAGCCAAACCCAAGAAACTCCTGATATCTGATGGAGATACGGGTCTGGGCCAGTTTCTTACTACCTCGGTTTTCTGAAGAGCTACTTGAATGCCATCATCGGAAATAATATAGCCAAGTAATGCTACTGATATTAGCCAAAATTCTCATTTGCTGAACTTAGCGAATAACTGGTGATCCCTGAGAGTCTGAAGAACAATCCTGAGATGGTCTGCATGATCATGCTCTGTGCGAGAATAGACCAGAATATCATCTATAAAGACTATGACAAATATGTCTAAGTACTTCTTGAACACATGGTTCATCAAATCCATGAAAGCTACAGGGGCATTGGTAAGACCAAATGACATGACTAAAAATTCGAAGTGACCATACCGAGTACGGAAAGCTATCTTCGGAATGTAACATTCTTTAACTCTGAGCTGATGATAGCCTGATCTGAGGTCTATCTTGGAGAAGTAACTGGCACCCTAAATTTGGTCAAATAGATCATCAATCCTGGGAAGAGAATATCTGTTCTTGACCGTGAACTTTTTGAGTTAACGGTAATCAATACACATCCTAAGAGAACCATCTTTCTTGAGCACGAATAATACTGGCGAACCCCATGGAGAAATGCTGAGTCTGATGAATACCTTATATAAGAGATCCTTCAACTGATCTTTCAGTTCCTTGAGTTCTGCTGATGCCATTCTATATGGCAGAATAGAAATAGGTTGAGTATCCAGAAGAAGGTCTATACCGAAGTCTATTTCCCTTTTGGGAGGAATGCCCGAAGATCTTCGGGAAAGACATCTGAGTATTCATTAACAACTGGGACTGTTTCGAGATTGGGAGATTCAGAACTGGAACCTTTATCATGCACGAGATGATACACACACCCCTTAGAAATCATTTTCATTACCCTAAGGTAGGAAATAAGTTGACCCCTGAACGCTGAAATGCTACCCTTCCACTCTAGGATGGACTCATTCGGGAACTGAAACTGAACTATCCTATTTCTACAGTCGACTGTGGCATAGAAGGAATGAAGCCAATCTATGCCGAGAATGACATAAAAATCAGTCATCTCTAACTCAACTAAATCTGCTGACATGGATTTCTGAGCTATCATAACCAGGCAGTCCCTGTATACCCGCCGGGCTATGATGGTTTTACCCACTGGGGTAGAGACTGAAAAGGGCTCTGCTAGAATTTCAGGACTGATTCTGAAATCGCCTGTTGTGTATGGAGTAACAAAAGACAAGGATACACCTGGGTCTAGCAAAGCATAAACATGAACATGGAAAATCCATAACATACCAGTAACGACATCAGGAGAATTTTCCTGATCCTGTCGGGACTGAAGAGCATAGAGTCTATTTGGGCGTTGCCCACTGGTAGCACTGGAAATGGCACCCTGCTGGTTCGGGCGACCGGACTGAGCTGCAGAATGATTTTGCTGACCCGGAAGACTTGACTGTGGACACTCCCTAATCCTGTGGCCTAGCGTGCCACAACCAAAACAGACATCACTATCGGCTCTACAAATGCCCTTGTGGTTCTTACCACAAGTCTGACAAAGGGGATTCGTTTGGGCACTTCTAATACTGTCCTGAGATTTAGAGCCTGGCGCTTTGTCTTTGTTGCTGTCTCTGAACTTCAGCACTGGAGCGCTGGCAGAGAAAGGGGCTGGAACGGCTGACTTGGAGAGAAACTGTGAACGGTTTTCTCCATCTGACTTGGGGTGAGCAAAGTTGAAATTACCTGACCTTGCTCTCTTGTTCTGCCTCTCCCTAGTCTTAACCTTCTTCTCTTCTACTTGCTGGGCATGGGTCATGAGTCTGGATAAGGTCATATCACCGATCAGCATCGCAGACCTACACTCATTTACCACGCTATCGTTGACCCCTGATACAAACTTGCTCATCTTAGCCCTATTGTCGGCAACCACATGAGGAGCATACCTGGCTAGCTGAGTAAATCTGGTTGAATACTCCCTAACCATTATATTCCCCTGCCTGAGGTTGATGAACTCAAGAACTTTGGCTTTCCTCAGCTCTTGGGGAAAGAATCTGTCTAAGAAAGTCGTGACAAATTCCTCCCACTCAATAGGACTGCATCATCTAACCTCTCAGACTTCTACTATTTGTACCAATCATGAGAAACATCCTGTAACTGGTAGGAGGCTAACTCGACACTCTCAATAGAAGTAACACCCATGATGTCAATAACCTTCTGGACTTGGTCAATGAAATCCTGAGGGTCCTCATCAGACTTAGACCCATGGAAAGATGGAGGGTTCATCAGGGTGAAGTCCCAAACCCTAGCTGCTATGGGATTGGACACTGGATTGGACGGAATGACTGGTGGTTGTTCATTCTGTGTAGCCACGAACTGAGCAAGTGTGGTTAATGTGGCTCTAAACTCCACATGGGAAACAAGTTCGCCCAAAGGATCTTCGGGCTGAAGAGCTGGATGGTTTATTCTCTTTGGGGCCATGGTATGAAATAAGAGAATAATGGATTAGACTGAGAGTTTAACTTGTGATTATTCTCACTAGCATAACATGAATACTGAAGAAAGGGGACTGTTCCTAAAAACATCTTATAGACTCTTGTACATAAATGTGGTGCGCAACACACCCATGTACAAGACTCTACTAGATGCGGCTTTCAGACTTTCTAGGACTCTATTGAACTCTAGGCTCTGATACCAAGTTTTTAATGCCCCGATTTATTGAACCAGAATGCTACACGATGCTCATGACCCCGAGGGACCATAAGTTAACCCATGACTGATATCTGTACCTATATACTGCAAATCATGACATAATAATACAGAATACGTAAAACTTTAAGGCCATAAGGTTCAACTAAATAAAACCATGTCTGAAAATCATAACGTCCATGTGGGTGAAAATACCCAAAATAACTCAATTTGAAAGCTAAGTCTGAACGTAAATCTGAACATAAATCTGAAAGTCTCTAAACTATCTGAATAAGGAGTTGAAGGAACATGTCTCCCAATAACTCCATAAAACTGAACTGAAGAAATAAATAAATGTATCAAATCATATTGTCCTCGAATCAATGAGGACTCACTGTGTCTCTGCGACTGGAATGCTACCGCCACTGCTGGGATGGATCTCGTGTCTCGGAACCTATGGTGTAACATGAAAAGAAAACACCATAGCGCAAATGCATTAGTATAACTGGAGTACTGAGTATACGAGGAAGGTAGGCTGAACATAAAGGGTTCCATGCAGGAACAACACTGACTGACTAATATGAACGTGGGAGTGCAAACATACATATATAGAAACTGGAATCGTGAATGCGTGATAGCAAGACCGGTAAGCTAATACATGGTTTACTAATAACTGTCATGACTGATACTGCAAGCTGATAACATGGACGACTGTATCTAACAGTCCTGTATATACTAAAATCTGAAGAACATAACGACTGTATCTGACAGTCCTGTATATACTGAAATCTGAAGAACACCCTTAGTTCTTTTACTGAGACTGATACTGAAACTGTGGGAGGTAGTGTTTAATCAACATGCGCCATGTATGCCGTTATGGCTAAGCTGGGGTCCAATCTCTACTCCGACTGGAGGGGTGTCAATACCGTGCCACGGGTAAGGACAACTTGTGAGTGTTCCTTATTTGGAAGGTACTCAATGAGAACGGTAGGAACCCTAAACTGACAGGTTAAACCACCTCATCAACCCTAATCTGACAGGTTAAGATATCTCAACCTACGCTGGCTACGTAGTTTTGGAACACAAGGACTGCTTCTAAGAATCACACCCTGAACTGGCGGGTGAGTTCCCATCCTTGGGTTCACTCGGGGGCTAACTTATACTCCTATTTGGAGGGACTGGACATGAATAACTGACTATACATGACTTAATCTTACTGAATTCCATTGACTGGCGGAATGTTACTGATATCTGACAACTGACTGAGATCATGAGGTTTTCCTGAGTCACATGACTGACTGAAGTCTATGGAATCATAGCTTGAGTTCGGATATCGTGAAACATGACATGGCTCTAGGCACACAACTATAGTTTTCGGGTACGAATACCCTCATGACTCGATAGGAGGAAACTTACACACATGACATGACTTGATCACAAGATTTGAGTCCACAATTCACAATATCATAAGCAGGGGATAGTATACTTCATGTATTTATTCAATATTTCAAACATGATAGAAAAAACATGGATATATTTTGTGTACATAATTTATATCTCCATTATCATACATGCTTTATACCACAAAAATAACAACACATAATTTGCATGGAAATTCATATTGGAGTGTATGACTAATATGAACTTGTTATTTAGATATCATGAAATCATGTAAATATAAAGTTCTAACATACTAGGCATTTTATCGAACACCTTGCATGCATTCTTTAAGGCATAGGTGGATTTCATACTTTCATTCTATCAATTCATCTAAAGATCATGTTTTTCAACTAACAACATAACTTTCATGAGATATACAGTCACAATACTATTATATAGCAAAACAAACAAGCATCAACATGGGTATGATCATATCACCACAACCAACCAAGCTTTTGTATTTTAAAGATTGATTCTTGAACTCCACGGATGAAAAAAATTCATGGATGAACACTGGGCATACCTTGGAGGGGAGGTTCTTGATGATTGACGGAGGAATTTCCTTGAAATTTGATCTTCAAGGTTGATTGTGCAACCCTAGTTGTTTTTCTCCTATGGTGCTCTTGGATAATGACCTTTGGAGATGTTAATAGGCTTTTAATGTGTTTAGAAGCTATAAATTTCGCGAGGTTAGGTTTCGGGACATGTAAGGAGTGTTAAAAGACTTAACTACCCTCGAAATAACTCAAAAACTAAGTGTTTTCGTGGCTGAAATCATACATAGGCGCCGCATATGATATCGCCAATGCTTACATAGGCGCCACATATGATATTGCCTATATTTACATGGGCGCCGCATATGCTATCGCCTATGCTTACATAGGCACCACATATGATATCACCTATGCTTACATAGGCGCCGCATATGATATCGCCTATGTTTTCCAGTGGCCATGTGCGATTGGTTAGGCGACGCATTCTACTTTGAAAGGCCATAACTCCTTGCTCGGGTGTCGGATTTTGATGAAATTGGTATCGTTGGAAAGCTAATTCGATTATCTACAATTTGGTGGCTCTAAATCTGCCAAAATGTCACATATCAATCACGTTATTCTTGTTCAAAGATGACCTTTGCAAAATCGAACACTAAGACTTAATGGATTCAAAAACTCTTAGCTTGCATCACTCTAAGCGCCTCATATGGGCATGCTTAAGACATCACAAGATATCCTATCGCTAGGATATTCATTGTAAGTCATGCACTAAAATGCTACTCACAGGATATGAGGTTTCATACGTAGGAAAACTTATTCCCTTCCTAGCTTAGAAACATGCGGGGTATTACAGTCATCTCCAATATTAATAACATAATAATTAGGACCAAAATCTTAGTCTACTCTAGCTATTTTACTTCTTCTTGACTCAAAATAATCATTTTCTTTATTTTTTTAAAATTGAAGTAGAAAAACTAGTTTCTTCAGTCCTTTGACCTCCACTATTAGAATCAAAGAAAATTTATTTTCATGAAAAATAGCATCACCTAATTCTATTATAATACTATCTTTAAGATTAAAAAATCTAATGGTTGTGTTATTTAAAGCGTAACCAAGAAAAATACAAGTAGTAATTTTATCCAACTTAGAAATTTTAGGATCCATTAACAATACATAGGTTAAGCAATCCCAAACTCCTAGATATCCCAAATTAGACTTATAACATTTCCACAACTCAAAAGGTCTTAATTTAGTATTTTTATGAGTCACATGATTCAACACATAAAAAGTAGTCAAAAGAGCTTCACCCCAAAAATTTGAAGGTGTACTTGACTCAATTCACATGGCAATAGTCAACTCAATCAAAATTCTACTCATTCTTTTCGCTATATCGTTAGATGCAGAAGAATAAGGAGGAGGAGTTTCATGAATTATACCCAATGATCTAACAAAAGAACTAAACTCATTTGACTCATATTCACGACCTCTGTCGCTTCTAATTCTTTTTATTTTGCTATTAAACTAATTTTCAACTTCATGAAGAAAAGTTTTAAAATTCTCAAAAGCATCACTTTTTTCATCAAGTAAGCACATGTAAACTTAAAAAAATCATCAATGAAATTGATAAAATATTTATTTTCTCCATGAGCTAAAATTTCTCCAAGTTCACAAATATCAGTATGAACTAATTCTAGTAAATTAGTTTTTTCTTCAACTTGAAAATCCGTTTTTTTTTTGTGATTTTGGTTTTACTACAAACCTTACATTTTTTAAATTTATTTTTGATCATTGAAACTAATCGTACACTACTCATGATTTCTATATAACGATCATTTATATGACACAAACGAGCATACCAAAAATTAGTAGAAAAAAGCATATAAATAAAAGCAAAAGTTTTATTCATTTCAAATTCAACTTGAACATACCATCACAAGCATACCCATTTTTCACAAAAATATTATTTTTAATAATTACATATTGGTCAGATTCAATAATCTGTTTGAAGCTTGCTTTATTAAAAAGGAAACTAGACATCAATTTGTCTCTCAAGAAAGGAGTATAAAGCACATCTTTTAAAATTAATACTCTTTCAGAAGTAAAACTCAACTCGACATCTCCTGTTTTTAGAACTTAAGCGGTGTGAGAATCATCAAGCATGATGGTTTTGGACTCCTTAAAAGAAATATATTTTTTAACTTAGTCCTTGTCATAACAGTCATGACGATTTGCATCAAAATCAGTCCACCATCTATCAATATTCTCCATCATGTTTATGTCTGTTATCACCATAACAAATGATTTTTCGATAACGTTTGTCTGAGATATAGGCCCATGTTTTTTAAATTTAAAAAACTGAGTAATATGTCAACTCTTGTCACAGACAAAGCAAGATTTCTTTTTTGAACTTGATAATTTTATGCTGGGTTATTTCCACCATTATTTTTCTTGGGAGGTCTATCATTATTTTTCTTGAATTTTTTCTTCTTAGGCTTTAAAAAAGTATTTTTGTTAGTATCAGGGACAATATTATTTGAAGTAGCTAAACTTACCTTCGGTGTGGTGTTGTTCTCTTCTGTTTGCAAAAGTGTATATTGGCCCTTTGCCTTTTCTTTCATGTGAATTCGCATTATCAAAGTCTCAAGAGAAGTCTTTTTTTCGTTTGTGGCATATAGTTTTTTTGAAATTCCTTCCAAGAAGGAGAAAGGTTATCTATTAAGCCACAAACAATAAGGTTATCTCCAATTTTGAATTTCTCGGACCTGAGCTCTCCAACAATCATTATAAAGTCCTGAGTTTGGTTTACCATTGATTTGTTGTCCACTATTTGAAAATGAAAAAAATTGCTAGCAGCATATTTATTTGCTCCAGCCTTCTTGATATCATACTTCCTCTGGAATGCTTTTTCAAATTTTCTTTGTACTAGAGTAAGTTCTATCATAATATTTATAAAAATTATCAGATAGACGATTAAGTTAAAAATACCAACACTTGTAGGATTCACCATCGTATTTTTCAACTTTCTTTTGAAGAGAAATAAGTTTATCATCATTCATGAAAGAGTTATCTACTTTATTTGAATTCTTCTCAGTTAACACATAAGAAATATTCAGAATACTTAAGTAGAATATTACTTTACCCTTCCACCTTTTGAAATGACTACCATTGAACTGCAATGACTTGATAAGCAGCAACAATGCAATAATGCTACCTAACGTTTTTTGCTTTGAAGTCTTTACATCAATAATGTAACAAAAGGAGTAAATATTAGATTATGCCTCCAACTTACATCAGCTACACTTGACATTGGTAAAGATACAGTTTAATATAAAATAAATAATATTAAAATGTTCTTAACTCGTCAGCTACCAACACCATTATTGAATCAATTTCATAATATTTTTCCCTTCGTCTCGATCTTCTCTTTCTCAAAATTTTTTCTCCATTAATTTTTTTGAATTGTCGTTATACTCCTCTCTTTTTTGTACATTTTCAAGTCAATTTTATTATCACTTTTTATATTTTATTTCACCATAACAGTTTTAGTTTGTTATTGTGGTCTTTATGATGAACTTAAGATTTCAAGGACACCAATTAATCTTGAAAAGACTGTAAAAAATATACAACTGGTAATGATTATGAATTCTTTCGATGGGCTAATGCAAATAAACAATACTACATGAACAAACCAACAACAAATTAAGATCAAGGAAAATAAGAAAGATATAGGGTGTATTTGGTAAGAAGGAAAATGTTTTTCATGAAAAATATTTTCCTAGAAAATATTTTTCCTGGAAAACAAGTTAGGTTTTTCTTATTTGTTTTCTTATGTTTGGTTGGTGTGTGAAAAATATTTTTCGAAAAATATTTTTTAGTGTTTTGTTGGTGAATGAAAAAATATTTTTCCGAAAATATATTTTAGTGTTTAGCTAAAGAGTAAAAATAGATTTTAGAAAATATTTTTTGATCCCTAAAAATATCTTTTTAGGGTGTGTTCAATATGGAGGAGGAAAAACGTTTTCTAAAAAATAGTAATTTATTTCTTATTTATATTCTTGTGTTCGTTATGAGAATTGAGTAAGTATATATTTTCTAAAAGTATTTGTATAGATTTAATAGAAATAATGAGAACAAATAGGATAAGAAGGGTGGGATAAGAAAAAAAAAGTTTTTTTTTTTAAATAAAAGTTTTTTTTTTGGGGGGGGGGGGGACAGGGGCTGGTAGGTAAAGGTTGGGGTTGTCTAAATAGGTGACAAGGATGAGGTAAGAAAATAATTTTAATTTTTTTTTGTGGGGGGCTGGGGTAGGGAAATGAGAGTGGGGTAAGAAAATATTTAATTTTTCTAAAAAAAAATTAAAAATTTCTTTTTTTTGGCCAGGGGGTGGGGGTGTGCGGAGGGAGTGTAGGAGGGGGTAAAAAGAAGTTTGAATTTTTTTTTTTTGGACGAGGGTTATAGAGGGTGGGGGTCGGGGTAGGAGAGTGAAAGTGGGGAAAAAGATTAAATTTTTTTAAAAAACAAATTTAAAAAATTTATTTGTTTTGGAGGAAGGGGAGGAGGGGGTTGGTTGGGATGGAGGGTCGGATAGGGGGGTAAGAAGAAAGTTTGATTTAAAAAATAAATAAATATTTTTTTGGAGAGGGGAGAGGGTAGGGGTTTGGGTTTTTGGTAGGGGATGAGGTAAGAAAAAAAATTCAAATATATTTTTTGGATGGGGGTAGTAGGGGATAGGGTGGGGGATAGGGGATTGAGGGTCGGAGTAGGGGCGGTGATTTTGAGAGTTATGTGAACATTTCAACTTAAGAGTGAGGTTAAAAGAGAGTTTTAAAAAATATTTTTCTAACTTTTTGAATGGAAGTCATTTTCCTTAGATTTGAGGAAAATAAGTTGATTTGAAAAATATTTTCAAAACATTTAAACCAACAAAACATAAGAAAATTAGAAAATATTTTTCAAAAAATATTTTTCTTCATACCAAATACACTCATAGAAGAAATGGGAGGCATGGAATGCCCGAAAGACGGGGGAGATCAAGAACTAGTGGTAATGATATCACTATTATTATTATTATTGTCATTTGGTTTATAGATATTGTATTTAAGATGTCTTGATATATAGTTGCAATTTACAATGATAATGAAACTGAACTTGAAGAATAAATACTATTTGGCCAAAACAAAAATCTTCAAATTAGGTCCTATGTCACGACCCGTATCAGGGCCTGACTGTGATGGATATCTCAAGTCCTACATAGACCGGAGATCACCCTTGTACCAATCCAAACCAAACACACCACACTTCAAGGTCGACTGAATTTCGAGCATATAACAAGATAAGAGAATATCAATTTAAAAATATTAGAATAAGTCTATAACCAAAACCAACTGATATCAGTATCAATGTCAATACCAATACCAATACAGACACCGTCCATGCCAATAATAATCCGACAAAACCTCTAATCAAAACCAAAGAGTATCCGATCGGGACATGCCCCTGACCATAGCCAAAACCAAAGAAATAGTTAAGATGTAAAGGAAACTGTAAACATGAAATGGGGTTTTTCGAAGTATGGAAGCTCACCATTTTAATCTGACTCGCTAGCTGATCCCGAATCCAAGTCAGTGAGCAGGAGAAGTAGAGGTATGACTAGCTCTTGTATCGCGTGGGGATACAACGTCCAAAGACGATTAGCGGAGTGAATGATAGCATGCAACTCGGGGATAAGAATAATAAAATGATATGATCAACAATTTAAAATCATTCAAAACCAGTGCACATAATCAAATGCATAAACATAGACATGCATATGCATAAACATAGACATACATATACATATACATATATATATATATAAATATACATATATATATATATAAATATATATATATATGTATATATATCACAAGTTGGGATAGGGAATAAGGCTTAACATGCTTTTCAAAAATTTAGCCTGGATTGTGTAGCTCAACCATCATATAATAGTATCCACGGGCTATATGGGCCTAGCTCTAACCCCTTGGTGGGCCTCAGTGCGTGTAGATGCACGAACTGAAGAATAATATCATATATATGCACATAGGGGACTCGAACCCTCCAACATATACCAAGGTGACTTAAGCACCCGATCATATAATAATTTACGGGGGACTCGAACCTCCCTAATCATGAAATAATAATAAGGGGAACTCGAACCTCTCTGGTCACTTTGATCCCCGCATCGGCAAACGTGATTTTCAGTATTGGTCACTCAGACCTCTACTTTCACGACTCAGCTACACAACTCTTATTAAAACCCAATTAAAACAAATGTCACACATTATTATTCATTTAACCATATTTCACATTAAAGCATACATTGTTGGTATCGTCATACCAACTATACTTGCAAGGTAACACATTATGCCAAAACAATTTTCATTAACTTGAGGAGAACAACTCCCTTTGTTCATTAACACACGAGAAAAACCGACTTACTTTGTTCATTAAATCATACCATTGTATTTCGAATACTTTTTATATCATGCAACAGTTCAAAACTAGTTCAATTTTATAAATTTTCACAGTTCTCATAACTAGAACCAAGTTTACCTTATGGGGTTGGGATTATAACCACTTCAAAGCCACAAGTTTGGGGCAAATCACAATTTCATGGTTCATTCACTATACCCATGCACCCAAAAGTTCAAAACCTTATAAAAGCATGAAAATCATATATATAAACCATGAGGGACATTATTTAATTTATAACATTCAAAAACCCCAACGTTTGCTTTCAAAACCAAACAATAATCTTATGAACAATGCGTTAAATCATATGCTTTTACAAAATTAACAATGAGAGAAGAGTAACATACCTCAGTCACGAAAATTTACGAAGAGAAATCAACCCATGAGCCCTTAAATGACCAAATTGATGAAACCCTAGCTTGACTTGTTTGAGAGGATTTAGAGAGAGTGTTTAATTTGTTAAAGTGTTGAATGAATGCTCCAAAAGTATTTTATGGACGTGGGGTCTAAAGGGTTTTAAGTGGAAAATGTTTGAAGTGCCCGCAACTTAAAAACTGAAAAAGTATCGCCTTTGTTTACTAGTCGACCCTTGACTCGTAACCACACTATACGACTCATCATCAGGAGTCGTAACCAAGGCAGTACCATCAAGGCAACCGACACTGTTATCCCTACAACTCAACGGCACCAATTGTAATGGGACCCTATGACTCGTCGGGTCCTACTCATTACCAGAGAAGAACCTAATAGGGTGAATACTGGACATCCTACGGTTTGATCATTATGACTCGTAACTAGTCTTTACGTCTCTTAGTGAGCCACTTGTACTCAGAGCAGAATCAAGCCTCAAACTTACTAGTTTGGGTATGACTCATCCCTACTAGTCGTCAAGACACCCTACGACTCTGGGGGTCCAGTCTTAACCAAGGCAGTGAGCCCAAAGCTCAAGAAATTTTCAAGGGCAAAAAATTCAGGGTATTTCAATTCCCCCTCCCCCCTCTAGTTTCGCCCTCGAATATTGGGACAAGGCAATTGCTTGCACGATTTGACTCTATATTCCCCTACTCTTACCTTCAACAAACTCAAAAATAAAGATGCCAAGGAAATCAATCTTTTCTTTAACAAAGTCAGAAAATAAAGATGTTAAGAATAACACATACCTTATGCATGATTATCCGAAGCGGAAAACAAGAATGGATACTTGGACTTCATGTCCTCTTCGGCTTCCCAAGTGTCATCTTCAACCTTGTGGTTCTTCCATAAAACCTTTACCGAAGCTATGTCCTTCGTCCACAACAAACGAACTTGTCGATCTAAAATCTCAACCGGGACTTCTTCATATGATAAGGAATCCAAAATACCAATATCCTTGATAGGCACAATCATCGACGGATCACCCACACACTTCCTCAACATTGATATATGGAACACCGGATGAATGGAGCTTAAACTAAAAGGCAACTCCAACTCATACGCAACGATACCAACCCTCTTTAAAACCAAGTACGGTCTAACATACCAAGGATTGAGCTTTCTTTTCTTCCCAAACCACATTACTCACTTCATGGGAGATACCTTCAGTAACACCCAATCACCAACCTCAAACTCCAACTCCTTGTGCCTCACATCCGTATAGAACTTTTGGTGACTTTGGGCAGCTTTATGTATATCCTGAATCACCTTCATCTTCTCTATTTCTTGGTGAACCAAATCCGGGCCAAACACCTCCGCCTCATCAACCTCAAACCATCCAATAGGAGACCTACACCTCCTATCATACAATGCCTCAAATGGAGCCATACCAATATTAGAGTGGTAGTTACTATTATACGCAAAATCTATAATAGGAAAATGATCAACCCAACTACCACCATAGTCAATTACGCAATATCGGAGCATATCTTCCAATATTTGAATAGTCCTTTCCACTTGCTCATCCGACTATGGGCGGAAAGCAGTACTGAGTCTCACCTTAGTTCCCAAACCTCTCTAGAACAAACACTAAAATGTGATGAGAACTGATTATCGTGATCTGACACGATAGAAACAGGAACCTAATAAAACTTTACAATTTCTTGAAGGAACAACGTCGCATAATCCTCTGCCGAATAATTAGTCCTCACTGGCAAGAAGTGAGCAGACTTGGACATTCTATCCACATTGACCCAAATCGAATCAAACTAATTTCTAGACCGAGGAAGACCGGTAATGAAATCCATATTAATCACTTCCCACTTCCATACAGGTAAATCAATCTCATGAGTTAAACCACCAGGCCTCAAGTGCTCAACCTTCACTTGTGAATACACCATGCATTTAGCCACAAAAATGGTCACATCTCGATTCATATTGTTCTTCCAATAAATCTTTTTAAGATCATGATACAACTTCATTGAATTAGGATAAATGAAATAACACGACTTATGAGCCTCAACCAAGATCCTCTCTCTCAACCCAGATTCATCAAAAATACATAATCTGCCTTGGTACCTCAAGATACCATCGCCACCAATCTCAAAAAATACAACCTTTTGTTGTCCCGTATCCCCCTTAATCTTTATTAAGACATGATCCATTACCCGTTTCTCCTTTATTTCAGTAACAAGGGATGACTTTTCCACCTCTTGCACGAACACGCTACCATCCTCAAAATCCAAGAGACGAACTCCAAGGTTAGACAAACGGTGAATATCTTTCACAATTCCCATTTATCCTCATCCACATGAGCTAGACTACCCATGGATAACCTACTAAGAGCATCAACAACAACATTAACTTTACCTGGGTAATAGTGGAGACTCATGTCGTAATATTTCAGCAACTCAAGCCACTTCCTCTGCCTGAGATTCAACTCTTTCTGGGTGAATACATATTGCAGGATCTTGTGATCAGAAAATATATCTACATAGACTCCATACAAATAGTGACGTGGGATATTCAATGTGAACACCACAACCAATAACTCCAAGTCAAGAGTAGGGTAATTCTTCTCATGAACTTTCAACTGCCTAGAAGCAAAGGACACCACCCTATCGTGCTACATCAACACATAACCAAGTCCTACACGGGATGCATCACAATAAACAACAAAACCATCAATGCCTTCAAGCAGAGTCAAAATTGGAGTTGAAGTCAACTTATCTTTCAACTTCTCAAAACTACCTTCACAAGCGTCAGACCACAAAAACTTTACCTCTTCTAAATCAACTTAGTCAACGGGGTAGCTATAGTCGAGAAACTCTCCATAATTCTCCTATAGTAACCAGATAAATCCAAGAAGCTCCGAATATCAGTTGGAGTAGTGAGACTAGGCCACTTCTTAACATCTGCAACTTTTCTGTGGATCCACCATGATCCCTTCACTAGAAATGACATGACCTAGAAAAGTAACAACCTTTAATCAGAATTCGCACTTCAAAAACTTAGCATACAATGAATGATCTTTCATGATTTGCAACACGATAAGGAGGTGATTGGCATGATCTGCCTCACTCTTGGAATACACCAAAATATTATCTATAAATACGAGGATGAACAAATCCATAAACTGACGAAAATCCCTATTCATCAAGTCCATGAATGCCGACGGGGCATTAGTCAAACTAAAAGACATGACTAAGAACTCATAATGATCATATCAGGTTCGGAAGGTAGTCTTAGAGATATCCACTTCCCTAATCTTAAGCTGATGATAACCGGACCTCAGATCAATTTATAGAAATATCTAGCACCCTGAAACTGGTCAAACAAATCATCAATCCAAGGAAGAAGATACTTATTCTTCATTATAACCTTATTCAACTAATGGTAATCAATGCACATTCGAAGGGAGCCATCCTTCTTACGCACGAACAAAATAGGATCACCCCACAGAGATATACTAGGATGGATAAAACCCTTATCAAGGAGGTCTTTCAACTTCTCCTTAAACTTTTTCAACTCCGTTGGAGACATTCTATAAGGAGGGAAAGAGATAGGAAATATGTCCGGAAAAAGGTCAATCCCAAAATCTATCTCGCTATCAGGAGGAACACTAGGAAGATCATCAGGGAAAACCTTGGGAAATTCATTAACTATGAGAACGAATGTCAATGAAGGATCCTCCGAGTTAGAATCTTTAAACTGAACCAAATGATAAAGACATCCCTTGGAAATCAAATTTTGGGCTCGAAGATATGATATAAACCTTTTCTTAGGAACTAGAGAACCCCATTCCCACTCAATGACCGACTCATTAGGGAATTTAAACATGACCTTATGGGTTCGACAATCTAAGGAGGCATAGCATGAATGCAACTAATCCATCCCCAATATAATATCGAAATCAGACATGTCTAACTCTATTAAATCTATCAGGGTTTCTCTACCACCAACAGATACCACACAATTTCTATAGACTCTTTTAGCAACCATAGAGTCACCACCGGAGTAGAAATAGAAAAGGGATCGGGGATACACTCGGGACCAAAACCAAAATATACAACCATAAATGGGGTCATATAAGAAAGAGTAGACCCCAGATCGAGCAAGAAATGCGCATCACAAGAAAAGAGTCGTAACATACCAGTGATAATATCGAGAGACGCCTTAGAGTCCTGGTAGGTAACAAAAACATACAAGTGATTTCGTCCAGTGCCGACACTAGAAGCAGATGCAATACCCTTTGGTACATGAGCTGATGAAGTGGAAACAGGAATCTTATTTATCCCAGAACCAACCTTAGAAGGACAACCCCTCAGCAGGTGACCACTTAAACTACATTTGAAACACCTGTTCCCCCCTTCTTTACAAAACCCATGGTGTGCCTGCCCACGAAATCTACAATAAGGATATTATAGTGCAGACTAAGCTCCACCAGCCTGAGATTGGGCACCGTGTGCTCTAAACACACTATCACGCTGGGAAAGATGATCACCCAATGGCTTAGATAGGGAGCACTAGCCTAGAATAGGAACCCAAACTCTCCCACTTCTTCTTAGACCACTTTCCACCATTTCTACCACTCTATTGCTGGCGTCTACCCTGATCAGACAATATAAACCTCATATTTTGCCTTTCCCCTATCTCTGTCTTTTTTTTTCTCTTTCTCAACCTGTTGCATATACGCAACCAACCTAGAGATGTCCATATCCTTGTTCAACAAGAAAGCCTTACTCTCTAGAATCAAATCATGGGATAACCCAGAAGTAAATTTTCTCATTCTAGACCTCATGCTAGACACTAACTCAGGAGAATATTGGGACAACTGATGGAATTTCAAGGCATACTCCTTGACCATCGTTTTGCCTTACTTCAGATTAACAAACTCTTTTATTTTTGCCTCCCTCAACTCTTGAGGAAAGAAGCAGTCCAAAAAAGTACTAGAGAAATCATCCCACAGTGCAGATTCAGCACCATCTCCCCTAGACTATTCCTATTCCTCATACCATTGATATGTTATATCCTTCAGTTGGTAAGCAGCGAATTCTACACCCTTCATATTAGTAGCATGCATCACGCGAAAGATATTCTCCATCTCATTGATGAAACCTTGAGGATCCTTCTCAACCTTAACACCAGTGAACACAAAATGGCTCAACCTCATAAAATGATCATTCTTTGTGGCCTCAGAAGATGGAGTAACAGAAGCCATATGCTCATACTGAGAAGCTACCAACTGAGCCAACATATGAATGGACTTTTGAAATTTTGCATTTGACACGTCATCTTGAGAAGATTGAGAAGGACTAGAGGGGACCGACAGAACTCCAGGAGGGCAATCAGGAACTGAACCCCTAGACTAGGTATGTACCCCATAAGCAGGGCATGTCCCATCAGCATTGTCCTCAAGTAGGACAGAGGAGTTTCCATGAACTTCATATCATCTGGGAGACATGATCTAAAAAGCAAACAAATAGAAATTAGAGAGACCTAAGATCTTATACTCTATGGATTGAAATAGAACAACAACAAAGGTAAATATTCCAAAATATCTCATAGCCTTTCCCTTATAAGTGTGGCACGCTACACACCCATAAAGGATAATCTACTCGATACAGCTTTGTCAGACACCCAATGACACTAAACCTAGGCGCTGATACTACCTTTATCACAACCTAAATCAGGGCCTAGCCGTGATGTGTATCTCAAGTCCCATATAGATCGGAGATTACCCTCTGCACCTATCCAAACCCAACGCACCACACCCAAAGGTCAGCTGAATTTCAAGCATAAAACAAGATAAGAGAATATCATATTAAAAACATTAGAATAAGTCTATAACTAAAACCAACCAATACCAGTATCAATGCTAATACCAATACCAATGCTAATACCAATACCGACACTACCCATGCCAACAGTAATTCGACAAAACCTCTAATCAAAACCAAAGAGTATTCGTCGGTACATGACCCTGACCATAGCTAAAAACCAAGACCAAAGAAATAGTCAAGATATAAAGGAAACCATATGTCACAACCCAAAAATAAGGGTCATGATAGAACTTGTTGTGGAGTACCTTGAATAGTAAGCCTATCACCCAAATTGATACGAAAAGAGAAACAGACAGAAACATCCAAAGGTAAGGCTTCTAGAATAAAGCCTAACCATATAAGTAATTATAACAGTGCGGAAAGAACTTATCCAAAATACCAATCATGCCCAAAACTAGGTGTCAATAGTGTAGAACTACTAATACAATCCGAGAGTCAAATAAATCAAAAAAATAACCACAAAGGAACAATATCTATCTCCAAATACTAATAAAGACATAGCTACTATAGAAAGATAGAGGTGAACTTCGGATGCATGAATGTCTAACAGCTACCTTGGAAGCTCCAACAATCGCCCAAGTCAAGCAAGTTGAAGCGCACTCGAGCTAGAACTTGCACCAAAAGGGCGCAGTAGGCATGAGTACAGTCCACTTGTACTCAGTAGGTATCATAGGCCGACCAATCAAAGTAGTAAATAAAGCATACAAAATATACACTAAGGATACGCCACCTGCAATCAGAAAATATTCCACAATGGTAGCCCACACCGCTTGCACTAAGAGTTATACTATATCACATATATTACAACAACACACCAAGATATAGAACACAAATATACATTATCTCACATATAAATAGAATAAGAGAGAACACGTAGATACAAGATCGTCAAATATAAGTAAAGTAAGATAAGACAAATACATAGATGACAAGTCAATATGGCAATACAACACAACAGAAACACAATAAAGTAAGTACAATGTATATGATGATGATAATGATGCACGAGGTCATCGCAAAACCTCCGGGATCATTGCACAATCCCCGTATATACCTACGGAGCTAAAGCTTCCCGACATAGGACCCATGGGGGTTTGCAACACATATACAATCCACATATCTCAAATCTCCTTTCCGGCATATCCCTCGGAAAGGGTTTTATAAGGTATTACAATATCTCCTTTCCGACACATCGCTCGATGAGGTTTTTAAATGTGTTGTCAGTGTTTCTTAGATATTGCCACGGTAGTATCAATGTTTCATGAATGAGTATGATATGAAGATGTAATGCTCATAACTAATCACAATGAGTATTTCCACAACCAACCACATGATATATTTCCACAACCAACCACAATAATACATTTCCATAACCACATGAGCCAATATTCACTCATTAATTTTGTTTCATCTATGAAATTCCACATGTCTCATATGCCAATAAAGTATGAATATAATCACAATACACCAATGGTACCACATTAAGCATTTTAACAACACAATACAATTATTCACATGAACTCAAGGCTATCAATATCACATAGGACCCCACACAGTCACATATATCACATAATATCTCATTTTTGACAATTATGTCACATATAGGCCCCCACACAGGCACAACACATAGATAGCCATTTTTCATGATTGGTTCCCACCCTTAACATGCATTTTGTATCATCATTTACTACCCAACCCAGTCTAAAAGAGTTAAGCCACAACCTACCTCTAAAGTTGAAATCGGTCCGCTACACTTCGAACCCACAACCTGACTTTCCACGAACATTCCCAAACTTATCTAAACACATCAAATATGGAATCTATGCGTCAAAACAAAATCAATGACATCCATATTGACTACTTTTGATTTGGAATCAAAATTGACCCCCGGAACGAGTTTTTAAAAAGAAGAATAAAATTAGAACTTTAGTTTAAAAATATGTTTCCTATATTTTTAGGAATCTACAGCTGAAAACCCAAGTCAAATCGAGTAAAAATGAGGGTCAAATCGAAGAAAAATTATTTTTGAGCTTTACCGAGTAAAATCTTTAAAATCTGGGTTAAAATCAAGAATCAAAGTTGTTTTGAAGGTTAAATTGATGAAAAACTAGTAATTATAATATAAAAATATTTTCAAGTGAAAAGAAGTGAAATTGAGGTTTAAAATCAAGCCCTAAGATTTTTGGGGTTTTGAAAAATTAATTAAGAATTTACTAA
This sequence comes from Capsicum pubescens, assembly GCA_030864215.1. Lineage (NCBI taxonomy): Eukaryota > Viridiplantae > Streptophyta > Magnoliopsida > Solanales > Solanaceae > Capsicum > Capsicum pubescens. The sequence continues at coordinate 313,915,930 of CM061548.1, read as the reverse complement.
GAAAAGAGTGATTTCTTACCTTAAGTTTGTAATAGAATCAAGAAATATATATATTAATTTAGCTTCCTAAGCTCCCACTAGCTTCACTTTTAAGCTCTCATACTATTTTAGGGTTTAACTCTCAAAAGGAAGGTGAAAGAATGAGCAAAAACTGGATTAAAGGGGCTATTTATACTGTACCCGAGTTACCAGACATTTAACACATAAAACTCATTCCTCAATCCCAATTTACCCTTTATGTATCTAGTTGCACCAGCAACCTGGTGCACCAAATATTTTTAATTCGAAACGGACTTCAACGGGGTGCCCGAAATTCAATCGGAGTTCGATATACACAAACGAACTATGTAACCACACTACATTCGATGCTCTGAATTCAATGTCAATATTAGAATTTCGAAAAAACATCATTTTCACAAAGTTGACCCTCGAAACCCAAAATCACAATATTCCAAACCTAGGGTCAAAATGAGATTTAAAAACCATAAAATTACACCAAACATGTCATCACCATAAAATCGACGTTCTAGACCTGCTGGCAAAGTCATATTTTCCATCCTAGGTCATTTCGATGAAATATGAGTCTCACATCCATATTTTTAATTTTTCAACTTTCCAATCAATAGGTCGAAATGAGCTCGAGTGCACTGGGACACGAACCAAAGGTCTACCTAGCCTAAAATCAATAATCTGGAGTTGTTGGAGCAGCCCGTTCATCTATCCATCGCACGGATAAAAAGATACCTACATAAGTTCAAAATAAGGCTCTCGAAGCCATCAAAAATCATAATATCGCATAAATGATACCAAAATGCATCGAAAATTATGCCAATCACTCCCACACCCCAGAAATATCATAATGTAACTATGGGGAGGGGTAAAATAGTCAAATCACATAAAATCTTATTTTTAGATCTTTACATCTTTCACCACTAAAAATCTAGTTCGTCCTCAAACTAAGGCAAAGAAATACCTGAATTAATGAAGAGCCGAGGATAAGAACTACATATATCAAACTCAACCTCCCAAGTAGCCTCATCTACAGGTCGATGCTGCCACTGAACCTTAACCACAGGGATAACTCTAGAGCGCAACCGTTTAACATTCCTAGCCAAAATAGAGACGACTCCACAACAAAGGACAACTACTCATCTAACTGAACTGACTCCCAACGAATGACATAAGACTCATCAGGAATATAGCGAAGAAGCATAGAAACATGAAAAATTGGATGAACAACTGATAGATCAGGGGGCAAGACCAACTCATAAGCCACATCACCAACAGTCCGAAGAATCTCAAATGGACCAATATACCTGCGGCTTAGTTTGCCCCTCTTTCCAAACCTCATCACACCCTTCATGGGTAAAACTCGAACAAAAACACGATCACCAACACTAAATATCAAGGCACGAAGTCTATCAGCATAACACTTCTGCCTACTCTAAGCCGCTCTAATCTATCCTGAATGACTCGAGCTCTATACAAAGACTCACGAAGCAAGTACGTACCTTGAGGTCTCACCTATGAAACATCAAACCAACCTACTGGGGAGCGACAATGCCTACCTTACAACGTCTCAAAATGAGCCATATTAATATTGGAATAGTAGTTATGATTATATGCAAACTCCGCCTAAGCCAAAAGCTGCTCCCATTGGCCACCAAAATCCATCATACATGCACGGAATATCCTCTAAAACTTGGATAGTATGCTCTGACTGGCCATCAGTCTTGGGGTAAAATATTATGCTAAGATCAACCCGAGTACCCAACTCATCCTAAAAAGTCTTCCAAAAGTGAGATGTGAACACAGAACCTCGATCTAAAATAATAGACATCGGCACACCATGCAGATGCACAATCTCACGAATATAGATACGAACCAACCTCTCAGCACTGAATGAGACTTGAACCAAAATAAAATGAGCTGATTTGGTCAATCGATCCATGATGACCCAAACACTATCAGAACTATGAGATGTTCGAGGAAAACCAGTCACAAAGTCCATGATGATCCATTCCCACTTCCACTCAAGAATGGGTAACCTCTGAAGTAACCCACCAGGCCTCATATGCTCGGCCTTCACCTGCTGACAACATATGCAACGAGCTACCAAATCCGCTATATATCGCCTCATACCATCCCACCAGTAATGCTGCCTCAAATCATAATACATCTAATTCATACCTGGATGGATAGAATATCTGGAAAATGGGCCTCCTCCAATATCAACATAATCCAGTCCCCCACTCTCGGCGCACAAACTCGACCTTCAATCTCCAAAACTCCATATGAATCAAGTGAGGCTTCCTTAGCCTCCCCACTCAACATATTATCTCGAATCAACCTCAATCAACATCATCAAATTAATTAGCTAGAATCTGCTCCATCAAAGAAGATCTAGCCTACACAAATGCCAAAACACGCCCAGGTGTCAAAATATCAAGCCTAACCATCTCGTTAGCTAAAGACTGACCCTCTAAGGCCAAAGGCCTCTCCTGGGTCAAAAGATGGGCCAAGCTACCCATGCTAGTTAACTTTCATCTCAAGGTATCCGCAACTACATTAGCCTTGCCCGAATGGTAGAGAATAGTCAAGTCATAATCCTTAAGAAACTCAAGCCAAAAATGTTGCCTCATATTAAGATCTCACTGGGTGAAGAAGTACTGAAGGCTACGATGATCTAAGAAGATCTCAGAAAAGACTCCAAACAAGTAGTGCCTCCACAACCTCAAGGCAAACAAAACTGCGTACAACTCCAAATCATAGGTAGGATAATTTCTCTCATGAGTCTTTAAATGATGAGACGCATACGCAATTACCTTGCCCTCCTGCATCAACACAACATCCAATCCAACACCGAAAGCATCACAAAACAGGATAAAGCCCACACCCTTCTTGGGAAAAGCCAATATAGGAGCTGAAGTCAACAAATCCTTAATCTTTTGAAAGCTCAACTCACAAGCATTGAACCACTAAAAAGAAATCTTCTTCTGGGTCAATATGGTCAATGGAGATGCAATGAATGAAAAACCCTTAACAAAACGCCAATAATACCTAGCCAAGCCAATAAAACTTTGAATATCGATGGGCGTAATAGGTCTAGCCCAATTACAAATCAATGCAACCATGGTTGGATCAACCATAATACCTTTCTTAGTTGCCATATGACCCAAGCAAGAAACAGACTCCAACCAAAACTCATACTTAGAGAACTTAGCATACAACTTCTCATCCCTCAATGTCTGAAGCACAATTCGCAAATTCTCCTCATGCTCAACCTCACTCTTAGAATACAAAAATATATTATCTATAAATACAACAACAAAGGAGTCAAGATACGGTCAAAACACCAGGTTCATCAACTTCATGTATGCAATAGGGGCATTGGTCAACCCAAAGGACATGGCCACAAACTCATAATGACCATATTGAGTCCAAAAAATTATCTTCGGAATATTCGAAGCTCTAATTCTCAACTGATGATAACCGAACCTCAAATCAATCTTTAAAAATACCGCAGCACCCTGAAGCTGATCAAACAAATCATCAATGCAAGGAAGAGGATACTTATTCTTAACCGTCACCTTATTCAACTGTAGATAATCAATATACATCCACACGGACCCATCATTTTTCTTCATAAACAAGACAGGTGCACACCAAGGTAAAATACTAGGTTGAATAAATCCCTTATCCAATAAATCCTGCAACTGATCCTTTATTTCCTTCAATTATGTTGGGTCCATCCTAAAAGGAAGAATAAAAATAGGCTTGATGCTTGCTAAACATCAATAGCAAATCAATATCTCGATCCGGAGGCATACCAGGCAAGTCTGTAGGGAACACATCTATAAACTCATGGAAAAAATCCAAGGAAGGAGGGGATACAACACTGGTGTCATAAATATAAGCCAAGTAAGATAAGTACCCCCTCTTAACCAATTTATGAGCCTGAACAAAATATATAATCCTCTCAGGACCTGAATGAAGTGCACCCTTCCAAGCTATCCTTGGCACACCCGGTGAATCTAAAATTACAGTCTTAGAAAAATAATCTAAGACAACATGATAAGGAGCCAACCAATCCATGCCCAAAATAACATCAAAATCGACCATATTCAGCACAATAAAGTCTACCAAAGTCTCATGCCCAGCAAAAGTCACGACACAAAAATAGTACACTCAATCCACCACTAAAGAATCACCTACTGGGTAGATTCACGAATAGGCATGGCAAAAGGCTCACTAACAGAATCAAAATCCAAAGCAAAATATACAGACGCAGAGGAGAAAGTCGATCCAGGAGATGGATCAAATAATACAGATGCAGGTCTAAAACAAATGGGGACGATACCTGTAATCACAACATCAAAAGTCTTTATCTCAGATTTGGTTGGTATAGCATAACATTTATCACGACCAACACCTGCTTGGGGTGGCCCCACGACCACTCCTATGAGTTCCACCACCTCTACCCCTCACACTTCTGGTAGCACCCCTACCTCTCACAGATAAAATAGGAGTAACCCAAATCACTCGGCGGGGACAGTCCTTAGCCACATGGCCAATCTCATCACACAGATAGCAATCTCTATGACCAGTCTCAACAGAGAAGGTAGAACTGGGCCCGAACAACCACCCTAAAATGCTGAACTAGAAAATCTACCACCTGAACTCTGTAAAGCCACTACTGGCCTACCATGTTATCCACGAGAACCTCTAAAATCTCTTTCTCGAGAGGTCTGACTCCTGAACTCACCAAAACATTGCGCCTTCCTGACGCCTCCCTGAGATGCACTAAGAATACCCTTTGTCATCTTAGCATGATCCACTATACTCTGGAAATAAACTCCAAACACAACCATCTGAGATGTAGCCAACTAAAGAGAAACATCCAAACCCTTCACGAACTTTTAAATCTTCATAGACTTCATGGAAATACTATCATATGAATAGCTGGATAAGGTATTAAAGCATGCCTTATACTCAGTAACTGTCATGGAGCCCTGCTCCAAATGATCAAACTCGTCCCGCATCTGATCTCTCAAATTGAAAGGCATAAATATCTCTAGAAAACTGTAACACCCTGCAAAATTCTTAGCATAATTCAGTCCTTTAAACTTGTTAAGGGGTCCCAGACTTAGAAAATTCTAGCTAAGTATTCAGACTTAGTGTTATTTTAGCCTTAAAAAGTTGACAATCTTATTTTGCGACCTTTACGTCCATTAAATGTTGATGTTTGAGTTAATTCATGATCAGGAATGTCAATAGGTGTTCCCGGACAAGTTTTAGATTTTTCAGACTTCGTTTGAAGCACCTTTGGAATCCTAAACTAGTGAATCAATGCAATCTTGATGCGTCGCATTGACTATCGCGTTGATAAATATTTTTCCCAGCTCCCAGCATCCAATTCTAGTAAACCAAAGTGGACTTCGACGCGGCGCGTCAGCCTGTGCGTCGATGGTTTAGTTTATAGTCATTAAAATGTTGCATCCTCAGGGTTAATTAAGTCTTTTTCCCATGCCCTTCATCCCCCATAACACAAAATTTAGCCCTCTTTTAGCAAGTTATATTCATTCTTTCACAAATTGCTCAAGAACAAAAACCCTAGGTGAGTTCATTCAAATTCAAGGCTCAAGACTCCACCGTTAATTTTTTAGAATTCACCAACTAAGGTATGTGAAGTGTTCATCCAAGGGTTCCTTCCACCCTTGGAGTCCAAGAAACTCTTCTAAAGTTCATGTAAAGTGATTTCATGATTTTCATGATTTGAATTAAAATGTAGTCATGATTTATTACAAGATTCATATAGAGTTAATTGATATGTGTGCTTTATCATGTGATTTCATGTTGAAAATCTTTGAATTTTGTAATTGGAATTGAATCATGATGCCTACATATTATTTTAGTATTATGTGCATATATTGTGCTCCACAAGTGTTTGATAAATTGTCCATGTGAGTTGAATAGTGAAATTACATCATGTTAGCATGTATGCAAGTGTTTTCTTGAATGCCCAAATGAATGAATGATGACTGAGTAGTTATTTACCATGTCTCAAGATTTTTCCATGTCTTTTAAGCTTATGTTATCGAGTCTTGGGGGTATTTAATACCCAATAATTTAGCTGTTTGTCTAGAGCTATGGTTAGTCACAGAGTAGAATCAGTCATGTCTCGATCAGTAGAATTCAGTCAGTTACAGAACTTAGGAAAACTAAGTGAACTCAGAATCAGTCCAGCTCAGTTCAGCTCAGTTATACAGTACGATCAGTAACAGTTCAGTCTAGCCTAGTACAGTTTAGAATTCAATCCAGTGTCTATTCAGTTGGAAGTAGGATTCAGCACTGAGTGAACCCAAGGATGGGGACTCACCAACCAGTAGAGGGTGAAATCCTTAAAAACAGTCCTTGCATTCTAGAACTACGTAGCCAGCGTAGGTTAAGACATCAACCTACCAGTTGAGGGTTGATGAGGTGATCTACCTTCCAGTTGAGGGTACCACCATTCTCGTTCAGAGTACCTGCCAGATGAGGGTGACTCAGCACTTATCCTTACCTGTGGCACGGTATTGACACCCTTCCAACTGGTATTACAGGTTGGACCCCAAATCAGTTAAGGGGCATGTCGGTTAGATGATTACTTCCCATAATCTTAGTTTCAAATTCAGTCTCAGTATGTAACTCAGTTCAGTTCCACAGATTCAGGACTGTCAAATACGGTCACTCAGCTCAGTATGGGATTCAGTATAGACTGTCAGATACAGTCATTCAGTTACCATTAATTCAGTATCAGTATACTCAGATATCAGTTAATCAGTATTCAGATTCAGTATTCAGTGTTATCACGGTCTTAGTACAATTACCATATTCATGTATGTACTCTCATTCAGTCATACTCATGATATTCAGTTAGTATTGTTCATGCATACGAACCCATGCATTTCAGCCTACCTCACTGAGCATACCAGTACATTCAAAGTACTGATGCATACCTTTCTTTTACGCTATGACGTCTTATATCATAGGTTCAGACGCACGGGCTCCCGAGCACCCTTAGCAGTTCAGATTCTCAGCATGCAGAGTTAGTGGTGAGTCATCATAGTTTAAGGACGTGATTATTAATTTTAGCATTTCAGTTCATTTTTAGTAGTCAGAGTTAGTTGGGGACTTGTCCCATCAACTCCACAGTTCATACAGTTTGAAGGTTTTTCAGACTAGAGTATTTTCAGACAATTGTTTAGTTTTCAGTATTGATGTTCAGTTTTTGGTATTGTGATACCATATCCAGTATTATTTACAGTATTGAACCTTATTGCATGTTTTCTGCCTAATTTTCACATATTTCAATATTATTGTCATTCAGTTATTACAGTAGGTACCAGTCATGGGTTAGCTTGTGGTCCTTTGGGATTATGAGCACCATGTAGCATCCGGGGTACAGACTCGGGGTGTTACATAAATCCTTGGCAAACCGATCCCAAGTCATTACGGGAGAATCACGAGGTTTATAACTCACAAGTGACCTCCTCCAAACTCTAGCAATAACTCTCAACTGATAGGCCAAATAAGCAACACCATTCTCACAGAAAGAGTGAAAAATAACTCAAAACATAAGGTATGAAAGAACTTCGCACGAAAAGGAATAAAATAAGAAAAGCTTCCTAACGACATCCTATGGCCTCACGGAGGTAGTTACGAACATCTATGTACCAATCTGCGAGACTCTATTAGACATCCCATTCTTAAATCATTGAGACTAATAAAACCTGGCTACTCTAATACCAATTTGTCACGATCCAAAAAAGAGGGTCATGATGGCACTTATCGCGGCGTACCTTTGACAAGTAAGCCTATCACCCAAACTAATACGAAAAGAGAAAAAAATAGAAACATCCCAAGGTAAGGCTTCTAGAACAAAGCCAAACCATATAAGTAATCATAATAGTGCAGAAGGAACTTATCCAAAATACCAATCATGCCCAAAACTAGGTGTCAATAGTGTAAGAAATACTAATACAATCCGAGAGTCAAATACATCAGAAAAATAACCACAAAGGAATAATATTATAACCACAAAGGAATAATATTTATCTCTAAATACTAATAAAGACATAACTACTATAAAAAGATAAAGGTGAAATTCGAACGCATGAATGTCCAACCGCTACCTTGGAAGCTTGAACAATGAGACGAACTCGAGCTAGGACCTGCACCGAAAGGGCGCAGTAGGCATGAGTACAGTCCAGTTTTACTCAGTAGGTATCATAGGCCGACCAATCAAAGTAGTAAATAAAATATAAAAAATACACACTAAGGGCACATCACCTACAATCAGAAAATGTCTCATAACGGTAGCCCACACCGCTTGCACTAAGAGTTCTAATATATCACATCTATTACAGCAACACACCAAGATATAGAACACAAGTATACATTATGTCACATATAAATAGAACAAAGGAGAACATGTAGATACAAGATCATTAAATACAAGTAAAGAAAGATAAGACAAATACATAAATGACAAGTCAATATGGAAATACAACATAGTATAAACATAATAAAGTAAGTACAATGTATATGATGATGATGATGATGCACAAGGTCATCGCACAACCTCTGGGATCATCGCACAATCCCCGTATACACCTATGGAGCTAAAGTTTTCCAACGTAGAACCCATGGGGAGTTTGTCAACCTGTATACAATCCACATATCTCATATATACTTTCTGTCATATCCTTTGGAAAGGGATTTATAAGGTGTTACAATATCTCCTCCTCCGTACATTTCTCTTGGAGGTTTTTAAAAGGTGTTGTCAGTATTTCTCAGATGTTGCCACGGTGGTACCAATGTTTCATGAATGAGTATGATATGAAGATGTAATGCTTACAACCAATCACAATGAGTTTTTCCACAACCAACCACATGATATATTTCCACAACTAACCACATGAATTATTTACACAACCAACCACAATGATACATTTCCACAACCACATGAGCCAATATTCACTCATTATTTTCATTTCATCCATGAAATTCCACATGTCTCATATGCTAATAAAGTATGAATATAATCACAATACACCAATGGTACCACATTAAACATTTTAACAATACAATACAATTATTCACATGTATTAAAGGCTATCAATATCACAAAGACCCCACACGGTCACACATAGCACATAATATCTCAATTTTGATAATTATATCACATATAGGCCCCCACACAGTCAAAAAACATAGATAGCCATTTTTCATAATTAGTTTCCACCCTTAACATGCATTTTGTATCATCATTTACTACCCAGCCCAGTCTGAAAGAGTTAAATCATAACCTACCTCGAAAGCCGAAACCGATCCACTACTCTTTGAACCCACAACCTTACTTTCCATGAACGATCCCTAACTTCTCTAAAAACATCAAATATCGAATCTATACATCAAAACAAAATAAACGACATCCATATTGACTATTTTTGAGTCAAAACGGACCCTCAAAATTGATTTTTGAAAAATTACTTTAAAAATATGTTTCCCATATTTTTAAAAATCTACAACTGAAAACTCAAGTCAAATCGAGTCGAAAGTGAGGTTCAAATCGAAGAAAAACCATTTTTGAGCTTTACCGGATAAAATTTTTGAAATCCGGGTTAAAATCAAGAATCAAAAGTTTTTTGAAGGTTAAATTGATGAAAAACTTGTAATTATAAGATAAAAATATTATTCAAGTAAAAAGAAGTGAAATTGAGGTTTAAAATCAAGCTCTGAGATTTTTGGGTTTTTTGAGAAATTAATTAAGAAATTACCAAGAAAAGAGTGATTTCTTACCTTAAATCAATTATAGAATCAAGAAATATATGTTAATATAGCTTCCCAAGCTTTACTTTTAAGATCTCATACTATTTTAGGGTTTAACTCTCAAGAGGAAGGTGAAAGAATGAACAAAAACTGGATAAAAAGGGCTATTTATACTGTATTCAGGTTACCAGACATTTAACACATAAAACCCATTCCTCAATCTCGATTTACCCTATATGTATTTGGTTGCACCAGCAACCTGGTGCACCAGATATTTTTAATTTAAAATGGACTTCGACGGGGTGCCCAGAATTCGATCGGAGTTTGATATACGGAAATGAACTATGTAACCACAGTAAGTAGCCGTTTGTCCATACAAAAAAATTCTTTTTTTTCGAAAAATTATTTCACTTTAGTGAAAAAAGTGAAAACACGCTTCGTTTGGTCATGAATTTTTCAACTCCAACTCCGAAAAATTAATTGAAAAAGTGAAAACAAGTTTTACTTGTAAACTTGTTTTCACTTTTTTCACTCATACTTCTCTCACAAAATTTCAAAAACAACTTTAATTTATATTCATGGCCAAACACAACTCCAACTCTAACTTCATCTTCAACTCAAACACCAACTCCGAAAAAAGTAATTTTCATGATTAAACGGGACCTAAATTCGATGCTCTAAATTCAATGGCGATAGTAAAATTTTGAAAAAATATCATTTTCAAAAAGTCGACATGGCCAAACACAACTCCAACTCTAACTTCATCTTCAACTCCAACACCAACTCCGAAAAAAGTAATTTTCATGGTTAAATGGGACCTAAATTCGATGCTCTAAATTCAATGGCGATATTAAAATTTTGAAAAAATATCATTTTCAAAAAGTCGACCCCCCGAAACTCAGAATCATAATTTTTCAAATCGAGGATCGAAAAAGTGATTTAAAAGCCATAAAATTACACCAAATATGTCATCACTATAAAATCGACATTCTGGACCTACTGGCGAAGTCAGATTTTCTATACGAGGTCATTTCGACCAAATATGGATCCCACACCCATATTTTTAATTTTTTAACTTTTCAATCAATAGGTCAAAATGAGCTCAGGTGCACTGTGACCCGAACTAAAGGTCTATCTGGAGCTGCTAGTGCAGTCCGTTCAACCATCCATCGCACGAATCAAAAGATATCCACATAAGTCCATAATAAGGCTCTCGGAGCCATAAAAAATCACAATATCTCATAAATGGTACAAAAATGCATCAAAAATTATGTCAATCACTCTCACTCCCCAGAAATATCATACTGTAACTATGGAGAGGGATAAAATAGTCAAATTATACAAAATCATAGATTTCATATATTTCATCAAATATTTAGATTGTTACACCATAAATATAAAATGGGGTCTTCCAAAGTATGAAAGCTCACCACTTCAATCTGACTCGCTAGCTAATCCCGAATCCAAGTCACTGAGTAGAAGAAGTAGAGGTATGACCAGTTCCTGCATCACGTGGGGATACAGTGTCCGAAGAGAGTTAGCGGGGTGAACTCTAGTATGTAACTCGAGGATAAGGATAACATAATGATATGATCAATAGTTTAAAATCATTCAAAACCCTTGCACATAATCAAATGCATAAATACACACACACACACACACACATATATATATATCACATGTTGGGATGGGAATAAGGCTTAACATTCTTTTCAAAACTTTAGCCTGAATTATGTAGCTCAGCCGTCATATAATAGTACCCACGGGCTATATGGGCCCCAGCTCTCACCCCCTGGTCGGGCCCCAGTGCGTGTAGCCACATGAACCAAAGAATAATCTCATATATATGCACATGGAGAACTCGAATCCTCCAACATATACCAAGGTGACTTAAGCACCCGATCATATAATAATTTACGGGAGACTCGAACCTCCCTAATCATGAAATAATAATAAAGGGGACTCAAACCTCCCTGGTCACTTTGACTCCCATGTCGGCAAATGCGATTTTCAGTATTGGTCACTTGGACCTCCACTTTCATGACTCAGCTACACAAATCTTATTAAAGCCCAATTAAAACAAGTGTCATATATTCCCATTCATTTAACCACATTTTACATTAAGGCATACATTGTTGGTATCGTCATACCAACTACACTTGCAAGGTAGCACATCATGCCAAAACAGTTTTCATTAACTTGAGGAGAACAACTCCCTTTGTTCATTAACACACATTGGGGAACACCGACTCTCTTTGTTCATTAAGTCATACCATTGTATTTCGAATATATCTTTATATCACACAATAGTTTAAGACTAGTTCAATTTTATAAATTTCCACAGTTCTCATAACTAGAACCAATTTCACATTACGGAGTTGGGGTTATAACCACTTCAAAGTCACAAGTTTTGGGAAAATCATAATTCCCTAGTTCATTCACCATACCTATGCACCCACAAGTTCAAAGCCATATAAAAGCATGAAAATCATATATATAAATCATGAGGAACATTATTCAATTCATAACATTCAAAACCCCCAACCTTTGTTTTCAAAACCAAACAATAATATTATAAACAATACTTTAAAGCACATGCTTTTACAAAATTAACAATGAAGGAATAGTAACATGCCTAAATCACGAAGATTTATAGAGAGAAATCAACCCTTGATCCCTTAGATGACCGAATTGGTGAAACCCTAGCTTGACTTATTTGAGAGGATTTAGAGAGAGTGTTTAATCTGTTAAAGTGTTGAATGGATGCTCCAAAAGTGCTTTATGGACATGGGGTCTAAAGTGTTTTTAGTGGGAAATATTTGAAGTGCCTCCAACTTAAAAACTGAAAAAGTGCCGCATTTGTTTACGAGTCGACCCCTTGACTCATAACCACACCATATAACTCGTCACCACGAGTTGTAACTAAGGAAGTACCCCCAAGGCACCCTACATAATTATCCTTACGAATCAACATCACCAATCGTAATGGGACCCTACGACTCATGGGTCCCTACTCGTTACTAAAGCAGAACTAATAGGGTGAATACTGGACATCCTACGGTTTGATTGTTATGTCTCGTAACTAGTCCTTATAGCTCTTGATGATCTATTCATACTCAGAACAAAATCAAGCCTCAAACTTACTAGTTTGGGTACGACTCATCCCAATGAGTCGTCAAGACACACTACGACTCCAGGGATCCATTCGTAACCAAAGCAGTAAGCCCAAAGCTCAAGAAATTCTTAATGGCCAAAAATCTAGAGTGTTTCATCCTACAATTACTAAAATGCACTAGAAATTCTTTAACACAAAAAATAAATTTTCTTAACAACAGCTAGATATAAAATCAGCAAAACAGTTGGGATCAAGTCAATAAAACAACTAGCAATTAAGTTAGACAAAGAGAAATCTAATGTTTGGCTTGAGTTCCTTGAGTGGTTGGTGTAAACTGAGTCTTGTTGGCATTAGTTCTTGTTGTGGCTTGAGTGGTTATAGAAGAGTTTGATCTTCTATAACTCTCTTCTTGTAGTTTTCTTTAAGTAACTTTAGCTTTAATCTTCCACCTTAATCTACTAGATTTGTAAAAAAAATCAACATTGATTAAAACTGAACTCTTCAATGTTGGAGTGTGTAATACTTTATCGGTAGTTTTAGACTGAGGAATAATAAAATATTTTAGTTAGTGATACATTTAATTTCAGTTAAGTGTATTTAGATGATAGAATACTTATTCTCTCTATTACGTTTCCACTTTGATTCAAACAACATATCAAAATCAGTTATTTTTGTATTTTTTTGTCTTGATCTCCTATATGCAAGAGTTGTACCATCTCTTAAAGTTTTACTAGTCTTCTTCTTTTGGGCACCAACACTAGTAGTTGATTGTTGAATTATTGGTTGAGTATCATTTTCAAATACTGTAGAAGTAGTTGCAGTTATCACAATAGCTACAGGCTCACATCAGTTGTTGAGGTAGTTGAAAGTCTCACACCAGTTGTTGTGGCATTGCATACCTCACGCCAGTTGTTGAGGTAGTTGCAGGATTCACACCAACTAAGGTAGCAGTGGTAGGTGTCACACTTAAACCTGCAGCTACTAGAACTACTGGGAAAATTATTTTTCTATAAACATAATCTTAAAATCTAAAACACAATTAAATAAATTAAAAATCATTAATATAAAGATACTAAAACACATCTTATCAAAGTTGGACATTCTATCTTGTTATATACAAAATTCTTACAAATAGAATATCTCATCTTTCTTCCCTTACTGTAACCTTTTCAAACTTCTGCTTTACAGGTTCATCATTATCTTTCTTCCTATTATTACTTGGTCTTTCTGACATAGGAATAATCTCATGTGGCTAGTCTTGTGCTTTTTGGCCACATCTTTATGTTTGTCATAGGTTGAATAAACTTATTATATGCCCACAAATATGTTTTATTCTTATACCAGTGATCAACAAAATGACTCCACATCCCATTTCTTGTGATGCATTAACAATTGCATATGTACAAGGAATTGCCTTTAGTTCCCATGACATACAAACTACACACCTTTTTCTTGAAATTAATAACATATGTATATGGTGGATCACCAATCTCATAGAGAATATCATCATTAAAATTAACCTCACATTTAGTTGTATGTTCACCATTTTCTATAAGAACTTTTATAGTTATAGGTGAAACATCTGTGATTCATCTCTCTAAAAACTCTCTCATTTGATTCATCCTCTTCATGACCTTAACTCTTATCTTCTCTAACATAGTGATGATTGATTTGAACCTGGCACTCAAATCTAACTGTTGAAAATCTCGCATACAGAAGTTTATAGAATTGAGAGGTCTTTTTCTCAACGATCTGGATCTTATAGACGAACTCTGTTCATACTTCAAAAGGTATTTTGATTTATCATTTTATATTTTAAAATTTTTAATTATTCAGATCAGTGTGCAGATGCTCTAACAGTTCCAGAACTACCATCAAAATTATTTTTCAACAAACATAATATTAAAATCTACAACACAACTAAATAGAGTAAAAATCATTAATATAAAGATATTAAAGCACAGTTTACCAAAGTTGGACATCTTTTCTTGGTATGTTCAAAATTCTTGCAAACGGAGTATCTCATCTTTCTTTCCTTTTTGTAACCTTTTCAAACTTCTTCTTTACAGGCTCAAACTATCTTTCTTTCTATTTTTACTTGGTCTTCCTGACATAGGAATAATCTCATGAGGCTGGTTTTGTGCGTTTTGGCCACACTTCATATTTGACATAAGTTGAATAAGCTTATTGTATTCGTACAAATACGTGTCCTTCTTATACCAGTGGTCAATAAATGACTCCACATTTCATTTCTTATGATGCATTGCAGCAATTGCATGTGTACAAGGAATTGTATTTAGTTGCCATCACCTACAACTACGCACCTTTCTCTTGGCATTAACATGTGTATATGGTAGATCACCAATATCAAAGCAAATATCACCATTGAAATTAACCTTATATTTAGTTGGATGCTCACCATTCTCTGTAAGAACTTCCATAGTCATAGGTGAAAAACATCAGTGATCCATCTTTGTGAAGACTCTCCCATTTGATTCATCCTCTCCATAACCTTAACTCTTATTTCCCTTAATATAGTGATGATTGATTTGAACCTAGCATTCAAATAGAAGATTGTAGAGCTGAAATGTCTTCTTCTCAATGATTTGGATCTTACTGATGATCTTTATTCATACTTAAGAGGTATTTCAATTTATCCATTTATATCTCGAAATTGTTAATGATTTAAATCATTATTTTAAAAGGCACTCATAGGGATCGCCTTAAAGCTCGCCCAGAGCGAGGTATAGCCAAAAATATCTCGAGGCATTGTGGAAAGGAAAAAGTATCGAAAGACGAACGCCCCAAAATTTGAGGCGTTCGCCTAAGCATTGGGGCATTCGTCTAAGAGTGAGGTACAAATTAAGCGTAAGCCTAGAAATTTTACAAAGTAAAATAATTTTTCCTATTAAATCTCTAATTTAAACTTAATACTAAAATATATAATTGGTAAATACTTAAATTAAAAGTAAAAGAAAATTTAAAAGTCACACTTTCTAACGTATTTGTTGATGGATGTTGACAATCTACTACTCAAGAATGTACTAGTAGTACTTTCTTCTTCCTAGTTCCTTTCTTTCTTTAAGTTCTTTTCAAGTCACATAGTGATGAGATTTTGAGTTATTTACTTTTTTTGCTCTCTTTTAAAATACAATGTATGGTAAATGGGTGTGAAATATATTGACCGAGTAACGAAATGGTGGTGGTTGATTAATTATGTACTATTTTTATACAAACTTTTGTTTTTGAGGATATATAATAGTTTATTATATAAAAATTGACTTTATCTATTAGTTGTATTATGTGGCTTTGGTTAGTTTTTTTGGTTGCTGTTGAAGTAGTTTTAGATACATATTTCACTTATTTTTTTATATATAATTTTGATGTAGTTTTACTTTTTTTTTTGGGAAGGCGGGTGGGGGGGTGGGGGGGGGGTGATTTATATCTTTCAAAAAATATTTATTCTTAATTATATTAATTTATAAAATATTAAAAATTAAAGAAATATTAAAAATTAAAGGATTTGTGGGGCTTACGCCCCATCGCCTCAAAATTTACGCCTCGCTTCATACCAGGTAGAAAGTCTAACCTTACACCTCCGTCTTTAAAAGTATTGATTTATATAACATGTAAACTGATTGTTAAACTGCTTCCGTATTAATAAATATAATTATCCAGGACCAAAACTAGGATGTACCTGTAACACAAATTAAAATTGTTATTTGTCCCAGGTCATATATTACGTTTTTTTTGGTTAGTTTTTCATCCTCTAATTAGATTGTCAACATGTGGACTACTCTAGCCCAATTTCTTACATTTTATGTCAATTTCTGTTCTGTTTTACTTAAAAAAAAAAAGAAGGTAGTATCAATTTTTGAAGTCTAATTCAGTTCTTGTTTAATTATATCAGATGCGCGCCCAAGCCATGAGTAAGATAATATACAGAAAATTGCATGTCATAGACCCAAATATAGATGACTTTAGATATTTGACCCCAATAAGAAATATTTTTAGAGAATAACCGTCCTTACTTTTTAAGTATAGTATAAGTATCATTTTGGCCCTCTACACCTCAAATATATTTTTTAAACCTTCCATACTTATTTGTCTCTTAAATTTTATTTTTTATTATTTTCACTTTTTATTTTTTCCTTTAATTTTATTATTCTATTTTTTTATTATTTTCACTTTTTTATTTTTTTGTTTAATTTTATTATTCTATTTTTTATAAGTTTTATTTTTTATTTTAATTTTATTTTCATGTTTTAATTCATTTGTTTCAACCTTTATTTTTTTCTCTTTTTTCTTTTTTCTCAAGTATTATCTTTTTTTTTAATTTATTTGTCTTTAACCTTTATTTTTTTCTATTTTTGGTTTTTATCAGTTCTCTTTTTTTCCCCTCATTTTTCTCAAATTTTATTTTTATTTTTTCCTCTCATTTTTTATTTTCTCAATTTTTTTAATTCTTCACTTTTTTTTTATTTTTTCAGTTCTCTTTTTTTCCCTCATTTTTCTCAAACATTATTTTTATTTTTCCTCTCATTTTTATTTTCTCAATTTTTTTAATTCTTCATTTTTTTCTTGATCTTTATTTTTTTCTTTCCTTTTTTTCTCAATCTTTTTTTTATTTCTCTATTTTGTTTGATTATTTTTTTCTTTTTTCTCAACTTCTATTATATTTTGCTAATAAATAAAAAATTGGATAATCCACAAAGGGATATTTTTTTTATATCAAAGCAAATTTAAGGGCATGAATTATTGTTACAAAGTTCTTTGAAATTTTTTAGATAAGTCGTATCTCTAAGGCGGGAGTTGTAGAATATCTCATAAATGAAGACATAATGTGGTAGTGTCAGCGCTTGCCCGTGGGGCATAATTTATTATTTGAAAGTCCTTGAGCTAAGTCTTGCCTCTAAGGCAAGAGTTATAGAACATCCCATAAATGAAGATATAACGTGGTAGTGTCAACTCTTGCCCGTGGGGCATAATTTGTAGTTTGAAAGTCTTTAAGCTAAGTTTTGCCTCTAAGGTAAGAGTTGTAGAACATCTCATAAATGAAGACATAACATAGTAGTGTCAACTCTTGCCCGTGGGGAATAATTTGTAGTTTGAAAGCCTTTGAGCTAAGTCTTACCTCTAAGGCAATAGTTGTAGAACATCTTATAAATGAAAACATTACGTGGTAGAGTCAACTCTTGCCCGTGGGGCATAATTTGTAGTTTGAAAGTCCTTGAGCTAATTAAGTCTTGCCTCTAAGGCAATAGTTGTAGAACATCTCATAAATGAAAATATAACATGGTAAAGTCAACTCTTGCCCGTAGGGCATAATTTTAGTCTGAAAGTCCTTGAGCCAAGTCTTGCCTCTAAGGCGATAGTTGTAGAACATCTCATAAATCAAAATATAACGTGGTAGAGTCAACTCTTGCCCATGGGGCATAATTTGTAGTTTGAAAGTCCTTGAGCCAACTCTTGCCTTTAAGGCAATAGTTGTAAAACATCTCATAAATGAAAACATAATGTGGTAGAGTCAACTCTTGCCCGTGGGGCATAATTTATTGTTTGAAAGTCCTTGAGCTAAGTCTTGCCTCTAAGGCAATAGTTGTAGAACATCTCAAAAATGAAAATATAACATAGTAAAGCCAACTCTTGCCCGCGGGGCATAATTTATTGTTTGAAAGTCCTTGAGCTAAGTCTTGCCTCTAAGGCAATAGTTGTAGAACATCTCATAAATGAAAACATAACGTGGTAGAGTCAACTCTTGCCCGCGGGATATAATTTGTTGTTTGAAAGTCTCTGAGCTAAGTCTTGCCTCTAATGTAAGAGTTATAAAACATCTCATAAATCAAAATACAATGTGGTAGTGTCAACTCTTGCCCGTGGGGCATAATTTGTAGTTTGAAAGTCCTTGAGCTAAGTCTTGCCTCTAAGGCAATAGTCGTAGAATATCTCATAAATGAAAACATAACGTGGTAGAGTCAACTCTTGCCCGTGGGATATAATTTGTTGTTTGAAAATCCTCATGCTAAGTCTTGTCTCTAAGGTAAGAGTTATAAAACATTTCATAAATCAAAATACAATGTGGTAGTGTCAACTCTTGCCCATGAAATATAACTTGTTGTTTGAAAGTCGTAAGTCTTGCCTCTATAATGTAGCAATGTCACCTCTTGCCCATGAAACATAGCTTATTGTTCGAAAGTCGTACGTCTTGCCTTTATAACGTAATAGTGTCAACTCTTTCTCATGAGATGTAACTTGAATGGAAGAAATCGAAGCAATGAACAAAAATAATAAAAATTGCAAAAAAAGAAAAAAATGAAGAAAAATATTTAAAAAATAAAAATCAAAGAAAATGTAAAAGTTGAGAGAGAATAGAAAAGAAATAAAGGTTGATAAAAAAAAAGATTAAATAAAAATAAAGATCGAGAAAAATTTAAAAAGAAAAGAAAAAATAAAAATCAAAGAAAAATAAAAAAATATTTTTTTATAAAAGTAGATGTTGAAAGGTGTAAAGAAAAAAAAGTAAGGATTGAGAAAAACTAAAAAGAACAAAAAAAGAAATTGAGAGAAAAAAGGGAAAAAAGTAAGGGTTGAGAAAATTAAAAATAAAAAGAGAAAATTAAAAATAAAAATCAAAGTAAAATTAAAAAGAAAAAAAAAAGTTGAAAGATATAAATATGGAGTTGTTATCCATTATGAAGATCATTTATGTAATTTACTCCATTGATTAGGGGCAATTTGTCAAAAAAAATATTAGTTAATAGGTAAAGACTATTTTAAGAAAGCTTTTTTATTTGGGGCTAAAATTTTAAAGTCACCCCAATTTGAGTCTATTTTTTATATTCACCTGATAATATAGGCAGGTACAATATACCTTATCGGGTCGTTTGGTATAAGGGATAAGGAAAGATAATTTTGGGATAAGTTTTTAGTACCCCTTTATCCCTTGTTTGGTTACAAAAGTGTGGGATAACTTATCTCAGGATTAATAGTTAGTACCGGGATAAGTTATCCCTACCTTGGGGTGGTATAGTAATACTGAAATAACTTATATCGGGATAAAATATGTAAATTATCAAAAATACCCTCTTTATACATCACTTTTTCACATCCATATATATTTCCATAATTTTTAATACCATTTTCTTCACTACTAGTTATTTTTTTGATAATATATTTTTAATTAAAAAATTATATTATAAAAATAATTTTTATTTATGAATATATTATACGTTGAATTTGTTTGCCTAATGCTTATGTTTATTTATAGTTTAATTTCTCTTATAAAAATATTGACTCCACTACTTAATTATATATTTTTAATTAAATAATCTTTTGCCATTTAAAATTTTAAATTTTATATATCAACTAAAATGAATAACTTTAATATTTTACAATATAAGAGTGATATGTGCTTAAATGAAGTGACAAAAACAAAAAAATCTCTTTTACTAAAATAAATTTAAGATGAAAGTTTTATCGCATGATTCAATTATGAGAATTCACACACAAAACTATTTAAGCTAAATAAGATGAAAATTTTATTTTTAAAAATGAACAAATAAAATTTGCAAGAAAAATATAAGAAAAAAATAAAATAAGGTGAAAGATATTTTTGTAAACAAACAACTTATTCTTAGAAATTATACCATGCATACTATTTTGAGTATAACAAATCAAACACTAAATAATAAATAATCCCAACATAACTTATCTCATCATAACTAATCTCAATATAACTTTCCTTCAAACCAAACGACCCCTACAAGTATACGCATGCTGATAATATATAGTGCTTTTTATTACTCTCTCAAAACTCAAATTATTGGAATTCATGGTATCCATCTTTTTGTCTTAGTGTTGTGTACGTATGTGGTACTCCCGATAATATAGAGTTGTACATGAAAAGTTGATACTTTCCTTCATTTTATTTTATGTAATATATTTTTATCCGATGTAAAATTTAAGAAATAATAAAAAAGATTCAACAATATTTATTAAATTATTCTTTATTAAAAAATATATTATTACTATTTTTAATTAATAAAACCTTATAATTGGAATCAATAAGAATAAAAATAAAATTAAGTCTTTAAATAGTTATCAAATAAAAAAATATAACATTCTTTTTAAGACGGATAAAAAAGAAAATGGCCATATGTGAAATGGGATGGAAGGAGTATTTTATTTACTATTCCTTCCGTTTAGTTTTGCTCGTCACAAATTGAGATAACACACCTATTAAGAAAATAATGATTGGTAGTATAACTTTACAATTTTGCCTCTATTAATAATTATGTCATGTTGTTTAATTAAAGTCAAATTTCAACATTAATGAAATAATTATTTGAATGATACCAAAGCATTTTTTAGATAATGAGTAGTAGTCTTTTATACTCTTAATGGTAGTTCATCCGTTTTTGAATAATTTTTGAATCTTCAATCAATTTAACTGAATCCTCTACTTAAACATTTGTTAAATCTTCAAATGCTTCCATCAATATTTTTTTTTATATTTTTATTCATTTCTTATTTCGTAGAACATAAAAGATGTTGATAAACTTTTTAAGAATAATATTTCAAATCAAAATGCCCTATATTATAGGAGTATGTTTTTATGCATTAATGAATGACTTAAACACTTTGTAAATTTTTACATCATTAATTTGACTGTTGGAGACTTCAGAAAATCTTGAAACATTTTATAAGGTTGGTTAATTTAATGTTACTAAGAGTAATCAATTAAGGATATAATGAGAAAAAAATTGTCTTGTCTTGATTAATGAAAAATGATAAATAAAAATATAAATCAATTAAAAATTTTGTGACTGATAAAAGTGAACGAAGCGAGTAATTGGTATGTTCCAAGATAAACAAGCTCCGTTTACCTATCAACATCTAAAAGGTGGAAGGTGGTAATTGATACATAGGATGCATCTAGCCAGCTCAATTATTGTTCTATGTACCAGTAGTACCAAATTAATGACCACTTTTGTCCCAATTGTTAACATAAATGCCATTGAACTTTCTAGATTGTATTTTGGTTTTAAACTAAGGATCTATATGAAATGTTAGATTTTATTTTTTCCTGACTTCATTTTATAGAAATAAGTTGAGTATGTTGTTGTTATTTTTACTAGAAACGGACAAATTAATTAAGGGTGACAAAAAAGTTTCAAAACTAAAAAAGAGTGACACAAGTCTTAAATATTAAATAGAGGTGACAATTTTAAGATTAGTTTTAATGACATTAATTTTAAAACTCTCAAATTTTATTATTTACACAAAGATCCCTACATCATCACTCCTCCTCCACAACCTTTTTGTTGCCGCCCGTCGCCGCCACCTCCTCTTCCCCCACTATCACTATCACTATTATTGTCACCTCTTCCAGATTCACCATTATTTCCTCCCTCTACATAACTATCGTCTATTTTTCTTCTTTTTCCTCTACCACCATCGCTATTAACACCACAACAAATATCATCTTCTCATTCGGCGTCACCACCAGCCCCACCACCTCCATTTTTACCATAAATCACTTTTTCATGGGCTCCTCCTCCAATTAGATCTTTTTTTTTCCAGAAATTAAGTAAGTATCGAAATTGCTGCAGTAATTATCGAAGTTGTTGCAGCAACAGTCGAAGTTGCTGCAACAACTTCGATAGTTGCTGCAACAACTTCGATAATTACTGTAACACAACAACTAATAGTAGTTGTTGCATCAATTACCGTAGTTTCTGAATTTGCTAAATTATTTCTTTATTCATTTTTAAAAGAAATCAAAAAATTTCTTTTCAAACTTTTCAATTTATTTTTTTTAATAGTCCATGAAAATTAAAAAAGAAAGAACGAAATGAGAAGAGAAAGAAAAAGAAGAAGAGGAGAGGGAAGAAGAGGAAAATCTACAGGGAGAGAAAAAAAAATAAGAAGAAGAAGAAGATGGGGAGAAAGAAAAAGAAGAAGAAAGATTGAAAGATAAGAAAAGGAGGGAAACTCTAAAATATGAAATTTGGAGTTGGAGGACTTTTTAAAAAATTTAAAAGTTTTTAAAAATTACACTTTACATCTCAATTAACTTAATTACAATTTAAATGAAACTTTGAGCTTAGCTGATCAAAGTTATCACCATTTTTAATTTAAAACCCTTTTTGTCACCTCCCACTTAAATATTTTGCTCCCTCCCTCTTATTTTCTCACATGGCCTTCATTTTTCCATTTTCAATTATTGTTCTCCAAATGTATCAAGCTATTCTTTTACACATCTAGATCTATAATAATCTTTCAGATAAAACATTTCATTGCTAATTTGTATCTATACTTTGTTATATATTACATGTAAATTATATAAAGATAGAGTTTCTTTCCATAAAAATCCATGCTTTTAACTTGTTGGAATCATATACTTAATTCTTTTTATCTTGGTAAATTTCAATTTTTATTTTTTTTGGCTTTTGTGTTTTGGACTTGTCTTAGTAGTTGCTTGCGCACAAAACTGCCTGATGAAATAGCACTAGAGCAACATAAACTAAATAAACTAATAAAGAAAGAAAAATGAAATTACACCAAATACAACATTGACAAAAAAAAAAAAAACTTATAGTGTTATTACTGAATTGAACCAGGGAAAGCTAAATCAATGTTAAGTTCTTAGTTTTGATTATTGACAAATGGCATGTTAGGATCTAGTTCCTAAAGATTGTGTGATGACAAAGTTACAATTACTTAGGGAACAGGTTGGGCTTACACATCACTGTTACAGTCAACTACACAGCTGGACGAAAGTACAAAAGTTGGTGAAAAAGCTGTTGCACTTTTTCTTCTCAGCCAATAGGATTCGTCCCAGGTTTTCTTGTGTCGTGCTATATATTGCTCATCTTCCTCAACAAGGAAACTAAGCTTTCATATACTTACAACATATCTCTCTCTTGAAGCTCTTGGATCAAAGACTCTCTTGCAATAGGGAACTGATAGCTCATAAAGTTGTATTTTACTTTCTTGTAGTAATAAAGTCTTTGTATTGTGATCTTAAACGTTGTCTACTGCTACTTGTATGATTATTAGTAGGTGTTGTGGTGTAAATCTCATTTTACTATAATCATCTAGAGTTATGTGATTTTCAAGCTAGAGTTAGCTTGTCTTTCCAGTTAGAGTTAGCTAGCGTGTGGTGCAGTAGAGTTACTGTGAGTTTCTCTTTGTAATAGAGTTATTACTAGGAGAAGAAAGATTATGAGTTTAATTCTTAAAAATTGGAGTATGTATTCAAGTTTGCTTGGATATAATGAAGCTTTAGGAATCCTAGAGGCAGATCGTGATTTTTCTTCCTTGATCAAGGAGTTTCCACATAAAATTATTGTGTTTGCTATTTACTCTCTCTACGCACTTTATTATTAAGCTTTCTCCTAATTCTTGCTGGTTGAATTCATTTGGGACCAGGTCCCAAAGCTGAGGAGTAGTCCACTACAACGCTTTAATTGATATCAGACCAAAGTTTTCCTGAATAAGGTTAACACCTTGGAAGGATCTTCAAACATGGCTACACCTCCAAATCTTGAAAAATGCCAATCTACCACTAGACCACCTAGGTTTAATGAAGAGTATTATGGGCGGTGGAAGACTAGGATTCATGACTTTATTATGGCTGAAGATTCTAAGTTGTGAGATGTCATTGATGATGGTTTTTCTGTTCCCACAAGAATAGTAAAAGTTGGTGATGTGACCTCACAGGTTCCCAAGACTAAAAGAGAATATGATAATACAGATTGAAAGAAGATTGAGAAGAATACAAGGCTAAGATGTTGCTCGTGTGTGGCATTGGTCCTGATGAGTACAACAGGATCTCTGCTTATGAAACTTCTAAAGAGATCTGGGACTGCCTCCAAGCAACTCATAAGGGAACCAGTTAGGTGAAAGAATCAAAGTTGACATGCTGACTACAAAGTATGAGACTTTTACCATGAAGGACGGTGGGTCTATTCAGGAGATACACAAAAGATTCACGGTTATAACCAATGAACTCACTGCTTGGGTGAAGATATTAGAATCACCAAACAGGTTCGAAAGGTTTTGAGCATCCAGCCCAAGCAATGAGAGAGCAAAGTTAACGCAATTACTGAAGCTAGGAATTTGAAGACCATGACCATGGATGAGCTCTTTGGCAATCTCAAAACGTATGAGATGGTGAAGATGTTGGGGAAATCAAAGGGTGAGTCTGAGATAGAGAAAAACCTGGTCCTAAAGGCCACTAAAGAAACCCCCAAAGCTGAAGATGAGAAAACAGCTTATTTCCAGCATCAACAAAAAAAACTTAAGAGAGCAAATTTTAACAGGACTTAATATGAGAGCTTGAGAGAAAAGAGTAGGAACCAGGTTGGGAAGGATTTAGGAAGAAGGACCAGGACCATGAGACAACTGCCTGAGGAGTATGGTCATCCTCTCACTTTCATGTGTTAAGTCTTTATTCTTTTCAGTTGAGGCCTCAACTCTTGCTTCCAGCTTCTTCACCCTTTCCTGCAGGGATGCATTTTTTGTATTCAACTTTCCAACTGAACTGATTCCCTCTTATCCTTCTTTCACAGATGTTGCCTTTAGTGTAACATCTCAGCATTTTTTTGTGCCATCAAGGCAGCCATAGCATCAAGCTCTTTCCTCAAACTATTCTGAATGTCAACCAACTCAGAAACAATGGACTTAGATTTTCCACCTACTCTTCTTGGAACACACTCATAGTCTTCTAAGGTGGTAATGTTGAACATCTATTTAACAAATCCAGCCTTGTCCTTTCCACACACAACATTAAAGGTATGAAAACACTCTGTTTAGCCAGAAGCCATAGGCCAAACCATGCTTGCCATCCTTGGCTGTCATCACAGTGTGCAAATGTTCAATTACAATGGCAGGCAAATTGACTTTCTTTTACTTTGGATAGGATCTTCATAAGGAATAGGTCGAGTCCTATCAAAGTTGTCCTCTTTTCAGA
Source organism: Capsicum pubescens (assembly GCA_030864215.1). Lineage (NCBI taxonomy): Eukaryota > Viridiplantae > Streptophyta > Magnoliopsida > Solanales > Solanaceae > Capsicum > Capsicum pubescens. The sequence continues at coordinate 313,890,026 of CM061548.1, read as the reverse complement.
TCTGGGGAGAAGAGATTTGTCTACCAACTCAGACAATATTTGGTATTCACCTTTTATAGCCTTTTTGTTCACATTCTTATCTTCCATAGATCTTCCAAAATTTTACAAAGCCCTCTTCACTTCTCACAAACTTGGTCTCTTTTGCTGGCACTCCAAGAATTTTCGACATTACCTCCTCATCTATTGCAATGTTCATCTTATTTACTTGAGAGGTCAAATACGTGTCATCTTCAGAAAAAAACAAATTATGGTAAAACATGTGCATTTTCTCTTCATGCAAAAGAGGAACAAGTCCTTCAAACAGATGTTCCCAATGTTGGAACTTCACCCTATCAATCAATTCTTGCATCCCTGACATTCCAGCAATATCTGGGGTCAAACACCCTTCCCTTCAAAACCTATTGGGTCTTAAGGATCTCTTTCTTGCTTCCCTGAACAACACCTTTTGTTTTCCAATAGATGTAGCAGTCTTTTTTGAAGGACCAGTTTCCTTAGCAGAAGCCCCAAGGGGTCCTGAGGTTTTGGCTAACTTGGGACTGGAACCTGGTCCCTTAGCACTATCCTTCTCAAATCTTTTTTTTCAGTGACTTTGGACACTGGTTTCCTCACCATGACTCTCTTAGCTTTTCCTTTCCCAGAGGAAACAACACATTTTCCTCTTACTCTAGCCTTAGTAGCAGCTACACACCGTTTAGCATCAGAATCAAATGACTCGTCATCATAGTCACTTAAGCTTTTGAACATGCTATCAAAGTCACTATCATCACTGTCACCATTGTCATTAAACAGACTCTGAGTATCCTCATATGAATCATCAACATGCATTACTTTTTCAGCAACAAGCTCAATCACATATATTTCATTCTTCTTTGGGATTCTTCTTTTCTTAGTACTTTCCTTGTTTTTTTTTCAAGGCCTCCTTCATTAGGTTCCTGGAACTCGACCCGATCCCTAAAGGTTTGATAGTTCAAGAAGAAGCCTTAGTGAATAAGGAGGACTCCTTCTTGGATAGCTTTCAGGAAAAGAGTCTGTTATCCGTCAGAATCATCTATTGCATTCTTATCACCACCATATACATCAAGAACGAGGGGAAGCACTACATTCTCATCATCAACATTCTCAGGAGGGTTATTTTGCCTCCTGGTGAATAGTGTGGCTGGGGGTGTGTCCCACCTAGGGGGTTCTGCACACAAAGTAGTGAGACCTTGCACTCCAATCTCTTTACCCATCATTTGAATGTTGCAAGAGGTTTTCTTGGATGTTGGTAAGTCCTCAAACAGGTTTTCATCTGTAGATGCACTTTCAGATTTGTCAGGAGACTTAAAGTTATCAAGTGATGGGATTTTGGAGGAAGAATCCAAATATTGATCAGAAAAAACTGGTTGGTCAGAAGTGGCAGCATGGGATGACTCCTCAAGTGACTCAGATTTCATCTGAGCAAGGAGAAGATGTCTCCATGATGGTGATAGAAGATGAGGTATAAGTTTTTTATTCACTCTTTGCTCTAATGGCTGATACGAATGATGATGATGAAGACGAACCAGTGACTCTCTCCTAGACATCAAGGAGAATCTCAAAAATTACTCCCTTAATAAGTTGAAATCTCTTACGTCGGTGCTGATTGACTCTGTGAATGAGCTCACCAAAGACGAGGAAATCTTAGAGGAAGATTTGAAAAAAAAAATGAAGAAGAAATAATTGAGTTAAGTGTACAAGTGACTGAACTCACCAAAGATAGAGCAAAGTTGAAGAAAGGTCTTGACAACTGTAAAGAAGAAATGATTGAATGGAGTGTATAGGTGGCTGAGCTTCAAGCTACAAGCTACAGGTAAGTCACGTTGCTATGAAAACAATCTCTTAAATGGGAAGCTTAGTGAGAGATCTAATTATGATTCAAAAGGAAAAGGTGGAGGAAGCATACAATTTGAGCTGGAAGTAGAATTGGCTAAAGTTAAAGTTGATCTGACTACTTCACTTGAAAAAATTCAGAACTTGAGAGGAACTGGTTAGGGTTAAGGCTGATCTTGAGAAGGCTCTCAAGTGGACTGTCTCTACTTAAGTCTTGACAAGTCTCACCAGTCAAGAGTCAAGTAGCAAAAGAGGATTGGGGTATCACGGTCAAAATGTCACCTCAAACTCAAAGAACAAACATGATAATAACAAGAACAATCTTGTATGCATCCACTGTGGCAAGGATGGTCACATAAGAGGTGAGTGTCCATCCAAAATGGCTGTTGAAAATGGCATGAAAAACTTCCTTGCATTAAGAAAGAAGAGGGATAGATTATACTCTATCCACTGTCACCATTTTGGAAACTCAAGTGAAAATGGGTTCCCAAGTCTAACAACTGATTGTTGATGCAGGGCAAAGCAAGAGAAAGCAACCAACCCAGTTGTGTGGATGGTGGCTGCTCAAAGCTTATGATTAGAGAAATTGAAGACCTCCTCTTGCTAAGGGCCTATAAAGGAGACAATATCTCCTTTGGTGATGGATGTAGATGAGTGAATGATCGAGTGAATAGATCTGCAACAAAGTCTTAAACGAACCTGGTCCTATACTATTCTAGTGATGTCATCTGGTGTGCTAAATTGGTAGTGTGTTGAGGCTGGTAATGTTGTGTACCTAGTTGATCAAAATAACGTTCTCAATCCTGGAGAGGACTTGCTTGATAGATCTACTAAGGAAAGTTGGTTGGGAACAAGTTGAAACGAACAAGAAAGGCAAAAATGATAAGATCAAGCTGGATGCAAGTTGCTCATGCTATGATTTGATAAGCAGGTATCCTGATTGGATGATGTCCTACATGTCTAATTTAGTCTCATATCTTCTGCAGATATACACCCATGGCAAGGAGGAGAAGATATGAAAAAAAGAGGTGAGACAGCACGAAGTGATTGAGTACAGAAAATCATATAGAGATGAGGTCCCTAATCAAGGCAGGCAGTGTCACTTACTATTCCTTAACAATGGCTTTTTTAAATTTTTAATGTTGTGTGCCATGTCACTCTCCCGCCTCTTCATAAAAGCTGTCACCCGGACTTTAAGTCCAAGAGATGCGACCATCTGACCCGACACCATCTCATCAGCCATGACTTTTCAAGAAATTTGAACCGTTTAAGATCAAAATCAGATTTTTTTCCCTATAATTTTGAAATATTCTCTCTCCTATAGCCTATCAGTTCCCTAACCGTTTCCACTATTGTCCATTGACATAAATCAGAACACAAGGTAAACTGGTTTCATCCTTGGAAACCAACAATTTCACTAGGTAAAAGTAAACTATATTTAACTTGTATATTTGCTTAACTTGATCTTTTTCAATCTGGTAGAAATCTTCACAATTCTTAAGGACTATCTGAAGGTCTTCTAATCCTGACCGTTTGATGTTGCTGATTATCTGAGTTTTCAAGGATAACTTGTTTGTGCCCTTGCATCACATCACTGTAAGCATCGGACTAGTCATCCACTTTGACAAATCCAAGTACTAACTTCTATACAAAACCGTTAATTACATGCCTCGTTCCCTGGAAAAGAAGAACAAAATCAAATGAGATAATAATTCATTCACAATATAAAATGAGTCAAGGAGATAGCTAATGAACAGACACAACTGTAACCAAGCATTCAAAAAGAAAGAAACAGAACTCAATCTCGCAATTCTAAACAACCATCTGTAACCAAAAATGATTAAAAAAAAAACAAAGTAATATTTCATCTCTCGTCCAGATCTTTAGGCTAAACAGAACAGTTAAAACTTAATGAATTAGTTCAAGACGTGTGACGACTAGCAGCAATCGCCATCTCGTGGACTTCCAGTTGCACGAAGTAAAAACAATATCAAAAGTTTTAGCTAATTAAGATGCGGCAAACTCCCCACTAAGCATGTGTACACTCAGCTTTTGAAGACCTCTATAGTAAACAAAATGGAATTACATATCCTTGAGATACAGGGGAAATCCTCCCTACCAACTCCCTCCCCATCCATATTTGTGCCACATTCTTTCCTTTTTAGGCAGTCCCTAGAAGAATGGCATATTTCTATATCTAGTCACATTTTAACTTCAAACTTACCATTTACCCTTAATGAGATGATTTATAGCCACAAATATCTACGGCACACACTGGAACACAAATGTCTTTTGTTTTTAACAAGAGAACTGGACTACGAGTTTCAAAAGTTTCCTTTCATTCTTAAACTCTTTGTTTGGTCAAACAACATCACATAAATTGAGAGGGAGTTGGTTTTTTCTTTTGCGAATGTACAATCATAATTTTTTTTTAATTTATACAAGTCCTCTCAATATGAGTTAAGAGAATAACATTCTTACATTGAAGATCTCCATAATATTATTCATCCAACCATATAGAAACACAATTGCAGATGGAAAACAACCACTTTTTTTTTCTCACAAGGAAACTTACTTGAAGCCTGAAAATAGACATAAAATTAGTGATAGAAAACTTGGAAAAGATATCACGACATCACGTCATCCAAGGAATAGAAAACTGAGGCTAGAATACGCTTCTCTCCCTGAAAAAGAAATTACAAAGATGAAGTTAGTATGTAAGTAGGGCAATATAAAATTAGAATAAGATACACAACCCAGCAGCCTTCTTGAATGCAATTGAACAAGCCATAATAATCTTTTAATAGCTGCAAACATTACCTCAGTCAAACATTCATAGAAATTGAAATCTGTCTTTTGTCTGCTGAGCACGCGTAAAAAATGCTTGAAAGGTGGCATGAAGGATTCACAAGCTTCATCTAGACACGTGCAATCATAATATCTTTCACTTCCAGACATTGATGCCAAGATAACCAGTACATCCACAAAGCAGTCCGCCTTCCAAGGGAATCCAAATATAACCCACTCTCGATAATCTGTAGGATAATATCAACGAAAGTGATGTTTGCTTAATCAGTGTTATCAAATACTATAACACAATATGAAATAAGCTAGATCGCCGAGTCAGTCCCATGTCTCATTAATACTGCAACAAAAGATACAAGTAATAACAATGAAATAAGCTTACCACAGCGGATAAATACTCATCCAAACTCACCTTATGAATTGTGGAAGCAGGAGGGAAAGAAACTTATAACGAGAAAAGTGGCGTGCGCAAAATTACTGCAATAACACAAGTGACAGTGAGACATCGCTACAGCTTTACGAAATAGTTTGCAAAGGTGCAGATAAAATGCCACAAAGTCTTGAATGGCCTTTGCAAGAAGGTCCAATTCGCCTGTACTTCTGCTTTAGAAAGAATACTACTAAGTCCATCGAGCCAAGTTTCCAAAATTACTGGCTTTGGTGGCTAAGACTTGCTCTTCTTGGTTTAATCTTCCAATTCTTTTTCCACCTGCATTGGATATCAAACTCGGGGTTGGCTCATAGTTCAAATACTTGAATTAGAATTAATAAGTGCAACTTCGTACAGAATGTTATGCTATATAATAAGAAGAAATAGAAATAACAATAGTATTTAATAAGTTAACAATATATAATTGATTGGTCATCTCTTCCAAAACAGACACTCACAATAAATTTTAAGTAGAATAAACTCCCACTACAAAGTTACAAAAACATTTTGAACGGTTTGTGAAAAATGGATATATGAGTTTGCCAAGCTGATTACCTAGACTCACAAAAAACAAAAACATGATCTACGCATTTAGACTAGCATGCAGATTACATTGAGGTATATCTCAACAAGAAGAAAACATACCCAATATAACTCCTGTATGGTTGTATGGTTCTTCGTTCCGGCAGGAAACACCAGTACAGCTCAAACCATTTCCAGAGAAGCTAGTCAATTTTGTCAAAAGACAAATAAGATCTACGTAAAACCAGTAACAATTTTTGCCACTTTATTAGCATTATCATACTTCCCTTTTGAACACAAGAAAGCAATACGACAATAATAAGAATTGAAGTCGAACAACTGGGTTACTTGAGTGTCTTGGTTGTGACGGCTGTTTGATGCCTTCACCAGTCTCCGACTCTCACATGATCTGGAGTCTATATCTGTTTTGTATTTGCAGAATAAGTCTTTATAATCGACTCTCTTCTCTCTAACAGGGAAAAACATGGACACCACTTCATTGAGAATATTAACTGCCTCTTGGATGCTTCCTTGCTCACACAACAGAGAAAGAAAACTTCCAATAGACTCTGTTCCAATCTCGCTTTCAACTCTCCCAAGAAGATCAATGACAGATTTTGATTGAAACATCTCTCTCAAAATGCATCGAGATTCTTCCATCCTGCCTTTATCACATAAGCCTCTCACCAAGTACATGAAACCCAAGAAATCAGGAAGTGTACCTCTTGTTTTGAACTCAGAAAAGAACCCAAGAGCTCCCTCCATGTCACCCTTCTGACAATAGCTGTTAAGTACTGCACTGACAGTGAATTCATCTGGTATTAGGTCTTTAGCTTGTAAATCAAGGAGAAGCTTCAAGGTTTCCTCAACTTGACCAAACTTGCTGCATCCATCAATTAATGAATTGTATATGTGAGTATTCGGTCTAAGATTCTTTAGGGACATTTCCTGAAACAACCTCCTAGCGTCCTCTAAAAGACCTTCTTTTGATAAAGTGTCAATGAGTATCCCATATGTGATTTCTGAAGGAACAATATCATCCTTTTCTAATGAATCAAATAACCGAAAAGCTTCAAGCAGGCACCCTTGACGACACATCCCATTGATAACTGAGTTATAGGTAACAATATTGAAAGAAACTCCATTATTCTTGGCAAAATTACAGAGATATAACGCCTTGTCAATATGTCCTCCTTTGCAGAGGCCGTCAATAACAATTGAGTAGTCAACCACATCCAAGAGTGGTAGCTTGTCTCCCGCTCCCACAACAAGGTTAAAAGCATCCAGATTTCGGCCACCTTTTGTCAGTGTCCTCAAAACTTCGGCAGGAAAAGTTATCTCAGATATGTCACCTTTCATAGTAGCAAGAAACTGAAGCGCAGTTTCTACATTTTTAATGCAAAGAAAGTACACAAGTATCTCCTTTGTTCTAAGCTCAAACATCCCATAATTCTTTATGAATGTTGTCAAAAGGAGGCCAGTCAAAAAGGTTTTGCCACCATAGAGAAGAGATCTCATTATAAGATAGTAAGATTTCTTGCTTAGTACAAAACCATTACTTTGGATCACCATTAATAGATCGAATGCAGCCTCTGATAATCCTTTGTTGCACAAGAAAGAAACAGCATCAGTACACATTGAACAAAATTTTTCGTGCACAGCTCTTCCCAATCTCTGAAACAAATCTAACACTCCATGAGCACCCTTAACACCAAAGATCTTTTTGACCAACATCATATAGATCCTTGTACTTAAAGGCAGACCTCGATCTATTAGTTCAATGAATACTTCAGCTGCCATGTCCGGCATGTCATTCTTACAGAGCCCCTGAATCGTGCAATTGTAACACGCAGCTGAAGTTGTAGATGTCTTCCGAAATTCATCAAACATTTCAAGTGCCTCATCTACCATTCCTACTTTTGAGTAACCTTCAATCATTGTGCAGTAAGTAACAGAATTGGAAGTCAAGCCCATCTCCGATATTTTCTTATATATGGAAAGAGCATCCTCAAACAACCCCACCATAAATAGGCCTTTTATAAGCAAGTTGCACATAGTAACATCCAGAGAAACAGCAGCTGCTTCAACTCTATTTTTTGTTTCCAGCATTCCCATGACATTTTCTTCTTCGATATAACCATGTAACAACGTACTGTATGTAATAATATCTCCGGGGATTCCCTTAGAGACATCATCAGCCTCAATCATCCTCCCTGCTTTGCACAACCCATTAATAATGGTGTTATATGTCACAACACTAGGTTTTATACCTTTCTTCTCCATTTCACCTAGCAGTTCAAAAGCACGTTCTATGTCACCCTTACTGCACACACCATCAATTAACACCGCATACACAAACTCATCCGCTTCAATCTGCAAATCTTCAACCAACTTAAACACAGCAAACGCCTCACACATTTTCCCTTTCTTGCAAAATCCTAATATCACCGCTGTAAGAGTAACCAAATTAGGTTGCAGACTGTGTTTTCTCATCCTGTACAGAAACCCAACTGCTTTCTCCACATGTCCCTCCTTTGAAAACCCATCAATAAGTATCGTATATCCTATTACATCCAACTCAATTCTCCTACACACCATCTCAGTGTATCTACAGAGCGCCTCTTCAATTCCTCCTTCCCTAAAATATCCATAAATCCAATTACAATAAAACACACCATCCAATTCTAATCCATCCATCCCCATCTTAGGAACCAAATCAGAGATCTCGTCGATCCTTCCCAACCTACAATAAGCACTTACTAATCCCGTATAAGTAACAATATTAGGCTTCAAACAACCTAAACTCACAGCATTTTCGAAAAACTTAACCGCAATATCAGCATTTCCAACACTCAAAAACCCGGAAATCACACAACTACATACAAAATTATCAAAAGGGTATCTATTTTTCTCACTATTCATCGACTGCAACACTCCAATTGCCTCATCCATCCTTCCTTTACTACACAAAGAGTAAATCAATGACGAAAACGTATACGAAGAAAGCAAAAACCCATCACTTACTAAACAATCTTGGAGTCTAGAAAGCGCCTTTCCGGAGTTTCTTGTTTCACAGAGTTGTTGAATTGATGAATTAACAAGTCTTTTTTTGGCTTGTATGAAAATTCTGTGTGAATTGGAGTTTGGTTTGAATTGATTGGATTTGAATAAGTGGATAATGAGTTTGAATTTTTCGGATTGGGAAAGGAAGAGGAGGAATTGGTTGAAGTGTGTGGTGGTGGGAGTGATACCACTCTTTAATAGAGAAACAAGAATCATGCCCTATACTATACAGTTAGATTTGGGAACTTAAATGAAATCATAACAGAAGGACAAAATGAAAAAGTAAGAGCAAATTACTCTTTAAATCCCAAAACTGAAGAGCCTAATGCAGCCAAGTTGTTCTTTACTACTTGTCTGATCAGGTTTTTGCCGTGTTGCATAACTTTGTCTCTCATTTCCGACGCAGGCGAGTGTAGAGTTTTCACTCCACCACCAAAGAATTAAGAACTGGGCGAGAAGCGAGAAGGATTTTTTTTTTTTATTTGAGAAAATGGTCAAATATACCTAAACTTTTATCTCAAATCTCAACTATATGTTCAACCTTTTAAAGAATTTTATTACCCCTGAATTTATTTTTATCGAATTTATTACCCTTCAAACTATTTTAAAATAAAATATATACACCTCAAAAATAGAACAATCAGTCATTTCTGATGCAGTGTGATGCACGCGCTGAACAGTAATGCCACATCATTTTTTTAATCTAAAACATTAATTATTTTCCCTTATATATTTTTCTTTTCTCTTTTATTCTCTCATCTTTTCCATTTTCATTTTTTTCTTTTCTCTTCTCTCTCAATTACAAACTATCAAAAATCTCTCACTTTTTCAGCCGCTAATCCCGGGCATGGCCGCTGCTGATTTCAGGTTTTTTTTTTGACGACAACAACTCGATAGAATGGAAGAAAACCATTTCGTGTTTATGTTGAAGTAACTGTTAATTGAGTTGTTTTTTATGAAATTGGAGATACCCATTTTATGATTTCAGTTTTTTATTTATTTGACGACAACAACTTCATAGAATGGAAGAAGACCATTTCGTGTTTGTGTTGAAGTAAATGTTAATTGAGTTATTTTTTATGGAATTGGAGATATCCATTTTTGTGATTTTAATTTTTTTTTTTTTTTTTTTTTTGACAATAGAAATGAGTTCAGTATTTGGGAAGAGATGAAACTGATTATTGAAGGAAAGGGTTCAGTACGTGTGATTTCAGTTTTTGATGGATTATTGAAGGACGTAGCTCTTGTTACGTCCATGATAAAAAAAGGAATGAAAAGGAAGCAGGAATAGGAAAGGAATAGATTATTGAATGTTAATGTCAATTTTTTTGTTAGTCAGTAGTCTGCAAAAAATAATATTAAGAATTGGGAGGTTAATAAATTCACGAGTCTAATATATCGAAGAAGATGATAAATTAATCTTGGTGTAGATGTCATTGTTGAGTTCTTGAAGAAGAAGAAGAAGAAGAAGAAGAAGAAGAAGAAGAAGAAGAAGAAGAAGAAGAAGAAGAAGAAGAAGAAGAAGAAGAAGAAGAAGAAGAAGAAGAAGAAGGAGGAGGAGGAGGAAGAAGAAGCAGAAGAAGAAGAAGAAGAAGGAGGAGGAGGAAGAAGCAGAAGAAGAAGAAGGAAGAAGAAGGATGCAGATGCAAGGGTGCCTCTCTTTTTTATTTAAATTTTTTTGTAAAAACTGCAGATCTCTATAATAGCTTTCAATTTCTCTTTCACGAAAGATGTTTTTTTATATTTAAGAAGTATTAAGATGATTTTCCTATCTATATTGTGATAAATCGATAATTACCACCAGAATTATGAGCTATACTACTGCTTTTGCTTAGAATTTATTTAGAAAGTTTAAAACTTTATATTGCAGGATTTTCCACTATTGAAGAATTCAATATGTGTTAAGAATTCGTGCCCTACTGATTTTCTTATTTTCACCTAACTTTTGCTTATTGATGAAACGTGTTGCCTGCCGTGTTCCACTGATGTGTTTCAAGGAAGCAGTAAACAGAAAGTAAAGAACACAATGATTTTTACGTGGAAAACACCCGGCTCAAAAGGTGTAAAAAACCACGACCTGCACCTCTACAGGATTTAACCCCAACTTCACTAAAAAACTCTGTGCCTCAACAACGACTGATTACAAAACTCTTGTAACTAAAAATAGGAATTATAAACTCTAATTCCTATAACTCAACAACTAGGAATTATAAACTCCAATCCCTATAACTCAATAACTAGGAATTATAAACTCTAATTCCTAACTACGAACACACCTCCTAAGGTATGTGTTCCCAAAGTTTCTGAGTTTTCCCCAACTCAAAGACTAGCTCCTAATTCAGTTTATAACACACTGAAACTAATATTACATGAATAGCTCAAACACAATGAACAACTCTAAAAATCAACGCTAAAACTCTTAACTGGATTCTTTACTGAGGACCAGGTTCTTCAACGTGTTTCTTCAGTGATTGAGTAGCACTTCGTGAAGTCAATCTATCGATTGAGCTTTTCCTCCTTTTTAAGTGCATGAATTATTCTGGCTGCTGCATCTTCTATTTAAGCACAGCTCTCCAAAGAGTCATTCTTTATTTCAAACTCCTCATCTAATCAAAACTCTCATTGCATAGAGTTTTACTTCAAGTGAGACTCCTTCTTCAATTCCAACTCTTGTCTCCTTGGTGTTGTAGTCAAATTCCAATTCTTTAAATCAGCACATACTAATTTATCAGAATTTTTCTCCTCCTACACATAGGACTCCTTTTTCAACTCAACTTATTTTCCCTTATCATCAAGTGTTTGAATCAAATTCAACTTGTTCTATTCCCCATGTGATCAGTAAGTTGAAGTTTCCAGTTACAACATTGAATTAACTCATATCAACTTGTTTCATTCATATTGGCATTAAAAACTTCAAGGCTCCAACAAATTCCCCCTTTTTGATGATGACAAACCTCTTGTCTTTGTGCATTCAAATATCTTCACCTGTAGGCACTAAAGTATAAAACACTAGAATGAAACAAGTTAGTCAATGGGTTATAAATATTACACAACCCTCTTATCTTCCCCCTTTTGGCATCATCGAAAAACCATTTCAATGCAATAATATACTAACCAAAGTGATTTGTTATGCTATTCATGGTCACTGGGGCTATCACCAAAACAATCAGACAAAGACTTTAGTCAACCTAGTAATGTATTAAAGAGAGCAAAACTATGAGTCAATTTAGCAAAGATAACCATTCCATTTAACTGACAGAGCATGTTCCACATCAAACCTAAGCTAGTACTGAATAAAGCAAAATAATTGAGCATTAAAAAAATCCGATATAAAAGTGGGACATAGCTAAGGATACAAATAGTGAGGAGCTGATGAGGATGGTGGAACAGGTGATATCAACTGTGTCAATTGATGAATGACTTCAATATTTTCATCCCTCTATCAATCAAGGTCAAGCTTCAAAGTTATGATCCTAGCCTTAAAGACATCTTATTCAACTTCATGACTGTATTATACTGCTTCTAGTTCAGATTTTTTTTCTCAAATGAGTCTTAGTCCTCCTTATCGAAACGGGTAAAGCAACATGATTCATCTGTTCAAGAATATTTTTTTTTATAAGTCAAACCTGATTTAGGACTGAGAAGCCCAAAAAAAAAATTACCAATTAGGAACTAAAAGGGAAAGCATGACCCTTTTCATTCTTCAGAAACATATGTTGCATGTGATTGATGATCAAACTTAGAAAATCTATGGTACACAACTGGTATTTTTGTTGAGAAAGAAGAAGGAATTTCTGGTATAAGATTAACACACTTGTGCACACCCATTTGGAGAGAATTAAAAAAAGTTTGGTCAATAATTTATTAGCTTTATTAGACAATGAGAGGATGAAGTGTGTGGAATTGAACAGGTGTGCTCAACTGTTTCAACTTAGACAGCCTATGCTTATGTCAGTGTAGAATATACCTGATAAAAAGAACTTTGTGGTCACAATTGCTTGCTTGTACCTATTTTTCTGCATAATCTAATACAAAATTAGGTTAAAAAAGTCAAAAATCTGGAATTGGGACACACAACTAAATGTGCAAGACTGAATAGAATAACTTTTTAGCTAATAAGATTAAAAAAAATGATTATTCTAGTCAATCATTGAGGGGAGTTCATCCAATTTTAATCATCCCCAAGTCTAACCTATTCCTTTCAAAATGCTCTCTACTTAGTGCCTTTGGTGCTTCTCCAGTCAATTAAGTAACCCACATAGTCAACATTTTTATAGCCCCCAAGAGTGAAATTGTTTTCCTTTGGACATCATAGTCTCAAGCCATTGATTCCCATGAGATATCTCAAGATTCTTTTGACAACACCAATTTTTATGAATTACTAACAAAATTACCAGCAACTTGTGTTGGTTTTATTGATGCATCCATTTCTTTATTTGTTGTTCCCCTTGTCAATATGCCCTCAGTCTGTACAACAGTTGAACCAGGTAGTACAACATGTTCCCCCTGTCAATATGCCCTCAGTCTGTACAACAGTTGAACCAGGTGGTACAACATGTTCCTGTGCATGCACATCAGTTTCACAGTCATTCTTTTTTTTTAAAACCTCCCTTGCTTCCCCCTTACACGAGCACTACAAATCTGGCCATCTTTCAAATAATCCATTCCCCCTTTAAATGTGGTGAGTGAAAGAAACTTTATTTTTTTCTAGTCTTATACCTTGAGCAAGACTTATCCATGTACAAATTTTGCTTGCCTCTTTTCACTCTCACCTGTAAAACAAATTAGGGGTTAAATTTAGGCACCCAGACAAGCTTGGGTCCTTTCTTATGAGTAAATGGATGAATCAGATTTCTTCTAGCCCATGCAGGCAATAGGTTACGTGACCTGTTTCTCTGACCAGGTTTACTTATCCTTTTCTTGGTCTGAGATAGTTTATTTGCCAGATTTAGACTGTTAGATCTACTTTTGGCAGCAGCTGAACATTCAGTGGTTGGATGTCCAAGGTTACCACAAATATAACTTAAATCTTTAGGAATATCAAAATTTTTGTGGAATCCTAATCCTGCATTTTCACTGTAATTTCTTTCCCCCAATTTGTGAACAATTCTTGAGGAGTTTATCCACCTATTTGCCCTTTCAAGATCAAGTTTTAGTTTAGAAACTTCTTGACTGAACTTATTCATTTTTCAGTTAGATCATGACATTCTTGTTTGTATCTAACTAGCTCAAGTTCAGCATTTTCTTGATCTTTACTCATGGACTTTTTTCCCTTTTCAGAAAGTGTCAATTTTAGAACTTCAGACTTAAGATCATTGTTTGAAGAATCAAGTTGCTCAACCTGTTTCTTGAGAGTGCAGTTTTCCTGTTCGACAATGTTCTTGCAAGCTTCTAAATCAATAAAATCAAATTTAATGCTTGTAAGACTGTTGAACAGCTCATCCCTATCAGAAGTTGATTCTTGAAAGTCATCAATTAGTGCACTCATCAATGAAATAAGTTTTATTTTAGAAAACAAATGCAATTTTTCTTTAAGTTCAAGTATACTTACCTCAGAAGCATCATCTTCTTACTCCAAGTCTGAATCTCCAAGAGCCATGAGTGCTACTTCATTAACTTCATCATCATCTAAGTCAAATCCCCAAGCTGCTACCATTGCATATTCTTCCCTCTTTTTATTTTTTTATTTTAATTCTTTTTCTTCCATTTCCTTTCTCCATCCTATTTCCCAGGCTGGACAATCTTTGATCATGTGATCTATCTTCTCATACTTGAAGCAACCACCTTGAGACTTATCATTGGAACAATACCTTTTACTTGTTCCTTTCTTGTTCTGATGCTTGTCTTTCTTAAATTGTTTTTTAAAGTTCTTGACAAGCTTTTTATCATCCATATCTGATTCTTCTTTGTCAGACGCCTTTAATACTAGTGACTTATCCTTGGTTCCCTCGTTCTTTTTGAAGTTCTCCATATTCTTCTCATATCTATCCACAAGAGTATCCCAAATTTATTTTGTGGAGGTACAACCTGAGATCCTATTGTATTCATCTATTCCAAGTCCACAAGTAAGAATATACTTGGCTTTAGCATTCTTTCCAAGCATCTTAAAGTCAGCCTCATCATACTCGTTCTTGTCCTTTAATACTTCCTTCTTTTCAGCATCCTTCTTCATGGGGTATTGAGGTCCATCGATAATTATATTCCATAGTTCGTAGTCCACAGCCTGAAAGAAATCTTTCATCCTTTCTTTCCATCCTAAGTAGTATTGTCCCTTGAACAACGGAGGCCTATTGATATCTTGTCCTTCGTAGTATCCAGTAGGCTTAGTAGAATTCATCTTGGATCTTATATTAAGGTGTTAGCCTTCACAAGATAACCCGCTCTGATACCACTTGTTAAGAATTCGTGCCCTACTGATTTTCTTATTTTCACCTAACTTTTGCTTATCGATGGAACGTGTTGCCTGACGTGTTCCACTGACATGTTTCAAGGAAGCAGTAAACAGAAAGTAAAGAACACAATGATTTTTACGTGAAAAACACCCGACTCAAAAGGTGTAAAAAACCACGACCTATACCTCTACAGGATTTAACCCCAACTTCACTAAAAAACTCTGAGCCTCAACAACGACTGATTATAAAACTCTCGTAACCAACAAATAGGAATTATAAACTCTAATTCCTATAACTCAACAACTAGGAATTATAAACTCAATAACTAGAAATTATAAACTCTAATTCCTAACTACACACACACCTCCCAAGGTATGTGTTCCCAAAGTCTCTGAGTTTTTCCCAACTCAAAGACTAGCTCCTAATTCAGTTTATAACACACTGAAACTAATATTACATGAATATCTCAAACACAATGAACAACTTTAAAAATCAACGCTAAAACTCTTAGCTGGATTCTGTACTGAGGATCAGGTTCTTCAACATGTTTCTTCAGTGATTGAGTAGCACTTCGTGAAGTCAATCTGTCGATTGAGCTTTTCTGCTTTTTTAAGTGCGTGAATTATTCTGGTTGCTGCATCTTCTATTTAAGCACAACTCTCCAAAGAGTCATTCGTTATTTCAAACTCCTCCTCTAATCAAAACTCTCATTGCATAGAGTTTTACTTTAAGTGAGACTCCTTCTTCAATTCCAACTCTTGTCTCCTAGGTGTTGTAGTTAAATTCCAATTCTTTAAATCAACACATATTAATTTATAAGAATCTTTCTCCTCCCACACATAAGACTCCTTTTTCAACTCAATTTGTTTTCCCTTATCATCAAGTGTTTGAATCAAATTCAACTTGTTCTATTCCCCATGTGATCAGTAAGTTGAAGTTTTCAGTTGCATTGAATTAACTCATATCAACTTGTTTCATTCATATTGTCATTCATCAAAACTTCAAGGTTCCAACAATATGATAATTAGTGTATCGACTTTAAAAGTGTGTGTGTTTGCCACCTTCTTCATCTGTGTGTTTCTCATTATTCTAATTTTGAAAAATTAAGAAAATTATATAGTTAAAGTGGCTCTAATAAGCCTTGAATATCTCTATTGCATACACTTGTTCATGTATTACAAACAAGTTTAATTCTATTTACACGCTCTATCTAACAATTATTAAAAAAGGAACGTCTCCTAAAATTTGAAGTACTATGTAACGGTACTAGTTTACAACAAAATATTGCTACTTTGAAGGATTTAGTTTTGAGATGGAATAAAATAAAAAGGATTTCTTAAATTAGAATGTGCTACCAGGAGTGAGCAAGTTGAGTCTTTTGATGAGTTTCTATTTATAATATTCAATCTTACCTCTGCCTAATAGTTTTTCTGTTCTGCTGCGTTAAAGATGTTTGAATGCATCTTACATTGTTCAAGAGCTTTATTTGGAACAAATAAAATTCATTTTTGATGGCCATCACTGGACAATTGATCCTCAAAGGGAGTCTATTACAAGAGGTTCAATACACAATAATGTACTACGAGTTGATAGATGACTTGGGTATTGCCTTCCCACAAGCACATACAGAAGTAACTGTGTATCCTCTTACAACAATTATGAATTAGAGACAACATTCCATTACAATACTTCTCTTTGCTTACAACCCTCCCTCCCCCCCTCAATTGCTTGCTAACTCTTTGAAGATAGGGATCGTAGCCTCACTCAAATTGATAAAGAACGCTTATGTCTGTTACTTGAGTTTTTCATGTAACTTCGTCAAGCTATCATTCTATTTACTAGATTATGATTTACCCCATAATTGTATTGGTTAAGGTTGATATTGGGCTTAATTTTTCTCTATTTTTTTATTTTGAATGTTGTATAATGATGCAGTTAATATATTTTTTTCTTTCAAATAAGGTATCCTGATTGCCATGCCAATTTAGAGAATCTTTTTGCTTTTATTAAATAATTTTAAATATTCCAACGCCTATTTCAGTAACCAAATATTGCTCACCATTTTCATAATTGGTGTCCTTTTGAGTGAAATTACCTTTATTAATATCCGAAGGTGTTTGATTTACGTTACATTGTTGTAACAACCGACTTTTTAAAGAAATGTGTGAATTATGTATTTCTTTATGATTTGACTATTTTATCCAGTAGTTGTATTATGGTATTTCTGAGGTATGATAGTGACTGGCATGGTTCCCGATGCATTATGATACCATTTATGCGATATAGTGATTTTTAATGGCTTCGAGAGCCTTATTTGGACTTATGTAGATATCTTTTAATACGAGCGGCATATGACTAAATGGACTGTGCCAGTAGCTCCAGAATATCTATTTTAGGCTAGGTATATCTTTGGTTTGGTTCCCGATGCACCCAAGCTCATTTCGACCTATTGGTCGGAAAGTTAGAAAATTGAAAATATGAGTGTGGGTGATGTTGGGTGTATTTATGCATTTTAGCGCTACTATTCTAGCCTATTTAGCCTTGTTTTGAGGATGATTCATGTGATTAATGGGTTGAGAATGATATAAATGAGCATTTATGTGTCCAAGTATGTGTTTACAATGTTTAATGGTGGTTTTACATGAGTTTTGATTCAATTTGAGCATTTAGAGTTCAACCGAGAAAACTAGTGTAACTAGCTTGAGCTAGGTATTTTTCTAATCTATTATGTTGGGTTCTAATGTATTTTAATGAGTTACTAAGGTTGTTATTATGTATTTATATGTGAAACAACTTAGTTATAATGTTCTACGGTCAATTGGATCAAGAAAAGAGTCAAAACAATAAGTTAAAGCTCAATGTGAATTTAGCCTATGCTTAGCTCATTTTTCTAGTTCATCGTTGAGGATGTTGTGTTGTTTTGAGCTCTAAATTATTATGTTTAGTTCTATAAGATACTTTTTTAATGGACTATGATGATATATGAAGGATTTACAAGATTCAAATCAAGTGAAAACAACTCAAAAAGGCTTGAAATGGATCACGGAAGCACAAAACACAGCTTGACGCCAATTTGGACACCTGAAAAGTATTGGGAGAGTGTGGGCGCGTGGGGAGGATTCTAGGAGTGTGCATAACTCCAATGGATTCAGAAGGTACCCAAAATAGTGAAACAATACGATTTAGATGCAACCCGACACCCTCCAACGCGTTAATCACTGGGTTCGCAGACGACCAGGAACTGTTTCCTTGTTCAACAAGGCATGGGCTATTTCTTCTACTATAAATAGGACCCGTTTTTACTTACTTTTGAACGTCTTGGAAGATTAAGGAGGCTACCATAACTTTTTTTTAGGGTTTATATCTCTTTTCTTTAGTTTCTTTCATGATTTGTATCATCAATCCAAGGGATTGGATGATGATTATTTCCATTAAAGGCTAAAACTCCTTTTCTGGGGTTAAGGCCACGTTCATGATTACTTTTTGAATTAATTTTGTTTGATTTGCTTATCACTATGGGTGTTTATTTATTCTTGTTTTAACTATTTTAAGGATTAACTACCCTTAGAATACATCAATTGTCAACCTTGTGATCTCGGGAGAGGGAACAGGGAGATAGAACTAAGGAATAAACAAAGTTTGGTTCTTGTTTCTTTATAAAATAAGAGATATGAATTAGCATATAGGACAGGGATGTACTTAGATGCCTTACTCGATTCACACGTAAGAAGATAGCTTAAATAACTGAATTGGATCATTACATCTCCGCTCAATGATGTAGTTGTAATGTTCAACTTAGGTAAAGGATTAAAGGTTGGGAAACCATAATCGCGCAATTAACCCTACGAATCAACAACCAAGATAAGCAATTTAATGAATGAAGTTCAATAACGTAGTATGATTGGTCGTAAGCCTTAACCCTGGGCTTCTATCCATAGATTGTCCTAAGTCATTAACTTTTCCACATTAGTTTAGTTTTTTTTTTAATTCTAAAACTCTATTTGCTACTTTTATCAATCGTTGAACTAGAATTGGATAGATGGTGAACGCAAGTCCCTATGAGATCGATACTTGGGCTTTCTTGAAGCCACTTTACTACTTGATAAGACCACCTACACTTGCGTGTGCGCTTGGGCACTGTTAGTGGGACCCATATTTTGTCAAAATAACCTCGAATAAAAAATCCAACTTTGCCAGTGGATTCAAAACGTCAATTTTAAGGTGGTAACATATTTGGTGTGATTTTATGACTTTTAAATCTTATTTCATCCCTCGGTTTGGAAAATAATAATTTTGGATTTCGGGGGTCAACTTTGTGAAAATAATTTTTTTTTGAAAATACGACTCGCCAATGCGTCCAAAACATTGAATTTAGTGTGGTTACATAGTTCGTTTGCATATATCAGATTCCAAACGAATCTCAGACACCTCGTTGAAGTCCGGATTGGACTTTAAAAAAATAGTTTTTATTGTTATAGTTGGTGCAGAAAATCTGCACTATTTATAACAGCTTTTTATCTCTTTTTTTGGGCCCATTTTGCTCATTTTTCATCTTGTCACTTGAGAGTTAAATCCTGAAATAATGTGGGAGCTTGGGAAGCTAGATTAACATCTATTTCTTGATTCTGTTACGGATTTAAGGTAAGAATTCACCATTTTTCTTAGTAATTTCTTGATTAATTTCTCAAAAGCTAAAAATCTCAAGGCTTGATTAAAAACTCTAATTTCACTCCTTTTCACTTGAATTATATTTTAATCTTATAAGTACTAGTTTTTCATCAATTTAACATTCAAAACAACTCTGATTCTTGATTTTAACCCGAATTTCAAAGATTTTACCCCGTAAAGCTTAAAAATAGTTTTTCTTCGATTTGAACCTCATTTTTCATATGTAGATTTCTAAAAATATGAAAAATATATTTTTAAAGTAAAACTATAATTTTGCCCTTTAAAAAACTCATTTTGAGGGTCCGTTTTGATCCCAAATAAAAAGTAGTCAATATGGGTATCATTAGTTTTTTTTTTTATGCATAGATTTCATATTTAATATTTTTAGTGGAGTTTGGGACCATTCGTGAGGAGTAAGACTTTGGGAGTAAAGTCTTGGTTGCGATATTTCAGCTTTTGAGCTAGGTTATGGCTTAACTTTTTCAGACTGGGTTGAGTAGTAAATAATGGTACAAAATACATGTTAAGGATGGGAACTAATCATGAAAAATGGTTATCTATGTGTTGTGCCCGTGTGGAGGTCTGTATGTAAGAAAATTGTTAAAATTGAGATATTATGTGATATGTGTGACCGTGTGGGATCCTATGTGATGTGATACCCTTGAATATATGTGAATAATTGTATTGTGTTATTGAAATACCAAATGTTATACGATTGGTGTATTGTGATATATTCATACTTGTTATATGAGACATGTGAAAATTCATGGATAAAACAAAAATATTGTGTGAATATTGGCTCACGTGGTTGTGGAAATGTATAATTGTGGTTGGTGTGAAAATATATCATTGTGATTGGTTGTGAAAATATTCATTATGATTGGTTGTGAGCATTACATCCTCATATCATACTCATTCATGAAACATTGATACCATCGTGGCAATATTTGAGAAACATTGGCAACACCTTTTATAAAATCCTCCCCGAGGGAAGTGCCGAGGAGAAGATACTATAATACCTTATAAAAAACTTTCTAAGAGATATGTTGGAAATGTGATATGAAATATGTGGATTGTACATGGGTTGACGAATGCCCCATAGGTTATACATCGGGAAGCTTTGGCTCCGTAGGTGTATACGGGGATTGTGCAACGATCCCGGAGGTTGTGCGATGACCTTGTGCATTATCATCATCACCATCATCATCATTATCATATACATTGCGCTTACTTTATTGTGTTTATGTTGTGTTGTATTGTCATATTGACTTGGCATTTATGTATTTGTCTTACCTTCCTTTACTTGTATTTGATATCTTGTATCTACATGTTCTGCCTTGTTTTACTTATATGTGACATAATGCATACTTTTGTTCCATCTTGGTGTGATGTTGTAATACATGTGATATATTAGAACTTTTAGTACAAGCAGTGTAGGCTACCATTGTGGGACATTTTCTGATTGCAGGTGATGTGCCCTTAATGTATATTTTGTATGCTTTATTTTCTACTTTGCTCAGTCGTCCTATTATACCTACTGAGTACAAGTGGACCATACTCACTCCTACTTCACCCTTTCAGTGCAGCTTCAGGTTCGGGTGCACCTCAGATTAGTTGAGTTTCGAGCGCTTTCAGATTACTCAAGGTAGAGGTTGAACGTTCATACATTCGGATTTCATCTCTATCTTTCTATATTAGTTATGTATTTATTAGTATTCGGAGACAGATATTATTCCTTTGTGGTTATTTTTCTGATGTATTTAACTCCTGGATTGTATTAGTAGTTCTTACACTATTGACACCTGGTTTTGAGCATGATTGGTATTTTGGATAAATTCTTTTTGTATTGTTATGATTACTTGTATGGTTATGCTTCATTATAGAAGCCTTACCTTGGGTATTTTTGTCTTTTTTTCTTTTTGTATCAGTTTGGGTGATAGGCTTACTTGTCAAGGTACGCCACGACAAGTGCCATCATGACCCTTATTTTTGAGTTGTGACAAATTGGTATCAGAGCAGCCAGGTTTCGTTGGTCTCAATAGTGTAAGAAAGGGATGTCTAATAGAGTCTCATGGATCGGTATGTAGATATTTGTGTTATCTTCGAGAGACTATAGGACATTTTTAAGAAGTTTTCCTCATTTTGTTCTTTATCGTGCGAAATTCTTTCATACCTTGTGTTCTGAGTTAGATTTCACTCTTTCTGCGTGGATGGTGTGTCTTATACTACATATCAATTGAGAGATACTGTGAGAGAATGGTAGAGATCATTTATCAGTTGTAGGCCAGTTGATGCTCCTGAGTTATTATGGGATCAGTTGGTTGATGCCTTTCTGGAGAGATTCGTGCCTTACAATTTGAGGGATCAGATGTGAGACGAGTTTGATCATTTGGAGCAGGGATCTATGACAGTTTTTGAGTATGAGGCATGCTTCTATGCCCCGTCCAAATATTTCTATGATAGCATTTCCACCGAGTCTGAGAATATTTAAAAGTTTGTGAAGGGTTTAGATTTCTCTCTTTAATTAGCTACGTCTCAGATAGTTGTGCTTGGGGATTCTTTTCAGAGTATTGTGGATTATGCTAAGATGATAGAGAGTATTCTTGGTGAATCTTAGGGAGGCGCCAAGAAGGCGTGATGTTTTGGTGTTCAGGAGTCAGACCTCTCGAGGCAGAGATTTTAGAGATTCTCGTGGATACCATGGCAGGCCAGTGCATGTGGCTTTACAGAGTTCAGGTGGTGGATCTTCTAGTTTAGAAGTTTAGAGAGGCCGTTCCGGCCCAGTTGTACCTTCTCCTATTGAGACTGGTCTGGAGGTTGCTATGTGTGTAATGAGATTAGCCATGTGGCCAGGAACTGTTCCCACCGAGTGATTCGGGCTACTCATATTCCAGCTGAGAGGGGTAGGTATGATACCAAAGATGTGAGGGGCATAGGTAGTGGAGCTCATGGGGGTGGTAGTGGGGCCACTCGGGCAGTTGGTGATCGTGGGGCCACCCAGGCAACTGGTGGTCATGGTCAGTGTTATGCTATACCGGCCAGACCTGAGGTAGAGGCTTCTAATGTTGTTATTACAAGTACCTTCCCCATTTATTTCAGACCTGCATCTGTATTATTTGATCTCGGTTTAAATTTATACTATATGTTTGTGTATTTTGGTTCGGGTTTTGAATTTACTAGTGAGCCTCTTGCCATGCCTATTCGTATATCTACCCAGTAAGTGATTCTTTAGTGGTGAATTGGGTGCTCTGATCTTTTGTTGTGACTTTTGCTGGGCATGAGACTTTGGTAGACTTGTTTATGTTAGATATGGTCGATTTTGATGTTATTTTGGGTATGGATTGATTGGCTCTTTTTCATGCCGTCTTAGATTATTTTGCTAAGACTGTGACTTTAGCTTCGCCGGGTGTGTCAAGGATAGCTTGGAAGGGTGCACTTTATTCGGGTCCTAAGATGATTATATCTTATGTTTAGGCTCGTATATTAATTGAGAGGGGATGTTTATCTAACTTGGATTATATTTATGATATCAGTATTGTTTCGCCTTCTTTCTTAGATTTTGTCTGTGAGTTTATGGATGTGTTCTCTAAGGACTTGCCTGGTATGCCTATGGATGGAGATATTGATTTTTCTATGGATGTTGAGCCGAATAGAAAACCCATTTCTATTCCTCCTTATAGGATGACCCCAGCAAAGTTGAAGGAACTGAAGGATCATTGCAGGAGTTGTTGGATAAGAGATTTATCTGACCTAGTGTTTCTCCTTGGGGTGCGTCTATCCTGTTTGTAAAGGAGAAGGATGGTTCTATGCGAACGTGTATTGATTATCGATAATTAAATAAGGTGACAGTTAAGAATAAGTATCATCTTCTTCTCATTGATGATTTATTTGATCAGCTTTAGGGTGTTGCGATGTTTTCAAAGATTGATTTGAGGTCTGATTATCACCAATTGAGGATTAGATCTTGGGATATTCCAAAGATAGATTTTCAAACTCTATATGGTCATTATGAGTTCTTGGCCATGTCCTTCGGGTTGACCAATGCCCCTATCGCGTTGATGGAATTAATGAATCGGGTGGTTCGTCCGTATCTTGAATCCTTTATTATTGTATTTATAGATGATATCTTGGTGTATTCCAAGAGTGAGGTTGAGCATTAGGAGCATTTATGGACTGTGCTTCTGAGATTGAAGAATGAGAAGCTGTATGTGAAGTTCTCTAAGTGCGAGTCTTGGTTGGTGTCTGTTTCTTTCTTGGGTCATATGGTGACTAAGAAAGTTATTTTGGTTGATCCAACCAAGATTGCCACGGATCGTGATTAGGCTAAACCTAATTCACCTACTGATATTTGGAGTTTTGTTGGCTTAGCAAGATTTATCAACGTTTTGTTGAGGGTTTCTTTTCTATTCAGCTCCGTTGACCAAGTTGATCCAGAAGAAGATTTTTTTTCAGATGTTTGATGCTTGTGAGACGAGCTTCCAAAAGATTAAGGACTTGTTGACTTCATCTCCTATATTGCCTTTGCCCAAAGAGGGAGTAGGCTTTACCATGTTTTGTGATGCTTCAGGTGTTGGATTGGGTTCTATGTTGATGCAAGATGGTAAGGTTATTACTTATGTGTCTCGTTAGTTGAAGCCTCATAAGAGGAATTATCCTACCCATGATCTAGAGTTGTGAGAAGTTGTGTTTGCCTTGAAGTTGTGGAGGTACTACTTGTATGGAGTCCATTGTGATATCTTCTCAAATCATCGTAGCCTTAAGTACTTCTTAACCAAACGAGATATTAATATGAGGCAGCGTCATTGGCTTGAGTTGCTAAAAGATTATGACTTGTCCATTCTCTATTATCCGAACAGGGCTATTGTGGTTGCGGACACCTTGAGCCAAAAGTCATCTAGCATGGGTAGCTTGGCGCATATTTTGAGCTAGGAGAGGCCTTTAGCCTTAAAGGTTCAGTCTTTAGCTAACCAAATGGTTAGGTTTGATATTTCGACACCTGGGCGTGTTTTGGCATTTGTGGAGGCTAGATCTTATTTGATGGAGCAAATTCGAGATCATCAGTTTGATGATGTTGGAGTGAGGTTGATTCGAGATAAGGTGTTGAGTGGGGAGGCTAAGAAATCCTTATTTGATTCAGATGGAGTTTTAGGGATTGGAGGCCGAGTTTGTGTGCCGAGAGTTGGTGACTGGATTAGGTTGATCTTAAAGGAGGCCCATTGTTCCAGATATTCCATATATCCAAGTGTAACTAAGATGTAATATGATTTGAGACAACACTACTGGTGGGGTAGTATGAGGCAAAATATACTGGATCAAGTGGTTCGTTGCCTATGTTGTCAGCACGTGAAGGGCGAGCATATAAGACCTGGTGGATTGCTTTAGAGGTTACCCATTCTCGAGTGGAAGTAGGAACAAATCACCATGGACATTGTGACTGGTTTTCCTCGTACATCTCATAGTTCTGACATTGTTTGGGTCATCATGGATCGATTGACCAAGTCAGCTCATTTTATTCCAGTGTAGGTCTCATTTAGTGCTGAGAGCCCGGCCCGTATCTACATTCGTGAGATTATGCGTCTGTGTGGAGTGCCGGTGTCTATTATTTTAGATAGAGGTTTTGTGTTCACATCTCACTTTTGAAGACTTTTCATGATGAGTTGGGTACTCGGGTTGATCTTAGCATAGTGTTTCACCCCCAAACTGAAGGCCAGTCAGAGTGGACTATCCAGGTTTTGGAAGATATGCTCTGCACATGCGTGATGGATTTTGGTGGTCAGTGGGAGAAACATTTGGCTTTAGCTGAGTTTGCATATAATAACAGCTACCATTCCAGTATCGACATAGCTCCTTTCGAGGCGTTGTATGGTAGGCATTGTTGCTCCCCAATGGGTTAGTTTGATGTTTCAAAGGCAAGATATCGAGGTATGGACTTGCTTCGTGAGTCTTTAGATAGAGTTCGGGTCATTCAGGATAGACTTAGAATGGCTCGGAGTAGGCAGAAATGCTATGTTGATCGTAGACTTTGTGACTTAAGATTTGGCGTTGGTGATCGTTTTTTCCTTTGAGTTTCACCCATAAAGGGTGTATGAGGTTTGGGAAGAGGGGCAAGCTTAGCCTAAGGTATATTAGTCCTTTGAGATTCTTCGGACTGTTGGTGATGTGGCTTATGAACTGGTGTGGACCCCTGATCTATCAGTTATTCATCTAGTTTTTCATGTTTCTATGCTTCGCCGTTACATTTCAGATAATTCTCACGTTGACACACCCCGAACTTTAGGCCATGTCGTATGGGCACCTCAAGCACACATGTACCGGAGGTCGCCCCGTAACCCAACCTAAATACCTCATCATATCATGGGAGTCGAAGGAACTCCGATGATCAATTTAAGACCACGGAATAATATCATAAGTCAATATTAAATACATATAATACTTATGTCCAAGTTCACAGTTGTTAATAATACCTCTATACAAAATCGAAGTCAATAAGTATATATGTCAGGACAAGCCGCCGACTATATCCAAACCAAGTCTTAAGGAGACTAAGTCTAAAGATAAGGACTAAGAGATGAATGTCTCCCGAATGTAAGAAAGCTCGCCCCTTTAAGTCAATGCATGAACCGCTTGATCGTCTAATCACTGCGTAGGTAAAGAAGAAGATGTTTCGGCCACTACATCGTGAGGGGACGTAGCATCCAGAGACGGTTAGCGATTGAAACGCTAGCATGTAACTCAAGGGTAAGGATGAAATAACATCATTATTTAACAAAAAGTTAATATTTCATCATCTCTCAACAATAAGTCAATATAGATATATCATGATTCATATTCATATACTTATATTTACACATAGGTGTTCCACATTCTAATCAAGAGACCAAGGCTCAACATCATTCTTGAACATATACTCATACACAACATGTTCATATTAAACCACAATAGGTACAAGACTTAGCATGCATTCTCAAATCATTCATTCATAAGACATGGAGTGAAGAACTTCTAACCGAGTTAGCTCATTAGGTAAATCTCATTGCCATTCCATTAAACTAGGAACTCGAATCGCTAGTTATTTCACCGATCTAGGAACTCAAATCAGTAGCAATCTCATTTTATTGAACTAGGAACTCGAATCGCTAGTCTTATCGTCGGTCTAGGAACTCAAATCACTAGCTGTGTCATTTGGCGAGGTATTCTAACCTCAAGAAATCTCTTTGTACTAGTAACTAGAATCACTAGCCATATCACCGGTCTAGGAACTCGAATCGCTATCCATGTCATTAGATGAGGAACTCGAATCACTCGTTGTCATTGGACTAGAAACTCAAATCACTAGTTATTTCATTAAACGAGGAACTCGAATCACTCGCCATTACTAGTCGACATGTGAACTCTTGACCCATTGGTTTATGCATTTACGTTCATACGATTCATATCATATTTAGGGTTTTGGCTCACTTAGCCAATTCAACATTATACATGACCACATGGTCCCATGGGAGCCTTCATCGTTCAACCATCTCAATAGGTCAATTCCTTCATTCAAATCATCATATGATTCAATTTGTGGTCCTCAAGACCCACACAAGACATTCATATATCATTAACAACATTTTATCACATTTTTACCACAATTGGTTCCATACACAATTCAAGTTCCTTTTCATGTCTAGGGTTTTACCCTCTCATTAGACATAAACCAAAAAGGTTATGAATTTTACAATACATGGCTTATAATACTTTCACAATATCATTCAACAATCACTCATACTCATTGAGGGCATTTCCCTAGCTCAACACATTGTCAATCATACAACTAGTCATTTCACTTAGATATTTTCACAAACACCTTGTGTTCATACCTTTGACAAGGTCATTTTCATTGTAGAAATTATTAAGACTAGGGTTACTCAATACCCTCATGTTATGCAATATACAATAAGCACCTACATATACAATCTACAATCAAATACATGAATCAACACAAGTACAAGCATGAATCATCATTATTCATTGTTAGGTAACAAAACCTTTTTCATTTGATTCAAAATAAATATATACACTTACGAATTCAAGTGTGAAATACATGAGTTTAGAGTTATTTAGAAAGGGTAAGAGATACATGACTTAAATAAGATGACACACCAACAATCTTGACTCTTCCTTCTTGCCACAAGATGAACATCTTCAAACCCTAGCCTCCAATCTTGCTTCAATATCCTTTAGAGTGTGTAGGAGTGTTTAAGTCTTATAAATAAAGACTTAGGAGGCTAAAATGCCTTATATAGGAGAGGGTTTAGGTTTTAAGGCATTAAAAATTACCAAAAGGTCCTTGGTTAAAAGCTGAAAAGTCTACACGTGCAGGGGTATGATTCCTCCTTACAGTTCACATAGCAATCGTGACTTAGGGTACGAGTGGTACCCTAACTCATACCCTAGGATTCTCCTAGGTCAACCATACTGTTGTGGTGAAAGGTAACCCTTGATTCATAATCAAGGGTACGACTCGTGCCCCAATAATGAGCTTCACTCATGACCAAAATAGTTCACACGGTTTGAGGCTTTACTCTATACGGTTGAGTAGTATATGACTCATATGCAATGGTTACGACAAAGGTATGGTATTGTCGTATAGAACGTAGTATACTACCCTAACATTATATCTAGGGTAAGAAAGGGGAGGGGGAGAATGGTATGATTCATGACCTAGGGTATGACTCAATGCACCCAATTGTATCCATTCTAGTGACGTCAAAAGTTATTCTTTCAAGGATTCAAGTCTAGGTGCTTCAATTCTCCCCTCCCCTTTGGACCATGCATCCTCAAATGAGAGGTGAAGCAAGCATAAACACAAGTTAAAACACCAACATACATCAACCAACCCTTACACAAGTTAGAAACAATCACACCACAAGGATACAATATAACACATATCATGATCATCACCAATCATCCAAAAATTTTGGAAGGCCACATTCTTGGGTGTTTCATTGTCCCCCACTTAGGATCAGTCGTCCGCGAATGATGGGTAACGCAATCATGAACAAAAGTCAACATATTAGCACACATCACAACCAACCTTTAAGAAAAATTAGGACCAAGCACACAACAACGTTACAACACAACACATATCATGATCATCATCAATTAACCATTTCATTTCAGTCACTGGGGATTCCAATCCCATAATTTATCAAGGACATATGGATCCTTCAAAATTTAGGGACTCAAGCCCACTATCAAAGGGAACTTAAAACCAAGACACACATCAAATTAAAGAGATTAACACATACCTTAATCACAAGATTCTGGAATGGGAAATAAATGCGGGTACTTGGACTTTATGTCCACTTCCGTCTCCCAAGTAGCCTCCTCGTACTTTTGGTTCCTCCATAGAAACTTTTTCAGAGACAATTTATTTTACTTATAAATAGAGAACTTGATGATCCAAGATCCTCGTAGGTACCTTCTCAGAGGACAAGGATTCTGAGACACCAACATCTTCTGAGGGAATAACCAAGGAAGGGTGTAACACCCCGAATCTGATACTCGGAATGCTACACGATGCCCATGACCCCGAAGGACCACAAGTTAACCTGTGACTGATATTTGTACATGTACACTGCATAATATACGTATAAAAATATGGAAATAAAGGATGATAGGCCGTAAGGTTCAATACTGAACATAGCTGATAAAACATAACATCTAGATGGGGTATGAAATACCCAAAATAACTGAAATAACCGCCTGAACATGATAGTCTAAAAAGTCTCTAACTGTCTGAATAAGGAGTTGATGGGATATGTCCCCAACTAACTCCATCTACTAAAAGCTAAAACTGAATTAATAAAATAACTCATAATATCATCCTCGAATGATGAGGACTCACTGCTAAACCTGGTTGCTACTGATGCTCTGGAGCTAGTGCTCCTGAACCTATGGTATAAAAACACCATAGCACAAATGCATCAGTAAGATTGAATGTACTAGTATGCATGTGAGGTAGGCTAAATGCAAAGGTTCACATGCATGAACTATACTAACTGGCTGGATAACACGAATATGAGAATGCATGAATGAATACATAATAATTGTAACTGAGATTGTGATAACATGATTATTGAGCCTGAGTGCTGATTACATGAGATATTGATAGTTGTATAACTGAAATAACTGATATTAAGCGACTGTATTTGACAGTCTAGTTTCTAATGGAACTAGCTGAGTTCCGTACTGATCTGAGTTGACTGTATCTGACAGTCCTGAATTTTGGAGAACTATCTGAGTTCTTTTACTGAAACTGTATGACTGTATCTGACAGTCCTGATCGTGTAACTAAAACTATGAGAAGTAGTTATCTAACCAACTTGCCCTAAATAATCGCAATATAGCTGAGTTGGGGTCCAATCTGTAACCCCAATTGGAAGGGTGTCAATACCGTGCCACTGTTAAGGACAATCTATGAGAAACCCTCATATAACAGGTAACTCTAGTGAGAACGGTGGGAACCCTCATATAATAGGTTAAGCCACCTCATCTACCCTCATATAACAGGCTATGATATCTCAACCTACGCTGGCTACGTAGTTCAAGAACACAAGGATTGCTTCTAAGAATCACACCCTCGTATAACAGGTGAGTTCCCATCCTTGGGTTCGCTCGGTGCTAATTCCTACTCCCATCTAAATAGACACTGAACATAATTAACTGAACTGGACTAGACTGATTTCAAGGAGTTCCGTTGACTGACGGAATACTACTGAGATTTCTGAATTTACTGAGATTTCCTGAGTCATATTACTGACTGAGTTCTATGAATCATGGCTTGACTGAGGATATCGTGAAACATGACACTGGCTCTAAGTACACAGCTATATTTTTCGGGTACAAGTACCCCCAGGACCCAATAGAAGGAAACTGACAAAGCATAACTTTCTTGAATACATGGCCAACATCAACAATTTATACTATGACAGTAGGGGATATTTCTTGAAGCACATGGTTATCATAATCTTGTATATAGCTTAGAATGCACATGATCATGTCTTAACTTCATCATTTTAATATCATAATTATATCATCATGCAATTGTATTACACAACAATCCTCATAGAAATTATTTTAAACATAGGGGAACACGTACATTCATAACTTGGGTCACAGTTTAACTATCAAGCATAATTTCTATTCTCCTAGTCATTTTATCAAACACTTAGATTGCATGGTTTAAGGCTTAGACATGAGCATGAATTTAATACAACCTTACTTCGCAATTCCGCCCAATTTCATGATTTCAGTCCACATATTAATGTAATTTCATAAAGACATAATAAAGGTTCCATCTTGGAATTCATACAACAACAACATATGAACATAATTCAGTTCATAGAATGAATATCACAATTCGTAATTTAAAACTTGATTCTTGGGCTTCATGGATGAAAGGAGTCCATGAATGAACACTATGCATACCTTAGATGGAAGACTCTTGATGATTCACGGAGAAATTTTCTTGGACTTGGATCCCCAATTGAAAACCCTAATGTGTTCTTGAGAGGATCTTGAGGAAAGTGGCTATATTTTGGTGTAAATGGGGCTTAATCCCGTGTTTTTGAATTATATAGGGGTGGGAGAATTACCCCTTTGCCCTTAAAAATGCGAACATTTAATGACTAAATAAATGGGCTCCGACTCTATGGGCGACGCAGTGCATCAAGGGTTTTGACGCTATACCCAATGCGGTGCACCATAAACGCATCGAGCCTTAATTATTTTGGCTCTAACAGTCTGCACAACTGGTGACCAACGCGATTGGCGATGCGGCGCACCAAAATCGCGTTGCTCCACTATTTTGGACTTCCAAACTTGCTTGAAATGAGTTTTGAAAAATCCAAAACTTGTCCAGGAATATCTATTGACCTTCCTGATCATGAATTAACAAGAATATAGACCATTAATGGACGTTAAGGTGGCTAAATGAATTTTCCAACTTTTGAAGACCAAAATTAAGCTAAGTCCGGGCACCTAGCTAGAATTCTCTAAGTCTGTGACCCCGTGACAAGCTTAAAGGACTGAATTAATCTTAAGTATTTTACGGGGTCTTACAAAGGGTCACCCTCATATTTCCGCAATATAGACACATGGAAAATTGAGTGAATGAAGTTCATACTAGGAGGCAATTCTAACTCATAGGCAACATTGCCAACCCTTTTTACAATCAAGTAAGGACCAACATAGCGGGGACTAAGCTTCAACTTTTTGCCAAATCACATCACTCCCTTCATGGGAGACACTTTCAAGAATACCTAATTACCCACATTAAACTCTAAGTCCTTACGCCTCACATACACATAGGACTTTTGGCGACTTTGGGAAGTTTTTAATCTATCATGGATCACCTTCACCTTCTCTAAGGCTTGGTGAACTAAATCGGGCCCAAGCAACTTACCCTCGCCAACTTTGTACCACCCAATAGGAGATCAAAATCTCCTACCAAACATTGCTTTGAAAGACACCATGCCAATACTAGAGTGGTAACTATTATTATAGGCGAACTCACTCAAAGGCAAGTGGTCATACCAACTACCACCATAATCAATTACACAAGCCCGTAACATATCCTTCAATGTTTGGATAGTTCTCTCTGCTTGTTCATCCATTTGCGGGTGGAAAGCGGTACTAAAGCACACCTTAGTTCCCAATCCTCTTTGGAACGACTTCCAAAGTGGGATGAAAATAGAGGACCACGATCCGAGATAATAGACACTAGAGCACCATGCAACTTCACAATCTCCACAAGATACAACTTTACATAATCTTCCGCCGAGTAATTAGTTCTTATGGGCAAGAAGTGAGCAGACTTGGTCATTCTA
Source organism: Capsicum pubescens (assembly GCA_030864215.1). Taxonomy (NCBI): domain Eukaryota; kingdom Viridiplantae; phylum Streptophyta; class Magnoliopsida; order Solanales; family Solanaceae; genus Capsicum; species Capsicum pubescens. The sequence continues at coordinate 313,857,423 of CM061548.1, read as the reverse complement.
TCAACAATGACCCAAATAGAATCACACTGATTTCGAGACCTAGGAAGACCAGTAATGAAATCCATGTTAATAGAATCCCACTTCCACTCGGTCAATACAATCTCTTGGTACAAACCACCAGGCATCATGTGCTCAACTTTCACTTGTTAACACACCATACATTTGTTTACATGGCTAGCAAAATCACGCTTCATATTATTCCACTAATAAAACTTTCTAAGGTTATGATATATTTTGGTGGAACCAAGATGAATAGCATAAAGGGCTTCGTGAGCCTCGACCATGACCCTTTCCCTCAATTCATCAACGTCGAGAACACATAGCCTACCTTGGTACCTCAAGATACCATCGCCACCAATCACAAAGTCTGCAGCTTTGTGTTAAACCACATTACTCTTGACCTTCATCAAGTTGGGGTCCAATACTTGTTTTTCTTTTATCTCAACAATCAGAGACGATTGAGATACCGGATGCACAAATACACCATCATCTTCAGAGTTCGCAAGTCAAACTCTAAGATTTTCCAAATGGTGAATATCCCTTACCAATTCCCATTTAACCTCATCAACATGGGCCAAACTTCCCATAGAAAATCTACTAAGAGCATCAGCGACTACATTCGCCTTATCGGGATGGTAATAAAGACTCATATCATAGTCTTTCAATAGCTCAAGCCACCTTATTTTCCAGAGATTTAACTCTTTTTGGCTAAACACATATTGGAGGCTCTTATGATCGGAAAATATATCGACATGAAAACCATAAAGATAATGCCGTTAAATTTTCAGAGCAAAGACCATGGCTAACAATTCTAAGTCATGGATGGGGAAGTTTTTATCATGAACTTTCAATTGCCTAGAAACATAGGCCATCACCCTACCATGTTGCATCAACACACAACCAAGACCAACACGGGAAATATCACAATAAACCACAACGCCATCACTACCCTCAAGAAAGGTCAACACCAGAGCCGAGGTCAATTTATCTTTCAACTTCTCAAAACTACCCTCACACGTATCGGACCACAAAAACGTGACCTTTTTTGGGTCAATTTGGTCAACGAGGCAGCTATGGTGGACATCTGTTGACAAACCGTCTATAATAACCGGCTAGACCCAAGAAGATCCAAATATCGATTGGAGTCATAGGTCTAGGCCACTTCTTAACCACCACAATCTTTTGGGGATCCACCATGATCCCTTCACTAGAGATGACATGACTAAGAAAAGCTACAGCTTTTAACCAAAACTCACACTTGGAGAACTTGGCATACAAATAATGATCCCTCAAGGTTTGCAACATGGTACAGAGGTAATCTATATGACCCGCCTCACTCTTGGAATACACTAAGATATCATCAATGAAGAAAATGAAAAATATATCCAAGAACGGATGAAAGACCCTATTCATCAAATCCATAAATGTCGTCGGGGCATTGGTCAACCCAAAGGACATGACAAGAAACTCATAGTGGCCATATCGGGTTCTAAAGGAAGTCTTAGGAATATCACATCCCTAATCTTAAGCTGATGATAACCCGATTAAGATTAGTCTTAAATAAACACATCGCACCCTGAAGTTGTTCAAACAAATCATCGATCCTAGAAAGAGGATATTTATTCTTTACGGCTACTTTGTTCAACTGATGATAATCAATGCACATAAGAAGGGAACCATACATCTTGTGCACAAACAACACGAGAGCACCCCAAGAAGACATACTAGGCCAGATAAAAGCCTTATCTAAGAGGTTTTCAATTGCTCCTTAAGTTCAGGACAAGATCAATCCCAAAATCAATTTCCCTATCGGGGGAACATGAGGAAGATCATCAGAAAACATTTTGGGAAACTCATTTACCACAGAAACGGACTCTAGAGAAGGCTCTTTCGAGTTAGAATCTTTAACTCGGACCAAATAATACAAATGCCCCTTTGAAATCAACTTTCAGGCTTTGAGATAAGAAATAAACCTTCCCTTAATCACTAAGGAACCACCTTCCCATACAATGATCGACTTATTAGGGAATTGGAACATGACTCTATGGGTCTGACAATCTAAGAAAGCATAACACTAATGCAACCAATCCATCCCTAAGATAACATCAAAATCAACCATGCCTAACTCTATCAAGTCAAAAATAGTATCTCTATTGCCAATAGATATCACACACCCCTATAGACTCTTTTAACAACCAAAAAGTCTCTGATCGGGGTAGAAACAAAAAAAAAGAACTGACAGACTCTCGGGATCACAATTAAGATGCACAACCACATACGAGGTCACATAAGAAAGAGTAGACCCTGGGTCAAGAAAACAATACATATTACGAGAGAATAGTCTCAACATACCAATGACAATATTGGGAGACACCTCAGAATTTTGACGAGTAGTAAGTGCATATAAGCGATTTCGGCCAACACTGGTGCCAAAAGCAGAAGCAGACATAGCACCCTTTGGTGTGGGAGAAGGAGTAGCAATAGGGGACCTGTTGGCCGAAGTATCCATCCGAGAGGGGCACTCTCACTGCATGTGCCCGACCTTACCACAATAAAAATACCTACCTCTCCCTTTCTCACACTCTCCATGATGGATCTGACCAAAAAATCTACAAGGAGGATGGGGTGGAGCCGATTGGGCACTACGAATTTAAAATTGGGAACCCAGTGCTCGGGACCTACTACTGAACTGAGACCAACGACCACCTAAAAACTTTAGGTAAGGAGAGAGAATACTAGCCGAGGAGAACAAACCCAAACTCCCCTACTTCTTTTATGGCCACTTGCCACCATCTCCACCACTACTCATAAGAGGCCTAAGTTTTCTTCCTTGCCTCTCACTAAGCTCAGCTTGTTTCTTCTTCTCATCCTTTACTTGTTGCATCTACATAACCAACCTAGAGATATCCATTTTATCAATCGACAAGTCCTCATTGCTCTCAAGGACTAACTCACGGGACAACCCCAAGACAAACTTTTGCTACATCCTTTAATTGATAGGAAGCAAGATCAACACCCTCAATTTTCAAAGCATGCATGATTTAGAAAATCTTCTCCATTTCATCAACGAAACCTTGAGGATATTCCTTAACCTTCATACCAGAGAACATAGAAGGGCTCAACCTCATAAATGGGCCAATTCTCATGGCCTCAAAAGAAACAGTAGTCGGATCACCATGCTCCATTTGAGAGGCTACTAATTGAGTCAAGAGGTTGAAGCAACAAAACTCTGTATTAATAGTATCCCTTTGAGGGGATGTGTCAGGGTTGGTGGGGGGAACCCCACAAGGATGGCAAGATTCCGCAGCCCCTAGCTCGGGTTTGAACTCCAGAAGTTGGACGAGCATCGTCTATAGGGACCTCAGTCAGAGCCGAAGAGTTTGCTTGAGTCTCAGATCTTCTTTGAGGAATGATCTGAAAGATAGAAAATAGAATCAGAGGAGTTCAAGAACTTTTACTTATAGCTTGAGATTGAAATACAAGAAAGGGAAACATTTCCTAAAATGTTTCATAGATTCTCTTTTAAAAGTATGACACACATTACACCCATAAAAGAGACTCTACTTGAAACGGTATTGTGAACACCCAATTGACCATGAACCTAGGCTCTGATACCAACTTGACACGCCCCAAACTTTGGGTCATTTCGTATGGGCACCTCAAGCACACATGTACCAGGGGTCGCCTCGTAACCCAACTTGAATCATATCATCGGAGTCGAAGGAACTCCAATAAACAATTTAAGATCGCAGAATAATATCATAAGTCAACAATAAATACATATAATAATCATGCTCGAGTTCACAGTTGTTCACAATACCTCTATACAAAACTAAAGTCAATAAGTATATATGTCGGGACAAGCCCCCGATTATAGCCAAACTAAGTCTTAAGGAGACTAAGTCTAAAGATAAGGACTAAAAGATAAATGTCTCCCGGATGTAAGGAAGCTCACCCCTTTAAGTCAATACACGAACCGTGTGATCGTCTAATCACTGCACAGGTAAAGAAGAAGATGCTCCAGCCCTTGTATCACGTGGAGACATAGCGTTCGGAGACGGTTAGTGGTTGGAATGCTAGCATGTAACTCAAGGGTAAGGATAAAATAACATCATCATTTGATAATAAGTCAATATATCATCATCTCTCAATAATAAGTCAATATAGATATATCATCATTCATATTCATTTACTTATCCTTACATATAGGTGTTCCACATGCTAATCAAGAGACCAAGGCTCAACATAATTCTTGAACATATACTCGTATACATGGATATACACAATATGTTCATATTAAACCATAATGGGTACATGACTTAGCATACATTCTCAAATCATTCATTCATAAGACATAGAGTGAAGAACTTCCAATCGAGATAGCCCATTAGGTCAATCTTACTGCCATTTTATTAAACTAGGAACTCAAATCGCTAGTTATTTCACTGGTCTAGGACCTCGAATCACTAGCTGTCTCATTTAATTTAACTAAGAACTCGAATCACTAGTCTTATCATCGGTCTAGAAACTTGAATCACTAGTCGTGTCATTTGGTGAGGTATTCTCACCTCAAGATATGTCTTCAAACTAGGAATTAGAATCACTAGCCATATTACCGGTCTAGGAAATCAAATTACTAGTTGTGTCATTAGATGAGGAACTCGAATTACGCATTGTTCATTCGACTAGAAACTCAAATCACTAGTTATTTCACTAAATGAGAAACTCAAATCACTCACCATTACTAATCGACATTTAAAATCTTGATGTATTGGTTCATGCACTTATATTCATATGATTTATATCACATTTAGGGCTTTGGCTCACTTAGTCAATTCAACATTATACATGACCACATGGTCCCATGGTGTAACACCCCGTATTTTGCATGCACTTGTTCTATTTATATGGAACTTGGTATAGCCTTGTGGTGTAGGCAATGGAAGAGATTTATTATGCAAGTATTGATAGTATGGATGGATTTCTAGATACTACCCATATATTTTAATGTGACGCAATCAAATTAGCATCGATACAACTATTTAACTTGGAATCATAAGCTGGTATTTGAACCTAAAGTTTAAAGTAACCAAGTGTTTATAAGTTTTAAGTTAGATTAAAGGGATTAGGAGCTGGAAATGGAATAGAATATTGAGGTGCTTTCTTAACTTAATTAAGATAGTAGGTGAGTCACCTATTTAAGCTATTTGGACTAAACTAATGGACCCATGGCTATGGACCAGATTTGGGCCTATACTAGTGTACTCATTTGGGCCCAAATTGAATAAAAGAGGAAGAAAATGGATAAATGGCCCAATTCACAAATTTGCCAAGGACCAAATATAATTGAGCCCAACTAAGAAATTAAGCAAGTAGGTGTATCACCTACTTTGACATTTTGAACAGTTTGAACTCCTTAAGTAGGTGCATCACCTACTTGGACCAATTTGATCAAATTTAGGGTCCAAAATGTAGCTAAGTGGATGGCCAAAAATAGGGCCTATATAAGGCCAAGTTGCTGGTCATTTTCCCTTATTATTAAGTCGCAAAAAGGTTATACTTCACAAAATCTCTCTACTTTCTTTAAAGAAACTAGGAGCAACCCTATATTTCTTTTTAGGGTTCTTGGAGAAACTCCAACCATTGCAGTACAAAGTAAGTGAAAACACTTTTAATTATCTTATGGAAGATTAGGAAAACATTCTATAAGTGCTTAATTAATAAGTCATGGCAGAATATAGAGCAAGATACTTGCTTACTTTTTTCTTTGTTATTAAGAGATCTCTTTTCTTCTTTGGTTTAAAGTGTGAAGAAAAGTAAAACTTGAAGTTCTTGAGGAGTTTAAATTATAAGAATAAGTTGCAAAATTGAAGTAAGGTGACTGCTCCATTTTCTTCTCCTTATAAATGAATTTGAGAGAGGGTTATGGATGTGTTGTTATTGAGAACTCAAGAGATGATGAGTTCAATAATTGATTGCAACAATAAAAGGGATTTGGGGTTGTTTTGTGGACTGTTTTGAATGTATATGTTATAGGCTACCTAGTTGATATTGGAGAAAGGTGTGACTAGTTCGAATTGAAATATATAAGAAAGGTGTTGCGGTACATCACTGAACTAATTATTGCTTTTGGTTACTGCCCAATCTATTTTGTGTATTGTTTGGAGAGTGTAATGAAGCCAAGGTAGTTTTGGTGAATCTTATAAGAACATGTATGGTATGTAGGTGTAATTGGAGGAGAAAAGGGTTAAAATAACACCCTTGATTAATAGATTAATAGCTTACTGCCCGGTTACTAGTTTGGTGAAGTTAAATAGCCCAAATAAGTCGGTTGGTTACTAATATTAGTTTACCATATATTTTATTATAGATAAGTAATCTAAAAGGCAGAAAGTCTAGTTTGGTTAGTTTCAAAGTTATATAACCAGGTATGTAAGGCATACTCTATTTTGTACTCTTTGGCATGAAATCAGACATTTGTTCCATCAAGTAAGCTTCCAAGGTTATCCTATAAACAAGTGATACAAAATAGCAGTGTATTATATCCCATGTAGCCAATGACCTTTTTCCCACTCTCTAACGTGTTAAAACACCTCAATACATGCTTATTATTAAGCCTGCATGTCTATTTTCACTAGAAAACTTCAGGAGTTCTCTATTTACTCAAATAACTCCTAAACACTTCATTTGTGTGCCACATCTCCCCACCTCATTGTTGTTGCATTTAGTTCCCATTTACATGTCTCTTATTAGTAGATTATTGTTTAAAGGTACCATAATATTATGACCACCAAAGTAATAATCTCAAAGGCTAAATAAACTAAGTAACGCAATCTGTAAAACGAGTGGTAGCTCAAGGGCATACTCCTAGCATGGGCCGATCTCGATACCATTATATATGGGTGGCAGCTCAGGGTCAAAATCCTAGCATGGGCGATCCCAATGATCATATGTGGGTGGCATCTCAGGGGCGTAAGCCTAGCATGGGTCGATCCCAATTTATCTATTTACCACTGATCAGCTGGTCATTTGCATTATATGGCTTACAAAGATTATAAAGTAAGAAAGGTAAAAATAAAGAAAAGAATGTAATGTACGTAGTCCCATAAGTATTTGTAAAGGTGGTCTACTAGTATTACTTATACACTTGTATCTGAATTCTTTTGAGCTTTTGTATCATATGTTGTTACCTTCAGCCTTACATATTCAGTACATATTTTTGTACTGACGTCCCTCACGAGGGACCTGTATTTTATGATGCAGACACAGGTGCTTCAGCTAATACATATCGCTAGTAGAAGCACAGGTTATTCAGTGTCCATTGGTGAGCTCCAGGTTGATTCGGGGCTTTTCGAGTGTGTTCCATATATTTTGGTATTATGTAGTAGTCAAGAGTAGGGTGAGGGTTTGTACCGACCCTAACCAAGTCTATGTATCTTTTAGAGGCCTTGTAGACTAATGTAAAGTTAAACATGGTAGTGTCTTTTCTTTTACATGTGATGGCCTCAACGGCCAAGTGTTGTATATATAATTTTGTACTTGCCTATGTAGTTATTCTCAATGATGCATAATGTCATGTTTGTTAGAACCTTTGTTTGTCATAGTTAAATGCATGAGAAGTACAAGGTTATGGATTGGTTCTCTCGGGCCTTTATGGCTACGGGTACCTGTCCGCCACAATCGGATTTAAGGCATGACAAAAGTGGTATCAGAGCAGGTCATCCTAGGAAGTCTACAGAGACATGTCTACGTAGAGTCTTGCTTATAGGTGTGTTGTGCACCACATCTATAAACAGTAGGCTATGGGCATTTAGGGGTTTTTTTTTCTCATCTTAGATCGTGTAATAGAGCCCAAAAGTCTTAGGTGAAGTCATATTTAACCACTAAATCTATTTTTTCTCATTATAGTAAAGGTGTCGGTTACAAGAAGGAGTAAGAATACAAGAAAGCGAATAGACGTGGCTGCTGGAGAAGGGACTAGCAAGTCACCACCTAGACAAGCTAATCAAAGTAAGGCTCAAGCCGAGTTTGCATTACAAACTTTTTCTACTACTCCATCTCCTGAAAAGCTAAGGAGGAGAAGAACCGCAACCTCAAAACCACTTATTAAGGCTACTAATCAAGATCAAAGGAATGCGGTGCAATTGTTGGCTCGTATAGTTGTAGGACAAGTTCAAGGACAAACTATTCCAACCACAGGTTCTAGTGGTGCAGATAGAGCAGCTGGCCTACGGACACAGGATTTTCTTAAGCTAGATCCTCCCATATTTGTCGGATCAGATATTAATGAAGACCCACATGACTTTATTGATCAAATCTAAAGGGCTCTAGATGTCATAAATGTATCGGGTAAAGAGACAGTTGAGCTAGAAGTATATAGATTCAAAGGGGAGTCTATATTTGGTATAAAGACTAGAAACGATCTAGGGGTACCGGTTCACCTTCAGCAGAGGTGGAGCGAGGATTTCAACGAAGGGGGTTCTAGATTCAAAGAAAACTTAGGATTTCAACTAAGGGGGTTCCATATTCAAAGAAAACTTAGTTGAAGGGGGTTCAACACCTACTATAACCACATAAAATATAATTTTAATCATGTATAAATAGTATATTTTTCCATCAAAGGGGGTTCGGCCGAACCCCCGAACAGAAGGCTCTGCCCCTGACCTTCAGCTACTTAGAAAGAGTTTAAAGAGGAATTTCTTGATCATTACCTTCTATTTGAGATTCGAGAAACCCGTATGGATCAATTCCTGAATCTTTGCCAAGGGAATATGAGTGTGAGGGAGTACAACCTCCGGTTTAACTCTTTGGCTAGGAATGCTCCTAATGTAGTAACTACTATGGATGATAGAGTTTCATCGATAGGTAGATAGATTGGATCTATATCTGGTTAGAGATTGTACTATTCCTGCTTTGAACAAAGACATGGACATAGCAAAGATACAAGCTTTTGCATAAAAAATGAAGGATCAGAGGCAAAGAAGAACACAAAAATTAGAAAGAGGGTATTCCAAGAGGGCCAGATCTATGGGGAAGTTTATGGCATCCCAAGGAGAGTTTAGGCCTCGGTTTTCTAATAGACCGCCTAGGCGATTATCTTTTTATTCTGTAGCTGGTGCTCCATCATAGTTTTAAGGGTTTAAAGGCAACCAGTTTGGGCAAAGATGTGAGAGTCAGAGTTCACGAACAACGGGGTATCAAGATCAAGGGATTATGAGCCAATTAATACCCCATCGGTAGCCATGTAAACATGTGGAAAGCCTCATTTAGGTGCATGTCATTTTAGGACAAATGTTTTTTTTGTGTGGTACATCGGGGCATATGATAAGAGAATGCCCACAAAGGGGCATGGGTGGTATGACATGACCTACTAGATCAGCCGTTACATCATCATCATCAGTGTCTTTTTCAAGAAGGGGTGTATAACCTATAGGTCATGGTAGAGGTACAAAAAGAGCAGCTAGCTCAGTGGAGTTCAGAATCGTACGTATGCTCTGGCGGATCGACAAAATTTAGAGGTTTCTCCGGGTGTGTTTACAGGTACATTGTCCATATTTTCACATAACATATATGCATTAATTGATCCGGGTTCTACATTATCATATGTCACTCCATTGGTTGCCGGAAAGTTCAAAAGAACACCAGAATTCCTAGTTAAGCCATTTGAATTATCTACGCCAGTTGGTGAATCTATTATAGCTAGGAGAGTGTATCAAAATTGTATAATAACTATTTGTGGTCGCGATACAATGGCTGACCTTGTTGAGTTAGAAATGGTAGATTTTGATGTTATACTGGGTATGGATTGGTTGGCTTCTTGTTATGCCGCAGTAGTTTACCGAACTAAGAGGGTGTATTTCCATTTTCCATGAGAGGCAGTCCTTGAATGGAGGGATAACATTGGTGCACCAAGAGGTAAATTTATTTCTTATTTTAAGTCAAAAAGGATTATTTCCAAGGGTTACATATATCAACTAGTTAGAGTGAAAAATACAAATACGGAGCCACCAACTCTTCAAACTATTCCAGTGGTAAATGAATTTCCCGATGTATTTCCTGAAGATCTTCCAGTTTTGCCTTCAGAAAGAGAAGTGGAGTTTGGTATTGATGTGATTCCAGGTACTCAACCAATCTCAATTCCTCTGTATAGAATAGCCCCGGCAGAATTACAGGAGTTGAAAGAGAAATTGAATGACTTGCTAGAAAAAAGGATTCATAAGACCTAGTATGTCCCCTTGGGGCGCACCAGTGTTATTTATGCGTAAGAAATATGGCTCATTGAGAATGTGTATTGACTATCGGCAACTGAATAAGGTGACTATTAAGAACAAATATCCCCTTCCGAGAATTGATGACTTATTTGATCAGTTGCAAGGCGCCAAGTATTTTTCAAAGATTGATTAGAGGTCTGGTTACCACTAAAAGAGGGTCAAAGAGAAGGACATACCCAAGACAGCTTTTCAAACAAGGTACGGTCATTTCGAGTTTATAGTCATGTCCTTTGGTCTAACTAATGCACCCACAACTTTTATGAATGCGATGAATAGGGTATTCAAGCCAGTATTAGATGTGTTCGTGATAGTTTTTATAGATGATATTCTGTTTTATTTAAGATCAAAGGAGGACCACATCAGTCACTTATGACAGGTATTACAGATTCTTCGTGATCGTAAGCTATATGCAAAGTTCTCTAAATGTGAATTTTGGTTAAAATCTGTGGCATTCCTAGGTCATATTGTATGTGAAGAGGGAATAAAGGTTGATACTCAAAAGATAAAAGTTGTGAAGAACTGGCCAAGACCTACGACACCTACAGAGATTCGTAGTTTTCTTGGGCTAATAGGTTATTATCGAAGGTTTGTTGAAGGATTTTCTTTAATTTCTGCACCTTTAACAAAGGTAACACACAAAGCGTCCAAGTTTTAATAGAATGATGTATGTGAAAGAAGTTTCTAAGATCTGAAGAATAAGTTGATTCTACACCTGTATTGGTGCTTCCAGAAGGCACAGAGGGGTATGCAGTGTATTGTGATGCTTTAAGAATTGGCTTAGGGTGTGTATTGATGAATCATGGTAAAGTCATAGCATATGGCTCAAGACAATTCTGGCCACATGAGAAAAATTATCCGACACATGATTTGGAGCTAGCAGTGGTTATATTTGCCTTAAAGATATGGTGTCACTACTTGTATGGGAGTCATGTTGACATATATACTGACCACAAGAGTTTGCAGTATATGTTTAATCAGAAGGACCTAAATTTGAGGCAGCAAAGATGGCTTGAGCTATTAAAAGACTATGGTGTTGATATCTTGCATCCGAGAAAAGCAAATATGGTAGTTGATGTGTTAAGTCATAAGTCTATGGTGGGAACTTATGGTCAGCCTACGGAATGATAGGGAAAGACTAGGGATCTACACCAATTAGATAATTTGGGGGTTTGCCTTCTTGAAACTCCAGATGAGGGGTTTATTGTGCATAATGCGGTAGAATCTTCATTAGTAGCTGAAGTAAAAAAGAAGCAATATGCAGATCCCATTCTATTACATCTTATGGAAAATGTACAATATGGTATGAAAAAGGCATTTGAGCTTACGCAAGAGGGAGTACTTCGGTGCCAAAATAGATTGTGTGTACCTAATGTAGATGGGCTAAGAAGGAGGATTATGACAGAGGCACATCATTCAAGGTATTTCATATATCCAGGGTCAACTAAAATGTATCATGATTTGAAAGGAATGTATTGGTGAGGTGACATGAATAAGAACATTGCAAAATTTATAGCCGAATGTCCAAATTGTCAAAGAGTTAAAGTAAAGCACCAAAATCCCGGGGGTTATATCCAATGTATAAATCTTCCAATCTAGAAGTGGGACATGATTAACATGGATTTCGTCATTGGTTTGCCTCGTACATCTCAAAAGTTTGATTCCATATGGGTGATAGTTGATAGGCCTACCAAATTAGAACACTTCTTACCAGTTAGGACCACTTATATAGTTGAAGAGTATGCTAAATTGTATATCAAAGAGATAGTTCAACTACACGGAGTTCCAACCTCTATTATATCAGATAGGGGAGCTCAATTTACTATAAACTTTTGGAAGTCTTTTCAGAGAAATTTAGGAACACAAGTTACTTTAAGCACAACTTTTTACCCTCAAACAGATGGACAAGCAAAACGTACCATTCAAATACTTGAAGATATGCTACGAGCTTGTATATTGGACTTTAAAGGTAGTTGGGGTGATCATTTACCTCTCATCAAGTTCTCCTACAACAATAGCTATCATTTAAGTATCAAAATGGTGCCATATGAAGCTTTGTATGGAAGAAAGTATAGATCACCAATTGAATGGTTTGAAGCAGGTGAAACTGCCTTGTTCGAGCCAGATCTTGTTCATCAAGCTATGGAAAAGGTTAAAGTGATCCAACAGCGGCTAGAGACAGCCCAAAGTCAACATAAGTCATATGCAGATGATAGAAGAAGGGGGCTAGAGTTTGTTATAGGTGATTGGGTGTTCTTGGAGGTGTCACCAATGAAGGGGGTTATGAGATTTGGTAAGAAAGGAAAACTAAGTCCACGTTATATAGGCCCATATAATATTACTCGAAGGTTTGGCCAAGTTACTTATGAATTAGAGCTACCCCAAGATCTCTCAATAGTTCATCCAGTATTTTATGTTTCAATGCTTCAAAAGTGAATAGGAGATCCATCTCACCTATGAAGAAATACCTATTGCTATCCTAGATCAACAAGTTAAGAAGTTATGGAATAAAGAAATAGCTTCTGTAAAAGTGCTTTGGAGAAACCAACAAGTAGAAGAGATAACATGGGAAGCTGAAGAAGCGATGAAATCTAAGTACCCCCATTTGTTAAAATACAAAGAGAAAGTCCAAGATGCTGGATTGGAGCAATAACAAGTAAGTATAATATATAGGTACTATGTAATAATAGGTATAGTAAACTTAGGCTTGAACTTGTTTTGGTTGGACAGTTATGCTAACATTTGAGGATGAATTTTCCTAAGGGAGGAGAGGATGTAACACCCCGTAATTGCATGCACATGTTCTATTTATATGGAACTTGATATAGCCTTATGTTGTAGGCAATGAAAGAGATTTATGTGATTATTAATAGTATAGATGGAGTTCTAGATACTGCTGATACGGTTTAATGTGACGTGATCAAATTAGAATCAATATAACTATTTAACTTAGAATCATAAGCTGGTATTTGAATCTAAAGTTTAAAGTAACCAAGTGTGTACAAGTTTTAAGTTAGATTAAAGGGATTAGGAGCTGGAAATGGAATAGAATAATGAGGTTCTTTCTTGACTTAATTAAGCTATTAGGTGAGTCACCTACTTAAGTTATTTGGACCAAACTAATGGACCCATGGCTATGGACCAGATTTGGGCCTATACTAATGTACTCATTTGGGTCCAAATTGAATAAAAGAGGAAGAAAATGGATAAATGGCCCAACTCACAAATCTGCCAAGGCCCAAATATAATTGAGCCCAACTAAACAATTAAGCAAGTAGGTGCATCACCTACTTTTACATTTTGAGAAGCTTGAACTCCTTAAGTAGGTGCATCACCTTCTTGGACCAATTTGATCAAATTTGGGGTCCAAAATACAGCTAAGTGGATGGCCAAAAATAGGGCCTTTATAAGGCCAAGTTGCTGGTCATTTTCCCTCATTATTAAGTCACAAAAAGGTTATACTTCACAAAATCTCTCTACTTTCTTTAAAGAAACTAGGAGCAGCCCTATATTTCCTTTTAGGGTTCATGGAGAAACCCTAACCTTTGCAGCCCAAGGTAAGTGAAAACACTTATGGTTTAGCTTAATTATCTGTAATACCCCATACTTTTTCCTAGCTAATTTCATCTCAAGAATGTCTAGCATTAGCTACTAAATTGAATGATGTTTATTCCATGAGTAATTTTCAAGATTTTTACTTTTTGTTATGTGGTAAATTCAATAAGCTTTCCATCGATATAAGATTTGCCCAAATCCGATAACCGGGTCAGAAGTTATGACTATTTCAAGTTCCCGTCGTAAAATAGTACCATATTAGTTAGTGGCGCGCCGCGCCACAAGAGGAAATGGAATTTGAAAAATTCCAGTAGGGGTCCCCGATTATGGTGCGTCGCGCCAGGGCCCAAATTCATAATTGTCCTTTTCCAGTGTCTTAGCGTGATTTTCTCCGCATCGCGCCAAAGTTCCAGGTCGCAAAAGAAGGGGCAACGCGATGGCTCCACGTCGCGCCATCCCTAAGTTTCCCAATTGTCAAATTCCAGTGACATGGCGTGATAGCGTCGGGTCGCGCCAGGGGTTCAATTTGGGAAATTTTTACTGAAATAACAAGACGAGTCTAGGGTTAAAAAGGTCAATTTTCCACCCCTATTTAAGCCCTTTAACACGTGATTCAGACATTTTTCACCCAAAATACACTCTTTTCTCTCAAAAACCTCTCAAGAACAACCTAGGACTTTTCATAGATGATTCAGAATCAAGAATTTCCTCCATCAATCTTCATGAAATCATGAACTAAGGTATGTGTAGTGTTCATTCATGAACTCCTTTCATCCATAAAGCCCAAGAATCTCTTTTCTAAGTTTAAGTTTATGGATTTTTTTATGAATTTCATGTTGGGTTTGTTTTGTTTATGTTGAAAAGGATCAATTGAATTCAAATCCATGTTGGGTGATCAATTTTATGTATAATTGATTTGTACAAATGTATATTCATGTGAACCTATGAATAAACCCTAGATGATGAAATTAGAGATGAATCAGGATGATTAAATTATTGTGTAATGTTGTCTACATGTGCTATGCCTACCATGTGTTTGATTAAATGCCTAGATAAAGGAACAATGACCAACTAGTATGATATTATGAAATCCCCATGTATGTACAAGTTATGCCTATCACATGTTTTGATGAAATACTTCTACAAATGTATTATGGATTATGATGTTAGTTATATGTTCAAGTAAGTTATGCTTGGTCAGTTTTCCTTCCATCGAGTCCTGTGGGTACTTGTACCCAAAATATTAGTTGTGTGCCTAGAGCCATATCATGTTTTCATGATACTTTCAGTCAGGCTATGAATCCTTAGACTTCAAACAATCTTATGACTCAGGAAATCTCCATGATCTCATGAACTCAGTCAGTTGTCAGATATCATTAATATTTCATCAGTCAACGGAATTCAATAACTCAGTCTATGTTCAGTTCAGTAAATTATGTTCAGTGTCTATTCAGATGGGAGTAGAAATTAGCACCGAGTGAACCCAAGGATGGGAACTCACCTGTTATATGAGGGTATGATTCTTAGAAAAAATCCTTGCATTCCAGAACTATGTAGCCAGCATAGGTTGATACATCATAGCGTACTATATGATGGTAGATGAGGTGGCTTAACCTATTATAGGAGGGTTCCCACCGTTCTCACTAGAGTTACCTATTATATGAGGGTTACTCACATGTTGTCCTTACC
Source organism: Capsicum pubescens (assembly GCA_030864215.1). Classification (NCBI taxonomy): domain Eukaryota; kingdom Viridiplantae; phylum Streptophyta; class Magnoliopsida; order Solanales; family Solanaceae; genus Capsicum; species Capsicum pubescens. The sequence goes on along the minus strand of CM061548.1, from coordinate 313,841,911 downwards.
AGTGGCGCGGTATTGACACCCTTCCAATCAGGGCACAGATTGGATCCCAGTTTAGCTATTATAGCGCATATGGGGCATGTTGGTTAGATGAATACCTCCCACAGTCTCAGTAAAAAAACTCAGATAGTTCATCAGAATTCAGGACTGTCAGATATAGTCAACTCAGACACAGTACGGAACTCCAATAGTTCTATCAGATTCAGGACTGTCAGATACAGTCACTCATGTTATCAGTTATATTCAGATTCAGTAATTATTTTATCACACTATTATTGTCAATTGTTATGTCCCATGCATATATTCTCACGCTCATGATAGTTAGTCAGTTATTATTATTGTTCATGCATATGAACCCCATGCATTCAGCCTACGTCATATGCATACCAGTACATTTAAAGTACTGACACATTTGTGCTATGGTGTCTTATACCATAGGTTCAAAGACACGAGCTCCAGCTCAGCAGTAGATTCTAGTTTCAGCAGTCAGAGTTAGAAGTGAGTCCTCATCATCCGAGGACATGATTATTCCCTATTATCTTATTAATTAGTTTATTAGTTGGAGTTAGTTGGGGATATGTCCCATTAGTCCTTACTCAGATAGTTCAGTCAGTTAGAGGCTTTCTAGACTATCATGTTTCAGACTTCAGTATGTTTATTTTTGTTTTGGGTATCTATTACCCCCACACAGATGTTATATCATTCATATTATGTTCATTATTGAACCTTATGGCGTTTCAGTGCATGTTTCCGTATTATTATGCCATATTATGTAGTGTACAGGTACTGATATCAGTCATGGGTTAGCTTGTGGTCCTTCGAGGTCATGAGCACCGTGTAGTATTCTAGGTACCAGATCCAGGGTGTTACATTATCTCATGGAAGATTAGAAAAACATGTTATAAGTGCTTAATTATTAAGTCATGGAAGAATATAGAACAAGATACTTGCTCACTTTTTTCTTTGTTATTAAGAGATCTCTTTTCTTCTTTGGTTTAAAGTGTGAAGGAAAGTGAAAGTTGAAGTTCTTGAGGAGTTCAAATTAAAATAATATGTTGCAGAATTAAGGTAAGGTGACTACTCTATTTTATTCTCCTTATATATGAATTTGAGAGAAGGTTATGGATGTGTTGTTATTGAGAACTCAAGAGATGATGAGTTCAATAATGATTGCTACAATAAAAGGGATCTGGGGATGTTTTATGAACTATTTTATATGTATATGTTATAGGATGACAGGTTGATGTTGGAGAAAGGTGTGACTAGTTCAAATTGAAATATAGAAGAAAAGTGTTGTGGTACATCACCGAACTAATTATTGTTGTTGGTTACTGCCCAGTCTGTTTTGCGTATTATTTGGAGAGTGTAATGAAGCCAAGGTGAGTTCGGTGAATCTTATAAGAACATGTATGCTATGTGGGTGTAATTGGAGGAGAAAAGGGTTAAAATAACACCCTTGATTGATAGATTAAGGGTTTGCTTCCCGGTTACTATTTTTGTGAAGTTAAATATCCCAAACGTGTCGGTTGGTTGCTAATATTAGTTTACCATATATTCTACTGTAGATAAGTAATCTAAAAGGCGGGAATTCAAGTTTGGTTAGTTTCGGATATAGATAACCAGGTATGTAAGGCATACTCTATTTTGTACTCTATGGCATGAAATCAGACATTTAATCCATCAAGTAAGCTTCCAAGGTTATCCTATATACAAGTGATACAAAATAGGAACGTATTATATCCCATGTATCCAATGAACTTGTTCCCACTCTCTAACATGTTAAAACACCTCAATACATGCTTATTATTAAGCCTGCATGTCTATTTTCACTAGAAAACTTCAGGAGTTCTCCGTTTACTCAAATAAGACCTGTGTTATTTTCAACTCCTAAATATTTCATTTGTGTGCCAGAATCTCCCCGCCTCATTGTTGTTGAATTAAGTGTCCATTTATATGTATCTTATTAGTATATTATTGTTTCAAGGTACCATAATATTATGACCACCAAAGTAACAATCGAGAAGGCTAAATAAACTAAGTAACGCAATCTGCAAAATGAGTGGCAGCTTAGGGGCATAAGCCTAGCATGGGTTGATCCCAATGATCATATGTGGGTCACAGCTCAGGGGCGTAAGCCTAGCATGGGCCGATCCCGATTTATCTATTTACCACTGATCAGGTGGTCATTTTCATTATATGGCTTACAAATATTATGAAGTAATAAAGGGAAAAATGAAGAAAAAAATGTAATGTACGTAGTCCCACAAGTATATATAAAGGCGGTCTACTAGTATTACTTATACAGTTGTATTTGAATTCTGTTGAGCTCTTTTATCATGTGTTGTTACCTTCAGCCTTACATATTCAGTACATATTTTTGTACTGACGTCCCTCATGGGGGACCTGTTTTTCATACTTCAGGCACAGGTGCTTCAGTTAATACACCTCGCTAGTAGGAGCACAGGCTATTCAGTGACCATCGGTGAGCTCCACGTTGATTTGGGGCTTTTCGAGTGTTTTCCATATATTTTGGTATTATGTAGTAGTCAAGAGTACGGAGAGGGTTTGTCCCGACCCTAACTAAGTCTATGTATCTTTTAGGGGCTTTGTAGACTAATGTAAAGTTAAACATGGTACTGTCTTGTCTTTTAGATGTGGTGACCCCAACGGCCAATTGTTGAATATATAATTTTGTGCTTTCCTACCTAGTTATTCTCAATGATGCATAATGTCATGTTTGTATGAACCCTTGGTTGTCATAGTTACATGCATGAAAAGTACAAGGTTATGATTGGTTCTCTCGGGCCTTTACGGCTACGGGTGCCTGTCCGCCCCAGTAGTATTTGAGGCATGACACATGGTAGCCTTCATTGATCAACCATCTCAATAGGAAAATGCCATCATTCAAATCATCATACAATTTAATTTGTGGTCCTCAAGACCCACACAAGCCATTCACATGTCATTAACAACATTCTATCACATTTTCACCACGCTTGGTTCCATACACAATTCAAGTTCATTTTAATGTCTAGGGTTTCACCCTCTCATTAGCCATCAACCAACAAGGTTATGGATTTCATAATACATGACTCATAATACTTTCATAATATCATTCATACTCATTGAGGTCATTTCCCTAGCTCAGCACATTGTTAATCATACAACTAGTCATTTCACTTAGATATTTTAACAAACACCTTGTGTTCATATCTTTGACAAGGTCATTTCATAGTAGAAATCATTAAGACTAGGGTTAATCAAGACCCTCATGTTAAACAACATACAACAAGCACCCACATAGACAATATACCATTAAATACATAAATCAACACAAGTACAAGCATGAATCATTATTATTCATTGTTAGGTAACAAAACCCTTTTCATTTAATTCAAAACCACAATGTACACTTACTAATTCAAGTGTTAAATACATGGGTTTAGAGTTATTTATAAAGGGGAAGAGATACATGCCTTAAACAAGATGACACACAAATAATCTTGACTCTTCCTTCTTGCCACAAGATGAACACCTTCAAACCCTAGCCTCCAATCTTGCTTCAAGAGCCTTTAGAGTATTTAGGAGTGTTTAAGTCTTGTAAATAAAGACTTAGTAGACTACAATGCCTTATATATTTAGAGGGTTTAGGGTTTTAAGCATGGGAAATGGCCAAAAGGTCCTTGGTTAAAAGATGAAAAGTCTACATGTGCAGGGGTACGACTCCCCCTTATGGTTCACATATAAATCGTTACCTATGGTACAAGTGGTACCCTAACTAGTACCCTAGGCTTCTCCTAGGTCAACCACACTTTTATGGGTACGAAAGGGCACCCTTAAGTTATAACCAATGGTACGACTCATGCCCCAATTGTGAGCTCCACTAATGACCAAAACAGTTCACACGGTTTGAGGCTTTACTCTATACGGTTGAGTAGTATACGACTCGTATGCATTGGTTATGAACAAGGGATGGTCTTGTCATATAGAATGAAGTATACTACCCTAACATTTTATCTAGGTTGCGAAAGGAAAGGGGGAGAGGGGTACAATTCGTAACCTAGGGTACAACTCAATGTACCCAACCGTACCCACTCTAGTGACATCAAAAGTTATTGTTCTTTAAAGGGTTCAAGTCTAGGTGCTTCAATTCCCCCTCCCCCTGGGACTATACATCCTTGAATGAGGGGCGATGCAAGCATAAACACAATTTAACACACCAACATGCATCGACTAACCCTTACACAAGTTAAAAACAAGCACACCACAGGGACACAACACAACACAACACATATCATGATCATCACCAATCACCCAAAATTTTTGCAAGGCCACATTTTTTGGTGTTTCACACGTTATTAGTTTGGATTCAGTTCACTTAGATGAGTGATTGTCTTTTGTTGAGGAGTCGATCTCCATATTGGCTAGGGATGTTGGGCGTTTACACTCTAGAGTGATCCATGTGGTTAAGGTCCAGTGGTAACATCGACCTATAGATGAGGCTATTTGGGAGGTTGAGATATGCGTAGTTCTTATCCCCAGCTCTTTATTGATTTAGCTATTTCATTGCCTTAGTTGGAGGACGAATAAATTTTTAGTGGTGGATGATGTAACGGCCGAATTTTTGATGAAATATGTGAATTGTGTGTTTTTGCATGATTTGACTATTTTACCCCCCCTCCCCCTCCCTCTCTAGTTGCATTATGGTATTTCTGGGGTGTAGAGTGATTGGTATGGTTCCCGATGCATTTTGGTACCATTTATGCAATATTATTGTTTTTTATGGCTTTGAGAGCCTTATTTTAGACTTATGTAGATATCTTTTGATTCGTGTGACGAATGACTGAATGGACTGTGCCAGCAACTCCGGAATATCTATTTTAGGCTAAGTAGTCCTTTGGTTCGGGTCCTGATGAACTAGAGTTCATTTCGACCTATTGGTCGAAAAGTTGAAAAATTAGAAATATGGGTGTAGGACCCACATTTGTTCGAAATGACCTCGGATGGAAATCCAACTTCGCCAGCAGATCTTAAACATCGATTTTAGGGTGGTAACATTTTTGGTAAAATTTTACAGCTTTTAAATCTCATTTCGGTCCCCAATCTGAAAAATTATGATTTCGGGTGTGGGGGGTCAACTTTGTGAAAATGACATTTTTATAAAAAAAAAATTGACTTCGCCAATGCATCTGGAACATTGAATTTTGTTTGGTTGCATAGTTTATTTGCATATATTAGACTCTGAATGAATCCCGGACACCCTGTCGAAGTTCGAATTGAACTTTAAAAAATAATTTTTTTTGCTATAGTTGGTGCAGAAAATCTGCACTATTTATAGCAGTTTTTTACCCCCTTTTTGACCCATTTTGGCTCATTTTTCATCTTGTCACTTGAGAGTTAAACCCTAAAATAATGTGTGAGTTTAAAAGTAAAGCTTGTGGGTGCTTGGGAAGCTAGATTAACATCTATTTCTTGATTCTGTTGCGGATTTAAGGTAAGAATTCACCCCTGTTTCGTAGTAATTTCTTAATTAATTTCTCAAAATACAAAAATATTAGGGCTTGATTTTAAACTCCAATTTCACTCCTTTTCACTTGAATATTATTTTAATTTTATAATCACTAGTTTTTCATCAATTTAACCTCCAAAACAACTCTGATTCTTGATTTTAACCCAAATTTCAAAGATTTTACCCGATAAAGTTTAAAAATGGTTATTCTTCGATTTGAACCTCATTTTTACTCGATTTAACTTGGATTTTCATATATAGATTCCTAAAATATGGTAGCATATTTTTAAAATAAATTTACGATTTTTTCCTTTTTCTTGAAAACTGGTTTTCGGGGGTTTGTTTTGACCCCAAATAAAAAATAGTCAATATGGGTGCAGTGGATTTTATTTTGACGTGTAGATTTCATATTTGATATTTTAGTGGAGTTTGGGACCGTTCTTGAGGAGTAAGGCTTTGGGAGTAAGGTCTTGGTTGCAGTATCTCAGCTTTTTAGGTAGGTTATGGCTTAACTCTTTCAGACTGGGTTGGTAATAAATGATGGTACAAAATGCATGATAAGGGTGGAAACTAATCATGAAAAATGGCTATCTATGTGTTGTGCCTACGTGGGGTGTCTGTATGTAATGTAATTATTAAAATTGAGATATTATATAATATGTGTGACCGTGTGGGGTCCTAATGATGTTGATAGACTTGAATATATGTGAATAATTATACTATGTTGTTGAAATACCTAATGTGTTACGATTTGTGTATTATGATGTATTCATACTTCTTGTTATATGAGACATGTGGAAATTCATGGATGAAATGAAAATAATGAGTGAATATTGGCTCACGTGGTTGTGGAAATGTATAATTGTGGTTGGTTGTGGAAATATATCATTGTGATTGGTTGTGTAAATACTCATTCTGATTGGTTGTAAGCATTACATCCTCATATGATACTCATTCATAAAACATTGGTACCATCGTGGCAACATCTGAGAAATACTGACAACACTTTTTATAAAACCCTCCTCGAGGGAAGTGCCAGGGAGGAGATATTGTAACACCTTATAAAACCTTTTTTGAAGGATGTGTTAGAAAGGAGACATGAGATATGTGTATTGTATATGGGTATACGAACCTCCATGGTCCTACGCGGTAAGCTTTAGCTTTGTAGGTGTATGCAGGGATTGTGCGACCATCCCGGAGGTTGTGTGATAACCTCTTGCATCATCATCATCATGATATATATTGCACTTACTTTATTGTGTTGTATTGTCATATTGACTTGTCATCTATGTAATTGTCTTACCTTTCTATACTTGTATTTGATGATCTTGTATCCACATGTTCTCCCTTGTTCTACTTATATGTGGCATAATGCATACTTGTGTTCCATCTTGGTGTGTTATTGTAATATATGTGATATATTAGAACTCTTAGTGCAAGCGGTGTGGGCTACCGTTATGGGACATTTTTTGATTGTAGGTTACGTGCCCTTAGAGTGTATTTTGTATGCTTTATTTTCTACTTTGCTCGGTCGACCTATGATACCTACTAAGTAAAAGTGAACCGTGTTACCTCTACTTCATCCTTTTGGTGCAGCTTCAGATTTGGGTGCGCCTCAGACTAGTTAATTTTCAGGATCTTTCAAATTACTCAAGGTAGCGGTTGGACATTTATACATTCGGAGTTCACCTTTATCTTTCTGTATTAGTTATGTCCTTATTAGTATTCGGAGACAGATACTATTCCATTGTGGTTATTTTTCTGATATATTTGACTCTTAGATTGTATTAGTAGTTCTTACACTATTGACACCTGGTTTGGGGCATCATTGGCATTTTGGATAAGTTCTTTCCGCAGTGTTATGATTACTTGTATAGTTTAGCTTCGTTCTGGAAGCCTTACCTTGGGTATTTCTTTCTTTTTTTTCTTTTTGTATAAGTTTGGGTGATAGGCTTACTTGTCAAGGTATGCCACAACAAGTGTCATCATGACCCTTATTTTTGGATCGTGACAATTGTCACATCAGATTTAATGTTATATCTTGACCATATATTCTTGAATCTTACATTTTAACTAGTTTCTTGACTACAATTTGTTGTAACATGTTCATTTTAGTGAATATCATTGAAAAATGTTGCTAGCCAACATTGTTCGTGTCACAATCCTAACTAAGGACTAGTCGTGTTGGGTATCTCAAGCCCACCGAGAACCGTAGATCACTCTCTTAGCCTAACCAACACAGCTTAACCAAGGTAAACAGCGAAAGACAACCAAACCATACACAAGATTGATAAGATAACTCAAATGAAATCTAGGAGTCAAAACAATAACCAATCCCACACTTGTACACAAAACCCTCTAAAGTCGAATATCAAACTATGTCGGGACATGCCCCCGACTATAGACAAAAGAAATATAAAAAAAGATATGAAGGAAACATAATGAAACCAAAGATATGACAGGCTTTTTAAAAGATGGAAGCTCACCACTTCAAAGCAAACCAACCGACGAACTGAATCACCTAACACTGCACAAGGCAGAAGATCAATCCCAAAATCTATTCCCCTATCAGGAGGAATTCTGGGAAGATCATCAGGAAACACTTTAGGAAATTCCCTAACCATAGGGATAGATTGCAAAGGACTTTCAGATTCAGAATTCTTAACGCGAACTAGATGATATAGATACCCTTTTGAAATCAATTTATGAGCTCTAAGATAGAAAATAAACCTCACTTTGGGCACTAAGGAACTTTCCTCCCATTCTAATATCGGTTCATTAGGAAATTGAAAATTGATATTTCGGGTCCTATAATCCAGAGAAGCATAGCACGAAAGAAGCCAGTCCATCCCCAAGATCACGACAAAATCTACCATATCCAGCTCTATTAAATCCACCAATGTCTCCCGATGAAATATAGACACCACACAACCCCTATAGATTTTTCTAGCAATAATGGAATCACCCATCGGAGTAGACACAGAAAAGGGATCGAAAATACTTTCAGGACCAAATCCAAAATGCACAACCACTTAAGGGGTTACATAGGATAAGGTAGAACCCGAATCAAGCAAACAATAACATCACGGAAAAAGAGCTATAACATACCAGTAACAACATCAGGAGATGGATCAAATTTCCAGTGAGTTGCAAGTGAATAAAGATGATTCTTGCCAGTGTCAGTACCTAAAGTGGCGCCCTTTGGTGCAGAAGCTGAAGAAGTAGCAATCGAAATCTTATTATCCCCAATGGCTACCCTAGCTGCGGGACAGTTCATCTGAATATGTCCATGATAACCATAATAGAAACACAAGTTCCTTCCCTTATCACAATAACCATAGTGAAGCTGATTGAAAAATCTACAAGGAGGATAAGGTGGGGTCGACTGAGCTCCACTAGCCAGAGACTAGGCACCCTGTGCCTTAGGACCCTGCTAGCCTGAAAAAAACAATCACTAAATGTCTTAGGATAAGGGGCACTAGCTAAAGAATATGAATTAGAATTTTCCCATGTCTTCTTCTTAGTCCATTGCCTGTCGTCCCTCCCACTATTCTGTTGATTCGCACCCTACTCTAAATATCTGAACTTCTTATTTTGCCTTTATCCCATTTATTCTTATCTCTTCTTTTCATTCTCTACCTGATGAATATAAACCATAAGTCTGGATATGTCCATATCATTGTTCAACATTGCACCCTTACACTCCAATACCAAGTCATAGGAAAAACCAGAAGCAAACTTCCTCATCTTGGATCTCATAGTAGACACAAAATCTAGAGCATAACGAGACAACTGCTAAAATTTCAATGCATATTCTTTCACACTCATCTTACTTTGCTTCAGATTCATAAATTCCTCTGTCCTAGCTTCTCTCAGCTCTCGAGGAAAGAATGATCGAGAAAGGTACCTGAAAACTTATCCCACACTGCTCGCTCAGTATCACACCCCTAATAGCTTTTCATTTCTCATACCATTGATAAACCATATCCTTAAACTGATAAAAAGCAAACTCCACACCCTCTACATCAGTACCATGCATCACCCAAAAGATTTTCTCTATCTTATTAATAAACCCCTGAGGATTTTCTTCAACCTTAAAGACTGTAAAGGTTGGGGGATTCAACCTTATAAACTGGCAAACCCAAGTGACCTTAGAAGAAGGACCAACAAAACAAACATGATTCGACTGATAAGACTGAGATGTCACCAACTGAGTAAGCAAATGAATAGACCTGTGGAACTCCATCTTAGAGATATCCCCTGAGCCAGCTAATTATAAGCATCACCAGCCCGGGAAGCCCGAGAAAGACTAATGGGGATAGGTCGAACTCCACGTGCGGTAGTATAATCAGGAGTAGAGACCTTAGACCGGGTCTGCACTTCATAAATAGGGTGAGTCCACTCCATATTATCCTCAGGTAGGACAGAGGGTCCAATAGAGTTTCTACAGACATCAATTGTTTAAGGAGGAATGATCTAAAATATGAGTAAATTAAAAGTTAGAGAGTTTTCAAGACACTAGACTCCATAGCCCGAACTAAAACACAAGAAAAGAAAACATTCCTAAATGACTTGTAGCCTCTCCTTTGTAAGTGTGGTATGCTACACACCCATAAAAGATACTTTACTTGACATGGCTTTGTGGATACTCATAGACCCTTAACCATGCTCTGGTACCTAGATTATCATGACCCGGACATGGGACTAGTTGTGACGGGTATATCAATTCCACCGAGGACCAGAGATTACCTCCTTAGACTAAACAACAGAGCAAAACCAAGATAAACAGTGAAAGATAACCAAACCATAAACAAGATAGATAATATAAATCAAATGAAATCTAGGAGTTAAATAATAAACAATCCCACACTTGTCCCCAAAAGCCTCTAAAATCGAATATCAAACTAGGTCGGGATATGTCCCTGACTATGGCCAAAAGGAATTCAAAAAAGATACGAAGGAAACATAATAAAACTAAAGAAATGACCGGCCATGCAGAAGATAGAGGCTCACCACTTCAAAGCAGACCAACCAATGAACCAAATTACCTAACACAGCATAAGGCAATAGAAAAACCTTAGGACCCTACATCATGAAACGATGCAGCATTCTGGGACAGACAGTGGAATGAGCACTAGCATGTAACTCGGGGAAGGAATAAAATAATGCCATGTTCAAAACCAAAAAAAAACCACATACAATATCGGGAAAGGGAACAGAATTATAAGCATAAAATTTTAAAATCAATAACTTGGGTTGTGTAGCTTTATCCATCCTATGGCCACCCACGGGCTATATATGTGTGTATGTGTGAACTATGCACACAGTCATAAAGACCCCCTGTAACGCCCCAATTTTCTGAACCAAAACGCTACACGGTGCTCATGACCCCGAAGGACCACAAGCCAACCCATGATTGATATCTGTACCTGTAAACTATATAATATCTCATAAAATATGCGGAAACATGAACTGTAAGGCCATAAGGTTCAATACTGATACATATCTAAAAAACATGGTATAACAATACCAAAAAGAAACATAAATACTGAAGTCTGAACATCTAATCTGACATCTAGTCCGAAAGCCTCTAACTGAACGGAATAAGGAGTTGAAGGAACATGTCTCCAACTAACTCCATGAACTGAAAAACTAATCTGAAATACTAAAATAAAGTAATAATAATATTGTCCTCGAATGAAGAGGAGCACTGACTGCTGAAATCTGCAATGCTACTGCTGCTCTGAACTCGAGGACTGAGCACTGAGATTACTGAGATTACTGGACTACTGAGATTACTGAGATTTCTGAGTTTTCCTGAGTCACATGACTGACTGAATTCTATAGATCATGGATTGACTGAGAGTATCGTGAAAACATGACATGGCTCTAGGAACACAGCTATATTTTTTGCGTACAAGTACCCCCAAGACTCGATGGAAGGAAACTGACACAACTTGAATTTCTTGAGTACACGACCATCAATAACAATCCATAATACATGAGTGGGGGATTTCATGAAGTACATGGTCATCATAATATCTATCATGAATAGGAATGCTTATAATCAAGTCATAAATCTCATATTCTAATATCATGGGCATTCCGACAACATATACTATTCATAGCAATGGTATGGAAACCATTCAAGCATAAGGGAACGGCAACATGTAACATTTAGTTCATATTGTAATGATTTGGGGATATTATACTTCATGTATTTATTCAACATCTCAAACATGATAGGAAAAGCATGGATATATTTTTGTGTACATAATTTATATCTCCATTATCATACATGTTTTATACCACACCAATAACAACACATTATTTGCATGGAAATTCATATTGGAGTGTATGACTAACATGAACTTGTTATTTAGATATCATGAAATCATGTAAATATGAGGTTCTAACATACTAGGCATTTTATCGAACACCTTGCATGCATTCTTTAAGGCATAGGTGGATTTCATACTTTCATTCTATCAATCCATCCAAAGATCATGTTTTTCAACTAACAACATAACCTTCATGATGATATACAGTCACTTTACTATTATATAGCAAAACAAACAAGCATCAACATGGGTATGATCATATCACCACAACCAACCAAGATTTTGCATTTTGAAGATTGATTCTTGAACTCCACGGACGAAAGAAATCCGTGGATGAACACTACGCATACCTTGGAAGGGAGGTTCTTGATGATTGACAGAGGAATTTCCTTGAAATTGGATCTTCAAGCTTAATTATGCAACCCTAGTTGTTTTTCTCTTTTAGTGCTCTTGGATGATGAGTTTTTAGATGATAATAGGGTTGTAATATGTTTAGAAGCTATGTATTTCGTAGGGTTAAGTTTAGGGACGTGTAAGGAGTGTTAAAAGACTTAATTACCCTCAAAATAACTCAAAACGGAGTGTTTTTGGCACTTGGAACTGACTTAGGCGGCGCCCAAGTAATTACACAAGCTAGGTTGGGTGGCGCCTAACCAATCGCCTACGTTTGGTTGGGCGGCGCCTGACCGATCGCATATCCTTACTGTCTCTCACGAAAATGGGCATAACTTTTCGCTCGGGTATTGGATTAAGGCGAAATTGGTATCGTTGGAAAGCTAATTCGATTCTCTACAATTTGGTGGGTCTAAATCTGCCAAAATGTCACATATAAATCATGTTATTCTTGTTCAAAGATGACCCTTGCAAAATCGAACACTAAAACTTGATGGATTCAAAAACTCTTAGCTTGTATTACCTTAAGTGACTCATATGAACATTCTTAACGCATCATAAGCTATCCTATCACTAGGATATTCATTGTAAGTCATGCACTAACATGCTACTCACAGGATAGTAGGTTTCATACATAGAAAAACTTATTCACTTCCTAGCTTAGAAACATGCGGGGTATTACACCCCCATACCGGTAAACGTGATTTTCAATATTGATCCCTTTGGAACCTCCACCTTCACGGCGAGCTACATAAACCCCTTTAAGCCCAAATTAAAATATTTACACATAATCCCAAATGTTAGCCCAAGAATCATTTATTAATGCATCTGCCACTTGGTATCGCCATACCATTTATGCTTGCAAGCTAAGTCCAATTATGTTATTCTAATCCAATTAAACCAATTGACTCCCAAGTTTCATTTTAAAACCAAACCATGGCCATCAAGGCCCTTCATATCCATTTTAATCCATTTATCCATTAATATTATGCACTAGTTTCAAAAGTGAGTTAAATCATACAAATTTCATAGTTAAAACCAAAGTTCATGAAGGTGGGTTGAGGATATTACCATTATCAAGCTAAAATCCAACAAATTGGGGAAACCCATGTTCCCCTTTTCAAATTTCCATAACCATGAACCCATTCAATACAAAAACCATAATTTAAAGCATGAATATCATATTCAAACACGGGGAAAGCAATTTCAATAGTAAACGATCTGAAATCCTCAACCAAATTACAAATCCACAACTAATTCACATGAACAATGATTAAACATATGCCTTTTTATAAAAATAAAATTAGGGAGGAGAGACATGCCTGAACACCAAAGAAATTTGAAGAAAATCCAAAGTTGATAGCTTGAAGATTGAATTCCTTGAAAACTCTAGTTTTCTCTTGCTTTGGGGAGTTTAAGATGATTAAAGTAGTGTTTGATTTGATTAACTAATGTTAATAGGGTCCCTTAGATGCTTTAAGGTCGTGGGTAGAGTGTAAAGAAAGGAAAAGACCAAATTACCCATAATTAAAAACGTGCATGAAAATAGCTCACAGTCGCTACGGGTCAGGTAACTACTTGTGGTGACAAGTCACGAGTCGTTCCCTTGAACCATAGCTTGGGCAGAAACCTTGGGCACCTTCACTATTATGGTCACGAATCTCTCACCATGACTCGTGACCTTACCCTATGACTCGTGAGGACTAAGTCGTGATCAAGACAGTTGTTTTGCAGAGAAAATTTTGACTTTTTTAGAGTCGCCACATAATTTATTTTGAAAAAGAATTAAGAAAACCTTCGAAAGTTACTTAAATGATCTAAAACAAAAAAAATTATTTAAGTTTGAAGATTCTGAGTAAGCGGTTCTTATTAATACTCTTGAAAGGTTGTTAAGGCACCAAGAGTATCCACTAACTTGCGGTTATCCGGACTGTTTGAAAATATCTTTTGACTAACTTCAAAAAGAAAGATTGATTGTTGAAAAGTAATTGATTTTAAGAAAAGACGTGTAAAATAGATTTGGACGACTTAGTAGGGATTTTAACTAAATCTAAACAAATTAATAACAAAGCATGTAAAAGGAAAAGGGGAGAAAATAAAAGACTTAGGTCATTGGGCCTAAATCAATAGACCATGTCCTAATCTAATTGGGCTTTTGGCCCACTTGCACCTGTCCTAATCTAAATAGGAAAAATTACAGAAAGTATCATATTTAAGACTATAATTACAATAAATAGCAACACTTTTGTAAAATTAAAGTTTATAACAAGAGTAGTATTATTTTACTCATTAACTAGGCAAGTTTACTTTCACTACTTTACATTTTTCTATTTTCACTCCACTCTTTCACCTCCCCCAAATATAGTCATATCTTTTACCCCTTTTTTTCATCTTATTTTTTTTATCATTTTGTTTTTTTATTTTATTTTCATTTTTTTATTTTCATTTTTTTATTTTCACTTTATTTTCTCTCTTTTATTTCTCTTCTTTTTTTCCTTTTTCGTTTCTTTTATTATTATTTTTTATTTTTTCTTCATATTTGAATATAATTATCTCCATGATCTTCAAGATTTCAAAATAAAACATCATTATTGTCTTTCACTCTCTTATATCTCTAGCTTTTTTTTCTTGTTAGCTTTTTTCATCTTATTTTTTATTTTTTTATTTTTATTTTTTTTATTTTTCATTTTTTTCTTTCCACTTTATTTTCTCTCTTCTATTTCTCTTTTTTTCCTTTTTCGTTTTTTTCTTTCTCGTGTTTTTTTTTCTATTTTTGTTTTGTTCTTATTTTTTCTATTTTACTTTGTTTTTTTTTTCTTTTATTTTTACACTTCTATTTCTCTTTCTTTCTTCCTTTTTTTTTTCTTTTTCACTTCTCTTTTTTTTTATTTTTTTTGTTTTTATATTTTTGTTTTTTCGTTTTTTCGTTTTTTCGTTTTTTTACTCTTCTATCTATAACTTTTATTTTGAATAGACAAATATGTATATCACATACACATACTCAAAAAACATACAAAATACATAGCCATATAGATCTGCATATGTATTTACAGTACAAAATATACATATGTATTTATGAAATACATATCATTCATATTAAACAGTAATAAGCAGAACTATACTATATATATTCATATGTATTTGCGAAATATAAAGGTGACTCATATAAAATAAGAATATACATATGGATCAGGTATGTATTCTATAAATACAAATGCAGAGTAATATGTATTTTATACGGTGTTGGATTTGTCTTTGAACTGTACATACTATGTCATTTTTTAGGGTAGCATATGTACTTATTTGTTTTCTTTTACTGTTTAAGATATGTATCATGTATTTTTTTATTACCTATATGTATATGTATAAATTGTCATTTTTGTTATAGAGATTTTTGTGTCTTATATGTTTATATATACATGTGAGTCAGATATGTATTTCTGTAAATACATATACAGATATATATGTATATTTTTTACCGTAAATACATATACAGATCTGTATGTCTATTTATTTTGTATATTTTTTGAATATGTTTGTATGATATAGATATTTGTCTTTTAAAAATAAAAGATAGAGATAAAAAAGTAAAAAAAAAAAGAAACAAAAAAAAAAGAGAAATAGAAACTAGAAATAGAAGTGTAAAAAAAAGCAAAAAAAATAAAAAAAGAAGAAGAAAATGAAAAAATATGAGAAAAGGAAAAAAAAGAAAACGAAAAAAGAAAAAAAATAAATGAAAAAAGAAAAAAAAGAACAGAAGTAGAAGAGAGAAAATAAAGTGGAAAGAAAAAAAGAAAAAAGAAAAAGAAATTAAAAAAAAAAGATAAGAAAAATGAAAAAACTAACAAGAAAAAATAATTAGAGATATAAGAGAATGATATTTTAAAATTTTGAAGATCATGGAAATGATAATCTTCATATTTGAGTTTGATTTGGAAAAGGACTATATTAATTTAAATAAGAGTAATATATGAAAATTTAATTAGATGAGATAATTATTCCTTATTTAACTCAACTAATTTGAGTAAAACAAGGAAAGTAAATCTTCTTGTATATGTATTTGTATAGCAACATTTTACTTAAATACAAAATATAATCTGTTATTTTTTGTAATTATGAAACTGTTGCTATAAAAGTTACAATTAAGGCTCTATAGTTGTGATTTTTGAAATTTTCCGATCTAAATATTGGGTTTTCGGCCCACAACCTGTCCTAAGCTAGTTTTCGGACCTTTGAGGCCCAAAATCTGCCACACCTGTATTAAAATTTGGCTTCTAGGCCCAAATGAATGAATAAATAAATGACTAAATGAATAAATAAAAAGAAGACAATAATAAAAAAATTGAGACTTTTCAAGTCTCTTAGTGACCTCATCAATGGATTTTGACTCATTTTCCTTCTTCGTCTATCTTCTAGCACCGCACGCCATGTAGTGGACCTTGGGTTTAAACTTCAAACTTGACTCGAAGAGGTGAGCCTCATTGATCCATTACGAAATACAAGAGGAGAGGAGTCCATTTGGACTCGAGATATTTTCTGCATGAAAAGAAAAGATAAGAAATTAATATACGTTCAAAGCATAATAGTTACATATTTCAAAGCAAAAGAAAATGTCAAGAATCAATTTTTGAATTACAATGATATGCACACTTACACACGTATAAAAAGAGCGAGAGTTAATAGATAAAATGCAAAGCAAAGACATCGACTTGCATTCCTCATGACTTATGTTCATATAAAAAATGAATAAAGGTAAAAGGTCATATTCAAAGAATTAATACGAGAAACAAACAACGTAAGCTTGCGAAAGTAAAGGGATGGGGCAACAAGAAAAATACTCATGACTTCTAAAATTGAACAAACATAAACACTAATCCATATAACAAAAGAAAATAAAAGTTAACTTTTCAAGAAAGAGAATCTTTAAATTTTAATTAAGGCGACATTAACGAAAATTCATACATCTAAATTACAACCAACATTTTATGGAAAAACGTGTAACAACCTATGATTTATATTTCTAAGACATCATTGATTCTCTTTTGATATTATGAATAAAAGAGAGACATGAATCAAGTCTTTACACACCATGCAAGGCACGTGCATTTTGGCAACAGTAATGTGCAAAGAGATTCAACTTTGGGGAAGATTATTTCTTACTTGTTTTAATTGTTTAGTATAGAAGTAAAAGAAAAGAAATGTAGTACAATGAATCAATGTTAACATAATATATACATTCAGTGTGGAATAAAATTGAGCTTGCTAGACTGATCCAACCAATACAAAAGTGATTGTACAAGTGGATAAAAATCTAGCTAGATTATTGCAACTACAGTTGGCGACACGTCTTTCATTTGGACATTCCTGAAAAAGTACATGATGCACGTCTCATTTGAAAGCTTCAAATATATAAGTTGAGGAGGCATACATCGATTCCGAAATATTTATTGCACCAAAAAATTACCGAAATACCCTTGGTAGTCATTTAATAAGGAACAAAAAGATATTTATAAAAAATTACTACCATGTATAATTCAATGACAAAGGTCTAAATAAAAATATTATTAAAATAATACATGAGGACAAAACTAATAAATATAAGAAAAAAATAATATGTATGTGTAACCATTTAATGCACCATAAAAAATGAGAACAAAACTAATAAATATAAGGAAAAAGCAATATGCATGTGTAACCATTTTATTGCACCACAAAATTACCGAAATACCCTTGGGGTATAAAAAATAAGCAATTTAATGAGGAACAAAAAGATATTTATAAAAAATTACTACCATTATAATTCAATTACAAAGATCTAAATAAAAAAATTATTAAAATAATAAATAAGGACAAAACTAATAAATATAAAAAAAAAATATGCATGTGTAACCATTTTATTGCACCATAAAAATGAGGATTAAACTAATAAATATAAGGAAAAAAACAAATGCTTGTGTAATCATTTTATTTACTACTCCCTCCGTTTAAAAAAGAATGACCTAATTTGACTTGACACGGAGTTTAAGAAAATAAAGAAGACTTTTGAATCTTGTGCTCCTAAATTAAAGTTATGTCAAATGTATCAAAATGCTCTTTAATCTTATGATCTTAAACATGTCATGGGGAAAGTTGAATTAAAAGTATAACCAAAAAGGAAAGTGTCATTCTTTTTTAAACAAACTAAAAAGGAAAGTAGATCATTCTTTTTTAAACGGAGGGAATACTATATATAAGTGAAGGTTGGGGTGACTAAAATTATCGAAATACCTTTGGTAGTCACCCCAACCTTCACTTATTGCACCGTAAAATTACCGAAATATCCTTTGTAGCCATTTAATAAGGAACAAAAAGATATTACTACTATATATAAGTGAAGGTTGGGGTGACTAATATTACCGAAATACCCTTGGTAGTCACCCCAACTTTCACTTGTTGCACCATAAAATTATCGAAAGACCCTTGGTAGTCCCTTAATAAGGAACAAAAAGATAATTATAAGAAAATACTACCATGTATAATTCAATTACAAAGGTCTAAATAAAAATATTATTAAAATAATATATGAGAACAAAATTAATAAATATAAGAAAAAAATAATATGCATGTGTAACCATTTTATTGCATAATAAAAATGAGGACAAAACTAATAATATAAGAAAACAATCATATGCATGTGTAACCATTTTATTTACTACTATATACTTCCTCCGTTCCAAATTGAGATGACACAATTATTAAGAAACAATGATTGGTAATATAACTTTACCATTTTGCCCCTATTAATTATGTCATGTTGTTAGTTTCAATATTGATGGAGTTATTATATGAATGATACCAAAGCACTCTTTGCATGGATAATTAGGATTATAGGATTACCAAAGTCTTTGCAACATTTTTCAAGATTTGATAATTCAATGCTAGTAACAAGGAGTAATCAATTACTAAAGGTATAATGGGAAAAAAATTTATCTTGTCTTGATTAATTAAAAAAGACAAGTAAAATGAGAAATCAAATCAGGAAATTTAAGTTGGAGGGAGTATAAGTGAAGGTTGGGGGACTAAAATTACCGAAATATCCGTGGTAGTCACCGCAACCTTCACTTATTGCACCATTGAATTACCGAAATACCCTTGATAGTCATTTAATAAGGAAAAAAAATATTACTACTATATATATAAGTGAAGGTTGGGGTGACTAAAATTACTGAAATACCCTTAGTAGTCACTCCAACATTCACTTATTGCACTATAAAATTACCGAAATACCCTTGATAGTCATTTAATAAGAAAAAAGAAATTTATATGGCGCTATTGTGTTGCACTACAAACACAATAGTTATTAAGTCAGAACGGCCAGGCCATAGCAGGTTATATGGCGCTAGAAGGGTCGATGTCTAGGGTACTGTTTGTATGTATTTTCAAGAGCCAGATCGGCTCATCAGCAAGTTCTTTTTTCAGCTATATAGTCCTTAATCTATCTCTAGAGATATTCCTATTATGATGATTACTTGCACCTCAGAAACAAAATTGAGAATCCTAAGCCCAGCCCAACTTTCGCAAGAGTTTACTACTATATAGCTAAATGTAATGTCTCTGTATTCAACTGAACACTGAATATTTTTTTGTGTGCAGAGAATTTTAGACCAATGGAACAAGTAAAGAAGCAGGACTCACCTTTTCGGGGACAGTATCATCCATGTTAATAAAATACTGCCTAAGACAAAATGAAAGCTCATAACTTGTTACGACTGAAATGCACAAATAATGAACTGTAAAGTAACTGCCATGTTAGCTTGAAGCATAACAAAAGAATTTGTGGTGATAGACTCACTTCACAACTGAATATGCATGATTTGACCGCAAAGGTTTGTCATAAGTCTGCCGTCAATCAGCAAAATGAAAAGAAGTTCAATTAGTAAAAATATCAGCATCTGGCACAACCGACATATAGGTAGGCAGTACAAAACAAGTAAGAGATATAAGAGACAAAATTGAACCCATTAATGTGCAACACTTAAAAAAAACTGGTAGCACAAGACGAACTGAGAATATTGTGTTACTCAGCTACATGTCTGCATCCAAGATATTCCATATGATGACAAAACAAAATGCATATTGAATGAGTTTCTCCAGCCATGTGATTAAACTGAGAATAGGAAACAAAACAAAGGGAGTGATGGCAAGGATACGGTTCTTTGTGTTAGGATTAGATTGTATTCTGCCAAAATAAAGAGAAGGGCAGAATTAATTCATACATTACACGCACTTTACTTTCTCTCTCTATACATGTATATATATCAGAGGAGCACACAGCTTAGGCTCCATCACATATTTTGGTGGTGTATAAACACGCCAAGAAAACCATTTTAACCATAAAATTATACAAATACACGACGCTAGAGATAAATAACAACTATACGAATATTATAATAGCCATGCCTTTATCTACTTATCTGGATAATGTTGAAATAGTCAGTCATCTTTGAATCTTGAAACAAACCAACTCCCTTCATTTCTTTTCTGTATTTCTCAATTCGTTCTTCATAGTAAATGGCTAGTGTTTTAGCTACTTCTCCTAGATTTGAGTGTTAAGCAAATTAGGTCTTCAACACATCTCAGGTTAAGAATACTAATAGTGTTATGAATAAATATTCCAAACTGTTTTATTTACCAGAATGTGTATATTCTCAAGTCTATATCATAGAATTATTTCAAACAATTTCTCAATTCCTAGACACAAGCCATAACTTTTTAAGTATTCTACCCTCTCTGGTACTTAAGAGAAGTCAACCTGCAGCAGATATTTGATAATCAATATATGGATCATCATATTTTAAGCTAAGATGAGGTCTTAACATCTGGAGAAAGAAGTAAAGAAGAGAAGACAAAGCATAACATTAAATAGTAACCAATTTGATCTGAAAAGGTAAAGAGAGTAAGGAAAACCTCCATAACAGAAATGGGATCATCAAGCCCTCCACCAATGGTTTCAAGTGAACTGGCAAAAGCAAGGTCTCTATCACCTCTCCAAGCCCTTCTCTGTAAATTAGTGAGAAGAATGAATAAGGTCATAGCAAAATATTCCTTGCTGAAAAAATTGAATGTGAATCAATTTTACAAACAAAGAAACTGATTCATGCCAACTATGAAATGATTCATTAGGCAACGAATACAAAGATGATATATACCACATATAGAGAATCCATGAGTTAAATATGAATAAGTGGTTCCAAAAATAAAGAGGTAAAGGAACAAATTAAGGTTTTAAGAGGGAATTATATTGCAAGAGAGTGGTCTAATATGAACATAAATTAGTTTTTCCAAAAAAAAAAAAATTGAGAGATTCAAATGGGTATCTGCTGAGTTTTGCCAACCTTTACCGGTTATAGTTTTAGAAAACAGAAATACTGTAATGAAGACGCAACTCTGTATAATCTTACCAACAGCAGTGGTGGCCCAATGGAAAGGGATTGGTCCAACCTACCCAGAGGTCGAGGGTTCGACTCTGGGTATGGACAAACACTCTGTTGGGAGCTCTCCCCCCCCCAAAATGGAGCCCAACGCGGGGCGATCCGAATATAGTCGGACTCCTAAAAAGCGGGTACCGAACACCGGGTAGTTTAAACCAAAAAAAAAAACTCTGTATAATCTTTGTTTCTTAACTGGCGGCTTTCTTTTCTTGTTGCTCCTTTATTTTAAATAACTTAGTCATGATCCTTACAAAATAATGCAACACATTAGACCATAATTTAAATTACTATATGAAATGTATAGAAAATGAATCTTCTCCATATTTTCACCTGTTCAGTTAGATCCAAAAAGCACTTGCATAAATTACGAACAGGCTATTATTTGATGAACAAATGTAAAAAAGTTCAGCATGCGTTGGTTCAAATTGAAATTCAACTCAAAATATGTTGAAGTTTTTCCCATGAATCAAACGAATAAAAATGCATATAAACTAACCTTATATCACAGCTGCTAAAATGTTTTGAATCTCCAAAAATAAAAACATAGGAGGAAAATTACAACCCAAAAGGCATCCAGTAGTAGCACAGACAATTTCAACCGATCCCAAAAATAGCAGCAAAAGTATTTAATCTGCAGTTTAAAAGAACAATAATCATCATATTTAACAGCATTAAAGATTCAATAGCTAAATAACAATTTGTTCAGTATAACTTGTATTCTAACAATAATACTGAAAAAGTTGTTTCATAATAAATTGTACTAAAAATGGATAGTATTCGTTAGAAAGTTTTATTTGTGAGTATGTAAAAGCTGATTTGTACAACAATCAGCATTCAAATCTTTACACTTATAGTAAAGGAATATACATATTATAAAGGTGAAAGAAGAAATTTTAAGCAATGAAGTAGCATGTAAAATTGAAAACTCAACAGAGATATAAATTGTATTACCTTTCAGTTCTTCTTCATAGAAGAAGTTCTCATTGTCATGCTATGTTTCTGAGAGGACGGACTGCATTTGTTTGATGTGTTTTGATGCTTGCTTGTCTCAGAGGTAAGATGTTCAATTGTGCGTTTTTTCAGCTCTGGAACATCAACTGTGGTTGTTGGCGTTGATTTATGAACTGCATTTTTTTTCTCCAAGCAAGATAAAATGGAAAACTTTGGTGTTGAATCTTGATTTTTTGGATATAACCTCTTCATTTGAATTTTGAACATCTTGCCATTGAATTGATTTTGGACAAGTAGTAGAGATGATGTGTCCTTCTGAAAGCGTAAAAATTGATTTAATATGATATCAATAATAATAACAATGCATAGAAGAAGTTAAGTCATTGTCATTCAATAGGTAGTTTGAAATTTTATGGAATAAAAATTAAAAGTATATGCAAAAGTTTTCTTATGTATTTTAATTTGATTAACAAATGACAGTTTGAATCACATATTTATTTATTTTTAAATAGTAGTTCAACGACTTTTTAAGAGGCAAAGTTTTAGGTACCTTGACAAATGTGATCTCATAAATCTCTTCTGCAAAAGAAACAATATTTTTTCTACAACTTCATCTGAAATTGTAGTTGTTGCAATACCGTCATTATCTTTAACAATGACTTCAAAGTGACACCTATTAAAATTGAATTTAAAGTAATTTAAATTTAATGATCAATCAATTTAATTATATATAAACAGTAATATAAATGAGCAAATTATGTTCTTGAAATGTATTTATACTTGGGAGTCAACAATGTGGATCGGTGACAAGTTTTGCAGTAGATTTTTCTTCGCACATTGTATCTTGGAAACAATGTCATACATCTTTGGTAATGTAACACACAAAAGCGTTGTTCCTTAGTTGCAAGAGATACTTCAACTTCGACATAAAATACTTGTCCCTAAATATTTAAGAATGACACAATTTTAGTTTTTATTTACTGCAATATAACTTGAGAGAATTGGAAGTATAAAATTATTTTCACTACCAGAAGTTGTCCTTGGATATTAGCGACAGGTATAATTTCATCCTCAAAGGGAACCAACAGAATAGAGCCTAATGCAGTAGTACTCTTCATCTTGTAAGGACAAGCTCTTATTCAATTGTTTTGACCCTATATAGTTGAAAGCATGAGATGTATTTTCTACTTAATAGTTTGAATGCAAATATCAAAAAATAAATGCATATTACCATGTCTTCAATGCGGCCGCTTGTGGATATGGAGGATTGATCTCAATTGTTGAATTGAACCTGTTTGACAAACCATTGAATCTATTTGTTGATCCTGCATGCATTAGAATGTTTGTTTTTAATAAAAATCCATCATGTAATAGTATTATTAAAATAGAAAAACATATAATGATTGTAGTTTCACCTATGGTTGCTTTTGAAACTCTTCTAGCAAGAATGACCGGGTACGTGTGAAGTTGATTTAAAAGTTTAGGCCCATCATGATCAATGAAACTATCCCAAAGTGCCAATTTTGTTGGCTTCTTTCTGCATATAATGATAGTTTATATTATGTAAGTAGAGGCATTAGTTTACTTACATAATAGTATCATTTGCTAATTACATACTATTACATAAGAGCGTCTCATACTAATACTAAATTATAGAACCTGTTGTATCTATTAAGTTTAGTAATTTTTTGTCCATAATTATTTCTTTTTGAAGTTAGATTGGAATACACGGGCATGTTGTTGTTGTTGTTAGATCATTTAACTTTTTTATCAAGTACAATTTATTTTAGAGTCAGATTTTTTACCTACGTAACTAAGAAACACACGAACGCTATTGAGAAGTAGGGAGATTGTGTGGTTTATTTACTTACTGTTCATCCATGATAATGAACTCCTGAACTCTTTTTCCGCTTGCTGTCTTTGTAGGATGGTTGTCGTTGATGACAATGGCAAGTACATCTTGCACTATTAATAAAAGAAATAAATGTTAAACTAATTAGATAATTAGAATTATAGTATTGTAATAGTAATTAAATTGTCTTTAATACGTAAAAAGTTAAATGCACTTTTAAATACCAAACTCATATTCTTTGGGTTGATACTCGAAGGTGTCAAATGTGGTAAGAGTTAACCGCGTTGACTGCGGTAACGGATCTTCCGGAGGAGTAACCTTTTCAATGGGCTCAACTATTGTGCTTCTATCAATTGTCCAAATGTAATCATTAAGTGCACTCTTATATTCAGAAGTTGGTTCCTTTACTTGCGCAATAGACACCAAATATGTGTTGGAAGGTGCAAGTACATCTTCAAAATGTGTTATATCAGTACCGAACATAATCGCCTGAGAGAGAGAGATGGAGGTTATAATGACTAACCAAGTTCAGTTTGCAGGTAATTCCATGCTCTTTAAAGGTATCTTTTACAATAGGCCAGCAGTCTTCCAAATATTCTTTGATAAAAATGTTCAGTTATAACATAAGACACGGTAATGTTTCCTACATAATAGTTCTAACCACAATTTACAATCCACTAATTTTTGAATGATATATTCATTTTACGCGATTCCCAACTTGTAATCACTAAATAACATACGTTGTTTTTCGTTTTGACGTGCGATACATATCATATTTTGTGCAAAATATTTTCATGTGATGATTATGAAGAGCAAGCAAGCCAAGCGGTATAGAAGGGATATTTGTGTCCTTTGATGTGTCACTGCAACAAATTTGGCCTTAAGGCCACACAAACTATAGGAAACATTTGAAAAATTAGCCAAATGCATCTAAGAGAGCACTTGTAGAAGGTTGGGGTTGTCCTTGTTATGAACTTTTGGCTACGGAGATTACTTATAAAAGACTGCACTTTAGATATATGGAATACACTTTTGAAGTGTTTCAAAATGTTAATAACACCAAAACCTCTTATTCACATATAAACAAAACAGTTTTGATTTGTCTGAATCGATAGCATCAATAATCTGTGAAAAACATTTGCTATGGAGACTATTTGTATTTCTCCAAGGTATCTCTCTTTGTCTATGGCTGGACAGATTATCATCAGTCATTCAATACATTCCAACAACAACAACAATATCAGCAAAACTGTGATATAAAACAACAAATGAACTGATTAGTTCACACCCGTCTAAACTATAGGTTTGAATAACTAAAATAATTAATTTATTCAATATACACCTATGCATTTACTAATTCTCTCAAAAAGGATAATACTCAATTCCTCAATGAAGATAGATCTTAACGGACTGCATCTCTTTGCATAATGAGAGGTATTAGCAGAGGTACCCATATACCCTTATTCCTGGAGGTTTTCCATTATATAAGGCACTTATGTAAACTGACACGTTGGACAACCCCCAGATATTAGAAAGCGAACAGAATGAACTGTGGTGGAGACTTATTCACACCTTCCTCTGCATATACTAATGGTTGATCTGCGACAACCACAAGGCGTTACAACAAATATCATGCATATATAGTTGTAATATTTAGTTATTACCGGATAAAAAAAAATGTTTGGTATATTTTTGTGTGCATTCATGTTAAGAGGTTATGTAAAAAGTATATTGAAGTACTTGTTAGAGAGCTGCATCTCAGAATCGGGCACCAATTTGGCTTTTAGCAAAGCACTCACACATCCACATTAAATCTCATTCCCGATTCTTTAAGTTTATGACATTACAAAAGCAGAACGAAGCAGTTAGAGAATTTGTGGTCTCCTTCTGTATGTCATGAGAACTCTTTGCTTTCCACTTCTTTGTTAAGAAGACGTTGATAGAACTATATTGTCTTATCAATATAATGTATAAGTTTTCCACCAAAAAACATCGTGCAGAAACATAGCTTGAAAGTATTGTGTTTTATTAAGTATGTCCCTTCAATATTTAAGATGAAATCATAGGATTGATAAAAGGCCGGGAGCATAGAGAAAGCACATACCTCTTCATCTTGAAGTATCAATAGTTGATACTTTCTGTTTCCATTCCTGTTGTCCCTTGGTCGGCATTTGTCAACCACTTGAACCTTACACGTCCAATCTTGCGTTGCAGGTGTGATCATATTGATTGGAAATCTTTCGGCCATGTTCAAGCTATCTACGATTATAGCATGTTAAATAAATATGTAAAATATCAAACGAACATAATGCAAAGTGAAAGAACAAACAAATTATTTATATTATTTATTAGATTTACCGTTAAATATAATAGCGTACGTTCAAGAGAAAGCCTTTTCAATAATTTCTTCATACACAACATTATATGTGAGAGTGATCATCATCATCGCCAATGGTAGATGATCTAATTAAAACTTTAACATTTTTGGAACTTTTGGCTCTTGACAAAGCAACATATAGTTGACCATGAGAGAAGACAGGCTCACGCAAATATATACCAACAAAATCTAAAGTTTGTCCTTGCACTTTGTTTATTGTCATGGCAAAACATAATCGTATTGGAAATTGAGTCCTTTTAAAAGGAAGCGGTAGTTTTTCATCTTCTGATGTCATAAGTGGTATTCGTGGAATGAATACATGTGTATTTTTAAAATCACCGCTAGTTATTGTTGCACTAATGACATGAGTTTTGAAATCATTGCATATTAATCGTGTCCCATTACATAAACCCTCAGAAGGATTCAGATTTCTTAATAATATAATCGGACATTTTTTCTTCAAAATTAATTTGTATGAAGGCAAACCAGCAGGATTTAAAGTGTGTAAGAAATTTTCATACTCACTTTGATCTTTCGGATCATTAGTTTCATCTATATCAATGTAAATTTTTTCAGCGTTTGAAAATTGAGAGATCAACATATTATTTATTTCATCAACAAAATCATTTTTTGTGGTTAAAAAAGCCCGTGAAATAACGAAGGAAGGATTTGAATGACGTGTGTAATTCAGGATAAGTAACTCTAAAGAGCTGAAGCAAGACAGAATATTTGGAATGCAAGATTAATGACTTGAGGTAGGAAAACGAGGTGGTTGTAAGGTTGGACTCCCAGGTGGTGTGTAAGAGGGATAGTTTCAAGTATCTTGAGTCCATGATTCAGGGGAATGGTGAGATTGACAAGGATGTCTCCCATCGTATTGGGGCGGGATGGATGAAGTGGAAGCTCGCCTCGGGAGTGTTGTGTGATAAGAAGGAGCCGTCCAAGCTTAAAAGCAAATTTTAAGCAAATTCTACAGGGTGGCAATTCGTCCGGCCATGTTGTATGGAGCGGAGTGTTGGCCAGTCAAGAACTCTCACATTCAAAAATTGAGGGTGGCGGAAATGCGGATATTGCGTTGGATGTGTGTGCTTACTAGGGGTGATATAGTTCGGAATGAGACTATTCGGGAAAGGTTGTAGTGGCTTCGGTGGAGGACAAGATGCGGGAAGTTCGATTGAGATGGTTCGGTCACGTGATGAGGAGGGGCACGGATGTCCCGGTTCGTAGGTGTGAGAGGCTAGCTTTGGATGGTTTTAGGCGGGGTAGGGGTAGGCCGAAGAAATATTGTAGAGAGGTGATCAGGCGGGACATGGAGCAGTTACAGCTCACTGAGGACATGACCCTAGATAGGAAGATCTGGAGGACGCGAATTAGGATAGAAGGCTAGTGCCAATTTGGGTCGTTGGGGTAGTGCACTACTTGGTAGGTGTATTATTCTTGTTATGCCACCTTGTTGCATGCTTTATTACGAATTTGTTTACTACTCCTTATATTTTTCCTTGTGGGTGGCGTTTGTTCCATGTTTTATTATGGATTTGCTTATTATTCCTTTTCTTGAGCTGGGGGTCTATCGGAAACAGTCTTTCTACTTCTCCGGAGGTAGTGGTATGGACTGCGTACATCTTACCCTCTCCAGACCCCACTATGTGGGAATACACTGGGTTTGTTGTTGTTGTTGTAACTCTAAAGAGCTGACTTAAGAATTCTTTTTCAGAAGTAAATGGAATAATGAGAGAGGAAGGAATTTCAATTTTTCCACGATCATTTTTTTTTCTTTGCCATCACCAATTCT
Source organism: Capsicum pubescens (assembly GCA_030864215.1). Classification (NCBI taxonomy): domain Eukaryota; kingdom Viridiplantae; phylum Streptophyta; class Magnoliopsida; order Solanales; family Solanaceae; genus Capsicum; species Capsicum pubescens. The sequence continues at coordinate 313,813,229 of CM061548.1, read as the reverse complement.
CATTAAATATTCACAAAATGCAGGATCCTTTTTGGCACGCATATTCTTCGTAAGTTGTAATTTTTCAAGCTGATTCCAAATTTCAGAGCAAAATAAACTTTCGCGAATAAAACCTTCCTTTTTTCCACTGCAAACCGGAAGAGTTTGTCTAAAGGTATTGTAACGTACTCCATTTACAGTTCGTAAATCTTCATATGACTTTGGTCCTCTTACATTCATTAAAAGTAATCTAAGATAGTATCTTTCTCATTCAGTTGGATGACATGTCACGACATGATCAATAACATGACTGCGTTTATGACGTGTCCACATTTTCTCTGTTATTGACCAAACAAAATATTCTGGAAATTCGCGATATTACAAATTTAAGTCCCTAGCGTCTTTGTTTAATTTATTCATTAAAAAGAACTCAGTTAACATTGTCTTTTTAATCATGGGATTATCTACAGTTTTTTTAATATTATCTGTACTTTTGAAAGAAACGAATTGTTGCCCTTCACGATGTAGTTGAAGATGATACACATTTGGATTCATTTCACTAATGGGAAAAGCGAATATTCTCCATGCAGCCTCAGGCGGTGATACCCACCGAGCGGATTGATATTCTTTTATTTCATCTATCTCTATGTTCGTATCATTAAAATGTATATGAAATGCTATTTTATCGTGTCCCTTACAAGTGTATTTATAAATGTACTTTACAACTTTAATGTCTGAACAAATCTCTACATTCATATGACAATTCAACTTACAGAGTACAAATGGATTATAAGGAACAACCCATGTATTATCAAGAAAGTGCCCTCTAATTTTCACATTTTTTCCATTATTTCGTCTTCTATAAATTGGGTATGAATTTTTTCCTTTAAACTCTTTAGGATATTTATGTTTATAATAACCTTTTTTCTTCATACAAGAATTCGTTGGATTCAAACTACCGCAAGTACCATGCATCATGTGTTGTGTAACAAGTGAGTATAGATAGGGATTTGTTTTCTCATCAGGTAACTCAGCACAGACGAATTGATCATATGCTTCGGGAGTTAATAATTTATAATTTTCATCAAGTATAATAAGGAAATGAGCATGAGGAAGTCCTCTTTTTTGAAACTCAACTGTATAAATAAATGCGGCAACTTTTCCAAATACATGTTTTTTCAGTATATCATTTTTCAATTCTTCTAACTTTGCTCTAAACACTCGACTAACCAAATCAGGTCTATTTTGTGATTCATCACTTGACAAAAGGTTTTCTTCTATTTCAAGCCACGAAGGGTTGCATGTCATAGTTAAAAATATATCAGGTTTTTCAAAACGTTGTACTAATGTGATAGCATCCATATATCGCCTGCGCATGTCCCTTGGGCCTCCTGTAAAGCTAAGAGGTAGTATGCGTTGTTTTCCTATTTTTGAAGCTTCTCTTTCACCACGTCGTAAAATATCTAAGATTCTTTCTAATACATCTACTCTAAATAAATCTTGATTAAAAGAAGCAAAATCTAATCTTTGACTTCCAATTTTTATCCATTGATCTACTATGTGTTGTTGAAATAATCTTCCCGAGTGTAGTTTGTAACAATAATATTCACGACAAGAAACAACGTCTTTTTCGTTTTCCTTTTTGCATAACTTCAGCTTCCATATCAAGAAGTCCATCAATTGAAGACATATTTATTACATTTGGTAAGTGTTCTTGCTCATAATATTTTCTTGTAGATGCGCTAGACGGATGTTTAATTTTTTTAATACCACAATGCCAACCATTTTGACCATATGAAAATAATAAAGGATATTGCAATGGATCATAACATCTATAATAATAATTTACTAATTGACTTCTATCACTTTTTGTATATATTCGACTATGTGGTGTAGATATAGTATTATTAATATCTTGTTCTACCCATATACTTGCAACTTCCGATACAGTTGGTAAGTTATATATTCGTTGATTTAAACCAGAATCACATTTTAAGTGCTATATAAAAATCAGATGGTTGTGGAACATCTATTAAAGATTTCAAAAACATAGAATATGGATTTTTTTTAATATGTCCATTAAATTTATAACGATACACTCATTTATTTTATTTGAACATGCCATTCGATTTCTTACCTCATTTTCACTATCAAAGAAATACAATTGCAGATTTTTTACTTTCTGATTTTGTAGGAATTAGGTCATTTATAAAATGATACATTTGTCCTTGAACCCGAAAAGTGTAAATACCATTAGTTTGTTTTGCTAATTCTTTGTCATAAGATACACCGAAGAGGTAAATGCAAATATATTATTGTATGTTCTAATATAAGTTTGAAAATATTTTGATTCCTCTGTATTTTCTAGATAAAGTTTTTTCAATTCTACTGGAATTTCATGTGAAGTTAATTGAATAGAACCATTGCTACAACAAAATGCAGGTGGTTCAAATTCGAATTTTTTGGCTTTACAAAATTGACAATTTGGAACATCATTTAATTTAATGTAACTCGTTTCTAATGGCAAAATATTTGAGTTGCAAGATTCCATGAAAGTATATCCTGTATAGGAGAATTCCAAAATAAGGAACTAGTTATTTTAGTAATATAGCAGCATTATTTTTAATGTTAAATAAATTTTAAGTAATAATTACTTATGCCTATTTATCTCTACCTGGTTTTAATGAGGGTGTTGATTCTATTATAAGAGACCTTTGTTCATCTGAAATATTCGTAGATCTACTAAACGATGTTGTCAAATCATTGTACATTGAACTTTCCGACAATCGTTGTCTTTTTAATTCTGATCTTCTGGCTCGTCGATGTGCCAAAAGGGCCTCTTTTTGGTCAGGTGGCATTTTTCTATATAATTCACGTCTTCTTACATTTTTGACGGCATTTATTTTTTTAGAAGTTTGACGATTTTTAGAATCTGTATTACTCGGCATTGGTGTGATTCAATTGTTTGTATGGAGTCTTGGGGGAAAAAAAAACAACAGGAAAACTTTATTACACATTTCATATTAAGTAATATTATAATTTTATTTGTGTTAGACAGAGTAGTTTTTGTAAAGATGTGAGAGGGTTTTTTTAATAGGAGGATTGAATAACCAGTCAAATTATTTGTAAAACTATTTATTTATAATTAATTTCAAAAAGAAAATTAAATAAGTAGTACTTACCACAAAGTGAAATGCAGGCACGGACGTTTACTTAGTTATCACCCAAAAGAGGAATCTGCAAAATGAACAGGTCGACATATGTAGATTACATTAGTAGAAATAGATAGTCATTTGGGGAGAAAAGTCATAAAATAAACAATTTCAAAGATGAAATATTAGTAAATGTGTGGTTCAAGTTTGAGGATGCTAATTGTGATATAAACTCAGTTTATATCACTTTCAGAACCTTCAAAGTATTTCCTATTCAAAATCGCTTCATAGAAAATAAACGACTCTAGTGAAAACCTCGCTTCTATGCAATCTTACCTTGCATTTCTATCAAAAGCTATTTCCACAATTTAAACTTTTAATCTTCTAAACGCATGAAAACAACTTTACACAGTTACTACAAGAGTTTCGTTTCGGTTGACTCATAAAAGATCCTTCATTAAATAGTTTGACTCTCTCTGTAGATACAGTATTTTGTCCGTCCTTGATTTTAAAAACATAATTGTTTATGCTCACATTCTCATACGACCAATCCGCCCCACTAAAATCCACCTTCCAACAAAATCATATGATCATTTCAGTTTTCTCCGGTATTATATATTATAACTTTAACTCACGAGTGAGAAAATTGGGTTGGTTAAGTTGGATTTCACTCGACATATGAAGATTTTTATAATGTGTTTATTGTTTAAAAACTTGTTAAAATTTTCTTAATATAAATCTTCATGTATTTCATAACTGTTATGTTAGACATTGACATGAACAGGAAAGCAAACATAATGAATTTAGAAGAACAACAATTCTAATCGCCTATATTTTACCTTTCAATTTGGATAGAAAAAATTGAATCAAATGGTAAACATGGGTATAATTACAGAAAGATACTAATTCTATATCACTTTCAGAACCTTCAAAGTTTTTCCTTTTCAAAATCACTTCATGGAAAATAAATGACTAGCTAAAACCTCGTTTCTACGTAATCTTACCTTGTATTTCTAAGTCAGTACCATGAGTATTAAATTACCCAATATACTTGTGAGGCAAAATTGCAATGTAATGTTAGGTGCAATAGACCCTTTATGACCGATAGACCCTAGTGGTCTGGTCCTTTCACAGAACACCCTCACATATAGCGGGAGCTTTAAACATCGGGTTGTCGTTTTTACTCATGCAGCGAAAAACATAAAAATCAAAGCAAAATAAATTAATTTTCTAAAGTTACCAGCTAAAAACTTTAAAAAATGACATAACGCGAACCATCATTCAAAATAAGCTATCAAAACTCCAAAATTTGTCTTCATAATCAGATTTGAACTCCGTTATTGAAAGATCAAAGAAGTAATAGAAGTATTGAGAGAGTTGGAAAAACTCACCAAAAAGAGGATACCACTTTGAATCTCGGAAGAGTAGGGAAGAAGAGATCATCCGAGCAAATCTTCATTACCCAAAATGGGTGCAACCTAGCAAATTCATATTACCCGAAAAATAGGTGAAAAAATTCGAAATCTGTTGAACTCTTTCATGACCTGAGAAATAAAAAGTTAAAGGAATAAACTAACAGTATTCAGCAAATAGCAAAGACAAGATTCAAAACTTCTGAGTGGGAGTGCATCCAACTCTATCTCATTCAACTTTCTCCTATGTTTTATCTTCCTTACCAAGATGTTAAAGAACTGAATTGTTTTCCTTCATTATCTTGACAAATATGTAGCAACAGTCATTTCCTACTGCATTATTACAAAAATAATCTCCATAGGTACTCACCTGCTCTACTGATTTAGATAGACATCTTAGGAAAGTAAAACTTGATTTAGATCTCCCCTCCCACGTAAATTAGTCATCTCGTTGAAAAAGTTAGTTTATTAAAAGAAAAAAATTATAATATTTAACTATATAGAATCAGAAAATATTTTGATAGTAGATATCACTTTTTTATGGCAAATGCTCTACCTGAATCCCTCACCCATCTCATTTGCCAAAACAAATATATATATATATATATATATATATATATATCAAATGCCTATGTGATTTATAATCATTTATTACAAATGCAATATTTATAGCTTTGAAATTATTCGAAAACAAGTACTCAAACATCATAGGCATCATCCCATAATTTATATGATGCCTTTCGGTGCCTTCTTCAATATTTTCAAGCATAGTCTGTGTTTTAGCCTTTTTCAGTATGCAAAGGGAGACATAGAGTTGCTAAATACAAAATCAATATAAAGTTATTCCAATGTGAAAATTGTGCAATACTATTGCTGACAGCTAATATTGGAGAGCATTTCTGGTAAACCCAAAGAAGTGAAATGTGAAAACAGACTACACCAAAGACACATGCCAAAGTACAAACAATTATAGCTAAGAAAAACAAACCTGAGTAATATTCTGATCAGCAACCACCATATGGGTGTGTTGTCCAAGTGATTGTCTGAGAGCTTTCGTGTCTTACACAATTACCAGAGGGCATGTTTTTATAATAACCTGCATAGTAAAGATATCGCAAAGTTATTCAGAGGGCATGTTTTTATAATAACCTGCATAAATCAGTCAACAGAAGAAATCTCCTCATGAGTAATATACGTTGAAAACAAGATTTAATCAAAAACTATAGTATATTGGTTTTGTCAACATCAATACACTCAACTTTTATCTGACTATGAACTTATGGACCATATCTAAGAACATTTTACTTTATAAACATCCAGTTTATTGAAATTCTCATATAACTTTAGAATGTACATTTTTTCATAAAATCAAGAAATAATACTTAAATGTGTCCTTTAACTTGACTTCAACTTTCATCTATGTCCTCCAACTTCAGTTGTGGCAAGTAGGCATTTAAACTTGTATAAAAACATGTGTCTAATTCACGTTCTCCATGTATTATGCCACATACATGTGTCTACTTGTTCAACTTTAGACAAGTTTGAGTGCCTCTACTTAAGCACATCCAAAGTTAGAGGTCATAGATCTAAGTTAAGGCCAAGTTAAAGGGCATAAATATGTATTATCCTAAAATCAATGAAATGAGAGGCCACTTAAATAAAAACTAAGTTTTACTATGTTGATCCTTACTCCAAATTGAATTCATTTTTGGAACATAGGAAGCTACCAAATTTCTTAATCTACAACTATGCCTCAGTTTCAAAATAAAATTTAGAAAAAGGAATTGCAGCTTACATGGAATATTGACTTAACTAATAGAATATACGCAGACAGATACTCAGTTATTCAAGTTGAAACAAAGATTAACCAAATTATTTTCATTATCTCAATATTTTTCTTTAATAATAAATACAAAGAGAAAGTTAGCTTCATTAAGTAAGTTCTTTCTAACATAAGATCAGGGAGCTAACAAATTCCAAAAGATGATCACTGTTTTAAAGTATATTTCACATGTACTCTGCTTTAGACAGCTCTTCAAGACAGAGGATAACCGTAATCTTCATAAAAGCAGACCACCAACATTGCTCAAAGGCACAAATCATGCAAGAGAAGATAAAGTAAGACAATTTATTTATCCTAAATAACTGGGTAGAAATTACCTTTTTCATGAATGATTCTTCCTCAAATTTTGATAAGGTTAAACTGCCATGATAAATCATTTCTAGGGATGAATGATGAAACAGTAGAGATAGCAGAAGTAGTCTTGGTAAATGAAAAAATGCTTACAAAAATAATTTTGAGAAGTAAATACCTGCAGAAGGAAGCATTCATATCATCCACGTATCACCGCTCCACAAAACCTTCTAATCACTTACACAGAGATTTTTAATCAAATTAAAGAATTTTCTATGGTTTTCCTTAGACTAGATGGACGTGTGCAGGCACATTCTGCTGAATTCTACATGAATTCATCATATGTTGGTAAAAAACAGGCATGTCAATTGACAAATACTGCAGTAAAATTTCTTTTTTTTGGGAAGCATAAGAATAGCCTAAAGTCATCGGGTGGGTATCAAATTATTCAAAAATAGTGTAATTTTGGAGAATTCAACAATAAATGTGGCATCAAAAGTGAAGAGTGTGTGCATTTAGTGCCAATTGAGACAGAATGTAAATAGAACAGTCAAGCTGCATAAGCTTTCACAATAAGACTTCTTATTAATTAATTGGTGAATTTTTATCCAAAAATGCTACTGTAATAAATTTTATCAAAGTAGTTAACTCAGTGTGTGTAATTAATCATCAAACTCATCATATTGTTATCCCACACAAATTCTCAATTGACCATCTATCTGAGTACACCACCCCACCAGCCAGCAGAGCTTGATGCCTTTTAGTTACCTTTTGTTTTCACATTCTTCTCAGGTAACATTAAATATGTGGAAAAAATCGAGCACCAAATACCCAATCTGAAAACATCAAGCTTAATATTACATATTTTTTCAAGAGATGATTAGATTTGCAGCAATTAATCAGTTTCAAAAGTCGAAAAGACAGCGAGAATTAGTAATCCAAAATAACATACAATTACATGCAATAGTTATCTATTTTCAACTATGCACGTGTGGATCAGATAGAATTACTGACAAGAATATAAGAAATTTAGCAATAGATTCTAAGAAAACATAAAAAATAAAAGTTGAAACAAAAATGATGCTAAAAAATCCCTTCAAGAAAGGAAAAGAACGAGAAAATGCTTACCAGATGTACCGAGTAAGATGGAAGCTAAACATCATAAGAGGAATTAGAACCAAAATCGAACCGGAAAGAAAAGGTCGGAGAGAAAAATAACGATGGTGTTATTTTTTGGTTTCACAAATAAAGAAGCAAACGGATGAAAAGTTACAAAGATGTACTAAAGGGAAGTATAGCCCATGTGGGTCTTTTATCAATGGACACGTATGGAGAAGACAAATGAGCTTCATTTTAAGATGTATATTACCAGATGTGCCTTTGGTTGTGTTAGGGAAGACGGGCACATAATCAAAGAGCCCGATAAGGTAGCAGCGGAAAATACTCAATACTAAATTTTTCCTTTTAACTTGAACTAAGAGAAGACAAATAAACCCAAGCAAAATAGAGTAATATACAGCAAACAACTCAACCAAATGAAATAAGACAAGAATAAAGGCAATCACAAGACACAAGATTTACGTGGAAAACCCTTCAGTGTGAAGAGTAAAAAACTACGGGACCAAAACCTCCACTATAATCACCAAAGAGTTATAATATTGTCCTCCAAAATGGCCACCAAACAAGTGTCAAACAACAAGCAACAATACATAAACCACAGCACCAAACACTAGAGAAATAAAGGAGTGAAAGTACCAAAAACGCAGCTACTGTTTGGAAATGAAGAACAGGAGTTACAGGCCACCAAATCAAGCTCCGTCAGTTCCTAATCAAAGATTCAGATGAGAGGAACAAGCAGTCCAAAAATCTGCTCAATCGGACAAGAAACGAAGCGGAAATCGCAATTTGAAGTTGACAGCTGTGGCTGAAATTTAGGTGCGAAAATTATTTTTTTCCCTCTTTGGCTGCTGAAAACTCTCTTTTTGTGATGGTAAATAAGACCTAAAAAGATCAATATATATGTCCCATAGTAATGGGCCTATGGGCAAAAGTGGGTTGGTTCAAATTGGGCTTCATTTATCCACATATGAAGGAAAAAAGACCCAACAACCCAATAATTCTCTCCCTCCCAACTATGTGGAGGAGACCGTCATCCCGGCGATCATGCAACAATTTTCAAACTTCCCTCTTGGCAAAGCTTTAGTAATCATGTTGGAACCATTATCATCCGTATGAATCTTCTCAAGTTCAAGCAACTTAGAATCCAACACATACATCAATGTGTTTAGACCGACCATGAAATGTAGAATTCTTGCCAAGATGTATGGCACTTTGGTTGTCGCAATGAAGCACATACCTCTCTTGAGCACAACCAAGTTCCCCCAAGAATCTCTTCATCCAAAGCAATTCTTTACAAGCTTCAACGATAGCAATAAGCTCAGCTTCTATAGTAGATAGAGCAACACATTTTTGCAACCTAGATTGCCAAGACACAGCTCCCCCTGCAAAAGTAACCAAATACCCTGAAGTAGACTTGCGAGTATCTACATCACCGGCCATATCTGAATCAGTATAACCACAAAGACTAGGCTTCCCTGTTCCAAAACACAAACTCAGACTAGAAGTGTCACAAAGATATCTCATAATCCACTTCACAACATTCCAATGTTCTCTTCCCGGATTAGAAAGAAAACGACTAACAACACCAACTGCATGAGCAATATCCGGTCTTGTGCAAACCATTGCATACATTAAACTACCAACAGCTGAAGCATAAGGAACTTTCTTCATATCTTCATTCTCATCATCACTGGCAGGACACTGCTTCGTGCTCAACTTGAAGTGCATAGCTAAAGGTGTACTGATAACCTTAGCCTTGTCCATGTTAAACCTTCAAAGTACTTTCTGATTGTACTTCTCTTGTGATAACCACAACTTCTTGGCCTTTCTGTCACGGACAATCTGCATGCCAAGAATCTGCTTTGCTGGTCCTAAGTGTTTCATAGAAAAAAACTTACTCAATTCTTGCTTCAACTTTTGAATCCTGCAAGCATTATGACCAACAACAAACATGTCATCAACATAAAGCAACACATTAATAAAGTCACCATCAGAGAATTTTTGCACAAAAACACAATGGTCTGAAGTAGTCTTCTTGAAGCCCTGTTAACTCATAAAGGAACCAAACTTCTTGTACCACTGCCTAGGAGCTTGTTTTAAACCATACAAGCTCTTCTTTAATTTACAAACATAATTCTCTTTTCCCTTAACTTCAAAACCTTCGGGTTGCTCCATATAAATTTCTTCATCTAAGTCACCATGGAGAAAAGCAGTTTTAACATTCATTTGCTCAACCTCTAAATCTACACTTGCAGCTAAGCCTAGAACCACACGAATGGATGACATCTTTACAACCGGAGAAAATATCTCATCAAAATCAACTCCCTTTTTTGGTTAAATCCCTTCACAACCAATCTAGCTTTGTACCGTGGAATTGGATTACCATCTTTATGCTTCACCCGAAAACCCTACCTATTTTTCAAAACTTTTCTGTCTTTAGGCAGCTTAACCAAATCAAAGATATGATTATCTTGTAAAGATTTAATTTTATCTTCCATAGCATCAAATCACTTTTCTTTTTCTTCACTTTCCATGGTCTCATCAAGACTCTCAGGTTCTCCCCCGTCAGTCAAGAGTACATACTCACTGGGAGAATAATAAGATGAAGGTATTCTCTCTCTTGTAGATCGTCTGAGAGAACTCTCTGGAGCATCAACAATTGGTTGTTGATCAACCATATCAATTGCACTGGAGCATCAACAACTTCTTGTTGGTCATTCTGAACATGATCATCATCTTCATTATCAACTTAATTTTCATCATCATGAAGATTTTCTTCAGGAGCAGTAGTCAAAGGAACTGGATCAACATCAACTAGGCTCTCACTACTCTGAGAATCAACCTTCTCAGCTTTGTCAAAATCTTTAATTGTTTGATCTTCAAGGAACACAACGTCGCGGCTTCTAACAAGTTTCTTCTCAACTAGATCATAGAAACGATAGCCAAATTCATCTTGACCATAACCAATGAAGATACACTGTCTAGTTTTAACATCCAATTTTGACCTTTCATCCTTATGAACATGAACAGAAGATTACACCCAAAGACTTTAAGATGATCATAAGAAATATTCTTACCAGACCAAACTCTGTCAGGGACATCACCATTCAAAGCAACAGTAGGAGATAAATTGATAACATAAACAGTCGTATTAAGTTCTTCTGCCCAAAAGGAATCTAGCAGCTTAGCATCTGAAAGCATATATCTAACCCTCTCAACTAGTATTTTGTTCATCCTCTCTGCTAAGCCATTTAACTGAGGAGTCTTTGGAGGAGTTTTCTGATGCCGAATACCCTGCTCTCTGCAATATCTATCAAAAGGACGACCAATATACTCACCACCATTATCTGAACGGATGCATTTTAATTTTTTCCCTGTCTGTCTTTCAACCAAGGCCTAAAAATTCTTGAACACATCAAGTACTTGATACTTGGACTTCAAAGGAAATACCCAGAGTTTGTGAGAATAATCATCAATAAAAGTCACAAAGTAAAACGCACCACCATGAGACCTTACTTTAAAAGGACCACACAAATCAGAATGCACCAACTCCAGCAAATCAAGCTTCCTTGAAGGCGGATGACTCTGAAAAGAAACTCTTTTCTGTTTACCGGCTAAGCAATGAACACACTTCTTCAACTTTGCTTGTTTTACTCCAGAAAGCAATTTTTTCTTAGCCAAACTATCAATCCCCTTCTCACTCATATGACTCAACCTTCTATGCCACAACTCTGATGAAGTATCATTCTCCACCAAGTTTATCAAGCCTCTAGAAGTAGAGCCCTGAAATACGTACAAGTTAGACAACTTGTCACCTCGAGCCACAATTATCGAACCTCTAGTAAGCTTCCACTGGCCAGCACCAAGGGTATTAACATAACCTTCATCATCAAAACTTCCTACAAAAATCAAATTCAGGCAAACATCTGGAGCATGCTTAACATTATTGAGAACTAGTTTGGAACCATTGTTACTTTCCAAACAAATCGTGCCAATGCCAAGTACTTTAACTTCATCATTATTGTCCATTTTCAACATCCCAAAATTACCTGGAGTATAAGAAGAAAATAATTCCTTCTTTGGTGTAACATGAGAAGTAGCACCAGAATCTACAAACCAGCTAGACTTATCGCGAACAAGATTAATGGCATTCTCACCACAAGCAACAAGAAGATCATTATTAGCAACAACAGCAACACAATTTTTATTATCACCTTCTTTCTTTTGTCGTCTTATATCTCTTTTATGCTTATAATAACATTTCATGATATGCCCCTTTTTGTTGCAATAGTCACATGTAACATTCTTGAATTTGGACATTGACTTGCTTCTACTTTTATCTCTATCATTTGAATCTCTGGACTTATTTCTTCCCCTCTCTTCAGTAACCAAAACATCATAGTGTGAAGATGAAGAAGATGAGGCCTGAGATCCTTTTCTCATCTCTTCATTCAAGACACCACTCTTAACATATTCCATAGTTACAATACCACCGGGAGCAGAATTAGTCAAAGAAACTCAAAGAGTTTCCCAAGAGTCAGGCAGAGTATTAAGAAGCCAAAGTCCCTGAATTTCTTCATCGAACTTTACACCCATTCCGGACAATTGGTTAAGGACACCCTGAAAATCATTTATATGATCAGAAATAGGACTTCCCTCTTTATACCTGATATTCATCAATTGCTTAAGCAGGAACAACTTGTTATTGCCAGTCTTCGAAGCATAAAGTGTCTCGAGCTTGTCCCACAAACTTCTAGCATGTGTCTCATTCACAATATGATTTCTAACATTATATTCAACCCATTGTCTGATATAGCCACAAACTTGTAAGTGCTCAAATTCCCAATCCTCATCTGTCATGGATTCAGGTTTAGTAGATGCAAACACAGGTAAATGCATTTTCTTGACAAATAGAAGATCTTTTATCTTGCCTTTCCAAGTATGATAGTTACTACCATTCAAACACACTATCTTGCTCATATTTTCCTCCATCATTCAACTCGACAATCAACAATAACCAACTCTCTGATACCACTTGTTAGGAAAGACGGGCACACAATCAAAGAGTCCGACAGGGTATCAGAGGAAAATACTCAAGACTAAACTTTCCCTTTCAACTTGAACCAAGAGGATACAAATAAACCCAAGCAAAATAGAGTAATATACAGCAAACAACTCAACCAAATGAAATAAGACAAGAATAAAGGCGGAAACAAAGCGGAAATCGCAATTTAAAGTTGACAACTGTGGCTGAAATTAGGTGCGAAAATCAGCTTTTTCCCCTTTTTGGCTGCTAAAAACCCTCTTTTTGTGATGGTGAATAAGACCTAAAAAGATCAATAGATATGCCACATAGTAATGGGCCTATGGGCAAAAGTGGGTTGGTCTAAATTGGACTTCATTTATCCACATAGGAAGGGAAAAAGATCCAATAACCCAATAGGTTGTTCCCTAGATTGTAATAAAATTGAATACCCAAAGTCCCCTTCGTAGTACACCAAACTCTCACTTATTATATATAGTAGAACTAGATACCCGTGCCCGTACAAGGCACGGGCATTTTGGTAACACTAATGTGCAAAAGAGATCCAATTTTGGAAGATTATTTTTTACTTGTTTTAATTGTTTAGTATAGGAGTAAAAGAAAAGAGTAACCATTTTAGGGTGTGTTTGGTAAGGAGGAAAATGTTTTCCATGGAAAATATTTTTCTAGAAAATATTTTCTTGGAAAACAAGTTGATTTCTTACTTGTTTTCCTATGTTTGGTTGGTGGATGGAAAATATTTCCTGGTAATATTTTATAGTGTTTAGTTGGTGAATGAAAAAATATTTTTCAAAAAATACATTCTAGTGTTTAGCTAAAGCGTAAAAATATATCTCAGAAAAATAATTTTTGATATCAAAAATTAATTTTTTTAGGGTGCGTTCGATATGAAGGAGGAAAAATATTTTCTATAAAAATAAGTTATTTCTTACTTATATTCGTGTGATCGTTGTGCAAATTGGATAAGTATATTTTTCTAAAAGTATTTGTATATATTTAACAAAAACAATGATAACGAATAGGATAAAAAGGGTGGGATAAGAAAAAAAATTGAATTTAAAAAAAAAATATTAATTTTTTTAGAGAGGGAGTTGGTAGGTGGGGTTTGGGGTTGTCAAAATAGGTAATAAGAGTGGGGTAAGAAAATAATTTTGATTTTTTAAAAAATAAATTAATTTTTTGGGGGGTTGGGGGCTAGTAGGGGGTGGGGGTAGGGGAGAAAGAGTGGGATCGGAAAAAAATTAAAATATTTTTTTTGAATGGGGAGTATTAGGGGGTGAGGGTCGGGGTAGGGGAGTGAGGGTGGGGTAAGAAAAAAATTAAAAAAATTTAAAATACTTTTTTTTAAGGGGAGGAGGAGGAGGTTGGTGGGGGGTCGGGTAAGGGAGGTAAGAAAAAGTTTGAATTTTTTTTAAAAAAATTGTTTTTTTTTAAGGGAGTAGGGTTTTGGATTTTGGGTTGGGGGATGAGGTAAGGAAAAAATTTAAAATATTTTTTTAATAAGGGTGGTAGGGGGCGGGGTGGGGATGGGGGTGGGGGATTGAGGATCGAAGTAGGGGTGGATGATTTTGAGAGTTGTATAAATATTTCAACTTAAGAGTGAGGTTGAAAGAGAGTTTTGAAAAATATTTTCCTTACTTTTTGAAGGAAAGTCATTTTCCTTAGAATTGAGGAAAATAAGTTGATTTGGAAAACATTTTCCAAAATCTTTAAGCCAACCAAACATGAGAAAATTGAAAAACACTTTCTGGAAAATGTTTTCCTTCATACCAAACACACCCTTATTTACTACTATATATAAGTGAAGTTGAGATGACTAAAATTACCGAAATATCCTTGGTAGTCACCCCAACCTTCACTTATATATAGTAGTAAAGTAAAGTAAAAAAGCAATATGCATGTGGAACCATTTTATTGCACCATAAAAATGAGGACTAAACTAATAAATATAAGGAAAAACCCATATGCATGTGTAACTATTGTATTTACTACTATATGTAGGAGAAGGTTGGGGTGACTAAACTTACCCAAATACCTTTGATAGTCACCCCAACCTTCACTTATATATAATAGTATTAGTAATTTATTAATTTTATCCTCATTTTTATGGTGCAATAAAATGGTTACACATGCATGTTAATTTTTCTTATATTTATTAGTTTTCTCCTCATTTATTATTTTAATAATATTTTTATTTAGAGATTTGTAATTGAATTATACATAGTAGTATTTTTTATAAATATTTCTTTGTTCCTTATTAAATGATTACCAAGGATATTTTGATAATTTTATGGTGCAATAAAATGGTTACACATGCATATTATTTTTCCTTATATTTATTAGTTTTGTTCTTTTTATGGTGCAGTAAAATGATTAGACATGCATATTATTTTTTTGTTATATTTATTAGTTTTGTCTTCATATATTATTTTAATAATATTTTTAGACCTTTGTAATTTCTATTATATAGAAGAGATGGTTTCGACCACCTCTTCCAATTACCAAAAAAACTAATTACTTCCACATAATTACATACTATGTCCCAATATATAATAATTTTATTAATTTATCATAATGATTTAAATATTTAATATATTTTATTAATTTATATTAATTAACTATAACTACATATTGAAAGTAAAAATAAATAAATTATTTAATTGTCTATCATGTTCAAAATTAATTTGTTACCACAAATCACAATAATTAATAACTTAAAATATTTAAAAGACATATAGAAATTTTATTGACTCTTACCAAAATTTATTTATTTATTTAATTGGCTATCATGTTCAAAACTAATTTGTTCCCACAAATCACAATAATTAATAACTTAAAATATTTAAAATACATATAAAAAATGTATTGACTCTCATTATTTTAGCAATGCCACATAAATTGAGATAAAAGAAAAAGTACTGCAAATCATAATAATTAACAACTTAAAATATTTAAAATATATATAAAAATTTTAGTTGACTCTCAAAATTGTATCGAAACCACATAAATTGGGACACAAGGAGTAAATATATTATTTGATAATTACATAAAAATTATTATAGATCACAATAATTAACAAGTTAAAATACTTTTTTTTAAAATAGATAAAAGTCCTATTCAACTCTCAAAATTTTATCGGTGCAGCATAAATTATGACAAAATAAAAAATCATCTTAATTAATTGCAACTAAATATTTAAAGTAAATCAATTTTATTATTTTAATTGACTTTATATAAAAAATAATATTTTTATTTATTTATTTATTTTAGTAAATTTAATTTTAAAATTACTTTTTCCTTGTATAGAAATACTAATATTTAAACTTAACTTTAAATTTTTAAATTACAAAATTAATAAATTTAATTTAATAAAATAAATTTCTAATGAATATTTTCTTAGAATTTGTGTTGGGTCAATATGTATCAAGTTAAAAAAAAAAAGAAAAATATATAGTAAAATTTTATTATTGTGATAGATAAATATAATGCACTATCCAATAATGTTTAATAATATCATATTTTGCATATGCAAAAATAGCATCCCGTATTTAATTAATATACTATTCCGGTGAATTATCGATGATTACTTTTGGATATGATAAAATTATATTAATTTTTATAGTAATAACATAATTAATCGCTCTTAATTAATTATTATGAGTCATCTAGGTGTTAAGAAAATAAATAATATTTAATAAAAAATAAAATAGACATAAAATACGAAATTAACTCTTAATATTTTAAATTAAATTTTCATCTTTCTAACGATGATTTTACTATATCACTCCTTATTATAAGTCATTTATGTATTAGAAAAATAATAATAACAAAATGATATGTCAACATAAAATATTTGATTGACTATTAAAATTATATTAGTGTCATATAAATTGGAACAAGACAGAAGAAGGTATAAAACAACATATATTATTTGAAAATGAAATAAAAAGTACTGTAAATAACAATATTTAACAAAAAAAAATTAAAAATTGACTGTTTTCTACTTCAACTACTTCAGTCGTGATTTTACTATATCACCCCTAATTAATTATTATGGTTATTTAAGCATTGTGCCACATAAGTTGAAATAGAAAAAATATTATAAATCACAATGATCAAAAATTTAAATTATTTAAAAAATATAATTGGTTGTCGTCGACACAAAATTCTGGACAAGGAGAGTAGCATATATTATTCAAAAATTACATAAAAAGTATTATAAATTACAATTGTTAACAACTTAAAATATCTAAAAATAATTTAATATGTTATATATTTCAAAAAAAATTACATGAAAAATACTAGAAATCACAATAATTAATAACTTAAAAAATTTAAAAGATATAAAATATTTGGTCGACTCTTGAAATTATATTAGTGTTACTGAAATTGGAATAGAAGAAAAGTATGATAAATCACAATAATTAAAAACTTAAATTATTTTTAAAATATAATTGACTATCAATGCCACAATAATTTGGACAAGAAAAGTAACGTATATTAATTTAAAAATTACATAAAAAATATTATAAATTAAAATAGTTAACAACTTAAATTATCTAAATACGTATTAAAATAACATATGTTGAACTCATGCTAGATTCCGGATGAATCCTACAAAATATATGCAATCCTTTTATTAAAAAAAATTATTTAAATATATCAAGATTGAAAAGACAAATAATTATCTTAATGTTGGGCCCGTGCTGACACGGGCCATGCTCCTCTAGTTGAATTATACATGGTAGTAATTTTTTATAAATTTCTTTTGTTCCTTATTAAATTACCTATTTTTTATACCCTAGAGATATTTCGATAATTTTATGGTGCAATGAAATGGTTACACATGCATATTATTTTTTCTTATATTTATTAGTTTTGTCGTAATTTTTATGGTGCAATAAAATGGTTACTCATGCACATTGTTTTTTTCTTATAATTATTAGTTTTGTCCTCATGTATTATTTTAATAATATTTTTATTTTGACCTTTATAATTGATTTATACATGGTAGTAACTTTTTATAAATATCTTTTTGTTCCTTATTAAATGACTACCAAGGGTATTTTGGTAATTTTATGGTGCAATAAATATTTTAAAATCGATGTATGTCCATATGCATGTGTTATCATTTTATTTATTGCTATATATAATTGACAGTTGGGGTGACTAAAATTATCGAAATACCCTTGATAGTAGTAATAAAGTAATAGTAATAATAATAATGATAATAATGATAATAATAATAATAATAATAATAATAATAACAGTAGTAGTAGTAGTAATAGTAATAGGAAAACAATTATTTTTTCTTATATTTATTAATTTTGTTCTCATGTATTATTTTAATAATATTTTTACTTAGATCTTTTTAATTAAATTATAAATGATAGTAATTTTTTATAAATATCTTTTTGTTCCTTATTAAATGACTACCAAGAGTATTTTGGTAATTTTATGGTGCAATAAATATTTCAGAATCGATGTATGCCCATATGCATGTGTAACCATTTTATTTACTACTATATATAAGTGACGGTTGGGGTGACTAAAATTACTGAAATACCTTTGGTAGTAGTAATAAAGTAATAGCAATAATAATAATAATAATAATAATAATAATAATAATAATAATAATAATAATAATAATAATAATAATAATAATAGTAGTAGTAATAGTAACAGTAAAAGAAATTGAATATATAAGTAAAGGTTTGTAGTACCACAATAGACAAATTAGTAGTTTTGTCCTCATTTTTATGGTGCAATAAAATGGTTAGACATGCATATTGTTTTTTTGTTATATTTATTAGTTTTGTCCTCATGTATTATTTTGATAATATTTTTATTTAAACATTTGTAATTGAATTATACATGGTAGTAATTTTTTATAAATATCTTTTTGTTCCTTATTAAATTACCTATTTTTTTATACCCCAAGAGTATTTCGGTAATTTTATGATGCAATAAAAGGTTACACATGCGTATTGTTTTTTCCTTATATTTATTAGTTCCTTTGTAATTGAATTATACATGGTAGTAATTTTTTATAAATATCCTTTTATTCCTTATTAAATGACCACCAAGGATATTTTGATAATTTTATGGTGCAATAAGTATTTCGAAATCGATATATGTCCATAGGCATGTGCAATCATTTTATTTATTATTATATATAAGTGAAGGTTGGGGTAACTAAAATTATCGAAATACCCTTGGTAGTAGTAATAAAGTCATAGTGATAATAATAATAATAATAATAATAATAATAATAATAATAATAATAATAATAATAATAATAATAATAATAATAATAATAATAATAATAATAATAATAATAACAACAACAACAACAACAATAGTAGCAATAATAATAGTAAAAAAAATGAATATATAAGTAAAGATTTGGTAGTACCACAAAAGACAAAATTGTAGTACACCAAACCTTTACTTATATATAATAGAAATAGAAATAGAATATGTCCACATATACAAAATTTTAAAGTTTAAAATGGATGGTTTGAGCAAATAAATTATAACTAGATTTTGAAATAAAAAAATAAAATTAATCAAAGAGACACATTTGAAATTAGATCAGAGACGTAAGTTAGAAGTATTATTATAGTTGGTTGAGCGTATAAGTTAAATTGCCAAGTTAAACCAAATCGACGAATCAAGTTAAATTCAAAAAAGAAAGCTAAACCAAACCGACGAATCAAGTTAAATTCAAAAAAGAAAACATTGACTTGTGATTTGATTTGATTGGTTTGGTTTTAAAAAAATCAACCATATTAATTTGGTTTGATGTTAGCAGAAAAAAGGTCAAATTAAACCCAAATTAAACCAACAGAATATAGAATATATAATTTTATTTTTTAATACATAAAAAAAATTATAATCTACTTTATAAATATTTGTTAAATTATTTTAGATATATCAGGTGCAAATATTGGATCTTCAGCGATTCAAAAAATTAAGCAAGATATTTTTTGAAATTTTTTTTATTTGGTATTCTTTATGCAATGTTCGTTGACTCAGTAGTTAACTAAATGGGCAAGGTCCTTGCTTGAGCACGGGCCCAGATGTTACATTTTCAGCAATGGTCATGTTTTGGATGTGTTTTAGTCACGAAGGGAAGGATAATAGTGAAAAAAGAATTAAATCTTAGCCCCTAGTAGTGTAGCTCATTCAAGAAGATTCCAACCTACGTTAAATGTCCTAAAACCCTTTCTTGTAAGCCTACCTTAGTTTTCACACCTATGTTGTAAAACTACGTTTTTTTTTTATCAATTCTTTACTATCAAAAATTATTTGCTTTAACATATTCTACATAATACCACTCCAATACATGTTTATAACATGCATTTAAAAAGACATCATTTCCACCCCATACTATACAAGAAAAGTCTAAGCCACACCTAAATTATATAAGTGACCTATTACACACCTTAACTATATAAAAGTGATATTATTACCTCCCCGCGACCCCTATTCTAAGGCGCATGTGTTACACTTATTTTAGGCGCGTCCAGCCTATTAAATAACAAAAGTAAACGGCTAAAAATATTAAGGAAAAAGACATCTTTTCCACCCCAAACTATAGTCGAAAAGTCAAATCCACACCTAAACTATATAAGTGACCTATTACACAGCTTAACTATAAAAAAAATGATACTTTTTACTGATGTGGTGCTGACGTGGCAGCACGTGTAAAACACTACACGACATGCAAGTGGTGGTAGGCTGACAGGGTGTAAATAGTTTTATTTTTTTTATAGTTTAGGTGTGTAATAGGTCACTAGTATAGTTTAGGTGTGGCTTTGACTTTTCGGGTATAGTTTGAGGTGAAAACGATGCCTTTTCCCCATTAACATCTGTAGAAGGCATGAAAGAATACATTATCGAATGCATTATCTAGTTGAGCCATCCAAATACAACACAAACATATTATAATTCAATATTTACAATGAGTTGGAGCTGCAGTCATAAGCCTAGTAGTCCATTTTTTGCATCCTGAAAACCACAACAATAGGAGATCTAGAAGTACCTTGAAAAACAGGCCAATACAAATCAATTAAGAAACTTGAGAAGGCGGTTTGAGCTAACTTTGGACACCAAAGAAGTCAAAGCAATACAAAAAGATGCAAATAATATATATAAGCCTCCATATACATAGTGGAATACAACTTACTCTGTGAGAGGATTAAACACACTACCAACAAATAGTACCATGCCCGTTGCATCTTCTCTAATTAGGAAGAGATACGGATGATCAACAACAAAGTCTATTTTTTCTTTCCTCATCAATGCTCTTAGTTTAACAACACCAGCAGTTGAAGCGGCAACTTCTGTTCCCTTTTTATTTACCTCAATAAAGGACTTATGAAAGATGCTAGAAACATAAGGGTTACTGCCAATAGGTTAGTCCACCATCTCTGTGAGGCCATCACCTTAGAAACGGAATAACATGCCAAGCCCTTTCAAAAATTTTGAAGCTTCAAACCCAAATGATATTTTAAATTTGGGGATACAAAATTCACCCACTCCAACCTTAAAATGCAAATTGTCCACTTTGCAAAACCAACATTTCATTAAATAAATTCTCAATTAGCTCCATCCCCCAAGACATTTCAAATGACAGTTTCACAGGCAGAGATGAAGATTATGTTGTCATAGAAATAGCAGAAAATAGTCCAACATTATTAGGGAATTTCTCCATTAGCCCTTCTTCTAGAAAAAATAGTTCAAATATTTCAAGAAATTTGATTTCAAGCATGGGGATGAGTGCATTGACATAAGGAACAAAGATGAACATGTTGCAGGACAATCCATTAGGAGATCATTCTCTATGGATTCAACTGCTGACAGACAACTTTATTTGACAGTTCAAGAGATTGTACAATAATAGAGAGTTCCTGATCATAGTCTTGGTGAAGGTAGCAGTGCCAGAGTCATTAAAAGATTATTTTTCTCCTTTGGGCATGCAAGGAGTTCAAGAAATGTTGTCCGACCAGTTTATTTGAAGCCATAGTAACGTAAAAAGGGGAAACTCGATACACTAAATTCCACTGTACGAGAGATGCAGGGAAGAGTTAAACCACATTTTCTCTTTTTACATGATCCTACAACCTAAATGATATTTTAAATTTGGGGATACGAAATTTACCAACTTCAACCTTCTGATATGGTAGGTATCGCTCCAAGAAACGAAATTTGGAACTAATCATGTCTACCAAAGCTGGCAGTCCATCTTTGGCGTCAGGCAAAAAAAAGTATGTGTAGAAATGATGCTTATCCTTATCCTATTTATACAAAAGACCCAACACCTTGAAGCTATCAAAAGCTTTTACATATTGCCTCTTCTTACTAGTCATGAATGTCACTTGAATAGATATTCCATTGACAAGGTGAAACTCACTTTCCTTGGTTGCTGATGCATCAAACTTCTCATCCCATGCTCATTTAAAGTAAAATGCATTTGCAAACACAAGTCTTGTTGAATTGTCTTCCCAAGCTCCTTTAAACTATGGCATGAAATATGCTGCATTTTTCTTGAACTGATAAGTGTCCATAGCAATCTCTGATCAAAAGTACCTGCAAAATTAAAAAGTGAACAAATGTTAGTGAACATATCTCAAATAGACAGAGCAAACTTGTCTCGGTTATTATGATTTTGTCAACTTCATAATAAGATAGAAGACACTAAAAGAAGTTTTATAAAAATATAAGAGAATTTTTTATGGAGACACTAAAAGGAAAGAGAATAACACAAGATGAAATTGCAGGAGAGTATGTATATTGTAGTATTAATAGGAGGAGATAAGATACTCACAAGTAAATTTTTATAGGTTGGATCATGAGTTCCCATGAAAAATTACAAAATGATCCATAAGGAGCTACTCTCTTGTCATATGTGATTTTTGCTGCATCTGTAATGACACATTATTTCTGTAGATACCTCTTGAATTCAAAGTTCTTGTGCCTAATCTCAGCTTGACACCTACTTTTGTTGGGGAGAAAGAATGAATATAACATTATCTAAAGAGGTGAAAGGATGAACAACTTACACAAATATTTTATTTAACTTCATTGAATCAAAGATACCTTGTCAAACCTTTCTACAGGAACAATAAAGATCTGCATTTATGTTGCTGCAGATGAATTCTACCAAGACAATTGACTAAGAATTAAACATACAGTCAAAGGTCCAGACCGAATAATCAAAATAAATATGGATAATCTGACCAAATAAAACAATAAATAGATATAACTCTATACAAAAGATAAATGATGGAGTTGAACAAAATGGTCCTGTCTTGATCATTTTTAATGTTTTTATAGATATTTCACTTTTATTATGTGTCTTTGGTAAAATTGTTAAGGTACACAAAACCATATGATTATATCATGTAATACAACCTACAAGTTCCGGCTAGGATGATTGAGAAAGATCCGATTAATTTGAGCCACTCTCGTTACAATAGTAATATCGTAAAGACTGTAACTCAAGAAGATAAGATACATTATCTGTAAGTCTTCATAACTTTTAAATTCATGCTTATTGGGTCGTTAGGATGATGTTCTCATTTTTCTTAACTAAATAATAATATTCTTTTTGCTACTACAACTACATATACACATTTGCGCATTACATTAAAAGGGATATTTGCTTGTCTTAATGAATACAATTTGTATTGCGTTTTAATCTCCATAGTACTGTATTGTTCTGTACTTTGTTGTACCAAATGAGGTCTCTCAAACCAGACAATCTTGATCCCTACTATATTCCAATCAAGAAAAGAAGCCATACATCTTTCTTTATGCTGGAAATTAAGTAGGATAACAGAAAATAATGAAATTAGCAGGTTGTCACGACCCCAAAACGAGGGTCATGATGGCACTTGTCGCGGCGTACCATGACAAGTAAGCCTATCACCTAAACTGATACGAAAAGAAGAAAAGACAAAATATCCCAAGGTAAGGCTTCTAGAACGAAGCCGAACCATCTAGGTAATCATAACAATGCGGAAAAAACTTATCCAAAATACCAATCCCAAAATCAGGTGTCAATAGTATAAGAACTACTAATACAATCTAAGAGTCAAATACATCCGAAAAATAACCACAAAGGAATAATAATTGTCTCCAAATACTAATAAAGACATAACTACTATAGAAAGATAGAGGTGAACTTCGGACGCATGAATGTCCAACTGCTACCTTGGAAGCTCCAACAATCGCCTGAGTCAATCAAGCTGAGGCGCACTTGAGCTAGGACCTGCACTGAAAGGGCGCAGTAGGCATGAGTACGGTCCACTTGTACAAAATAGTAAATAAATCATAGGCCGACTAAGCAAAGTAGTAAATAAAGCATACAAAATACACAATAAGGGCACGTCACCTGCAATCAGAAAATATCCCACAACAGTAGCCCACACCGCTTGCACTGACAGTTCTAATGTATATCACATATATTACAACAACACACCAAGATATAGAACACAAGTATACATTAAGTCACATATAAATAGAATAAGACAGAACATGTAGATATAAGATCATTAAATACAAGTAAAGAAAGGTAAGACACATACATAGATGACAAGTCAATATGGCAATACAACACAACATAAACACAATAAAGTAAGTGCAATGTATATGACAATGATGATGATGATGATGCACGAGGTCATCGCATAACCTCCGGGATCATCGCACAATCTCCGTATACACCTACGGAGCAAAAATTTTCCAACGTAGTACCCATGGGGGGTTCGTCAATCCATATACAATTCACATATCTCATATCTCATTTCTGGCACATCCCTCGGAAAGGGTTTTATAAGGTGTTACAATATCTCTTAAAAAGTGTTGCCAGTGTTTCTCAGATGTTGCCACAATGGTACCAATGGTGTTGCCAGTGTTTCTCAGATGTTGCCACAATGGTACCAATGTTTCATGAATGAGTATGATATAAAAATGTAATGCTCATAACCAATCACAATGAGTATTTCCACAAACAACCACATGATATATTTCCACAACCAACCACAATGATACTTTTTCACAACCACATGAGCCAATATCCACTCATTATTTTCGTATCATCCATGAATTTTCACATGTCTCATTTGCCAATAAAGTATGAATATAATAACAATACATCAATGGTACCACATTAAGCATTTTAACAACACAATGTAATTATTCATATGTATTCAAGGCTATCAATATCAAATAGGACCCCACACGGTCACACATATCACATAATATCTCATTTTCAACAATTACATCACATATAAGCCCCCACACGGGCACAACACATAGATAGATATTTTTCATAATTAGTTCTCACCCTTAGCATGCCTTGAAAATCATGTCAATCACTCTCCCACCCCAGAAATATCATAATGCAACTACGAGGAGGGTTATAACAATTAAATCACACTAAATCACAAATTTCACATATTTTATCAAATTTTTAGGTTGTTACATCATCCACCACTAAAAATCTAGTTCGTCCTCGAACTAAGGCAAAGAAATACTTGAATCAATGAAGAGTTAAGGATAAGAACTATGTGTATCATACTCAACCTCCCAAGTAGTCTCATCTATAGGTTGATGTCGCCACTGGACTTTAACTACGGGGATCACTCTAGAGCGCAACTGCCTAACATTCCTAGACAAAATGGAAACTGGCTCCTCCATAAAGGACAACTACTCATCTAACTGAACCGACTCCCAACGAATGACATGAGACTTATCAGGAATATAACGACGAAACATAGAAACATGAAAAACTGAATGAACAACTGATAGATAAGGGGATAAAGCCAACTCATAAGCCACATCACCAATAGTCCGAAGAATCTCAAATGGACTAATATACCTGGGGCTAAGTTTGCCATTCTTCCCAAACCTTATCACACCCTTCATGGGTGAAACTCGAAGGAAAACACAATCACCAGCACCAAATCTCAAGGCACGAAGTCTACGATCAACATAGCACTTCTGCATACTCTGAGCCGCTCTAAGTCTATCTTGAAAGACCCGGACTCTATCGAAAGACTCATGAAGCAAGTACATACCTCGAGGTCTCACCTCTGAAACATCAAACCAACCCACTGGGAAGTGAGAACGCCTCAAAATAAGTCATATCAATACTGGAATGGTAGCTATTATTAAATACAAACTCTACTAAAGTAAAATATTGCTCCCACTAGCCACCAAAATCTATCACGCATGCGTGGAGCATATCCTCCAAAACCTGGATAGTCCGCTCTGTCTGTCCATCAATCTGGAGGTGAAAAGCTATGCTAAGATGAACCCAAGTACCCAACTCATCCTAAAAAGCCTTCCAAAAGTGAGATGTGAACACAAAACCTCAATCTGAAATAATAGACACCGACACACCATGCAGACGCATAATCTCACAAATGAAGATATGGGCTAACCTCTCAGCACTAAATGAGACCTGAACCGAAATAAAATGAGCTGACTTGGTCAATCGATCCACGATGACCCAAACACTATCAAAACCACAAGAAGTACAAGGCAACCCAGTCACAAAAATCTATAGTGATTCGTTCGATTCGTTCCCACTTCCACTCGGGAACAGTAACCTCTGAAGCAAACCACCAGGTCTCATATGCTCGATCTTCACTTGCTGGCAACATAGGCAACGAGCCACAAAATCCGCTATATCTCACCTCATACCACCCCATCAGTAGTGCTGTCTCAAATCACGATACATTTTAGTGACACCTGGATGGATAAAATATCTGGAACAATGGGCCTCCTCCAAGATCAACCTAATCCAATCACCACTCTCGGCACACAAACTCAGTCCCCAATCCTCAAAACTCTATTTGAATCAAGTGAGATTTCCTTAGCCTCCCCACTTAACACCTTATCGCGAATCAACCTCAATCTAACATCGTTAAACTAATGAGCTCGAATTTGCTCCATCAAAGAAGATCTAGCCTTCACAAATGTCAAAACATATCCCGGTGTCGAAGTATCAAGTCTAACCATTTGGTTAGCTAAAGACTGAACCTCTAAGGCCAAAGGCCTCTCCTGAATCAAAAGATGTGCCAAGCTACCTATGCTAGTCGACTTTCAGCTCAAGGCGTTCGCAACCACATTAGTGTTGCCCGGATAGAAAAGAATAGTTAAGTCATAATCCTTAAGAAACTCAAGCCAACGACGCTGCCTCATATTAAGATCTCACTGGGTGAAGAAGTACTGAAGGCTACGATGATCTGATAAGATCTCACAACGGACTCCATACAAGTAATGCCTCCACAGCTTCAAAGCAAACACAACTGCGCACAGCTCCAAATCATGGGTAGGATAATTCCTCTCATAAGGCTCCAATCTTGACGAGACGCATACGCAATTACCTTGCCCTCCTGCATCAACACAACACCTAACCCAATACCTGAAGCATTACAAAAGACAATAAAGCCCACGCCCTCCTTGGGCAAAACTAATATAGGAGCTGAAGTCAATAAATCCTTGAGCTTTTGAAAGCTCGCCTCGCAAGCATCAGACCACTGGAAGGAAATCTTCTTCTAAGTCAACTTGGTCGACGGAGCTTCAATGGATGAAAAACCCTCAACAAAATGACGATAATGACCTGCCAAGCCAACAAAACTCTGAATCTCGGTGGGCGAAGTAGGTCTAGCCCAATCACGAACCACTGCAACCTTGGCTGGATCAACAATAATACTTTTCTTAGTCACCACATGACCCAAGAAAGAAACAGACTCCAACCAAAACTCGCACTTAGAGAACTTAACATACCACTTCTCATCCCTCTATCTCTAAAGCACAATCCATAAATACTCCTCCTGCTCAGCCTCACTCTTGGAATAAACCAAGATATCATCTATAAATACAATATCAAAGGAGTCCAGATACGGTAAAAACACTCGGTTCATCAACTCTATGAACGTGGCAGGGGCATTGGTCAACCCCAAAGACATGATCAAGAACTCATAATGACCATATTGAGTCCAAAAAGAAGTTTTTAGAATATCCGAAGCTCTAATCCTCAACTGATGATAACCGAACCTCAAATCAATCTTCGAAAACACTACAGTACCCTGAAGCTGATCAAACAAATCATCGATGCGAGAAAAAGGATACTTATTCTTAACCATCACTTTGTTCAACTGTCGATAATCAATACACATCCGCATAGACTCGTTCTTTTTCTTCACAAACAAGATAGGCGTACCCCAAGGTAAAACACTAGGTCGAATAAATCCCTTATCCAACAACTCTTGCAACTGATCCTTCAGTTCCTTCAACTCTGTTGGGACCATCCTATAAAGAGGAATAAAAATAGGCTTGGTGCCCGGCTCAACATCAATATCTCGATCCGGAGGCATACCAGATAAGTTCGTAGGGAACACATCCATAAACTCACGGACGACATGGACAGAATTCAAGGAAGGATGCAAAACAACACTGGTGTCACGAATATGGGCCAAGTAAGATAAACATCCCCTCTCAACCAATTTACAATCCTGAATATTAGATATAATCCTTTTAGGACCCGAATAAAGTGCACCATTTCAAGCTATCCTTGTCACACCAACCAAAGCTAAAGTCACAACCTTAGCAAAATAATCTAAGATAACATGATAAGGAGTCAACCAATTCATACCCAAAATAACATCAAAATCGATCATATCTTACACAACCAAGTCTACCAAAGTATCACATCTGGCAAAAATCACAACACAAGATCGATGTACCCAATCAACAACTAAAAAATCACCTATAGGGATAGATACACGAATAGGCATGGAAAGAGGCTCACTAAGAGAATCAAAATCCAAAGCAAATACACACACATAGGAGAAAGTTGATCCAGGATCAAATAATACAGATGCAAGTCTGAAACAAAAGGAATGGTACCTGAGATCACAACATCTGAAGCCTCTGTCTCATATCTGACTGGTATAGCGTAACACTGTCCACGACTATCAACTGGCTGAGTAGCCCCACGACCACTAACACGGGCTCTACCATCTCTACCTCTTACACCTTTGGTAGAACCCTTGTCTCTCACAGCTGAAATAGGAGTAGCTCTAAACACACAGCGAGAACAGTCCTTGGCCATATGGACAATCTCATTACACACATAGCAACCTCAACGACTAGTCTCAATAAGAGAAAGTATAACTAAGCCCGAACGACCACTATGAACTGCTGAACTAAAAGATCCACCAACTGAACTCTATAAAATCACCTACACTGGCCTACTATGATATCCATGAGAACTTCTAAAATCTCTACCTCGACAGGCTTGACTCCTGAACTCACCAAAACATCGCGCCTTCTTGGCGTCTCCCTGAGATGCACTAAGAACACCCTCTGTCATCTTAGCATGATCCACAATACTCTAAAAAAGCCCCAAAAACAACCATCTTAGACGTAGCCAACTGAAGAGAGACATCCAAACCCTTTACAAACTTCCGTATCTGCTCAAACTCGGTGGAAATACTATCATAAAAATATCTGGACAAGGCATAGAAGCTTGCCTTATGCTCAACAACTGTCATGGAGCCTTGCTCCAAATGATCAAACTCGTCTCGCATACGATCTCTCAAACTGAAAGGCACAAATTTCTCTAGGAAAGCCTCAATGAACTGATCCCAAGTTATTTCGGGAGAATCACGGGGTCTACAACAGATAAACGACCTCCACCAATCTCTTGCTGCATCTCTCAACTGATAAGAGGTATAAGCAACTTCATTCGCGTAAAAAGAGTGAAACACAACTCAGAACACAGGGTATGAAAGAACTTCACACGATAAAGAATAAAATGAGGGAAGTGACGTCCTATAGCCTCTCGAATATAGATACAGATGTCTACGTACAGATCCGCGATACTCTACTAGACATCTCATTCTTACACCATTGAGACTAATGAAACCTGGCTGCGCTGATAATAATTTGTCACGACCCAAAAATAAGGGTCATGATGACACTTGTCGTGGAGTACCCTGACAAGTAAGCCTATCACCCAAACTGATATGAAAATAGGAAAAGACAAAAATATCCCAAGGTAAGGCTTCTAGAACAAAGCCGAACCATATAAGTAATCATAACAATGCGGAAAGAACTTATCCAAAATACCAATTATTCTCAAAACGAGGTGTCAATAGTGTAAGAACTACTAATACAATCCAAGAGACAAATATATCAGAAAAATAACCACAAAGGAATAATAATTGTCTCCAAATACTAATAAAGACATAACTACTATAAAAAGATAGAGGTGAACTTCGGATGCATAAATGTCCAACCGCTACCTTAAAAGCTCCAACAATCGTTCGAGTCAATCAAGTCGAGGCGCACTTGAGCTAGGACCTGCACCGAAAGGGCACAGTAGGCATGAGTACGGTCCACTTGTACTCAGTAGGTATCATAGGCCGACCAATCAAAGTAGTAAATAAAGCATACAAAATACACAATAAGGGCACGTCACCTACAATCAGAAAATATCCCACAACAGCAGCCCACACCGCTTGCACTAACAGTTCTAATGTATATCACATATATTACAACAACACACTAAGATATAGAACACAAGTATACATTATGTCACATATAAATAGAACAAGATAAAACATGTAGATATAAGATCATCAAGTACAAGTAAAGGAAGGTAAGACAAATACATAGATGACAAGTCAATATGGCAATACAACACAATATAAACATAATAAAGTAAGTGCAATGTATATGACGATGATGATGATGATGAACGAGGTCGTCGCACAACCTCCAAAATCGTCGCACAATCCCCGTATATACCTACGGAGCTGAAGCTTTCCGACGTAAGACCCATAGAGGGTTCGTCAACCCATATACAATCCACATATCTCATATCTCCTTTCCGGCACATCCCTCAAAAAGAGTTTTATAAGGTGTTACAATATCTCTTAAAAAAGTGTTGCCAGTGTTTCTCAGATGTTGCCACAATGGTACCAATGTTTCATGAATGAGTATGATATAAAAATGTAATGCTCATAACCAATCACAATGAGTATTTCCACAAACAACCACATGATATATTTCCACAACCAACCACAATGATACTTTTTCACAACCACATGAGCCAATATCCACTCATTATTTTCGTATCATCCATGAATTTTCACATGTCTCATTTGTCAATAAAGTATGAATATAATCACAATACACCAATGGTATCACATTAAGCATTTTAACAACACAATACAATTATTCATATGTATTGAAGGCTATCAATATCACATAAGACCCCACACAGTCACACATATCACATAATATCTCAGTTTCGACAATTTCATCACATATAAGCCCCCACACGGGCACAACACATAGATAGACATTTTTCATGATTAGTTCCTACCCTTAGCATGCATTGTGTATCATCATTTACTACTCAGCCCAATCTGAAAGAGTTAATCCATAACTTACCTTGAAAGTCAAAAGTGGTCCGCTACACTTGAACCTGCGACCTTACTTTTAACAAACAATCTCGAACTCCACTAAAAATATCAAATATGAAATCTACGCGTCAAAATAAAATCAACGACACCCATATTGACTACTTTTGATTCGGGTTCAAAACGGACCCCCGAAATGGGTTTCCGAAAAAGAAAGGCAAAATCAAAAATTTACTTCAAAAACATATTTCCCATATTTTTAGGAACCTACAGCTGAAAATTCAAGTTAAATCGAGTAAAAAACGAGGTTCAAATAGAAGAAAAACTATTTTTTAGCTTTACCGACTAAAATCTTTGAAATCCGGGTTAAAATCAAGGATCAGAGTTGTTTTGAAGGTTAAATTGATGAAAAACTAGTAATTATAAGATAAAAACATTATTCAAGTGAAAAGGAGTGAAATTGAGATTTAAAATCAAGCCCTAAGTTTTTTGAGGTTTTGAGAAATTAATTAAGAAATTACTAAAAAAAATGGTGAATTTTTATCTTAAATCCATAATAAAATCAATAATGTTAATCTAGCTTTTCAAGATCCCATGAACTCTACTTTTAAGCTCCCGCACTATTTTAGGATTTAACTCTCAGGAGTCAAGATGAAAATGTGCAAAATGGGCCAAAAATAGCTGGAAAAAGCTGTTATATTGCAATTTTTCTGCAATATTAAGTGCTGGTTTTTCACTCCGGGATTCATTTAGAATCCGATATATACAAACGAACTGGCAATCATACTAAATTCGACGTTTCGAACGCGATGGCGATATTAGATTTTCAAAACAATATCGTTTTCACAAAGTTGACCTCCGAAACCCAAAATCATAAGTTTCCAAATCGAGGGTCGAAATGAGATTTAAAAGCCATAAAATCATACCAAATATATTAACACCCTAAACTCAACATTCCTGATCTATTGGCGAAGTCAGATTTTTCATCCGAGGTTGTTTTGACCAAATGTAGGTCCCACACTCATATTTTCAATTTTTTAACTTTCCGACCAATAGGTCGAAATGAGCTCGGGTGCACCGGGACCCGAACCAAAGGTTTACCTAGCCTAAAATTGATATTCTGGAGCTGCTGACACAGTCTGTTTGGCCATCCGTTGTACGAATCAAAAGATATCCACATAAGTCCAAAATAAGACTCTCAAAGTCATCAAAAATCACAATATCACATAAATGATACCAAAATGCATTGAAAATCATGTCAATCACCCTCACACCCCAGAAATATCATAATACAACTACGGGAAGGAGTAAAATAGTCAAATTACATAAAATCACAAATTTTACATATTTCATCAAATTTTTAGGTCGTTAGACAGGTGATCCTGACAGAGGC
The DNA here is from genome assembly GCA_030864215.1 of Capsicum pubescens. Taxonomy (NCBI): domain Eukaryota; kingdom Viridiplantae; phylum Streptophyta; class Magnoliopsida; order Solanales; family Solanaceae; genus Capsicum; species Capsicum pubescens. The sequence continues at coordinate 313,780,547 of CM061548.1, read as the reverse complement.
TGCATATTCACTCCATCAGAAAGGTTAGTTGGAGGTAGGGGTGTCAACGGGCCGGTCCGGGCCAATCCGGAACCGGCCCTTCCCTTTTAACCGAGTTGAGGGCCGGTTAAGGGCCGGTTTGGACGCTATCCGGGCCGGGCCAAACAGTAAAAAAATTAAAACCCACCCTAACCCGGCCCACTTAACCCAACCCGGTCAAACCCGGTTAAAAACCGGTCAAACCCGGTTAAAAACCGGTCAAACCCGGTTAAAAAATAAATAAAAAATCCAATATACACTATATACACTCCAATATACAATATATATTTTTAAAAAAATATATAAACAATTACACATAGATACGTACCATTCAATATATAATTATATATGACTATACGTACTACTTTAAATAAAGCATATGCTATAATAGTATAATATATATATACACACTACAATATATATATATATATATATTTATATACTAATTTATAAAGCATATACACATGTATACGTTAAATATATACTACTTTAGAAGATATATACACATATATATGCACCATTCAATATATATGTACTACTTTAAATAAAATATATACTACAATAGACATATATATATATACAACAATATGTATATATATATAGTTACATACTAATTTATAAAACATATACACTTGTATACATTAAAGATATACGTCTATAGAAGATATATACACATATATACGCACCATTCAATATATATGTACTACTTTAAATAAAGTATATACTATAATATATATATATATATATATATACTTACATACTAATTTATAAAACATATACACTTGTATACGTTAAATGTATACTACTTTAGAAGCTATATACACATATATACGCACCATTCAATATATATGTACTGCTTTAAATAAAATATATACTACAATATACATATATATATACAACAATATATATATATATATAGTTAGTTAGTTACATACTAATTTATAAAACATATTCACTTGTATACGTTAAATGTATACTACTTTAGAAGCTATATACACATATATACGCACCATTCAATATATATGTACTGCTTTAAATAAAATATATACTACAATATACATATATATATACAACAATATATATATATATATATATAGTTAGTTAGTTAGTTACATACTAATTTATAGAACATATACACATGTATACGTTAAAGATATACGTCTATAGAAGATATACACACATATATACACACCATTCAATATATATGTACTATTTTAAATAAAATATATACTACAATATACATATATATATATACTACAATATGTATATATATATAGTTATATACTTATTTGTAAAACATATACACTTGGATACATTAAATATATACATCTGTAGAAGATATATACACATATATACACACCTTTCAAAATATATGTACTACTTCAAATAAAATATATACTACAATATACATATATATATACTACAATATGTATATATATATAGTTATATACTAATTTGTAAAACATATACACTTGTATACGTTAAATATATACGTCTAGAGAAGATATATACACATATATACACACCATTCAATATATATGTACTACTTTAAATAAAATATATACTACAATATACATATATATATACTACAATATGTATATATATATATATAGTTATATACTAATTTGTAAAACATATACACTTGTATATGAAGATATATACACATATATACACACCATTCAATATATATGTACTACTTTAAGTAAAATATATACTACAATATACATATATATATACTACAATATGTATATATATATATATATATAGTTATATACTAATTTGTAAAACATATACACTTGTATATGAAGATATATACACACCATTCAATATATATGTACTATTTTAAATAAAATATATAATACAATATACATATATATATACTACAATATGTATATATATATATAGTTATATACTAATTTGTAAAACATATACACTTGTATACATTAAATATATACATCTGTAGAAGATATATACACATATATACACTTCTATAGAAGATATCCAATTTATAAAACATATACACATGTATACGTTAAATATACACTTCTATAGAAGATATATACACGTGTATACGCACCATTCAATGTATATATACTACTACTTATAAAATATATTACATTATATATACATTACAATATATATAGATATACTTATATACTAATTTATAAAACATATACACATGTATACGTTAAATATACACTTCTATAGAAGATATATACACGTGTATACGCGTCATTCAATGTATATATACTGCTACTTATAAAATATACTGCATTATATATACATTACAATATATATAGATATACTTATATACTAATTTATAAAACATATACACATGTATACGTTAAATATACACTTCTATAGAAGATATATACACAAATATACAAAACATATGCTACTTAATATAATAAATTAATAATATTTGGTAGTAAATTAATAACATATCAGAAGTAAGTTTTTTAATTTAAAGTAGAAAACTAGAAATTCAATTTAAAATTTTAAATCGTTAAATGAAAAAATATAAAAAGCAAGGACTAAGGAGTGAATGAATTTGGGGAATTTTATTGATTGCAAAATGATCCAAAATTTATAATTTACATGAATGAAAAATCTATAAATTATGCATCATTTTTTCCAACTCATTCATGTTAATATTAATGGGAACTTGCATAGGATAGTCGAAGTCAACGGGGGCAAAACCATGCATTGGACTTGATTCTGCTGAGTTCTCCCGTGAAGTCATAATTTCTTCAAGTTTCAACTCGTCGCTCGGCTCCGGTTCCATTCCTTGGTTTCTTCTTTCCGCTCTAATCCAATCTCTGAGGCAAACTAGAACATTCATTGCATTGCTTCCCAATGAGTGTCGGTTGTCTCCAAGCTGTTGTCGTCCCTGACTAAAGGCGCTCTCTGATGTAACGGTTGACATTGGAACATTCAAGATATCTCTAGCTAATCTTGAAAGCACAGGATATTGTGTTTCATTACTCCTCCACCAATCCAACGTGTTGATCCGTCGTCTGCGATCCTCTGGTGCCGTTCGAAGATAATATTTCAGCTCTTCCCGATAAGTTGATGTGTAAGTTCTCTCATCAACACTGTTCCAACAATTTAAATCATAAAACGAATCAGAAAAACCACTATGTGCCGGCCTTTTAGAAGATGATGGGTCCTCGGGAGGATGAGGAGCGACAGTTGAAGTGATATTTGTAGGTACGACTAATTCAAATAAATCAGCATAGTGATTATATAATTTTTCTATGTACTCCTTTGCATCAGTCGTAGCCGTCCACAAATCAGGTTGTACTTGTTCAAAATCATGGTTAGTATTTATTTCTAAGTTAGTATAAATAAGAGTACTAAAATGACACATATTATTATATTTCATGCACGGATTTAGCATAGCACCAACCAAGTAAATAGGGAGAATCGGGAAAAAATATTTTTTAAATTTCGTAAACATGGCGCCAACAGCTTCTTTATAACTTTCTTTATTTTTATATTCTTTGAGTAAACCAGAAATATCGGCTATATATGCCAAAATATTACAAACAGTAGGATAATAAGCACCGAAAAATTCAACCGTAGCTACATAAATTTTTTCTAAAAACTTAACAAGATCATTAATTACAACCCAATCAGAATTATGTAGCATGCAATCAGCAGAATCAACAAATGAACCGCAATGTTGGTTAAAAGCTAGTGTAATAGGAATTCTATATTTATAACAAGTTTTTTAAAAATTCATACGTAGAATTCCATCTAGTATCAATTTCATCAGGCATCAAAATCGGTGTAAGTCCATTTTCTTGACATTTAACTTTAAATTCTCTAATTCTCGATCTACGATTATTTCCTTGAATAAAACCAACAGCAAGGCGAATTTTTTCAATATAAAACTCAAAAAACTCAAGACCATCTTTTACAATTAAATTATATATATGACATGCACACTTAATATGAAAAATTTCAGTCAAGGACGGAGATAACGTAGATTTTAATTTTTTTATAGCAGTGTTGTTGTTAGAAGCATTATCAAAAGCAATACATAAAATTTTATTTTCGATACCATAATATCCGGTAATTTTAACAATAGAATCAGCAATAAATTGTCCAGTATGTTTACGATCTTTATCATATAAAAAAGCAAGAATACGTTTTTGCATCACGAAATTACTATCCATCCAATGACAAGTAACGGTTAAATAATCATTTTTATTTACAGCACGACCAAGATCAGAAGTTAGGGACAATCTACATTGAATATTTTTTAACAATGTTGATAAATAAAAACAATATTGTGAATGAAGTCTAAAAATATCAGACCGACAAGTAGTTCTAGGAATACCGTTAAACATAGGATTATAAATTGCTTGTATATAACGAATAAATGCATCAGAAGAAGGAAAATTAAAAGGCAAACAACCCACAGCTACCATTTTAGCTATTTCTTCCCGGTCCCTCAATTTATTATACTTCTTTGCTACGTGACCGGTTGCTGGGTCCATTCTAGTTTGCGTTGGCCCACCAACATCCCCACCACCTTTTGCAATATTTAACTCTCTTTTGTGATCTTCAGCTACATGTCTCATTAACGTATCTGTACCCCCTTGTTTGCCTCCACTTCTATGCTTATATATTTGTTGACAAATATTGCATTGCACCTCAATATCTGATATACGTTCAAAAAATTGTCATGCAATACTAGTTTTTTACAAGGTTTTGGGGCACTGGGAGGACGGGAAGAGAGATTAACTGATTCAGATCTAACGTTAGCATCTCCTACTGCGGGTGTCTCAGCAATATTTTCATTATCTTCGTCTAAATTAACCGCATCTACTTCATTTTCTTCTTCTATACCGTAATTTTCCTGAGCTTCTAGCCTTCTACATAATCCATATCGTGAACACCTACACCTATTTCTTCCTCAAAAGGTGTACCAAGCGGTACCGGAGGCGAATGCACATGAGTATATCTACTACTTGAACTACCTCTACCGCTAGTAATTCGCTTTTTACTACCACTACCGCTTCCGGGACAAAAAATTTTAACACCTTTAGTAGCGAGGTTTCTTAATTTATCCATAATATAAATTAAATTAAACTAAAAATATTCAAAATACACAAATATAATAAAATTAAATATTAAACAATTAATACAATAAATAAAAAATAAACGTAAGAGATGGAACGACAATACCAAATTTTGAAAGTATTCGAAGGTTGCGACTTTAGAAACTTCCGCTCGTACTTTGTAAACGAAAAATTAAAAAATTAAAGTGAACACTTTAAGAAATTAAATATATTGAATATTTGAGAATTGAGATTTGAGAGAGAATGAGATTTGAGAGAGTGAAAAATTGTGTGAAAAATGATTTGAAGTTGTAGGGTATTTATAGATTTTTTTTTTGGATTAAAAAATATTTTTTAAAGTTTTTTTTTTTTTTTTAATAAATGGGCTCAAACTAGCCGTTTGGACCCAAAAACGGCTATATAGCCGTTGGGCCAACGGCTAGTTTGGCCCAAAATCTATTTTTTTTTTTTTTTAAGTTATCCGAGCCGATTAACCAGCGGGCCTGGTCCCGGCCAGGTTAGCCGGGCCCATTTTAAAAAAATAACCGGCCCGGGACCCGGATCCCTAAAGCCCTAGGTCAAACCGGGCCGGCCCACTTGACACCCATAGTTGGAGGTAAATATAGTTTTTCTAACAGTAGTTCGAGTGTTGTGGCCTGCAAAATTCTGAAATATAAGTCATTTCAAGACTAAGCAGAAGTTAATTAGTAAATTACCTCCCCATTTCGCAGGATCCAATCAGAATGCTTCTAAAGCACGTTTCTGGCATAACGTTTCCGCCATGTCAATATACCTAGACAGACAACCACTCATTCCTTCAGAATGAAAGTAGAAAATCCGACATACAATAGTTGATAAAAATATACTATAGCATCAGAATACTTGGGATTTAGGAAAAACAAAGAAAAATTTGAGCATTTTTGCATAGTCGTTTCCTTGCATTCCAAACACAGAAGTGAAATTTTCTGAAGAAATGAGTTCAAGTCCTTACAAATTAAAAACTTGCAACTCTTGTAAGTTACTATTGTTAACTATCAGCTTCCCGGCCAAACTGCAACAATGCATTTTACATGAAAGCAAAGAGTATCAATAGAAATAGATAATTACAACAGATAAGATGACTAAAGGAACAAACTTTTTTAATCTTGGCAACTCCAAAAGCATTATAATCTAAGGTAAGAATCATAGGAAAAATTCAAAACTTAAGCTTTCCAACCTACTAAGCTAAAAGAAATTTCAAAAGACTAATTCACTACCTAGTCTTTAGTTATAAACTAAAATAACATACAGAAAGAACAATTCACTACCTAGTCTTTAGTTAAAAACCAATTAACTACCTAGTCTTTAGTTATAAACTAAAACAACATACAGACTCATTGGTTACTACTTCCCTAGTCTCAATTTAAGCGCCTTACTTTCCTTTTTGGTATGTTCCAAAATAGTATTTCTTTCTACATTTAGTAAGTTTTTCAATTTCAACATCCTACTTGGCAAGTCTAAATAATTAGTTCAAACATTCAAAGATATCAATGTTAAAAAGTAAATGATTACATGTATCAACTATCTAATTTCAATTATACATGTGCAAATCAGTCAGAGTTAGTGACATACATATAAAATAGCCAGCTAAAGACTATGTAAAAGAGTAAAAGATCAAAAAAAGTAAAAAAATTTAAAGGAATCGAGAATTAATTGATATAAATCAGTGCAAAGAAAGAAGAAGGGGAGAAAATTTACCAGAAATAAGAATTTCTAACAGAGGAAAAAGCTGACAAAATTTGAGACCAAAAAAAGTGGAAAAAAAAAAAAATAGTTAATGAAGCTATTTTTTGCGTTTACAAATCTGAAGATTCAACTCCATTTCTATGCTTACATCTAGAACAGAGAGAAACTGCGTTGAAAGAGATTGAGAGCCATAGTTGTAGATTTCAGCTGCTCACACATGGAGATGAAGAGCCTTTACACCTGTGATATAGCCAATCACATTGAACCAGAAAGGGCCACAAATTATGAAGTATTGTTGTACACATTTGGTTGCCTTTGGTACAATAATAGGATGCTGTGATAGTCCTAGGACTATTGGCTATAATAGAGTAATGCATTATTGCTTCTTTGTATATATTGAATTTGTTAGTATTTACTCTTGAATTTTTAGTAGTCTCTTTATTCCCAATAATTTTATATTTTTCGAAGCTTATATAAATCAATTGCACTTTTATTATATTGTTATAATCAATTGCACTTTTATTATATTGTTATTATAAAAAAAAACTGATGAAATCGAAAGAACTACTTAAATTGAAGTCGAAAAAACAATTTAATATTGGTTGGATTTGATTTATAAATTTAATGAATCTACACAATTAAATTAATAATTTTTTAAGGGGATCTTTCAAAAATACCAGCATTTTGCTATAAAATTCATCTTCTATAGCCATATTTTATATAATTACCATTTATAGCCGTTGTATTCGATTTATGCCTGCTGTATTCGATTTTACAGATAGTATGTATTTATATAAAATATGAATACAGTCCCTATTTAGTCGCGCCAAAAATGAAATTCAATATTTAAAAAAAAATAAAAAAATCTCAATCACGCTTATCTCGTTGAACTGAATATTTTCTTGCCTAACACTATCATTATCTTTTTTTATTTTTTGTGTTTTTCCCATTTTTTCTTCTTCTTTTTTCTATTTTTCCTACTTTTATTTTTTTCATTTATTTATTTTTATTTTTTTCTCTCTTTAATCTCTAACTTCTGTTTCTCTTTCTTCTTTTCTTTTCTTCTTTGATTTTTTTATTTTCTTTTTTGTACTTATTTTCTTTATTATTTTTTTGTTCTATTTTATATTTTTTGTATTTTTAAAAAATATGACTAGTCGAGCATAAGTCATGGATGATAACATAAATACCACAATTGTTTATCGTATTTGTAGTCATACCGCCATTTATATTTTTGTATTTGTTGATACAACTGTATTTTTATTTGTATTTTAAAGTTCGCACTTGTATTTATATTTTATAGTTCACATTTGTATTTGTATTTAATAGATCACACTTGTATTTGTATTTGTTAGTTTGTGCCATCATTTATATTTTATATAATTCACACTTGTATTTTAAAGAACTATTTTGTATTTGTATTTTATAATTGATTGCATATTATATTGGATTATATTTATATTATGGTTTTATTATGTTTGTATATTTAGATTATATTTAGATTATACTTGTATTTGTATTCTTCATTATCTTTTTATTTTTAAGAAATTATTTTGTATTTGTAAGTTGATTGCATATTGTATTTAGTCGTGACTATGTACAATTTATCATTTGTATTTGTATACAAACAAGTAAGTGCATTAATTGTATTTTCGTGATTCTAAAATATATAAATATGTAATGTATCATTTGATATAAATGTACCGTTTTGTATTTGTATATCAAAATTGTCATTTATATTTGTAAATAAACAAATATCACTTGATACAAATACAATGACAAACAAATGAAACAAATGATTTTTACCAATACAAATACAAATACATATTGTATTTGTATATATTGTATTTGTATAAAAATTTGAGTTGTATTTTGTTTGTATAAATAAATACAACTAGTATCAATGAATACAAACAAGTATTCGTAGAAAGAAAATCAATCGTTCCTTTTCAATAATTAAAAAATACAAATGATAGTTCACACTTGTATTTATATGTTATAGTTCACATTTGTATTTGTATTTTATAGTCCATACTTGTATTTATACGTTATAGTTCGCACTTGAATTTATATTTTATAGTTCGCACTTGTATTTGTATATTATAATATGCATTTGTATTTTATAGTTCGCACTTGTATTTGTATTTGCTAGTTTGCACAAATAAAAATGAGAGAAATTCAAAAGAAAAAAAAAAGAAAATGAGAGAAAAAGAAGGAGAAAAAAATGAAGGAGAAAAAACACAAAAAAAGAAAAAGAAAAATGAAAAGGAAAAAAATGAATAAAAAATAAAAAAATAAAATAAAGAGAAAGCAACAAAAAAGCTGAAGAAAAAAAAACTGAAAAAGGAAAAAAAAGAAGAGAATAATAGAAAATTAAAAAAGAAAGAAAATACATGAGAAAGAATATGAATTGTAATTAGGAATAATTAATAGGCAACAAGGGGCTATGAATCGTAATTAATTGAAAATTAGGCTTTAAGTGGTAATAAAAACCCAATACTGGCTAATCGGGTAATTTTCCCATTTTTGGTTTTAATGAAAAATAAAACCAACCTGATGAGTGGATACTCCTAATTTTTGGTCTTTCACGGGTTAAGTACCATTGTTGGTCCTCCGTAATCAAAGATTGACTTCATGGCCCAATGGATAAGGCGCTGGTCTACGGAACCAGAGATTCTGGGTTCGATCCCCAGTGAAGTCGAATCTTTAATTGTTTTTATGCTTTTTCCTTTCTTTTGAAAAAATCACCCAATTGTATGTCTTTTTGTTACATAATAGTGTTTTTTTTTTCTTCGTTTTGACAACCTTTTTTAATTTCAAATTTCTACTAACATGTTTAAGACCACAAGATTAAAACACATTTTGGTACATCCTCATATCTAGTTTAAAAATACAAAATTTAAAAGTAAAACCAAACAAAGAAATTCAAACGGAGGGAGTTATATTTTGCTTTTACTGACATGAACTCCCACAACAAAATCATTATAGAGCAACTTGGTATAAGCAACAGGTAAAGGAAGCACTACAAATTCCAGTTCAAACAACCAACTGTTACACCCCCAAAATTGCCCAGAAATCGAAGACTATTGTATTCAAAGTCTTGCTATGATTATGAACTTTTTGTATATGCTTTCGTGATTGAAACTCGAGGTTCTGAAAATGAACCATTTGCTATATGTTTGACCAACAACTTATTTGCACCTCCAGCGTAATGTATGCCATCCCAGCTGATGTACTTTGGTGGATTCCTGCAAAGAGAGCCAAATATTTCCGTACCATTCACCATCGTCTTCTTACCACAATCAACATAAGCATCTCCCACAGCAACATCTGAGGGGATCTACTACCAGCATGCATGCACAAAAACAGTGTAAAAGATCTGAAGTAGCTTAATTTTTTAGATGAGAGGGTTTGTAACTTCAACTTGATACTAAGAAGACAAGTATCCTGGATTCGAATCTCACTGACACTCATTCCAACAACAACATACCTAGTGAAATCCCACAGAGTGGGAGGATAGAGTGTACGCAGAGCTTACCCCTAGCTCGTGGATATAGAGACTATTTCCGAAAGACCCTCGGCTCAAGTGAAACAAAACAAAGGAGTAATGTAAAAGGAAAAAGGGCAATGAAGAAAACACTGACACTCGTTCCCATTATCAAAAAAGAATTTTCACGTTTGGAGAGGTGTTGAAGATATAATTAGACAATCAATAGTGTGCTCTCTCTAACATCTTAATTTTTAAATGAGATGGTGACACACTTCATCAGTGTTTAGGACGTCCATCACTTTCAGAAAAAAAGATGATTGCACATTCAAGAAATATCAAGCTTTACCTCAGAAGTTAGCTGTACTAAGACCAGATAATGCACATATATTTATATACCATATTTAAACAACTCTACTATTAGAATTGACAACTTGAAGTGTCTTACCATAGTCTTTTGCATTGCTAATTAAAGAATATTTAGCTGAGTAAAGATCAAGATAAATAAGGACTGCATCTGGATGTTGGTCGCGTAACCTGGATACACTATCTTTCAACTGCTTGTTGAACTCCTGAGCCACCTCGTTGTACGATTTCACACAACCATTTTGATCAGCGTTGTCTGGACTTGGTGGATACTTGACAAGAAAGTAAGGCAAACATCCAATGGGGCCTGTATTATGGATCCAAAAAGCTCTAGCGCCTTTCTCATAGAGTTGCTGAAACAGATAAAGGAGAGAAGTAACATGATCTGACTAAGCTGAATCCAGAACAATCAATTTTCCGTGAAGAGAGTACACAATAAAGATATTGTGTGTATTGCTTGGACTCTTCAAAAATGTCATCGGGTGTGTGTCAGATCCTTCAAAAGTAGTGCATTTTTGAAGGATCCGACACAGGTGCGGTCACATTTTTGGAGAGTCCGAGTAACTAGAATATTTTACATATGAATTATGTACATTTCATACACGTCTTATGTTATGTGATAAGGTCAATCATGATTTTGTGAAGTGTTTGACTGTTGTTTTGACCCAATAAAAAAATGGAAAAAGCAAAACGTCCAAAACCATGTGTCCAAAAAACGTCCAAAAAGTGTAAATAGACAATGTCACCCCTTAACCCCCTAAGCTTATTTAGGTTGTAGCAAAGAACTATTTCAGGTGTTTCCAATAAAAATTTCCAAAAAATATAAATCCAAGAGTGTGTTTGATATGAAGGAAGTATGGAGAAATTTCAAGGGAAGGCATTTGAAATAAACTAGCACCTGATTTATCTCAGTATTACTCTTGATAGGAGTCAAGATTACCTCCCAGCGTAAGGGGGCCTGGCCTGGTTCCTTACACAGAACTTAAAACAGTAAAGTAGAACACTCAAGTTTACCGCGGAGAAACCTCCTTGCTCAAAGGAGTAAAATCCACGGCCTACGATGAGTAGAATTTCCAACCAAACCTTCACTTACTTCAAAGAGCGGATTCAGATACAACTCTATAATCTAAGGGACTAACTCTAGTATCTCAACTCAGCAGTTAACTCTAACTGCTAACCCATTCAAAGACTATAAACTCTAGTCTCTGAAACTTACAAGTTTTACCTACACAATCACTAGTACCTATACTAGCAAAAAAAGTAACAACTTGAACAACAGTTTACAGACTCGAACTAGATAGAACTACCCTAGATAATCTAGTCCTTCTCTTCCAGCACTTGACTTAACGAACGCCTTCTTGCCTTGACTATTGCTTGGTAGAAAACTCCTGTGTATTGAATGCAATAGCTGCTCCAATTCTGCCTTGAAGGATCCTTTTATAGTCATGGAATATTAGGTTGTCGCTATGCAGCCTAGAATTATTCGGTAGAAAATTACAATCGTTACAAGATGCGGTTACTTTAATAAGAGTCCTTGCAGGATTCTTCCCTTCCCTGCATCTTTGTACATATTCAGTTACCATTGTTAGTTTTAAATAGACAAATCGCACATAACACTATGCAAATGATATCTAGATTGCTACAGAAAAGCAGGAGAATGAAGAAAATCACTGAGAGAGAGAAACTTGTGCAGAGAGATTTACTTTCTATCAAAGAGTAGTTACATAAAGTGTTCTTTTAAAAACTGAAATAGATAATGGCCCTACTTTAAAGTCATGGTGCTAACCATGCTAACTACCTCCTAATAACTTAAAAAAGAAATACAGGAAATAAAATAAATAAATACTGCCGTCCTAAAACAACTAATAATACTCCTCCTTGCATTAGGAGCTGCAAATTCCAAGTTGCTGCCTTAGGAACTTAAACTTGCTGACAAGAAGGGATTTCGTAAATGCATCTGCAAGCTGATCTTCGGATTTGCAATAAACAAGAATCACTTCTCCTTTTTTCTGCACATCCCTCAAGAAAAAAAGCTTAATGTTGAAGTGCTTAGTCTTCCCGTGAAACACTGAATTATGTGAAATAGCTATTGCAGCTTGATTATCAACATGAATCTTAGTATTAACCTTTTGTTCCATATGCAAATCAGAAAATATTTTTCTCAGCCATAAGGTTTGATTTACTGCTGTTGTTGCTACAATGAATTCAGCCTCTGCCGTGGACTGTGCCACAGTTTCCCGCTTCTTGGAACACCAAGAGAAAATGCCCGATCCCAGACTGAAGCAATATCCTGATGTACTTTTCATGTCATCAGTGGATCCGGCCAAATCACTATCTGAGAATCCATACAACTTGAAATTCTCACACTTTTTGAATTTGACCCCATACTCGACAGTACCTTTGATGTATCTAATAATTATTTTTGCTACTTGCAAATGCATTTTAGTAGCACAATGCATAAACCTAGACAAAAGACTTACAACAAATAGAATATCGGGTCGTGTAGCAGTGAGATACATCAAGCGTCCAATCAAGCTTCTGAAGTTTCCTTCATCAACTCTATCAGTTCCATCCTCTTTGCTCAACTTCTCCTTTGGATTCATCGGTGTGCTTGTTGCCTTGTAATTTTCCATATGGAATTTCTTCAGTATCTCCCTAGCATACTTCTTTTGGCAGATAAAGATTTCATTGCAACCTTGCTTGATTTCCATCCCTAGAAAGTATGTCATTAGTCCTAGGTCTGTCATCTCAAAGACTTGCATCATTTTCTTCTTAAACTCTTCAACCAGCCGCACATTGTTTCCTGTCACCAAGAGATCATCAACATAAAGGGAAACAATAAGCAGATCAGTTCCCTTGTGTTTGACATAAAGAGTAACTTCAGACAAACTTCGAACAAACCCCAAACTCAACAAGTGATCATCAATCCTGCTATACCAAGCTCTTGGGGCTTGTTTTAAGCCATAAAGAGCCTTTCTAAGCAGACAAACTTTTTCTTCTTTTCCTTGCTCAATGAAACCCTCGGACTGCCCTACATAGATTTCTTCCTGCAATACACCATTTAGAAAAGCAGATTTGACATCTAGTTGGAACACTTTCCAACCCTTTTGTGCTGCTATTGCTAGCAACATTCTGATGGTATCTAGTCGGGCTACTGGAGCAAAGGTATCCGAGTAATCAACACCGAATATTTGGGCATATCCCTTGACGACAAGCCTAGCCTTGTATTTGTTGATAGAACCGTCAGAATTAAGCTTGGTTCTAAATACCCATTTTACTCCAATGACCTTTCTATCTTTCGATCTGTCAACTAACTCCCAAGTGTTGTTTTTCTTGATCATTAGCATCTCCTGCTCCATCGCGTTTCTCCATTTTTCATCTTGAAGCGCTTCCTTGTGCCCTGCAGGCTCACAAACTGCCACATTACTTTGTTGGTAGATGTCAGAAAGTAATCTTGTACCTCTAACTGGAGGATCATCTACTAACTCATTTTGCCATTGATCGGATGTCTGCTCCTCCGAAGCTTTGACTGAAAGTTGATTGTTTTTCCAATACCATTTCTCTTCCTCATTGAAGTGCACATCTCGACTAATAATCATCTTCCTTGTTTGTGGATCATAAATTTTGTAGGCTTTGGAGGATGAGCTATAACCCACAAAGATTCTCGGGACGGCCCTTTTATCAAGTTTGTCTCTTTTAACCTGCGGCACATGAAAGAGACAAACACAACCAAATACTTTAGTGAAGGTTAGAGATGGTTTGAATCCATTCCAAGCCTCAAATGTCGTTTTACTCTCCAACGCTTTAGTGGGAAGCCGATTTTGGAGAAATACTGCTGTATTAGCTGCCTCAGCCCAAAAACTTTTTGGCAACTCTTTTTCATGCAACATGCACCGCGTCATCTCCATTATATACCTGTTCCTCCTTTCACTAACTCCATTTTGTTGCGGAGTGTACAGAATAGTAAGCTGATGAGAAATACCCTCTTGCTCACAGAATTTGTTAAATTCTTCAAAAGTGTACTCTTTTCCATTATCAGAACGCAGGGATTGGATTCTGCAACCACTTTGATTTTCCACCATCTTCTTGAACTTCCAAAATATTCCAGCCACCTCTGATTTGTATTTCATGAAAAAAATCCAGCAGAATCTTGTATAATCACCAATGAATATAACATAGTAAAGACTACCATTAAAGGACGGTGTTCTTTGAGGTCCTGCAACATCTGTGTGAATCAATTGCAACCTTTGAGAAGCGCGTCATGATGCTTTAGGAAATGGTTTCCTATTCTGCTTACCAAATTGACAAGCTTGACAACTTGGTAAGTGATCAACGAGAGTTGGTAGTCCTCTTGTCATATCCTCCTTCTTCAGTAACAATAATGCTTGTAGATGACAGTGACCAAGTCTCTTGTGCCAGATTTCCGTTACATCTGCCTTCATGGAATAAGCAAGTTGCTCCTTCTCTGTTGGACTAAAGGAAAAACTCCTTCCTCTCATCTTCACCTTGAAAATTTCATTTCCAGCAGTGTCACTGATTTGGCAGTGATCATTTTCAAAGAAAAGTCTAAATCCTTTTTCCATCAGATGTCCTACACTTAGCAAGTTTTGAGATTAACATAAAGAACTTCAGCAATTTTCTTTATGCCTGTTTCAGTCTTGACAACTATGGTTCCAATTCCTTTGACATAAAGATAGTCCCCATTTCCTATCCTAACCTTGGAAATTTTAGTGGGCTTCAACTCCTTGAATAGGCTCTTGTCATGAGTCATGTGATTAGCGCACCCACTATCAATTAACCAAGAATTTGTTGAGATCTTACTTGAGAAGCATGTTGCAACAAAAAGAAGATCCTCCTCTTCTTGATCAACAACTTGAGCATTTTCTTCCTGCTGCGGGGCTTTACTTTTGCAAATCACCGCCTCATGTCCAAGTTGATTGCATTTCTTACATTTAGCATCTGGTCTCCTCCAACACTTGAATGGTGGATGGCCTTTTCTTCCACAGTGATAGCAAGGGGGAAAGTTTTTCGCACTTCCTCCCTTACCTTTGTTGTTAGTTGATGTTTCTCCTTCACTCAACGCTTGATTCTTTTTCTTCTTCGGAAATTCGTCAACCTGGTGCTTACTGACAAGAGCCCCTTCTGTTGTAACATCCTGTCTCATGAGTCTTCTTTGCTCTTGAGCTTTCAGGGAATTGAGCAACTCCGTCAAACTAATTTTTGACAAACCCTTAGTATTTTCTAAGGTCGTAATTGTTGCTTCATACCTTTCAGGAACTGTTACCAGAATATTCTCAACAATTCTTGAGTCGGCAAGTGTAGAGCCAAGTAGCCTCACTTTATTTGCAATATTAAGAAGTCTATCTGAATACTCCTTCACTGTTTCAGAATCCTTCATTTTTTGCAATTCAAATTCCTAATTAAGTTTAAAACTTGCATACCTTTTATTCTCTCATCTCCAGCATACTCTTCCTTAAGATAATCCCATACTTCTTTAGCAGTTTTCAGAGACATTATTCGTGTGAAAACTGTTGACGATACAGAAGCAAATAGACATGCCTTGGCCTTCGATTTCCTTGTCTTCTTTTCCTTGTGTGCTTTAATCTGAGCCATGGTGGGATTATTCGGTAGGGCTGGAACATTGTAATCCTCTTCCACAGCTTCCCATAGATCTAAAGCATCCAAGTATGTCTCCATTCGTACTGCCCAAACCTGATAGTTATCTCCATCAAAGACCGGCGGAGCGATTGGTGAGAAACTGGTTTCTGCATCCATGACTTCTCCAACTTAATCACAGATCCCTTAAGATGAAAGCTTTGATACCAAATGTTAGTTTTAAATAGAAAAATCGCACATAACACTGAGAGAGAGAAAAGAAGCAGGAGAATGAAGAAAATCACCGAGAGAGAGAAACTTGTGCAGAGAGATTTACTTTCTATCAAAGAGTAGTTACATAAAGTGTTCTTTTAAAAACTGAAATAGATAATGGCCCTACTTTAAAGTCATGGTGCTAACCATGCTAACTACCTCCTAATAACTTAAAAAAGAAATACAGGAAATAAAATAAATAAATACTGCAGTCCTAAAGCAACTAATAATAACCATAAATAGCCTTCTTCCTGGACCAGGTTACTTGCTTCTGTACTGTGGATGAACTTTGTCATTCATCAAAACACTACACAGGAATCAGATATATAAACATAGGCTTCTCAGCAATTCCCTTTTTTGATGATGACAAAACCATGCACACATTATCATTAACATATATTGTGTAGGATTTCCATATATCTCTGACCCAAGTAGGGGAAAATTCCTTGATTCTTTAATTAGTGCTATCAGACACCACATTGCCAAAATTAACAACTGAACTTTTGGGCCACCTATCAAAGCAAGACACTGAACTGTATCTACGTAGCAATTGTACAGAAACTCACTTGTGGCACAATCATTCAAATTCTTACAAAGCAAATGCTCCAAATAAATATTCTTGTACACTGCCATCACATACTTCTCAATTTTTTTTTATTTTTTTTTGGGAGGGGGTTGTTAGTGTTAGGGAAGAAGAAATTACAGGGAGAAGTTAAATCAAGGATTACTGCACTGTAGTTTATGAAAGTCCATAGCATATGGACAGTGCTTGATGGACTTTACCAGCCTGTCACTTGGCTTTACTGAAGACACCAACCCCTCGGTCAAGTTTGATTCTCAAGTTGTTCACTCTTGCATTGCAGATGAGGAATTCTTTTTCTTTTCTTCCTTGTCAACTCAGAAAAGCTGCTGCGATTTTGTAGAAAAGATCAGTTAGAGAGACCATTTGCTTTCCCTTTGACTCTATTTTGTCCTCTTAACAGGTCACCCTGCAAATCCAAATTTTGTTCTCAATGACGACGGAGCTTTCAGGTGAGAGATTAGTTGTTTCTACATGGTGACTAGTAGGATTTCTATGTTTTCAGTCACTTGAACTTTGCAAGTTATTTTAGGAAGCTCCAGCGATAAATGCAGTTCCAACTAGATTAGATCACCAGCATTTAGTGTCAAATTGACGATATTTACTAGCTAAGCATTCATAAGGTGTTATCTTTGTGCAATTGAATTCCCAAAATCTTCTCCACAAAATTCTGACTTCTAGATTTAAAAATGAAAACAAGCAGAATCAAAAGATCAAAAATGAACCTAAGACACGTGTACTGGCTTGTCAATGAAGTTGTTTTCATCCTCATGGTACAGCCTGGTATTACCATAATTAGAAAGAATTTAAATGTTCTTAGTTCCTTTTCTAATAATCAAGCAATCACACTGCCATATTGCATCTGTGATAACAGCTCTAACCTGATATTTTGTATGGTAACTATAGAAAGGCAAAACCTTTTATATCAAAGGCTGCACGAAAATATCTTGCAGCTTCATATTAGATACTCGTAAAAGACAAACTTCTGTAGTGACTGCACTACTTACCACCACTGCCACTGTGAATTGAGAAATAATATTAGGAATAGATTTCTTCACTTCTTCTTCTGTCATATATTCCAGTCCATAATGAATATCATTCTGCCCACTGTCCATCATGTAGAGTGCTCTTGAGAAGTCCCTAGGTTTAGGCAATTTTCTTTGGATGTCTGAGCTTTTTCCTGAAAACGTAAGGACACGTTTATCAGAAGGATGAAACCATTTTAATCATTGACGTACTATTCGTGTCACATGTACTAGAAGGAACCATCATACTCCATTGAAGTGATATTCAAATGATATTTTCCTAACCTTGGTCATGTAATTCCACAGTCCGCGCTTTAAACTGGTCAAATTGCGAGATTTGTACTTTAAGAGTAAGAGGATCGAAGCCAGCAGCACAAAGTTTGGCATCCAGCCACCGGATGGTCGATCCACTTGCAGCAAAATTTACACCATGCCGGAAATTTGATCCAATAGAATCCAGATATGCACTCAGGTAAGGAAATCCCAGTTCTTCAGCTGCAAAATAAATCATACCTTTAAACACAGACAGAAAATATATAGGACCATATAAACCTGTCGGTCTTTCCCAATATGTTAGCTTTAATCCCATACAGAAAAAGTTGCTACAGCCATCGGACTAAAGACAGTGAAATTGACTCATTTTTAGTAACCCCCCCAAATTTAAACGCATTGTATTATCAATTATGACATGTTTGTTGACTTGACAGAATGGGTTGAACCCCATATGATCCATCAAATATGGGTAAAAACAGGTCAAATGGTGTAATTCAAGGGATCAAATGCAACTCAAACCTGGATAATACAAAGTTAAATTTGAGATTTTGATAGAATTTGTTTTACACACACACACACACACACACATATATATATATATATATATGTATACTCCGTATCAAAAGTAACTGGTTCATCGAAAAGCTACATCTGCCCCATGAAACACGCCCAATCTCCACCTCTACATTAGATTAACAGCTTGTTTGGATGGTTGTTACCTGTTGTATTAGCAATAATGTTTGCTTTGATAGTTACTTAAATTGTAATGTATTGTACCATTACATTCATCGTTACGTAGCAACGGAAAGTCCAATTTTATGTAACAATTGATTTGGTGTGATCTACCTAATTTTTCCCCTCACATTTTATCTTTGTTTATTATCTATTAATCCTTTACACTGTCGTTCTATAAAAGTTCTACTCCGTACCCTACTTTTCTTATAGATTTGTCCTTCAAATTGCTCAGGTGTGACTTTATGTAACGATGGGAAAGAACACAATCTATACATACATTTTATTCATCAAGACAATACAGTGCAATACAATACAATACAATACGATACATAATGGAACGATATGTAACAACCATCCAAACAAAGTGCAGACAGTTGAGGAAAGATAAGTTAGATGTATTTACCTATAAAATCAATAAGCAAACGTCTGACCATAAGGTTTACCAAAAACGTCAGTCGATGTACCTGGCAGAAGGTTTACCAAAGAAAGTCTGACCATAAGGAAGAACAACTCGACCAAACACCGCCGATACACTTCCAGTATCAGAATTTGAATCCCCGAAGTTGAATATTGCTGGAAAATGACAAGTCCCTGATTCATTGTCATCAGTCAAACTAGCACTACCCTGTTCACCCTTAAACAATAAAACCCACAAAATCGACACTGAAATAACACCTAATGCCACAGTCCTCATATTTAAACGAATATCCCTGCCTGTGGGCCTTAATCTTAGCAACTCCATACTATTAAAACTGTCACAAATTTTGACCAAATTTTCAAGAAAGGAAGTTTTCTAAGAGCTGTACCATAGATTGAAGATTTTCAGAGTAATATTGTATCTCGGGAAAGTAGTAATGTAAACAGTGCAACTTTGAAAGATTGGAGCTTCTTGTGTTTGGTGATCAGAGACTTTCCAGGAAATGAACAAATAAGTCGAGACAACTTGGAGACGACTAGTTTATTCATTATAGTAATAAAAAGGTAGAGTACTTCTTGTCTCCCTTGTTCAAAACTTAATAATAAACCCAAAAATTAAAAAAAATAATAATGAAAAAAGAAAAGTAAGAACTTATTAAATATTGAGTCCATAATTTTTTTGTGTGTGCTTAAAAGATTTAATCTCCTCACTGTACTTAAGGTTATGGACTACTTTCTCTTAAGATAAAACGAATATACTTATTATTGGTATAGCGGTACTTCAAACGCCAATAAATTCATCGAACTCAAAGTCACCAACTAATCACACAAAGACTCAATATTTATTTATAAGAAATATGAAGATGAATTTTAAATTTTTATTTATTTATTTAAAAATTGAGTCTAATCCTCTCAATTTATAATCAATGAAGAGGTGTTTGAAAAAGTCACAACGTAGCAGAAAAGTCATAACGTATCGAAAAAGTCACAACCTATCGGAATAGTCACAACCCATCGGAAAGGTCACAATCATTTAAAGTGAAAAGGTGTTTCTTAACATGTACCATTTTTTTCGGTGTCTATTCATTTCTTATTCACACCTCTTAAACACCCAACAATCCCCACGTGAATGGGAAATGACTCTATAATTAAAACATGCATAAAAACCATGTGATTCATAAGTAAGGATTAATTGCATTTAGATAAGTCGATTTTTCTTTGAACTTTTTGGAGTGAATATATATCGGATATACTCGGTCAATCGATGAATTTGATATCTTTGAATCGTCGAGCTTTGGTGTATACCTAGACAATCACATGTCACACAATCAACCCTTTAACTGTCTATGATTCTCAAGTTTGTTTGTTTCAGTCATGAATACAACCTGATTTTATAAGTGTGCGGAGAACTGGCCTTACAAAATTCTCGTTGAAGCGACTTACACTTCACTCTTACATAGGTCATTCCTAAACATGTAATTCCATAGATACACTATTTGATCAATACATATCAAACCTAGAAACCATTAAAAAACAGTTATGTTTCATTTTGGTACTGAACATTATCTTCATCTGAGAATGGACCATCACTTTATTTTGAGAATGTTGAACAGTCAATCACAACTTTATTTTCTCTTTGAACCTAAATCTTGAGATCTCCAGTTTCCGTTCCTAGGTAGAGTTACCGCCATATTGGCATGTCCTCGACCATGTCCCATTTTCTTTGATGATTTTTAAACTCCCTCTAGTTAGACCTTTTGTAAGTGGATTCGATATATTATTCTTTGACTTTACATAGTCAATTGTGATAATTTTACTGGAGAATAGTTATCTAAGGATATTATTTCTTCATCGAATATGACTAGATTTTTCGTTATACATAATGCTCCCAACTCTTCTTATTGTTGCTTGACTATCGCAATGTATACAAATAGGTGTCAATGATTTGGGTCAAAATGGAATGTCTTTTAGGAAGTTCTAAAGCCATTCAACCTCTTCCCCGGTTTTGTCTAAAGGTATAAACTCAAACTC
Organism: Capsicum pubescens; assembly: GCA_030864215.1. NCBI lineage: Eukaryota > Viridiplantae > Streptophyta > Magnoliopsida > Solanales > Solanaceae > Capsicum > Capsicum pubescens. The sequence goes on along the minus strand of CM061548.1, from coordinate 313,758,953 downwards.
CATTGTTGAGCGAGCGATGCATGTCTATTTGGATGACTTTCAAGATACTGCTCCTTCTCTAATGATAAATACATATCCACTTGCGGACTTAATTTCTACTGATTTGGTGATCCAATTTGTATCATAATACCTTTCAATAATTGCAAGATCCGAATTGTAATTCAAAATTCAGTCTTGAATATATTTCAAATATCCCAATGCTCATTTCATTGCCATCCAATAATTTTGATCGAGATGTATCGACTTAGATTACTTATCGCACAAGCTATATATGATTGTGTACTATTCATGATGTACATCAAACTTTTCAACACTCTTAACATATTTCGTTTGAGACTTGCTTTGTCCTTTATCTTCACAAGAGCATGATTTAAATCAATTGAAGTTCTTACTACTTTAAAGTCCAAATATTTAAACTTTTCAAGTACCATGTTAATATAGTGAGATTATGACAATGCTAGACCTTGAGGAGTCTTGTGAATTTTAATTCTTAAGATTAGATCCGTAACTCCTAAGTCTTGCATATCAAACTTTCTAGCAAGCATACGCTTTGTAGAATTTATATCAACAATGTCTTTACTCATGATTAACTTATCATTAAAATATAAACATACAATGACTACATAATTTAGAGTGTTCTTAATGTAAACACATTTATCACACTTATTAATCTTTATTTGACAATATTGTTTGGTCAAATTTAACATGTCATGGTTTGGGTGCTTATTTAAGTCCATAAAGTGATTTAACAAATCGGCATGCCTTTTTTTCTTATTCTGGGACTACAAACCCTTCAGATTGATCCATGTTCTTCCTCCAGTTCTCTATTGAAGAAGGCTATCTTCACATCCATTTGATGAATTTGAAGATCATCAACGACGACTAATGCTATTAACACTCGAATAAAAGTGATTCTTGTTATCGACGAATATGTGTTAAAATAATCAAGACCTTCTCAATATCTGAATTCTTTGACAACTAGTCTTGTCTTATATTTATCAATAGTGCCTGTCATACCCGATTTTTACCTAAGGTCAAAACGAGCACGGTATTATGAACTCTAAAAGAAAAAAATTTGTACAGAGTCGCCACCTTATTTTTAAGGAAAAATAGAAAACCTATTTATTTATCTAATAAGTATGACTTTATTCTAATCTACGAAATCAATTTAGATTCTAGGTAAGGGTTCAAATTATTTCGAAGGAAAGGTATTAGGCACCCTTCAGAATCCACAAATGTGGTTCCCGGCCAGATTTAGGTTTAATTAGAAGAAAGAGGAAAAATTGATGTTTGTAAGTATAAATATAAAATGCGTATTAAAACAATATAAATAATTTATATATAAAGAATGTGTTACATATGTTATCGTAAAAATATGTGTATAAAAAGTATATGAAAATAAACAAAAGTACATGAGAATATGTATGAAAAAATGAAAAGATTAAAAAATTTATTCAAAGGAAAAGATTACGTAATGTTTTTAGTGTAAGAATATGAATTATTCTATTAAATTTCTAAATTAATTTAATTCTTTTATATAAATAGTAACGACCTAAATTTGTCTAACGCGTTGTGAAAACTGCGTAAATAAACAATATCCCTCCCAACACCCTAAAAATAAAGATTTCACTATAATTTAATATTCGTAAAAGTGTAAAAGTATAAAAATACAAACATAAAAATTAAAGTCTTCTTTGAATGCTATTTCCGGTGAGTATTCCCAATAATCCGTATAAACACTTGTAAATAAAATGTTATAGTAACAAATAAATAATTATAAAAATAAATTAAAAAGATATGTGTGCATATATGTATAAAAAATATAATTTTCATTAAAAGGGTGGGCTCGAATTAAATTTTAAATACGTCATGGCTATGAAGTGGTTGCTCAATTAATTAGCCGCCCTAAATCTTCTTGCCAAGATACGAATCGTAAAATCTTTTGCATTGTTATAAAATTTTCGTCATCGCCCAAAATATTTATTTTATTACTTATTTATATATGTAATATCCGTCTTTTTATTTGCGCAGGCCTCGAAAATCAACGGAAAAATTTCTTCATCGGTCAAGTGTCGGCTCTTAATATAAAATAATAATTTTGATAAAATAAAATCCGTCTTTTGCAATGGGATGACCTCAAATATCCAAACAAAGAGATAATTTCATTGACCATGTATTATATATTATTAATTTAACATAACCTGCAAATAATATGAGGACAAAATATCAAAAATAGCACATTAATCCACCAAGCAACAGGAAAAAAAAAAAAGAGCCATATCAAAATATCAAACTAATAATCAAAGCAAGATTAATGACAAATGATAAAAATAGCAATATTAAAGAAATACTCAAACCTAAATCAATAATCCACAGACGGGATAACACTTTAAAAGAACAACAAAACATTAAGTGCAAAAGCCTAGGAAAAGTTGACAGTTGATTAAACAAATAACTAAACAAAATAAATAAATAGATAAATAAAATAGTCAAAGAATACTATCCAAAATGCAACTCCAAATTATAAAGTAGAGCAATGCACATCCATGGGAGTATCAAAAAGAACCGCACACAAAAAATAGACTATTAAATCATTATCAAAATTTCAACTTCATCGGGAGAAACTAAAATAATACGTCACCAAAAAAAGAAAAATCTCAAAATAATGAAATCAGTCCAAAATAAAAGAATACGCAACCAAAATTAAGGGCCCGTTTGGTCATGAAATTTTTTTCCTTTTTTCTGAATTTTTTTTTTGGAATTGAAAATTGTGGTATTTGGCCATGAAAATTCGGAAAATAATTCCGGGAAATTTTTCTGAAAAGGAAAAACAGGTTTTTGGTGTTTTCACAATTTTCCAACTTCAATTCCAACTTTTATTATTATTACATATAACCCCAATCTTTTAAATTTTTACATAAAACTCTCCTTATAACATTACTTTTTCAATATTACGTATATAACAGTTTTAAAGAATAAGATAATTATAATTTCAAACTTAATGCTATCCTAATTAATTTATATCTCTTTTTCTCTCTCATCATTATTTTTCTCCCTTATTTAAGACATTATTTTACTGCTAATGATCCTAATTACTATAAATAATAATAATTTTTCTGCTGTGATACAGACGTTTAAGGAATTATAGTCGTGTAATTAATAATGGATAATCATTTTCTATATCTATGAAATTAATAAAGTTGTAGCAGATTAGTTTACCACTGCCACAAATTATTCTCATTTTTAATTTAATTATATATATTATATTGTGTGCATCTTTATTATACTATTCAAATATAAATAGTTTATACCATATATATGCTAAAAATATAAATCGGTGATACATATTTTTCATATATATATATACATATATACACATATATAAACATACAAAGTATAAAAATATATACTAAGCATATTTATATATTTATGGTATATGATATAATATATATCATAAATATGCAAAGTATGTTTTACATATAAATAATTTATTCACACAGTAAAATCTTTCATGTATAAGAAAATTAAAGAAATAAATTAGCGGCACCCTAAAATTTAATAACAACTCATCATTTCTTATCTATCTTTTAGGAGCGAAAAATAAAGAAACTAAATTAAATAAATTCCTAAAAAAATAAATTTGTTTGAAAGATAATATTTGACTATTTGTTACCTAAAAAATAGGAAACAGTGATCTGTTAATATAACATCCATATTTAAAATTTTCAAATATGAGAAAACTACTATTAATGTAAATATTATATATGTCATAATTGAAATTCATTAAATATGGCCATGTATATGCAATTTTTTTTATTTTTTTTTATAAAAGTGGCTAATTGTGTTCTTTTTCCGTTAGTAGATAAATTTAAGTTGGGTGATTTTGATAGTTTGTAAAAGTTGGGGCATAAAATCATATTTTAAAAAGTTTTTCCAAAAGTCAAAAAAGATATTAAAAAAGACATGGCCAAACACAATTCCAACTCCAACTTCGGAAAATTTTAGTTTTCATTGCCAAATGGCTACTAAAAATACACACAATTAGTAAGAGGGACTGATGGCATTGCTTCAACGGCGGATGCCGGAGCAACGTCGAAATTGCAAAACTCGGCCAGATCTGGACATTAATGGCCTATGCCATCATTTTTAATATATAATAGCAAACCAAAGGAAAGGAAAAGGGTAATGAAGTAATAGTGAAGCTCCGTCGTCGCTCGCCATCTGGTGGTTAAATCCGAGGTGGCAGTGTGATAGAGAAGGGCGACAGTGGCGGCTGGTTGGGGGTTTGGTGGTGGTTTTGGGTGGTTGCTGAAGTTTGTTTGTTTGTTGGGCGACGGGAAAAGGGGGAAGGGAGCCGCAACTTTTGATGGTGGTGGCCGGATTTTCTCCGGCCATGGTGGCTGGTGAGGGAGGAGAAGGGGCGGTTGTCATAGCTTCTGAGGGAAAGGGAGATAAAGATAGAGAGAAGGGAGAGAGAAAGGGTGAGATGTGAGAGAGAGAGATTTGTTCGTGTATATGCGTGTGTGTGTATACGTGGTGTATTTAAAAGGAGAAAAAATAATAATAATAATTAATCAAATTTACCCTTTCTAACATATCCCTTAAATTAGGGGATATTATGTGAAACAATTAAGTCAAAAGAAAAATTTAAAAGAGATAAGATTTTTGACTTGACTAATTTTTTTTACTCTGTATATTAAAATAATTAAATTGACTCATCTTTGCAGGTTGTATTAAATAACGTATAAAATAATGAATACCAATTTATGATTACAGAAAAATATAAATAACAAATAAAAAATATAATTATCTTAAAAATATATTATGCTATAAATAATTAAAATTATACTGTGCAGTAAAAAATTACAGTGTTGTGTTGTGAACGTATGCAAATGATTGTACAAAAATATTAAAATAATAATAACTGATAAAAATTCTAAAATTTATGAAATTAAAAATAATTATCCATAAATATGTAAAATTATAATATGATAATAAATTAGTAAAAAAAACTAAAATAATGACTATTATCAATAAATTATTAAAAATTAGAAAGAATATGTGAAAAAATACGTTTTGTGCCATTTAACGACAACAAAGCCTAAATACGTTAATTTCACGTTTGGAGAGTCAAAATTGGGTGTCAACAGTTTGCCCCTTTTTGTTTGAAGATAATGTAGAAGTCTTCAAACGAAAACGTTGACGTATAACCAATTTTGCTCGACAAAAAATTATTTCTGATAAAGAATCCAAGTAAACTCTAATTTAGAGTTGCATGAGGATGAAATCGGGCATAGTTCAAAAGCTATCCTAACATCCTATTTTGGGTTGGGCAAACCCAACGCGTCCTTGCACTCTATGCCTGCTAAATTTATGAAACTAAAAAACAGTAGACAAATAAGTAACTAATCTTGGTTTATTTATTTTCAAGAAATTTCAAAAAATGACATGTAGTGCGTAACTAATATAAGAATAAATAAATAAATAAATAAATAAATAAAGGCATAACAAGATTTTAATCAAAGACAAGAAAAATATTTAATTGAAGACAAACATGCATAAAAGGTCTGATTAGAGGACAGACTAATCCAAAATGTCCTATTTTAGGATGAACGAACCCAATTCATGTTTGCAAAAATTTTAAGAAACTAAGATGGATTTTTTTCTTTTTTCCTTTATTGTTTTTTTTTCTCTCTCTTTTTTTTTTCAAGAAATTTAAAGGGCAAAGTGTAGTGCTTAACTAATTAAGAAAAATGATACAAGTAAAGATAACATGTAGTGCTTAAATAGTAAAATAAATGCATTGCGATATGTGCAGGTAAAGACAAAGCATGCACTGCTTAAATAACAAAGTAAATGCATTATGATGTGCAAGTAAAGGCAAAGATGAAATGCGAATGATAAAATAAATGCATTGCGATATTTGCGAGGCGTGTCGTGCCTAAATACTAAAATAAATGCATTGCAATATGTGCGTGCAGTGCTTAAATAATAAAATAAATGCATTACGATATGTGCCAGCAAAGACAAAATGACATGCAGTGCTTAAATGATGAAATAAATGCATTGCGATATTTGCGAAACATGCAGTGTTTAACTGAAAAAATGCATTGCTATGTGTGCGTGCAATACTTAAATGACAAACTAAATGCATTGCGGTATGTTGCCAGCATAGGCAAAGATGACATGCAGTGGTTAAATGATAAGAAAAATGCATTACGATATTTGAGAGGCGTGTAGTGCCAAAATGCTAAAATAAATTCATTCTGATATGTGCATGCAATGCTTAAATAATAAAATAAATGCATTGCGATATGTGCCAGCAAAGGCAAAAGTACATGCGGTGCTTAATTAATGAAATAAATGCATTGCGATATTTGCAAAGCATGCAATGCTTAAATGAAAAATGCATTGCGATATGTGCGTACAGTGCTTAAATGCATAGCAATATGCACCGATAAAGACAAGAATGACATGCGATGCTGGAATGATAAAATAGAATGCATTGCGATAAGTGCTGGCAAGAATGACATTCGATGCTTAAATGATAAAATAAATGCATTGCAATATTTGCGAGTAAAGGCAAGAATGACATGCGGTGCTTAAATGCATTGCGATGTGTGCAGATAAAGATAAAGATAGCATGCGGTGCTTAAATGATAAAATAAATAAATGCATTGCGGTGCGTGCAAGTAAATGCAAGAATAAAATGCAGTGTTTAAATGATAAAATAAATGCATTGCGATGCGTGCAAGTAAAGACAAATAAAATATTGTGCTTAAAATGAATGCATTGCGATGCGTGCAAATAAAGGCAGAGATAAAATACAGTGCTTAAATGATAAAATAAATGCATTGCGGTATGTGCAGGCAAAGGCAAAAAGAAATGCAGTGCTTAAATAACAAAATAAATGTATTACGAGATGTACAAGTAAAGGCCAAAAAAACATACAATTCTTAAATAACAAATGATAAAATAAATAAATTACGATGCGTGCAAGTAAAGACCAAAATAACATACAGTGTAAAAAGAAATAAATACAGTCGATATGTGCAAGTAAAGGCAAGCAAACATAAATATTTAATTGAAGAAATACATGCATAACTGTTTTACTGGAGGGCGGACCGACCCAATTTTCCCTATTTTAGGGTGGACAAACCTCATGTGAAATGAATATTGAGCAAAGAAATATTTGGGAATGAAAGTAATTATATATTCCCGATGTTGCTTTCAAAATTGCCCAGTATCGAGCTTTGAGATGCTGGGGGATGCAAGATTGTGTACTTGTTGGGGAGAAAGAATGATTATGGAGTTGTTTCAAAATAAGAAAAATAGAATAAATTGTTGAGGCGGTTCTTAAATTTTGCCCCAGTGTATGATCTATGACTAATATTATTTGAAAAGAAAGAAAGATTCTTGAAAAGATGTATAAGGTCTCCAATTGTTACGAAGACTCATGTTGATTACCGTCTCCGATTGTCTACGAAGACTAAGGCCCTCAACTAATGAGGTGGCGAAAATCTAATAGCCTTTCAACTGACGGGGCTATTGAAATGTAAAAGGCTCTAGACTGCAAAACAAATGTAACAGGCTCTCGACTTGAGGGGCTATACAAAAATATAAAAATACTCAACAATGAGCGTTTGACTGAAAAATAAAATATCGATATTTAAAGGTATGTGCTTGAAAGAAAAGGTCAAACGTCCGTATTTCAAAACTGGATGCCTTTAATAAAAAGTAAAAATGCATGTATGTATGTGAAAATGGGTGCCTTGGAAAAAGAAAGAAAAATACTATATTTTTTGGTAAAAAATGCTGAAAGATGAAGAAGGCACAATCGTGTCTTGACTTCAGTTGGTACCAATAATTAAAGTGTGCATAAGAATTCCCCCATATCTTTCCCAGCTAACCGAGATCGACTTCAGGGCAACTCCTATAGTTTCAAGTGGTACCTCAAACACGCCTAAGTATCGACAAGATTTTTTGTCTTGCTTCAAACAAATGTTTCGAGCTATGCCTATCCTCATGCTTCAAGTGCCCTCTCTATAAAAAAAGTCTCATTTTTGCACATATTAGAGTAAAAGAAAATCGCATTTCACATATATTTGAATTTTATTTTTTTTAATTTCGGGACGTAAGAAGAAATACACTCATACTCAGAAGGGAATTCATTGCATGAAATTGCGATACCATAGGCTTGACCTTCATGTAAGTATCCACTAATGTGAGAAAACTTGAAATAGGATCTTGCAGGGCTTGTTATTGGCTTGTAATGTAAGCTTGGGGACAAGTAAGATAATATTTGAGATAAAAGTGACTAATTCCTCAATGAGCATTGCACTGTATTTTTGCTTTGACATTTGTTGGGCTTTGATGCATGATCTTTTTTGTTGTGATGCGTTGTCCCTTACTTTGCATTTGCTTCGACTTCTTTTGAATTTTGCGTTGGAGTTTTTTCCTTTTTTTTTTTCAAGAAACTATATATATTGTTCTTTTTTTCTTATTTTTTTGTGGGATTTTGCTCCTTTTGAAGTCATTTTTTATTTTTGTTCATCTGGATAACATGGTTTTTGCATTTTGCGTCTTTGATCTTGAATCTTCGTCTGCAATTTACACGTATTTAGTGCGCTCAAGGAGATAGGGCCAAGAGAAGGATAGTGCATGCAAGCATTCCAAAAGGTATATGCTCAGATGCGGTTGTCCAAAGAAAAGGTTTTAGGCTCGAAAGAGGTAATGCTAGGGATTAATGTCATTTGGTGGGCTGTGAAAGACACAATTGGGTCAAAGAAGGCCTGCGGTCCTTTCCTAAATCAAGTGTAACTCAGAATTCGCCTCAACAGACATTCAGGCCAAGTTCTAGATCAACAATGTAATGCAATGAATTAAACTAAAGTTCACCACACAATGCACGTAAAACGATGAGGTTGGCTTTTTTCTTGTCTTAGATGCATGCAAGAGAATTTTTTTCAAGCGTTACTCAGGTGTGATAAAAGGTACCAAAAGAATCTATGATTTACCATGAAATTAGTCCTTTACATCATACCACTTTATTCTTTCTCATGCACACTCCTAACTGTATTGGTATCAACCAAGTCAATTTATTTTTTTGAAAAGATTGGGACCAAACCCAAATGAGGGTTGCCTATGTATCTTGTGAAAACAAGAATAGGTATGCGTAGTTCAGACAAATTTGTAAATTCATATGTGCAATTTATAATTGTAAAAAATGGTCATCCTTGAAAATAATACGAAAGATGATCAGAAAAAACTACTTTTAACATCAAAATTATTCTGATCAAATGATCGAGAGAATGAATGTAAGCATGGGTAGAGATTTGACACAACTTTAGTATGCTGGCAAGATTGAAAAAGTCAGATATTGAAGAAATTATGACATTATTTCACCGTAGTTGACAGGATAATTATAACTGAAAAAAATTTGAAATCTTGCTTTTGAAAGTGAGGATTGATACGCCATAAATTTAATGGTTTACGACGTTCGAAAGAAGAAGCTAAATATTCTCGCATCAATATTGGGTGAGTATCTAGAGGTAGGTCGACTAGGCACTAATGTAATTGAGATTTGGATTTGAGGAGCTATTGATTTGCGTTCTTGAAGGCCATTAGAGAGCGTCTTTGAACTATTTCAGAAAATTTGTCCCAGTTTTGCATACCGGGGAAATCATCCTGAAACAGTGAAGAGACCGAACCTTAATGCAGGACTGCCTACGTATCGTGTCAGGACAAGAATCAGGTCAAAACGTAGGTCAAACCTATTTGCAGCTAATGACGATGCTGCTAAGGTACATTTTTTAACTGATCCACTATACAAAACAAAATATTTGACTACGCCTCACTAAAGTATAATCAATCTAGAGCAAATAAAGATGTACAAACACAATAATCCTTCAAATATGTACAAAGATTATAATAATGTGTCACTTGGGTCGGGAACCCTTTGGACATAGAGCTGTTTAATGATGCATGCACCTATATTTAGGGAAGCTCTATCTTATGTTCTTCTGAGATTTGGCTTACTAGACACAAGGTTTCCGAGTGAAAAACTCGAGTGAGAAGGCTACGCGGTCACACAGAAAAAGATCCGAACACACCGCGCATATGTCAACTCTCTTAGAATTTGGAATTTGAAAGAAGTTTGCGAGTGCGCGAAACACACCTCACGTGTACGTGTGATTGTGTCAATTTTCCCGAATGAAAGAAATATGAACAGAATGTCAATTTATATAAAGTGATAAACAAATAAACAATCTATACAAAATAATAACAAATAAATAATTTATGCCACATAAACAAAATAAATCAAGACAATTAATATGAAACAAATAACAATGTATAAAAACGTAAATAATTACCTAAGTCTGTAATGGTTGGAACCTTGCATCCCTAGCAGAGTCGCCAAACTGTTATACCCGATTTTTACCTAAGGTCAAAACGAGCACGACATTATGAACTCTAAAAGAATAAATTTTGTACAGAGTTGTCACCTAATTTTTAAGGAAAAATAGGAAACCCAGTTATTTATCTAATTAGTATGACTTTATTCTAATATACGGAACCAATTTAGATTCTAGGTAAGGGTTCAAATTATTTCGAAGAGAAGGTATTAGGCACCCTTCAGAATCCACAAATGTGGTTCCCGGCCAGACTTAGGTTTATTTAAAAGAAAGAGGAAAAATTGATGTTTGTAAGTATAAATCTAATATGCGTATTAAAACAATATAAATAATTAATATATAAAGAATGTGTTACATATGTTATCGTAAAAATATGTGTATAAAAAGTATATGAAAATAAACAAAAGTACATGAGAATATGTATGAAAAAATAAAAAGATTAAAAAATTTATTCAAAGGAAAAGATTACGTAATGTTTTTAGTGTAAGAATATGAATTATTCTATTAAATATGTAAATCAATTTAATTCTTTTATATAAATAGTAACAGCCTAAATTTGTCTAACGCGTTGTGAAAAGTGCGTAAATAAACAATATCCCTCCCAACACCCCAAAAATAAAAATTTCACTATAATTTAATATCCGTACAAGTGTGAAAGTATAAAAATCCAAACATAAAAATTAAAATCTTCTTTCAATGCTATTTCCGGTGAGTATTCCCAATAACCTGTATAAACACTTGTAAATAAAATGTTAGTAACAAATAAATAATTATCAAAATAAATTAAAAAGATATGTGTGCATATATGTATAAAAAATATAATTTTCATTAAAAGGGTGGGCTCGGATAAAATTTTAAATACGTCATGGCTACGAAGTGATTGCTCAATTGATTAGCAGTCCTAAATCGTCTTGCCAAGATATGAATTGTAAAATCTTTTGCATTGTTATAAAATTTTCGTCATCGTCCAAAATATTTATTTTATTACATATTTATATACGTAATATCCGTCTTTTTATTTGCGTAGGCCTCGAAAATTGACGGAAAAATTTCTTCATCGATCAAGTGTCGGCTCTTAGTAGCCGTTTGACCATGAAAATTACTTTTTTCCGGAGTTGGAGTTGGAGTTGAAGATGAAGTTGGAGTTAGAGTTGTGTTTGGCCATGTCTTTTTGAAATTTTTTTTTAGACTTTTGAAAAATCTTTTTTAAATATGATTTTATGCCCTCAACTTTTAAAAATTATAAAAATCACTCAACTACTAATTTACCTACTAACATACAACCAAATATTGAGAAAATAATTTATATGTCTTCAATTGATAAAATAATTAACAACAAACTAATTATTATGATTGTTATTCTTCTAAAATTTGAATAAAAATATCACAAGCACGAGCTAAATAAGTTTATCTAACCATACTCAATTGAATAGAGAAAATATATTCTTATAAATATAATTGATGGATATAAATATATTTTTTATATTCTTAAATTTTTTGATGAAAATTTTTAATTACTTTCACTTGAATTAATTATTTTATTGAATTTGGTCTTTTTAAAAAAAATTACGAATGAAGTATTTCTGAATAGATTAGTGCTAATTTTTTGCTTTTCCTTTATTGATTATATTGATTTTCCTTGAATATTATTGTATCATAAATATGGATCGTTACGTTATGTTTGATATGCGACTTTATTGACCACTTTTTAATAATTTATTAAAATCATAATAGCCATTATATGACATATACAGAAAATTAGAATGACAAGGAAAAATATTAAATTTCTCATTTTTAAATAACATAATATACTAGGCCTTATATTTCTATAATATAGTTCGTTCAAAATAAAAGTTTATATATTTCCGCCATAGATTGCCATTTATTTCACGCTAGTAAATTTTGGATAAAAGAAGAAAAAGAGATTAGAATATCTGTAATAATTAAAAATGATGTTGTACCATAGAAAATAAATAATAATTTTTTCTTGGTGGTTGGTTGTAGTTATAAGAGGGGTATGTGTAAAAATTTAAAAATTGAGGTTATATGTAATAATAATGAAAGTTGAAAATAGAAGTGGAAAATTGTGAAAACAACAAAAAGTTGTTTTCACTTTTTGGAATCCAACTCCAGAATAATTTTTCAAATTTTCATGGTCAAACACCACAATTTCCGAAAAAGTGAAAAAAGTGAAAAAAATTCTGAAAAAAAAAGAAAAAAGATAATGGCCAAACGACCCTTAATATAAAATAATAACTTTGATAAAATAAAGTCCATCTTTTGCAATGGGATGACCTCAAATATCCAGACGAAGAGATAATTTCATTGGCCATGTATGATATATTATTAATTTTACATAACCTGCAAATAATATGAGGACAAAATATCAAAAGTAGCACATTAATCCACCAAGCTACAGGAAAACAAAAATGAGCCATATCAAAATATCAAACTAATAATCAAAGCAAGATTAATGATAAATGATAAAAATATCAATATTAAAGAAATACTCAAACCTAAATCTATAATCCACAAACGGGATAACACTTTAAGGGATCGTTTGGTAGAGTGTATTAGAAAACTAATGCATGCATTAGTTTAATGTGTATTACTAATACCTTGTTTGGTATACTTTTGCACCCTATGTATAACTAATGCTTGCATTATTTATACACTCTATTGTGTATTAAGGTGTGTATTACTAATACCTTAAAATCCATGGTATTAGCAATGCAACGAATCCAATACATGCATTAACATGATTAAAGACATTATTATCCCACAAATTTTTTTTTACATTCTTTCTAACATATATATGGAGGATATTTTTGTAAAAGATTTTTTTTTTTAAGAAATTATTTAATTCATGTTATTTTTAATACATCAAACCAAACACTGCATAAGAAAAACACAGGCATAACTAACGCAGGCATAACTAACACAAGCATTACTAATACAAGCATTACTAACACACCATATTTTGCATTATTCTTATACACTCTACCAAACGACTCCTAAAAGAACAACAAAACATTGAAAGTGGCAAAAGCCTATGAGAAGTTGACAGTTGATTAAACAAATAACTAAACAAAATAAATAAATAGATAAATAAAATAGTCAAAGTATACTATCCAGAATACAACTCCAAATTATAAAGTAGAGCAATGCACATCCATGGGAGTATCAAAAAGAACCGCACACAAAAAATAAACTATTAAATCATTATCAAAATTTCAAGTTCACCGGGAGAAACTAAAATAATAGGTCACCAAAAAAAAATATCTCAAAATAACGAAATCAGTCCAAAATAAAAGAATACGCAACCAAAATTAAAAATACACACAATTATTAAGAGGGACTGGTGGCGTTGCTTCAACGGAGGATGCCGTAGCAACACTGGTATTGCAAAACTCGGCCAGATCTGGACATTAATGACCTATGCCATCATTTTTAATAAATAATAGCAAAGCAAAGGAAAGAAAAAGGGTAACAAAGTAATAGTGAAGCTCCGTCGTTGCTCGCCATTCGGTGGTTAAATCCGAGGCAGCAGTATGATGGAGAAGGACGGCATTGGCGGCTGGTTGGAGGTTTGGTGATGGTTTTGGGTGGCCGCCAGAGTTGGTTGGTTTGTTGGGTGATGGGAAAAGGGGAGAAGAAAGCCGCGACTTTTGGTGGTGGTGGCTGGTGAGGGAGGAGAATGGACGGCTGCCATGGCTTTTGAGGGAAAAGAAGAAAAAGATAAACAGGAGGGAGAGAGAAAGAGTGAGATGTGTGTGAGAGAGAGAGATCTGTACGTGTATATGCGTGTGCGGAGTGTGTGTATATGTGGTGTATTTAAAAGGAAAAATAAATAAATAATAATAATTAATCAAATTTACCCTTTCTGTTATGATATTAATGTATATCAGTTTTAGTGAATGTCTATCAAGATCTAATTTGATATCTATTAGGATTTGAAGCATCTGTCTTTTACTTTGACTAGGAGTAAATTTTCCCTATAAATTAAAGGGTTTCCTTCATTGTAAATCATCCCTCAAGAGAAATAACAATTACTCTCTATTATCTATTCTCCTTCTTCTCTATTCTTTATTGTCTTATAACACGTTATCAACACGAGATTATACCGTCTTAAATTTGAAGGCTAAGACTAAGGTATTATTATTTTTCTTCTCTTTTTCCATATGGCTTCGTTGCCCTTCAAAGTTCGGGCAAGAACTATATTTCATGGGTGTTGGATGCTGAAATTCAACTGTATGCTATGGGTCTTGGAGACGTCATAAAGAATGAAAATACAACATCTCGTCAAAATCATGCTAAGGCTATAATTTTCTTGCGTCATCATCTTGACGAAGTTCTGAAAATTGAGTACCTTACTACTAAGGATCCACTCGTATTGTGGAATAGCTTAAAATAAAGGTTTGACCACTTAAAGATGGTCATCCTCCAGAAATCACAATATGAATGGATGTTTCTAAGATTTCAAGACTATAAGTCTGTTCATGAATACAATTCTACCATGTTCAGAATTTTTTCCCAATTGAAACTATGTGGAGAGACAGTCAATGATGACGATATGATGGAAATGACACTCTCCACTTTTCATGCCTCGAATGTGCTCTTACAACAATAATATCGAGAAAAATATTTCAAGAAGTATACTGAACTGAGTTCTCATCTTCTCGTGGCTGAACAAAATAATGATTTGTTGATGAAAAATCACGAAAACCGACCTACTGAATCTGTACCACTCCCTAAGGTAAATGATGTGCACTCTCACCATGCTAGGAGTGGAAAAGGTCGCGTCCCTGGTCGTGGACATGGTCGTGGTCGTGATGACCAAGAAAGAAACTCTATTTCGGGTGTTAATCATTCATCAAATAAAAAGAGAAAAGATGAAAAACGTGAAGAAATTACTTATTTTTGATGTGGTGAAAAAGGACATTATTCACATGACTGTCGTTCTCTCAAGCACTTGGTTGATCTTTATCAAGCATCACTAAAGAAGAAAGAGAGAAATCCCGAGGCTAACTTTCTCTCTGAAAATGTTGTTGATATCACAAGCTTGGAAGTAGCAGATTTTTTCGATCACCTTGAAGGAAAGATTGATCACTTGATTGGTGATGGTTCCGTAAACATGGAAGAATGAATGCTTTTTAATTTTTTTCATTATTGATAAGAATTAGTGAATAAAGAATCATGTAAAAGTAATTGTTTGCATGAATATTAGTTTTTGATTAGTATTGAATAAGTTCAATTATATTATTATAGTTTATTATTGAATTGAATTTAAATTATGCCATTATTTATTGAAAAAAAAGGAAAGAAAAAAAACAACGATACATGCGAGAAAATTTTATATGCGTAGAGATGCAGGGATTGAACCCCATTACCTTTTGCATGCAAACTGCAAAGCAAGCACTTTCTATATATAATAATATTATATTCTTTATGTAAGATTAATATAGTACTTGCGCAGTTTTACTCTTTGCTGTTGTGTTCATCCGTTAGGTCCCACATGACCACCAATTATTTTGTTTATGCTTCAACAATGTACAGTTTGGATAATGTAATTTGCTTAATTAATGTGACCAAGGTTAAATATAACTTGCTTAATTAATGTGTTGTCCGATGCTATAATCTCCAACTTTGACAAAATTATACATGGTCACCAACTTTATTTAATTGCTTAGTAAAGGGTGATTAATAATTCTTTATAGTATAAGTTTTCATTTTGTACAAAAATTTAATATATATTTTATTTGGTCTATGTCATTTTATTTGAAGATATGGATAGTTTTCAAAGTAAGTTGTCCAATTGTGAAGATATTTGTTTGATTGATTCTGGCACTACACATACGATATTCAAAGACGAGAAATATTTCTCTCATCTAAACATGGGCAAGATTAATGTTACTACAATCTCTGGTAGTGCTAATTTGATTGAAGGCTTCGAAAAAGCCATTATAATCTTGCCCAAGGGAACTAAAATCATCATAAATAATGCTATGTTCTCTCCCAAGTCTCGGAGAAACTTGATGAGTTTTAAAGATATCCGTGAAAATGATTATCATATCAAGACAATTGATGAGATGAATCTTGAATATCTTGGTATCACCAAGAATGTCTCTGGGCAGACATGTGTTATTAAAAAGTTCCTTGCTTTATCTTCTGGCCTGTATTGGACAAAGATTTGTGCAATTGAGGTACATTCTATAGTAAATATGAAGTTTACTGATTTCAGTACTTTTGTACTTTGGAATGATCATCTAGGACATCCAGGATCAATAATGATGAGACGAATCATAAAAAATTTAAATAGGCATCCATTAAAGAACTTGAAGGTTCGTTCGAATGGTGAATTTTCACGCAATGCTTGTTATCAAGGCAGGATGATTGTGAGGCCATTGCTAACAAAAGTTGGGATTGATTCCCCAGCGTTCTTGAAATGCATACATGGCGATATTTATGGACCCATTCACCCACCTAGTAGGTCATTTAGATACTTTATGGTCCTAATAAATGCTTCATCTAGATGGTCTCATGTGTGCCTATTGTCATCTCGCAACTTGACATTTGCAAAATTGTTGGCACAAATAATACGATTACGGGCACAGTTTTTCGATAATCAAATTAAGTCTATTCGCCTTGATAATGCTGTAGAATTTTCATCCCAAACATTTAATAACTATTGCTTATCAATTGGGATAAGAGTGGAATATCCTGTACCCCATGTTCACACTCAAAATGTCCTTGCTGAGTCATTAATTAAACGTCTGCAGTTGATAGCAAGACCATTGCTTATGAAAAATAAGTTGCCCATTTCTGTTTGGGGTCATGCAATTTTGCATGCTGCAACACTTGTTCATCTTAGGCCGATAAATTATCGTAAATTTTCTCTGTTGCAATTGGTTTTGGGTTAAGAGCCTAATATATATCATTTGAGAATTTTTGGGTGCGGTGTATATGTGCCTATAGCACCACCAAACCGCACCAAGATGGCCCCCCAAAGAAGGTTAGGAATTTATGTTGGGTTTGAATCACCCTCCATTATTTTCTATCTTGAACCCTTAACGGGAGATATGTTCACTGCTCGATTTGCAGATTGTCAGTTTAATGAGATAGTTTTCCCAAAATTAGGGGGAGAAAATAGTAACATCAAAAGAGAAAATTTATGGAAAAATCCATCACTATCTCATCTTGATCCACGTACTTCTATTTGTGAGCAAGAAGTACAAAAGATTATTCATCTGCAGAGAATTACAAATCAAATGTCGAACTCATTTACAGATTTGAAAAGGATCACTAAATCACATATTCCTGCAGAGAATGTCCCGATTCGAATTGATGTCTCTAAAGGACCATCCACTAGTGTCATAGCTAATGAATCTAAAGCACATTTAAAGCGTGGCAGACCATTAGGTTCTAAGGATCAAAATCCTAGAAAAATAAAAATAAATGGTCAAGATGACACTACGAAAGATCCTCATATGGAAGCTCAAGATTTGAGCAATGTTGATATTCCTGAAGGAATCAATGAGCCCGAGACTCAAGAAAATGAGGAACTATCCATAAATTCAAGTAATTTTGAAACTAATTTGAATCGATCTGAAATAGTAGTGGATCATGTCTTTGCCTACAATGTTGCAACGAAAATCATGCAAGATAGCGAGGATCCTGAACCTCGATTTGTCACAGAATCTCGACAAAGAAATGACTGGACAAAATGGAAAGAAGCAATTCAATCTGAATTGAATTCACTTTACGTGAAGATTTTGGACCTATAACTCAAACACCTAATGGTGTTAAGCCTGTTTGCTATAAATGGGTCTTTGTTATAAAAAGAAATAAGAAAAATGAAATATAAAGATATAAAGCACGCCTTGTTGTACAAGGATTTTCACAACGGCCTGGTGTCGATTATGACGAGACATATTCATCAGTTATGAATGCAATAACATTGCGTTATCTTATTAGTTTCACTGTCCATGAGAGACTTGAAATGCATTTAATGGATGTGGTAAAAGCCTATCTATATGGATCACTTGATGATGAGATATACATGAAAATTATCGAAAGATTTAAAATGCCGAAAACATATAGTTCAAAGCCTCGGGAAATGTATTCCATTAGATTGAAAAGATCATTGTATGGTTTGAAGCAATCAAGATGCATGTGGTATAACCGTCTTAGTGGATATTTATCTAAGGAAGGTTATACGAATGATGAAATTTGCCCATGTATTTTTATAAAGAAAACAACGTCGGAGTTTGTTATACTTGTTGTCTATATCGATGACATAAACCTTGTTGGAACGCCAATAGAGCTTCAAAAGGCAATTGATTACCTAAAGAAAGAATTTGAGATGAAAGATCTAGAAAAGACAAAGTTATGCCTTGGTTTGCAAATTGAGCATTTGACAAACGGTATCTTTGTTCATCAATCTGCCTACACAGAAAAGGTGTTGAAATAATTCTATATGGATGGAGCATATCCATTAAGTACTCCGGTGGTTGTTCGATCACTTGATGTGAATAAGGATTCATTCCGACCTCAAGAAAAGAATGAGGAACTCCTTGGCCTGAAATACCATATCTTAGTGCAATTGGTGCAGTAATGTATCTTGATAATACTACAAGGCCTCATATAGACTTTTCAGTTAATTTGTTAGAAATATATGGTTTTGCTCCTACTATGAGATATTTGAATGGGATCAAACACATATTACAATATGTAAAAGGGACTACCGATATGGACTTATTTTATTCTAAAGATTGCAGTTCTGATCTTGTTGGTTATGCTGATGCTGGGTACTTATCTGACCCGCATAAAGATCGGTCTTAAATAGGCTATGTGTTCATATGTAGGGGTACTGGCATATCTTGGAGATCAACAAAGCAGTTTATCATAGCCACTTCATCAAATCACGCTGAGATTATAGCTATTCATGAAGCAAGCCGAGAGTGTGTATGGTTGAGGTCCATAATACATCTCATTCGAGAAAAATGTGGCTTAAAATGTGACAAAGTATACATAATTTTATATGAAGATAATTCATCATGCATAGTACAACTGAAAGGTGGATTCATAAAAGGAGATAGAACGAAGCACATTTCGCCAAAACTCTTCTATACAGATGAGCTCCAAAAGAATGGTGATATTAAGGTACAACAGATTCATTCATGTGATAATGTGGCTGATTTATTCACTAAGTCTCTTCCAACTGCAACTTTCAAAAAGATGGTGCACAAGATCGGTATGCAAAGATTCAAGGATGTTCTTATTAGGGGGAGTTAATATGCGTTGTACTCTTTTTTCCTTATGAGGTTTTGTCTCATTGGATTTTCCTTGTAAGATTGTTAATGAGGCAACTTATATGCGTATTGTTAGACATTCAAGGGGGAGTGCTATGATATTAATGTATATCAGTTGTAGTGAATGTCTATCAAGATCTATCAAGATCTACTTTGATATCTATTAGGATTTGAAGCATCTGTCTTTTACTCAGACAAGGAGTAAATTTTTTCTATAAATAGAAGGGCTTCCTTCATTGTAAATCATCTCTCAAGAGAAATAACAATTACTCTCTATTCTCTATTCTCCTTCTTCTCTATCCTTTATTGTTTTATAACACTTTTCAATATATCCCTTAAATTAGGGGATATTATGTGAAACAAAGTCAAAAGGAAAATTTAAAAGAGATAAGATTTTTGACTTGACTAATTTTTTTACTCTGTATATTAAAATAATTAAATCGATTCATCTTTGCAGGTTGTATTAAATAACGTAAAAAATAATGAATACCGATTTATGATTACATAAAAATATAAATAACAAATAAAAATATAATTATCTTAAAAATATATTATGCTATAAATAATTAAAATTATACTGTGCAGTAAAAAATTACAGTGATGTGCTATGAACGTATGCAAATGATTGTACAAAAATATTAAAATAATAATAACTGATAAAAATTCTAAAATTTACGAAATTAAAAATAATTATCCATAAATTATGTAAAATTATAATATGATAATAAATTAGTAAAAAAACCTAAAATAATGATGATTATCAATAAATTATTAAAAATTAGAAAGAATATGTGAAAAACTACATTTTGTGCCATTTAACGAGCACAAAGCCTAAATACATTAATTTCACGTTTAGAGAGTCAAAATTGGGTGTCAACAGTGCCACCCTCTTTTCACTTTCTTTTTAAAGATTCATTTAGAATTCAAAGATTTATTTCCTTAAGAAAGATCAACCAATTCCCATGTATGATTATTTAATATGAATTCTATTTCACTATTGGTTGGCTCTTTTCAATATTGTGATTCTGATGAAGACATTACTTCCTTGAAAGTTTGAGGTTCATTTTCTACTATCTCTCCTAGTATGTCCGGACATACATCTTAATATCCTCATTTTAGCTATACTTTGATATTTTAAACATGCGAGCTCTTGATCATTACAACATAACTGGTCTAATCATTACTTTATAGATCTTACCTTCAAGTCTTGGTAACACATATCATACAATTACCTCCATTCTCAATAAAAATACATGGTTGCTAATAAATACATAAATTTAGCTTCACATTTAGTTTAATAAAAACATTCAAATTAATTAGTGTATGTACTTTGCACATGTGTCTCATATCAATTAATAAAAATATATATAAAAGAATAAAATTATTTTAAATATTATAATTAACATTAGTTAACTTCAAACACTAAATAAAATCTTTTTCTACATTTGTGAACTTTGAAACTCATCTTAGCTCTTCAGTTTAATGACCACGTCTAATAGTAGCATATTCTATCATTCGTTAAATATGAAAATAAAATATTTGTAAAATCCAAGCTTCATCCTGGGCATGGATAGATCCATGCCAGGTTCAGATTCATAAGCAGTGACAATTGCCCTATGAAAACGCGCTTTCGCTATGCTCCGATGGATTCTTTTAACTAAGTCCCACCTATGAATCACCAGCTCACTCTTCAACAGGCACGCAATCAGAGTCCTAACTCCTCCCACTGCTTAGGAGCTTACACTTTCATGTTCTATTTCACTCCGGGTTTTTTTTTACCCTCACGATACTACTTCGCTATCAGCCATCCAGGAGTATTTAGACTTGCAAGGTGGTCCTTGCTGATTCACACGGAATTCCACGTGCCTTATGTTACTCGAATCAGATCCTAAGCTAGTGATGCTTTCGACTACTGAACTTTCGCCATCTAGGGTGCAACATTCGGGTTGCTTCGCCCTTAATAGTATAAATAGGACCAATATGAATGAGAACAAAATTAAGAAAAAACATTCCTTCAAATGCATTATAATTGACGCGAAGTCTCAGTCACATGCTCCAAATGAATCTGTCTTCACATGCATTCACCTACACAAGAATATTATTGTGAAGAAGGTAAGAAACTTTAATAACTTTACAAAGACGATAAAAAAGAATGCTCTACTTTGAAAAGTTATATATATCGAAAAATTAAAAAATTTGACATAAAATCTTTAGGACGCACGCCAAAATACAATATTGTTATGATTAACTATTTAAAAAGAGTTTTTTAATCCTAAATCAACAATACAAATTTTAAGAGTTTAGATTTAGGAGCTAAATTTTTTTCTTTGGGTTACCTTTAAATACTATTGTTTTTAATAATTTAAGAGGAAATCATTAATCTAGAGCAAGAAGACCTGATTTTAAAACTAATTCTTCTTCCCATATATTTTAAACACAATGGTCTCCACCTCCCTTTTTGATTTTAGTACACTTTTGTTGATCTTTTAATTTGAGCATGTTATTGAAATTGAGATATTGCGTGAAAAATAAAGGAACCTTCATGATAACAAAGAGAAATTATTAAATAATTCAAAAACTACCTAGTCGATGCTAGCATATTGTTGTAAAAAGAAAGGATTTTCAATTTATAAAATTTTAAGGCTTTTCCTAAAAAATAAGAAGTATCTAAACATGGTAGATTTTTATTTTTTCTTCATAAATCATTTACAAAAATAAAATAAAATAAAACAATTGAAATAAGGGTTTTATCCTTTGTTTTTTCTTCTTCTTTCATGCTTTTATATATACCTTTTCTTAATTCAATTGGATCACCAAATCATGAAATTTTTCTTCTACCAAACAAACTTTTACTAATTAATTAATTTTAACTACATATGGAATGTAAATTCATATTTTAACTTTTTTATAATTTTATTTTCTCATTTAAATAAAGCTACCATAAATGTGATACTCTAACGTGAATTATGATGTATTAAACTTCAAACCTCATATATAATTACTAATATTTTTAAATAAATTTTGTTCTTTCTAAAGATAGAATCAGAATATTAAAAGATAATAATAAAAAAAGGGGTAGGGGTAGGGGTGGGGGGTGGGTCTTCTAAAACAAAACTCAGAAAATAATATAATTATGAAAAAATAGAAGAAAACGTGTAACTTTAATTATTAATACTTGACGTTTTCAAAAATTTTAGGAGTAATAGTTTTGAGAATTTTGTGGGAGGATAGATTGTCGAATATGTATATTTGGTAATTTTTTGAGATAATACCCATGAAAATACCTGAACTTTGACCGAATTTTCAGTTGAGCATACTGAACTTTGCGGGGGTCCTATTACCTCCCCAGACTTTTATTTTCGTATTTTAATGGAATATATTTGCCACTTGGATCATTGCGTGCAAGTCACGCGCATTGAGCGCGTGAAGGCGTTAAAAAATGTTAAAAACTTTTTTCTTTTGCCAAACAACCCTCAATTTTCTAATTTTTAAAAGTTTTATATTTTTTATTTATTTTTTCATTCTTTTTCTCTTCTCTTCTCTCTTCTTTCTTCTTTCTTTCTTTTTTTCAACAATGGTTGTTCCATTGTTGAATTGAAATTGAATTCTTGAAGATTCCATTTCAGTTTCCATTCTTGAAGATTAATGGAAGATTCCATTCAATTGAAATTGAAATTTGGCGTAATTGAAACTTGGAACTTGAAATTGAACTTGAACTTGAACTTGAACTTGAAATTGAAATTGAAATTCCATTGAGTTGGCGTAATTGAAACTTGGAATTTGAAACTCAATGAAAAATTTCATTGAGTTGGCGTAATTGAAACTTGGAATTTGAAATTCAAGTATGAAGAAACTTTCTTTATAATTGAATTTGAAAACTTTTGGAGTGACAAGATTGGACTTGGAATTTGAAATTGACTCAATGGAATCATTTGGAATTTGATTTGTAGGAGAAATTTGAGTTGTGGAATCTTTAATATGGTTGAAATGGTGAAAAAATATTAAAAACTGATAAAGCGGAGAAGAAACAGCGCGTGTACTGCACCTCCTAGCGTAAAATCTGGGTATAACATTTCGGGGGGATTAATTCCACTTTTAAAAATTCTGGGGGTGAATTAATTCCACTAAAAAAAGTATAGGGGTAATAGGACTCCCGCACAGTTCAATATGCTCCACTGAAAATTTGGTTAAACTTCAGGTATTTTCGTGGATAGTATCCCTAATTTTTTATTTAAAGTTTCAACTATTAAAAATATTTTATTTTAAATCAACGTTCTAAATATTATGATAATACTTATTTAAAAAATAATAAGTAAATTTTTTGTCTATTGTACGTTCCTAAATTAAATGAAGTTGGATCATAAATAAAACTTTCCTCCTAAATTAATCAAACTTTGAAATATTTTATAAGATCTGAGGATTACGTTCCTATTTATGTCAACATACAAAAAAAAAGTATAGACTAACAATTTTGATCTTTATTGTTAAAACACTTATTTCAAGAACTTTAATCAACAGGGAAAAAAAAATGAATCAACACCAAACTTACCTTCTATCTCATCATACTATGTCGTATAATATTCTAATTTGGCAACTCGTTCATTTCAACAATTCATTTCTTAAGACGGGATGAAAAAAATGCTCTTGAAATAATATTTTCAAGTCATATCAAATTCATCGTGCAAAAAATGGTAAAATTTTAAAACTTATAATTAATTCCTTTTACAGAAGTGTCTTTAAATAGACAAATAAAAAGATTCATAAACGATACACCTAAAGAGGACTCCTATATGTAACCAAAAAAGAGACCGACACTCTTTTATATTTTTTCGAAAATTATTAGGACACATATATGATTTTACAAATCAAAAAGAATTTTTTAAAAATATTTTGCCTAAAAACTACTCATGTACCAAAATAAAACTCCTACTATAATTCTTGAAAATATGCAAACAAAATTAAAGTACTCGGATTGAATTCTTACACGAGCTCGGATTGAATGCATGCTTGAAAATATGTACCAAAATATGCAAACACTCCTAATGAAAATTGAAGACCTATAATCTGAAAATATAATTTTTTTACGCATATTTAGAATTTTTACCATATATATATTTTAGCACACTCCTAATTTAATCAAAAGTTTTATCATATTTAATCTAATCCTATATATTTTAGGAGTCAAATATTATGAAATTAATTAAATAATAAATTAAGAAAAATAATGAAAAGACAATTTTGTCTAAAGCGGGGTCTTTTAATGAAGGGTAAAAAGTTCAAATCACTTTTCTAAGGGTCTTCACACTTTTAATATATTATAGATATAGGACAATTATCTCTTTGCCCCTATATATCTCAAATATTTCTAAACAAGTCTATACGTATTTATCTTTCAACTTCTTTTTTTTTTTCTCTTTTTATTTTTTTTCCTTTTTATTTATTTAAAAAAAAAAGTTCTCAACCCTTACTCTTTTTTTCCTTTCTCCTCTCAACTTCTCTTTTTTTCTTTTTTTTTTCTTTTTTCTTTTACTTATTTCTCTCTTTTTTTTTTCTTTTTATTTTTTTCTCAAACCTTATTTTTTTTAACTTTTCTTCTCTCAACTTCTATTTTTTTTTTTAAATTCTTCTCGCTTTTTTTAATTTTTCTCAACCTTTATTTTTGTTTTTTTGTTTTTTCTCAATCTTAATTGTTTTTTCTTTTATACTCTCAATTTCTATATTTTCTTTTTTTTCTTTGATATTTTTATTTTTAAATATCTTTCTTCATTTTCTTTTTCGCAACTTTTATTATTATTTTTTTCTTTTCTTTTCTTTGATTCCTTTCAAACAACAAGTTACGCCCTATGAGCAAGAGTTAATACTACCACATTATATCTTGATTTATGATATGTTCTACCTTACAGACAAGACTTATGACTTTCAAATAACAAGTTACGTTTTGTGGATAAGAGTTGACACTGTCATATTGTGTTTTGATTTATGAGATGTTCTAAAACTCTTGCCTTAGAAGCAAGACTTAGCTTAGGGACTTTCAAACAAGAAGTTTATTCCCCATGGGTAAGAGTTGACACTACCACGTTATGTCTTAATTTATAAAAAGTTCTACAACTCTTACCTTAGAGGCACGACTTATACCAAGGATTATCAAACAACAACTTACGTACATTGGGCAAGAGTCAACACTATCACATTGTGTTTTTTAGTTATAAAATGCTCTATAACTCTTGTCCTAAACGCAATATATAATTCAAGGATCATCAAACAATAAGTTATGCCCCATGAATAAGAATTGCACTATCACAGTGTACTGATTCATGAGATGTTCTATAACTCTTTCCTTAGAGACAAGACTTAGACCAAGGAATTTCAAGTAATAAGTTACGTCCCATGGACAAGGAGTTGACACTAGCACATTGTGTTTTAATTTATGAGATGTTCTATAGCTCTTCCCTTAGAGACAAGACTTAGCCTAAGGAATTTCAAACAACAAGTTTCGCCCTATGGATAAGAGTTATACCTCATTATGTTTTGATTTATGAAATGTTCTATAACTCTTGCCTTAGAGGCAAGACTTAGCCTAAAGACTTTTAAGCAACAAGTTACGCTCCACGAATAAAAGTTGACAATACCATATTGTATCTTGATTTATGAGATGTTTTATAACTCTTTTATTAGAGTCAAGACTTAGTCTAAGGGCTTTCAAGCAACAAGTTATGCCCCATGGGTAAGAGTTGACACTACCACATTGTATTTTAATGTATGAGATGTTCTATAAATTTTACCTTAGAGGTAAGAATTAACCCAACGACTTTCAAACAATAACTTACGCCCCATGGATAAGAGCTGATACTACCACATTATGGTTGATTTATGAGATGCTCTATAACTATTACCATAGAGGCAAGACTTAGCCCAAGGGCTTTTAAACAACAAGTTACTCTCCATGGACAAGAGTTGACACTACCACATTGTGTCTTGATTTATGAGATATTTTATAAATCAAAGACTTTTAAACAACAAGTTATGTCCCATAGGTAAAAGTTGACATTACCACATTATATCTTGATTTATGAGATTTCCTATAACTCTTGAATAAGAGGCACGACAAAGTCCAATCACTTTCAAACAACAAGTTATGCCCCATGGACAAGAGTTGACACTACCACACCGTGCCTTAATTTATCAGATGTTCTATCACTGTTGCCTTTGAGGCAAGGCTTAACCCACAAGAAATAAAAATAGAAGTTGAGAGACAAATGGGCATGAAAAATGTAAAAATATTTGAGGTGTAGAGGAACAATAATGTACTTGTACTATATATAAAAAAGAAGAACGACTAATTTTTGAAGATTTTTTTTATTAGGAATAAAAAAATAAATCACCCGTTATGGAGGCTATATCATGTAATTTCCTATTATGTTAGGTCCTTTTCCAAAAAAAAAAAAGAAAAACTTTGTCCCTTCTGTTTGGACCAAACGAGCGCCTAACCGTTTGTTTTCTTTTCTTCATTCCGTTATGTGATTGTCAATTTGAAACTACCTTGTATTGTAGTCACAATGAAAACAATTTAAAACGACCAAGTTTAGTATTGTAGTCACAAATCACAATGAAAATGTTTCTGAGTTACAATTTCTATATATAGAAAATAATAATACAAGTTTTTTAATGAAACTTGACAGTCTTACATATCATGACATTTCTGTGGACGTAAAATCATATCATCTATAACAAAAAATGAAAGGATCAAGCCGATCAAGTTGGGTTTTTGTCAGCCAAAAAAAAAAAAAAAAGGAAAAAAAGACATATCTTCTTTTAATCAATAATCTATAATCTATATCTATATCTATATCTATAATCTATATCTATAATTATATATTTATATCTATAATCTATAGCTATAATCTATAATATATTAAAACTGTGAAAAACCTTAGAAATGTTGTCATAATTATATATCTATATCTATAATCTATATTTATATCTATAATCTTTATCTTTAATATATTAAAACTGTGAAAAAACTTAGAAATGTTGTTTGAACTTTTTGTCCTTCATTAAAAATCTTTGTTTTAGACAAAATCGTCTTTTCACTATTTTTTTCTAATATTTAAGAATTGAAAATTAACTAAATATATTTATGATACAACCTTTCTTTATTAGAAGACATCAGAATTAATATATTTATGATAAAACCTTTCCTTATTAGAAGTTATCAGAATAAGTTATCAGAATTAATGATAACTAATACTTTTTGCAATAGTTTAAGAATTCTAAATCAACTAAATTTGATTTTAAAAGCATTTAAAAAATCTAGAAATAAATATAAAAACTTCAGAATAAGAAAAATTTAAGAAGTATCATTACTGAGAAAGACCCGTGCGGACTAGGTGCGATAACTTCACTAGATAATAAATACGTTCACTAGATAATAAATACGTAGGTATTTATTTTCATATAATGTATTTTATGAATATTATTGATTGGAATAATTTTCATTTTTATCTTCTTGACTTAAGATGTTTTATTAATTCATATTCTAGATTAGATATTATCGTAATTAAATTATCTAGTGTTTTAGGATCCTCGTTAGTATTATGTAACCTTTTGTATTCTAGGTATAAACTATATAGTTGAGTTTCTATTTCTTTTAATGAGTTATTCTTTTCGTAAGATGTATTCATTAATTTGTGTAGTTTATTATTTTATCCTATTGAAATTTTAGCAATTTCTGTGTAGTATTTTATTCGAACTTTGCTATATTCAATGCGTAGGTTTATGTTCTTTATCTGATTTACTAGTATTTGTTGTTCATGTATAGGTAATTTTCCATCTGTATTAAATAATTTTTCGTATGTATTAAATAAATTATTACCTGTATCTTCTTTTTCTAAGGTTAATTTTATTTTAAGTAATTTTTCTTCTAGTTGTTTTTTTTTTTATTTCAAATTGATTTCTGTAATTAACTTCTTCATATATCCAATTTTGCCTTTCTCTATTTTTTTTTATATATTCTAACATTTATTTATTCTGAATAATATTCATCCGAATCTAAATAATATTGATGTTCATGATATATGCGTAAGTTTTCTATACTGTTTAATAATTCTTCTTCTTCATAATCTTCTAATTTTTCCCATATTATTTTCTTTATGTCTATAATTCCTATATCTCTAAGTATATATAAAACAAGTATTTTAATATTATCTATCATGCTTTTTCATAATATTTTCTAGTTGTTTGTTTTAGTCTAAGTAATTCTTGCATATTTTCATTAAGAAATTCTATATATTTTATATCTTTAGTTTCCATGTATTTGTCTAAATTTGTTTTTCTATTAATTGTATGTTTCTCATATCTTTTTCCAAAAATTCTAGATATATGTAATTTATCATGGTAAGTATTTGTAAGAGTAGTTAGGTAGGTATGGTATGTAATTCATTCTAGTCATATAATATTTACCAAATGCTTTTTCTAATATGATTTTTCTTATATCTACTACTTTTATATCCTTAAGTGCATACAAAATAAGTATTTTAAATTTATCTACCATTATATCAGATAAATAATTATTCATTTTCATAAAATTGCTATTTTTAAAATATTCCCTTCAATCATGTACATAACAAAATATGATCATCTTAGATTACTATATACTAGATTATTCTTAAATAACATGTTCTTCGGTCACTATTAGCATGGTAATCTGGATATTTTCCCTTAAACAACGCCTCTACTCTGGTTACTCCCCACCACGGCTTCTTGCCTTATTGGTTTCACCTTTAGGATGGCATAGTTCTTAGGGATTTTTCTCCGTTTCCACTTTGCTAATAAACTTCTTAACATATTATTCTTCGAATAATTCTACTATAAAGTAACTAACATGAATTTATTTTATCATACCATGATTGTTGGGAATTATGAGTTTAGCTATTCATAATCATAAATAGATATACCTGTTCGGGTAGGTTTGATATTTCTAAACTTTGTTCCACCATAGATTTTTCCATTGAAATATACCTGTTTTTAATAACTAAGCAAAATATTTATTGTAGAGAGTATTTTAGTGTGCTTCAACACATGAAGGCTTGCCCTCTTTGCTGCCTTCTATGCCTCTATTTATAATGAGAGCATTTACAAAACTTCACACGTTTCTCTACCTTTCTTATGCTAATAAATAAAAAGAAAAAGTTAAAAAAGACTTACAAAAGTAAAAAAAGGTAGGATACCTAACATATACATATGGCTACCTAACATATACATATCTTTTCTGAAAGTTAACTTTTTTACAGGTTTCTTTCTTCCTTTATTGCTTTGTCTACTTTTGCTGCTCCGTCTTCTTTTATCTTTTTGTCGTATCTGTTGATTTTTTTATCTTCTTTCCAAGTGGTATGCTTATCTTCTTGGTTCTTTTATTCTAGGTGGACTTCTGGGATAATATTATCTTCTCCATTACATCTCGAACATTGATGGTCTGGATATTTGTGTCCAATTAGCTTGCAATATCTTGTCAATAATCCGTCTGAAATAAATCCTCTCTTAATGGCTCTTGCAGTAGATTGTTTTTCTGGGTTAAGTAATGTCATTATCCATTGTCTAACATCTTTCATATCTGCTTGTCGTAGTTCTTTTGAATTTGAATAAATTATCTGATGATCTCTTGAATAATAGCTCCATATTCGGTTTCCATTGGTATAATTATTTGCTAATTCTTGAATAATTGTAGCTAGCCCAATAAGTTGTTTATTTGCGTAGAAATCAGGTATTTCATTTCTGGATATCTCTGGCTGCTGCACAATATCTTCTGGTATAATCATATCTCTGGTTAATCCTATTTTTACAA
This sequence comes from Capsicum pubescens, assembly GCA_030864215.1. NCBI lineage: Eukaryota > Viridiplantae > Streptophyta > Magnoliopsida > Solanales > Solanaceae > Capsicum > Capsicum pubescens. Next base: position 313,728,387 of record CM061548.1, on the reverse strand, counting down.
CTTGTATAACTGGTTTTATTTCGTCGTATAATATCTCTGCTGGTGCAGTATAACATTTTATATAAAATAGATTTCCTTTGGTTATTTTTTATATGTGGTGAATATCTTATGTAATTCTTCCATAACTGTCAGCTCTTCTCCGTCTTGGGTATATATGGTATTTAATAATCCATAGCTAAAACAAGTTTTTACTAAGCTTGGGTTGGTTTTGGGTAGTGCAATTAGCTTGTTGTAACCTTGTAATTTTTGGGTTATATAGTTTGTGTTTGGCTCTTTGATATCCGTGGCTCTGGGGTTAAGGTTTAGGAAAGTTTGTACTTTGTAGATATTTTCTATGTATGTTTGGGCTATAGAGTTGTAAACTTTTTTTATCTTGGTTCAGACTATCTCGGTATGTGATAATTTGTGGGGGTATGAACAAGGGGTCTTTTTGTGTTTTTGGTATAAATGGTTTCTCAAATATCTTATTCATATTCATATTCTGATATCTTTGTCTACTAACTCCTCTGCTTGTACCTGCAATTGTAGATTGATTAACATTATGGGTTTTATGGAGTGTCCCAACGTCTCCTTCTAGATCTGGAATTGTAATGTCTTCCGATCGACATAGCTCTGCACACTGCTGAGTTAGCTGATTTGTAGCTTTAGACTTCAGTTTATCTTCATTAGTCTTTAGCTTTTCTATTTCATTACCCATACTGTCCATTTTCATTGAAAGCGTAGTTAGGGTTTTGAGTATCTTTTCTAATGCATTGTCTTCTATTATATCAGTCTGTGTAGCTTTGTCTTGATATGTAATCTGCAATAACATTTTTGTTAGTACTAATTACTTCAATTGTAAATGTAAAATTTAATATATTCAAGACTAATCTGCGAATTTCTTTTGTTGTAACTGAATTTTGTATTTTCTTTGTTAGCCACCAGCGTACCTGTGTATTATCTGTTCGTACAATAAACTTATTATATACAATATATGGCTCAAATGCTAATAAACATTTATATAATGAACATAATTCTTTTCTATTTATTTCCCATTTTATTTTTGTTTCATTAAACGTTCCTGAATAATATCTACAATGATGTTCTATTTTTTCATTTTCATATCTATATTTAAGTACTCCTCCATAACTACATTCACTAGCATCTGCTTCTACTATATATATAAATTTTTTATTTTCATCTGGAAATTGTAATTTTGGTAATTCTTTACAAAGTATTTTTTATTTTCTGAACTTGTTTTTTATCTTCTTCGTTATAATTATATTCTACATCCTTTTTTAGTTTTTTCTGTAAGGGCTTTAGATTCTCTGCTAATTTTGGTATATATTCTCTTACTTGATTCACTAATCCTAAGAATGATTGTAATTTCTTTTTTGTATATAATTATTCTTTTGAATTTATTATTTTTTGTACTATATGTTGTTGCATTTTTACTCCACTTTTATCTATTTGTATTCCTAAAAATTCTATCTGATTTTTCATAATTTCAGCTTTCTCTTTAGTTAAACCTATTCCCGATTTTTCTATTATATCTGTAAATTTTTTCATTAATTTTAAATGTTCTTCTTTAGTCTTTGTATATAATAGTATATCGTTTATGTATACTATACAATTAGGTAGTTGTTTAAAATAACTATCCATAAAATGTTGATATCTACCTGGTGCATTTTTATATCCAAATGGTCGTAAAACATTTGGAGCTACAATTACCTAATTACAATTACCTAAAACAAAAGAAAACCCACAAAGACTAGACTACCTAATTACCTTAATATCTAGTATTGAAGCAAAATTAATAATCGATTTAAAATCAAGAAGAATGAGACACATACCACCTAATTATGATAAAATCAGATTTAGATATCCACCAAAATACTATAAATATGGTTTAAATGAATAAAATACAAAAATACAAAGAACTAAAACAAATTATTTCTGAAAACGTAAAGAATTAAAAATAAGAATAGAAAATTAAGTTATAATATATTTGCCGGAGTTAGTATAAAACTCAATAAATGCACAAAAAAATGAAATATCAAATTTAGAATCACAAATAGATAGTTTAGAATATATATATCAACATGAACTATTTACAATAAAATGAACAAAGAAGAATTTATAATAGATGAAAAAATATATGAAAATCACGAAGGATTAAAAATAAAAATATTATTTTCTAATCTTGGAAGAAGATATAAGAAAATAGGTGAACATTTATATTTAATGTTAGAAAAAGAAGAATTAAAATTAGAAGATAAATTGACAGCTATGGTAAGAATAGAAAGGGAAAACGAAGAAATAGATAGAAAAAATAAAACAACAAACTACAGAAGAAAAAGAAGAAGAACAAAAATTATTAAACGAGATAAATCAATTTAAAGAAAAATTAGAAATAAACAATAAAGAAATAAAAAACAAGGAATTAGAAATAAATAATATAGAGGTAGAAGAGACAGATAATTATGATTCAGAAGATAGTGAAACATATACAGAAATATTAACAAATACAAAAAATTTGGAAATCAATGAAAAACAAGAAGTAATTAATGAAGAAAACTTAGAAAATATCAACACATAAATAAATACTCTTGATAAAAAAGAAGATGAAAATATAATACCTAGAACATCAGAAATAAAGAAACCTACATATTATAAGAATAAGTTTAAAAGATATAATCTAAAAAATGAATATGACAAATGGACACCAAAACAAATAGTTAATGAAAATTATAACTTTTTAGACTTAGATTGTGTAATAGATACAGAAAAAATAATACAATTATGGATATGATATATGAAAAAACAATTATTAGATAATAATATAAGTGTAATAGATGCACCAGAATATATAGAAAAAACACTAATAGGAACAGTGAAATAATGGTTTTTAAATCTAACTGAAAATAGTAAAAGAATATTAAGAACTGACAAACCCACAGAAGGAACGTCATCAACAAAATTAACACCTATAGAATTATTAAAAAAATATGAAACAGCTATAAAAGACGAATTTAGTAGCATGACAACAACAGAAGAAGAACAAAATGAAGAGAAAGATACAAATAGAAATTTAATGTTAAAATTAGCAATATGTAATATGTGCTACATAGATGAATATACTTGCGCATTTAAGGAATATTATTATAAAGGAGCATATAATACAGAAAAAAGTAAAGAAATAAGAAAATTATATTTTAGTAAATTACCTGAACCATTTAGTTCAAAAATAATAAAAAGTTGGGATGAAACAAAAATAGTAGATACTCTAGGAGCAAGAATAATTTTTTTACAACAATGGTATAGAAACCTATGTGAAAAATACAGAGAAGAAATAAAAATGGAAAAAACATTAATAAGAAATTTAGCATGTTGCAAAGATAAAATAACACCTCAATTTGGATGCGAAGAAAGATATTATAAGAAAAGAAAAAGACATAAGAAATATAAGAAATACAAAAAATCAAAATACAAGTATAAGAAACCAAAAAAAAGATATTATGTAAAAAATTATAAACATAAAAGACCATATAAGAAAAAGAAATCTATAAAGGAATGTACTTGTTATAATTGCGAAAAATTAGGACATTTAGCTAGAGATTGTAAATTACCTAAAAACCCAAAAAATAAACAAATATCAGAAATAAAAATAAAAAATACAGAATATATGCAGATAGATTATATAGATTACGAATTAGAAAGTGAAGACAGTATATATGAAATTTCAGAGAATGAAACAGATAATGAAATAGATAGTGAATTAGATGAATTAAATGACTGAAGAAGATATAAAAATAATAACAAAAGAAGAATATTTAAATGACGAAGGAACAGATCAAAAAATAATATTTGATAACAATGTATTTGATGAAATAAAAGGAAAAGAGTTAGACTTAAGTGTAGAAAAAATATTTAAAATACCAGCAATAAAAAATATATTTACTAGGTAAAAGGAAGAATATTATGTAGTAAGCCAAAAGAAACATATAATAGACTGTAGATATGCAAAAGGTAAAGCTAGTATACCACTAGTAACAAAAAGAATAATTAATAAAGAGATAAACAATATAAAAAGTAGAGACCCAATAAAATATGTACACCTTGGAGGTACAAAAATATTAATAAAAATATGTTTTAGAGAAGGCATAGATACACCAATAGAATTATATTTAGCAGATGATAGAATTATAAAACCTATAGAAAAAAGTATAATAACTGCCATAAAAGGAAATTTAATATACCAAAAATTTAAATTTATAATAAGTGCGAATTATTCAGTAGCAGTAACGGATAAAAATATAGACCAATCATTAGTCTTATATTGGAAAATATCAGGAATAGAATTAACCTCAGGAAGTAAAATATTTACTGCAAGATGTAAAAATCTATATGTATTAACAACAAAACATAAAATAACTGGAAAAAATAAAATTAATAAAATACAAATAGAAAGCCCTTTTGAACAATTCGTAAAAACAATTGATAATAATGATTATAGTTACAGAAATATAGATATAGAAGAAGATCTAGAAATAATAAATGATAGAATAAGTACAACAAAAAGAACAGCTTATGATAAACCGGAATCATCAAGCTCATCAAAAAGAACAAGTTATGAAACAAGTTCAATGGATAATTCAAACCAATATTACATAACAGGAAAGGTAAATGAAAAGGAATATTTAATACTCTTAAATACAGGACAAGAAGAAAATTATATAGCAAAATATCTAGTAAAAAATGAGGAAATAAAAACTGACAATAATATATGCCCAGAACTACCAAGAAGTTTAATAAATACTAAAAATATAGCAGAAAAAGAAAGAATAATAGGAATAAGAAAAATAAAAATAGAATTTGAAGTAAAAGAAGAAATGCAAAAAACAGACATAATAGTAGCATAAAATGGCTAGAACAAGTAAAATCATATAATATAGAACATACACAATTAACCATAACATATAACAGAGAGAAATTATTCTTAAGAATAGCTTTAACATAAAATGAAAATATATGTATTAATGAAGATAGTAGTAGAAGGATATTACAGTAGATATTATACGCCTATGATAGATACAAGAGCAGAAGCCAATTTAAGTAGATATAATTATTTACCAGAAGGTAAATGGGATAAATTAAAAACACCAATAATAGTTAATGGATTTAATAACGAAGGAAGCTTAATTACTTATAAAGCTAAGAATGTAAAAACACAAGTATGAGATAAAATATTAACAATAGAAGAAATCTATAATTATGAGCTAACATCAAAAGATATACTTTTAGGAATGCCGTTTTTAGATAAATTATACCCTCATATAATAACTAGAACAGATTGGTGGTTTACAACACCATGTAAACAGAAAGTAAGAGCAAAAAAAGTTATTAATAAAATAAGAAAGAAAACTGATTGAATAAAAGGAAGTGAAAAAATTACACAAAAATTGGAAAATATAAAAAATACTGAAGATACAATAGAACTGGTCGTATTTTTAATAAATAAAAAGGAGATAACTATATTTTCAATAAATAAGATAGAAATAATTAAAAAAAATTAGAACAATTATATAGTGGAGATCCATTAAAAGGATGGGAAAAACATAAAACCACTATAAAAATTGAATTAATAGATAAAAATAGCATAATAACCCAGAAACCATTAACATATAATTTTGATGATTTGAAAGAATTTAAAATGCATATAGAAGAATTATTAGAAAAACAATATATACAAAAAAGTAATAGTAAACATAATATCCCAGCATTTATAGTTAATAAACATAGTGAACAAAAAAGAGGGAAAAGTAGGATGGTTATTGATTATAGAAATTTAAATGCAAAAACAATGACTTATAATTACCCAATACCAAATAAGATATTAAAAATAAGACAAATACAAGGATATAATTATTTTAGTAAATTTGATTGTAAATCAGGATTTTACCATCTAAAGTTAGAAGAAGAATCTAAGGAATTAACCGCATTTACGGTACCACAAGGATTTTATGAATGGAATGTACTACCATTTGGATATAAAAATGCAGCAGGTAGATTTCTACATTTTATGGATAGTTATTTTAAACAACTACCTAATTGTATAGTATACATAGACGATATACTATTAGATACAAAGACTAAAGAAGAACATTTAAAATTATTGGAACAATTTATAGATATAATAGAAAAATCGGGAGTAAGTTTAAGTGAAAAGAAAGCCGAAATTATGAAAAATCAGATAGAATTTTTAGGAATACAAATAGATAAAAGTGGAGTAAAAATGCAACAACATATAGTACAAAAAATAATAAATTCAAAAGAAGAATTAGATACAAAAAAGAAATTACAATCATTCTTAAGATTAGTGAACCAAGTAAGAGAATATATACCAAAATTAGCAGAGAATCTAAAGCACTTACGGAAAAAACTAAAAAAGGATGTAGAATATAATTATAACGAAGAAGATAAAAAATAAGTTCAGAAAATAAAAATACTTTGTAAAGAATTACCAAAATTACAATTTCCAGATGAAAATAAAAAATTTATATATATAGTAGAAGCAGATGCTAGTGAATGTAGTTATGGAGGAGTACTTAAATATAGATATGAAAATGAAAAAATAGAACATCATTGTAGATATTATTCAGGAACGTTTAATGAAACAGAAATAAAATGGGAAATAAACAGAAAAGAATTATGTTCATTATATAAATGTTTATTAACATTTGAGCCATATATTGTATATAATAAGTTTATTGTACGAACAGATAATACACAGGTACGCTGGTGGCTAACAAAGAAAATACAAAATTCAGTTACAACAAAAGAAATTCGGAGATTAGTCTTGAATATATTAAATTTTACATTTACAATTGAAGTAATTAGTACTAACAAAAATGTTATTGCAGATTACATATCAAGACAAAGCTACACAGACTGATATAATAGAAGACAATGCATTAGAAAAGATACTCAAAACCCTAACTACGCTTTCAATGAAAGTGGACAGTATGGGTAATGAAATAGAAAAGCTAAAGACGAATGAAGATAAACTGAAGTCTAAAGCTACAAATCAACTAACTCAGAAGTGTGCAGAGCTATGTCGATTGGAAGACATTACAATTCCAGATCTAGAAAAAGACGTTGGGACACTCCATAAAACCCATAATGTTAATCAATCTACAATTGCAGGTACAAGCAGAGGAGTTAGTAGACAAAGATATCAGAATATGAATATGAATAAGATATTTGAGAAACCATTTATACCAAAACACACAAAAAGACCCCTTGTTCATACCCCCACAAATTACCACATACCGAGATAGTCTGAACCAAGATAAAAAAGTTTACAACTATACAGCCCAAACATACATAGAAAATATCTACAGAGTACAAACTTTTCTAAACCTTAACCCCAGAGCCACAGATATCAAAGAGTCAAACACAAACTATATAACCCAAAAATTACAAGGTTACAATAAGCTAATTGCACTGCCCAAAACCAACCCAAGCTTAATAAAAACTTGTTTTAGCTATGGATTAGTAAATACCATATATACCCAAGACGGAGAAGAGCTGACAGCTATGGAAGAATTACATAAGATATTCACCACCTATAAAAGAATAACCAAAGGAAATCTATTTTATATAAAATGTTATACTGCACCAGCAGAGATATTATACGACGAAATAAAACCAGTTATACAAGTTGTAAAAATAGGATTAACCAGAGATATGATTATACCATAAGATATTGTGCAGCAGCCAGAGATATCCAGAAATGAAATACCTGATTTCTACGCAAATAAATGACTTATTGGGCTAGCTACAATTATTCAAGAATTAGCAAATAATTATACCAATGGAAACCCAATATGGAGCTATTATTCAAGAGATCATCAGATAATTTATTCAAATTCAAAAGAACTACGACAAGCAGATATGGAAGATGTTAGACAATGAATAATGACATTACTTAACCCAGAAAAACAATCTATTGCAAGAGCCATTAAGAGAGGATTTATTTCAGATGGATTATTGACAAGATATTGCAAGCTAATTGGACACAAATATCCAGACCATCAATGTTCAAGATGTAATGGAGAAGATAATATTATCGCAGAAGTCCACCTAGAATAAAAGAACCAAGAAGATAAGCATGCCAGCTGGAAAGAAGATAAAAAAATCAACAGATACGAGATCAACAGATAAGATAAAAAGATAAAAGAAGACGGAGCAACAAAAGTAGACAAAGCAATAAAGGAAGAAAGAAACATGTAAAAAAGTTAACTTTCAGAAAAAATATGTATATGTTAGGTAGCCATATGTATATGTTAGGTAGCCTACCTTTTTTTACTTTTGTAAGTCTTTTTTAACTTTTTCTTTTCATTTATTAGCTTAAGAAAGGTAGAGAAACGTGTGAAGTTTTGTAAATGCTCTCATTATAAATAGAGGCATAGAAGGCAGCAAATAGGGCAAGCCTTCATGCGTTAAAGCACACTCAAATACTCTCTACAACAAATATTTTGTTTAGTTATTAAAAACAGGTATATTTCAATGAAAAACTCTATGGAGGAATAAAGTTTAGAAATATCAAACCTACCCGAACAGGTATATCTATTTATGATTATGAATAGCTAAACTCATAATTCCCAACAATCATGGTATGATAAAATAAATTCATGTTAGTTACTTTATAGTAGAATTATTCGAAGAATAATATGTTAAGAAGTTTATTAGCAAAGTGGAAACGGAGAAAAATCCCTAAAAACTATGCCATCCTAAAGGTGAAACCAATGAGGCAGAAACCATGGTGGGGAGTAACCAGAGTAGAGACGCTGTTTAAGGGAAAATATCCAGATTACCATGCTAATAGTGATCGAAGAACATGTTAAATTATTATTTCTTATTTAACATATACATGAACAACAAATTATTTAACATGTTCTTCAGTCACTATTAGCATGATAATCTGGATATTTTCCCTTAAACAGCGCCTCTACTCTGGTTACTCTCCACCACGACTTCTTGCCTCATTGGTTTCTCCTTTAGGATGACATAGTTCTTAGGGATTTTTCTCCGTTTCCACTTTGCTAATAAACTTCATAACATATTATTCTTCGAATAATTCTACTATAAAGTAACTAACATGAATTTATTTTATCATACCATGATTGTTGGGAATTATGAGTTTAGCTATTCATAATCATAAATAGATATACCTGTTCGGGTAGGTTTGATATTTCTAAACTTTGTTTCTCCATAGATTTTTCCATTGAAATATACCTGTTTTTAATAACTAAGCAAAATATTTGTTGTAGAGAGTATTTGAGTGTGCTTCAACGCATGAAGGCTTGCCCTCTTTGCTGCCTTCTATGCCACTATTTATAATGAGAGCATTTACAAAACTTTACACGTTTCTCTACCTTTCTTAAGCTAATAAATGAAAAGAAAAAGTTAAAAAAGACTTACAAAAGTCAAAAAAGGTAGGCTACCTAACATATACATATGGCTACCTAACATATACATATCTTTTCTGAAAGTTAACTTTTTTACATGTTTCTTTCTTCCTTTATTGCTTTGTCTACTTTTGCTGCTCCGTCTTCTTTTATCTTTTTGTCGTATCTGTTGATTTTTTTATCTTCTTTCCAGCTGGCATGCTTATCTTCTTGGTTCTTTTATTCGAGGTGGACTTCTGGGATAATATTATCTTCACCATTACATCTCGAATATTGATGGTCTGGATATTTGTGTCCAATTAGCTTGCAATATCTTGTCAATAATCCATCTGAAATAAATCCTCTCTTAATGTCACTTGCAGTAGATTGTTTTTCTGGGTTAAGTAATGTCATTATCCATTGTCTAACATCTTTCATATCTGCTTGTCGTAGTTCTTTTGAATTTGAATAAATTATCTGATGATCTCTTGAATAATAGCTCCATATTGGGTTTCCATTGGTATAATTATTTGCTAATTCTTGAATAATTATAGCTAGCCTAATAAGTCGTTTATTTGCGTAGAAATCAGGTATTTCATTTCTGGATATCTCTGGCTGCTGCATAATATCTTCTGGTATAATCATATCTCTGGTTAATCCTATTTTTACAACTTGTATAACTGGTTTTATTTCGTCGTATAATATCTCTGCTGGTGCAGTATAACATTTTATAGAAAATAGATTTCCTTGGGTTATTCTTTTATACGTGGTGAATATCATATATAATTCTTCCATAGCTGTCAGATCTTCTTCGTCTTGGGTATATATGGTATTTAATAATTCATAGCTAAAACAATTTTTTATTAAGCTTGGGTTGGTTTTGGGTAGTGCAATTAGCTTATTGTAACCTTGTAATTTTTGGGTTATATAGTTTGTGTTTGGCTCTTTGATATCTGTGGCTCTGGGGTTAAGGTTTAGGAAAGTTTGTACTCTGTAGATATTTTCTATGTATGTTTGGGCTGTATAGTTGTAAACTTTTTTATCTTGGTTCAGACTATCTCGGTATGTGGTAATTTATGGGGGTATGAACAAGGGGTCTTTTTGTGTTTTTGGTATAAATGGTTTCTCAAATATCTTATTCATATTCATATTCTGATATCTTTGTCTACTAACTCCTCTGCTTGTACCTGCAATTGTAGATTGATTAACATTATGGGTTTTATGGAGTGTCCCAACGTCTTCTTCTAGATCTGGAATTGTAATGTCTTCCGATCGACATAGCTCTGCACACTGCTGAGTTAGCTGATTTGTAGCTTTAGACTTCAGTTTATCTTCATTAGTCTTTAGCTTTTCTATTTCATTACCCATACTGTCCATTTTCATTGAAAGCGTAGTTAGGGTTTTGAGTATCTTTTCTAATGTATTGTCTTCTATTATATCAGTCTGTGTAGCTTTGTCTTGATATGTAATCTGCAATAACATTTTTGTTAGTACTAATTACTTCAATTGTAAATGTAAAATTTAATATATTCAAGACTAATCTGCGAATTTCTTTTGTTGTAACTGAATTTTGTATTTTCTTTGTTAGCCACCAGCGTACCTGTGTATTATCTGTTTGTACAATAAACTTATTATATACAATATATGGCTCAAATGCTAATAAACATTTATATAATGAACATAATTCTTTTCTATTTATTTCCCATTTTATTTTTGTTTCATTAAACGTTCCTGAATAATATCTACAATGATGTTCTATTTTTTCATTTTCATATCTATATTTAAGTACTCCTCCATAACTACATTCACTAGCATCTGCTTCTACTATATATATAAATTTTTTATTTTCTTCTGAAAATTGTAATTTTGGTAATTCTTTACAAAGTATTTTTTATTTTCTGAACTTGTTTTTTATCTTCTTCGTTATAATTATATTCTACATCATTTTTTAGTTTTTTTTGTAAGGGCTTTAGATTTTCTGCTAATTTTGGTATGTATTCTGTTACATGGTTGACTAATCCTAAGAATGATTGTAATTTCTTTTTTGTATCTAATTCTTCTTTTGAATTTATTATTTTTTGTACTATATGTTGTTGCATTTTTACTCCACTTTTATCTATTTGTATTCCTAAAAATTCTATCTAATTTTTCATAATTTCAGCTTTCTTTTCACTTAAACTTATTCCCGATTTTTTAATTATATCTGTAAATTGTTCCAATAATTTTAAATGTTCTTCTTTAGTCTTTGTATATAATAGTATATCGTCTATGTATACTATACAATTAGGTAGTTGTTTAAAATAACTATCCATAAAATGTTGATATCTACCTGGTGCATTTTTATATCCAAATGGTAGTACATTCCATTCATAAAATCCTTGTGGTACCGTAAATGCGGTTAATTCCTTAGATTCTTCTTCTAACTTTAGATGGTAAAATCCTGATTTACAATCAAATTTACTAAAATAATTATATCCTTGTATTTGTCTTATTTTTAATATCTTGTTTGGTATTGGGTAATTATAAGTCATTATTTTTGCATTTAAATTTCTATAATCAATAACCATCCTACTTTTTCCTCTTTTTTGTTCACTATGTTTATTAACTATAAATGTTGGACTATTATGTTTACTATTACTTTTTTGTATATATTGTTTTTCTAATAATTCTTCTATATGCATTTTAAATTCTTTCAAATCATCAAAATTATATGTTAATGGTTTCTGGGTTATTATGCTATTTTTATCTATTAATTCAATTTTTATAGTGGTTTTATGTTTTTCCCATCCTTTTAATGGATCTCCACTATATAATTGTTCTAATTTTTTCTTAATTATTTCTATCTTATTTATTGATAATATAGTTATCTCCTTTTTATTTATTAAAAATACGACCAGTTCTATTGTATCTTCAGTATTTTTTATATTTTCCAATTTTTGTGTAATTTTTTTACTTCCTTTTATCCAATCAGTTTTCTTTCTTATTTTATTAATAACTCTTTTTGCTCTTACTTTCTGTTTACATGGTGTTGTAAACCACCAATCTGTTCTAGTTATTATATGAGGGTATAATTTATCTAAAAACGGCATTCCTAAAAGTATATCTTTTGATGTTAGCTCATAATTATATATTTCTTCTATTGTTAATATTTTATCTCATACTTGTGTTTTTACATTCTTAGCTTTATAAGTAATTAAGCTTCCTTCGTTATTAAATCCATTAACTATTATTGGTGTTTTTAATTTATCCTATTTACCTTCTAGTAAATAATTATATCTACATAAATTATTTTCTGCTCCTGTATCTATCATATGCGTATAATATCTACTGTAATATCCTTCTACCACTATCTTCATTAATACATATATTTTCATTTTATGTTAAAGCTCTTCTTAAGAATAATTTCTCTCTGTTATATGTTATGGTTAATTGTGTATGTTTTATATTATATGGTTTTACTTGTTCTAGCCATTTTATTCCTAGTATTATGTCTGTTTTTTGCATTTCTTCTTTTACTTCAAATTCTATTTTTATTTTTCTTATTCCTATTATTCTTTCTTTTTCTGCTATATTTTTAGTATTTATTAAACTTCTTAGTAGATCTGGGCATATATTATTGTCAGTTTTTATTTCCTCATTTTTTACTAGATATTTTGCTATATAATTTTCTTCTTGTCCTGTATTTAAGAGTATTAAATATTCTTTTTCATTTACCTTTCCTATTATGTAATATTGGTTTGAATTATCCATTGAACTTGTTTCATAATTTGTTCTTTTTGATGAGCTTGATGATTCCGGTTTATCATAAGCTGTTCTTTTTGTTGTACTTATTCTATCATTTATTATTTCTAGATCTTCTTCTATGTCTATATTTCTGTAACTATAATCATTATTATCAATTGTTTTTACGAATTGTTCAAAAGGTCTTTCTATTTGTATTTTATTAATTTTATTTTTTCCAGTTATTTTATGTTTTGTTGTTAATACATATAGATTTTTACATCTTGCCGTAAATATTTAACTTCCTGGGGTTAATTTTATTCCTGATATTTTCCAATATAATACTAATGATTTGTCTATATTTTTATCCGTTACTGCTACTGAATAATTCACACTTATTATAAATTTAAATTTTTGGTATATTAAATTTCCTTTTATGACAGTTATTATACTTTTTTCTATAGGTTTTATAATTCTATCATCTGCTAAATATAATTCTATTGATGTATCTATTCCTTCTCTAAAACATGTTTTTATTAATATTTCTGTACCTCCAAGGTGTACATATTTTATTGGGTCTCTACTTTTTATATTGTTTATCTCTTTATTAATTATTCTTTTTGTTACTAGTGGTATACTAGCTTTACCTTTTGCATATCTACAGTCTATTACATGTTTCTTTTAGCTTACTACATAATATTCTTCCTTTTACCTAGTAAATATATTTTTTATTGCTGGTATTTTAAATATTTTTTCTACACTTAAGTCTAACTCTTTTCCTTTTATTTCATCAAATACATTGTTATCAAATATTATTTTTTGATCTGTTCCTTCGTCATTTAAATATTCTTCTTTTGTTATTATTTTTATATCTTCTTCAGTCATTTAATTTATCTAATTCACTATCTATTTCATTATCTGTTTCATTCTCTGAAATTTCATATATACTGTCTTCACTTTCTAATTCGTAATCTATATAATCTATCTGCATATATTCTGTATTTTTTATTTTTATTTCTGATATTTGTTTATTTTTTGGGTTTTTAGGTAATTTACAATCTCTAGCTAAATGTCCTAATTTTCCGCAATTATAACAAGTACATTCCTTTATAGATTTCTTTTTCTTATATGGTCTTTTATGTTTATAATTTTTATATAATATCTTTTTTTTGGTTTCTTATACTTATATTTTGATTTTTTGTATTTCTTATATTTCTTATGTCTTTTTCTTTTCTTATAATATCTTTCTTCGCATCCAAATTGAGGTGCTATTTTATCTTTGCAACATGCTAAATTTCTTATTAATGTTTTTTCCATTTTTATTTCTTCTCTGTATTTTTCACATAGGTTTCTATACCATTGTTGTAAAAAATTTATTCTTGCTCCTAGAGTATCTACTATTTTTGTTTCATCCCAACTTTTTATTATTTTTGAACTAAATGGTTCAGGTAATTTACTAAAATATAATTTTCTTATTTCTTTACTTTTTTCTGTATTATATGATCCTTTATAATAATATTCCTTAAATGCGCAAGTATATTCATCTATGTAGCACATATTACATATTGCTAATTTTAACATTAAATTTCTATTTGTATCTTTCTCTTCATTTTGTTCTTCTTCTGTTGTTGTCATGCTACTAAATTCGTCTTTTATAGCTGTTTCATATTTTTTTAATAATTCTATAGGTGTTAATTTTGTTGATGACGTTCCTTCTGTGGGTTTGTCAGTTCTTAATATTCTTTTACTATTTTCAGTTAGATTTAAAAACCATTATTTCACTGTTCCTATTAGTGTTTTTTCTATATATTCTGGTGCATCTATTACACTTATATTATTATCTAATAATTGTTTTTTCATCTATCATATCCATAATTGTATTGTTTTTTCTGTATCTATTACACAATCTAAGTCTAAAAAGTTATAATTTTTATTAACTATTTGTTTTGGTGTCCATTTGTCATATTCATTTTTTAGATTATATCTTTTAAACTTATTCTTATAATATGTAGGTTTCTTTATTTCTGATGTTCTAGGTATTATATTTTCATCTTCTTTTTTATCAAGAGTATTTATTTCTGTGTTGATATTTTCTAAGTTTTCTTCATTAATTACTTCTTGTTTTTCATTGATTTCCAAATTTTTTGTATTTGTTAATATTTCTGTATATGTTTCACTATCTTCTGAATCATAATTATCTGTCTCTTCTACCTCTATATTATTTATTTCTAATTCCTTGTTTTTTATTTCTTTATTGTTTATTTCTAATTTTTCTTTAAATTGATTTATCTCGTTTAATAATTTTTGTTCTTCTTCTCTTTCTTCTGTAGTTTGTTGTTTTATTTTTTCTATCTATTTCTTCGTTTTTCCTTTCTATTCTTACCATAGCTGTCAATTTATCTTCTAATTTTAATTCTTCTTTTTCTAACATTAAATATAAATGTTCACCTATTTTCTTATATCTTCTTCCAAGATTAGAAAATAATATTTTTATTTTTAATCCTTCGTGATTTTCATATATTTTTTCATCTATTATAAATTCTTCTTTGTTCATTTTATTGTAAATAGTTCATGTTGATATATATATTCTAAACTATCTATTTGTGATTCTAAATTTGATATTTCATTTTTTTGTGCATTTATTGAGTTTTATACTAACTCCGGCAAATATATTATAACTTAATCTTTCTATTCTTATTTTTAATTCTTTACGTTTTCAGAAATAATTTGTTTTAGTTCTTTGTATTTTTGTATTTTATTCATTTAAACCATATTTATAGTATTTTGGTGGATATTTAAATCTGATTTTATCATAATTAGGTGGTATGTGTCTCATTCTTCTAGATTTTAAATGGATTATTAATTTTGCTTCAATACTAGATATTAAGGTAATTAGGTAGTCTAGTCTTTGTGGGTTTTCTTTTGTTTTATTTAGACTTATATGTTCTGAATAATTACTAATTAAAGATTCTTTAATTTTTCTAAAAGCTTCTCTGTTTTTAAATGGTCTTCTCATAATTAATCAATATAAATTAATCTTAAGTAAATCCAATCTAAATTCAACATGTATGCTACTTGTGTATTTTTTAAATTACTGGGCTCTGATAACATTTGTAGGGGGTGTGCAGACTAGGTGCGATAACTTCACTAGATAATAAATACGTTCACTAGATAATAAATACGTATACATGCTCCCGGTTCATATTCTCTTCTGATTAATTTATTACGAGTTTAACTTAATATACACTATTATTCTAATTCCTATCCTTTATATGTAATTATATGTCGACTTATTCTGATAGAGTAAAACACTTGATTAGTGTCCCTGCAATATTAAGGTTGGATTGATTATTATTTTAGACATTATTTTATCATGTATAGAAAGTTGTATTCATTGCGGATAAAGAGCATGTTGTATTTGTTAAACTTTTATACTTCATTAAAAATTATCGTAATAAATAAAATTATTTAATTTTAAATAATCAAACGTTATACGTGTGAGATACTGCGGTCAAATTAGTAAATTCAAAGGCATGGAGCGACATAAATTAAAGAGAGGAGCATTATTTTTTCTAATCGACCAATAGTGGAGTAATAGTTATCATAACAATTTAAATACAATTTGATTGTGTAAATATTTTCAGTGCATAGAAAATAAACAAAATTAGTATTTGGCTATAGATTTTTAAATATTTTTGATAAGTCATTTTTGATAGTTATGTTTCGTCATATTTTTTTGAGAAAAAATATTTGACTTTTTTTTTTAAAAAATGATATATTTCCATAAGTTCTAAAAACTATTAAAACTATCCATAATTTTGTATTATCATTTTATAATGAATATGTTTCATAATAAAAATCAAACTCACAAATTATAAGTTCTAACCTGCTTATAAGCAATTTCATACATCAGTGTAGGAGCTACCAAAACTTTCTCAACTCAGAAATGAGCATCTAGTTTTTCTATTTACATTACTTTTAACAAGTGCTATAAAACAATATTATTACACACTTGAGTCAAATAATAAGGTTTATTAATAGGATTGGTTGAAAAATAGATATTAGTTATGGTTAATAAACGGTGGGATATTGTTATAGAATATAAACGTGTGGGATAAAGTTTAAATTTTTAGAAGTTCCCAACAACAACAACAACAACAAACCCAGTGTATTCCCACAATGGGGTCTGGGGAGGGTAAAATGTACGCAGTCCATACCACTACCTCCGGAGAGGTAGCAAGACTGTTTCCGATAGACCCCCGACTCAGGACAAAGAATAATAAGCAAATTCATAATAAAACAGGAAACAAGATGGCACAATAGAAATGAAACACCCACACAATAATACCCTATACTAACAAACCAAAGGCACCCCCACCCCCAAAGCTCTCCTAACTACTAACTGCGACCCACCTACAATCACTAACCTTCTACCCTAATCCGCGTCCTCCAAACCTTCCTATCTAGGGTCATGTCCTCAATAAGTTGTAACTGCTCCATGTCACGTCTAATCACCTCCCTCCAATATTTCTTTGGCCTATCCCTACCCCGCCTGAAACCATCCAAAACCAGCCTCTCACACCTATGAACTGGGGCATCTGTGCCCCTCCTCCTCACATGCCCGAACCATCTCAACCGAACTTCCCGCATCTTGTCCTCTACCGAAGCCACTCCAACCTTCTCCCGAATAATCTCATTCCTAACCCTATCACTCCTAGTAAGCCCACACATCTAACGCAGCATCCGCATTTTCGCCACCTTCAATTTTTGGATATGGGCATTCTTCACTGGCCAACACTCCGCTTCATACAGCATGGCCGGACGGACTGCCACTCTGTAAAATTTTTCTTTAAGTTTGAGCGACACCTTCTTATCACACAACACTCTCGAGGCGAGCTTCCACTTCATCCAACCTGCTCCAATCCGATGGGAGAAATTCCCAAATAATAGAATTTGACGCAAAAATTTTCTAATTTTTGAGAATTTGAAATATTGCTAAAAATATTTGCCAAATAATGACAAATCGTATGACCAAACACTTTGTCAATTTCCCCCCCAAAACTACTTGGGATATCTACAGCCAAACGGATCCTAAGGATGTGTTCAAAATGAAGGAAAATATTTTTCAAAAAATATTTTTTAAGAAAACAAGTTTCTTATTTATTTTCTTATGTTTGTCACACAAGTAGAAAAATATTTTAAAAATATTTGTATATATTTAACATAAAATAATGAAAACGAACAAAGGAAGGAGGTGGGATAAGGAAAACAATTGAATTATTATTTTTTTTAAAAAAACAAATTTTAAATTTTTAAAAAGAATTAAAAAAATAAAAAAGAAAGATTTTTTTTTGTGAGTGTATGTGGTTAAGAAAATGTTTTGAAATTTTCTTAAAAAATAAATGCAAAAAAATAAAGATTTATTTGGAGGGAGGGTGGAGGTGGTACGAAAAAAATTTTGAACTAAAAATAAATTTAAAAATTAAACTTTTTTCTGGGTGGCAGCAGTAAGGGGGTTGTTAGAGAAAATATATATTTATTTTTGGGTAGGGGAGAGGGGTGTTAGGGTAAAAACCAAACGAAAACCATCAATGGATATCTGTGAATCATTGAAACATTCGAGAGAAAGAGAGAGTAAAGTAAGACAGGAAAAAGCCTTCAACTTTATTGAGATGAAAAGAAAAAATATCTGAGATGCTTAGTGTCCCTACTAACTGTTCACATATATATATACATACAATTGTGGGCCGGGTTGTGTGATGTAAATGTGGGCTTAAAATGTAAACCAGTGTATCTGAAGGTCCAATATACACGTATACATGCATATAAAAATGTATTTACTAGTGCTACTATGTAATAACTCCAACACCCCCTCAAGCTGGAGGGTGTAAACACGCCAAGCTTGCCAAGAATATTATGATGAGCAGGACCAGGGAGTGACTTTGTGAATATATCAGCTAGCTGACCAGCAGAAGAAACGAAATGCAAGGAGATAAGACCGAAGTGTAAGCAATCACAAACATAGTGACAGTCGATCTCGCTATGCTTGGTGCATTCATGGTAGACAGGGTTTTTGGCAATGTGCAAAGAAGCCTGGCTATAACAAAAAACAGAGACTGGGTCAGATACAGGGCAACCAAAATTAGAAAGTAGGTGTACCAGATATGAAATTTCAGCCACCACTTTGCGCAAGGCCCTATATTCAGCTCCAACTGAAGAAAGGGAAACAATAAGCTGCTTCTTGTCACACCCCCTTTTTAACTCCAAAAGGATTTGTTTAAAGTTCGAAAGGGTTTTTATTATTAAGGTGACAAAATATGAAAGTTTTTGTAAAATAATTATTTACATTTTTTTATTCAGAGTCGCCACTTGGCATAATTCGGTGTGCCAAGTCACCATTGGAAAATTCTTTTCAAAACCATTTGACTTTTTAAATTGGTTTGCGAATAGAGATTCCGGCTAAGGAATTCTATTAACCAAGGGAAAGATGTTAGGCACCGCTCAGTCCCGTGGTTTGACCACGGTCGCTTGGTAGAGCGTATCGGCTAATTCTGACACTACAAATGTACAAACCACGCAAAACACATAAAATAATCAAACAAACAAAAAAAACAAAACAATTCAAAATTTAGTGTTTAGTCCAATTATACAGTACCAAAATAAAAAAAATAAAAAAAATACGGAAATATAAACTTACTCTATTCTAGGCTAATTCTAACTATGCTCTATTGCTTTCTCCGACGTTCCGGGCCTCGATCGTGCATCGTCTTCAAGTACATGATACTTTGGGGAATTCCCCGGATAAATCAATACAAATTTCTCTGGGCATTCCCCGGCCAAATGAATACATTTTGAATTAAACTCGATAAAACTAGAAGGAAACATTCATACACATATTCCAACATTCAACCAAAACAACAAGTTCTAAAATTTGCCTACTCGAACCTATATTGCCTATCTGTTTCAACCCATCGTAAACCTATCACGATTCGTGCCAAACAATAAATCAAAATTAAACCAAATCTATCCTTTTTGTTAATTCTTCAATTCCACCCCAACTTTCTTTTTATCAATCACCATCGAGATTATTCAAATATTCACATATCACCAAAAATAAAGCATCTGGCACATAATCATAACATTAACTAGATCAAACAAACATAGTCAAACCACATATAATCATGGCCCATTCAACACATTAAAATAAAGAATAGAGAACGAGGTAAGAAATGGACCTTCCAATAATTGATCTTTGTTGATAATAACGAGTTTAAAGAAATCCGAGTTCAAAAGCCCGAATAGAACCTCAATAGATAAGGAATCTCGCCTATCACCTAACTTTCGAGCACGAAATATTCCCGGAGAAGACAGTCCAACAGAAAATCCCACCAGCGTGAATCAAACAATTCAAGAACCCCAAAATAAATTGAATGAAAGATTGAGAAGATCTACACGATTGGAGTTCCGGTGAGATGATAGCACCCCAACTCCGATGAAATAAGACAAATTCCAGTGAATCCGTGGTGTTTTTCGATCAAATCAGACTAGGAATCTAAAGAGCCAAGGTAATTTTTGGCGTGTTTGAGACTGGTTTAGAAGAACAACGAATGAAACAGACAACTCCGGCGGAGCTACCACCAGAACAGTAACTCGAAACCCTCAAAGATTCATTTTCTTCCCTTCCCTCAAATTCTCATGCCATCTTTGTTTCTTCTTCCTATACCCGTCGTGCATGGATTCCATTTTTAGTGATTTGGTGTATATGTGTGTGTATTCCTATACGTGTGTGTGTCCATGAACCAGAAAAAGGAGAGGAAAATGGGGACTCTATGGCGTCTGTGCGTGTGTGTGCTTATAAAAAAAATCGAGCCCCCTTTTTCTCTTGTACCTAGAAATATATATGAAAAGAAAAGACTAGAATCCCTAGTGGGCTCCCTTCTCAAAATTGCTTCATCTATAATGGGCCTGGGTTCTTTTTTCTTGTGTATGTATTGTCTTTTTTTTTTCAAGAAAAAAAAAGAAAAATCGTGTAAAGGATGGGGTAGTGGGTGACGCAGGGGTGGGGTGAATTCTGTTTTGTACAGCTGTCCATTTGTTGTGTATATCCTTTTATGATGGATAAAAAAATGTGTGGAAAGGTAGGTGGGGACCACATGGGTAGGTTGTTAGGATGAGGTGTCTTAATTTCATAGGAGCGGGTTGTTAATTAGTTATCGCAAGAATATTTTGGTTTAGGTTGGTTAGGGATTTATTATTTTTATATTTTTATGGGACATAATCACATGGGTGCGGGTATACGGTAAAATGAGCTAAAAATGAATAAAAATCTACTTCGGGAGGGACAAAATTAGGTGTCTACAGCATGTCCCCTTTGAATATAAACAAAAAGTGTTTTCAGACAAAGAAGTAGACAACGAGACAGAATTTTATCTCGATCATTATTCAAAGAGAATGAAACAAAAGGGAGGAGGGAAACCGAGTCTACACCAGGACATCCTAACTACCTAAGTTATGAAGAAATCAAGTGACGGGTATCTCAAAGGATTGGAAGGAAGATGGACTATACCGAGTTGGAGAGTAGAGTGAGGTCCCGTCGAGGTTCCAGTCCGTGGCTCTGTTATTATATCATAAATGAAAATTACAAGTTAAAAATAAACAAAATTACAAAAATCTTATCTATGCAACTTCTTTTGGACTCTTGACTTGAGTTTCATCACCCTATTCTTCAGGCGGGCTCCTGACTTGCAATTTCTTCAACTTGTTGTTTGGCTTTCAATTTCTTCAACTTGTTGTTTGACTTTCAATCTCTTAACCTTGCTACATGAGTTTCAATTTCATCACCCTATTCTTCAGGCAGGCTCCTGACTTGCCATTTCATCACCCTGTTCTTCAGGCGGGTTCCTGACTTTCAATTTCATCGCCCTATTCTTCAGGCAGGCTCCTGACTTTTAATTTTCATCACCCTGTTCTTCAGGCGGGCTCCTGACTTTCAATTTTATCACTCTATTCTTCAGGTGGGCTCCTAAAACCAAAATCAAAACTAAAACGAAAATTATTCCTAACGAAGATTATGATAAAGAAAGATTTCATTCATTCTTTTTTGATGAAAATAATGTCCCATTTTCCAGGAGGGTACTGAACATGAATTAAATTCCCATTTTTCAGGAGGGTCCTGAACATGAATTAAATTTCCATTTTCTAGGAGGGTCCTGAACATGAAGTAAATTCCCATTTTCCAGGAGGGTCTTGAGCAGAAAGTAAAATCCCATTTTTCAAGAGGGTCCTGAGCAGAAAGTAAAATCCCATTTTTCAGGAGGGTCCTGAACAGAAAGTAAAATTCCATTTTTCAGGAGGGTCCTGAACAGAATGTAAAATCCCATTTTTTAGGAGGGTCCTCAACAAAAAGTAAGATCATATTTTTCAGGAGGGTCCTGAACAGAAAGTAAAATCCCATTTTTCAGGAGGGTCCTGAATAGAAAGTAAAATCCCATTTTTCAGGAGGGTCCTGAACAGAATGCAAAATTTCATTTTTCAGGAGGGTCCTGAACAGAATGTAAAATTCCATTTTTCAGGAGGGTCCTGAACAGAAAGTAAAATCCCATTTTCCAGGAGGGTCATGAACAGAAAGTAAATTCCCATTTTTCAGGAGGGTCCTGAACAGAAAGTAAAATCCCATTTTTCAGGAGGATCCTGATCATAACGTAAAATCTCATTTTTGAGGAGGGTCCTGAACAGAAAGTAAAGTCCCATTCTTCAGGAGGGTCTTGAACATAAAGTAAAATCTCAGATATGCCTTCCCAACAGTATCTGAACTTGCTGAAAAGAAATTTGCCCCTGTTTCATCAAAGACAATTTTGTTAGTTAAAAACTTAGTGGTGGTTTGCAGCACTTTGGCTTTCCAGACATATGCTGCAACACTTGTTCCTTTCATCTTTGTTTCAGATTATTGATATTTCCCCCTGTCTTGTCACGTCATTGACCCGGATTCAGATTGAGGGAAATGAGTTCTGACTTAAACAATGAATTTCCATGTTACCATGCCTCAGAGATGCACCCTTTTCAAATCTGAATACTCTCACGAATCCAGTAGCCTGTCGGTTGATAGACTTTCTTTTCCTTGTGTTGAATTATGATCATATTTCTTTCATGTGCTGGTCCTTGGCTTTTCCTTATACAATTGGAAATACTGGTAGCAAGTTTTGAAATCCTTTCTTGCTTGTTTTGACACAGACTTGACTTAAAGTGTAAAGAAATGACGGTGACTTTTATTTTGATAAATGACATAAAAAGGACAAACATATGAATGCATAAATGAAAGAAAAAAGCAGTGTCCCTTATTCAAAAGAAAACTTATCTGAAGATGGCAACCAACTCCAATGATTGTGACATGCATTTTGGATTAAGCTGCCTGATCTTCCTATCCAAACTTCCTATTTGTTGTTGAGTTCGTGCCTTTACCGCTGCCGCTACCACTTCTTCAGACCCATTGGACTTATATATCTCATTCAATTGACGACATCTTGAAAGATTTTTGCCATAAACCTCTTTCTTTTTCACTTTCCTCTCGAACTCGCCATCGCCTTACGGTGCCCATGAGGTTTTTCACCAATAAGACTCTCTCATTTTTTATTTCTCTCAACTCACCATCGCCTTATGGTGACCGCGAGGGTTTTCACCAATAAGACTCTCTCATTTTATTTCTCTTAACTCGCCATCGTCTTATGGTGCCCGCGAGGGTTTTCACCACTAAGACTCTTTTATTTTTATTTCTTTCCTGATTTCTTATGCTGAGGAAGACAAGTGATACCCCAAAATGCATCATCATATCCATTGTATGCTTAGCCTTAACATTATCGAAGATTGATCTGCAGGTCTTTCTTTGGTTGTACTTGGCTTTTGGATAAGGTTAAAAGAAAAGGAAAGCAAGAGGCTCAAATGACACTTGAAACCGGGTGGAACTTACAACTTTTGAAATCAACTCAAACAACACATTAACTCATGCCCCAGTTTTTTTGACTGGGTGACTCTAAAAATTTTATTTGGTTGGACCAAGCCTGAAATAAGGAAGCCTACATATCTCATTCCCGAGAGAGGAGAATCAGGTCATACGTAGTTCCATCAGCTCCAGCGTGTATTTCAACCATTCATATGAGGCCCGCATACTCCAGCGTGTATTTCAACCATGATTGTCGAGGCTTCTTTTGCATCTACACACCTCAAAAGTCCCAGATCTGAGGTTCTCTTGTATAAGATTCCCCCACGTAAGAAAAATCCGCTAGCCAAACGCCTAATAGTCCTCTTTTGATCGTTGGTGGCATGTGTTGGGTATTCTCCTGACTGAATGTATCACTTGATATCAAAGAACCAAGGTTCTCCATCGAGCTCTTCTTCAACGGAATTATAGTAAGCATGTTGATCACAACTCTGTATATGCACTGGATCGATGTAGGCTTTATCAGGATGTTGGAGCATTGAAGACAGAGTGGCTAAAGCATCAACAATCTCATTGTGAATTCTTGGAATATGCCTAAATTTTACTGACACAAACCATTGACATAACTCTTGCAAGCATTGTCGATATGGTATGAGCTTCAAGTCTCGCGTCTCCCAATCGCCTTGAATCTGATGGACGAGCAAATCTGAATCCCCCAACACTAATAGCTCCTGGACTCCCATATCAACAGCTAACCTCAAACCAAGAATGCACGCTTCAAATTCCGCCATGTTAGTGGTACAATAAAATCAAAGTTACGCTGTTACCGGGAAATGTTGCCCCAATTTAGAGATAATAATTGCACCTATTCTGACTCCTTTCATATTAACAGCTCCATCAAAGAACAGCTTCCAACCTGGATCAGCCTCTATAATGACTTTCTCAACACAGAATACCCCTTTATCAGGAAACTATGTCTTTAGCGGCTCATACTCTTCATAAATGGGATTCTCATCAAGATGATCTGCCAAGGCTTGGGCTTTCATGGCTGTTCGAGTCACATATACAATGTCGAACTCGGTAAGCAATATTTTCCACTTTTCCAATCGACCTTTCGGCATAGGCTTCTGAAATATACACTTCAAAGAATCCATGCGAGAGATGAGATAAGTAGTGTAGACCAAAAGATAATGCTTTAACTTTTGTACTACCCAAGTTAGGGGAAACACTTCCTTTCAAGAAGAGTGTACCTGGCCTCATATGCAGTGAAATTTTTGCTAAGATAATAAATAGCTTGCTCTTTTTTGCCTGTTACATCATGTTGCCCCAATACACAACAGAATGAATTATCCATAACCGATAAGTACAAAATCAAAGGCCTGCCAGGCTCGGGTGGAACCAACACCGGTGGATTTGAAAGATATCTTTTGATTTTATCAAACGCTTCCTAGCATTCTTCAGTCCACTCAACCGCAACACTTTTTTTAGCAACTTGAATATGGGCTCACACGTGGTTGTGAGTTGAGAAATAAATTTGCTGATATAGTTCAGTCTACCCAACAAACTCATCACCTCCGTCCTATTCTTGGGCTAGGGCAAATCCTGAATGGCTTTGATTTTTGAGGGATCCAATTCAATTCTCCGACGGCTGACTACAAACCCCAACAGTTTTCCAGATGGAACTCCAAATACACATTTTGCCGGGTTGAGCTTGAGATTATACCTGCGAAGCCTTTCAAAGAAATTTCTTAAATCTTTAACATGGTCAGCCTGACTCCTTGACTTAATAATCACATCATCTACATAGACTTCAATTTTCTTATACATCATATCATGAAATACAACGGTCATGGCTCTCATGTATGTTGCTCCAGGATTCTTCAAACCAAACAACATCACTCGATAGAAATAAGTCTCCCATGGTGTGATAAAAGACATCTTTTCTGCGTCTTCACCATCCATAATGATCTGGCGGTATCCGACATAGCAATCCATAAAAAAGGCAACCTCATGTTTAGCACAATTGTCCAGCAAAATATGGATGTTGGGCAACGGAAAATCATCCTTTGGACTTGCTCTGTTCAAATTACGGTAATCAACACATACTCGAATTTTGCCATCTTTCTTTAGGATAGGAACAACATTGGATAACCACGTAGGATAACGATCCACTCGAATGACTTTGGCTTCAAGTTGTTTCATGATTTCCTCTTTGATTTTGATGTTTACATCAGTTTTAAACTTCCTCAACTTCTGTTTCACAGGGGGGACGACAGGATCAGTTGGTAATTTATGAGCCACTAATTCAGTGCTTAAACCAGACATATCATCATAAGACCATACAAAAACATTCTTATAATCAATTAATGCTTGAATCATTCCATCTTTTAGTTGTGGCAAAGCATGTACACTGATTTTAGTTGCCCTAACATCTTCTTGATTCCCTAGATTAATTGGCTCAGTTTCATTCAAATTAGGATTCGGTTAGTCTTCAAACTGTTTGAACTCCTTGCTTATGTCTTCTAGTGCCTCTTCTTCATCATATTCCCCCTCTTGCTTTATTATATCTTGATTAATTTGGATTTTAAGATTAGGCTAAAAATTTTGCATGCACGTAATGTCATTAGAATCAGCATAAATAGAACTGTATAAAAAAAAGATAAAAACAAAATGTATTAGACATAAAAGAAAGGGGGACATTGCATTTTATTAAAAGGGGAAGATATGAGGGTTTAAACATAAACAAAAGAATATGAACAAGATAAATTCCGAGTTACAACCCTGGAATAACTCCAAAAACTAAAAGAAAAGCAAAATGAACTACCAAAACTCCCTCCTAATGGGGAGATGAGTGACCTTCTCCTGCTTCAACCATGTCAACTTCAATCAACAGGTTCTGGAAGTCATCAACCAATTCAGCTTCAAATTCTACATGCTTCATGACGCTGCTCTTGACAAATGACTTACTGAGTAGAGGCACGGGGCGAGGGAGTGATCATATTTCTTTATTCTTTTCCTTGGCCTTCTTCAGATCTTCAACTGTAGGTTTGAAACCCAGACCAAAAGTGTCCATGTTCTCCCTCGGACATATAGGACAAGCTATACCGTGAAGAGACACTCCCAAACCCCTTCTTGGATTGAATCCATATTTTAACATTTCATTTATCATCATGACAGAAGCGGGAGAAAATTGTGGCCCTGGAATAATCTGTACTTTAAAGACACGATTCACTGACACTGTATCAAAAGTTTGATAGACAAATGTCTCATCTACATTGTTTGCTTCAATAAGGGACAAGGGAGAATCTTCGTAGGCGGACAAATCCCCTTCACCATGAATAACCACTTCTTACCTATCATGCTCAAACTTGATCATTTGGTGCAATGTAGATGCAACCGCCTTGGCCTTGTAGATCCACGGTCTTCCTAACAACAAATTGTAAGAGGAGTCGATATTCAATACTTGAAACTCTATGGCAAACTCAACAGGCCCTATAATCAACATCAGTTCTATTTCGCCAATGGAGTTTGATTTTGCTCCATCGAAAGCCCTGACACATACATTGTTGGGACTGATTCTCTCAACACCAATGTTCAACTTTTGCAAAGTGGAAATAGGGTAAATATTTACGCCAGAACCACCGTCAATCATGGAATAAGTGATGTATAAATATTCATACTTCACGGTAATGTAAAGTCCCCAATTATGCCCCATACCTTCAACTGGCAATTCTCCATCAGAAAAGCTGATTCAATTTACTTCAAAGATTTTTCCGACCATTTTCTCAAGCTGATTTACCGTAATATTCCTTGGAACATATGCTTTGTTTAATACCTTCAGTATAATGTCACGATGTTCCTTGGAATGCAGCAACAAAGATAAGAGAGAAATTTGAGCAGAGGTTTTCTTCAACTGATCTATTATTGAATACTCTGGCAACTTCATTTTTTTCAAAAAATTCTTTGGCTTCTTCTTTGGTGACAGGATTTTTGATAGATGAAGGCCCACTCACAATTGTCTTGGACTTTCTTAAACCTTCAAGCACGAAGCATCTTCCTGACCGAGTCAAACCCCCTACCTCATTTACATCTTCTACTACTTCCTTCCCCTGATAAGTCATCACAGTCCGCTTATAGTTCCAGGGAACCTTTTTCGTATCTACTATCGGAGGTTGGGTCACCGGTTTGATGATAATAGGCGCCACAAGTGCTCCTTTCACTGTCAATATAGGCTTACCCAGAGTTCCTATCACCGTTAACTTAGGCTTGTCTTGACTTAAACCAACGATTTCTCGGACTCCTTTCACTGTGATCACGAGTTTCTTCGTGCTTTCTTGGACTTTATCCTCTCCCGTTTCTTCCTGGCTCAATGATATTGCTTTCAATGAGTCCGCCACATTCTCTAATTTATCCTTATTGGTCTGTATTCTGACAATAGGCTTATAACACCTTGACGACTCTTTCCTATCATACATTAATTCTAACATATTAGTTTCAACATGGGTTGGCAACAGATTCTGTTTAATGTTTGGAACCTCCGGGGCCTGGACCAAAATCTGATTTGCATCGATTAAATCTTGGATGGCTCTCTTTAAATACCAGTATTTATCGATATTGTGGCCTGGCATATCAGAACAATATGCACAGCTTAAAAAATAATCGAGATTCCTGGGAGGTGGATTTGAAAGCCTTCCTTGAATCGGGCTTAAGTCCTTCATCTTTCTCAACCTATCAAACAAGCTAGCATATGTCTCCCCGAGAAGCGTGAACTAATTTTTGACCGCCTTCTCTTTCTTGTACTCGGGCCTGGGTTAGAAATTGGGTCTGGAGGGGTTTTGGTAATTTGGTGGAGCTGATGGACGATTTTGTGGAGCTTACGCACGCCATTGCGGGTAAGAAGGGATTTGGTCATATGGTTGTGCGCTATATACTGGGAAAAGAAGGGGTAGAATGGTATATGGTGGGTTTTACGGAGGGTAGAAATGATGGGGAGGAATATATAGAGCTTGGGTGTAGGCTTGGGCTTGGGGTTGGTGATAGGGGTGAGGCGGTCTTTTGGGATAGGGATGGGATCCATCTACAACGGTCGCCACGTCCTCTTTCTTTTTTTTTACCTCCAAAAGTTCCAGAGCCACCTTGAATTGCTTGGGTGGTGGCCTTTAATGCGGTAAAACTCACAATCCATCCAGTTTTAATTCTATCCTCTGTCATCTCTCCTATTTTTAGGACTTCAATAAATGACTTTCCCATCGCCGGAAGTAAATATTGAAAATAAGTCTCATCCTGTGCCTGAATGAAGACGTCTACCAACTTACTCTCCTTCATTGGAGGTTTTACCCTTGTGGCCTGTTCATACCATCTTATCGCGTATTCCCAAAAGCCTTCAGTACTTTTCTTCTTCATGTTGACCAGGGATTTCTCATCAGGAACCAGATCGATGTTATATTGAAAATGTTGCACAAATTCATTGGCTAGGTCATCCCAGTTGTTCTAATTGTCAATATCCTGATCGACGAACCATTCTGAAGCCAGACCGGAAAGACTCTCGCCAAAGAAAGCCATAAACAACTCTTCTCTTCCCCCTGCAACCCTCAATTGGTTGAAATAACATCTCAAATGCGCCACGGGATCACCGTGCCCCGCGTATTTCTCTAACTTGGGCATTTTAAAACCAAGGGGAAGGTTAATGTCTGGGAACATGCAAGGATCTTTATAGGCAACACTCTTATAACCTCCGACTCCCTGCAAATTCCTCATGGACTATTCTAAACTCTTCAACTTCTGCGCCATGACTTCTTGTTCCTCTGTTGCAACAGGCTTCTTCGTATCAAATGGAAATGCAGGTGGCTGAGTGTACCCATACGGTTCATTCATCTTCAAAGTGGGCTCCGGGGCATAATACTGATTCTCCAAAACTTTAAACATTGGTTCACTGGCAGACCGAGGAAGTACCATTATCGGACGCACAACATGGGTGGGAGCTTTAGGCGGTGGCGAAGCCATAAATACAGGTGCTGCTGGTGGCGCCGACTGAGTAGAGGGCCTTGGTTGGGGTACTGCCAGGGGCACACTAAAATTGCTCGGATAATATTATCGTGGAGTGAATCCTGGTGCATGCTCAGGTGACTCAATGGGAATAGAAAATTGCACCTGAGAGAGCGGTGGGCAATTGGGGATATTCCCAAGATCTTTCGGGAGTGGAGGAGGAGGCATGACACTAGCCCATGCTTGGTGTAGATCTATCAGTTATTGTCTAAGTCTCAATACCTTATTATTGCGTTCTGAACTTTCTTCTTTGGGATCCTGATCTGGGTTAACGAGTGAATTTTCAATTTCCCTACTAGCCATGACAAGCTTCACTTTTGATCTAGTAAAGTACGGGTGACTATCCAGAGTGCTACAAACCAACCACTTATCTGAAAGAACATGCTCATCAAAGACAAAACCCGTTAGGATTAGGTCAAGCAACACGCATAGAAATCACATTGTACACATCCTAGGTTTATGCACATTTCTATCGACCTTTGAGGGTAATGAGGTCATTTTAACATCATCCCAATTTCCCCATTACATTATCACACCTCGCTTTTCTACTTTTCACCCTCACTTCTCTCTTCTTTTGCATCGGTCTCTTCTGTTCCTCTTTCCTTCTCTCATTACTCTTTCTTTCTTTTCTTCTCTCATTACTCTTTCTTTCTTTTCTTCTCTCGCTATCTCATTTCTTTTTATCATTCTTTATGACTTTTGTTTTTCTTTAAAAGAGGAAAATTGGGGAAATCAAAGAAACAAAATATTAGATCGAACCCAAAAGTAGGTTGCCTACGTATCATGTTGTTCATGAATCAGATTTTGCGTAGTTCGGGATGCATATGCATAAACATCACATAGTTGAAGGTTTTTTTTTTCACGAAAAACGAAAACAAACAAACAAAAGAAAGACGTAACATCATAACATTTTGATGAAAGAAACAACAAAAACACACAACGAAATTAAGACAACCTCGATACTAATCAACAAAGACTGAATGACATTCTAGACTAACATGACAACATACATAATGCTCTTAATAAAGACTCCAAAGTTAAAGCAAACTTGACACCGACTTAACAAAGACACAATACTACAAATGGCAGAAAAGTAAAGGACTCAAAATAAACAAAAGATAGGAAATGCTCCTTCAAACTGGTGTTCTGCGTGATGACCCCGACTGAGATGGACCTGCCTGTGAAGTTCTCTTTCTCTCATTCAAACTATGTAGCATATCTTGTAAGGACCCCTCGATATTTGGGAAGATGTCTCTGGCATGTATTCCTGCCTCATGAGGAGTACACTCGAAAAGACTGTTCTGACACCCCTCCACAGTTTTGAGCAAACCTAATAACTGAACTCTTAGTGCCTCTACCTTGGCCCCCGCCCCTTCATCCTGATGGTCGCCAACTATGCATTCATCTTGTATCCTCCCTCTAAGCTGCACTGGTAATGGTATGCTGATACTCCGAGGAATAGATTGTAACTAGATTCCATATCCTTGAGTGTATCCGAGATTATCTAAACCTGTCCTGAAAGTATCCACGTCCTACCATGTTGCATTACTCCAGAATTGCTCATACTTGATCTCACCCCTGGCTTGGTCCCTAAAGTACTCCACATCCTGTTGAAATTCCACTATTAGCAGAACATCTTGCACTCTACCCAATTGGCGCATTACCCTAATAGGAGTGTATAGTCGGGTACAATTAAGCCCCAACAAAACTAGATGGGGGTGTATGCTAGATCCAACCAAGATTACTTTCGGTCGGAACCATAGATAGGTCCACAAGACATTGCTATCTGTTCTTGATTCAAGGAACTCAACCCAAGCGTCGACTTCTATAGGTAATGAAAATTTAGCAAAACCCATTCTATGTTCTATGGTTTTCACTCGACTAGGCAGCCAATGATCAATCACATCATATTTAAGCAAAGAAGGGGCGTGCAAATGCTCCATTATCCATAGTTGTAACACTAGGTTGCTCCCCTAAAAGAATCGCATACCCTCTTTTATCTCGGTCAAAGCTTTGTATATTTCCACTAAGATCAGAGGCACGATAGTGACCTTGTCTCCCTTATCCTTGTTAAATAAGGCCATCCTACAGATTGCAACCGAGAATTAATATGCCTATCTTCTAAGGGGAATACCAAAGTTCCTAATAGAACAAAGGCGAAGACTTCAAGGCGATGTTTCTCCCAATTTTTCTTAGTTGTATAAAATTCATCCCAAAAACAATCAAAACCGTCTAGGAGGCCAAACCGAGCATACAAGTAATCGAAAGAGATCCAAGATTGGTTAAGGCAACCTAGATGGTCATTAACTTTCAACCCATAACAGTGGAGAAACCTATTGGGAGAATGATACCGTGCTCGAATCATCATCTTTTTTAATGTAAGGCAATTTAAATAAACCAGATACCTCCGCCAGGGTAGGTGTCATTTCACAACTCCCAAACCTAAAAACCAGACAAGTTGGATCCCAAAAAGTCAATGCAGCCTCGATCAAGTTTGGACGGGGCATGATAGACAAGCGAGAAGTGAGAGTACCTAGCTTCTTTGATAACTCATGCCTTTCGGAGTAGTTGAATGTGCCCCACCACTTGATTAACTTTTTGGGCACTTTAGAAACCATTAGGACTTTAGACCTTGGAGGCAGATCCATCCTGTAACAACACACAAGGCTTATGATTTAACAATTGATAAAAGGGGAGAAGTTCCCGACCCTCAGAATTTTGACACGGACAGGTTATTATGCAGAAACAAACCACTTTAGACTCAGATTAAAACAAATGGTACCACTAAGTGCGGTCAGCCTACTTGGCCAAGATTAACCGACGACTCTAGACCAGACTAAAGGGGGAGACCCCTAGCTAGGACTAAGATAGTGACCAAAATAAAATTTTATCGGACCCATCGAGGGTTGCCTACATAGCCCGCCCCGAAGGACAAGAATCAGGTATGTGTAGTTCGTCCAACTTGGACAATAAAGGATTCAATGACAAACTAAACCTTGAATTAAAAGACACGACTAAAGACATACAAATAAAATCTTTTTTGTGTTTTTAATTAGAAACTAACACCAACAACTATGAAAGAAAAATCTTTTTGATGTTTTTGTTATATAAAAATGTACAAAGCTTCTATTGAAAGAATTTTTTTTTTATGGAGTTTTCGAATTGTGAATACTTACTAAAGAAATAAAAGAAAAATCTTTTTAACATTTTTGATTTTTGAAAAAGGAGTGCAAAAAAAAATTATTATTTTTTAAATTGTGAAAAACAAAAGTCATAAAGAACCCTAAAAACTACCAATCTTTTTTTTCTCTTTTCACTTTTTTTTTCAATAATTTCTTGTCTACACATTTTGCTTCTAACTCAAGCTTTTGACCAAATCAGTTGTCAAATGACCTCATTACCCTCAAAGATGCAACATTTAGCACGTAGAGATGCTTCAGAGGTGAGTTTCCTACAAAGGGCCACGTGGGTCCCGCTAGATCTCAATATGATGCAAATAAGAATAAACTAAAGGTTGACCTATGCTGGGGTTTACTAACAAGGCTGTTCAGGGGAGCGTATGGTCGATAGTGGCTGCGCTAGCTTTCCACCCACTCCATACCAGCCGACGGCTCCCCCTCCTAAAAATAAGGGTGTCTGATGATAGGCATATTTACACGCCTAAAGCACCATAATTCACCCATATTTTAGCTAAGTTTTAAGGACAAAATATATAATTCCTGCATTTTTAGTTCATTTTCCTGTAAGTGAGCTAACCAACGTGATTAGCATGTTTTCAGGTATTAATGATGAAGATTTCAGCACTTTGTGGACCTTTTGGTAGCAAGGGAAACTTCACATAAGAGGGAAGGCAGCTTTTGGAAGCTTATGGACTGAAAGTGATGCATGGAGAACTTGTTCCGGGCAAAAATAGTATTTCTAAAGACTTGGGGATCAACAGTAACTTAGTAGGAATAGGACAAGGATGTTATAAAAATCCTATTTTGCTGAATTTTTCAGCATTCATTCATTCATGCTTTTCATTATTCACGAATTGATAGATACTTTCATTATTCATTCGACTTTCGAGTATTATTTAGTTTACAGATTCTGTAAGTTTTAACAGAGAAAAACGCTAACTTGTGAGAAACATGTAGAGGGCAAAAACGTCAACCTAGTTTGACGCCACACCCATCTTCAACGTGAGATTATTCGAGCTTTGGTATGATGATGATGTTTATTGTGATCTCCGTTGTTATCATGAGTAGCTAAACTTCTCTGTTAGGGTTATGGAAGCCTTATGATATACTATCTATTACTATGAGTTAGTGAATTCTTGATACGCATGCTACTTATATCATTACTCTCTTCATCTTAATTACATTCTTGTGGTTGCAAACATATAGAATACGCCATTATAGCATTAACTTGTTCGAGAGAAAAGTTACATGTTTGGAAAAGAGAGTGTGACAAGGAAATAGGGCTACCAACCCCTATTTACACGTTAGTGTCGTAATTGGGTTAACTTCTTGGAGAATTTGTACCGTTAGTCATACACTTTAAGCTCGAGAGAGTTAAAGTGAAATAATCCTTGATGGTTGAGAAACACTAGGATTTACCATTAGAATACAAATCTCTATAAGTGCATGCATGTCTGAATTCCTCATTACTCATAGTTAATAGATACGTAGAACTCATAAGGTGGACATAACCCTAACTTATTTTTCTCAGTGATTAAATCTTACTAAATCAAGCATTCTGTTGTTACTTCCATAGTATTAATTCACGCCAAACTCAATCCCCCCTTTTCCGTGGAATTTTCGATCAACAGTCTATTAATAATTGCAACACTTAGTGACCAAGTATTCCCTGTGGGATTCGACACCCAACCCAGTTGGGTTCTATATTTGACAGTGACCGCTTAGACTCTTACGAGAGCTGTAGTTTGGGCGTTATCAAATTTTGGCGCCGTTGCCGGGGAGTACGGTTGTCAACTATGTTTGTGATAGTTACTAAACCCTTTGATAAAAAATTCTCAGATTTTACTTTTTATTGTTGTTTTTGTTTTATTCAGGTTTGTTTGAAGTGCATGCCAAACACATGAAGTTCAGGTCAACCGTTATTACCCACAAATCCTGAACCTCAACTTATTGGCAAAATGGATGCACAGCGTGACATTGACAGAAAGGCTGCTCAACAGGAGCAGGCTAGGTTAGCTGCGTTGGCAGCTGCTCAAGTGCATCAACAAAATATTGATAACCCAGGTCGGGCAACAAATCCTGATGATGAGGACCTGGTGATGATGAGTTACTTAATCCACGACGTGCAGATGAGGTGGCAACACCTGTGAACAGGAGAGACCATCAAGCTAGAATGAGACCTGATCGCCGAGCTATGTAGGCTCCTTTTGATGATGATGATGACGATCTGGATGGAGCTGGTGCCACAGGAGCTATTATTCCTCCACCCTTGGCTCCCGAGCCAAGTTCAATATCACTAGCACCATGATTCAGCTATTGCAGCTCAAAGGTTTATTTGGTGGACTCGCAGGCAATGATCCGAATATACATCTGATCAATTTTATCTCAACATGCAAGGCGTTTGACAATCCAGGAGTTGGACAGAATGCAATTCGACTGCGCTTATTTCCATTGTCTCTATCTGGGGAGGCAACTCTATGGTTGAATGGGCTAACTCCTGATTCTATTACTAATTGGAGGCAACTGAAAGACGTTTTCCTAGATAGATTTTTTCCGCCATCCAAGAGAGCCTAATTACGGGATGAGATCAACAACTTTCGACAGCTTCAAACTGAAGCTCTCCACGAAACATGGGAGAGGTTCAAGAAGAAGCTTATGCGGTGCCCAAACCATCAGATGACGAATATCCACTTGATGGAAATATTATATAGGGCTTTGAACTCGGTCACAAAGCCAGTGGTTGATAATGCTGCAGGAGGATCATTCATGGACCTTACTTTTATTGAGGCGAGTAATATGCTGGATCGTATGACAAAGCAGAGTAGAGCTTGGCATACCAGGGATTCTGAGGTAGCGAGCTCTACTGTATTTATTGGCATGACTGCAGAGCAGAGACGAAGACAAGAGGAACGTGACCAGGATATGGCTCACATGAAAACGCAGATGGATATTCTTACCAAACATTTATTAGCAGGGAAGACCAAAAAAGTCAAGGCTGTGGTGTCACAGGGAAGAGATGAGTCAGATTCTGAGGGGGAAGCAAATTACTTGAATAATCAGGGGGGTTTCCGAGGCAATGCCCAAGTAAACCAAGGTCGGAACTATTATGATAATTCTGGATACAAAGACCACGATCAAGGTGGTTGGAAGAATAAGACTGACAGGAGTGGTTTGTATGTTCCTCCTGGAAACCGTGAGGCTGTGGCGTCTGGCTCTGGAAAGATGTCCATGGATGATATAATGGCTAAGCTGTTGAAAGGGGTAGAGGCGACCAATATAGGTGTTACTGAGGTAAAGAATGATTTGTCATCAATAAATCAATTGGTTGATTCACATTCTACCGCGATAAAACAGCTGAAGCAACAATTGAGTCAACTATCAGCGGCATTCAATCAAAGAAAGGCTGGCACCTTACCTAGCGACACTGTGCAAAACCCAAGGAATGATGGATCATGTATGGCTATTACTACCAGGAGTGGTAAAGCATTGGAAAATCCATCCAAAGGCAAGCAGGTGGTTGATGATATAGCAGAGAATGTTGATGAAGCAGAGTTTGAAGATGTCGTAGAGGCTGAAGTGAGTGCTCATGATGTTACACCTAGGCGTCACCAGCCTGAAAAGAGTGATAATCGGAAGCAACATAAAAAGAAAGTGGTGGAGAAAATGATTCCTCTTCCACCACCACCTTTTCCTCAGAGACTGAAGAAGAAGGCTGATGACACTCCTGAAAAGGTTGATAATCGGAAGAAAGATAAAGAGGAAGTGGTGGAGAAAACGATTCCTCTTCCACCACCACCTTTTCCGCAGAGACTGAAGAAGAAATCTGATGACACCAGGTTCAGTAAATTCATGACTATGTTGAAGCAGCTGACTATTAATGTTCTGTTTGTGGAGGCGCTGGAACAGATGCCTGGGTACGCTAAATTCATGAAGGACCTGTTGACAAAGAAGCGGGCGGTAAGCTATGAGCTGGCAGATAATGTTCATCATTGCAGTGCAATTGCCACGAGGTCTTTAGTACAGAAGAAGACAGATCCTGGTGCTTTCACTATTCCTTGCACGGTTGGATCTATGAATTTTGCTAAGGCATTGTGCGATTTGGGAGCTAGCATCAATTTGATGCCACTATCCATTTACAGAAAGTTGGGGTTGGGCGATCCTACACCAACCAATATGCGGCTCGTGATGGCAGATAGGTCGGTAAAACGACCTGTTGGTATCTTATATGATGTGTTGGTGAAGGTTTCTACATTCATCTTTCCTGCAGACTTTGTTATTTTGGATTGCGAGGTGGATTCTGAAGTTCCCATAATCTTGGGGCGTCCTTTCCTCGCAACTGGAAGTGTGCTGATTGATTTAAGAGCTAATGAGCTTTTATTTTGGCTGAATGACGAAGTGGTCCGTTTTGATGTATGCAAATTGATGAAGCAGCCTAGAGATATGGATGTGTTCTCTGTAGCTGATGTTTACTATGAGGATGAGAAAGAATTATCTGTAGAGAAGCAACTTACTGTTGAGCCATTGTCTGCTGTGCTGTTGAATTTTAAGCGTGAGGAGGTTGAAGAATATGAAGAAACCGTTTATGCTCTAACAGGAATAAGGTCCTATTCTCATGCTCCTAAGAAGCTGGACCTTGATCTTAAGAATCGACCGTCACCAACAGCGAAGACTTCCATTGAAGAGCTACCAGTGCTAGAATCGAAAGAGCTCCTCAGTCACCTAAGGTATGCATTCTTGGGAAGTGGAAATACACTTCCGGTGAGTGTTGCGGCTGATTTAGGTGAACAACACGTAAAGGCTCTCATCTCTGCTCTGAAGAGGTACAAGAGAGCTATGGGTTGGACTATTGATGATATAATTGGTATCCCTCCTGGGATATGTATGCACAAGAGTCATCTTGAAGAAGATTGCATGCCGACAAATAAGCATCACCGTCGTCTGAATCCATTCAGAAAAAGATGCACCATCTATCTCGACGAAGTCTAAGTAATCGAGGTAACAATGTTGTGCCGCGATAATAAATCAAGCGCTACGTGGGAGGCAACCCATCGTTTTTATTTTTTTTGTTTTACTAGGAGTTTGTTTTGTTAAATAAAAATCCAAAAAGAAGAGTCGAGCCACGACCAAAACTAAGGCGCTTGGTGGGAGGCAACCCATCGTTCTAATCGTTTTTGTTGTTTTTGAGTGAATGTAGGTGTAAGACGTATAAAGGAGGAGATCTAGCCCAAATTTTAATTTGGAATGGTGTCATGTTGAAGGTGGTAAGTTTGGAATGAAGAAACAAAGGCTATTGGTTAGGCATTGCCTATGCAAATCTAGGCAACGAACAAGGCAAGGCCTATGTAAATCTAGGCAATGAACAAGGCAAGGCCTATGTTATGGCCTAAGCTTTCTGAATCTACAATGCCATAGCATAGGCGCCGCCTATGCCCAATAATGCCATAGCATAGGCGCCGCCTATGCCATTGCCTTCGCTCTCTGAATCTACAATGCCATAGCATAGGCGCCGCCTATGCCTAACAATGCCATAGCATAGGCGCCGCCTATGCTCAACTAGGCTTTGCAAAAGGCGCCGCCTATGCTAAGCATAGGCAAAGCATTAGGCGCCGCATATGCTTACTTTTTGGTCTCCTAATCTAATTTTAAATGGATCAAACCCGACCCAAGCCTTGGTCTATAAATAGAAATTCAACCTTGAGATAAAATCACATTGTTTGCTCAACCTAGGCGCCGCCTAACCTTCCCAAATCTCTCAAAACTTTTCTTTTTGCTCATCTAACTTTGCAAGATCATCTTCCGACTCCATCACCAAGTAAGTTCTTCTTTTATATTCCGTAGTTATTACAATACTACGCCTATAATGATTTGTTAACTCATGAAGTGGTGTTGGTGATTTGAATATGGAGGGTTCGTTATGATACATCTAGTTGAGTAAAAGAATACGTGTGGGTGTTCTTGACTTTGTTCCGATTTGTATTTGATTGTTATACACTGTCATCTTTTTGCGGAATCGAAATGGTAAAGTTAATTACCTAATCTTGTAAGTTGAAAGTTGGAATATTTGAATGACTCATTCATCGAGATAAAGATCGTGACTGAATACAAGCATGAGATGTTGTGATTATTTCTATGCCATAACTTGATTCGATCTCTACGTAGTAGTCTTGTTCAAAAAGTGCATTAATCCAAACCATAAAGTATGGTCAAGATTACATGACATAGAGCTGAAAAGGATAGTTAAGATTCCATGAAAGTGTGACTGTGCTGAACATATTGTTGGAACATATCGCCTACATGTATTTCGATGAAGTCTGAGTAATCGATATCATCCACTTAATTAGTTGGTGCCAACAAATTAAGTGTGGGGTGGTGCCATTATTGTTTGTTTGTCGATCAAGTCTTCCGAGATAAGCTAACATGACTTTATTTTAATCTTAGGTAAAATGGAACCAAAAGGTCGACCAGGAAAAGAAAAAACGTCCACCTCACAGAAAGGTCAGAAAAGGGAAAGAAAAGAGCAAGCTAAATCCTCCTCTCTACAAATACCTCGACGCACTTTTGGGATCAAGTGGGGTACATTTTGAGGAAACTCTGAGGATGATGACTCTGATGATGATTCCTACGCAGAGGATATGACCCCAGACATAGAAGAGGAGTCCGACTAATCAGGTTTTCCTTATCTATTTTCCACTGAGGGCAGTGTGTCCCGTCTAAGTGTGGGGTGCTGGTATTTGTATGCTTCTTGTACTTTTTTGCCTACATTTATTCTAGTTCTTGTTTGTTGTAATTAGTCGTAATTAGTTAGTTTAATTTTAGATTTTTTAGATTTTGCATGAAAATTGTTCTGATAGGCGGCATGGTATTATGACAAGAGTTTGTGCCAAAATCATTATTATTGAGATGTTTAGGCTCTAAGTGTGACTCACTGTGTGATAAGTGTGTGGTTTAATTCATTCATCTGTTGGGTCAAGAGTCTATACTGCTCCCAATAAAGTTGACCATGTGCCTTGTGTGTGTGAGGTTATAGTATATTCTGTGTTGTGACTGATGCTAGAACTTGTCTGGTGTGTGTGTAAAGCGAAATAAAGAGTGTGAGTTTAGGAGATGATTTAGGCATTTCTTTGGCAGCCTGTGATTGTTTACCTTCTTTTTACCTACCTGTGGACATTATCCTAGTTAACCCCCTTTAAGCCTTTAGCTATTTTCTTTGACAGCCTCATATGTAGCCTAATCTATTTTCTTTTCAAGACCATAATTTGATCCAAATTCCTAAGCACTTTAAATTGTAGAGTCATGTGACAAAATAAGAGGAAATTGGGTGAGAGTGGTGCCTCAGAGTGTATTGGTACTTGAAATTGTTGTGAAAAGGAGTGGCTATCATAGAGGTGTTTTATAAAAAAAGAAAGAGAAAAAAAAACAGAAATAGAAAAATAAAAAAAAATAATAAGTTGTATACTCTCATCTTTGTGTTTATAATTGAATAACAAAATAGGTGAAAAGGGGTGTTAGATGAAAAGAAAGGTAGAAGGGTTGTTTAAAAAAGAGTGTTAATGGCATAATGTGATATATTAAAGCGCTTAGGGAAAATAGTCACTATTTCTGGCCAAAATAGTCCTACCTGTCCCTTAGCCTACATTACAACCTGTAAAGACCTATTTGATCCTAAGCTTAGCATTCTGATATTAGTGGAGCATTACACTAAGGGCAAGCCTATGGTCATCAGTTGCAACATAAGAATTCTTTGTGAGAGTGAGAGCAAGGAGAGTCTTGTACCAATGTTTCGAAAAATGCAAAACTTATGAGTGATTATGGGTGATATCTTGTGTGAGACACACATGGTTGATGATTGTTGGGTAGTGTTATATGATTATTTGTGACTTAACTTGTGGATACGAATTAACCATCATCACAAGTCTATGTTGGAGGTTGAATTGTTTCTAGTAGTGAAAAAGAAAACTACTCTTTGTTAATAATTGTCGTGCCTGTCTTGTTGAACATTTTATGTTGTTGCTGTGATATTCTAAGTGGATGATTGCATGGACGTAATATTTTGTTCGAGGACGAACAAAGCTTTAAGTGTGGGGTGTTGATGGTAGGCGTATTTACACGCCTAAAGCACCATAATTCACCCATATTTTAGATAAGTTTTAAGGACAAAATATATAATTCCTGCATTTTTAGTCCATTTTCCTGTAAGTGAGCTAACCAACGTGATTAGCATATTTTCAGGTATTAATGATGAAGATTTCAGCACTTTGTGGACCTTTTGGTAGCAAGGGAAACTTCACATAAGAGGGAAGGCAGCTTTTGGAAGCTTATGGACTGAAAGTGATGCATGGAGAACTTGTTCCGGGCAAAAATAGTATTTCTAAAGACTTGGGGATCAACAGTAACTTAGTAGGAATAGGACAAGGATGTTATAAAAATCCTATTTTGCTGAATTTTTCAGCATTCATTCATTCATGCTTTTCATTATTCACGAATTGATAGATACTTTCATTATTCATTCGACTTTCGAGTATTATTTAGTTTACAGATTCTGTAAGTTTTAACAGAGAAAAACGCTAACTTGTGAGAAACGTGTAGAGGGAAAAAACATCAACCTAGTTTGACGCCACACCTATCTTCAACGTGAGATTATTCGAGCTTTGGTATGATGATGATGTTTATTGTGATCTCCGTTGTTATCATGAGTAGCTAAACTTCTCTGTTAGGGTTATGGAAGCCTTATGATATACTATCTATTACTATGAGTTAGTGAATTCTTGATACGTGTTCTACTTATATCATTACTCTCTTCATCTTAATTACATTCTTGTGGTTGCAAACATATAGAATACGCCATTATAGCATTAACTTGTTCGAGAGAAAAGTTACATGTTTGGAAAAGAGAGTGACAAGGAAATAGGGCTACCAACCCCTATTTACACGTTAGTGCCGTAACTGGGTTAACTTCTTGGAGAATTTGTACCGTTAGTCATACACTTTAAGCTCGAGAGAGTTAAAGTGAAATAATCCTTGATGGTTGAGAAACACTAGGATTTACCATTGGAATACAAATCTCTATAAGTGCATGCATGTCTGAATTCCGCATTACTCATAGTTAATAGATACGTAGAACTCATAAGATGAACATAACCCTAACTTATTTTTCTCAGTGATTAAATCTTACTAAATCAAGCATTCTGTTGTTACTTCCATAGTATTAATTCACGCCAAACCCAATCCCCCCTTTTCCGTGGAATTTTCGATCAACAGTCTATTAATAATTGCAACACTTAGTGACCAAGTATTCCCTGTGGGATTCGACACCCAACCCAGTTGGGTTCTATATTTGACAGCGACCGCTTACACTCTTACGAGAGCTGTAGTTTGGGCGTTATCAGTGACTCAACTATAGGTCATGTACATAGCGTGTACTACAGAACTTGTTGCAGAAAGAATTGACTCGGGTTATGCAAATGATACCATACATAAAGAGGTAGCACATAAGAGAAAAACTGTAAACACGTAGCACGTAAATACTCTACAATGATAAAACAATAACATAAAATAAAACGAACAAAATGTTTATAAACTTATAGTGCCAAACTAAACTGATACAACTTCAAAAATAAGCTCGAATTCTGAAATGGTCCCCAACAGAGTCGCTAGAGCTGTCACGCCCCTTTTTTCAACTCCAAAAGAATTTGTTTTAAGTTCGAAAGGTTTTTTGTTATTAAGGTGACAAAAGATGAAAGTTTGTTTCAAAAAAAAATTATTTACATTTTTTTATTCAGAGTCGCCACTTGGCATACTCTAGTGTGCCAAGTCACCATTGGAAAATCCTTTTCAAAACCATTTGAATCTTTAAACTGGTTTGCGAACAGAGATTTCGGCTAAGGAATTCTGTTGACCGAGGGGAAGGTGTTAGGCACCCCTCAGTCCCGTGGTTTGACCACGGTCGCTTGGTAGAACGTATCGGTTAATTCTGACACATGAATGTACAAACCACGCAAAACACGTAAAACAATCAAACAAACAAACAAAACAAAACAATTCAAAATCTAGTGTTCAGTCCAATTATATAGTCCCAAAATAAAAAAAAATACGAAAAATAAACCTACTCTATTCTAGGCTAATTCTAACTACGCTCCATTGCTTTCTCCGACGTTTCGGACCTCGATCGTGCGCCGTATTCAAGTACATGATACTTCGGGACATTCTCCGGATAAATCAATACAAATCCCTCGGGGTATTCCCCGGCCAAATGAATACATTTTGAATTAAACCCGATAAAACTAGAAGGAAGCATTCATACACACATTCCAACATTCAACCAAAAAAAGTTCTAAAATTTGCTTACCCAAACCTCTATTGCCTATCCGTTTCAACCCATCGTAAACCTATCACGATTCGTGCCAAACAATAATCAAAATTAAACCGAATCTATCCTTTTTGTTAATTCTTCAATTCCACCCCAACTTTCTTTTTATCAATCACCATCGAGATTATTCAAATATTCACATATCACCAAAAACAAAGCATCTAGCACATAATCATAACATTAACTAGAACAAACAAACATAGTCAAACCACATATAATCATGGTCCATTCAACACATTAAAATAAAGAATAGAGAACGAGTTAAGAAATGG
Source organism: Capsicum pubescens (assembly GCA_030864215.1). Classification (NCBI taxonomy): domain Eukaryota; kingdom Viridiplantae; phylum Streptophyta; class Magnoliopsida; order Solanales; family Solanaceae; genus Capsicum; species Capsicum pubescens. The sequence goes on along the minus strand of CM061548.1, from coordinate 313,684,441 downwards.
ACCTTCCAATAATTAATCTTTGTTGATAATAATGAGTTTAAAGAAATCCGAGTTCGAAAGCCTGAATAGAACCTCAACAGATAAGGAATCTCGCCTATCGCCTGACATTCGAGCACGGAATATTCCCGGAGAAGACAGTCTAACAAAAAATCCCACCAACGTGAATCAAACAATTAGAGAACCCCAAAATAAATCAAACGAAATATTGAGAAGATCTACACGACCGGAGCTCCGGTTAGATGATAGCGCCTCAAAACCGATAAAACCAGACAAATTCCAGTAAATCCCTGGTGTTTTTCAATCAAATCAGACTAGGAATCTAAAGAGCTGAGGTAATTTTTGGCATGTTTGAGACTGGTTTAGAAGAACGACGAATGAAAGAGACGACTCCGGCGGAGCGACCATCGAAATAGTAACTCGAAACCCTCAAAGATTCATTTTCTTCCCTTCCCTCAAATTCTCACGCCATCTTTGTTTCTTCTCCCTATACCCGTCGTGTATGGGTTTCTTTTTTAGTGATTTGGTGTATATGTGTATGTATTCCTATACGTGTGTGTGTCCATGAACCAGAAAAGAAGAGGAAAACGGGGACTCTATGGCGTCTGTGCGTGTGTGTGCTTATAAAAAAAATCGAGCCCCCTTTTTCTCTTGTACCTAGAAATATATATGAAAAGAAAAGACTAGAATCCCTAGTGGGCTCCCTTCCCAAAATTGCTTCATCTATAATGGGCCTGGGTCCCTTTTTCTTGTGTATGTATTGTCATTTTTTTTCAAGAAAAGAAAATGAAAATCGTGTAAAGGATGGGGTAGGGGTGACGTAGGGGTGAGGTGAATTCTGTTTTGTACAACTTTCCATTTGTTGTGTATATCCTTTTATGATGGATAAAAAAATATATGGAAAGGTAGGTGGGGACCACGTGGGTAGGTTGTTAGGATGAGGTGTCTTAATTTCATTGGAGAGGGTTGTTAATTAGTTATCACAAGAATATTTTGGTTTAGGTTGGTTAGGGATTTGTTATTTTTGTATTTTTGTGGGATATAATCACATGGGTGCGGGTATACGGTAAAATAAGCTAAAAATGAATAAAAATCTACTTCGGGAGGGACACAATTAGGTGTCTACACTTCTTACTCTTCCAGGAAATAGGGGAACCACCTAAAGTGATGAAATAACTAGTAACAGGTCTACGAGATTGGTCACACGCAGCCCAATCAGAATCAGAGAATGCTAGCATAGACATATCAGAGGACTTGGAAAGCAGCAGGCCCTGATCAGGTGTATGTAATAAATATCTGAGAACATGAAGCCCAGCAAGAAGATGAAGCACTTGAGCAGCCTGAAGGAATTGGCTCAAATGTTGAACTAAATATGATATATCAGGTCCCGTGTATTGAAGTAAATTCAGTTTTCTCACAAGTCGACGATACACAGAGGGATCAGTGAGAGGAGACCCCATATCAGTTGTCAACTTAACAGAATGATCAAGAGGCGCAGTAACAGGTGTGAAATTAGCACAGTGAAATTCATACAAAAGTTCAGAAGTGAACTTTTTCTGAGACATGAGATACCCTTGGGGATGGGAAGTGATCTCCAAACCCAGAAAGTAATGCACTGATCCAAAATCCTTAATCTTGAACTGAGATTCCAATAAATGGTTGAGAGCATCCAACTCATGAATGTCATCCCCAACAAGGAGGATGTCATCCACATATACAACCAACACAGTATAAGAACCAGCAACAGATCTGGTGAACAATGAATAGTCATTTTTGCTAGAAGAATAACCCCTTTGAGACAAAGATTCAGAAAGCTTAGAAAACCATTGTCTGGATGCTTGTTTCAACCCATAAAGAGATTTCTTCAATTTACAAACCAAAGAAGCAGGGGAAAAAGTAGAGGAAGATACCTCCAGTCCAAGAGGTAGCTTCATATAAACCTCTTCATGAAGGTCCCATGAAGAAATGCATTATTGATATCTAATTGGTATACAGTCCAATTCTGTTTAACATCTATAGACAAGAGGACCTTGATTGTAGTGAACTTGACAACTGGGGAAAATGTTTCATTATAGTCAATCCCTTCTTTTTTAGTGTCACCCCTAATGACCAATCTTGTTTTATATCTTTCAATGGAACCATCAACTCTATGTTTGATTTTGTACACCCATTTAGAAGAAATGAGCTTCTTATGTGGAGGGAGTGGGACAAGATCCCAAGTGTTGTTAGCCTCAAGGGCTTGAAATTCTTTGAGCATAGCATCCTGCCAGGCAGGATGAGAAACAACTTGTTGATAAGACTGTAGTTCAAATGCAGTAGCCTCAGTTGGTAGAGCAGAAGTTACAGAATGACATACATAGTTTGAGAGGTATGTGGGATCAGAGACAGATCTGGTGGATCTTCTCAGGGGAATAGGGGAAACAGGTTGTGCAGGGGTTGAAGAAGAAGGATGAGTGGGTGTCGGTGGTGAAGGGATGGATGATGCAGGAACAGAATGATAGGTGAGGTGGAAGAAATAGGGATATAATATGAGAGAGAAGGGTAGTCCAAGGGGAAAGAAGATTGAAGAGTGGAATAAATAGAAGAAGAGTAAGTGAAGATATGTTCATGAAAGAACACATCCCTAGAAAAAAATATGGATTTGTTAGAGAGATGCAGTAGCTTATACCCTTTCTTACCACAAGGGTAGCCAAGAAAAACACAGGGAATAGCCCTGGGATCAAATTTGCCCCTTCCAACTGGAGGGGTGGCCGCATAGCAAAGGCATCCAAAAGACTTGAGATGATCATATGTGGGAGGTGAACCATGTAATTTTTCAAAGGGAGACAAACCATGTAGAACAGAAGATGGGAGTATATTTATGATGTAAGTAGAAGTGAGTAAACAATCTCCCCAGTACATGGTTAGGAGTTTAGATTGAAACAATAAATCTCTAGATGTTTCCAAAAGATGTTTGTGTTTTCTTTTTACAACACCATTTTGTTGTGGTGTATGAGGAATGGTGGTTTGATGAAGGATTCCATTTTCAGCAAAGAATGAGGATGCTTCAGAACTGCTGCCAAGTTCATAGGCATTGTCAGATCTAAAAGACTGGACAGAAGTGTGAAAATGTACTTTGACCATAGAGACAAAAGCCTTAAGGATAGGAAGTGCATTACTCTTGTAAGTAATAAGGTGAGTCTATGTGACTCTAGTAAAATCATTTACAAGGGTAAGAAAATACCTGTAGCCATTATAAGTTTTGGTGTTGTAGGGTCCCCAAATATCAATATGTACTAGTTGAAAAGGTAATGTGGAATAGATAGTGCTATGTGGAAAAGGAAGTTTTTGTTGTCTAGAAAGTAGACAAATATCACATGTAAATGATTGATGGGGAGAAAGTTGAGTTGGTAAAAAAAGAATCGTTTTCATCTTATTATAAGGCATATGACCAAGTCTTTGGTGCCAAAAGATTCCCATTTTATTAGAAACTTAAGAAGAATTACAATAAGACTGGATTACAGATAGAGCAACACGGTTGATATTAGCATAATGAGAAATAGAACTAGAAACAAATTTACAACTGGAAACAGAAGAAGGAATCTGCAATGTGGTAGAGGGATCAGCATGATGATAGTGCAACCCATTGGAAACCTTACCAATTTTCAGTGGCCTCTTTAGAGAAGGGCCCTGTAAATGACAAGAAGAAATCGAAAAAATAGTCAGGCATGAGAGTTGGTTGAGGAGTTGAAATATTGATAGTAAATTAAAGTGAAATGATGGAACTAATAGCACATTTTCTAAGGTAATATATTCCCTCAAGTAGAGTGATCCAGTAAACACTACCTTGACTTTGTAACCATTAGGTAGTGTGATTAGAAAAGGATGAGCTAAAGGTTGTATGTTATGAAGAAGGTGTTTATGTGGAGTCATATGGTTAGAAGCCCTTGAATCTAATATCCAGGAGGTTGGAAGGAGTTGAGATGAAGCACATACACTATAACTATCAGTAGTAAAAACTGAGTTCTTTGACAAACCTGCAAAGTTGGCAAAACTAGAATTTTCTGCAAGATTAACTTGAGATTGATTCAGAGAGGCAATTTGAGCTTGCTGAAAACGGTTCATAAGATGACGGTATTGTTCTTTGCTAAAACCATACGCAGAGTCTTCTTTGTAAGATGAAATACATAGTTTGGAGGTTGAATCAGATGGTGGAGGTTGAGTAGCAGAATCCAACATCTGAACACATGCAACAGAAGGCTTCTTATTCTTTGTAAACTTGAAATCAGGTGAGAAGCCATGGAGCCTATAGCAAGTTTCAATACTATGTCCAGACTTTTTGCAATATTTACAAATCAAGGATCCATTCTGAGATTTGTTGGTATTGAAATTGACCTTTTTAAAGAAAAGGTCTGTGAGGATGATTAGGAGAAGATGTGGATGCAGTGAATGAAGCTGAATCACTTGAGAAGTGTGGAGGTCCAGATTGGGATTCCTTTTGACTTTCATCCTGTTGGAGAAGAGCATAAACCTTACTGATAGATGGCAGAGGTGTCATCATGAGAGTGTTGCTCTTTACAGTGGAATATGCTTCATTCAGACCACTAAGGAACTGGAATAATTGTTGGTCATGGATAAATTTTGGTAATGCACCACATGTTCACTCAGGACCAACATAAGAAGCATTTAACTCATCCCAAAGTGACCTTATCTTAGTAAAATAAGTTGTTATATTTGAAGACCCTTGAACTGTGGAACTAATTTCCTTTTGGATTTGAATGTATCTCGAACCATTGGATTGACCAAACCTATCATTAATGTCTTTTCAAACATCTCTAGTTGTAGGTAGACACATGACACTAACTGCAATGTCCCTAGAGAGGGAGTTGGTGATCTATTCTTTGACCACGTGATCACATCTTTCCCAGAATTGGAAATAGGGATTGTGAGAATCAAGTCGAGGGAACTTCCCATTAACCATACCCAGTTTATTTTTAGCAGAAAGAGAAGTTATCATACTGTTCCTCCAAATAGCAAAACCAGAACCATTGAAGACTATTGGTACTAACTAATAGCTAGGATTTTCTAAAGGATGAATATAGTATGGATGAGAAGGATCCAAAGTCAGTTCTTCAAATCCATCAGTATTAGGTGATGTAGTAGTTGTGCTTGTACTCTGAAGGTTTGCCATCTTTAGTGAGATGGAATAGATGAGTCTGTGAGCAGTGAGTACTAGTTATGCAGCTACACCAATGAATCGAACAAGTCTCTACAACAACTTCTAGAAGCAAAACACAACAACACAATAGGGAAATACTACTAATAAAACCTAATAAGCTCAATCTCAGCTATAACCAGCAAATCCATGTCAACAAAAATCTAGATTTCAGTAATATACGGTTCAAATTAGGGATTATCACCAAATGTCGAAGAAATTTGGGTTATAGGCACTATTTACCGTTCTCCTTCGCAAACCTGAAGGAGAAAAGGCCTCGTTCAGCAAACCCTAATTGAAATCGCCGTTAATAGGAGTTACGCGACTGAACTTCTGTCACCGACGGGTAAGACCGGACGGACATGGATGATGGGAGGATCAATCTACGCTGCTCTGATATCATGTTAGGGTAAAAAACAAACGAAAACCATCAATGGATATCTGTGAATCATTGGAACATTCGAGAGAAAGAGACAGTAAAGTAAGAGAGGAAAAAGTCTTCAACTTTATGAAATGAAAAGAAAAAATATCTGAGATGCTTAGTGTCCCCACTAACTGTTCACATATATTGTGGGCTGGGTGTGTGATGTAAATGTGGGCTTAGAATGTAAACCAGTGTATTTGTAGGTCCAATATACACGTATACATGCTTATAAAAATGTATATACTAGTGCTACTATGTAATAACTCCAACAGGGGGCTGGTAGGGTAAGAGATGGGTAAGAATGCTTGTTTTTTCTACTTTGATTAAGAAAATCATTTTTTCTTATTTTTAAAAAACTTGTTTTTCTAGAAAAAAAGAATTTCAAAATTTTCTAACTAAAACGGACAAAATATTTTCCAGATTTTTTTTTCCTCCATACCTAACACATCCCAAATATGAAACTGAACAAGAAAGCACATGCTCACTAGCATTGTCCCTTTTCCCTACAATCTACTATTTCCTCAATTGGAAACATGCAAGGATTTGTGACGATTATGTTGCAAGAAAGACTTTGAAGGAGTTGGGGTCATATAACAACGAATGACTAAGAAGGTTAATCAAACCAATGGTGTCACAACACATCCTCACAATATCCACATGACATTGTATTGTCATATTAGCAGATAAGAACCAAGTGAAGATAAAATACATCTACTTCGAACACTTCAATTTATAATATTTGCATCAAAATTAAGACAATCTTCTCCAAAAGCCTTCCTATTTAAAAAAAAGAAAAAGATTACATGCCAGCATTCAGTGCAAGTCAGCAATGCGTCAATTGCAGCATGTAGTTAAATGCTTAAATGGCTCATTCATAAAACATCAAGCACAAAAAATTGAATACATGGGAACCATTGTTTAAAGAAATAAGCAGAGCTTTTTAAAAGGTATCTCCCTAACTAAAAGGATAAAGATAAAAAAAGAGAACCCAAAGTATGATCACAATTGCACATTACATTAGTCGTTTGACGCAATTAAAAAAAAAGGTAACCTGCCTCCAAAGAGAATTGGAGGAAAAATGCACTTTTACACAACTTCAAGACGAGACAATTAACCACTGCAAAAATGCACGTATCCACACTCAGTAATCAGCATCAGCCTTGCAGCAAAACTAAAAGCCAAAAAAGATGGAAGTCGAAATATATTATTTCTGTTCTAATTTGTCAGAGGACGAAAAAAGCAGGCGAGAGAAGCCAAAGAATCCACAGTACTTGAAGATCACCATCTGTCCCCGGATCTTGTCCTGCCAAATTACACAGATTAATAGCACTGTCGTAAATCTTAGAAACATAAGCATTAAATCATGAAAAATAAATTAACCACTTCCTGGGTAACATATATCTCCCACGATCTAGCATAAGGTACCAAAACGGATGAGTAGAACATATAGCAACTCATATTACATCCCATATATCAATTTCTTCCCCTAGTGGGACTCCAATTCGATCACAAGAGAGTCCCTGTAGTACAAGACTGAAATATCTTTTGATACAAGTGTAGCAGGTTAAGAAGAGGCAAAAACAGTTATGATTCAAAGAGTTAGTTAAGTCTGTTAAGTACTATAGCCGTTGTTTGTTTTTACTGTTGTAACAGAATCACTGTAGCAGTCCAAAAGTAAGTTACGCGGTTATTGTTCAATGATTAGCTATAAATACCCATGTGTAATGATTCACAGCTATTCAAAAATCATAATACATCTCATCTCCTCTCTTATTCTTCTCAATTTAGCTATTTTTCTCGGTTAATACCCTGATCTTAGCTCTCTCCTTCCTCGAGGTTAACCTCCTGGATTGATTTAGTTCTTCGAGGTGCATCAATTGGTATTAGAGCTCGTGATTCTCGGCTGAATAATCATGATTGTGCGTGATAAAAATGTCGATAAATCAACAGAAGAGGTCGATGGGAAATTGTCACAAATCCAAGATCAATTGCAGAAGTTGATGGATGGAATGTTGATCATGAATGATCAAAATGCGCGTACAGATAAGGAATTAATGGAGATTAAACAAGCTTTGGGAAATTGGAATCAGAAGGAAAGAAATGTAAATGAAGGCAGGGCTGAATCTTCAGTAGGTGGCGATGAACCAAGGGGGCAAGGTTGTTCCCAGCAGAACAGAGAATTTCAAGATTCTAATGGTAAATTTCTTACTCGTTGTTCTAAGCTTGAATTCCCTCAATTGTCTGGCCACAATTTGCGAACCTGGTTGTACAAGGTGGACCAGTTTTTTTCCATGGATGAGGTTCCACCTGATCCAATGGTTAGAGTAGCTTCAATTCATCTAGATGGTGATGCTATAGCCTGGCATAGGTCATATATGAGAACTAGAACTGCTGCAAAAGATCCTTCTTGGTCTGAGTATGTACTAGCCATTAATGATAGATTTAGTGATAGTTTTGAAGACCCAATGGAAGCTATTAAGAATTTACAACAGACTGGTAGTGTGAAGGCTTATCAAGCTGAGTTTGACAGGTTGTTATGTGGGGGTTAACTTGTCTTATGAAAATGCCTTGAGTTGTTACTTAGGAGGGTTGAAACCTGAACTTAACAAAGCTGTTAGGATTCAGATTCCAAGAACACTTCACCAAGCCTACAAAATCACTAGATTGCAAGAAGAGGTTTTTGAAGCTCAAGTTCAATCTTGGGGTTTGAAGATGCCAGGCCTATTACCTACCCCTAAACCTCCCTTTCAACCAAGATCCTCTAATAACACACCTGTAGTTAAGAAGAATGTTGGGAATAATCAGATGACTCAGATGGTACATCAAAATGTTGTTAGTAAAATTCCAGGTAGTAGACTTTCCGCTGCTGAAATGAATGAGAAAAAGGCAAAAGGCCTTTGTTTTTTCTGTGATGAACCTTATGTACAAGGACATAACTGTAGAAGTAAGAAGCAACTGTATATGGTAGAGGTATTGGAAGATGAAGATACTGCAGAGATAAGTGATGGTGATGTAGTGCAAGAATTGTTGAATGAACCTGAAGACTGTATGACTATATCACTTCAAGCTTTTGCTGGCGTTTCTGGTCATCAAACTATTAGAGTCACAGGGTATTATGAGAAAAGGCCATTACAGGTGTTAATTTTAATTGACACTGGGAGTACACATAATTTCATTGATCAATCTATAGCCACAAGGTTGGGTTGTCAGGCTAATCCTATAGTGGAACAATCTATCAGTATTGCAGATGGTAGAAAAGTGCAGACTACTGCTGTGTGTAAAAATCTGCAGTGGTTTACTACAAGGTACCACCTTCGCTCCAGATTTTCTGTTATTACCTTTAGGAAATGTGGATATTGTGTTGGGAATTCAGTGGTTAAGCGGTTAAGCACATTGGGAAGGATACTATTTGATTTTAAGAACAGGACAATTGAATTTGTTTATAAGGGAAAGAAACACGTGTTGAGAGGAGCTAGTGACAAACTTAAGCCTGCTAAGGCAAAAGAGGTGATTAAACAAGAAGCACAAGCTGCTCAATTGTTTATGTTATCACTGGTGGATAGTACAACAACTGACACTAGTTGCTACAACATCCAAGCTACTTCATCTACTGGTATAGATCCTGCTTTAGATGCTCTAATTAAGCAGTACTCTAGTTTGTTTGAAATACCTAGAACACTCCCTCCACACAGAGGTGCATTTGATCATAGAATTCCAATGATTGAGTTTGCTAGTACAGTCAGTAAAAGACCTTACAGATATCCTGCTTTCAAGAAGGATATCATTGAGAAACTTGTGCGAGAATTGATGGAACAAGGGGTAATACAACATAGTACTAGCCTTTATGCTTCCCCAGTGGTGTTAGTAGGAAAAAAAGATGGTACATGGAGGCTTTGTGTGGATTATAGAAGCTTGAATCAGTTGACTATCAAAGATAAGTTCCCTATACCAATGATTGAAGACTTGCTTGATGAATTGGGGGGTGTTGTGTTGTTTTCCAAAATAGACTTGAGGGCAGGGTATCATCAACTGAGAATGGACAAGAATGATACTTATAAAACTGCTTTTAAGACTCATGAAGGCCACTATGAGTTTTTAGTTATGCCTTTTGGCTTAACTAATGCACCCTCCTCCTTTCAAGGGTTGATGAATGTTGTTTTTAAATCTTTACTGAGGAAATCAATTCTTGTGTTCTTTGATAACATACTCATCTATAGTAAGACTTTGAATGATCATGTTGCACATGTTAAGGCTGTATTTGAATTGATGAAGCAATATCAGTTGTATGCAAAGATGTCCAAGTGTGCATTTAGGGTGGATAAGGTAGAATACTTAGGCCATTACATAAGTGCTGAAGGTGTTTCTACTAATCCTAAAAAGATCAGTGTTGTGCAGCAATGGCCACTTCCAAGCAACATCAAGCAATTGAGGGGTTTCTTAGGTCTTGCTAGATACTATAGGAGATTTATTCAAGGCTTTGGTGCCATTTGTAGACCACTACATGACCTGTTAAAGAAGGAAGGATTCAATTGGTCTGACCAGGCTACTACAGCATTCCATGCACTCAAACATGCCTTAGTTTCTGCACCTGTGTTGGCTATGCCTAATTATTCCTTGCTTTTTGTGGTTGAGACTGATGCAAGTGGAAAGGGGATTGGTGTTGTGTTAATGCAACAGGGTCACCCCATTGCATATATTAGTAAAGCCTTTGCTCCAAAACACCAAGCCATGTCTGTGTATGACAGGGAATTGTTGGCTCTTATTTTTGCTGTTACAAGGTGGTCTCATTACTTGCTGGGAAGACACTTTGTTGTTAAGACTGATCAGAAGGCCTTAAAATATTTGTTAGATCAGCAGATGCACACTGACTTTCATGTTGCAGGAATTTCTAAACTTATGGCTTTTGATTTCTCTATTGAGTATAAAAAGGGGTCTGAGAAAAAGGCTGTTGATGCCTTGTCTAGAATGCCGGATGCTGAACTCTTGGTTGTTTCCATTTTGTCTCCACATGATGTTCTATATGATGAAATTAAAGAGAGTTGGATACAAGATCCTAAGCTGTAGGAAATTATTACAAGATTGCAGGTTCAACCTTTTAAGCACTATACTTGGTGTCATGAACAACTGAGATGGAAAAGTAGATTGGTGGTGGGTGATAATCCACAATTGAAAAGGAAAATCATGGAATTGTGGCATAACACTACTCAAGGAGGGCACTCAGGGATGGATGCTACTACTACTACTGGGAGATTCCAGTCACTATTCTATTGGAAATCCCTTTTGCAGGATGTTAGATCTTTTATACAAGAGTGTGGCATATGCCAAAGAAACAAGTATGATGCAGCTACTTATCATACTTGTCTGCAACCTCTTCCTATTCCTAAAGGTGTGTGGACTGATGTGTGCTTAGATTTCATTGAAGGTCTTCCTAAATCTAATGGGAAGGATGTCATATTGGTTGTGGTTGACAGACTGAGCAAGTATGGTCATTTCTTATGCTTGCACCATCCTTATACTGCTCAATCAGTAGATCAGTGTTATTTGGACCATGTTTTTAAGCTTCATGGTATGCCAGTGACCATGAAAAGTGATAGAGATCCTGTGTTCTTAAGCTCCTTTTGGCAAGAGCTTTTTACATTTCAAGGAGTGCAATTGCAGAGATCCACAACTTACCATCCTTAGACTGATGGTCAAACTGAGGTGCTCAACAGGACTCTAGAGACTTACTTGAGATGCTTTTGCTCCGACAACCCTAAGGAGTGGTCTACCTATATACCCTTGGCTGAGTGGTGGTACAATACCACTTACCATTCCACCATCAAGTGCACCCCTTATCCCTTATGAGGTGTTGTATGGTCAGAAACCTCCTATCCATTTGCCTTACTTGGTCGGCGAGAGTGCTTCTGAGATGGTCGACCGGTCACTAGAAGCTAGAGAATCCATCATTCAACTGCTGAAATTTCACATGGCTAGAGCTAAACAACGAATGAAAGACTGCTGATAAACACAGAACTAGCAGATCATTTTCAGTGGGTGGTTGGGTGTACTTAAAACTTCAACCTTATAGGCAAGTTACAGTAGCTACTAGACCATTTAACAAGCTGGCAGCCAAGCCAAGTATTATGGTCCTTATATGGTGGAGGCTAGGATTGGAGCTGTTGCTTTCAGGTGGTTGTTGCCCAAGGATGTTCTTATTCATCCTACTTTCCATGTCTCTCAGCTCAAGAAGTGTTATGCAGTTCCCATGAGCTTCGACCATCCACCTGTTCTGCACTTATCTAGTCCCTTTTGTCCTGAGACTGAGTCAGTTCTAGATAGGAGGATGGTCAAGCACGGCAACAAGGTAGTAGATTGAGCCCTAGTCAAATGGATTGATCTTGCTGCAGTTCAAGCTACTTGGGAGTTTGTTTCAAGTTACACAGTAGGTTTCCTGATTTCAATCCTTGAGGACAAGGATGTTCTTCACGGAGGGGTATTGATACAAGTGTAGCAGGTTAAGAAGAGGCAAAAACAGTTAGGACTCAAAGATAGTTAAGTCTGTTAAGTACTATAGTAGTTGTTTGTTTTTACTGTTGTAACAGAATCACTATAGCAGAGTCCAAAAGTTAGTTACGCAGTTATTGTTCAATGATTAGCTATAAATACTCATGTGTAATGATTCATAGCTATTCAGAAATCATAATACAACTCATCTCCTCTCTTATTCTTCTCAATTTAGCTATTTTTCTTGGTTAATACCCTGATCTTAGCTCTCTCCTTCCTCGAGGTTAACCTCCTGGATTGATTTAGTTCTTCGAGGTGCATCATCTTTGCCCGCATGATTCATAGAAACTCACATCACATCTGGAATATATTATTTTGAACAAGTAAACATCATATCTGGAAATTCTCAGAAAGAAATTCCAAGGTTTAAGAAAATATGTAGTACTGTACTCCCCTGCAGGTTCAAAACTTACTGCTCATCCTCGTGTCCACTTTCAGCAACATCTCAGACATTAAGCTAACCACAATACTAATAAAAGAATAAATCACATACATGAGCATTTTACATTTTGTGCTGTCCTTCCCTTTACACAACTTCTTTGGGATGGGAGAGGGATGTCACTATCTACAATTCTCGTCAAACCTTCACTGTGGTATATCAACCACTTGATATAACTGTGACTTCAATCCTTAGCAAAACTAACAAGCTATATGCCAAACAAATGCTATACACAAATATCAAAGGAAGGAAAAATATTTCCACACACTCCCAACAATTTTCCCCCAAAAATCAGGATAACAATATAAGGAAAATAGATCTATACATGGAACAGGGGCCATAATCTCAGTAATATATTAGACTACCTTAAGGGTTTGGCTCGTGATCAAATTCCAATCACAAACTTACTAATAGAGATTACACTCCGCCATCACCAGCCCACCAGAAATCGAGAACAGGACATTCATGCTTTTTAAGTAATATGGGCCCCAAGATGAGATAAAAAGGATCATGAAATGATAAGAGAAAGAAAACCCCCAAAACCGAAACCAATTCCTGAAAGTAAATTATTAGCAAGACAATTCCACGTAAGACCTTGAAACTCCAAAACGCTATCTGGTTTGAGAAGCATTGTGATAAGAAGAGAATTTATCATATAAAACAGGAATATTTGAAATCAACAATCCTCTTGGATCCGTTCAGTCTTGAATAACAAATTCTACATACTTTTAGAATGTACCGCATTCAAGTTTGCAATCGCCACTTAACACAGTAAAAATCCTATATTCTCGACAGACCCAAAAGGAATAAAATCTAAAGAAAAAAAGAAGACAAAAATGATTTCTGGAATGTTATGCATGGCAGATTTCCGAGACAGAAAGGCAGTTTTAAGTCGAGAAAAATATTAGGCACAAGTGCCATCCGAATAAGTAGGCAAATGGAAACAACTTATAGCTGCAAGGAAAAACACCCATGGGAAGTGTTGGTGTATGTGGAGAGAGAGAGAGAGAGCAAATGGAAACAACTTATAGCTGCAAGGAAAAATCCGCATTGGAAGTGTTGGTTTACGTGGAAACAGAGAGAGAGCAAATGGAAACAACTTATAGCTGCAAGGAAAAACAAGAAAGGGAAGTGTTGGTGTATGTGGAGAGAGAGAGAGAGAATTGTACCTATCAGAGTCCCGGTTGCCAAAATATCCTCCTCTACCTCCTTGGAAAGATCTTCTCTCATCACCTGGCCTTGTCCATGCATCTCCACCCCCGCGTGATCGAGGCCTCTCCACCTGTTCATTTGGCCTGGCCCATGCATCTACACCACCACGTGATCGAGGTCTCTCCATTTGGTCACTTGGCCTTGCCCATGCATCTCCTCCACTGCGTGATCTAGGCCTGTCCATCTGATCACCAGCTCTACGATCCTCATAAGATGCTGGCTGAGAAAGGCTCCTATCAGGATGTCCAGCACCCCTGCCTGACCCAGAGCCTGGCCTTTGGAGGGGTTTCTGACTGAAACGGATTTTGTCATCCAAATCACGGATCAGCAGTTCCAAGTCCCTCTCTTTCTGATTAATCACATTCTGTAAATTAGTCTTGTCCTCCTCCGAGCACTGTGTAGCTTCCTTTCTGAGATGCTCTATTTCTTCTTTCAGATTCTTTTCCTCCTCTGTGTCTGGTCTGAAATGTTTTAGTGATCAGGAAAAGAAAGATGGTCAAACTTTCTTCATTTTCATTAAATTTCTTTCTCTGTTTTTTCTTCTCAACAGCAATAGCAGGCAAGTACAGATAATGAAGAAACCATTCAATGTCCTTTTACATGGGGAAAGTCAACCATACCTCCTCCAACCAACACGTAGAAGGAAGAAAACACATGATATATAACAAAAACATACATAAAAGTATTAATACACAATAACCTTTTATCCTTCTCCAACTTAAGGAACATTAATCAGCACTCATAAAGGAAAACAAACACAAGATAAAAAACAAAAAGAGAATTAGAACTACTAATATATATCATTATACTATCTATCACCAACTTAATGAACACTAATTATCACTCCATTTTTGGAACAAAGGTTGATAATTTAACTATAAACGAGTTGATCAGGAACTCTAAGCAAAATGGATGGTAAAAGTACTAGTTAGTTAGCTACACCAAAAGCAATTCTCTCTGAGTTAATGTGGACAAAGGCAGAAAGTGGGCCCATTATCCCCAAGTTTCGAAGGATGAGGTTGGTCCTAAGTATTGAGGGCCGGATAAATTTCTAGGTCATCAAAGAAATATTGTGAAAACATCAATTCTAAAAAAAATTGTATCTGATAAGGTCTAAGTTGAGCTGACTCTTCATTTTTCTGCCGAAACCGTGTCGACACAGGTGCGGGATTTGTGTGGAATTCGGTCAACCCAATAGGATACTTTGACGGGAGTCCATGGACAGATTTGGAGGGAAAATTGAGATTTTGATTTCAGATCAAGACAAGGACAATGGCATACCTTCAATCCTTTTTAGCTATTCCTCTTGGTCAATAATTACTATTTCATACATGTTTTCTTTCTCATAGAAAAAAGGGATATTTTCTACAACAACAACATACCCAGTGTATTGTGGGTCCCACAAAGTGGGTATGTGGAGGGTAAAGTGTACGCAATCCATACCACTAACTCAAATGAAGTAGAAAGGTTGTTTCCGATAGACCCCAGCACAGGACAACTAACAATAGTCAGTATAGCAAACAAAAAAACAAAAATCATAAAAATAAATAGAAAAAAAAGATAGCAAACCACTAAATAATAAAAGAAACCAGACACCCACAGAGTACTACTATAAACTACCTATTCGAACATCAGCAAAACACCGCGAACAAGGAACTAGTAGACATACGCATATCACTATGACTACATGCAAAACCACAAACAAAGCAGTCCTCCCTAGTCCTCCCTACTAGTCAGGATGCACTCCTACCCACTAACCATCTACCCTAATTCGCGCGCTCCACACCTTTCTATCAAGGGTCATGTCCTCCGTAAGATGTAACTGCTCCATGTCCTGCTTAATCACCTCCCTCCAATATTTCTTCGGCCAACCTCTACCCTGCCTGAAACCATCCATTGCCAGCCTCTCACACCTCTGTACAGGGGCATCCGTGCCCCACCTCATCACATGTCCGAACCATCTCAACCTCACTTCCCGCATCTTCTTTCCCACCGAAGCCACTCCAACCCTCTCTCGAATAGTCTCATTTCTAACTCTATCTCTCCTAGCGAGTCCACACTTCCATCCCAACATCCTCATCCCTGACACCTTCAACTTTTGGATGCGGGAGTTCTTAATTAGCATGTTAACTTTTTTTACAATAAATTATGGTTTTTACATCCATCTTGGAGTTTGAATTCTACAAAATACATGCAAGTTTTCCAGAGAATATCTTTATAGCTCTACTTTTATAATTTTGAGCTGAATCCCAACACACAAACCCATATTGGAATCCATACCCCAAAGCTTAAAATTTAGATTTTGCGGATTCCGACCCTTGGATCAGTATCCGTGCCAGATACCCACACCCGAGTCCAAGCAACTTTGGATAAGGTAAGCTTTACTATATATATGACCAACACCAGGAGTCTGCTGGTGATGTAAACCAAATTACACCATTGTTAATCAAATAGATTAGTGACATGCTAAAATGTCACACATGACCTCCTGTGTTCATGTACAACTTTCATGTTCTGAAAGGAAGAAAAATTTATAACTCCCCTTCTAAATTGTCAGTTCCTGGAGCAACAATTGAAAGCAATTCTTTAATTGTGTGCAAGCACATCTAAACTAAGAACTGTAAAAAGAACCTTTCTTATCTAAAAGAAAGCAGGATAGCAAGGGAGGTAGCGAGGGTTTTGAGGTTCTTTTGCAGGTTATCCACTTATTCTCCAAATCAAGTTCTGGTTCAAACATCAGATAGATCAATTACTTACTGACATTTTTTTATAAGGTTATTTATTGCCCCTAATTAGCATACACCGGTTGAAGGTTAAACAGTTCTTTTTTCTTAACACCAGATGAGTTAGGTTCGTTATAGTTTACACAAAGAAACCAGGCAAAAAGCATTGTTTTCTACTCAAATGGTTTCACCATTGCAATGGTTGGGCTTAACATGTTCTGTCTTGGGATTGCAGAAGGGAGAAAGGAAGTTGAATATGCTTCTATAAAGTAAAGATGGTGAGATAGAGATAACCACCAATTCAAATGCTTAAAGGAGGGCTTCTCATCTAGTAGCCTAAAAGAAATGCAGATGGTGTGAAAGTTGGGCTGCGTTCGAAGAAAGGAACAACCTGAAATCTTTTGACAGCATGGACCAAAGAAAGAGTCTTTTGATAATGAATTGCATCGACCGCATTTCATTGGTCATGGCAATGAAAACTATCTTTTGAGCCTGTTCATAACTAACAAAAATGCAGATTTTTTTTTTTTTAGAATAACTAGAATGTGAAAGTTCTGCTTGAGCATTAGTTTTTTCCTAAAGAACATCTCGAATTTCATGTCCCCCCATGAAAGAAAATAGTAGCTTCATTGAATTAACTGCATGGGGCCTAAAGTTCGGAGCAGGTGATTGGAGCAAGAAGATTTACAAATTCCCTGCAGTTACAGAAAATATGGAATGTTGGTCTACCTTATTGAATTAAGGCTATCCATAAGTATAATATCATCCGTACCCAAGGTTGTGGCCTAGTGGTCAATGAAGTGGGTTGAGAACCTGAAGTCTCAATTTCAAATCCCAGCTGAGACAAAAGACACTAGGTGATTTCTTCCCATTTGTCCTAGCCTTAGTGGATAGAGTTACTTGATATCTATTGTTGGTGGGAGGTGGCAAGTATCCCGTGGATTGGATTTGGTCAAGGTGCGCGAAAGCTGGCCCGAACATCACGGTTATTAAAAAAAATATAATATCATCCCGTAGTAAGCCAGCATTTATTTCCTTGCATTCTCCACTCTGAAGTTGGCTTCATTCTCCGAAAAAGAAAAGCAACTAACACAATTTGAAACATACCAATATCTGGGAAGATATTCCCAGGCAAGCTTCATGGACGTTGCAAAAAAATTCCAAGGCAAAGAAGTAACTCATAGAAGCAGGGTATGAGCTCAGAAATATCTGGAGATGCTTTCTATTAAAAAGTTAGAATAAGAAATTACAAGGTGACTTCCACCCTGGAGGAGAATAGTTTGTAATAGCTATGGAGCACCTAAATGTATTTTCATCATGAAAGTAGCTGTCTGGGGAAGCTGTAGCCAATAGATAGACTTGCTAATTGGGGTGTGAATATCGGTCAAGCTTGCTCCATGTGTTCAACAGGATTAGAAAGCACCTCTCACCTGATTTTTGAGTATGCATTGCATTTTCTGCCTAAATCTGGAGCAGAATCCTGCTATGGCAAGGGATCAGAAGACAAATTTTGGGCTGGCAAAAGGATCTAGGTTGGATGAATGCTAATATTAAGGGTAAAATCTGCTAGTGCAAGCATTTTTAGAATGGATGAGGTGGGGTGTGTATATCATAACTGGCACAAGAAAGATATGAGAATATTTGAGAACCAAAAAAAAAAAAATGCAGAGTAGATTCTAAAACATACCATTCAAGAGGTATCCTACAGAGGAAATTCAAACAGAAAATTAGAACTGAAGCTGAAATCCTTGAAGTACAACTGTGTACTTAATCTGTGAGGGTATTTAAGTGGTAGATTGCCAGCTTGTTCTGTTGAAGTGCGCTATACAATATCATTTTTTCGTTATGTTCTGATACTCCAATTTGGTAATAAAATCTTTTATTTACGAGAAAAAGAGCATACCAATATGGCCACTACTATGGCTACTAACTTACTATCCAAGATAGTAACTTAACTGCACAACATGGAACTATGGATATAGAACCAAGTCACCAAAAATACCAAATCCCACAATTATCAGCGTCTATTTTAGTTTACCAATTTATAAAGCATCAAAACAAAACTACAACAACATCCAGCAAGCCAATTGATAAGTGTTAATTGTAGGAAAAGAAACCAAACCTGTCAACACGTCGATGCTCCAAATCCAAATCAATCTTTCTCCAATCTAAACCTTTTTCTTCAAGCAAAACTTCCCTAGGTTTTGCATCTCCAAAAGGATTAACCTTTGGCTTAGGTTTAACTCCAACACCTTCAACCATTCCCCCCTGCAATGCTGTGCCTTCAGAACGGGCCGAGTGTGAACTCCCAGGCCTACTTGATTGCGAGCTCGTTGGCCTACTTCCAATTGCCTTCTTCACCTCAATTTCCTTATCCAGTTTTTTCCAGTCCAATCCCTTCTCCGCCAATACCTCCTCCCGTGGCCTCGCAGCCCCAAATGGATTAGGCTTGTTCACTTTCACCACAGTCTCGTTCACATTTTCATTTCCCATCTCCACCTTTGGCGGATCCAGAACCAATCTCTGCCTTTCGTGATTCACCTCACGAAACCAACGCTCTGGTTCAGGCCTCGAATCAGGGAACCAAGATCTGCTTCCTTGTGGTGGTGGTGGTGGGGCAGCATTGGTCATTTTGGAAGAACCCCAATTGTCATCCCCGTCAGCCCTAGATATTCCACCTCCTCCGGTTCCAAGAGAACCGTACCGATTTGAACGGGAATCCATTGATTGCATGGGTAATGATTTCTTCATTGAAGCCCAATTATCCGACTCATCAGCTCTAGACGGTTGATCAAACTCGGAACCCCTAGATGGTGGGCACCTTCGATCATCATCAAATCCACCATACGACCTCCGATTGCCACCCCACGAACCGTCACCATCACCCTCACGATCTCGGCCTCGACCAGGTGGTGGGCCCATACTACGGGACCCATAGTTAGAAAACCCACCACCTAGACGACCATATTGCATTTCTTCAGCGGATCGTTCCTTCGGGCCGGTAGGAAGGCGGAGCATCTCCTCGGGAGTTAAACGGCTAGTAGATCCGGAGCCGGAGCCTCCGGTATGGGCATAGCTGCTCTGCATCGTGAACTCTTGTAAGCTCATTTTGGTTTTCTTCTTCTGCTTCGTGTTGACGGCTTCTTTTAGGCTAGGGAAACTCTGGGTGTTATTCCCGGCGCCGCCGGGAGGCGCAGCCGCAGCAGCAGCAGCTGCTTCGGCAGCGGCTTGTTCCTTTTCCTCCGCTTCCGCCCTTTCGGCTTCGGCGGCCCAAGCGCCGATATTTCCCCATGGAGATTTCGACATTTTCGAAGAGAGCAAATGAATTGATTTCCAAAAATGAGATTCTTTCTTCTTTTCCCCCCCCTCAAAATTGCATATATATATATATATATATATATATATAATAAGAGACCTCTATTTACTGGTCGGGTGTTAACGGGGCTCCAGTTGAGATATTCGGAGCCTCAATTTTAGTAATTAATGTTTTAATTTTTTTTTGTGTCCCCATTTTGTCCTTAGTGTTCGCATTGGGTCCGACTAATTATAATTTGCATCGAGCAGTCAGAGGCAGATCTAGAATTTTAAACTAGTGAATTTCCGATAAAATAAGCTACTATATAATAACAATAAAAAAGGCAATCCCATGTTAACGGTAAAACATAAGCAATTCAAGGCTCCCTTTTATGCCATCAAGCCAACCTTCTTGTGTATGGGTTCCCATCTTGTCATGAACTGAATTTCGAGTCATGATGACACCTACTTTATCTCACCAATAGGTAAGTCAAACCGTAGCCCGAATCTATAAGTAATGGGCTAATTTGGTGAAAAGTGGCATAATAGCCGAAAATGTGCAAGTAAAGAATTACAAACCATACATCATAGGGTAATAATAAAACAGAAGAGAAATAAAGAGAAATAACAACATCTCATCACCTAGTAATATCGATACAAGAGCCTCTAATCCAAAAAAATTACAAGTACTATCAAGGTAATATACAATAGTCTCGAAAATGAAAAGACTAGCAAAAACAGAAAAAGACGAAAAGGTCAACTCCGACTTCAAGAGCTCACTGGATAATCGTGAAACCTTCCATATCATGGAACCTTAATAATATCTCAAAATATTTACACTAATTAATCATATCTCAAAATCATAATCGTGGAACCTTCTATATCGTGAAACATCGGATTTAAACCGGTTCTATAACCGTTATAATCAACACCATATTGTCGGACTTGAGAACTCATATCATCATTTGTCGGACTTGATCCAAAACTCATATCATGAATAATGCCAAAATCGTATCGATCTTAAGATCATAAATCGTCGAACTCGAACCGGAACTAATATCATATACCAAGTATCAATCTAGAATAAAGCATCATGAATCAACCCTCCACCCCCACCCGGCTCAAGAATGTAATTAAAATAATGCGTAAGGCCTATAGATCCTACATGGAGTTAATAGCAATCTTGACCTAAGGTGGGCCAGAGGGGCCCACTTCTATTCCCAAACTTCTTTCTAAGGCAAATTCTATTCCGAACTAGGCTAATGTATCTAATTTCACTACTAGATATTAAATAAGCTATATTTAGTCCTAAGATAATAATTCTACCTGAAGAACGAGTGATCAAGTCAATTATGCCTAATTACGATTCCTTAATAGGCTAAAAGATCCAACTAAATATACCTTCAAGACATAAATCCCATCTCAAAGCTAACATAATATCATATTCATGCTATAATTAAGCTCAATCTAGGAAAAAGGTAAATCAAGCCTATCTTGACACCGAAGAAAACTTGGTGAAATCCGCTAAATTATTGATTTTTCTTTCCGAGAAGCTTTCACTCGACACCATACTATAAAAATGGAAATCTACTTATCAATGCGAGAACAACAGTAACCATATTGCATTTTTATGCTTCGGATTCAAAATTGAGTCAAAATTCCATGTGGAGCCTGCTTGCAAAATTGCACTTTCAAAATCATTAATCCATCCCTCTATGCTCAAGGACAATTTACCCTTAAGAATGGATAAATTCTGAGATCAAATGACACTAAGATCAACCCAACAACAATCTAGAAATTTTGAAAATAAATTAAAGAAATAACCAAGAATTAAGAGGAAATTTCCTAAGATTTCGATGAAGAAACAATTAATTCGAGCTCACAATCACCCCACTATCCTCCAATATTTACTCTCCCAAATTTTCACTCTCTAGGATTTTAACTCTTGAAAGTTGTGAGAAAAAAAGAAGAAAATCGGGAAAAAGAAACATTTAATAGCCTCCCAGGTGTCGTTTAAGCAGCCACTTAACCTCTTAAGCGGTCAGCTCTAAAGTGGCCAAGTACCGCTTAAGCGGTACCCATTGGAGTCTGCCCCTTCCGCTAAAGCGATCAAAAAGTCACATAAGCAGTCTTCACTTTAGAGTACTGGGCTCCTCTTTAGCGGCCCAGCTGGCAAGCCTAGCTACTTAAGCGACCTCCATTAAAGCGACCCAAGGGCCGCTTTGATTTAAAAATTTTAAGTCTCTAACAACCCCTCAGAATTCATTCAGAATCTCGTGAACACAAACAAACTATGCTACCCTATAAAATTTGATATTTCAGACTCAATGACGCACTCGAAATTTCCATCCAGAGTCATTGCTACGAAATATAGGCCCCACGCTCATGGGTCATTTTTATTAATTTTTGACTAATAGCTCGAAATGAGTTTGGAAGACTCGAGAATCGAACCAAAGATTCAGCTAGCCTAAAATTGACGTTTCAGAGCTTATTGAATTGTCATAAATGGCATACGAGGTCATGTACCTAAAGTTTATGCCCAATAACCAATTCTTACAAGCGGAGACTTCAAAATAGAAAATTGGCTCTAAAACCAAATGAACTGTTCGATGACTGAACTAGTAGCTCCAACAAGTCATGAATGACTTGAGATAGAAAACACGTAGGAATGTAGAAAATAACCTAAAGGGTCATTACAATATCCACTACTAAAAAAACTTTCGTCTACAAAAGTAAAGGGTTAGGATGTACCTGAAGGTTTGAAAAAGTGAGGATACTGGCCTGCATCTCACTCTTGATTTCCTAAGTAGCCTCCTCTATTGACAATGTCTCCATTGAACCTTAGATACTGAAATCTCTCTAGAGCGTAACCGCCTGATATCCCTGGCTAATATGAAAATTGGCTCCTCCACGTATGCCAATCTCTCGTTCAGCTGAACCGAGTCCCACTGAAGCACATGAGACTCATAAAGAATGTTCCACTACAACATAAAAACATAGAAAATTGAATAAACAACAACAAACTATGGGGGTAAGGCTAACTCATATGCCATCTCTCTAACTGTGCAAAAGATCTCAGAAAGGTCAACTATATCTGGGGTTGAGCTTTTCTTTCTTCTCGAACCTCATCAAACCTTTCATGGGCGATACTCGGAGGAATACTCGATCTCTAACTCAAAATCTCAAGGAATAAAGTTTACGATTTGCATTTGCCTTCTGCCTACTTTAAGCTGCCCTCAACCCATCTTGAATCACCCTGACTCTATGCAATGACTTTTAAAGTAAGTCAATACCACGGGGTGTAATCCCAGAGATCTATAACCATCCAATCAGAGATCAACAACGTCTACCATATAATGCCTCAAATGGTGCCATCTCAATACTCGAATGATAGCTATTATTATACGCGAACTCTACAAAATCTAAGTGCTGCTCCTACTGACCTCCAAAATCTATAACACAGGCTCGGAGCATACTCTGGTAAAACTGAATAGTCTACTCTAATTGTTAATCAATCTGAGGGTGAAAAGTTGTGCTAAAATCCACCTGAGTATTTAACTCTTCCTAAAAAGCTCTCCAGAAGCTAAAAGTTAATATTGAGCCCTGGTCTGAGATAATAGATATAGGTAGTCTATGCAACAAACTATCTCACGAACATAGATACGGGTTAACCTCTCAGCACTAAAGGATATATGAATAGGAATGAAATGTGTCAATTTGGTCAACGAATCTATAGTAACTTAAATACTATCGGAGCCACGGAGGTGCGAGGCAAACCACCAACAAAATCCATAGTGATCCACTCCCACTTCCACCCAGGAATGGACAGTCTCTGAATTAGGATACTAGGCCTCTGATGCTTGGCCTTCACCTACAGACAATATAGGCAATGAGCAATAAAATCTGCCACATCTCTTTTCATATTGCTCCACCAATATTGTTGCCTCAAATATCTATACATCTTAGTTGTACAAGAGTGAAAAATATATCTGGAGTTGTGTGCCCACGCAATATCGACTAAATCAAGTCACCAATGCTCAGAACACAAAAGTGTCCATCATACCTCAAAATACCCTCAGAGTCTATGGTAGCCCTCCTGGACTCATAACTTAACACTTGATCATGGATGACACAAAGTCTCATATCCTCGAACTGACAACTCCAAATCTTCTTATATAAGGCAGACCTCGCCTCAACACTAGCCAGAATTCTCTTAGGTCCAAAAATATGATGTTGCACTATCAAGTTGGCTAAGGACTGGATGTCCCATGCCAACAATATCTCAAAAACTAAAAAAGAAGCCAAGCTACCCATACTCACTGCCTTTCAACTCAAGGCGTCCAATACTTCATTTGCTTTGCTCAGATGGTATAAAATAGAGATGTCATAATCCTTAAGCAACTCCATCCATCTACGTTGCTTATAATTAAGCTCTCTCTGGGTTATAAGATGCTGAAGACTATGATGATCGATGTAGATCTCACAATGCACGCCATATAAATAATGCCTCTAAATCTTAAGTGCAAAAACTACCACCGCCAACTCTAAATCGTGAGTGGGGTAGATGCGCTCATGCACCTTCAGCTGCCTTGATGCATAAGCAATAACTCTACCATGTTGCATTAACACACAACCCAAACCAACACTAAAAGCATCACAATACATGGTAAATCCCCCACCCTCAACAAAAAGAGCTAATATAAGAGTTGAAGTGAGAAATCTCTTAAGCTTTCAAAAGATCGACTCACATTCCTTGGACTACTGGAAATAAACCTCCTTTTGGGTCAATCTGGTCATTGGTGCTGTAATAGTAGCAAAACCCTCAACGAATTGCTCCAGTAACCAGCCAAACCAATGAAGTTATGAACTTCAGATGGAGATGTAGGCCTTGCCCAATCATGAATAGCCTCAATCTTTGCTGGGTCCACCATAATTCCATCCTTAGACACCATATGTCCTAGGAATATCACTGAATCAAGCCAGAACTCATACTTTGAGAATTTGACAAAAAACCTATGATCTCCCAAAGTCTGGAGCACAATTCTTAAATATTCCATATGCTCTTCCCTACTCCTCGAATACACAAGAATGTCATCGAAGAACACAATCACTAAGGAATCCAAATAATGTTTGAACACTCAATTCATCAAATCTATAAATACAGCTGGGGCATTGATCAACCCAAAATATATCACCAGGAATTCATAATGACCATAACAAGTCCTAAAGGTCTTTGAGATGTCCTCAGCTTGAGTCCTCAACTGATGGTAACCAGACCCGAAGTCAATTTTAGAAAAAATCGCTGCCCCTAGAAGCTGGTCAAATAAATCATCAATGCAAGACATAAGATACCTATTCTTCGCCGTCACCTTATTAAGCTGCCTATAGTTAATACACATATGCAAGGAATTATCCTTCTTCTTCACAAACAAGTGATATCTCCTATGATTATACCTCTAAGAAGTATAGCATAGTTTTTGTCAAATATATAATCCAACAAAGGTTGGGGTCGAACCTATAGGAAATAGGCCGAACCATTATCATGAACTTGTTGAAGTAGTAGGTGAAGTGCAGAAAAGTAAATGAGGTAATTTTGTAAAAATAGTAGCAGTAGTTGATGTCGCCCAAACTTACACCTCCACAAAGTATAAAGTGGTCGAAGTTAAATACAGTAAACCAACTAGGTTGGGTCTAACCCATAGGAAATACATGGAATTATATCTCAAACTTCCTGAAATAGTTAGGCAGTGCAGAAAAGTAAATGGGGGGAATTTTACTCAAATCAATAAGTAGTAACAAGACTTGGATACTGTGGTTGTAATAAATCAAAAACGAACAGTAGGACTGTGTTCCCCCTAGCTTCCTAACTCCATAAGTTTCTCATGCTCAACCCATCTTACCGTCATACGTGCAGAATTTAACAAGCTCTGTATTACCTACTATCTTGTGGACTCATAGGTAAATCTCACACTTTACCTTGTGAGTCTCAGGATGTAGCCTTACTATCCTTTGTCTTTAATCTTACTTTAACTATCACCTTGTGGGTCTCAAGTTTATGAGGGTTTGTAGCCTTGAATCACTGTTATAATTCCATTTTCCTAATCTCGACCTTCCTTGTGAAGATGATCTCGAATACAGGTTGGTTCTTAGAGTTGGCCACCACTAAGAAATCAATTAACTCAAAGGAAATCACAATACACATATAAACGTTGATCTAGTTAAATCTCATACTTCCTTTACTTTATTCCTCCGCCAAGGTTCCCACAACCCTAGTCAAGGAATTATCCACTCATGGTTATGCAATAATCCATAGGGATCAATGAAGAAATCATAAAATTAATTGCATAAAGATGAAAGAATAAAATCCAAAGTCTTGATTATTTACGAAACCCAAAATTCAAAAACAAGAGTATCAAAATGTCAAATTACGTTAAAATATCTTAAAGTGTCTAACCTAATACAAGAATAACCCAAGGGTATTTATAGTATCTCAAAATAATAAAGAAAACCTATTAAAACATAATAGGAAGATTAAGTCGCAGTGACCATGCCTTAGGCGACGAGTCGTTAGGACTGGTAATGACTCGTTGCCTGTTATAGTAGCTCTTCTTTGATCTTTAGTGGTTACGACTCGTAACCAAACATCACGTGTCATAGGGTATCTCTCGTGGTCACTCTAGTGAACATCTTTCAGTACTTCTACATCTTTGCCCAGAACGCCTCCTCACGATGAGTCGTAAGCTGTCATCACTACCCACTGTATCTTTGCTTGTCAACTTTTAGGACTTTTGAGTCTGTTGTCAGAACAACTCCTCACCACGATGTGTAGTCATTCATTATGACTCACGGTCTTCACTTGTTACCACTGGAGCATCTTTTGTCAATCCTTAGGACTTTAGCTCTTTTGCTCAGTACGGTTGCATGCCATAACTCGTAGTCACTCATCACGATTCATGGTCAGTCTTTACTCCACTTCTGTAAATCCTCCAACACCATTGTTATCATTACTACTCTGACAATAAGTCATTAGGTAACTACATGACTCGTTGCCTGGTCAGCACTTTAACTTTTTAGAGCTTTCTTCTTTCTTTTCAGACAACACCACTTCCAACCTAATTTACCAGCAATAAACACAAACCACACATCATATCTGATGAAACAACCTAAGAAAATGCATATTTTCACTGTTTTAAGCATCAATAGTGCCATGAAACCATGGATACCAACGTCTTCAACTTAGAATGTTTGAATGTCCTCAGTCAACACCACAAAATAAAACAAAAATGATGCTTAACCAGGAAGATCCTAAGATACTTTTGTTACACGACCCGAATCAGGGCCTTGTCGTAATGGGCACCCTAAGTCCAACAAGGACCGGGGACCACCCCCGATATCTATCCTAACTTCCAAACACATACTCTGAGTTGGATAAATTTCAAACATATAATAAGATAGAGTTATGTACCACTCAAGACTCGGGGATAGGTCTATGACCAACCCAAACAAGTCAAATCATCTAATACCGAACCAACAACCAAAACATAAACCAATCCATAACCATTCCATAACATAATAAGATGGAACAATCACAAATTAAATACAGTCAACCGGTATCAGCCATAATACCTATACCAATGCCAAGACTGACTCCAATATCAAAACCGCCCATACCAACCCATAGTAGTCTCACAAAGCCTTTAATCGAAAGTAAAACAATATCCGGTATTGGGACATGCCCCTAACCATAACAAAAAATGTAGTCTATAAAATGACCAAAGTATGTAAAAACATCCATGACATGATATAGAGCCTTCTGAAATATGGAAGCTCACCACTTCAATCTAACCAAGCTGTCCCCATATTCGATCACTGAGCAGGACGAGTAGAATGGTTGGTTCCTATATTGCGTTGGGATACAACACCTGAAGCTGGGTTAGCAGGTGAACGCTAATATGTACTCAGGATAAGGATAAAATAATGCCAATTTTTGAAACCAAGTAAACCATCATTCACAACCATAAATATATATAGATATAATCCATGCCTGAAAAAAAATCGAGTTTAGTATGCCTTTAAGACCATTAACCTGGGTATGTAGAGCTTAATCGTTCTAGAACCACCCACAGGCTATATGGGTCCAGTGTTACCCCCTGAACGGGCCTCGATAAATGTAGCTGCACGAACTGAAGATACCATAGGAGTAGGGGATTCCCGTGTCCCCTTCGCTCTCCATGATACATATATACAGTGTAACTTAGGGGATTCCCATGTACCCCATACGTATATGGTAGTCATGATCAATCCTCATGTCGGGAAACATGAGTTTCAAATGTCAGTCTATAGGCTCACACCTTTACGGTAGCTATCACAACCTGCTATTATTGCCCAATTAAAACCATTAACACATAAGCGAACCATCATTCCATTTATTATTAACCAAGGTTATAAGTAGTGGCATCATTATACTGACTATAGCTTGCAAACAATGTCCTTTTCCTACCTTTTTAAAGAAAAGGGATTCCTATGTACCCATATATTACATTATTAAGTTTGCTTTGGGGATTCCCATGTACCCCATAAGTAGTTCATTATTATGTTGCTTGGGGGATTCCTTTGTACCCCACAAGGCTTTCAATTGAACCAAACCATGACCACTAAAACCTTACCATTTAGCTATTTAAAACCATCTAGTCCAGTTTAAGTTCCATTACCAAGTTATACTATGTAATAGTTTCATTAAAAGTTCAACTATGTAATAAAAACATTCTCATAGGCATTTTAACAAACACATTGGGGGCATATAGTTTCAAAACCCGAAACCAAGTAGCAATTATCCATTCCCATGCAACCACATGTTCAAACCTCCATTAAAACATGAAAACCATAAGTAAAAGACATGGTAAAACCATAACCAACCATTATAACTAAAAGCCCCAACATATATTTAAAAACCCAAAACACCATAATTATACCATGAAATCCATATATTAAATCATGCCTTTAGTTGAACTAACAATGAGGGAGGAGCAACATGCCTTAGATTACAAAGAAAACGGAGAGAAATCACCCTTGTAAGCACCAATTGATCCTATTAATGAAACCCTCGCCTTCCTTAACCCAAGAGCCTTGAGAGAATTTGAGAGAGTTTAAAATGTTTTAAATTGAGAATACTAGGGTAAATGAAGTCCCAATTATGTTTTAAGTCATGGGGAGTTAAGAGGTTAATAGGGGAAATATCTGGATTACCCTTAACTTAAACTGCATAAAATTCTCACAGGAAGGTATGAACACCCTCTCCCAAACCTGTAATACCTCGTATTTCTCAAGCTTAACTTAACTCTCAGTTCATGAGTTATCCAATATGAAAATTTTAAAACACTCAGTATTTTTCAATTTAGAGCCTGCCATTGCGTAGGAAATTAAATTAGCTTTCTAACGATATAAAATTTGCCTAAATCTGATAACCGGGTAAGAAGTTATGGCTATTTTAACGTTCAGTCGTTAAACACTGACATTCAGGCCAGTAGCACATCATGGAGTATGTCAAAATGACAATTGTTAGTTTTCAGTGAAGTACCGTGATACCGGCGTGTTACGTCATAACTTATTTTTATAATTATCTATTTCCAGTGTACCAATGCAATTCCACCGCGTCGCGGTGATCTTTCTGGTCCCAACCAAAGTGGCAACGCGATACCACCGCATCGCGCCACCATGGATTTTCCTAGTTGGCAATTTCTAGAGACATGACGCGATAGCGCCGCGTTGTGCCAGATGCCTATTTTGGAAAATTTTGACGAAAATTAAATGTTTCATCTAGGGTTAAAATAGTCCTTTCCCATGATTTTAGCATGTCCAGATACATGATTTAATCCCTAAAACGTTTAAAGTCATTATTCACTCAATTTATCCTTAGATTAAAAGTATTCTCTCTCAAAACTACAAACCCTAGCTTCAATAAAATAAGAGCAATCTCAATGGATTTTCCAAGAACTTCAAGAAACTCACAAATTAAGGTGTGTTAGGTATTTATCTATGGGTTCCTTTCACCCATAGAATCCACAAATCCATTTTCAAAATACAAGATTGTTGAATTATGAACTTCTATGATTGAATTGAATTGAATTCATGTTCATGTTATTATTGGGTTTTAGTCCATGATTAAATTACATGATTTTATGAAATAAATCATTGTATGTGTTGAATTACATGATCTTCATGATAAACCCTTCAATTTGCAAGTTGATTGATGCAGCCATGATAACTATATGTTTTGATTATAGTATAACCTAAGCATGCTCCCTATGTGTTTGATAAAATGCCTATGTTAATGAAATAGTTCCATTATAACATGATAGCATGTATTCCCCATTCATGTATAAGTAGATGCATTACAAGTGTTTGATTAAATGCCTCTATGAGTAAACTATGGACAAGTATACATTGTTATGGTTTTGAAGAGTATATTATGCTTTATTTTTCATGTTGTCGAGTCCTGGGAGTATTTAATACCTTACAATCTAGCTGTGTGCCTAGAGCCAGTGTCAGTTACAAAATCTCAGTCTTGTCACGATCAGTAGTACTCTTAGTCAGTTACAGAACCTAGTAGAACTCAGTCAGTTACCGAACTCAGGAAAACTCAGTTAGCTCAGTATCAGTCCAGTCCAGTTCAGTATATTCAGTTCAGTGTCTTTCAGTTGGGAGTAGGATTCAACACCGAGTGAACCCAAGGATGGGGGCTCACCTTCCAGTAGAGGGTGTAATCTCTAGAAGCAATCCTTGTGTTCCAGAACTACGTAGCCAGCGTAGGTTGAGACATCAAACCTGCCAGTTAAGGGTTGATAAGGTGTTTTAACCTGCCAGATGAGGGTTTCACCATTCTCATTAGAGTACCTGCCAGATGAGGGTAACACTTCAATGTCTTTACCCATGGCATGGTACTGATACCCTTCCAACTGGGGTCACAGGTTGGACCCCAACTCAGTTATCTTATTTGGAGCATGTCGGTTAGATGATTACTTCCCACAGTCTCAGTCTTCAGAATGGAACTCAGTTCAGTTCTACAAAATTGGGATTGTCAGATACAGTCAATCAGTATCAGTAACTCAGTTATCAGTAACTTCAGATATCAGTTACTCAATTTCAGAATTCAGGACTTAGCTTCAGATAAGCTTAGTCACAGTATTTATTTATATGTACACTAGTGCATACTCAGTATTTATAGCAGTATCAGTTATCCATGTACTCTCATGTTCAGTTACTCTATATCATATAGTCAGTTATTGTTCATGCATTTGAATAGTCAGTTATTGTTCATGCATTTGAACCCTTGCATTAAGCTTTACCTCATCTAGCATATCAATACATTCCACGTACTGACACATACTCTTTCTAGTATTACACTATCCAAACAAGTTAGTAATTAGCAACATATCTGGTGTGCCCTCACAACAAAGAAATCCCTTTTTTCTCATATCAGTAATCATATATGTAACTATAGGGATGGTAAAAAATACTCACGCTCAGAATGAAGTTCCAATCAATGTATGCTGAATACCATAGGCTTGCCCTTATTTTCATTACCAAGATCTTCAGACAGGTCAGCTAAGATCACTATAGGTCTTCTCTTTGGCTTGTAATGCAGGCTAGGGGCTGGTATGATACTTGATGATATTTAAAGTGACTAAGCCTCCATGACACTACACTAGCTTTTGGGGTTTCACTCATTAACCTTTTTTTTATTCTTCTTTTTTCTAGATCACACTTATTTAGGATTGGTGCGGTCTTTTCCACAATCACATATTTTTTTTCATAACTCTTCTTTTTCTTGCTCTTTTCCACCGCACCCCACTTTTTATTCTTTTCTTTTATTCTACCTTTCTTCATACTTATTCTGTATCACACACCCCTATGATAGCCATCCCTAACTAAGGCCATTTTCCAAAGTCAAGGTGCACAGTGTCCAAGGAGGACCAGGGCCAAAATAGGTTCATTGTGATATAAACAGGAAGGTGATAGATGTCATAAGAAAAAATAGGCTAAGCAGGCTCAAAGTAGGGATCAAGGGATATTATACATACAGGGAAGGTCGTTTAGGTTAAAAGTAGGCTAATATCAAAACGGCCTATGATTCTTTCCTAACCCCTATCCTTCAACCTAGGTAAGACTAATCGGGCAAGTTCTGAATCCAATATACAGAGGGAACTAAATAAAATCTCACATGCATATGGCACATTAGTATATCACCAGTTACTACTTATCCAATTCATGCAGCTGTTTAGTAATGATTATTGCGTCACTAGAACTAATGCCATACAAAGATGCACAGTGGTAACACTTAGATGCAAATCATACATTTAAACCTTCAGACCATTGGAAAGGTGCTCAAAAATTACAAAAACAAGTTAATTGCCTTAGTTACTTGTATTTCTCCTAATTAGTTACAAAATTTTACAACAACAATTTACACTACACCCTCAACTTAAAATCACAGAAAAATTAAACTAAGGGTTAGGGTATACCTGGAGTAGATCAAGCACGGGGATCATGGGTTGCCTCCTATGTAGCACGTGATTTAACACCACGGCATGACTCAGGCATCTCGATTACTTCAGACTTCATCGAGACAGATAGTAACAATACTGTTCATGGAGTCTTTTGGACCAATATAAAGTTTGACTCCTTGCCCATTTACCTTGAAGGTGCTGCTGTCTTCATTTTCATGTTCTACTACTCCAGATGAGTAAACTTGACTAACCCCAAATAGGCCTGACCACTTGGATTTAAGCTTACCTGGGAATAGTTTGAGTCTGGAATTGAACAGAAGCACCAAGTCACCTTTTTGGAAGTCTCGTTTCTCCATCCTCTAATCATGATACTTTTTCATCTTTTCTTTGTATAGGTCTGCTCTTATATGACCTGAGATGAAATTCATCCATCTCATTCAGTTTTTCCAATCTCAGCTCTGCTGCCTCCTTCCAACTCAAATTCAACCTTTTGAGTGCCCATAAGGCCTTGTGCACCAGTTCTATTGGTAAGTGGCATGCCTTTCCATAGACCAACTAAAATGGTGACATGCCAATGGGTGTCTTGAAAGTAGTCCGGTATGCCCACAAGGCATCATTGATCTTTTGAGACCAGTCTTTCCGACTAGTATTCATCGTTTTGGCTAGATGGCTTTAATCTCTCGATTTGACACCTCCACTTGTCCACTAGTTTGTGGGTGATATGGAGTGTCTACTCTATGTTGTTTCACCCTATATTTTTCTAAAGCCGCCTTAAATACTTTGCTGCAAAAATGATATCCTCCATCGCTTATAATAGTATGTGGTACTCCAAAGAGAGAGAAAATGTTCTTCTTGAGAAAAACAACAACTCTTTTTCCTTCATTATCAGATGACAGCTTTGACCCATTTCGATACATAGTCAACAACAACTAAAATATACTTCATCCCATACGAGCTTACAAAAGGACCCATAAATCGATACCCCAAATGTCAAACAATTCCACTACAAGCACCTTTGTCAAAGGCATCACATGTCTTTTGGAGACTGACCCCTACCTCTGACATTCGTCGCATTTTAGCATAAACTTGTGAGCATCCTTGAACAATTTTGTCCAATAATAGATGCTCTATAACACCTTTCTAGCCGTTCGGTCACCTGCATGGTGACCTCCAACTGAGTAAGCATGACATGCTTTCAATATGCACAATACATCTACTTTTGGTACACATCTTCTTATAATATTGTTAGCACATCACCAAAAAAGATACGGCTCATCCCAGAAGTAATGTGTCACATCATGCAGGAATTTCTTTCTTTGATGGAAAGAAAGATTTTCTGGAATGACATCACTCACAACATAATTTGCAAAATCAGCATAATTTCTCCACAGCAGTAGCCAAGATCTCCTCATCAGGAAATGCATCATTTATCTCTATTTCATCACTAATTGCCTACTCACCTTCTATTCTAGACAGATGATCCGCAACCTGGTTTTCACAACCTTTCCTATCTTTGACTTCAAAGTCAAATTCTTGTAACAACAACACCCATATAATCATCCTTGGTTTGGCATCCTTCTTAGTCATCAAATACCTCAAGGGTGCATGGTCAGTGGACTACCACTTTGGTCCCAAGTAGGTAAGTCCTGAATTTCTCAAAAGCATACACTACAGGCAGGAGTTCCTGCTTAGTGATAGTGTAGTGCTTTTGTGCTCTGTTCAGTTCTTTACTGGCAAAGTATATTGGATAAAATAGTTTATCTTTCTTTAGTCCTAATACAGTTCCAACGGCAACACCGCTTGCATCACACATGATCTCAAATAGTTTTGACCAGTCCGGTGCAATAATGATAGGGGCCTCAACCAACTTCTTTGTAAGGCATTCAAATGCCTTTAAGCAATCATCATCTAAGGAAAACTTCACTTCTTTCTCCAAAAGTTTGCAAAGTGGATTTGCAACCTTTGAGAAATCTCTTATAAACCTCCGATAAAAGCCAACATGTCCAAGAAAACTATGCACTCCCTTTACTGAAATGGGAGGTGGTAGTTTCTCAATAACTTCAACCTTGGCTCGATCAACTTCTATCCCTTATGCTGAAATTTTGTGCCCGAGAATGATGCCCTCCTTTTCCATAAAGTGACATTTCTCCCAATTAAGCACCAAATTGAATTCAACACATCGTTGCAAGGCTATACTCAGGTTTGCCAAACATATCTCAAATAAATCTCACACCACAGAGAAATCATCCATGAATACCTCTATGGCGTACTCCACCATATCTAAGAAGATAGACATCATGCACCGTTAAAAAGTAGCAGGTGCATTGCATAGCCCAAATGACATCCTCTTAAATGCAAAGGTGCCATATGAACATGTGAATGCTGTCTTCTCCTGGTTGGAATACAATCCTTCTCAAGTTGTATTTTATGCGTGCAGATGCCAGGAGGGATGCCAATAATATATGTGATGGTCTATCCTATTGCTCTCTTGTACCTCTGAAGTACTAAAATAAGTGCTTCCATCTGTTGCTCACCCAAATCAACCACAATAATAATGGGTAACGTGTTTTCGTTGCCCCAAAACACGTACCTTAAGTGCCCAGGCAGTTCTTTCAATTCCAACACCGGTGGCTCTTCAATAGATGGCTTAGCCGGTGATGTCAGTTGATTAGCAAGATCAAGGTCTAGACTCTTAGGAGCATAAGGATATGAACCCATTCCCGAAAAGGAACAAACAGTCTCTTCGTACTCCTCAATGCCTTCACGATCAAAATTCATCAAAACTGCGGCTAAAGGCTCGACAATAAGTTACTCCTCCATTGACACCTCCTGTTCGTCCTCATTATACATATCAACTACTGAGAACACACTCATTTCTTCATGTTGCTTCATTGATTGGCACATATCAAATTGTACCACTTCATTATTCATCCTGAACAAGAGCTCATTCGCTCTCAAATCAATCAACACACTTTCTGTTGAGAGGAAAGGTCGACCCAAGATTATGGGTACCTCGAAGTCCACCTCGCAATCTAGAATGACAAAATTTGTAGGGAATATAAAGCTAGTAACTTTCACCAACATATCATACAAAATACCAATAGGTCATTTTACTGACCTATCTGCCATCACGAGTCGCATGTTGGTGGGTGTGGGATTTCCCAGACCCAGCTTTCTATATACAGCCAGCGAACTCAAATTAATGCTCGCTCCCAGATCGCATAATGCCTTAGCAAATTCCATAGACCCAATCAAACAGGGAATAATGAATGCTCCTGGGTCTGGCTTCTTCTGCACTAAGATCTTCATAGAAATAGCGCTACAATGATGGAGATTATCCCTCGGATCGTAGCTCACTGCTCTTTTCTTAGTCACAAGGTTCTTCATGAACTTAGAATATCCTGGCATTTGCTCGAGTTCCTCCACCAAAGGTACATTTATTATCAATTGTTTGAGCATTGCCATGAACTTGCTGAATTTTACATCATTACTTTTTTTCTACAATCGTTGAGGAAAGGGAGGTGGTGGTCTTGGGAGAGTTTTTATCTCTACCTTCTTCTCCTTCTCTTTCTCTTTTTCCAGAGCATCATCAAAACCACCCAGCTTCTCAGACTCCACTGGACATTCTTCTTTGGGTTCATCTTCTGCCTCAGTCACATCTTCAACCAACCTTTTGCCCACAGAAGGGCCAGGTAACATCTTACCACTCCTAGTGGTAATCACCATAAATGAGCCATTATTTTGCGGATTCTGGACTGTATCACTTGGTAACGTTCCGCCTTCCTCTAGTTAAATACTGCAGAAAGTTGGCTCATCTGCTGCTCCAACTATTTGATTGCGGTGGAGTGTGAGTTTACCAACTGACTAATAGATGACAGATCGCTCTTCATGGTAGTCACACAAGAGTTGGTAGCCTCCACTCCCTTCAGAAACTTAGCCATCATGTTCTCCATGGACATCTTTTCAGAACTTATTGTAGCAGCCTCATGATTTCCAGGAGGGACATATAGTCCGCTCCTATTATTATTTCTTCTCCAGTTTCCCTGCTCTCTATATTTATGACTAGGATTATCATAATAGTTCTACCTTGATTCCCTTGGCTATTTCCTCGAAAACCCCCCTGATTAGTAATATAGTTCGTCTCTTCCTCTGCATTCGTATCAACTCTATCTTGAGATCCCACAGCTTTTACCTTCTCAGTCTTGTCTGATAGCAAGTGCTTGGTTAGCAGGTCCATCTATATTTTTAGGTGAGCCATGTCTTGGTCATGCTCCTCATCTCTTTTGCGTTGTTCCGCAGTCATACCCACAGAAATAGTGGGGCTTGCTACCACAAAGTCTCTGGTATGCCATGCTCGACTTTGTTTGGTCATTCTCTCTGGCATTTCTGAAGGCTCTGGGAAAGTAAGATCAATAAACAAACCACCAACAACATTATCTATAATTGGTTTTGTTACAAAGTTACAAGACCTGTACAAAGTCTCCATCAAGTGTATGTCCATCATATCATGGTTCGGACACTGTGTCTGCTTTTTCTTGAATCTCTCCCAGATTTCATGCAAGGCTTCAGTTGGGAGTTGCCTAAAGTTGCTGATCTTATCCCTCAACTGTACCCTCCTGAAAAGCAGAAAGAACCTTTTTAGAAAAGCTCCTTTCAACTGCCTCCAGTTGGTTATAGAATCGGGTGTCATCTCATTAAGCCATATTGTTGCCTCCCCAGACAGAGACAATGGAAACAATCTCAACCAGATAACATTCTGACCCACTCCTGGGTTATCAAAAGATTTACAGATGGTGACAAAGTTTACCAGATGCAAGTTGGGGTCATCCCTAGGAAGGCCACCAAACTACCCATTTAGATTAAGGAGTTGAATCATAGTACTCGTAGTGTTGAATTTTGCCCCAGGTGCCAATGGTGGAGGAATAATTGCACCCATTGCACCTACTCCATCCATTCCTTCATAATCATCATTTAGGTCATACAGGATTGGCTGGTAATCTTTCCTTCCTCGTAACGGATGGTTGCTATTAGCATTATGCTTTACTGGTGCAGCTACTTGCTCTACACGCCTTGGGTTACCAGGGTTTAACAACTCCTCGTCTCCAAAATCTTCATCCTCAGGATTTCGATGTCGTACTTGTTGACCAATATTCTGTACATTCACTTGAGCTATAGCTAAGGTTGCTAACCTGTCAGCCTTCTGCTGGTCCGCCATTCTTCCAATTCGTTGTGGTTCTAGGTTATATAGTAATAATAGTTCTCCAAAACTTCTAGTTCTTGGCATTCACTACAAAGGTCCTACAATAAACAAAAAAACAAATAAACGTAAAACTAGGAAACTTGACTAACAGTCAATTTGCGCACACAAACTTTAATTTACAACTGTATTCCCCGGCAACGGTGCCATTTTTGATAACACTCAAACTACACCTCTCTAATGAGAATGTAAGCAATTGTTGTCAATATATAACCCAACTAGGTTGGGGTCAAATCCCATAAGGAATATGGTCTGAACTTAAGTTGTTTTCAATTTAATCAACTGATAGTTGGATGTTTCCTAAAATGCGGTTTTTGGAGATTAGCAAATAATTGTTGGTCACTTTAGTTTCAGTATTTGAAATCATTAGTTTATGGAAAATCATAATTATGTTCACTATGGGTTTTAGTACTTGACAGATGCTAATAGTGATTCAAGATTCTCATAGTAGGTAAGGACAATAGATTATCTCTATCGAAGTTATGCCTAAATATCTCTCGACCTACTTAAGCATTTAATTACCTAATTCTCTCGGACTTAGGGAATTTATATTTACTAACCAGAATTTACCTCAGGTTAATCAACCTTGTTACAGCGTCGATTATTAAATTGAAGTTTAGTGTTTCCAAGTCCTTGTCATTAATACACTTCCTACTATATTTGATTTCTTATCTCAAGCAAATCAAAGAAGGTGATATCTATCGTTTGCAACTAATAGAAAATAATTAAAATCTCAGAATTATCAAGGAGTCCTATTACCTTTAGAATAAAAAACACAGAGTATCTTACCAAGACTTAACCCATAGATCCCATAATTCGGGTCAAAGGGATTTAGCCACTCATAATGTAATAAGTGAAACAACTAGACATATTCATAATTTGAAAGATGAACTTAACACAAGATGAATAATAACTAGTGATTCTCAGATTAGATCATAATAGAAATCCCAAAATATTTATGAAAATCTCCTCAAAGTTAATTGTTTTTCAAGCCAAGAAACTAGAGAGAAAAATAACAAAATACGTGTGTTCCAAAATTATGTTTAGAACTCCTCTAGAAAACCCTAAACAATACTTTTTATAGTTCAGCCTAAATAAGGAAACAAAATCACAGAGTTTAATAATTCCTCAAATTAGGCGACGACATTCGTGACACCTTATCAGGAGTCTGACGACTTATCACAAATGTCGTCAGCTCCCTCTTTAGTTTTAGCACTTCCTGCTTAAGGCTGACGATGAATCCTGATGACTTATAAAAAATATAACGACATATCAGACAATGTCGTCACTTCTCCACCTTAGCTCATATGTTCTGCCTAAGGCTGACGGCGACTCTGACGACTTATCAACTCTTTGACGACTTATCAGGAAATGTATTCATAATTTTCAACTGAGGTCCATTCTTTGTCTAAGGCTGATGGTATATCTGATAACTTATCACAGGGCTGACGACTTATCAGGAATGTCGTCAGCCACACTTTTCTTCTATTTGCTTTAGATTTTAACTCTTTTCCTTCCATCCTTGTTGGTTCTCTTGCATATTGGCTTCTACTACAAAATCAAAGATAAAATAATCAAAAATGATAAAAGTTGCTTAAGACCTTGCAATTATTCTAAGTTAAAAGCCTAAAATGTTCTAGCATTTGCTCATACATAAAACAATTAAAGAATCTCCTAGATAAGGGATTCATCAGGCCCAGTGTTTCCCCATGGGGCGCACCAATTTTATTTTCTGCGTAAGAAAGACAGTTCTCTCAGAATGTGTATAGACTACCGTCAGTTGAACAAATTCATAGTTAAGAGCAAATATCCACTTCCCAAAATCGATGACTTGTTTGACCAACTTCAGGGTTCTAGTTAGTTTTCTAAGATAGACCTCAGATCAGGCTATCATCATCTCAGAGTCAGAGAATGTGACATTCCAAAAACAACTTTCAGAACCCGGTATAATCACTTCGAGTTTCTAGTCATGTCCTTTGGGATTACTAATGCCCCAGCAGCTTTCATCGACGTAATAAATCACGTGTTCAAATAGTACTTGGACATATTTGTTATAGTCTTCATTAATGACATTCTTGTCTATTCCCATAGTAAGAATGATCACGCAGATCACCTTAGAATCGTACTTCAGGCTCTCAGAACTCATCAGCTGTTTGCCAAATTTAGTAAGTGCGAATTTTGGCTAAGGTCAGTAGCATTCCTTGGTCATATTATTTCCAGTGATGGCATTAGAGTTGATCCTCAAAAGATTGAAATGGTGAGAAACTAGCCTAGACCCTATCTCTCCATCATATATCAGGAGTTTCTTGAGTTTAGCTGGCTATTACCATCGGTTTGTTGAAAGGTTTTTGTCTATTGCATCCCCCATGTCCAGATTGACTCAGAAGAAAGTCCAGTTTCAGTGGTCAAATTCTTGCGAGAAGAGTTTTCAGGAGTTGAAGACTTGACTCACCTCAGCCCTAGTTTTGACTCTACCAAATGGTTTAGACGGGTTTTTGTGTACTGTGATGCATCCAGAGTAGGTTTGGGTTGTGTTATCATGCATAAAGGTAAGTTCATAGCCTACGCCTCTAAACAACTTAAACCCCATAAGTAGAATTATCCGACTCATGATCTTGAGTTAGCAGCTGTAGTGTTTGCCTTAAAGATTTGGAGGCATTACTTATATGGGGTACATGTTGATGTGTTTACAGATCACAAAAGCCTTCAGTATGTATTCTCTTATAAAGATTTGAATTTTTATCAGAGAAGGTAGTTAGAATTATTGAATGATTATGACATGCATGTTCTTTATCATCGGGGCAAAGCTAATGTAGTGGCTGATGCTCTAAGTAGACTGTCTATGGGTAGTGTTGCTCATGTTGAGGTTAGTAAGAAGAAGGTAGTTTAGGAAGTTCATCAGCTTGCCTAATTAGGTGTCCACTTAGTCGATTCAACAGAAGGTAGTGTGTGGGTTTAGAACCATTCCGAATCCTCTTTAGTTTCCGAGGTGAAGGAAAAGCAGGATAGAGATCCTAGTCTTATTAAGTTGAAAGAGTCAGTCAGAGATCAGAGAGTAGAGGTTTTCTCCCAAGGAAAAGATAGTGTGTTGCGTTTCCAAGGTCGTTTATGTGTGCCAGGTGTAGATAACTTGAGGCAACAAATTCTTGCAGAAGTGCATGGTGCGCATTATTCTATTCATCCAGGGGACACTAAGATGTACGACGATCTGTGGGAGATCTATTGGTGGATTGGGATGTAGAGGGATATTGCAGAGTTTGTAACTAAGTGCTCTATATGCTAGCATATTAAGATTGAGCACCAGAAGCCTAGTGGGTCCATGCAGGAGTTTAGTATTCCCACATGGAATTGGGAAGAAGTGAACATAAACTTTGTGATGGGTTTGCCTCGTACTCATCATCAACATTATTCTATATGGATTTTCATAGATAGGATGTCCAAATCAGCTTATGTCTTTCCAGTTCATACTTCCTATTCAGCCGAGGACTACGCCAAACACTATATTAGAGAGTTGGTTAGGTTACACAAAGTTCCAGTATCCATTATCTCAGATTGAGATACCGAGTTTACCTCTTATTTCTGGAAAGCATTCCAAAAGGGTCTTAGTACCCAGGTTTATCTCAGTACAACCTTCTACCCTCAGACAGATGGTCAAGCAGAAAGGACCATTAAAACTCTAAAAGATATGCTAAGAGCATGCATTGTCGATTTTAATGGTAGTTGGGGATGAACACCTGCCTTTGATCGAGTTTGCATACAATAACAACTATCATTCCAGTATTCAGATGGCTCTAGTTTGAAGCTCTCTTTGGTTGGAGATGCAGATCTCTGATTAGCTGGTTTGAGGTAGGTGAGTCCATAGTAGTAGGGCCAGACCTAGTGTTTGATACCTTAGAGAAAGTTCAGTTAATCAGAGAAAGACATAGGGCTGCCCAGAGCCGACAAAAATTGGATGCAGATATGAGGAGAAAGGATATCGAGTTTGAGATCGATGATTTTGTGTTACTGAAAATCTCTCCCATGTAAGGAGTAAATAGTTTTGTCAAGAAGGGAAAGCTCAGTCCCCGATATGTCGGTCCTTATAGAATTCTCAGCCGTTTCAGAAAGGTAGATTATGAGCTTGAGTTGCCTTCAGATCTAGCCTCAGTGCATCCAATATTTCACGTCTCCTTGCTAAAGAAATACATTGGTGAACCAGCAGTCATAGTTCCTTTAGAGCATGTAAATATTCAGAATGATCTCTCTTTTGAAAAGGTTCCAGTCCAGACCCTCGATCATCAGATTCGTAGACTAAGGAACAAAATATTTCCCTTAGTCAAAGTCCTTTGGCGGAATCAGTCCATTGAGGGAGATACTTGGGAAGTAGAAGCAGATATATGGACTAATTATCCTCACCTCACCTCCGCAACCTCAGATCCAACTTAAGGTAACAGTCTTCCTTAGCTTTACTCAGTTCCATGTTCAGCTATAATTATAACTTGGTATCTATTACCGTTGCATATTCAGTAAAGCTTTTATGAATCAGTTCAGTCATGTACTCATGCATCAATTATTCATGTTTAGTATGAAAATCCAGCTTGTCAGTAGCTTCAGTTATAAATTCCATGCATCAAATATGTATATTCAGTGTAAGAGCTCAGTTTGTCAGTAGTTCAGTCATGTAGTCATGCATCAGATATGCATATTCAGTATGTAAACTCAGTCTATCAGTGTCTCAGCTTAATCAGAATCATTCGAGGATGAATGTTCCCAAGGGGGAGATATTGTAATACCCCATATTTCTCAAGCTTAACTTAACTCTCAGTTCATGAGTTATCCAATATGAAATTTTTGAAATTCTCAGTATTTTGTAGTTTAGAGCTTGCCATTGCGTAGGAAGTTGAATTAGCTTTCCAACGATATAAAATTTGCCTAAATCCGATAATCGGGTAAGAAGTTATGACTATTTTAAGTTTCAGTCGTTAAATACCGTCATTCAGGCCAATAGCGCATCGTGGAGTATGTGAAGATGGCAATTGTCAGTTTTCAGTGAAGTATTGCGATACTGGCGCGTCACGCCATAACTTATTTTCACAATTGTCTATTTCCAGTATACCAACGCGATTCCACCGCGTCGCGGTGAACTTTCAGGTCCCAACCAAAGTGGCAAGTGATACCACCGCGTCGCGCCAACATGCATTTTCCCAGTTGGCAATGTCCAGAGACATGGCGCGATAGCGCCGCATTGCGCCAGGTGCCTATTTCAGAAAATTTTGATGGAAATTAAATGTTTCGTCCAGGGTTAAAACTATCTTTTTCCATGATTTTAGCATGCCCAGATACGGGATTTAATCCCTAAAAACGTTTAAGTCATTACTCACTCAATTTATCCCCAAATTAAAAGCATTCTCTCTCAAAACTACAAACCCTAGCTTTAAGAAAATAAGAGCAATCTCAAAGAATTCACTAAGAACTTCAAGAAACTCACAAATTAAGGTATGTTAGGTGTTCATCTATGGGTTCCTTTCACCCATGGACTCCACGAATCCGTTTTCAAAATACAAGATTGTTGAATTATGAACTTCCATTCTTGAATTGAATTGAATTCAGGTTCATGTTATTATTGGGTTTTAGTTTATGATTAAATTATATGCTTTTATTAAATAAATTATTGTATGTGTTGAATTACATGATCTTCATGATAAAGCCTTCAATTTGCAAGTTGATTGATGCAGCCATGATAACTATATGTTTTGATTATAGTATAACCTAAGCATGCTCCCTATGTGTTTGATAAAATGCCTATTTTAATGAAATAGTTCCATTATAACATGATAGCATGTATTCCCCATTAACGTATAAGTAGATGCATTACAAATGTTTGATTAAATGCCTCTATGAGTAAACTATGGACAAGTATACATTGTTATGGTTTTGAAGAGTATATTATGCTTTATTTTTCATGCTATCGAGTCCTGGGGGTATTTAATACCTTACAATTTAGCTGTGTGCCTAGAGCCAGTGTTAGTTACAAAATATCAGTCTTGTCACAATCAGTAGTACTCTCAGTCAGTTACAGAACCTAGTAGAACTCAGTCAGTTAACGAACTCAGGAAAACTCAGTAAGTTTAGTATCAGTCCAGTTCAGTATACTCAGTTCAGTGTCTTTCAGTTTGGAGTAGGATTCAGCATCGAGAGAACCTAAGGATGGGGGCTCACCTTACAGTAGAGGGTGTGATCTCTAGAAACAATCCTTGCATTTCAGAACTACGTAGTCACCGTAGGTTGAGACATTAAACCTGTCAGTTGAGGGTTGATGAGGTGTTTTAACCTGCCAGATGAGGATTCCACTGTTCTCATTAGAGTACCTTTCAGATAAGGGTAACTCTTTAGTGTCTTTACCCAGCGCACGGTGCTGACACCCTTCCAACTGGGGTCATAGGTTGGACCGCAACTCAGTTATCTTATTTGGGGCATGTCGGTTAGATGATTAGCTCCCACAGTCTCAGTCTCTGTCTTCAGAATAGAACTCAATTCAGTTATACAAAATCAAGACTGTCAGATACAGTCAATCAGTATCAGTAACTCAGTTATCAGTTACTTCAGATATCAGTTACTCAGTTTCAGAATTCAGAACTTAGTTTCAGACAAACTTTGTCACATTATTTATTTATATGCACATTAGTGCATACTCAATATTTATAGCAGTATCAGTTATCCATTTACTCTCATGTTCAGTTACTCTAATCATACAGTCAGTTATTGTTTATGCATATTTACCCTTATATTCCGCCTTACCTCAA
Organism: Capsicum pubescens; assembly: GCA_030864215.1. Taxonomy (NCBI): domain Eukaryota; kingdom Viridiplantae; phylum Streptophyta; class Magnoliopsida; order Solanales; family Solanaceae; genus Capsicum; species Capsicum pubescens. Next base: position 313,640,070 of record CM061548.1, on the reverse strand, counting down.
CTACCATACCAGTACATTCCACGTATTGGCGCATACTCTTTCTTTGTGCTATAATGTCTCATATCATAGGTTCGGACGCTCAGGTTCCCGACCACGCATAGATGGACTTAGATTCAGCTAGCAGCAGTAGATTAGCAGCGAATCCTCATCATTCGAGGATATTCTTTTATTTTATTATTTCTGTAGACTCAGTATTTTAGTAGATGGAGTTAGTTGGGGGATTGTCCCATCAACTCCACTTTCAAACAATTTCAGTTAGAGGCTTTTTAGACTAGTTTTCAGATAGTGTGCAGTTTTATAGATTGTTATTTTAGATGATATAATTTATCAGTATTTCAGATATTTTGAACCTTATGGCATTTCAACCTATTATTCTGTATTTATTTCAGTATTATGTTTCAGTTCTCATAGCAAATTTCAGTCATGGGTTAGCTTGTGGTCCTTTGGGGTCGTAAGCACCGTGTAGCATCCGGGGTACAGAGCCTAAGGTTCAACAGTGTCCTAGGAAGTCTGAAAGCCGCATCTAGTAGAGTCTTGTGCAGGGGTGTGTAGCGCACCACACTTATGGACAGGAGGCTATGAGATGTTTTAGGAAATCGTTTCCCTTCTTTCAGTAGTTATGTCGTACGAGTTTTAGGAAACCGTTTCCCTTCTTTCAGTATTTATATCATGCGAGTGAGCATGAGCTCAAGTTAAACTCTCAGTCTAATCTGTTTCTTCCTTTTCGTTTATAGAACATGCCTCCTAAAAAGACTAACGAAAGAAGAATCGAAAATCAATCAACACCTCAACCAGTTTAGGCAGATCCCCTGGACGAACATGTCTCCCATGCAGAATTCAGAGCTACATTCACTACTCTAGCCAACTCTGTATTAGCTTAAAATGAACAACCAGCTGCTGTTCCAACCAATCCAGTGGCCAATACTGCTGCAGCCAAGATTCGAGACTTCATCCGAATGTATCCTCCTCTATTCTCAGGATCTAAGTCTGAAGAAGATCCACAAGAGTTCCTCGATCAGGTTTATAAAGTCACAGATATCATGGGAGTGGCTCTTAGTGAGAGTGCTGAGTTAGCTACCTATCAGCTTCAAGATATAGCTCATACGTGGTTTAAACAGTGAAAGGTAGATAAGGGCACAGATGCAGAGCTTATAGAGGGGAAAGAGTTTGCTACCGCTTTTATAGAGAGATTTTTTCCCTTAGAGCTGAGAGAAGCTAATGTGTTAAGAGTTTATCAAAATCAGGCAAGGTAGTATGAGTGTGAAAGAGTATTCTATCAAGTTTACTCAGTTAGCCAGGTATGCTCCCCATGTAGTAGCAGACAGTAGGTCCAATGTGAGCAAGTTCATATCTGAGGTATCAGATAATGTGGTTAAGGAGTGCAAAACATCGATGTTGATTAAGGAGATGGACATATCCAGGATCATGGTCCATGCTCAGCAGATAGAAGAGGCTAAGATCAGAGAGAGAGAGAGGCAAAATAAGAGAGCTAGAACAGGTAGCTTCAATTTTAATCAGCCTAAGTCAGAGGGTGGTAACTGTTCCCTATTTTCCCTAAAATCTTTAGTTACAACTCCATCATCATCCAGTGCTCCAGTATCTAAGTTCAGAAATGGTAACAACGATAGGGCGCCAGAGCTCTAAATCTTAGGGTAGTGTCAGCAGTGCTCGAACAAATCCTCTTTGTCAGACATGTGGAAGAAACCACAAGGGTGTCTGCAGAGCTGGAAGTGATGTTTGTTTCGGGTATGGCAATCCAGGACACAGAGTTAGAGATTATCCTCAATTAGGTTCTCAGGGTCAGCATGCTCATTCTTCATCTCAGTCAAGTCGCTCGAATCAACAGGGTGCCACTTCTAGTGCCACTAGTGAGCAATACCCAAACAGGCTTTATGCACTTCAGTCCAGACAAGATCAGGAAAATTCTCCTGATGTGGTAACTGGTACGTTACAGATCTTCCATTTATATGTTTATGCCTTGCTAGATCTAGGAGCTTCTTTATCTTTCGTAACTCCTTATATAGCCGATAAATTCGAAGTCAGTCAAGAAATCCTAGTAGAGTCCTTCTCAGTTTCTACCCTAGTGGGTAAATCTATCATAGCCCAATGGGTATACAAGAGCTGTCTGGTTATGATATCTCAGAAAGTTACTTCAGCAGACCCTGTAGAGCTAGAGAAGGCAGATTTTGATGTCATTCTCGGCATAGATTGGCTCCATTCATGCTATGCCTCGATTGATTGTAGAAACATAATAGTTCATTTTCAATTTCCAAATAAACCTGTCCTTGAATGGAGGGGTAGTACCACAACACTTAAGGGTCAGTTGATTTCATACCTTAGAGCGAGAAAAATGATATCCAAGGGATGTGTCTACCATCTTGTTTGAGTAAAAGACTCTAACTTAGAGACTCCAACTCTTGAGTCAGTTCCCGTAGTAAATGAATTATCAGTTGTGTTTCCCAAAGATCTTCCTGGAGTTACTCCCATTAGGGAAATTGACTTCGGAATAGACTTCTACCAGATACTCAGCCCATATCTATTCCGCCATATAGAATGGCTCCAGTAGAACTCAGAGAGTTAAAAGAACAGTGATAACACTCAAACTACACCTCTCTAATAAGAATGTAAGTGATTGTTGTCAATATATAACCCAACTAGGTTGGGGTCGAATCCCACAAGGAATATGGTGTGAACTTAAGTTGTTTGAGATTTAATCAACTGATAGTTGGATGTTTTCTGAAATGGGGGGTTTTGGAGATTAGCAAATAATTATTGGTCACTTTAGTTTCAATGTTTGAAATCAAGAGTTTATGGAAAACCAGAATTATGTTCACTATGGGTATTAGTACTTGCCAGATGCTAATAGTGATTCAAGATTCTCACAGTAGGTAGGACAACAGATTATCTCTATCAAAGTTATGCCTAAATGTCTCTCGATCTACTTAAGCATTTAATTACCTAATTCTCTCGGACATAGGGAATTTATATTTACTAACTAGACTTTACCTCAGGTTAATCAACCTTGTTACAACGTTGATTATTAAATGGAAGTTTAGTGTTTCCAAGTCCCTGTCAAAAATTCACTTCCTACTATATTTGATTTCTTATATCAAGCAAATCAAATCAGGTGCTATCTATCGTTTACAACCAATAGACAATAATTACAATCATAGAATTATCAAGGAGTCCTATTACCTTTAGAATCGAAAACACAGAGCATCTTACCAAGACTTAACCCATAGATCCCATAATTCGGGTCAAAGGGATTTATCCACTCATAATGTAATAAGCGAAACAACTAGACGTATTCATAATTTGAAAGATGAACTTACCACAAGATGAATAATAACTAGTGATTCTCAGATTAGATCATAATAGAAATCCCAAAATATTGATGAAAATCTCCTCAAAGTTAATTATTTTTCAAGCCAAGAAACTAGAGAGAAAAATAACAAAATACGTGTGTTCCAAAATTATATTTAGAACTCCTCTAGAAAGCCCTAAACAGTACTTTTTATAGTTCAACCTAAATAAGGAAACAAAATCATAGAGTTTAATAATTCCTCAAATTAGGCGACGACATTCGTGACACCTTATCAGGAGTCTGACGATTTATCATAAATATTGTCAGCTCCTTCTTCAATTTTAGCACTTCCTGCTTAAGGCTGACGATGAATCCTGATGACTTATCAGAAATATGATGAAATATTAGACAATGTCGTCACTTTTCTACCTCAGCTCACATGTTCTGCCTAAGGCTGACGGCGACTCTGACGACTTATCAACTCTTTGACGACTTATCAGGAAATATCGTCACAACTTTTAGCTGAGGTCCATTCTCTGTCTAAGGCTAATGGTATATCTGATAACTTATCATAGGGCTGATGACTTATCAAGAATGTCTTCAGCCACACTTTTCATCTATTTTTTTCAGATTTTAACTCTTTTGCTTCCATCCCTGTTGGTTCTCTTATATCTTGGATTCTACTGCAAAATAAAAAATAAAACAATCAAAAATGATAAAAGTTTCTTAAGACCTTGCAATTATTCTCAGTTAAAAGCCTCAAATATGTTAGCGTCTGCTTATACATCAACACCCTCTACTTAAAACAATTGCTTGTCCTCAAGCAACTCAAACACAACCAAGAGGATACAAAGTACATTCGGCAGTCAATCATCCATATTATCTTAAAACATATTCACCATCTCCAAGGTCAGTCAATTCAAGACAACTGTGTTTATTATTGAAGAACAACAATGCAACATACAGGAATCAATATACGACATTAATTTAGCTATAACAACCATGCATAGACCAGTATTACACTATCCGAACAAGTTAGCAATTAGCAACATATCTGGTGTGCCCTCACAACAAAGAAATCCCCCTTTTCTCATATCAGTAATCATATATGTAACTATAGGGACGGTAAAAAAACACTCACTCTCAGAATGAAGTTCCAATCAATGTATGCCGAATACCATAGGCTTGCCCTTATTTTCATTACCAAGATCTTCAGATAGGTCAGCTAAGATCACTATAGGTCTTCTCTTTGGCTTGTAATGCAGGCTAGGGGCTGGTATGATACTTGATGATGTTTAAAGTGACCAAGACTCCTTGACACTACACTAGCTTTTGGGGTTTCACTCATTAACCTTTTTTTATTCTTCTCTTTTCTTGATTACACTTATTTAGGATTGGTGCGGTCTTTTCCACAATCACTTATTTTTTTTCACAACTCTTCTTTTTCTTGCTCTTTTCCACCGCACCCCACTTTTTATTCTACCTTTCTTCATACTCATTTTGTATCACACACCCCTATGATAGCCACCCCTAACTAAGGCCATTTTCTTAAGTCAAGGTGCACAGTGTCCAAGGAGGACCAGGGCCAAAATAGGTTCATTGTGATATAAACAGGAAGGTGATAGGTGTCATAAGAAGAAATAGGCTAAGCAGGCTCAAAGTAGGGATCAAGGGATATTCTACATACAGGGAAGGTCGTTTAGGCTAAAAGTAGGCTAATATCAAAACTGCCTATGATCCTTTCCTAACCCCTATCCTTCAACCTAGGTAAGACTAATCGGGAAAGTTCTGAATCCAACATACAGAGGGAACTAAATAAAATCTCACATGCATATGGCACACTAGTATATCACCAGTTACTACTTATCCAATTCATGCAGCTGTTTAGCAATGATTATTGCGTCACTAGAACTAATGCCATACAAAGATGCACAGTGGTAACACTTAGATGCAAATCATACATTTAAACCTTCAGACCATTGGAGAGGTTCTCAAAAATTACAAAAACAAGTTAATTGCCTTAGTTACTTGTATTTCTCCTAGTTAGTTACAAAATTTTACAACAACAATTTACCCTACACCCTCAACTTAAAATCACAGAAAAATTAAACTAAGGGTTAGGGTATACCTGGAGTAGATCAAGCACGGGGATCATGGGTTGCCTCCCATGTAGCACCTGATTTAACACCGCGGCATGACTCAAGCATCTCGATTACTTCAGACTTCATCGAGACAGATAGTAACAATACTGTTCATGGAGTCTTTTGGACCAATATAAAGTTTGACTCATTGCCCATTTACCTTGAAGGTGCTGCTATCTTCATTTTCATGTTCTACTACTCCAGATGAGTAAACTTGACTAACCCTAAATGGGCCTGACCACTTGGATTTAAGCTTACCTGGGAATAGTTTGAGTCTGGAATTGAACAGAAGCACCAAGTCACCTTTTTGGCAGTCTCGTTTCTCCATCCTCCAATCATGATACTTTTTCATCTTTTCTTTGTATAGGTCTGCTCTTATATGACCTGAGATGAAATTCATCCATCTCATTCAGTTGTCCCAATATCAACTCTGCTACCTCCTTCCAACTCAAATTCAACCTTTTGAGTGCCCATAAGGCCTTGTGCTCCAGTTTTATTGGTAAGTGGCATGCCTTTCCATAGACCTGCTAAAATGGTGACATGCCAATAGGTGTCTTAAAAGTAGTCCGGTATGCCCACAAGGCATCATTGATCTTTTGAGACTAGTCTTTCTGACTAGTATTCACCATTTTGGCTAGGATGGCTTTAATCTCTCGATTTGACACCTCCACTTGCCCACTAGTTTGTGGGTGATATGGAGTGTCTACTCTATGCTGTTTCACCCTATATTTTTCTAAAGCCACCTTAAATACTTTGTTGCAAAAATGATATCCTCCATCGCTTATAATAGTGTGTGGTACTCCAAAGCGAGAGAAAATGTTCTTCTTGAGAAAAACAACAACTCTTTTTCCTTCATTATCAGATGACAGCTTCGACCCATTTCGATACATAGTCAACAACAACTAAAATATACTTCATCCCATACGAGCTTACAAAAGGACCCATAAAATCGATGCCCCAAATGTCAAACAATTCTACTTCAAGCATCTTAGTTAAAGACATCTCATGTCTTTTGGAGACTGACCCCTACCTCTGACATTGGCCGCATTTCAGCATAAACTTGTGAGCATCCTTGAATAATTTTGGCCAATAGTAGACGCTCTGCAACACCTTTCTAGCCGTTCGGTCACCTGCATGGTGACCTCCAACTGAGTAAGCATGACATGCTTCCAATATGCACAATACATCTACTTTTGGTACACATCTCCTTATAATATTGTCAGCACATCACCAAAAAAGATACGACTCATCCCAGAAGTAATGTGTCACATCATGCAGGAATTTCTTTCTTTGATGGAAAGAAAGATTTTCTGGAATGACATCACTCACAACATAATTTGCAAAATCAACATAATTTCTCCACAGCAGTAGCCAAGATCTCCTCATCAGGAAATGCATCATTTATCTCTATTTCATCACTAATTGCCTACTCACCTTCTATTCTAGACAGATGATCCGCAACCTGGTTTTCACAACCTTTCCTATCTTTGACTTCAAAGTCAAATTCTTGTAACAACAACATCCATATAATCAACCTTGGTTTGGCATCCTTCTTAGTCATCAAATATCTCAAGGCTGCATGGTCAGTGGACTACCACTTTGGTCCCAAGCAGGTTAGTCCTGAATTTCTCAAAAGCATACACTATAGGAAGGAGTTCCTGCTAAGTGATAGTGTAGTGCTTTTATTCTTTGTTCAGTTCTTTACTGGCATAGTATATTGGATGAAATAGTTTGTCTTTCTTTAGTCCCTATACAGTTCAACCGGCAACACCGCTTGCATCACACATGATCTCAAATGGTTTTGACCAGTCCGGTGCAACAATGATAGGGGCCTCAACCAACTTCTTTGTAAGGCATTCAAATGCCTTTAAGCAATCATCATCTAAGGAAAACATCACTTCTTTCTCCAAAAGTTTGCAAAGTGGATTTGCAACCCTCAAGAAATCTCTTATAAACCTCCGATAAAAGCCAGCATGTCCAAGAAAACTACGCACTCTCTTCACTGAAATGGGAAGTGGTAGTTTCTCAATAAGTTCAACCTTGGCTCGATCAACTTCTATCCCTTTTGCTGAAATTTTGTGCCCGAGAATGATGCCCTCCTTTTCCATAAAGTGGAATTTATCCCAATTAAGCACCAAATTGAATTCAACACATCGTTGCAAGGCTATACTCAGGTTTGACAAACACATCTCAAATGAATCTTCCACCACAGAGAAATCATCCATGAATACCTCTATGGTGTACTCCACTATATCGAATAAGATAGACATCATGCACCGTTAAAAAGTAGTAGGTGCATTGCATAGCCCAAATGACATCCTCTTAAATGCAAAGGTTCCATATGAACATGTGAATGTTGTCTTCTCCTGGTCTTCAGGAGCAATACGGATCTGTTTATATCTGGAATAACTATCCAGAAGCAATACCACCCACTTCCGACCAATCGATCAAGCATTTGATCCATAAAGGGCATCGGGAAGTGGTCTTTCAAAGTCCATGAATTTAGTTTACGGTAGTCCATGCAAACTCTCCACCCAGTCACAGGATTGAGTGGAATCAACTCATTCCTTTCATTTACAATCACAATCATGCCCCTTTTTTTGGGCACGGATTGAACTGGGCTCATCCATTCTCTGTCAGAAATAGGGTAAACCACTCCTGCATCCAACCATTTAATAATTTACTTCTTAACCACCTCTTGCATTGGTGGGTTAAGACAATGCTGATGCTCGATGGTTTGAATACAATCCTTCTCAAGTTGTATTTTATGCGTGCAGATGCCAGGAGGGATGCCAATAATATCTGTGATGGTCCATCCTATTGCTCTCTTGTACCTCTGAAGTACTAAAATAAGTGCTTCCATATGTTTCTCACCCAAATCAACCACAATAATAACGGGTAATGTGTTTTCGTTGCCCCAAAACACGTACCTTAAGTGCCCAGGCAGTTCTTTCAATTCCAACACCGGTGGCTCTTCAATAGATGGCTTAGCCAGTGATATCAGTTGATTAGAAAGATCAAGGTCTAGACTCTTAGGATCATAAGGATATGAACCCATTCCCGATAAGGCACAAACAGTCTCTTCGTACTCCTCAATGCCTTCACGATCAAAATTCATCAAAACTGCGGCTAAAGGCTCGACAATAAGTTACTCCTCCATTGACACCTCCTGTTCGTCCTCATAATACATATCAACTACTGAGAACACACTCATTTCTTCATGCTGCTTCATTGATTGGCACACATCAAATTGTACCACTTCATTATTCATCCTGAACAAGAGCTCATTCACTCTCAAATCAATCAACACACTTTCTGTTGAGAGGAAAGGTCGACCCAAGATTATGGGTACCTCGAAGTCCACCTCGCAATCTAGAATGACAAAATTTGTAGGGAATATAAAACAAGAAACTTTCACCAACATATCATACAAAATACCAATAGGTCATTTTACTGACCTATCTGCCATCACGAGTCGCATGTTGGTGGGTGTGGGATTTCCCAGACCCAGCTTTCTATATACAGCCAGCGACATCAAATTAATGCTCGCTCCCAGATCGCATAATGCCTTAGCGAATTCCATAGACCCAATCGTACAGGGAATAATGAATTCTCCTGGGTCTGGCTTCTTCTGTACCAAGATCTTCATAGGAAAAACGCTACAATGATGAAGATTATCCCCCGGTTCGTAGCTCACTGCTCTTTTATTAGTCACAAGGTTCTTCATAAAATTAGCATATCCTAGCATTTGCTCGAGTTCCTCCACCAAAGGTACATTTATTATCAATTATATGAGCATTGCCATGAACTTGCTAATTTTGCATCATTACTTTTTTTCTTCAATCGCTGAGGAAAGGGAGGTGGTAGTCTTGGGAGAGTTTTTAACACTACCTCCTTCTCCTTCTCTTTCTCTTTTTCCAGAGCATCATCAAAACCACCCAGCTTCTCAGACTCCACTGGACATTCTTCTTTGGGTTCATCCTCTGCCTCAGTCACATCTTCAACCAAACTTTTGCCCACAGAAAGGCCAGGCAACATCTTACCACTCCTAGTGGTAATCACCATACATGAGCCATCATTTTGCGGATTCTAGACCGTATCACTTGGTAACGTTTCACTCTTCCTCTAGTTAAATACTGCAGAAAGTTGGCTCATTTGTTGCTCCAACTGTTTGATTGCGGTGGAGTGTGAGTTTACCAACAGACTAATAGATGGCAGATCGGTCTTCATGGTAGTCACACCAGAGTTGGTAGCCTCCACTCCCTTCAGAAACTTAGCTATCATATTCTCCATGGACATCTTTTCAGAACTTGTTGTAGCAGCCTCATGATTTCCAGGAGGGACATATAGTCCGCTCCTATTATTATTTCTTCTCCAGTTTCCCTGCTCTCTATATTTATAACTAGGCTTATCATAATAGTTCTACCTTGATTCCCTTGGCTATTACCTCGAAAACCCCCCTGATTATTAACATAGTTCGTCTCTTCCTCTGCATTAGTATCAACTCTATCTTGAGATCCCACAGCTTTCACCTTCTTAATCTTGTCTGATAGCAAGTGCTTGGTTAGCAGGTCCATCTATATTTTTAGGTGAGCCATTTCTTGGTCATGCTCCTCATCTCTTTTGCGTTATTCCGCAGTCATACCCACAGAAATAGTGGGGCTTGCTACCACAGAGTCTCTGGTATGCCATGCTCGACTTTGTTTGGTCATTCTCTCTGGCATTTCTGAAACCTCTAGGAAAGTAAGATCAATAAACAAAAAACCAACAACATTATCTATAATTGGTTTTGTTACAAAGTTACGAGACCTGTACAAAGTCTCCATCAAGTGTATGTCCGTCATATCATGGTTCAGACACTGTGTCTGCTTTTTCTTGGATCTCTCCCAGATTTCATGCAAGGCTTCAGTTGGGAGTTGCCAAAAGTTGCTGATCTTATCCCTCAACTGTACCCTCCTGAAAGGTGGAAAGAACCTTTTTAGAAAAGCTCCTTTTAACTGCCTCCAGTTGGTTATAGAATCGGGTGTCATCTCATTAAGCCATATTGTTGCCTCCCCAGACAGAGACAATGGAAACAATCTCAACCAGAAAACATTCTGACCCACTCCTGGGTTATCAAAAGATTTACAGATGGTGACAAAGTTTACCAGATGCAAGTTGGGGTCATCCCTAGGAAGGCCACATAACTACCCCTTTAGATTAAGGAGTTGAATCATAGTACTCGTAGTGTTGAATTTTGCCCCAGGTGCCAATGGTGGAGGAATAATTGCACCCATTGCACCTACTCCATCCATTCCTTCATCATCATCATTTAGGTCATACAGGATCGGCTGGTAATCTTTCCTTCCTCGTAACGGATGGTTGCATTTAGCATTATGCTGTACTGGTGCAGCTACTTGCTCTGCACGCCTTGGGTTACCAGGGTTTAACAACTCCTCGTCTCCAAAATATTTATCCTCAAGATTTCGATGTCGTACTTGTTGACCAATATTCTGCACATTCACCTGAGCTATAGCTAAGCCTGCTAACCTGTCAGCCTTCTGCTGGTCTGCCATTCTTTCAATTCGTTGTGGTTCTAGGTTAAATAGTAATAATAGTTCTCCAAAACTTCTAGTTCTTGGCATACACTACAAAGGTCCTACAATAAACAAAAAACAAATAAACGTAAAACTAGGAAACTTGACTAACAGTCAATTTGCGCACACAAACATCAATTTACAACCATATTCCCTAGCAACGGTGCCATTTTTGATAACGCTCAAACTACACCTCTCTAATGAGAATGTAAGCAATTGTTGTCAATATATAACCCAACTAGGTTGGGGTCGAATCCCATAGGGAATATGGTCTGAACTTAAGTTGTTTGCGATTTAATCAACTGATAGTTGGATGTTTCCTAAAATGCGGTTTTTGGAGATTAGCAAATAATTGTTGGTCACTTTAGTTTCAGTATTTGAAATCATGAGTTTATGGAAAATCAGAATTATGTTCACTATGGGTTTTAGTACTTGACAGATGCTAATAGTGATTCAAGATTCTCATAGTAGGTAGGACAACAGATTATCTCTATCGAAGTTATGCCTAAATATCTCTCGACCTACTTAAGCATTTAATTACCTAATTCTCTCGGACTTAGGGAATTTATATTTACTAACCAGAATTTACCTCAGGTTAATCAACCTTGTTACAACGTTGATTATTAAATGGACGTTTAGTGTTTTCAAGTCCTTGTCATTAATACACTTCCTACTATATTTGATTTCTTATCTCAAGAAAATCAAAGAAGGTGATATCTATCGTTTGCAACTAATAGAAAATAATTAAAATCTCAGAATTATCAAGGAGTCCTATTACCTTTAGAATAAAAAACACAGAGTATCTTTCCAAGACTTAACCCATAGATCCCATAATTCGGGTCAAAGGGATTTATCCACTCATAATATAATAAGCGAAATAACTAGACGTATTCATAATGTGAAAGATGAACTTAACACAAGATGAATAATAACTAGTGATTCTCAGATTAGATCATAATAGAAATCCCAATATATTTATGAAAATCTCCTCAAAGTTAATTGTTTTTCAAGCCAAGAAACTAGAGAGAAAAATAACAAAATACGTGTGTTCCAAAATTATGTTTAGAACTCCTCTAGAAAACCCTAAACAATACTTTTTATAGTTCAGCCTAAATAAGGAAACAAAATCACAGAGTTTAATAATTCCTCAAATTAGGCGACGACATTCGTGACACCTTATCAGGAGTCTGACGACTTATCACAAATGTCGTCATCTCTCTCTTTAGGGATGCCCAGAGCTGACAAAAATTGGATGCAGATATGAGGAGAAAGGATCTCGAGTTTTAGATCGATGATTTTGTGTTACTGAAAATCTCTCCCATGAAAGGAGTAAATAGTTTTGTCAAGAAGGGAAAGCTCAGTCCCCGATATGTCGGTCCTTATAAAATTTTTAGCCGTTTCAGAAAGGTAGCTTATGAGCTTGAGTTGCCTTCAGATATAGCCTCAGTGCATCCAATATTTCACGTCTCCTTGCTAAAGAAATACATTGGTGACCCAACAGTCATAGTTCCTTTAGAGCATGTAAATATTCAGAATGATCTCTCTTTTGAAAAGGTTCCAGTCCAGACCCTCGATCATCAGATTCGTAGACTAAGGAACAAAAAAGTTCCCTTAGTCAAAGTTCTTTGGCGGAACCAGTCCATTGAGGGAGCTACTTGGGAAGTAGAAGCAGATATATGGACCAATTATCCTCACCTCACCTCCGCAACCTCAGATCCAACTTAAGGTAACGGTCTTCCTTAGCTTTACTCAGTTCCATGTTCAGCTATAATTATAACTTGGTATCTATTACCGTTGCATATTCAGTGATGCTTTTATGAATCAGTTTAGTCATGTACTCATGCATCAATTATTCATGTTTAGTATGAAAATACAGCTTGTAAGTAGCTTCAGTCATCAATTCCCTGCATCAAATATGTATATTCAGTGTAAGAGCTCAGTTTGTCAGTAGTTCAGTCATGTAGTCATGCATCAGATATGCATGTTCAATATGTAAAATCAGTCTATCAGTGTCTCAGCTTAATCAGTATCATTCGAGGATGAATGTTCCCAAGGGGGAGATATTGTAATACTCCATATTTCTCAAGCTTAACTTAACTCTCAGTTCATGAGTTATCCAATATGAAATTTTTGAAAATCTCAGTATTTTGTAGTTTAGATCTTTTCATTATGTACGAAATTGAATTAGCTTTTCAACGATATAAAATTTGCCTAAATTCGATAACCGGGTAAGAAGTTATGACTATTTTAAGTTTCAGTCGTTAAATACTGTCATTCAGGCCAATAGCACATCATGGAGTATGTCAAGATGACAATTGTCAGTTGCCAGTGAAGTATCGCGATACTGGTGCGTTACGCCATAACTTATTTTCACAATTGTCCATTTCCAATGTACCAACACAATTCCACCGCGTTGCGGTGAATTTCCAGGTCCCAACCAAAGTGGCAAGTGATACCACCGCGTTGCGCCAACATGCATTTTCCCAGTTGGCAATGTCCAGAGACACGGCGTGATAGCGCCGCGTTGCGCCAGGTGCCTATTTCAGTAAATTTTGATTGAAATTAAATGTTTTGTCCAGGCTTAAAACTGTCTTTTTCCATGATTTTAGCATGCCCAGATACGGGATTTAATCCATAAAAACGTTTAAGTCATTACTCACTCAATTTATCCCCAAATTAAAAGCATTCTCTCTCAAAACTACAAACCCTAGCTTTAAGAAAATAAGAGCAATCTCAAAGAATTCATCAAGAACTTCAAGAAACTCACAAATTAAGGTATGTTAGGTGTTCATCTATGGGTTCCTTTCACCCATAGACTCCACGAATCCGTTTTCAAAATACAAGATTGTTGAATTATGAACTTCCATTCTTGAATTGAATTGAATTCAGGTTTATGTTATTATTGGGTTTTAGTTTATGATTAAATTACATGCTTTTATGAAATAAATTATTGTATGTGTTGAATTACATGATCTTCATGATAAAGCCTTCAATTTGCAAATTGATTGATGCAACCATGATAACTATATGTTTTGATTATAGTATAACCTAAGCATGCTCCCTATGTGTTTGATAAAATTCCTATGTTAATGAAATAGTTCCATTATAACATGATAGCGTGTATTCCCCATTCATGTATAAGTAGATGCATTACAAGTGTTTGATTAAATGCCTCTATGAGTAAACTATGGACAAGTATACATTGTTATGGTTTTGAAGAGTATATTATGCTTTATTTTTCACGCTGTCGAGTCCTGGGGGTATTTAATACCTTACAATTTAGCTGTGTGCCTAGAGCCAGTGTCAGTTACAAAATCTCAGTCTTGTCACGATCAGTAGTACTCTTAGTCAGTTACAAAACCTAGTAGAACTCAGTCAGTTACCGAACTCAGGAAAACTCAGTAAGCTCAGTATCAGTCCAGTCCAGTTCAGTATATTCAGTTCAGTGTCTTTCACTTGGGAGTAGGATTCAACACCGAGTGAACCCAAGGATGGGGGCTCATCTTCCAGTAGAGGGTGTGATCTCTAGAAGCAATCCTTGTGTTCCAGAACTATGTAGTCAGCGTAGGTTGAGACATCAAACCTGGCAGTTAAGGGTTGATAAGGTGTTTTAACCTGCCAGATGAGGGTTTCACCATTCTCATTAGAGTACCTGCCAGATGAGGGTAACACTTCAGTGTCTTTACCCATGGCATGGTACTGACACCCTTCCAACTGGGGTTACAGGTTGGAACCCAATTCAGTTATCTTATTTGGAGCATGTCGGTTAGATGATTATTTCCCACAGTCTCAGTCTCAGTCTTCAGAATGGAACTCAGTTCAGTTCTACAAAATTAGGATTGTCAGATACAGTCAATCAGTATCAGTAACTCAGTTATCAGTAACTTCAGATATTAGTTACTCAATTTCAGAATTCAGGACTTAGCTTCAGATAAGCTTAGTCACAGTATTTATTTATATGCACACTAGTGCATACTCAGTATTTATAGCAGTATCAGTTATCCATGTACTCTCATGTTCAGTTACTCTGTATCATATAGTCAGTTATTGTTCATGCATTTGAACCCTTGCATTAAGCCTTACCTCATCTAGCATATCAATACATTCCACGTACTGACGCATACTCTTTCTTTTTGCTATGATGTCTCATATCACAGGTTCGGACGCTCAGGTTTCCGACCGCGCATAGATAGAATCAAATTCAACCAGCAATAATAGATTAGCAGTGAGTCCTCATCATTCGAGGATATTCTTTTATTTCATTATTTCAGTAGACTCAGTATTTTAGTAGATAGTGTTAGCTAGGGGATTGTCCCATCAACTCCACTTTCAGATAGTTTAAGTTAGAGGCTTTTCAAACTAGTTTTCAAACAGTGTTCAGTTTTACAGATTGTTATTTCAGACGATATAATTTATCAGTATTTCAGATTTTTTGAACCTTATGGTATTTCAACCTATTATTCCATATTTATTATAGTATCATGTTTCAGTGCTCACAACAGATATTAGTCATGGGTTAGCTTGTGGTCCTTCGGTGTCATAAGTATCGTGTAGCGTCCAAGGTACAGACTCGGGGCGTTAAAAAGCCATACCCTAGGATACGAGTGGTACCCTTATATCATACCCTAAGACTCCTCTTAGAACCCTACACTGTCAAACATATGACCACCATGGCCAAAACATACCCAACCATACAACCAGTACCCTAAAACCGTACCTTAGGAAGAATAAAATCCTCTAGGTTAAACATTGAGCAACATACGATTGGCAACTTACTACTAGTACCCTAAGATACGACTAGTATGACCCAACCATACCTTGGAAAAAAATCAACCAACCCACACTAGTTACCATGCGACCAAGACCAACCAAACCGCACCGCATCATACGTGAAGTACCCCAAGTCGTATGATGTCCAAAAGCCAAAAATCATATTTTTTAGGTTTAATTTGTACTTTTATTAATAATCAAAAATAGTTTTGTATTAAATTGACCAACCCATTCAATACCACATACCCAAGAAGCCAAAAATTGAGAAATTTTCTATGGATCAATACCCAGGGTGTTTCAATTCTCCCCCATTTGGATTATTCATCCCCGAATGATGGACAAGGAAGTACAAACATGATTTACACCCCAACATCTCCATTCTAACTTTTAACTAAGTTAGAAAACACAGATGCAAGGAATCAATCTTTCATTTTACAAAGTTTGAAAACAAATTATGATGAAGAACACATACCTTTCGCACGAATTCTCAAAGTAGAAAACAAGAATGAATATTTGGACTTCATGTCCTCTTCTGCTTCCCAAGTAGCCTCTTCCATCTTGTGGTTCCTTCATAGAACCTTAATCGATGCTACATCCTTGGTCCGCAACCGACAAACCTGCCGATCCAAGATCTCAATCGAGACCTCCTCATAAGATAAGGAATTCGAGATACCCAATCCTTCCAAAGGAACAACCAATAAAGGATCATCTATACATTTTCTCAATATAGAAATGTAGAACACCGGATGAATGAAGCTCAGACTAGAAGGAAACTCTAATTCATACGCAACATTACCAACCCTTCTCAAAATTACATAAGAATCAACGTACTAGGGACTAAGCTTTTCCTTCTTCCCAAACCACATTACTCCCTTCATGGGAGACACCTTTAGGAACACCTTATCCTCAACCTCAAATTCTAAGTCCCTTTGCCTTACATCCGTATAGTACTTTTGGCGACTTTGGGCAGCCTTAAGCCTATCCCAAATACTTTCACCTCCTCCATTGCCTGGTAAACCAAATCCGGGCAAAACATATCTGCCTCACCAAGCTCAAACCACCCAATAGGAGATCTATACTTCCTACCATAAAATGCTTTAAAATGAGCCATATCAATACTAGAATGATAGCTATTATTATAAGCAAACTCTATAAGAGGTAGATGCTCAACCCAATTACCACCATAGTCAATCACACATGTGCGAAGCATATCCTTCAACATCTGAATGGTCTTCTATGCTTACCCATCTATCTGTGGGTGGAAAGCAGTACTTAGACTAACCTTAGTCTCCAACCCTTTCCGAAACAACCACCAAAAGTGAGATGAAAACTGTATACCATGATCAGAGATGACAGAAACCAGTACCCCATGTAGCTTCACAATATCATGAAGATACAACCTCGCATAATCCTCAGCCAAAAATTTAGTCCTCATTGGCAAAAAGTGAGATGACTTTATCATCCTATCCATGATGACCCAAACCAAATTAAATTAATTTTGAGATCGAGGAAGACCGCTAACGAAATCCATATTAATTACTTCCCATTTCCATTTCAGCAATTCAATTTCTTGATACAATCCCCCAGGCCTCATGTGTTCAAATTTTACTTGTTGACACACCATGCACATGACCACAAAATTAGTCACATCCTTCTTCATACCATTCAACCAATACACTTCGTTGAGGTCATGATACATTTTAGTCGAATCAGGATAAACAATATAGCGATATTTATGTGCCTTGGCCAATATCCTTTCTCACAAACCATCGACGTCAGGAACACACAACTTCCTTTAGTACCATAAGGCACCATCACCACTAATCTTAAATACCATTATCTTCTGCCCACCAACATCACCCTTATTCTTTAACAAGGCAAGATTTAACATCTGTTTCTCATTGATCTTAGCACCAAGAGACGACTGCACCATTATCTAAACGAACACACCACCATCCTCAGAGTCTAAGAGGAAAACTCTAAGGTTATCTAAATGGTGAATATCCTTCACCAAATCCTAGTTCTTCTTATCCACATGAGCTAGAATCTCCATGGATAACCTGCTAAGAGCATCAGTAACTATATTAGCATTACCTGGATGATAGTGAAGACTCATGTCATAGTCCTTGAGAATTTCAAGCCACCTCCTGTACCAGAGATTAATCTCTTTCTAAGTAAACACATACTGCTGGCTGTTATAATCTGAGAACATATCCACGTGCACACTATACACATAGTGCTGCTAGATTTTCAATGTAAACACCACGATTAACAACTCTAAATAATGAGTAGGATAATTCCTCCCATGGACCTTTAACTGCCTAGAAGCATAGTGTTACACTCAAGCGCACACGCAAGTGTTCGTGGTCTCACCAAGTAGTAATGTGGCCCTTTATAAGCCAAGTATCGTCCTACAGGTACTAGTTTTAAGCAACTATCCAATTTTAGTTTTAACTATAAAGATTAAAGTGGTGTAAAAGGAACAAAACGAGTTTTAGAGTTATAAGCTAATGTAAAGTAAACAATGTAAAAAAAGTAAAAGCTTAGACAATCAATAAGGAGAAACCCGGGGTTAAAGCACTGTGAACAATCATACTAAGCTATTGAACTTTATTGGATAGAATGCTTATCTTGGTTGTTGATTCCCGGGTTTGATTTTATGATCATGGTCTCTCGATCCTCTAACCACCTATCTAACTTAGCCCCATAACTACATTATTGAGTGAGGATGTGAGAACTAAGCTAAAGACATTTATATTTCATCCCGTAGTGAACCAAATAAGGCTTCTAAGTATATCTCTATCCTAGATGCTAATTCAAATCCCTTATTTTATAAAAGAATAAGTACCTTACTCTATTTACCCCCATGTTCTATCCTCTTGTTCCTCCTCTCGGGCTCATAAGACGACAATAAGTGTATTCTAAGGGTCGTAAATCCTTAAAATAGTTATAACAGGATATATAAACAACCAAATATGATATGAAATCAAAATCAAATCAATTGAAAGCCATAGTAATCATAATCTTGGCCTTAACCCCGAAAAGGGGGCGTTTAGCCACTCATGGACTTAACCATAATCAAGATAAATGAATACATGATAAAATCCATTAGAAAACTAAAGTAAAGAAATAAGAACCCTATTTGAAATATTTTTCAGCCCCTCTACAAGTTTCAAAGCCATGCAAAGTGTTTAACATCAAGTTTAAGTGCCTTATTTATAGGAGGAAAATTTGGGCGTCCATGGAATAGGGTCTGCGATGCACCCCTCATTCCCAAGGGACTAGGGTGTGAGACACACCACTTATTCCCAGGGAATAGGGTTTGAGACACACACCTTATTTCTAGGGAATAGGTTATGCGATGCCCCTTCATCGCGGGGGAACACTGGAAAATCCTCTTGTCGTCTAAACTTGTCTTGTGCACCTGTTCTTCCATCCAAGACTTGTGGTATTGTTTCTACTTGATTTCGATCTTTTATATACTCCATATATCATCAAAATCAACTCAAAAAGCATCTTATAGCATCAAAAACCACGAATTAGAGCTCAAAACAACACAACGTTCAAGACAATGAACTAGAAACTTAAGCTAAGAACTAGTTTTGCCCATTTTGATCTTCAACTTATTGTTTGACTCTTGGCTTGATTAAATTAAACTTTGAACACTATAAATAATTTTTTCCAGACATAATTACACAATGATAACCTTAGTAACTCATTATACATATTAGAATCCATCGCGATCAGCTAGAACAACACCTAGCTCAAGCTAGTGACACTAGTTTTCTCATTTGAACTCTAAGTGACCAAATTGAGTACAAACTTGTATGAAAGACACCTTAAACATTGTAACTAAATACTTAAACACTTAGATGATCAATTATATTTTTGTTAACACAATAATCACACAAGTTGTCCTCAAAACAAGGCTAAATAAGCTCGGATAACAACACTGAGGTGCATAAATCCACCTCAGATCACCACCCCAAACTTAAAGCCTTGTTCGTCCTCGAATAACTCTTTACTCTACGCATCATAAGATGAGGAGTCTCTACACTTCTTATACAAGCAAGACTCTCAAGATATTATTATAATGACTACATAAAATGCAAGTTTCTATACTAAGCATATTACATACACAATTGATAGTTCAAGAATACTACTTAAGAACATCCTAGATTTAAGAATTGACTAACCTAGTTGGCAAACTCATACATATTTTTAAATTAAAGACATCATACAAATCACCTAACTATCATCAAATATGTTCCCTCACAATAAAAGAGTTACCCATAATCACTCACAATAATGTAATTCATTATAAATTGGGTACAAGAATCAAATTACGCTCACTCTTACAAAGAATTCACAAGATACACAAGATGAACCATTGGCGTGCCCTTAGTGTAATACTCCACTAATATCAGAATGATAAAACTTAGAATCAAATAGGTCTTTAAGGGTTGTAATGTAGGCTAAGGGATGGGTAAGTACTATTTTGATTAGGAATAGTGACTATCTTCCCTAAGCGCTTTAATACATCACACTTTTTTCGTTCAATTCACCTCTAACAACCTATTTACACCACTTTTGTCTACCCCTATCTTTTGTTTTGCCCCATTTTATTAAGATTATTCACATACACTATGGTGGGAGTATTTTCTATTCATTCATAATTCAGTTTTACCCTTCTTCATACCCACTTTACGTTATGCACCTCTATGTGGCCACCCTCAACTTAAGAGATTTTCCTTAGTTGAAGTGCACAATGTCAAAGAAGGACCAGGGCCAAAACAGGTTCATTGCAACATAACTAGGCTAAAAATGGGAATTTCTTTTACATAAATTTCTCTAACTCCCAACCACAACACATCAATTACTATTACTTTGGGGCTTTACTTTCACCTTTCTCCTTCTTGAATTTCAAACTCCTTACACAATACACTTTACACTAAAACACTTAGGAGCTTTGGATCAAATTAAGGTCTATCAAAGAAGAGGATACATGCTACATATGAGTCTTCTAAAGAAAATTAGCTAAAGGCTCAATGGGGCTAAATTTATGGATTTCCAATAAAATAAATTTGAATGGTAAGGCTTTTTCTCTTCCGCACATGTTAGTTTTAACGTACATACTCCATAGGAAGACGAGCAAAAGCTTTAAGTTCAAATGCTAGCTTGGGGGGTAAGAATATAGGGAAGCTCACTATCTTAGTGAGTAGAGATGATAGAGGTAAGGAATAATCTATGAGGGATATTAGGAATGTGAAAATAATAGGAAGCTTAGAAAATATGGAAAATATAACTGGAAGCTCAAAATCGGGATCAGGGAAAGATGAAAATAGTGCAACAACAACTACTACTGATCTTGGTAACTCAAAAAGCTGCATAGCTAAGGTGGACTGACTCATGAAATTGGGGGCAGTGAAGTAGTATGAGTAAGTTCAGAATAGGGTATAGCGAAGAAGCAATTGAAAGCTCAAAGTGCAAAGAAAAATGTCCAAGAATGGCAGAAGCTCACTTCATCCCCTTGCTCATGGGCTGATGAAGTGGAGAAAGTGTCTGTGGTAGGAAATGGTGGATCGGGGAAGAAATTGCATGGACCTAAGGCATCAGTTTAGGATAAATTTAATATTATCAATGTGAAGGATACTGATTTCAAGCTTGATTATGTTCACCCAATCAAAACAAGTGAGGTACTGATGGTCAAAATTGATGAATAAGACATTAGCTCATAGGTGGAATACTGGAATAATGCTATCATATGCTATATTCTAGGTGGACATTCCCATCTCAATGTGTTGAATGGTTATGTTCAAAGGAAATAGGGGAAACTTGGTATAAGTAAAGTGGCTATGATGAAGAACATCATCCTATTGATCAGATTTAATATAGCTGAAGGGAGGGAAGAGGTTTTAGATGGCGACATATATCATTTTGATAGTAAACCACTAATAGTGAAAGTTTGGGGTCCAGATATGGATTTTTCCAAGGATGAACTATGATCGGTGCCTATTCGGATCAAGATGCCTGGCCTAGAATTCAAATATTAGAGTGTAAAAAGTCTAAGTAAGATTGGTAGTTTAATTGGTAAGCCTCTCACGGTGGATAGGAACATAGAGATGAAAATGGGGTTAAGTTTTGCTAAAATGTTGGTGGAGGTGCAGATAGGGAAAACTCTATCTGATACAATTTATTTTAGGAATAAAAGGGGACAATTTATGGAATAACAGATCATGTAAGATTGGAAACCTACTATTTATGATAAATGTCAGAAGTACGGGCATAGTACTAAAGAGTGTAGGAAGAATAAAGCAAAAAAAGGCGTGAAGAACACTGAGAATGATGTAGTAGGGGACAAGGAAGTCATTACGACTACTAAATCTGATATAACAGGGGCCAAGGGAGATGGAAAGATGACTGAGAAGAAAAAAATTATGCAGCGTTCAGCAACCAAGAAGAATGATAAAATCCTGCCTACTAGGAGGGTTTAAAATGCTGGGAGGCTACCAATACCTCTTACTAATAACTTTCAAAAGCTAGGAAAAGCTTCATAATTAGGTACACAAACTACTAAAGCTGGTGAGTGGGGGAAAATATCCCCCCAAGTGGTCATGGTTAAGCTGTTATGTTAGAACACTAGAGGTCTTAATGGCATCAATAAGAAGAAGGAGGTTAAAATTCTCTACAACAGTTTAGGAGCTGGTTTAGTTTGTTTTCTAAAAAACAGAATAAAGGCGAATAAGGTAACTACTTTAGCTGATAACATGTTTGGTGGATGGTCCTATTATAGTAACTATGGGAATCAATACAATGGAAGGATAGTTATAATTTGGAGAAGTGATTGGTATGAGTTGGAGGTGAAATCAAAAAGTGCACAAGCTGTCACTTGCCATATCAAATAGATTCCCCTTCAACTTAAATTTATAGTTACATTCATGTATGCTTTCAATTCAAGAGAGGAAAGAGTGTAACTCTGGGACTACCTGAGAAGGACTAAGATAGGGGGCACCATTTCTTGGATGATCCTTGGGGATTTTAATGTAGTACTACACAGAGATGATATAATAGGAGGGAACGTAGTGACTTATGCAGAAGTGACAGACTTTCAACAATGTATGGATGATTGTCAAGTAGATAAAATGACAAGTACATGAGCTAAGTACACTTGGAGTGATAGACAAGAAGAAAGAATATACTCTGAGATCGACTGGGTATTTATTAATGGTGAGTGCCTGGATAATATGCCAGGTATAAAGAGTCATGTACTACCTGAGGGAGTAAGTGAACACTGTCCCATATTAATCAAGATGGATGAGGAAGTGCAAAGGTCCAAAGCAACTTTCATCTATTGGAATTCTTGGGGTACTCACCATTCATTACACACAATAGTTTAGAAAGCCTGATGAATCCATATCCCTGGGTATCACATGTTCAAGGTGGTACAAAAAAGGAAAAGTTTGAAGGGTAGTCTAAGGAAACTACACAAACACAATTATCACAATATGATAGAACAGGTGAATTCAGCCAGAGAAGACCTCAAGATAGCACAAATCCAAATATAAACCTCCCCAATGGACAGAGACTTGCAACAAGAAGAGAAAAGGCTTAGACAGTAGTTCCAAAAAACTTTATATATAGCTGAGATAATATTGATGCAAAGAAATAAGGGTACTTGGTTGAGGCTTTGTGATGATAATACAAAATGCTTCTTCTCTATGCTTAAGAGAAGGATAATTCAGCACTCAATCATACAAATTTGAGATAAGTCTAGCCAAATGCAGCATGATCAAACTAAGATTGCCAGTATTATTGTGGCATACTATTAGGAGTTGCTGGGTACTACTGGGGGGGCAAAAAACTAAGTCTAGTGGCTTGATTTATGATCAAGGACCAAATATTAGTGAGGATCAACAATGGAAACTACTGGAACCTATAACTGATGCAGAAGTGAAGAAAGTAATATGGAGCATGAAAATATATAAAAGACCTGGACCAGATGGATATGGAAGTGGATTTTTTGAGATGCGTGGGATGTTATAGGTATGGACATTTTTTTTGCTGTGCATGAATTCTTTCAAATAGGGAAGCTATTGAAGAAGATCAATACAACTATGATAACTCTTATTCCAAAGACTGAGAAACCTAAAACTACTAGTCAATTTAGACCTATTTAATGTTGTAACACTATATATAATGTATCTCTAAGCTACTCTGTTCAAGGTTAAAGAAGGTATTGCCCACTCTAATCAACTCCACTCAGTCTGCTTTTGTTCAAGACAAAACTTTTATACTGAATATATTAATATGTCATTATATTTTGAGAAATTACAAGAGAAGGACTTCTCCTAGATGCCTCATGAAGATAGACTTGAGAAAGACTTACGACATGGTAAGATGGGACTTTGTGGAGAAAATGCTGCATGGCTATGGTTTTCCCCTAAATTTTATTCAGTTAATCATGGTGTATGTGACCACTACCATATTTACAGTGAAGGTTAATAGTGTTGGATATGGATTCTTTCCAAGAAAAAGAGGATTAAGACAAGGGGATCCCATTTCCCTCTAGTATTTGTCCTATTCATGGAATATTTCTTAAGAGTTCTCAACAGAATGAGCAAACTACCTGACTTTAGATTTCACCCCATGTGTAAGGGTCACCAACTAACTCATCTTACCTTTGCAGATGATCTTATGATCTTTTGTAAAGGGAATGAAGCATCAGTACATAGAATTATAGAGGCTATCAAATATTTCTCTAAGATTACTGGGTTGTTTGCAAACTCTGATAAGTCCAACAGCTACATTACTGGGCTAAATGAAGAGATACAAAGGAGGTTACTTATGAGAATAAGGTTCAAAGTAGGTGCTCTTTCTTTTTGATATCTAGGTCTACCATTGTCCAACAAGAAGTGGTCCAAATTGGATTGCCAACAACTCAGTTCAACGATCACTGTTAAGCTGAAAGCTACCTCAAATTGGCACCTCTCCTATGCTGGTAGGATTCAAATAGTAAACTCAGTAATGTTTTCTCTACAAAACTTTTGGAGTGCTGCATTACTGCTTCCATAGAGTATAGTGAAACTAGTAGAAACACAATGCAGGAAGTTTTTATGGAGTGGCTCAGAAGAAAAAAAGAAGGGTGCTTTAGTTAAATGGTGTGATGTATATTCCTTAAAGGCACAAGGTGGCCTCAACATCAAAAGTTGTAAGTTATGGAATGTGGCTGCTGTTGGGAAACTGATATGGTGGTTATCCTAGAGAAAGGAAAATGCTATAGGTGCAATGTGTTCATAATATATATATGAAAGGTGGAGGAGATTTTTGGACTCTTGTCCCTCCCTAGGACTGCAACTGGTACTGGAAACAACTCAACAAAATCAAGTTAGGATCCAGTCATGGTACCCAACAAACAGATATCAACTTACTAAGTCAGGCCTGTATTCCATATCCAAGAACTACCTTACTCTCCAAAGCTATGGACTTGCTTGGAGAGGATATGAACTGGTATGGAGCAGAGTGGTACTTCCAAAACACAGGGTCCTTATATGGCTTGAAATGCAAGGGAAATTACTCCCCAAAGATAGAATGTTATGGTTTGGATGGCAGTGTTATAACACTAATTGTGTCCTTTGTGATCAGATACAATTGGAGAAAGTTACACATCTTTTTGCTAATTGTGATGCAGTATGAAGTATGTGGACTCAACTGTCCAGGTGGATGGGAGTGAATTTTCACCTCTAGGAGGTTCAAGCTACCATCTTACTAAGAAAAAAGAAGAAGTGGATGAAGTTTAAAAAGAAGATTGTTGCTACCACTTATGGTGCTATGATCTACAATATCTGGTTAGATAGGAATGGTAAAATTTTAAAGAACCATACTATTAACATTGAGTTGTTAGTCTAACAAGTTCAATCAGTTGTTAAGGAGAGAATTATTATGTTACAAAACACTATGTATGATAGGCAGTGTATAAGTTTTGTTGTAAAAATCTGTATCTAGCAGAATCTGAGGCTTAGAAAGAAATATAACCATCCTAGATGGTGGCATTAATGTTGAGTGCTCTGTAGGTGTAATTGATTTTGTTGGTATGGCAATATTTACATTTTATTGCCAAAAAAAAGAAACGCCTATATCATCTCCTAAACCCACACTCTTTATTTCACTTTGCACACACACCAGGCAAGTTCTAGTCCTCAAGTATAACAAGAAATATACAAACACCTCACACACACGACACATATTCAACTCAAGTAGGATCATTATAGACTCTCAACCAACCAATCACATGAATTCAACATTAAGACAACAAGTACAAGAGTTATAATTATGAGCCTAAGAGTCTAAAAAGTAGTAATTCATACAATCAACATGCTTTTTACAACCACAAAACTTGCATCATGCAGTGAAATATAGCACCAACAAGAACATTCCACTTATCTAACATAATTTTTATTAAAATTACTACTAAAAATGGGAATTTCCCCACCCCACACTTAAAAATATACTTTGTCCTTAAAGTATACTTTAAAAGTAGAGATAGAAATAATCCCTAAGGTCTCTAGGCCTAGATAGTAGCATTTTCTTACATTAAGAGGGTTGGGGACCCCACACTCTGTCTTCGCATGCTCCTTAGCTTAGGTTTTTTGGTACTTAGACTTATCATCAACCCGTGACTAAAAAAAAACAAAAACTAGTGAAGTAAAAACTAAAATACTAAAAATAAAACCTACCTTAACTTGGGTTGCCTCCCAAGCATCGCCTGATTTAGTGTCGTGGCACAACCCAATCTTTGACTCATCCATTTTCCTTCATCCTCTTTCTCCTACTTAGAGTCCATCTTTTTATTCATTTTTTACCTCTTGAGTGTGAACTCTCAAGGTCAATAGCTCTCTCAACAAAAGCCTTTTCAGGTTCATCAATCTGCATCATTTTAGTATAGGGTGGTTCTTTCTTGGGCCGCTTAATGAGGAAGTTCAAAGAGGTCTTTGGTGGAATAAACTATACCTCCCCACACTTATCCACGTCAATCACTGTAATTATGCATAGATATTTGTAGTGGGATAGTGTGTTGAGTGTTTTGTACACTTTGAAAACCGTATCTTTACCATCCAGCCTCATTGTGAGCGTGCCCTCTCTCATACCTATCAATAATCCTTCCATTGATAAGAATGAACGTCCCAAGATGACTGACACTCTTTCATCTTCCTAAAAATCTAATACAGTAAAATAAGTAGGAATAATAAACTTACAACATTGATGAGAATATCCTCTATGATTTTTTCAGGACGGGCTAGGGTCCGGTCTGCCACTTAGAGTATCACAGAGCTCGGTCTTGGCTTCCTTAAGCACAAAGTGTTGAACCAAGAGAGGGGCATAAAATTAATGCTTGACCTAAATCACTTAGGGGTCTTTTGGTAGAGTGTATAAGAATAATGCAAAATATGACATATTAGTAATGCTTGTATTAATAATACTTGTGTAGGCTATGCTTGCTTTAATTATGATTTTATTTTTCTTATGCAACTTTTGGTTTGATTTATTAAAAATAATATGAGTTAGATAATTTCTAAAAAAAATATATTTTACAAAAATATCCTCCATATATATACTAGAAAGGATGCAAATTTTTTTTTGAGGGATAATTATGTCTTTAATCATGCTAATGCATGCATTAGATCCATTGCATTACTAATGCCATGGATTTTGAGGTATTAGTAATACACACCTCCATACATAATATACATAGGATAAAAAATGTACCAAACAAGGTATTAGTAATACACAAAACTAATGCATGCATTATTCTTTTTAATACACTCTACCAAACGACCCCTAAGTGCATAAACTACCTCATTGTTGCCAATTTGAATAAGGAACATAAAACTCCCAAGGTCTTTGATCTTTTTGGGCATATTCTGCATCACCACAGAACTACACTCCTCAGTGAGTGCTACTATCTCAACATCCCACAACTTAACTTTGTTAGTCACCACATCCTTCAAGTACTTAGCGTACTTGGGCATTCCATGCAAAATATCTAAACGAGAAAGATTAATGTGAAGATATCGGAATGTGTCAAAGAATTTCTTAAAGCACGCATCCTTCTTTTCTTTTCTAAGCCTCTGTGGGAAAGGTGGTGGTAGTCTCTACTTCACCTATTCAACAACTTTTATTTTTGAGTACTCAGACTTCCTCAACTTTGTTATCTACCTGCTTATGAACTATATCCATATCTACCTCTTAAATTGTCTTTTGAGGTTCTTTATTTAGCTCTTTACCATTCCTCAAAGTGATTTCCATTACTTATTTAGGAGATTCAGTGTCACTTGGCAAACCACCTTGAGGCCTGGTATTTTGCATTCCTGCCATCTGACCTATCTGCATCTCCAAGTTCCTCATAATAATCTGTTTCCTCTTTATATCTTCTACCAAATGTGCTTGAGAAGCTATAAGTTGTTTCAACATCTCTTCCATATTGCTAGTTTGAGTCGTGGCCATATTCCCTTGAACCTGCTGTTGCTGAAACTGCTGCTGTTGGTTGTTTCATAATGGGATTGGTGGCTGAGTCTGCCACTATTGATTGCAGGTGTTCCCATAATTTGGCCTTTGAGCATTTCCCACAAACATCATTGACTCAGGATTTGCACCACACAGATGAATAATGACCACTGTTTCCATAAAGCTCACACTAAGTATTTGTCTGATGAATTGCATTAGCTGTTGCTGTAGGCTTTGTAACTCCAAATTTTATATTTATGAGCTGAGTAGTTAACTGATTTTGTAGTGCAACAATCTGAGCCGATATAGCAGTAAAATAGTCCACCTCCAACACACCTACAACCTTCGTTGGAGCACTTCTTGAGTTAGCATACCACTCAAGATTCCCTTGGGTAATCTGGTTCAACAAGGTGTATAACTCATCATACATCAATTCCAATGCTTGACCACCTACAGCTGAATCTAGAAAAAATTTAGTGTTGTGATCAAGTGCTTCAACAAAAGTGTGAGCTAGTACCTCATTGGATTGCTGATGATGTGGACAGTTTCGAAAAAGAGCTTTGAACCTCTCCCACGCATAATATAAGTTCTTATCTGGCCTTTGTTTAAAGCTCACAATATCACTGTACAGTCTCACAGTCTTTCAGATGGAAATAATTAGATAAGGAATTTTTGGGCTAAGTCATCCCAGGTTGTAATTGAACTTGCCATCTTAGCGGTCAAACAATTCTTTGCTTCCCCAATAGTGAAAAGGGGAAAAACGTCAGACTAACATAGTCAGTTGACACACTCATAGGGATGAATGTGTCACTAATCTCCAAGAAGTTCTGTAGGTGGACTTGTGGATCTTCATGTGAAAACCCCATAAACTATCCACTGCTGATCAAAAGCTGCACCATGTTCTGTTTCAGCTCAAAGTTACCTCCAACAATCGGTTTTTGAAAAGGGGAGGTCCAATTCACCGGAAGTGGGATTGCCACTTCGCGAACTGTCCTGTGGGCTGGTGTATCTTCAGAAATTAGAGTAAGATTATCTTGTTCCTCTTAAATTTGCGGGATGCAGTAGAGAAGGACTAGTTTTCTCATCAATTGGTGAAAACGTTTCTCCGATTCGGTGCTTGGTTTAACCAATTCCATATCCCTTGTTGGCTTACAAGTTTCCAAACCTGTTTCCTGAAAATTCAATACCAAGACCAAGCATAAAGCACCAAAGAAATCTAAAAAGTAAACTAAAGCTAAAAACAGTTTCCAATTTACAAGTCCCCGACAACGGCGCCAAAAACTTATTGCTCCCAAGTGCACACGCAAGTATATGTGGTCTAACCAAGTAATAAAGTAGCCCTTTATGAGCAAAGTATCAATCCCACAGGGACTAGCGTTTAAAAACTATCATATTTTATTTTAACTATAGAGATTAAAGTAGTGTAAAAGTAACCGAAAGAGTTTTAGAGTTGTAAACTAATGTAAACTAAATAATGTAGAAAAGTAAAAGCTTGGACAATCAATAAGGAGAAACCCGGGGTTATCATACTAAGCTATTGAAATTCATTGGTTAGAATGCTTATCTTGGTTATTGATTCACGGGGTTGATTTTATGATCATGGTCTCTCGAGCCTTTAATCACCCATCTAACTTAGCCCCATAACTATATCATATAGTGGGGATGTGAGAACTAGGCTAAACACATTTATATTTCATCCTGTAGTGAACCAAATAAGGCTTCTAGGTATATCTCTATCCTAGACGCTAATTCAATTCCCTTATTTTATAAAAGAATAAGTACCTTACTCTATTTACCCCCATGTTCTATCCTCTTGTTCCTCCTCTCGGGTTCATAAGACGATAATAGGTGTATTCTAAGGGTCGCAAATCCTTAAAATAATAATAAATAGGATAAATAAAAAACCAAATATGATAGGAAATCAAAACCAACTCAATTCAAAGTAATAGCAATCATGTTCTTGGCCTAACCCCAGAAAGGGGGCGTTTAGCCACTCATGGACATAACTGTAATCAAGATAAATGAATACATGATAAAATCCATTAGAAAACTAAAGTAAAGAAATAAAAACCCTATTTGAAGTATTTTACAGACCCTCTCCAAGTTTCAAATCCGTTCAAGGTGTTTAACATCAAGTTCAAGTGTCCTATTTATAAGAGGAAAATTAAGCCGTCTATGGAAT
This sequence comes from Capsicum pubescens, assembly GCA_030864215.1. Classification (NCBI taxonomy): domain Eukaryota; kingdom Viridiplantae; phylum Streptophyta; class Magnoliopsida; order Solanales; family Solanaceae; genus Capsicum; species Capsicum pubescens. The sequence goes on along the minus strand of CM061548.1, from coordinate 313,609,596 downwards.
AGGGTCCGCGATGCACCCCTCATTCCCAAAATACTAGGGTGTGAAACACACTACTAATTAACAGGTAATAGGGTCCTCTAAACACCCCTTATTCCCAGGGAATAGGGTATGTGATTCCCCTCCATCGCGGGGGCACACTGGAAAGTCCTCTTGTCGTCTAAACTTGTCTTGTGCACTTGTTCTTCCATCCCAAGCTTTGTGGTGTTGTTTATACTTGATTTCAAGATTTAATATCCTCCATATATAATCACAATCAACTCACCAAGAATACTATAGCATCATACACCAAGTATTAGAGCCAAAAACAATACAACGTTCACGACAATGAACTAGAAACTTAAGCTAAGAACTAGTTTTGCCCATTTTGATCTTCAACTTATTGTTTGACTCTTGGCTTGATTCAATTAAACTTTGAACACTATAAATATTTTTTACACACGTAATTACAAAATAATAACCTTAGGAACTCATTATACACATTATAATCCATCGCGATCAACTAGAACAACACCTAGCTCAAGCTAGTAACACTAGTTTTCTCATTTGAACTCTAAGTGACCAAATTGAGTACAAACTTGTTTGAAATACACCTTAAACATTGTAATTAAATACTTAAACACTTATATGCTCAATTACATCATTGTTAACACATTAAGAACACAAGTTTTCTTCAAAACAAGGCTAAATAAGCTCAGATAACAACACCGAGGTGCATACATCCATCTCAGATCAAATAGGCTATCACCTTACCATGATGCATAAAAACACAACCAAGTCCTACCCGGGTCGCATCACTGTAAACCACACCCCCCTCAGTGCCTTCAGTAAAGGTCAAAATTTGAGCCAAAGTTAGCTTATCCTTTAGCTTCTCGAAACTACCCTCACACACATTCGACTAAGAGAACTTTACCTTCTTCTGAGTCAACTTAGTCAATGGGGCAGCTATAGTCGAAAAACTTTCCACAAACCTCCTAAATACCCGACCAAACCCAAGAAGCTCTGAACGTCGATTGGAGTCGTGGGTCCAGGCCACTTCTTAACCACTGCAACCTTTTATCGACCCACCATGATCCTCTCACTAAAAATAATATGACCCCAAAAAGTGACAGCATTAAACCAAAATTCACATTTTGAAAACTTGACATACAACTGCAGCACCACACCAAGGTGGTTGGCATGAACCACCTCACTCTTAGAGTACACCAAGATGTTTTCTATGAATAGATCCAGAAACTGATGGAAGCACCTATTCATCAAAGCTATGAACATTGCAGGGGTATTAGTCAAACCAAATGACATCACTAAGAACGCAAAATGCCCATACCGAGTTCAGAAAGCCGTCTTAGGAATATCCACCTTTCTAATCTTAAGCTAATGATACCTAGACCGGAGATCAATCTTAGAAAAGAATTTGGTACCTTGCAACTGATCAAACAAGTCATCTATCTTTGGAAAAGGGATACTTGTTCTTAATCATCACCTTATTTAACTACTGATAAACAATACACATCCGAAGGGAACCATCCTTTTTATGTATAAATAACACTGGTGTTCTCCATGAGGACACACTAGGATGGATGAAACCCTTATCCAAAAGATCCTTAAGTTGCTCCTTAAGCTCCTTCAACTCAACCGGAGCCATTCTATAAAGGGGAATAGAAATTGATCGAGTATTCTAAATATGATCAATCCCAAACTCAATTTCCCTATCAGGAAGAACACTAGGTAGGTCATCAGGAAAGACCTCAGGAAATTCATTCACCACCGAAATAGAATGCAAAGAAGGACCATTCGAGTTAGAATCTTTAACTTGGACCAAGTGATAGAGACACCCCTTGGAGATTAATCTTCGAGCTCTAAGATATGATATAAACTTCCCCTTAGGAGCTAGGAAACCACCCTTCTATTCAATAACCGGTTCACTAGGGAATTTAAAAGACAACCTTATGGGTCCGACAATCAATAATGTATAACATGAATATAACCAATCCATCCCCAAAATAACATCAAAATCCACCATATCTAGTTCATACAAATCTACCAAAGTCTCCTTACTACTAACAGATACCACACCCCCTATAGAATCTTTTAACAAGCACAGAGTCACCTACCGGGGTTGAAACAGAAAAAGGGCCCAAAATAACCTCAGAACCAAAACCAAAATACACAGCCACAAATGGGGTCACATAAGAGAGAGTTAACCATAGATCAAGTAAATTATACATATCATGAGAAAAGAGTTGTAATGTACTAGTCACAACAACAGGTGATGCCTCAGACTCCTATCGAGACGCAAGAGCATATAACCGATTTTGGCCTATGCCGGTACCAGAAGCAGAAAAAGATGCAGAAACAATACCCTTTGGTGCAGGAGCAGATGAAGAGTCAACTAGAATCCTATTCACTCCCGAAGAAACCTTATCAATCAGACAGTTTCTAAGCATATGGCCTGGCTGACCATATTTGAAACACCTATTTTTCCCCTCATAAAAAAACCAATGCAACCAACCATAAAACCTACAAGGAGGACATGATAAAACCGACTGTGCCCCACTAGCCTGAGATTGGGCACCCTGTGCCCTAAAGGTATCTCCACCCTACTGGTGCCTATCAGGCAGGGAGCACTAGCTGTGGAGAAAGAACATGAATTCCTCCACTTCTTCTTTAGACATTTACCACCATCCCTACTACTTTGTTTTTGTCCACCACCCTACTCATAGAACCTAAACTTCTTACCCTGCCTTTCCCCTATCTCAACCTGCTTTTTCTTTTTCTCCCCCATATGTTGTATATGAACAACCAATCTAGAGATGTCTATGTCCTTGATCAGCAAGCCAGTTTTGCTTTTAAGGATCAACTCATGAGAAAATCCTAAGGCAAACTTTCTTATCCTGGACCTCATATTTGACACTATCTCCAGAGCATACCAAGACAACTGGTAAAACTTTAAGGCATACTCCTTGACTGATATCTTTCTCTGTTTCAGATTAAAAAATTCCTCCACTTTTGCTTTCCTTAACTCCTGAGAAAAGAAACGGTCTAGAAATGCATTAAAGAAAGTCTCCCATAGAGAGGACTCCATAACATCACCCCTTAACTCATCCCATTCCTCATACTATTGGTACGCCGCATCCTTCAGCTAGTAGAGAAAAATCCACCCCTTCCATATTCGTGGCATGTATAACCTAAATATCTTTTCCATTTCATCCAAAAAAACCTTGTGGATCCTCCTTCACCTTAACACCAGTGAAAGTTGGAGGACCCAATCTTATGAACTTGCCAACCCTTGTGGCCTCAGAAGATAGAGTAGCAGATGAACCATGCACAACCTGAGAAACTACCAACTGAGCAATCATATGAATCGACTGACGAAACTCTACATTCATCATATTGGCCCAAGGAGCCTAAGGAGGACTAGAGGGAATCGGTGAAACTCCATATAAATCAGGGACTGGACCTCTAGATCGAGTATGGAGCCTATGAGCAGAGCGTGTCCCATCAACATCGTCCCCAGTTAGGACAAAGAAGTTTTTGTGTGTATCAGATCATCAAGGCATGATCTGAACATCAAACAAAACAAAATTAGAGAGGATTTAAGGAACTTAGACTTTACAGCTTGAAATCAAAACACAAGAAAGAGAAACATTCCTAAATAACTTGTAGTCTCTCCCTTATAGGTGTGGCACACTACACACCCATAAAAGAGATTCTACTCGGAAAGGTTTTGTGGACTCCCTATTGACCATGAACCTAAAGCTCTAATACCCGCTTGACACTACCCGAACCAGGGCCTTGTCCTAATGGGCATCCTAAGTCCAACATCCCAACCTCTAAACACATACTCTAAGTTGGATGGATTCTGATTATATAACAAAAATTATGTATCACTCAAGACTCTAGGATAGGTCCATGACCATGACCGACACAAACAAGTTAAATCGTCCAATAACGAACCAACAACTATAACATAAACCAATCCATAACATAATAAGATGGAACAATCACAAATAAAATACAGTCAACGAATATGAACCATAATACCAATACTAATGCCAAGGCTGACACCTATACCGACACTACCCATACCAACCCACTAACCAAAAGTAAAACAATATCTGGTTGGGATATGCCATAAACCACAGCTAAAACCATAGTCTATAAAATGACCAAAGTATGTAAAAACATCCATCACATGAAATAAAGCCTTCCAAAATATGAAAGATCATCACTTCAATCCAACTGAGATGTCCTCGAATTCGATCAGTGAGCAGGAGGAGTAGAACAACTAGTTCTTGCATTGCGTTAGGATACAATGCCCGAAGATGGGTTGGAAGGTAAACGCTAGCATACACTCAGGATAAGGATAAAATAATGACAACCTTTGAAACCAAGTAAACCACCATATGCATTCACAACTATACATATATATAAATATAATCCATGTCGGGAAAGGGAACTGGGTTTAGCATGGCTTTAAAACTATTAACCTAGGTATGAGTAGCTTAACCATCCTAAAACTACCCACGGGCTATATGGGTCTAGGGGGTACCACCCACAGGCTATATGGGTCCAGTGTTACCCCCTGAACTGGCCCCGATACCTGTAGCCGCATGAACCGGAGATACCATAGGAGTAGCGGATTTTTGTGTACCCTTTGCTCTTTATGATACATATATACACTGTAACTTAGGGGATTCCCATTTACCCCAAAAGTATATGGCCTTCATAACCAATACTCATGTTGGCAAATATGAGTTTCCAGTGTCCATCCATTGGACTCACACCTTCACGGTTAACTATCACAACCTACCATTATTGCCTAATTAAAACCATTAACACACAAGCAAACCACTATTCCATTTATTATTAACCAAGGTTATAAGTAGTGATATTGTCATACCGGCTATAGCTTGCAAGCAATGTCCTTAGACAACCTTTTTAAAGAAAAGAGATTCCTATGAACCCATTGATTACATTATTAAATTTGCTTGGGAGATTCCCATGTACCCCATAAGTAGTTCAATATTATGTTTGCTCAGGGGATTCCCTAGTAGCCCATAAGGCATTAAATTGAACCAAACCATGACCACCCAAACCTTAACATTTAGCCATTTAAAACCATCCAATCCAGTTTAAGTTCCATTACCAAGTTATACCATGCAATAGTTTCATTAAAAGTCCAACTATATAATAAAAACATTCTCATAGGCATTTTAACAAACACATTGAGGGCATATAGTTTCCAAAACCAAAACCAAGTACCAATTTGCCATTCCCATGCAACCACATGTTCAAACCACTATTAAAAAATGAAAACCGTAAGTAAAAAACATGGAAAAACCATAACTAACCATTATAACCAAAACCTCCAACATATATTTAAAACCCAAAACCATACCATAATTATTCCATGGAAACCAAACGTCAAGTCATGCCTTTAGTTGAACTAATAATGAGGGAGGAGCAACATGCCTTAGATTACGAAGAAGATGGAGAGAAATCACCCTTGTAAGCCCCAAATTAATCCTATTGATGAAACCCTAAAATTTCTTGACCCAAGAGCATTGAGAGAATTTGAGAGAGTTTAAAGTGTTTTAGATTGAAAATACTAGGGTAAATGAAGTCCCAATTGTGTTTTAAGTCATGGACCCTTTAGAATTTAAGAGGGAAAATGTCCAAATTACCCCCAACTTAAACTGCATAAAATTCTCGCTGGAAGCTACGACCACCCTTTGCAAACCATACCCTTGGGTATGAGTGGTACCCTTATCTCGTACCCTAGGCCTCCCCTTAGACTGTCCAACATACGACCACCATGGCTAAACCGTACCCAACCATATGACGAGTACTCTAAAATTATACCTTAGGCAGAATAAAATCCTCTAGGTTTAACATAGGGCAATATACGATTAGCAACATACTATAGTACCCTAAGATACGACTAGTATGACCAACTGTACCTTGGATAGAAACCAACCAACCCAAACTAGTTACCATACGACCAAGACCAACCAAACCACACCACATCATACGAGAAATATCCCAAGTCATATGATGTCCAGAATCCAAAAACCAAGAAATTTTTTAAGGGTCAAAACCCAGGGTGTTTCATTTTGGCAGTCGTTTTATCAAATTTGGCTCAAAACATATTACCCCTCCTACTTTGAAAATTTTCAAAACCTTATTGTGTATATTGATGAAGTACAATAATATGACACAAAGAAATTGAGTTATGGCATCAAATTAGCAACAAACAACCATGTACCTATATAAGTTACACTACCTAGATAAACAAGTAATCTAACAATGCAACCTATGTACCCTCACAATCAATGAAGTGCCAATAACTCATATGGATCAACATATCAATGCAGGGACAGTCAAGAAATTCTCTTACTCGCAAAAAAGTTCCAGAAGTGTGTGTAGAATGCCATAGGCTTGCCCTTATTTTTTTTCCCTTAATTTTTGGAGAGTTGAGTTAGGATCACCATTGGACTTTAATAGGCTTGTAATGTAGGTTTGGGGATGGTATGGTATATTGGGAATTTTTAGTGACTAATTAGCACTACAATCATGTTGTAGTTGACTTATTTACCAACTTTTCTTTCATTCCGCCCTTATCTCTCCCTTTTTATTATTTTATTGCTCATTCAAGATGGGTGTGGTTTCTTTCATTCTTTCTTTTTTTCTTTTGAAATTTATTTATTTTATTTATTTTTTCATTTTCTACCACACCCAATTCTACTTTCTTTTTATTCACACTTCTTCTTCATACCCATTTCTAACTGCGCACCCCTATGCCACCTTCAACTTAGGCGATTCACCTAAGTTGAGGTGCAAAGTATCTAAGAAGGACCAAGGCTAAAACAATTTCATTTCAATTAAGATAGAAAGGTGAATTAGTGTAAACAAAAATATTAGGTCTATTAAGGCTCAAAATTTGAATCAAGGGATTTTTTCACATTTGGTAGGTTCTTTAGGCTAAAGTGGACTACTATCAAAGACGACATATGATCCTTTCCTAACCAACTATCCTACAACCTAGGCAAGAATAATCGAGCAAGTTTTGGATTTCACATACACAGGGAACTTGGTACAGGGTCCCATTGCAAGTTTCTGTCTAGTCGGTTTATGCAATTGTTCTACACAGTTATTACATTCCTAATTTTAATTCCATCTCTTAATTTACAACGGTCACACGCATACACACATCACATAGTTATAATATAAAATTTTTAGGAGGGCTATCATTTTCTCAAGCAATTTCATAATTTAAGCACAATCACACAAAATCTATCAACTCCCTTTGATACCAATTTTCTTCCTAATTAAACACTAAGACAGATATCACAATCATAATACAAAACAAAACATACTACAAAATAGTTATTTATCCTAGATATGCCAGTTTGCATTCAAACTGCAGCCGTCGGGAAAATAATCAGGACAACAACAACCTACAATGACTAGGCAGTACACCCCACCCCAATTAAGAAACTATGCACTATTTCCAGTACGTGACTAGATTATAAAACAAAGGGGCGAGAACTTACCTGTGTACACTAGGCGGCGAATCATGCAATGTCATCTCGAGTTTCCTAAGTATGGGCCCTACTCTTATCAACAATGTCTTTGGTGGTGCTAGGGCTGCTCAAATCAGTAGTGGCATTATGGTGTCCATTTCACTCAATGGTACCTATGGCGGTAGAGCAGTCTTCTCATTATTCACTCTGGAACAACCCTCTATCAGACCCTAGTCTGTTGATCTAAATCATCTCGAATGCTGGCTGCTTTCATAGCATCAATTTTTTCCTTCTCAACTCTCTTTCTCTTTTTTTTTTCTCCTACTTCTCTCACTATCATCACTATCAACCACAGTGTCTGATCTATCAACTCCCTATATGTCAGACACTTTTTTCTCAATAATCTTCTCAATGATTTAAATAGAGGGGAATGGTTTGACATATAGATCCTCAACTTCCTACCATAGCGTGTCCATCTCAGCACGAATACTTTCCAAATCTAGGGACTGGTTACCTTCTAGTATCGATTGATCTGCTGCTCAAACCCATTAAACCAAATCCATATGCTCTTCATCTCATCTCAAATCTGCCTCTGTGCCCACGACTTCACTCTTTCCTTGATAAGATTTACCTTTAACTCCATCGTACCCAACCTCTTCTTCACCTCAGCCAAAAATAACTGCAAAACTAAAGCATAACTAGTAGGGGCCGACCTGGAAGTTAATGGTCTGGCTGTAGGAGGTGGTGTCGGCACCTCAGAAGTACCTGCTGCCTCAGAAGTCTGAGGCTCAAAATGTGTCATCTCTACAGCGGTTTCATAGATTAGTGAACCCATGAGTATCTGTGCTAGGCCCTCCGGTCTAAAATGCCTTGCTCAAGAATGCTACTCCTACCTTTACAGCCTTGGAGATAAGGTTCACAATATTTCGAATCAACCTTAAATCCATATTACCTCATGATTGGAGGAACTGATTAACCCCTAAAATCTCTGCCACTCCCTCATCTAAAGATATTTGCCTCAGCAAATTAGGAATACCAGGACTATGTCGGTGCTCACCTCCTGATTATGGTTCTCTCTAGCAATCAATTAGGCTATGTCAATATCGTAGCCTTCCATAATACCAGCAACTAAAGCTACACGGTCTGGACTGAGTATATTGTCCCCATTTATGGGACATAATCAGTGACGCACAAGCGTCCATAATTCCTTGGCCACGAAATTCAAGCTACCCTTCGTAATCTATTATGAACTAGGTCTTTATCCTCCTACTACCCAAGTAACCTCCTCCCGCTCTGCCATAATCAACCGACCATCCATAAAAAAATGAATCAACTTATCATCTATGCTGATCTGTTTTCTTTTAATTTTCTACATCTCATCCATGTGAAAGTCAATCTCGGAAGTATTTGTTGGTGGCTAGAACTCTAGTGCATATAGCATTCTAGAAATGGTCTGAGTGGAGATGTTCACCTAAACACCCCTGATCATCAAATCTGTTAATGGATTACCACCCCTCCATGAATTACCCTGTGGATATAACCACTTTATATCCATTTGATAGGCGATAAAGAACTAACAAACTAATGCCTGGCTGTACTATCTCAGATCTCTGGTTATCCACTTGAAATTGTATTGTCTGAATTGGGTGTCAAAATCGAGCATCTCAGACATGCCTGTGGAGGTCAGCCTTTGCTCTAAATAGATCCCTCTTTGTGGTTTTCCCATGGATGGATTTATGGAACTATCTTGATCATATAAGGTCTGCAGTTAGGTGTACCCCCATCGATTTCCGATGGGCACCAGAGCAGGCTCTATGGACAATGGTATAAGAGGTGGAGGGGGTATCTCAACTGGGGTGTCACTCAACAGACTTTCACCCTGTTTTTCATATTCATACCCTTCATTATCCTCAGATCCATCCTCAATATTCTCCTTTTTGGAGCTAGACTCCTTATTAACATCATTTTTTTCATCATCTTCACTGTCCTCTTCAGATTAGGATATGAGTGAGGTGTTTAAGTGCTAGGATTCTTCCTCTTATGCTTTGAATAAGGTAGTGTTTCATCTTCTGGAGCTACTTTATCTCCCTGAGGTAACTGAATTCTTGTTTGAACCTGATCCTTCAGCTAAAATGATGAGTGGTTTGTGGGGTAGGCTTCTTTGGATTTTTTTTCTTGGTGGAGCCCTGCTTTGGTGCCTTTGGTACCTGAACAAAAACAAATGTTAGCTAATCCTAAGAAAAGGAAAGAAAAATAAGAAAAGATAATATCAGTGTTGCTAGGACTGGTCACCCTACAACTCAGGGTATGAGTCGTGACTACTGGATATGAGACTCGTGATGTGGAAGGTTGCCAAAACATTATTCACTGGTCTGACAACGAGTACTCCTAATGAGTCATTATGTTATACAATGACCCATTACTAACTCTCGTTGTCTGACTAGAAATATAGATACCTGGTGCATTACCATTTCCAGTTATCACGACTCCTCACGATGAGTCTTATAGTGAGACGACTTAGGATATGAGTCGTGATATTAACAAAATCTATACTTCTCTACTCACCCATATTATCAGTGGTTATGAGTCACGTAATTCCTCATTAGATGACTCTACGAGTTGTTATGAGTCTCTTAGCCACTGTAACATGTATATTTAGAGAAGTTGGTTCCTATTTTCACTCTCCCAATGCTCCCACATGAGTTCAATCATTCCCGCACATAAAACATAGCAAAATTTATATGTTACTCCTAATTTTTAACATTACAATGCAAGTTTCTCAAGAACAAGGCTCGTTTGCACTTTATGAACACATTCAAATCAAGGAACCCAAGAAATTTTTAACACATTAAAATTCCGACTTAATATATAAACAATTTAACACACACAACTTACTTGACTTTTTTCTTTGGATTCCTTGAGAAAAATGGTTTATAATTCCTTGCCTTAATTCTCGAGTATCTTAACTTTGGGTATTTTTGTGATTACTTGATTGTGGTGTTGGGGGATGACTATGGAGTGTTTATAATGTCAAGGGTGTCGAGTATTTGGAATAGAGGGAGTCACAGTTTCAAAATTGAAAATCGATCATTTGGGATTAATTTCCCTAATTAAACCATAAGTACTAGACCGATTCGACCCGCGATGTCAGGTCTAATAACAAGTCGACATCATGACTACTAGTAACATTACATAATAAGCCATAACCTCCCTCTGTAATGACTGGAACCTCACCTGGGTCTCTATTCATAACTAATTAAGGTGACGAGTCATGGTTACTAACTACGACTTGTTTTGAGAGTCGTTATGACAACAAAAACTAATTTCTTGAGAGTTGGTTTAGGCTTCATCATGTTACGACTCAAATCACAAGTAGTGAGGTCAAATAACGACTCGTGAGGTGAGTCATATGACCTAGCACCAAATTTTCTTTGCTTTATTTCTACAATCTCTAGCCCTGCACACTAAGCAAACAAGTTAGCCTATAATGAAATGAGTACAAAACATAGGTTACCTCCCACGCAACACTTGATTTAACATCGCGACATGACGTAGCTAGGTTAGATACTCAGGCTTTACCAACCAGCCCTATGGGTTGCCTCCCATGCAGTGCTTGATTAACGTCGTGGCATGACGCTATTACCTTGGTTACTCAGACTTCACCAAGGTCCATATCATCAACTACTTTCATATCCACAGGGTTCCCTATATAGTGCTTCACCTGCTACCCATTCACTTTTAATGGGGATTCACCATCCCACTCTATCTCAATAGCACCATGTGGAAATACTCAAACCACAGTGAATAGTCCATACCACCTCGACTTTAACTTGACAGAAAACAAGAAAATTCTTGAATTATACAACAAGACTAGATCACCAGGCTCATACACTCTTTTCTTAATTTTTTTGTCATGATACAGTTTCATCTGTTCTTTGTATATAACTGAGCTCTCATAAGCACAGAGATAGAATTCATCCAACTCATTCACTTTGATCAACCTCAACGTAGCTAAATCATTCCACTTAAAATTAAGCCTTTTCAACGCCCATAGTGCCTTGTGTTCTAGTTCAACCGACAAGTGACATGCCTTTCCAAACATAAGATGATATGGGGAGACACCTATGGAGGTTTAAAATCTATCTGGCTGGCCTACAATGCATTACCCAACTTCCTTGACCAGTTAGTCCTATTGGCATTCACAGTCTTCACCAATATGGACTTGATCTTTATGTTGGAGACCTCAACCTGCCCGCTCATCTGAGGATAGTAAGGTGTTTCCACCTTATGCTTTACACCATATTTTTCGAACATGTCCTTAAACAACCGATTGCAAAAATGAGACCCACCATCTCTAATGATCGCACGTGGAGTGCCAAATCGAGAAAAGATATGCTTCTTCCAAAAGACGGTGACACTTCTACCTTTATTATTAGGTAGCGCAACTTCCTCCACCCATTTATACACATAGTCTACTGCCACCAAGATATATTTCATTCTATAAGATCTCACGAATAGACCCATGAAGTCAATCCCCCACACATCAAACAACTCCAACTCCAAATCCAAATCCAAAATAGGTGTCATGAGAAGTTCATGATGTTATAAAATATTGCCCTGACGTTGACATTAATCACAGTCTAGGGAATAAACATGAGCATCCTTATAAATCAAAGATCAATAATATCCATATTGAAAGATTTTATGGGCTATGCGGGTTCCACTATGGTGACCCCTAACTGTCGATGAATGACAAACTTTAATGATGCTCATCATCTCCACCTCAGGGATACACCTACGAATATCACCATTCATATAAATTTGGATTAGATAAGGTCATCCCCAGAAAAACTTCCTCACCTCATGCATAAAACTCTTGCACTATTGGAAATATAGGTCTTCTGGGACAAGATCACTTGCCAAATAGTTGGTAAAATCAGCAAACCATAGGATTAAGTCTTGAGATGCTGCCAAGACCCACTCATCTGAAAAAGTATCATCTATGTCAAGCTCATCCCCTAGTTTTCATATTTCCTCTTAGTCAAACCTAGATAAATGATCTACCACTTGGTTTTCAGTGCCTTTTCAAACCTTCACCTCAAAGTCAAATTCTTATAGTAGGAGCACCCAACTAATCAATCTCAGCTTTGTATATTTTTTTGACATTAGGTATCTCAATGCTGCATGATCTGTATGAACAATGACTTTGGTCCCAATTACATAGGACTGAAATTTCTCAAAGGCAAAAACCACCGCAAGCAACTCCTGCTCAGTAACCACATAGTTTTTTTGTGTGGGGTTTAGTGCCTTGCTGGCACAGTAAATTGGGTGAAATATCTACTCCTTTCGTTCTTTTTGTATCATACATGACCTCAAATGGTGCAGACCAATCAGGGTAAATATGATAGGGGTTGACGCCAACCGCTCCTCCAGGCACTCAATGTCCTTAAGACATGCATCACCAAATATAAATTTTACCTCTATCTCAAGAAACTTGCATAGATGGTGTGCAATCCTTGAGAAGTCCTTGATGAAATGCTTGTAAAAACCAGCATGACCTAGAAAACTCTGAATACCCTTCACCGAAACTGGTGGTGGCAACATTTTAATCACTTTAACTTTTGCTTTATCAATATCAATTCCCCTTTTTGAGATCTTGTGTTCAAGTAAAATACCTTCTTTTACCATGAAATGACACTTCTCCTAATTTAGAACCAAGTTGCAATCCTCACATCTACGGAGAGAATTGGCCAAATAGGCCAAACAGTCATCAAAAGAGTCCCCAACCATAGAAAAGTCATCCATGAACACCTCAATAGTATCTTCCACCATGTTAGAGAATATAAACATCATACATCTCTAAAAAGTGGCGCGAGCATTGCACAAACCGAATGGCATCCCTTTGAACGCAAAAGTCCCATAGGGGCAAGTAAAGGTAGTTTTTTTCTTTTTCTTTAAGAGCAATAATAATTTTATTGTATCCTAAATACCTATCAAGGAAAAAGTACCAACCATTGCCTTCTAACCTGTAAAACATCTAATCTATAAACAACATAGGAAATTGGTCTTTCTGAGTCTAAGTGTTTAGTTTTCTATAGTCCATGCCTACTTGCCATCCTGTAATAGGTCTCATAGGAACAAGTTCATTCTTCTTATTGGGCACCATTGTGATTCTACCCTTTTTAGGAATAAATTGAACAAGGCTAACCCACTTGCTATCCGCAATGGGGTAAACCACTCTAACATCCAACCACTTGATAATTTCTTTCTTCACAACCTCCTGCATAGGAGGATTTAACCGATGCTGATGCTCTATATTGGGGATACTGTCCAGCTCAAGCTGTATCTTGTAGATACAAATACCTGGTGGGATCCCCAAAATATTTGCAATGCTTCATCCGATGGGTCTATTGAATCTATGCAAAACTGATATCAATGCCTCTAACTCTATCTCTACTAAGTCAGCTATAATAATCACTGACAAGGTATTGTCGACCCCCAAAAATACATATAACAAGTGAGATAAGAGGGCTTTCAATTCCAAAATCAGTGGTTCCTCAATAGACGGTCGAACGGGAGGAGTGGTTCTATTTTTCAAATCTAGATCAAGCTTCTTTGGAGCATAAGTATAAGAAACTCTACCATATAATAATCTCACTATATCATCATATTAATCAATACCATTACTATCAAAGTTCATAATTACCATGCCTTACCCATAGCTAAAAAAGGTCTACCTAAGATAATAGGGACTTGGAAGTTTATCTCACAATCAAGAATAACGAAGTCAACTGGAAATATAAAGGACACCACCTTTACTAACATATCGCAAAGAATACCAACCGGCCTCTTCATAGTGTATTCAACCATCATTAACCTCAAAGTTTTCGATTTGGGTGCTCCCAACCCAACTTCGTATATACCACCAGTAATATCATATTAATGCTGGCTTCCAAGTCACATAAAGCTCAGGAAAAGTTGAAGGACCTAATAGTGTATGGAATAATTAACGATCAAGGCTCTTTCTTCTTCTCTACTAACGATCTAAAAGTAACAACAATAGAAAGGTGCAGATTATCAGTGGGTTGAAAACTCACCATCCGTTTCTTAGTGACCAAGTATTTCATGAACTTTGCATAACGTGGAATTTTCTCCAAGGCTTCTACCAGAGGGATATTAACAAATAATTTCTTCAATATTTATAGGAACTTTTGATATTTTCTTTTCTCTTACTTTTTCTTCAACCTTTGAGAAAAAGGAGGGGGAGGTCATGGAATAGTCTTCCACACTAGCTCATAAACCTTACCCTTAACTTTATCCTCTACAACAACATGATCAACACCTGTTGCTTTCTCCACTTCCACATTAGGTGTATCAACATCCACAGTACTATAATTCTTTAATACATCAATAGTATACTATGAGGGATCAATAGTGGACTTACCACTCCGAATAGTGAGAGCAAAACAATGACTGCAATTTTTAGGATTCTAAACCGTGTAACTCAGAAGGGTACCAGGCTTTCTCTAATTCAAAGTCGCAGACATCTGCCCAAACTGTTGCCCTAACAGCTTAATCGTAGTCACATGTGACTCAGCCTTTTGGTTCAAACTTAAGATATCATCCTTGATCTTCTTAAGGCAAGTCTCCTAACTCTTTTGACCTTTCACCAGTTTAGACAACATCACCCCCATCCTTGATTCAGTATTATGAATTCTTAGTGGAACATTTCTGTCCCCCTTCTTCTTATAGTCATCCTTTCTTCTCCAGTCACCATTATGATCCCTACTGCAATCTCTATATCTATCTCCATAATAGTTTTGACCTTGGTTCCCTTGCCCTTTAACTAGGAAACTCTCCAATTCTTGATATTGATACTTGGCTTCCTCCTCCAAGTCAGACTCATATAATTTGAAAGTTGTCCCCTATGCATCTACTGCATTCACTTTCTTAGAATTCACTATTGTGAATTACTTTATCAACAACCCAATGTTTCCCCTAATCTATGTAATATCTTAAGCCATAGAATCATCAACCACTCTCTGGTCGTCAAATGCTCTAATGGCATAAGTGCCTGACAATATCCAAGCTACACCTTCTCTCAGAAGATGATACAGTCGTTTTCTAATATAGTAACCCAATAAAAGTTGGGGTCAAATATAAAGGAAATATATGGACTTGTGGACTTGAGATGCTGTAATCAATGGGCAAAAGCTGGAAAAGTAAATGGGGGGATTTGAATGGCAATATCAAACAAGGATCAAATATAGACTTCGATTGTGATCAGTATTGGTAAACACTAGGATTGTGTTCCCCTTGGCTTCTCAACTCTATAGGCTTATTGTGATTTGTTGAACCAACCCGATACCTTTTATGCAGAACCGATAAGTTATGTACTATCTATAATTTTTGGACGAGTAGATAGATTTCACCCTTTACCTTTTGAGTTTTAGGATGTCGCATTAATAACCCTTATTTTTATCCCAGTTAACTATTACCTTTTGAATCTCTAGTTATTAGATGACATCTAACCATCTTACATAGATAATACCTAATAGCATGGATCAACAGCTAAACTCCAAATTACTGTTGTTATTATTATTTCCTAGTCACTACTTTCTTTTTGAGTAAGTAGCAATAATGTAGGCGGGATCTTAATATTGGCCACCGATAAGAAATCTATTGTAGTGAAGATAATGCAATGTATGCCATGGGTATCATTTTAATTCAACAATCACACTTCCCCTACTTTGTCAATCTGTAGGGTTTCCATAACCCTAGTTTCAGGTTTTTTTAGCTGCTCATACTTGTGAAGAAATCAATAACATTCATAATTACAAGTATAAATGAAATCACAATGATAAGAAGTGTAAGAACCCACACTGAATTAATCAACTGAAGTCAATACAAGAGAATCCAAAATCAAAATTGAATCTTGGAATCAAAATATGTTTGTGAGCATCAAAAGTGCATAACTCCTACTAAAAATCACATAAAGGGTATTAATAGTAAATGAGGAAACCCTAAAACAAAAGACTAAACAAAATAGGAGAAAATAAGGTCGGTGGCCACATGTGGCCTGTACTTGCACTTTAATCCTGGGCACAGGTAGTACTATAATCAACAAGGTGGGCGTAGGTACAAGGCGCATGTACTAGGATTCAAATATCTTGTAGGTCAGCTCTCGGGATTTTGGACTTTTGGCACTTGCTTTTCCTACTTGTGGTCTGTAGGTTCTACTTGAGGTCCACATGTTGACTTAGTAAGTGTCAGGAGTCATATTTTCAAATCTTCTTTGATTCTTGAACATGCTTTAATTATGAACAAGATAGAAAGTGTCTCGATCATCCATAATTGCTCCAAAAAGTAGTCAAAAATACCCTTTTAATCTATTTCATGAACTTAGCATCCAAAACATGATTTTCTGCAAACCATAACCAAACTATATCATATATAATAAAATAACATCAGAAACTTGCATATTTTCCTCGTTTTAAGCATCAAAAGTGCTATATTTCTATAGCATATCAATGCCAGTATCTCTATCATCCTCTTGAGTATGCCTACCTCAGTTGGTAAGAGAGATCTAGTCTAAAACCTCAGAAGCTACTTCCCAGCATAGTCTCATGAATGCTCCTCTAGTGATTGTGTCTGGCATAGCCCGGGAACTGATATTATAGGCTCTATAAAATATCTTTAGAAAGCTTGTCTTTGAAATACCATGATTGGGTACGATGCTTAACTCCTTATAAATTCAAAACCAAGCCTCATATATTGATTCAAAATATAGCTACCCGAAGTTTTATATCTTATCTTTTAACTACAATATTCTGGCAGAAGGAAAGAAATGGTTCAAGAATTACCTGCACAACTTATTTAAAATGGTGATCGATCCTCTAGGAAGTTCCCCCAACTACAAAGAATCTTATCCAATCAATGAAAAGGGTACAACCTCAATTTAAGTGCCTCTTGATCTACTCCTAGAATATTATATGAAGTGAAAATCCTAACAAAATTAGAAAGATACATATTTACGTTGTCTGTAGTCGAGCCTTAAAATATACCTTTTAAGTTCAAGAGCTAGATCATGGCACTAGTAATGTCAAATTTCACATTAGAAGGCAGTGTAGGAGGAATAATGGCTCCTTTTTCTGTCGACTGAACGTATCCCATATCCTCCTCCTCATCATATAGATGAAAGTACTGGTATGGTGGAATCTATTGTTCTTGACCACCTATAAATCGATCTCAATTACCGTCGAGTGCTACTCAATGCTCAACTACCAGTCTCTGCCTCCTAAGCTACATGATGGGCCTCAACTTTCCTTCTCTAATGAGCAGCCGCATCTACTAACAACTTCCATATTTTTCAATAAGTAATATTCTAAGGATCTCCTGGAGAGGGGGAGTCTTATCATCATAAACCCATTAAGATATCCGCAACGTACTTATTTTGTCATCGTATGATTAGGCTGTAAAATTCTCTACCTCGACGTCCCTTGTGAAGATAATCTCAAACACAGGCTAGTTTTTAGAGTTGGCCACCATTACGAAATCAATTAACTCAAAGGAAATCACAATACATATATAAAATTTATTAACAAAAAATAACACAATGTATAAGGGAATCAAATGGTGGCATTACATTAGTAGCAACTAATCCAATGTATAAGCAATCTACACTATCCAAATAGATACGCATTAAAAAAGATAGCCCACATACCCTCACAACAAGAAAGTCCCATCTCTCTCAGTATAATGTCACTTCAAGGGAATATATCAAAACACTCACACGCAAAAAAAAGTTCCAATAAGTGTGCAAAAATACCATAGGGTTGCCCTTATATTTTATGTGTTAGTTTTTTGGATAGTTGGACTCGGATCACTATAGGACTTTACTCATCTTGTATTGTAGGCTTGGGGGCTGGTATGGTACATTTGGGAACTAGTGACTCACCCTCCTTGACACTATACTTACATTTTGGCTCTACTACTCAACCATTCCTCTTTTATTCCCCTATTTTCTCTTTTATTAATTTTTTAGATTGGGTATGGTTCTTCTTTTTTCTTTTCATTAATTTTTTTTTGTTTTCTCTTTATTTTTCTACTACACCTAACCTTACTTTACTTTTCTTTTATATTATACCTTTTTGCATACCCAACTTTAGCTACGCACCCCTATGATTAGGGGTGTGCAAAACTGAATCGATAAAAATGTTATTGGTTTATTGTTATTGGGTTAACAGTTTTAATGACTTTATAAATTCTTTTTATTGGGTTATTGGTTTGGTTTTGATTTTTTTATTGGTTTATTGGGTAAATTGATAACCCAATAAGAATATTTCAAATTACAATTTACCCCTACTTATGTATATGTATATATATATATAGCCTACTCCATAGTTCTTTTTCATTTCGACAAACCTATTCAATTTTCTGAAAACCTATTCAAGCTTGAAGATTCTTGTAAAATAAAACACATCATGTAGGATTTTTGCTGCAACTATGATATCTTTTCTTTTCTTGTTAGTTGCTACTATTTCTATTTTATGCATATTTTCTTATCGGTTAAACCAAAAACTGAACCGTTAAGGACTAAAACCAATAAAACAAAAATCGATAAAAATATCTTATTGATTTAGCATATTTAAAAACCGATAACCGATAAATAAAATTGATAATACATAAAATCAAATCGAACCGATCAATGCACACCCCTACCAATGATAGCCACCGTCAACTTAGGCAATTTACCGGTATTATGGTGCACAATGTCCAAGTAGGGACTAGAGACAAAATAGGTTCTTTGTAATAAATCTAGAAAGGTGAAAAGGTGAAAATCAAGAAAATAGGTCTATGTAGGGTCAAATCAGGGATCAAGGGATGCTTATTCACATTTGGAAGGTTATTTAGGCTAATAGTGGACTAAATAAAAAACAACCTATGATCATGTCCTAACCAACTATCCTATAAGCAAGGCAAGACTAATCGAGAAAATTTTGAATTAAATGCACAAAGAAAACTAGGTAAGTATCTCACACACACATGGTACAGGATTATAGTACCAACTACTACCTATACAATTCATGCAAACGCTAAACTATGATTATTATGTCCCTAATCCTAATGTCATAACAAGATTCACAATAGTCATACATATATTTACAACACAATTTTTTTTTGGAGGGGTATCATTTTTTTCAAAATAATTGAGAATAAACAAAACATGTCAACTGCCCTTAGTTGTCTTATTTTCTCCTATTTAAACACAAACAAAAAAAACAAAAACATAAAACATAATACAACCCAAACATGCCAGTTCTACTAGGATAACGCAGCTGACGGGAAAAGAAATAAGGCAAGAAAAACCTTCGGCTGTGGTATACCCCTACCCCCAATTTAAAGACTATCCACTATCTCCAGTGCATAACTATAAAGTAAAAACAAGGGATGAAAACATACATGGGTGCACTAGGTGCCGGATCAAGGCACCTTAACAGAAGGGTCCAAGACTGGGCATCACTTGTCGTGCCCCATTTTTCTCACGAAAAGTGGAATTCAACGTGACAACTCTTTTTAGGATGGTTCTAAAGGAAAAGTATCCACCTAATGAATTAAGGTGCATTAGGGCACTATTCTAGGCTAAATACAAATTAGTTAATTAATCTACATCACCAAAAATTCAAGTAAGGGTTAAGATACCTCGAAAAGAAGGTGTTAGACACCTTTTGAGGTCCACAAATATGGGTCCCAACCGAATTCATATATTACATAGAAATTATATATGATAAACAAAGTCCAATAATTTTTGATCACTTATTATTAACTAAGTGATATAATAAAGAACACTTTCATCTAGTGGACATATCATACAAAGAATGAAAAATACAAGAGATGCGAGACTGACCTTTTGCGATATACAAATAATAATTAAATAATATCATAATTTGTGTATTCATCGTCTTCCTCAAATTAGAGACTCTAGTGAACTCCTTTTCTTTGTAGTATATCCAGTAAAAAATATTTAATAATGATAAACAATAAATAATGAGAGGCATATTAGTAAGATTTGCTACCATAATTTGGTGGTAAATTTAATATAAAAAAGTAAACAAATTGACAACACATAAAGTTAAAATTGAGAGAGGAAAAGAGAGAGAAAGAGAGGTATCAGGTATGACAAGGCTGAAATGAGCCCAATGCAATGTCGCTCCGCCTACTCCAGTTTCTATGATTGACTGTCTTAAATGCCTTAAGACAAAATGAAAGAAATTCTTAAAGAAACTTATTCAAGAGTACTAAACATAATATTTTAGTATTTTAAAGTCATGTGAAGCTATATATATGTATATATATGCATGTATAATATGTTGATTGTATCAAAGTATGTCGATAATTTAATATAGTAAAAAAGTTGCCAAGTCTTTGGAACTTTTAAAAGAGTGACATATGACATAAGGAAAGAGGAAAGTAAAGAGTTGCTTTATATTTTAATAAATCTATATGAGCTTTATACGAGAGGTCAGTTATTGCCTGTCTTTTTTGCCATCATCTCCCAAAAATACCTGACCCTCGATGGGGCGATGATTCCAGTTGAGCTCTGCTTCATGAATTGGGTCCTCCATTAGTGATGGTTGAACTCCATGGAACATCATTCCATTGTAATGTACATGTAAAAACTATTCAAAAGGTAGCGACAGTAAGTTTGTTCTTAATGTTTTCAAGAAAAATACATAATTTAGAAGCACTTAATTTACTAACTTGTATTAAACTTATAAACAAGTACTATCTTGAGTTGCTGATACAGGACAAAAATAACACATATATTGCTATGTCTTGTTTTGATGATTAACAACAAACAACAAGGGACTAGGTCCTCGGGTCTTCATGGAAAAATATTTCTATCACAAAGTCAGCGCAGTTTTGTCTTCTAGTGTAACAAACTACGTAGGAAAGCTTTTACCTTTCAGGACGCTTGGCCCAATCAAACTTCTACCCTAATAATTATTCCACTATAAAAGAAAAAGAGTGCTTCTCAAATTGGTGAGTTTTAGTAATCCATATTATTGAGAATTGAAAAGGGCAAAAAGTCAATCCAGCTTTATTACTCAAGTATTTCTCAAGTGCTTATTATTTAAATGTATTGAAATGAGTGAGTGTTCTTGAGATGAGTCCTAAATAGTAAATGAATTACTCATGTTATAAGATTAATATTTTTTTGTTTTCTTGAGAGTGCTTAGGTAAAGTTTCCTAAGTTTAATATTGGTTAGAGTTAATCAATATTGGAGTGAGTTTTGGTAGAGCTGTCAAGGTAGGCTTATCGTAGAGGTATTAAAAGCAAGTGAAACCTAGAATTAGGTTCATCAAAGTTTGTAATCAAGAGTTTGATTATAGTAGATTGTGGGTGCTTGTGAGGGAAAGCCGTGTTTTTTTCTCCCTTGATCAAGGAGGTTTCCATGTTAAATCTTTGTATTTTTACATTTCTACAAAATATTTAGTTTTCTAGTGCTTTACTGTTTGATTCCCTATGACTGACTTAAGAGGACCTAGTCCCTCACAGTATGATGCAACCCTCCCGAGTTTCATCAATTGGTTTCAGAGCCAGAACACTCTAAAAGGTTAACACCTAGAGTGATTTAGTTATCATGGATGCTCCACCTAATCTAGAAGAATGGAAATCTACCACTAAACCACCTAGATTTAATGGCCAGTTCTATGGATGGTGGAAAACAAGAATGTATAACTTCTTTATGACTGGGGATAGTGAGATGATAGATGTAATTCTTAATGGTCCTTATGTTCCAGTAAAAGAGGTCAAGGAAGGAGATATAACTAGAATAGTTGTTAAAAGAAGGAGAGAGTATGATAATGAAGATAGAAGAAAAATTGAGAAGAACTACCAAGAAACTGCTAGTTTGTGGATAGGGCCTGAAGAATACAATTGGATTTCTACATGTGAAAATGCTAAAGAATGTATGACTTCATATGGCTGAGGATAGTGAGATGATGGATGTAATTCTTGATGGTCCTTATGTGCTAGTAGAAGAGGTCAAAGAAGGAGATATAACTAGAATTGTTGTTAAAAGCAGGAGAGAGTATGATGATGAAGATAGAAGAAAAGTGGAGAAGAACTACCAAGAAACTGCTAGTTTGTGGATAGGGCCTAAAGAATACATTAGGATTTTTGCTTGTGAAAATGCTAAAGAAATCTTGGATTGCTTAAAAATAGCTCATGAAGGGACCACTGATGTAAAGGATCCAAATGTTGATATGCTGACTATATAGTATGAAACCTTCACCATGAAAGAAGGAGAAACTATCCAAGAGATGCATACAAGATTCACTTCAATCAATAATGATTTACACTATTTAGGATAAGTGATTCCTTTGTACAAACAAGTGAGAAAAATTCTAGGGGTACTGCCTAAATCCCGGGAAAGAAAAGTAGATGCTATCAGTGAGGCAAGAAACCTGAAAACTCTTACTATGGATGAGCTTATTTGTAATCTGAAGACACATGAACTCAAGAAGCAACAAAGTCAAAAGCAGAAGGAAATAAAAAGAGAGAAATCTTAGGAATTCAAGGCTTCTAAGTCAGAATTAAGTGAAAAAGACACTGATGCTGCCTATTTGGACAAAGAATTGTTAGAGAAATGAAGAAAAGTTGTCAATTTTAAAAAAGAGAAAGCAACAGTAAGAAGAGAGGCTCTATTGAATTTTGTCACAAATGTGGAAGTCCTGAGCATTTCATCAAGGACTGTCCTATGCATAAAATGGATTACCAGGAATAGCTCAAGACTGGAAGTGACAAAGGAAAGAATAGGGACCAGGTTTGTATGAAATTAAGTAGTAAGTCTACAACTGATTATACAGTAAGTCAGGCTCTAGAAATGTGGGAAGATTCCACCAATGAATCTAATGAGGCTGAAAAAGCTGAAGATATGTCCATGCTGGCTATAGAGGAATGTGAAATTACCTTTGATTCCTTGTTTGCTCTTATGGAAAACACTGAAAATAAAGAAGACAATGAGGTAATCCTCTCTAACATTAAGAAAAATTTAGATAATTATTCTTCTAGAAAGATAAATAAGCTAGCTATTGTGTTAATTAATTCAGTGTGTGAACTGAGTACTGAGAAAATTTATCTTAAAGAGAAAATAGAGAATCAGGAGCTTGAATTAATTTCTTTAACTCTCCAGATTTCTGAAATAGAAGAATAGTTTGCTAAGTTGAAAACTGATAATTTGAGTTTATTGAGTCAACTGGAGAAAGTAAATGACTCTTATGATAAAGGAAAGAAAAAAACATTAAAGATTTAGATTGAGCTTGAAGATAAATTGAGAGA
Source organism: Capsicum pubescens (assembly GCA_030864215.1). Classification (NCBI taxonomy): domain Eukaryota; kingdom Viridiplantae; phylum Streptophyta; class Magnoliopsida; order Solanales; family Solanaceae; genus Capsicum; species Capsicum pubescens. Next base: position 313,585,728 of record CM061548.1, on the reverse strand, counting down.
TTCTCAACCACACCTTATGACTGCTCTCTAGAAGAATGAAGAGTTAGAAAGGAACCTGTTCTATTTAAGAGAAAAACTCAAAAAATCTGTATAATGGACAACATCCTCACATATCCTTTCTAATTTAACTAGTCAAGGCATCAGAAATGTAGGGGCCTTAGGTATCAGTACAAAACTCAATCTTCTAGGTCTCAAAGAAAGGTTGTCTAAGAGGCCTGAAACAAAACCCACAAACCTCTTTGCACTCATTATGGAAGAGATGGTTACATGAAATAAAACTGTCAAATTTGGATGAGAGTTAGCATAAACAGTGTTAAATACATTAAGCAAGGGAATGCCTATCCTAAAGATTCTAGAATTTTGACTATAAAGAAGCTCTAATTACAAAGATGGGTCAAGAAGAATTTGATCACATCTCTATCCTCTTACTGGGAACTCAAACTCAAGTGGGTGCCCAAGCCTAACAAATAATATTGTTTATAAAAGTGAGAAAGGGTTTACAGTCAGAACATGTTCACTGATAGTTGTTATTCAAAGCATATGCCAAGAACGTTTAATTATATTCTCTCTCTTAGGATACTTCAAGGTAGAGGTATCTTATGTGTAAATAGTAAAAAAGATCTAAATGTTTGTAGCTGATTGGAAGAAATTTACTTTGGTGCTCAACATGAAGATGCTGACTTATGGGACTCGTAAGTTCCTATGTGCTGAACAATTAATTTCAATAGACCTGATCCATGGCATACCAAGGCTAAAGAATCTAGATAAATGATGTAGATGAGAATGGGGAAAGAGATGGTGATCCAAGATCTGAGTCAAAGACCACAACTATAGTAGAAGATTAACAAGGAGGGTCTAGTCAACATTCATAGGGATATGTTTCCTATAAAACTCACCTTAGAAGGTCAAAATGAAGGTGCAAATCTTCTTATTCTATTGATATTATAACTTCACCTTTGGGGACTTGAGTCCAAACAAGAGATTAAGTCAGAAATTTCATGGTCTTTTCAACATTCTTATCCCAAAGTAAGCTAAAAAACATAGAAGAGGGTCTGAAAGAGGCTAACTAATATAGGGAAATATAAGATGAACCTTGGTAATTTAAAGGATGCTATGCTGGGACCTAGTCCTCAGACTTATTCTTAGAACATCTCTTAGAAAATGAAGTGGTGTACTGAAACTAACAAGTTGAACTGGAATTGATCAAATCAACTTGACCTACTAAATGAATTAGTTCTCTTCTTGAAACTAGATATGATTAGGTGACAGGTATCCTTGGTAAAATAGGTGGAAAATGCTCTAACTCAGTACTACACCCTTACAGGTATACATCCATGGGAACAACTTTGGAAGACGATAGATGTGACTTACATAAAATCAAGGATTCTCTTAAGAAAAAGAGGGATTTGGTCCTATCTCTCAAGGTTAGTACCAAAACAACGTGCTTTAATAATCATGAAATTCTATCTAAAAAGCCAGGCGTCTTTTCTTATTTAAGCAAAATCCGTCAACTAATAAGAAATGTAAAGAGTCACTCGATTAAAGTCAAATACGTCATCTCAAACATGCATATTTTTAAGGACAATGGTCACTTCAATTAAATCATAAAACCATATTTACACTCTTTTATTATCTTTTAGAAATTAACTTAATTCATATCTTATAATTGTTCTTCAGCTTTGAGTTAAACTGGTCCTTTACTCTTTTACTTAGACAATCTTGTAATGGTGAACATTCCCTCTTTCTTAGCCTCTATAAAAGATCCTGAAGTTGATAAAGCTCCAAGAAGGCAATGAGAACAATCCCAAATTAGTCTTCTAATACCTTATCACCCAAAACCATAGATGACTTCTCCTTAAGTTCTCAATAAGAACCTATGTCAACTCTTCCTACTGAGTCTTCTCCAGTTAATCCTTAACCTTCAACTGAGCCTGTCCATATTGAAACATCCTTAACCATCAAACCTTTTGTTGAATCAACTTTGATAGAGGATCCAAATCAAGGGCTTGGTTCACTGATTAAACTAGAAACCCCTCAAGTACCTAGTTTCTCTACTCCCTATGAGTCAAACCCTATTTTTGTTCAATTATATGGTGATAAAGTACCTATAAAGAGGTTTGATCTTTCAAGAAGTGTAGACTAGGTAGCTGAGAATTTTTTTATACTTGTATATGATCTCAAGGAAAGCTCAATTAGTAATGATGAGCAAGTAGTTGGTGAGAAGGATGATGTGACTAAGGATAAAAAGATTGTTCTACATCTAAATAAGGAGGGTGAGTATGAACTACCCCTAAGGTGGTCCATAAAGAAATAATAGGGTAGACACTAAAAATAAAAAGTAGCCGATACAGGTGTAAAAGTGGCTAGATCTTATTCAACTAGAGGGTCAAAACATAAGTTGTTATTTGATGCAATGAAGGCAAGTAAATCTTTGACCACTAAGAGAAGAAACCTTAAGAAAACTGCTATAGATGATGAAGTGGAGAATATTGAAGTTTTGGAAGTTGGCGGGCGTGAGTACATTGATCTAGATATTGCTGCTGCAACTGATAAAATAAGAAAAAATGTGCATATTACTAGATGGACTAGGTCCTCCAATTTAAAGTCTGGTAGCCCTATTGGGATGAGACACAAACATATTATAGTGAAAAAGAAAAAAGTCTCTGAGGGACCTGGTCTCAAAAGGAGAAAAGTTATTGAAAAAAAGGAGCCAAGTAGTGATACAAAAAGAAGAAGAAAAGAAGGATGTGCCAAGAGAGCAAAGGAATAAGATTTAAAAACACAAAAAGTATTTTTTGGGAGATAGTTTGATCTCAAAATTTATGAGAAGCTAGGCATGGTTGAACTGGTATAGTATGTGAGACATCAGGATTGGATATACCTATTAGAGGAACCAACTCCCATGGTCTTTATAGGCGAGGTAGGAGAATTCTATTACACTATAGAATTCTCAGATGATGGTTTTAGTCTGAATGCACAAGGGCAAGGAAAGGAAATTAAACTGGATGAAGAAACATTAGAAAAAATCCTAGATATGCCTGCAATAGGAGTAAGGACTATTGTGAAGCAACAACCCTCTATTGAATTCATGATTGATGCTTCTAAGGTGGGAGGAACATCAATAGTGTGAGAAAGAAATTTCCCACAAGTGAGTTTCAATTGGTATTTGAATATGTGAACAAGGTCCTTTTGCCCAGATCAGAGAAAAGAACTATTGCCTCCGCTGTTGACTTGTTCCTGATTGAGTACTTGAGAAAATTTGAGCTGATAAGTCTTTCTGCTCTTATTATAGAGCACATAAACAAAATAGTTGTTGAGAAACAAAGAAGACATGGGATTCCATATGGGTACTTTTTGAACAAAGTATTTAATTATTTTGGAGTAGTTGGAAGTACAGGGACTCCAAGAATAGTCAAAAAAAAGTTTAGTCTGACAATATTTATGGAAAGTGCATTAAAGAAAAGTGAGAACTTTGTCCCAAGTTTCAGAACTTTTGGCTGCTCAAGAGAAATTAAGCAATAATATGGGAGATGAGGGTCTAGTTGGCTACAAAGAACGTTTAGATAGTTATTTTAAAGATACAAAATTAAAAGATATCCCCAGAAGGACCTAGTACCATAGAAGAACTTACAACAGAAAATGCTAAGCTCCAGATTAAGGTTGTAGAACTCACTCAGTAGGTTCATGGTCTAATAATGAAGTTAATGACCTCATTAACAATTGCTAAATGCCCATGCTGCGGACAGTTATCGAATGGAGTTTTTGCATAAATCATTCTCCCCTAAGACCCCTACACATAAGTCATGTCATCCCTATGTCTCTTTATCATCCCTATGTATCAGTTTCTAGTCCTTATTCCTTGTGTGGCTTATGAAAGATCAAAATTTTATGTTTATTTTAGTTTGATGTATTGGTACTGACTTCTCTTAATCGTGAATGAATTCCTTTTTATGTGTTTTATCTATTTCTTCCTTATTTTTAAAGTTGTTCTTGATGTTAGTATTGCCCTAGTGGCCATGAGTTAACCATTTTGTGCTTACTTTATTTTTGGTTTACTTTAATTACTTTTCAATAATTCCAAAATAGGGAAGACTTAAGGCATATGGTAGGGACTAGGTGCGTGTATGTTCTGATGTGTAAGGGACCAGGTACTAAGAAGGTGCATAAGACAGGTGATATGTGAAAAATACTAATGGCATGCTATTGAAAAATAAAGGCAGATTGATGGGGGAGAGGGGAATGCACAAATACATATTGTTGAATGCAAGTGTATTAATAAGAGGAACATTGAAATTGTGTTGAGATTTTGATGTCAATTGAAAACAAAGGACTAGATCCCTATGTTGAAGGAAAGCAAAGTGCAAAGTGATAGGGGGAACATTCACTGACAGTAGTGGTAATCACTCCAACTGTATAAGGTGAATGAAATTGATGCTTCAAAGATTTATGGTCATGTTCTGAGGTTTGTCATCATCAAAAAGAGGGAAAATTGCTATATCTTTTTTTTGATAATGAGCAACAGACAACAAGGGACCAGGTCCCCAAGTCGTCAAGGAAAAATATAGCTATCACAAGGGCTACACAATTTTGTCTTTTAGTGTAACATACTTCGTAGGTAAGCTTGTAACTTTCAGGACACTTGACCCAATCAAATCTCTACCCTAATCATTATTCTACTATAAAAGGAAAAGAATGCTTATCTAATTGATGAGTTTTCACAATCTAAATTATTGAGAATTGAAAAGGGTGAAAACTCAATCTAGCTATATTGCTCAAGTATTGCTCAAGTGCCTATTTTTTGAATGTATTAAAAAGAGTGAGTGTTCTTAAGATGAGTCCTGAATTGTAATCGAATTAATCATGTTATAAGGTAATGTTTTCTTATTTTCTTGAGAGTGCTTAGGTAGAGTTGTCTAAGTTCAACATTGGTTAGAGTTATTCAATATTGGAGTGAGTACTTAGCAGAGTTATCAAGGTAGGCTTGTAGTAGAGGTATTACAAGCAGGTGGAGCCTAGAGTTAGGTTCATTAGAGTCTGTAATCAAGAGTTTGATTATAGTGGATTATGGGTGCTTGTGAGGGTAAGCCATGTCTTTTTTCTTCCTTGAGCACGGAGGATTCCATGTTAAATCTTTGTGTTTTTACATTTCTGCAAAGTCTTTAGTTTTCCAGTGCTTTACTGTTTGATTGCCTATGACTGACATCAAGGGACTTGGTCCCTCAAAGTATGGTGCAGCCCTCCCGGGTTTCATCATATATATAAAATTAATGAAAAGATCAAAACATGTAGCATCAGTAAGCATAAAGTTGAAATGAGATACATATTGGCACAAGTAAAACAATTAAAAATGTGTCTGAAGCATGGAAAAGTTCCTTTTGAAATTTTAAAATGATCTATTTTATTATTTTATATTGTAGCTATAGAAGATCCAAAAATCTCACCTATAAAACAAATATCTAGTACAACCAAATTAACATTCTACCACACTTTTCTCAACTAAAACAATCATCAACAATAAAATTTCAAGAAATTATTAGATAATCAAAGTGGATCAAGTCATGAAATTCATGCTACAGGGAAATCTTAAGAAGAAGCGAGCAAAGTATAAGAATAAAAGAATGAGGTGCACAACAATGAGCTCCTCTGTATTAATGATAAAAAATTTAATAAGAAACCTTACACTTGCACGAGACGAACAAGAATCAAGGGAGCAACATGCCATTCCTTCTCCACCAAAGAACTCAAGGCTTTGGATTGAAAACTGCCAAGCAAAATACGATGTTTATGACCTAAAAAAACCTCGGTTGGAAGTGTCCACAGATAAAAACTTGTGAGAAAAAAATAAAACTTATGTGGTGGAGATGAATGATTTTAGAGCTGCAATAGTGGTGTTTTTTGATGATTTTATGCTGGAGAACAGTTGAAACTTTATGTGTTTCAATGAAGGCCCTTGGTGGTGGAGCTACTGGAGATAGTTGAAGGCGAGGAGAAATGGTGCTGGAATCGCATCCGTATGGATATGAAGGTGTTACATCCTAGGTTTTGGCCTTAGAAATTTTTCCTTGAAAACTATTCTCTGGATGCAATACGACTTATGGATACGAGCTGTATGCTGGCGTATGAATGGTATGGTCCTGTCGTAAGATGACCAGTGTTAGTTGGTGGGATGGTTTTGATCACTGGAATGGTCACGACTTAAGGGTATAAGTCGTAAGGCTTGGATATGATTCGTATTAAGGACTCGTATGGTGGGCAGTGTTTGATCCTTTTGGTAATTTATTCTGCTAAGGATACGGATCATAGGTACGGATCGTATGCTGAGGTTATAATTTGGTTGGATGAGTCATATACTGGACAGTGTCTGATCCAAGGTTAAGTCCTGGGTACGATTTGTTGAAACTATTCACAAGGAAGGGTATGACTCGTAAGAAGGTCAGTTGTATCCCTGTAACGGGTTTTTAAGAAACTTAAGTGGGGTTATTTGGATATTTTCCTACTTGTCCTAATTATGACCCATGACTTCTAATATAGTTAGGAGGTTATTTACCCTATTATTCTATTCATTAACACTTAGAAAGCTATTCCCAAGCATTCAACAATTCTCTCAAGAGATTTTGGGGCAAGAGAGTAAGGGTTTCAACATGGGGCTTGCTTTGGTGAGTTTCTTCCATCATCTTTCTCGATTTAAGGCATGTGTCTCTTCCCTATTTATTATTTATAAAAAGGCATGGATTTTATGGTTGTTTTCATGCTTTCAATGTTGCATGGTTTATTGTTTTCAATTGTTAATTCAGTTTTTTTACTTCTAATGGTTTGGTTATAGTTTTCTATCATTTAATTATGCTTTTATATGCATTAATGGTGGTTTTGGTCAATTGTATTGCATGGTAATGGTTTAATGATCTTTGGAATTGGTTTTGGTTATATTATGCCTCCAAGGTGTTTTATAAAATACTTATAATGATGTGTTCATTGCATTGACTTCTTTAAATAGAACTCTTGCTTTTTTTTTCAGCTTATGCATAAAATTATAAATGGTTTAAATGGATTACAAAGGTTAAAGACTTATTTATTTTGCTTGCGGAGTACATGGAAGTCTCCCAAGAGGTTAATATGGTAAACAGAAAGTCACTTGAGAGTCTCCTTAACCTAAACGGTTTGGCTATGGATAAATCTTTAAAGTATGGTTGGTATGATTATACCACTAATAAATGGACTTGGTTAATAAATGGTAATTGGATATTTTTTTATATGGTTTTAATTTGGGCATTAATGGCGGGATGTGTAACTGAGCCATGGAAGGTGGAGGTTCTGAGGGAACCAAAATCAAAAACTCATATTTGCGGATATGAGAGATCCTTAATGGCCATGTGCGAGTGTCACATTTTATATTAGAGGGATTTACTTGTCATCCCATGGGATATTTCCCGGTCGTGCGGCTACACTCACTAGGATTCTTTCAGCAGGGGAAGGTGAACCCATACGATCCATGGGTGTGGTTAAACAACAAGGTTACATAGCCCAGGTAAAAGGTTTTAAAATGCATGTTAAACATAAATTCCCTTTCCCAACACTTATATATATATATATATGTACGGTTGTATGCATAATGGATGGTTTTACTTAGTTCTTTAAATTGCATTACTTTATCCTTATCCTGAGATACATGCTAGCGGTCACTCGCTAACCCATCTACTGGTGGCTGTATATCCATGCTATACAAGAAATGACTGTTTGACTCTTTACACATAGTGATTGACTCGGGGATAACATGTGGATTAAAGCGGTGAGATTCCATCTTTTTGGAAGGCTCCATTTCATGATATGGATACTCTTAAATATTTTGTTTTCATTTTGGATATTAATTTTGGCCATGGTTAGGGGCATGTCCTAACTAAATATTTGTATTCTTTTGAATAGAGGCTTTGTGGTACTTCTGGGGGTTGGTATGGGAGGAATCGGTATTGGTGTTGGCCTTGGCATTGGAATAAGCTGGGAGGATGGCATCATCAGACATAATTTCTCAATGTTCCATCGTATAATATTTTGGGATTGATTATTATATTATGTTTTGATGTTCTCCTTGGCTTGGTATAGTATGGATGGTTGGGTTTGGTACGATTAGAATCGGTTGGGTCGGTCACGGTCATGATCCAGAGTCTTGATGTGAATAATAATGCTATCTTATTATATGTTCGAAATTTAGTTCATCTGAGGCTGTAATAGGTGGTTGGGTTGGGATAAGGTGGCGGTCCCCAGTTCTGGTTTGAATTAGGATGCCCATTATGTCTAGGCCCTGGTTTGGGTCGTAACAAGTTGGTAACAGAGCTTTAAGTTCATGGTCAACTGGGAAGTCCCCAAACTCGTGTCGAGTAGAGTCTCTTTTAGGGGTATGTAGCATGCCACACTAATAAGAGAGAGACTGCAAGACATTTAGGAATGTTTCATTTTTATGAAATTTTTAGTCCTTAAATCCTCTCTAATCCTTGGTTATTTGTCTTTCAGATTATGCCTCCTAGGTCTAGACCACAAAGGAATCCTTCTGCCTCATTTGGGGATAATGCTGAAGGGTTACCTCCTACGTCTTGAGTACATCTTCGATCTAATGGTCCTATTCCTAATTGTGCTGGAGTTACTCCTATTTCTCCTACCGCTCCTCAGGTCCCTCAGGAAAATGAGACAAATGTGGAGTCTCGTCAGTCTATTTATGTTATTGCTCAGATGGTCGTTGCTCAGGCCAAGCTAGGTGCGGCTAGTGCTTTTTCTGCTGAGGCAACAAGGGTTGGTCAATTTATGAAGATATGTCCTTCTAATTTTATGGGAGTGAAGGTAGAGGAAGACCCACAGGGCTTCTTGGAGGAACTGGAAATGTATTTCAGGTTATGCAGGCTTCTGATATAGAGGGAGTTAGCTTTGGATCTTAAAGATGTTGCTCATCAGTGGTATAAGGAGTGGGATAGAGATAAGGGTGATATGGAAGAGGAAGGGTTATGGGAGGATTTTTCTAATGCCTTACTGGATCGTTTCTTTCTTTAAGAATTAAGGGAAACTAAGATAGAGGTATTTGTAAACCTCAAGCAAGGGAGGATATCTATAAGGGAATATGCCTTGAAGTTTCATCAGTTGTCAAGGTATGATCCTGATTTGGTGGATGATATGAGGTCGAGAATAAGAAAGTTTGCTTCTTAGCTGAATAAAGATCTGATTTTGGAGAGCAAGACTGCTTTGCTCATTAGAGATATGGACATCTCTAGGTTGACTATTCATATGCAGTAAATTGAGGATGAGAAGAGAAAGCAGGCAGAATTTGGGGATAGGCAGAGAAAGCACGGTAGATTTTTTGATCAGGGAGGTGCGCAGTCTCAGGGTGGTAGAGATGGTGGCAAATGGAAGAAAAAGAAGTGGGGGAGTTTTGGTTCCTTCTCTACTGCTAGTGCTCCTTATCCACAACAGTCGGGCGATAGGTGTTACCAAGGTTGTGATAATTCTCGGGCTCAGGTTGCCCAATCTCAGGCAAACAAAAGTTAGTCAATTTCTTCATGCCCCCTTATCAGTTCTATGGTTTTTGTCATCAGGGATTCTGTGAGAAAGGTAAATATAAGTGCTTTAAGTGCATCCAAGTAGGACATCAACTCAAGAATTATCCATCTAATAAGGTTGCTACAAGGTCGAATAAGATTCTGGTGGCATCTGCTTCTGTTACTGCTCCTGGTTCTAGTGTTGGTCAGCATAGGTTGTTTGCTTTGGTGTTCCAGTAGGAATTCGAGGCATCACCTGATATTGTTACTTCTATGTTATCACTCTTTTCCTATGGCGTATATTGTTTTCTTGATCCGGGATCTACTCTTTCTTATGTGACTTCTTATATAGCTGTGTATTTTGGTTTTGATCTAGAAATTATTTCAGATCCTTTTTTTTTGTACCCTAGTAGGTGACTTGGTCATTGCTGAACATATTTATCGAGGGTGTGTGATATCTGTTGGTGATAGGTAGACCTTGGTAGATCTATTTGAGATGGGAATGGTAGATTTTGATGTGATTTTGGGTATGGTTTGGTTGCATTCTTGTTATGCATCTTTAGACTATCTAACTCATAAGGTCATCTTTAGGTTCCCCAACAAGATAAAAATAAAATAAGAGGGTTGTTTTTTAGCTTCTAGGGGAAAATTTATTTCTTATCTTAGAGCTCCAAGGTTAATCTCCAAAGGGTGTCCTTATTACTTGGTCTGGGTTAAAAATTCTAACTTGAAAGGTCCTTCGTTGTAGTCAATTTCGGTAGTTAATGAGTTTCTAGAGGTCTTTTCGGATGATCTTCCTAGTGTTCCTCCAGATAGGGAAATAGAGTTTGTATTAATTTACTTCTGAAAAATCGTCCAATATCAATTCCTCTATATAGAATGGCTCTGGTTGAGTTAAAGAAACTCAAGGAGCAAATTAAGAATCTTCTAGATAAGGGGTTTATTCATCCTAGTATTTCTCCGTGGGGTGCATCAGTATTGTTCATCCGCAAGAAGGATGGTTCCCTTTGGATGTACATTGGCTACAAGTAATTGAACAAGGTAACAGTCAAGAAAAAGTATCCTCTCCTAAGGATAGATGATCTATTTGATCAGTTACAAGGTGCCAAGTTTTTTTCCAAGATAGATCTTCGGTCTGGGTACCATCAACTTAAAATTAGGGAGGTAGATATCTCTAAGATGGCTTTTCGTACTTGATATGGGCATTTTGAGTTCTTGGTGATGTTATTTAGATTGACAAATGCCCGACGGTGTTTACGGATTTGATGAACTGGGTGTTTAGGTAGTATTTAGATCTCTTTGTCAATGTGTTTATTGATGACATTCTAGTGTATTTGAAGAGTAATTTGGATCATGCTAATCACCTTCATGTGGTGTTGCAGACCTTAAAAGAACAATGGTTGTTTGCTAAGTTTTGTAAGTGTGAGTTTTGGTTGAATGCTGTGACTTTCTTGGGTCATATTATTTCTAATGAGGGGATAATGGTTGATTCTCAAAATGGTGTTGCGGTGAAGGGGTGGCCTAGGACCATGACTCTATCTGATTTTTGGAGCTTGTTAGATTTAGTCGGGTATTATAGGCAGTTTGTGGAATATTTCTCATCGATAGTTGCTCCTTTGAATAAGTTAACTTAGAAGAAGGTTAAGTTTTCTTGGTCGGATGCTTGTGAGGGGATTTTGAGAAATTGAAAGATAGGTTGACGTCGGCTCTGATTTTGACTTTTTCGAAGGCAATGATAGGTTTATGATTTATTGTGATGCATCTCGGGTAGATCTTGGTTGTTTTTTCAAGTAGCATGGAAAGGTGATTGCCTATGCTTCCAGGCAGTCAAAGGTACATGAAAGGTATTATCCTACTCATGATTTGAAGCTTTTGGCAGCTATGTTTTCTTTGAAGATATGGTGGCATTATCTGTATGGTGTTCTTGTGGATATCTTTTATGATCATAAGAGTCTTTAGTATGTGTTCACGAAGAACGAGCTTAATCTCAGGAAAGAGAGATGGCTTAAGCTTCTTAAGCATTATGATATGAGTCTTCACTATCACCCAGGTAAGGCTAATATGGTTGCCGATGCTCTTAACAGGTTGTGTATGGAGAGTTTGGCTCATTTGGAGGTAGGCAAGCAAGAATGGTAAAGGATATTCACCGTTTGGACAATCTTAGAGTCCGTCTCTTGGATTCTAAAGATAGTGGTGTAATGGTGCAAGAAGTGGTTCGATTGGCTCTTGGTGTAGAGATTAAGGATAAATAAGTGTTGGATCCAGTCTTGATAAAAATTAAGAGTGAAGTTGGTGGGAAAAAGTTTGTGGTATTTAAGAGTAGTGGTGATGGTACTTTGCGGTACCAAGAGAGGTTGTGTGTTCCAAATATCGATGGGCTATGACAAAGGATTTTGGCTGAGGCGCATGAGTCAAACTATGTTGTCCATCCTGGTTTGACAAAGATGTGTCATGATCTTAAGAAAATATCTTGGTGGAATGGTATGAAGAGGGATGTGGTTAACTTCATGGCCAAGTGCATGGTGTGTCAACAGGTTAAGGTTGAACACCTGAGGCCTGGTGGGTTACATCAAGAAATAGAGTTTCCTGAATGGAAGTGGGAGATGATCAATATAGATTTCGTTATCGGTCTTCCTCGGTCTCAAAATCATTTTGATTCAATTTGGGTCATCATGGATAGGATGACCAAGTCTGCTCACTTTTGCCGGTAAGGACTACCTTTTTGATGGACGATTATGCAAAGTTGTATCTTTAAGAGATTGTAAAGATACATGGGGTACCTGTTTCAATTATTTTTTATCGTGGTACACAGTTTACCTCTCATTTCTAGAGATCTTTCCAGAAGGGATTGGGGACTAAGTCTGAGTACTGCTTTCCAGCAATAGTCAGATGGGCAAGCGGAGAGAACTATTCAGACATTGGAAGACTTGCTTTGGGTATGTGTGATTAATTATGGTGGTAGTTGGGTTGAGCATCTACCTTTGGTGGAGTTTGCTTACAACAATATCTATTATTCTGGTATTAGTATGGCTTCTTTCGAGGCGTTGTAAGGTAGAAGGTGTAGATCTTCTATTGGATGGTTTGTTTATGGTGAGGAGGATATGTTTGGTACCAATTTGGTTTATAAAGCTATGGATAAGGTGAATGTGATTCTTGATAGGCTTAGAACTACTCAGAGTCACCAAAAGTCCTATACAGATGTTTGGCATAGAGATTTGGAGTTTGAATTTGGGGACAGGGTGTTCCTAAAGGTGTCTCCTATGAAAGAGGTAGTGCGGATTGGCCTGAATGGGAAGCTCAGTCCTCTATTTATTGGTTCTTTTAGGATTTTGTGAAGAGTAGGCATTGTTGCTTATGAGTTAGAGTTGCCTGCAAGTTTGGGTTTGGTTTATCTGGTTTTTCATGTTTCCATGTTGAGGAAGTGTGTTGGCAATCCTTCTTTGGTTCTTCCTTTGGAAAGGTTGGATATCTCAAATTCTCTATCTTATGAAGAGGTCTCAATTTAGATATTGGATAGGCAAGTTCGTCGGTTATGGACCAAGGATGTGGCTCCGGTTAAGGTTCTATGGTGGAACCAAAAGGTGGAAGAAGCTATGCAGGAAGCAGAAGAGGACATGAAGTCCAAGTATCCACATTTGTTTTCTGCTCCTGGTATTCGTGCGGAAGGTATGTGTTCTTGAACAAATATTTATTTTCTGAGTTTGTTAAAGGAAAAATTATTATATTTGCCTCTTTGTTTTCAAATTTTGTTAAAGGGATGTTTGATAATGCAAATGACTCTGTGTGTGGTTACCTCAACCTTGTCCATCAATCGAGGATGAATGTTCCCAGTGGGGGAGAATGTTACATCATGTTTTTTGGCCTTAGAAGTTTTTCCTTGAAAATCATTTTTTGGACCCAATATGACTCATGTATACGAGCCGTATGCTGTGGTACGAGTGGTATGGTCCGATTGTAAGCTGACCAGTGCTAGTTGGTGGGATGGTTTTGATCACTGGAATGGTCATGACTTAAGGGTACGAGTCGTGAGGCTTGGATACGAGTCGTATCTGAGACTCGTATGGTGGCAGTGTTTGATTCTCTTGATAATTCATTCTTTTGGGAATATGAATCATATGCTGAGGTTACGACTTGGTTGGATGAGTCATATACTAGACAGTGTCTGATCCAATGTCAAGGCCTGGGTATGAATGGTGGGAACCAATCGTAAGGAAGGGTACGACTCATAAGAAGGTCAGTCGTATCCCTATGATGGGCTTTTAAGGAGCTTAAGTAGGGGTATTCTGGATATTTTCCTACTTACCCTAATTATGACCCATGACTTCTAATACACTATGAGGTTATTTACCCTATTATTCTATTCATTAATACTTAGAAAGCCATTCCTAAACATTCAATAATTCTCTCAAGAGCTTTTGGGGAAGGAGAGCTAGGGTTTCAACTTGGGGATTGCTTAGGGAATAGCTTTGGTGATTTTCTTACATCATTTTTTTGATTTAAGGCATTTGTCTCTTCCCTACTTACTATTTCTAAAATGGCATGGAATTGATGGTTGTTTTCATGGTTTTAATGTTGCATGGTTTATGGTTTTCAACTATTAATTGGGGGTTTTGTTTATAATGGCTTGGTTATGGTTTAATTATGCTTTTATAGGCATCAATGGTGGTTTTGGGCAATTGAATTGCATGGTAATGGTTTAATGGTCTTTGAAATTAGTTTTGGTTATATTATTCCCTCAAAGTGTTGATAAAATGCATATAATGATATGTTCATTGCACTGACTTATTTAAATGGAACTCTTGTTTGTTTTTAGCTTGTGCATAAAGCTATAATTGGTTTATAAAGGCCTTGGCATTGGCATTGGTGTTGGGGCTGACATTATTGGACGATATTGTTGGTTGTTCCATTGCATATCATTTTGGGGTTGTTTATTATATTATGTTTTAATATTCGCTTTGGCTTGGTATGGTATGGGTGGTTGGGTTTGGTACGGTTAGACTCGGTTGGGTTGGTCACGGTCGTGATCCTATCCCAGAGTTTTGATATGAACAATAACGCTATCATGTTATATGTTCAAAATTCAGTTCATCTGAGGCTGAAATAGGCGGTTGGGTTGGGTTAAGTGGGCGATCCCCGGTCTTGGTTGGACTTGGGATGCCCATCTAGTCCCTGGTTTGGATCATGACAAGTTTGTATCAGAGCTTTAGGTTCATGGTCAACTGGGAAATCCACAAAGCCGTGTCAAGTAGAGTCTCTTTTAGGGGTGTGTAGTATGCTGATATTGGGTGTATTTATATGCCTAAGCACCATAACTTACCCATATTTTAGCTAAGTTTGGAGAACAAAGTGCCTAGTTTCTTATGTTTTTACTCTACTTGTATATGACTGAGCTAACCGATGTGATTAACATGATTTTAGGTATTAATAAGGTAGATGGATACATAATGGGACTACGGATTGCAGATGACAAATCACATAAGAGAAAAGTAGCTTGTTGGACCAAATGTGGCGCCTAGAAACTATGTCCAAGACTAACTTGTCATTTATAATTAGTTCAGGGACTTAGAAGGAAAATATGAGAGAAAAGATTATTAAAAAGACTTGATGCTGAATTTTTACAATTATTCATTATTCTATATTATTTTGGGAGGAGAGTGGCAGCTTAGCACAGAGGGGAAAAACACGCAACTTCATCTTCTTCACCAAGATTGTATTTACTTTTTGGTATGATCAATATTTCTATTGTGATTCCCATTTTATTCATGAGTAGCTAAGTTTATTAGTTAGGGTTATGGAAGCCTTGTAACATACAATCTATTACTTTGGATTTTTGAATTCATCATGTATTGACCTGCTTATATCATACTCTCTTCGTTTATCTTGAATTCCCATGGTTGCAAACATAGAGGATGTGCCTTAAAACTCAACTTGTTTGATAGAAAGGTTGAGGTTCGAAAAAGAGAGTAGTGACAAGAAAATAGGATTTCCAACCCCTATTTCATATGTTAATGCCTTAACAGGATTAACTACTTGGAGATGTCGTATTGTTTTTGTAAACACTTTTGATTCTAGAGAAATAAAGTGAATTAGTCCTTGATGGTTGATAAACACTAGGATTATGTTATTAAATACAATATGTTTCTCTGTAAGCATGATACATGTATGAATTCGTAAAGCCCATAGTTAGAAAGTATTGAAAACTACAAGGTGGACATAACCCTAGCTTGCTATTTCTCTGAATTTGAATACTACTATACATATTTCATCTTTTTAAACTGAAACCATTAATTTGTTAACTGAATCAAATTCCCCCTTTTTATTTTAGGAAAACGAAGGATTAAAAGTCAACTAATCTGCATACAACTTAATTAGCACCATATTCCTTGTGGGATTCGACCTCAACCTAGTTAGGTTCTATATTTGACAACGACCGCTTACACTTTCGTAAAAAAGTTGTAATTTGGGCATATCAAATTTTTGCACCGTTGCTCGGGAATACGATTGTCGATTGAGTTTATATGTGTTAATTGACTGTTAGTCAAGTTTCCTTATTTTACGTTTATTTTTTGTTTTTGTTCATTACAGGCTCATTGTTGTTTCAGCCACGAACCTGAAGTTCAGGAGAACCATTATTACCTTTCAATCCTGAACCTCATCTCATTGAAAGAATGGCTAACCAATAGGAAGCTGAAAGATTAGCCACTTTGGCTAATGCTCAATTAAATCAACAGAATGTAGATAACCCAGGTCGGGTACCTAATCTAGATGAAGAGGACCTGGGAGATGATGATTTAATTAACTCAGCTAATAGGAGTCGTGCAACAGGGGTAGTTGCACTTGTAAATCGAAATCGTCCATTCAAAGGAAGAATAGACCGGCAAGCTGCACAGTTTGATGTTGACAATGATGAGTATGATTTAGATGGAACTGGATCTACAGGGGCAATCATTCTACCACCACTAGCTACTGGGGTGAAATTCAACATCACCAGTACTATGATCCAGCTACTAAATCTGAAAGGACTCTTTTATGGATTACCTAGTGATGATCTAAATCTGCATTTGGTGAATTTCATCAGTATTTGTAAGTCATTTGATAATCCTGGAGTGGGACAAAATGCTATTCATTTAAGATTGTTCCCACTGTCTCTGTCTGGAGAGGGAACTATGTGGTTGAATGAGCTGACTCCCGATTCTATAACAAACTGGAGGCAATTGAAGGGAGCTTTCCTAGAAAGGTTCTTTTCACTCTCCTGAATGTTACAATTGAGGGATGAGATCAACAACTTTAGGAAATTGGCTAATGAAGCTTTTCATGAGACTTGGGCGAGGTTTAAAAAAAAGTTGACTCAATGCCCAAACCATAAGATGACTGATGGACACTTGATGGAAATATTCTATAGAGCTTTGAACTCACTTACAAAGCCAATAGTGGATAATGCTGTAGGAGGAGCTTTTATGGAGCTCACCTTTACTAAGGCTGCGGACATGTTAGAAAGAATGACCAAGACAAGTAGATATTTGCATACCAGAGATTCTGTGGTAGTAAGCAATACTGGGTCTAGTGTAATATCAGCAGAGCAACATAGGAGAGAAGAGGAGCGTGATCAGGATATGGCTCAAATGAAAACCCAGATGGATCTGCTCATGAAATATTTGCTATCAGTGTATGTAGAAAAGGTAAAAACAATGGGGTCCCATGGTAAGGGAGCTGAATCAAATACCGAGGAAGAGGCTAACTACTTGCATAACCAGGGGGTTTCCAGACCGGTGATCAAGGAAACCAAGATTGGAACCATCAAGGAGGTTAGAAGAATAAAAGTGATAGGAGTGGACTGTATGTACCTCCTAGAAGCTGTGATAATATTGCCTCTAGTTCAGGCAAAATGTCCATGGAGGACATGATGGAGAAACTATTAAAGGGAGTTGACGCGACCAATTCTGGGGTGACTACTATGAAGAGTGACATATCTTCCATGAGCCAACTAGTAAATTTGCACTCAATTTCTATTAAACAACTGGAGCAGCAGATGAGCCAATTATCCTCAACATTCATCCAAAGATAGAATGAGACTCTACCAAGTGATATAGTTCAGAATTTAAGGACTGATGGATCGTGTATGGCCATTGCACTAGGAGCGGTAAGATGTTATCTCGTCAAGGGTTGGGAGAATCTTCTCATACTGATATGGTCAAAATAGATTGGGAGATGGTTGATGAATCTTCAGTGGTGCTTGTGGAGTTGGGAGGTTTCAAAAAGAAGAGTGCGGAAGTGGAATAACCACCTAAGTTGAATCATGTTAGTGATGTGGAGCAAGGCATAAGAAAGGAGGTAAAAGTTGCTTCAGCTTAAATCCCAAGGCCACCACCCCCATTTCCACAACAATTAAAGAAGAAAGAAGATGAAGGCAAGTTTAACAAATTCATGGCTATGTTAAAGCAATTGACAATGAACGTTTCTTTTAGTTGAAGCACTTGAGCAGATGCTAGGATATGCTAAATTTATGAAAGATCTTATGAAAAAGAAAAGAGTGGTAAGCAATTAACTGGTGGATAATCTCCATCATTATAGTGTAATTTCTACAAGGCCGCTGGTGCAGAAGAAGGCAGACCCAGGAGCATTCACCACCCCTTGTACGATTGGGTCTCTAGATTTTGCTAAGGCCTTATGTGATATTGGAGCTAGCATCAATCTGATGCCGCTAGCTGTTTATAAGAAGTTGGGTTTGGGAGACCCGACACCCACAAACATGCAATTTGTAATGGCGGATAGATCGGTGAAAAAGCCGGTTGGGATTCTACATGATGTACTTGTAAAGGTGGCTGATTTTATATTTCCTGCCAACTTTGTAATTCTTGATTACGAAGTGGACTTTGAAGTACCCATAATTTTGGGCAGGTCGTTCTTAGCAATCGTGAGGGTATTAGTTGACCTAGAGTTGAATGAGCTGAAATTTAGGCTCAACAAGAAAGAGGTTAGTTTTGAAGTATGTAAATCTGTGAAACAACAAAAAAAGATGAGTGTCTTTTCAATTGTTAATGTATTCGATGTTCCAGTTAAGGATAGACCTACTGTGGAGACCAGAGCTGGTTTGGTTGAACTTATAAGCAAGGATGTGAGTGACTTCAAAGTGGCTGGACTTGGAATAAAGCATTTTCTTGATCCAACAAATGAGGTACGAATGATATTATCGATGTATCTTGATGAATTCTGAGTAGTCAAGATAATCGAGTCATGCCGTGATGTTAAATCAGGCACTGCATGGCAGACAACCCATGATTTTATTTTTATTTTATCATGTTAAATAAAAATACAAAAATAAGATTTGAGCCACGACCAAAACTACGGTTCTTGGTGGGAGGCAACCCATCCTTCTAATCATTTTTAGTTATTTTTGATTAAGTGTAGGTGCATGAAGTACTAAGGAGTTGATTGGTACAAAATTTGATTTGGAATTGAGCCATGTCAACAGTGGTAAGTTTAGGATTAATGGGAACATTACAAGTAAGTTGGAGTGGTCAAATGTGTAAGGCTCGAGTCATGACTCGTGTTAGAGTTGTGACCCAAATTATGTTAATCCACCCCCCAAAGTTTTGCAGTGCGACTTTATTTTGTGATTTTTAGGGAGGTCTGTGGTGTGTGACGCCCAAGTTTACATAGGCCATGGCAAAGGCATCGCCTAAGACATAGCCTAAGCACACTGCCTCAAGTAGGCGTTACCATGTGCGGCGCACACCTTAACTTGTGTGACACCTTATGTGGCACACACCTTAATGTTGGCAATAGCTTATGCGTCGCATACCCAATAGCACACCCTCACTGTTTTACTTGTGCGATACCTTAGGCGGCACACACTTAAACTTGTGCCATAACATATGTGCCGCACTTACTTTTGTGCGATAATATATGCATCGCACACCATACCGCATAGGCTCACTGTTTCACGTGTTCGATGAGCAATGCGGTGCACACTTAAACTTGTGCGATAACTTGTGAGCCGTACACCCTTCCAATTTCAACATATATCCATCTTTGAATTGGGTTAACCCGACCCAAATTTCATTCTTTCAATAAACTCCACACCCTAAATGCCCAAATTCATCCTTATTTCACCCCCAAGACATACAAGATTTCTCCCTCACTATTCTCTTTATCCTTCAAGATTACTCTTTGCTTAAAAATCTCAAGAATTTCCCCCTTTCTTCCTTAATCTTCCATCTTCAAGGTAAGTTTTACTTTATTAACCCTTAGTTATTGTGACTTTTTGTTATAGTTAATTAATTTCTTGAGGATTATGAATTAATTCTTGCCATGTCTATGTCAAAGAAGGATTTTAAACATCTTGGGAAGATAATCACCATTGTTGTAATACTTGAGCTTGTACATGTGAGTGAATTGTTCACAACCAATATGGTAGTTGTGTAACCATTAGTTTCCATCTTATTATGTTGAACATAATGTTGAGAAAATTGTGTGAAAGTGATGGTGTTCGGTATATCTTTATATGGTTGAAGTTGTAGAGCAAGATTTTGTTCAAAAAGTGCTTCATTGAAATAGAATTGGAGAAATTAAAGTGAGTGAATTGTATTGCGACTAATATTGGTACACCATATCAAAGTGTATGTCAGCGAAGTCTGAGTACCCGACAATAACACTTAATTGGTTTATACTAACAAATTAAGTATGGGGTGGTGACTTCACCACCTTCATCTTAATTGTAGTTAGTTTCATTATATGTGGCTGACATGGGTGATGTGATGAATACAGGAAAAATGGCTCCGATGATGATCTCCATGTAGGTGGCATGACTCTTAATGTGGATGAGGAGTACTACTAGACAGGTTCTTTATCCTGTTATGTGTACTGGGGACAGTGCTTAGCTTAAGTGTGGGGTGGCTGGTTACTTTGCTACTTGTTTTGTAAGAAAATAGGACCTTTTCCTTAGTATACTTCTGGATAGGATTAGTTATTTTGTTTATTTTGTTAGTTACTTAGTCATAATTAGGTGCTTTTCTTGATGATGGATGGATGACGACCGTCTTAAGTGAGAATTAGTCATTTAATTGCATGTAACTGTTATTGTGGATCACATGACATTATAACACAAGTATGTGATGGATCGTTACGTTTGAAACACCTAGGCTCTAGTTGTGACTCTTGTTATGATTGTTGGTTTTATTTGAATTCATGTAATTATTGGGTTGAGAATCTATAATGCTCCTAATTGAGTTGACCATGTTCCATGATTGTGTAAGACTGTTGTATATTCCTTATTGCAACTGATGCTAGAACTTGCCTGGTGTGTGTGCAAAGAGAAATAAAGATTGTTAGTTTAGGAGATGATTTAGACATTTCTTTGATAGCCATTGTTCATACCTTATTTTGACCTACCTTTGTACATTATCTTAGCTAGCCTCGCTGAGCCTTTAGCTTATTCTTTGTTAGCCTCATTTGTAGCCTAATCCATTCTTTAATAGACCGTAATTTGATCAAAAAGCTCCTAAGCACTTTAATGTAAAATCAATTTGAGTTAGGAGTTTGACAAATAAGAGGAAAAAGGTGAAATTGATGCCCCAAAGTATAGTTATTGGCGTATGAAATTGATATGGTTGGGAGTAGTGAAAATTGTTGAGAAAGTTCTAAATTTTATCCCAGACATGTTACAATGAACCTATTTTGGCCCCAGTCCTTCTTGAACAATATGCACCTTAACTAAGGCAAATCACTTAAGCTGAGGATGGCTATCATAGGGGTGCAAAACGTTAAATGGGTGCAAAAAAAATAATTTTTAAAAGGGTTGCATACTCCCACCATAGTATTATTAATTGAGCTTAACGAGCTGGGGTGAAAAGCAAATCTGTTAAGATAGCAGAAGTGGAAATTGGTTGTTAGATATTAGTCTTAATTGCTTAATGTAGTGTCTTAAAGTGCTTAGGGAAGATAGTCACTATTTCTGGCCAAAATAGTTCCTACCCATCCTTTAGCCTGCATTACAACCCGTAAAAGACGTATTTAATCCTAATCTTAGCATTCTGATATTAGTGGAACACTACGCTAAGGGAAAGCATATGGTCATCAACTGTAATTTGAGAATTCTTTGTGAGAGTGAGCGCAACTTGATTATTGTACCCATTTTGTTAGAAATTGCGTGATTGTGAGTGATTATGGGTAACTTTCATGTTGTGAGGGAACATGGTTGATGAAGGTTGGGTAATTTATATAATTTCTTTTCTTAAATAGTATGCATTAATTTTCCAACTTAATGAGTCTATTCTTAAGGGTAGGTTGTCTCTAGTAATGATTCATGAATCTACTTCTTGTTCATAATTGTTGTGTGAGCCTATTTGAGCATCTTGTTTTTAATTCGTGGGTGTTAAGACTTGTGTAGTATGCATAAATAGATAAATTGTTCGAGGATGAACAAAGATTTAAGTGTGGGGTGGTGATCTTAGGTGTATTTATATGCCTAAGCACCATAACTTACCCATATTTTAGCTAAGTTTGGAGAACAAAGTGCCTAGTTTCTTATGTTTTTACACTACTTCTATATGATTGAGGTAACCGATGCGATTAGCATGATTTCAGGTATTAGTGAGGTAGATGAAGACATAATGGAACTACGGATTGCGGATGACAAATCACACAAGAGTAAAGTAGCTTGTTGGACCAAATGCGGCGCCTAGAAACTATGTCCAAGACTAATTTGTCATTTATAATTAGTTCAAGGACTTAGAAGGCAAATATGAGAGAAAAGATTATTAAAAAGACTTGATGCTGAATTTTTACAATTATTCATTATTCTATATTATTTTGGGTGGAGAGTGGCGTCTTAGCACAGAGGGGAAAACACGCAACTTTATCTTCTCTGCCAAGATTGTCCTTACTTTTTGGTATGATGAATATTTCTATTGTGATTCCCGTTTTATTCATGAGTAGCTAAGTTTATTAGTTAGGGTTATGGAAGCCTTGTAACATACAATCTATTACTTTGGATTTTTGAATTCATCATGTATTGACCTGCTTATATCATACTCTCTTCGTTTATCTTGAATTCCCATGGTTGCAAACATAGAGGATGTGCCTTAAAACTCAACTTGTTTGATAGAAAGGTTGAGGTTCGAAAAAGAGAGTAGTGACAAGAAAATAGGACTTCCAACCCCTATTTCATATGTTAATGCGTTAACAGGATTAACTACTTGAAGATATCATATTATTTTTGTAAACACTTTTGATTCGAGAGAACTAAAGTGAATTAGTCCTTGATGGTTGAGAAACACTAGGATTATGTTATTAAATACAATATGTTTCTCTATAAGCATGATACATGTATGAATTTGTAAAGCCCATTGTTAGAAAGTATTGAAAACTACAAGGTGGTCATAACCCTAGCTTGCTATTTCTCTGAATTTAAATACTACTATACATATTTCATCTTGTTAAACTGAAACCATTAATTTATAAACTGAATCAAATTTCCCCTTTTTATTTTACGAAAATGAATGATTAAAAGTCAACTAATCTGCATACAACTTAATTAGCACCATATTCCTTATGGGATTCAACCCCAACCTAGTTGGGTTCTATATTTGAAAACGACCACTTACACTTTCGTAAGAAAGTTGTAATTTGGACATATCACATGCCACACTCATAAGAGAGAGGCTCTAAGAAATTTAGGAATGTTTTACTTTCTTGAAATTCTCAGTCCTATAATCTTCTCTAATCGTTGGTTATGTCTTTCAGATTATGCCACTTAGATTTGGAACACAAAGAAATCCTTCTGCCTTATCTGGGGTTAATTCTTAAGAGGTACCTCCCACGCCTGGAGTACATCTTTGATCTCATGGTCATATTCCTGATTGTGCTAGAGTTTCTTCCGTTCCTCCTACTGATCCTCAGGTCCCTCAGGGTAATGTGATGAATATGGAGTTTCGTCAGTCTATTCATGGTATTACTCAGATGTTCTCTACTCATGCCGAGCGAGGTGCGACTAGTGCTTTATCTGCTGAGGCCACAAGGGTTGGTCAATTTATGAAGATATGTCCTCCTACTTTTATGGGAGTAAAGATGGATGAAGACCCACAGGGGTTCTTGGATGAACTGGAAAAGATATTTCGAGTTATGCAGGCTTCTGATGTGGAAGGATTTAGCTTTACAGCTTATCAACTCAAAGATGTTACTTATTAGTGGTATAAGGAGTGGGATAGAGATAAGGGTGTTATGGAAGTGAAAGGGTTATGGGAGGCCTTTTCTAATGCCTTCATGGATCTTTCCCCAAGAGTTGAGAGAAGATAAGATGGAGGAGTTTGTGAAACTCGAGCAAGGGAGGATGTTTATATGGGAATATACCTTGAAGTTTGATCAGTTGTCAAGTTATGCTCCTGATTTGGTGGATGATATGAGGTCAAAAATGAGAAAGTTCACTTCTGGGCTGAATAGAGATCTAATTTTAGAGAGCAAGACTGCTTTGCTCATTAGAGATATGGATATCTCTAGGTTGACTGTTCATATGTAGCAGGTTGAGAATGAGAAGAGAAAGCAGGAGAAATTTAGGGATAGGTAGGAAAAACGGGGAAAATTTTCTTATTAGGGAGGTGCGCAGTCTCAGGGTGGTAGTGATGGTGACAAGTGGCAGAAAAAGAAGTGGGGGAGTTCTGGTTCCTTATCTGTTGCTAGTGATCCTTACCCACAACAGTCGGGTGTCAGGCGTCATCAAGGTGGTGACAATTCTAGGGCTCAGGTTGCCCAATCTTAAGAGAGCGGAGGTCAGTCTATTTCTTCATGCCCTCCTTGTTAGTTCTGTGGTCGTTCTCATCGGGGATTCTATGAGGAAGATAGAGATAAGTGCTTTAAGTATGGATAAGTAGGCTATCAGATCAAGGAGTGTCTGGCTAATAAGGTTGCTACAGGGGAAAATAAAATTATAGTTGCTTCATATTATGCTCCTACACCTGGTGGTGTGGAATCTTCTTCTGTTACTGCTCCTAGTTCTAGTATTGGTCGGAATAGATTGTATGCTTTAGCATCCCGGAAGGAATCCAAAGCATCACCTGATGTTGTTATTGGTACGTTACAACTCTTTTTCCATGACGTATATTGTTTGCTTGATCTAGGCTCTACTTTTTCTTATGTGACTCCTTATATAGTTGTGTCTTTTGGTTTTGATCTGGATATTATTTTGGATCCTTTTTTTATTTCTACCCCGATAGGAGACCCAGTCATTGCTGAATAGGTCTATAGAAGGTGTGCGGTATCTGTTGGTGATAGTCAGACCTTGGTAGATCTGTTTGAGTTGGGAACGGTGGATTTTGATGTAATTTTGGGTACGGATTAGTTGCATTCTTGATATATGGTTTTAGACTATCTGATTCATAAGGTTATCTTTAGGTTCCTTGATGAGCCAGAAATAGAATGAAAGGGTTGTTCTTTAGCTCCTAGGGGAAGATTTATTTCTTATCTTAGAGCTTAGTGGTTAATCTCTAAAGAGTTTCTTTATCGTTTGGTTTGGGTTAAAGATTCTTACTTGGAAGGTCCTTCATTGCAGTCAGTTCTGGTAATTAATGAGTTTCTAGAGGTCTTTCAAGATAATCTTCCTAGTGTTCCTCCAGATAGGAAAATAGAGTTTGGTATTGATTTGATTTTGGACACTCATCTAATATCTATTCCTCTATATAGAATGGCTCCGGCAAAGTTAAAAGAACTTAAGGAGCAAATTAAGGATCTTTTGGATAAGGGGTTTATTCATCCTAGTGTTTGTCCATGGGGTACACCGGTATTGTTCGTGCACAAGAAGGATGGTTCCCTTCGGATGTGTATTTACTATAAGTAATTAAACTAGGTAACGGTCAAGAACAAGTATTCTCTCCCAAGGATAGATAATCTATTTGATCCGTTGCAAGATGCCAAGTTCTTTCCAAAATATATCTTTGGTCTGGTACCATCATCTTAAGATTAGGGAGGTGGATATCCCAAAGATTACTTTTAGTACTCGATATGGGCATTTTGAGTATTTGCTGATGTTATGTGGATAGACAAATGCTCTAGCAGTATTTATAGATTTGATAAACAGGGTGTTTATGTAGTATTTGGATCTCTTTGTCATTGTGTTTATTGATGATATTCTGGTGTATTCGAGGAGTGAGGTGGATCATACTAATCACCTCCGTATGGTATTGCAGACCTTAAAGAAACAATGGTAGTTTTCCAAGTTCTGTAAGTGTGAGTTTTGGTTGAATGCTATGAGTTTCTTGGGTCACATTATTTCTAGTAAGGGGATAATGGTTGATCCTCAAAAGGTTGTTGCGGTGAAGGGGTGGACTAGTCCCATGACTCCATTCAACGTTCGGAGCTTTTTGGGTTTAGCCGGGTATTATAGGCAGTTTATGGAAAGTTTCTCATCGATAGCTGCTCTTTTGACTAAGTTAACTCAAAAGAAGATTAAGTTTTCTTGGTCGGATGGTTGTGAGGGGAGTTTTGAGAAATTGAAGGTTAGGTTGACGTCGACTCCAATTTTAACTTTGCCGGAAGGTAATGATCGATTTGTGGTTTATTATGATGCATCTCAGGTAGGGCTTGGTTGTGTTTTAATGCAGCATCGGAAGGTGATTTCATATGCTTCTAGGCAGTTAAAGGTACATGAGAGAAATTATCCTACTCATGATTTGAAGCTATTGGTGGTTGTGTTTGCTTTGAAGGTATGATGGGATTATCTGTATGGTGTTCATGTGGATATCTTTTCTGATCATAAGAGTCTTCAGTACGTGTTCACGCAGAAAGAGCTAAATCTCAGGCAAGGGAGATGGCTTGAGCTTCTTAAGGATTATGATATGAGTCTTCACTATCACCCAGGCAAGGCTAACGTAGTTGTCGATGCTCTTAGCAGGTTGTCTATGGGGAGTTTGGCTTATTCGGAGGAAGGCAAGCTGGAATTGGTAAAGGATATTCACCGTTTGGCCAATCTTGGAGTTCGTCTCTTGGATTCTAAAGATGGTGGTGTAATGGTGCAAGAAGTAGTTTGATCATCTCTTGGTGCAGAGATTAAGGAGAAACAAGTGTTGGATCCGATCTTGATGAAAATCAAAAGTGATTTTGGTGGTCAAAAGGTGGAAGTATTTGAGATTAGTGGTGATGGTACTTTGCGGTACCAAGAGAGGTTGTGTTTAGAATATCGACAGACTAAGACAAAGGATTTTGGCTGAGGAGCATGAGTCGCACTAGGTTGTCCATCCTGGTTTAACAAAGATGTATGATGATCTTAAGAAAATCTATTGGTGGAATAGTATGAAGAGTGATGTGGTTGACTTCGTGGCCAAGTTCATGGTGTGTTAACAGGTTAAGGTTTAGCACCTGAGTCCTAGTGGGTTGCATCAAGAAATAGAGTTGCCTGAATGAAAGTAAGAGATGATTAATATGGATTTCGTTATAGATTTTCCTCGGTCTCAAAATCATTTTAATTTGATTTGGGTCATCGTGGATAGGATTACCAAGTCTGCTCACTTTTGCCGGTAAGGACTATCTTTTCGGCGGAGTATTATGCGAAGTTGTATCTTCAAGAGATTGTGAATCTACATAGGGACCTATTTCGATTATTTTTTATCGTGGTATACATTTTACCTCTTATTTTTGGTGATCTTTCCAGAAGGGATTGGGGACTAAGGTTAGTTTGAGTACTGCTTTTCACCCACAGTCAGATGGGCAAATAGAGAGAACTATTAAGTCATTAGAGGACATGCTTCGGGCATGCGTGAATGATTATTGTGGCAGTTGGGTTGAGCATCTACCTTTGGTGGAGTTTTCTTACAACAATAGCTATCATTCTAGTATTGGTATGGCTCCTTTTAAGGTGTTGTATGGTAGGTGATCTAGATCTCCTATTTGATGGCTTGAGCTTGGTGAGGCGGATATGTTTGGTCTCAATTTGGTCTATCTAGATATGGAGAAGGTGAAGGTGATTTAGGATAGGCATAGAACTGCTTAGAGTCGCCAAAAGTCCTATGTGGATGTTAGGTGTAGAGATTTGGAATTTGAAGTTGGGGATAGGGTGTTCCTAAAGGTGTCTCCCATGAAGGGAATAGTGCGGTTTGGCAAAAAGGGGAAGCTCAGTCCTCGGTTTATTGGTCCTTATGGGATTTTATGAAAAGTGGGCAATGTTGCTTATGAGTTGGAGTTGCCTACGAGTTTGGGTTTGGTTCATTCAGTCTTTCATGTTTCCATATTGAGAAAGTGTGTTGGCGATCCTTCTTTGGTTGTTCCTTTAGAAGGGTTGGATATCTCAGATTCTCTGTCTTATGAAGAGGTCTTGGTTGAGATATTGTATAGGCAAGTTCGTCAGTTACGAACCAAGGATGTGTCTTCAATTAAGGTTCTGTGGTGGAACCATAAGGTGGAAGAAGCTACGTGGAAAGTGGAAGAGGGCATGAAGTCCAAGTATCCGCATTTGTTTTCTGCTCCAAGTATTCATGCGGAAAGTATGTGTTCTTGAACACATCTTTATTTTCTGAGTTTGTTAAAGGAAAGATTAATATCTTTGACTCTTTGTTTTCAAACTTTGTTAAAGGGATGTTTGATAATGCAAATGAATCTGTGGATGGTTACCTCTACCTTGTCCATTATTCGGGGACGAATATTCCTAGTGTGGGAGAATGTTAATCCTGGGTTTTGGCCTTAAAAGTTTTTCCTTGAAAACTATTTTTTGGACCCAATACGACTCATGGATACGAGCCATTTGCTGGGGTACGAGTGGTATGGTCCTGTCATAAGGTGACCAGTGTCAGTTTGTGGGATGGTTTTAATCACTGGAATAGTCATAACTTAAGGGTATCAGTCGTAAGGCTTGGATACGAGTCCTATTAGGGACTCATATGGTGGGCAGTGTTTGATCCTCTTTGTAATTCATTCTGCCAGGGATATGGATCTTGGGTACAGATCGAATGCTGAGGTATAAATTTGTTGGATGAGTCATACACTGTACAATGTCTGATCTAAGGTTAAGGCCTAGGTACGATTGGTGGGAACAAATCGTAAGGATAGGTACGACTGGTAAGAGGGGCAATCATATGGGCAATCATATCCATGTGATGGGTTTTTAAGGGATTAAGTGGGGGTATTCTATACATTTTCCTACTTACCCTAATTATGACCCACGACTTTTAATACACTTAGGAGGTTATTTACCCTATTATTCTATTCATTAATAGTTAGAAAGTTATTCCTAAACATTCAACAAATCTCTCAAGAGCTTTGGGGGTAAGAGAGGTAGGGTTTTCAACTTGGAGATTTCTTTGGGGCTTGCTTTGGTGATTTTCTTCGATCATCTTTCTTGGTTTAAGGCATGTGTCTCTTCCCTACTTACTATTTCTAAAAAGGCATGCATTTTATGGTTGTTTTCATGGTTTCAGTGTTGCATGGTTTATGGTTTTCAACTATTAATTTGGGGTTTTGTTTATAATGGTTTGGTTATGGTTCCTATGGTTTAATTATGCCTTTATATGCATTAATGGTGGTTTTGGGAAATTGGATTGCATGGTAATGGTTTAATGGTCTTTGAATTTGATTTTGGTTATATTATGCCCCAAGGTGTTTGATAAAATGCTTATAAAGATATGTTCATTGCATTGACTTCTTTAAATAGAACTCTTGCTTGTTTTCAGCTTTTGCATGAAACTATAAATGGTTTATAAAGGTTAAAGGCTTATTAGTTTTTCTTGTGGAGTACATGGAAGTCTCCCAAGAGGTTAATATGGTAAACGAAAAGGGAACTTGAGAGTCCCCTTAACCTAAATGATTTGGCTATGGAGAAATCTTTCAAGTATGGTTGGTATGACGATACCACTAATAAATGGTAATTGGATTTGTTTGGATATGGTTTTAATTTGGGCATTAATGGTGGGATGTGTAACTGAGCTGTGGAAGGTGGAGGTTTCGAGGAAATCGAAATTGGAAACTCATATTTTTCGATATGAGGGGTCCTTGATGGCTGATGATAGGCGTATTTACACGCCTAAAGTACTATAATTTACCCATATTTTAGCTAAGTTTTGAGGACAAAATATATAATTCATGCACTTTTAGTCCTTTTTCCTGTAAGTGAGCTAACAAACATGATTAGCAAGTTTTCAGGTATAAATGATGAAGATTTCAGCATTTTATAGATAACTTGACGCCCAAGGAAGCTTCACGAAAGAAGGAAAGGAGAGCTTGGACGCCTAGGGACTAAAAGTGACGCATGGAAAACCTGTCCCGGGCAAAAACAACAATTCTAAAGACTTTGGGGATCAACAGTAACTTATTAGGATTAGGATAAGTACGCAGTATCCTAGTAGGATTAGGATAAGTACACAGTAGCCTAGCAGGAATAGGATATGGGTGTTATAAATACCCTATTGTGCTGAACTTTTTATTAATTCACTCATTAATTCATTCAACCATTACAATTCAACTCATTCATCCTATTTTCTATTCAATTCTATTTTCTTCGACATTTAGTACTATTCACGTTACTTTCTGACAGAGAAAGCACGGCCCTTGTGACCAACGTGAGATCATGATGATGTTTATTGTGATCTCCGTTGCAATCATGAGTAGCTAAACTTCTCTGTTGGGGTTATGGAAGCCTTATGAGATACTATCTATTGCTATGAGTTTGTGAATTCGTGACACGTATGCTGCTTATATCATTACTCTCTTCATCTTAATCTAAATTCTAGTGGTTGCAAACATATAGAATACGCCAGTATAGCATTAACTTGTTCGAAAGAAAAGTTATATGTCTGGAAAAGAGATAATGTCAAGGTAATAGGGCACCAACCCCTGTTAAAAAGTTAGTGCCGTAACTGGATTAACCTATTGGAGAATTTGTACCGTTAGATACGCTTTAAGCTCGAAAGAGTTAAAGTGAAATAATCCTTGATGGTCGAAAGACGCCTGGATTTACCATAGAATACAATTCTCTATAAGCACATGCATGTCTGAATTCCGCATAACTCATAGCCAATAGAGATGTATAACTCATAAGGTGGACATAACCCCAACTCTCAATTCTCATTGATTAGAATCTTACTAAACATTTATTCTTTTTACTTTGCTATTTTCCGTTTTCACTTTGTTACATTATTGCACGTTACAATCCCCCCTTTTACGAAACTTTCACCAAAAGTCTACTAATCTTTGCTTACTTAGTGACCAAGTATTCTCTGTGGGATTCGACACCCAACCCAGTTGGGTTCTATATTTGACAACGACCGCTTACACTCTTACGAGAGATGTAGTTTGAGCGTTATCAATGGCCACGTGCGAGTGTCACATTTTATATTAGAGGGGTGTACTAGTCATCCCATGGGATATTTTATGGTCGTGCGGCTACACTTACTGGGGCTCTTTCAGTAGGGGAGTTGAACCCATACGACCCATGAGTGTGGTTAAACGAAAAGGTTACACCGTCCAGGTAAAAGGTTTTAAATGCACGTTAAACACAGATTCCCTTTCCCGACACTTATATATATGTATGGTTGTATGCATAATGGATGGTTTTACTTGGTTGTTTAAATGGCTTTACTTTATCCTTATCTTGAGATATATGCTAGCGGTCACTCGCTAACCTGTCTACTGGCATCTGTATACCCACGCTATACAGGAATCGGCCATTCGACTACTACTACATAGTGATTGACTTGGGTACAACATTTGGATTAATGTGGTGAGCTTCCATCTTTTTGGAAGGCTTCATTTCATGATATGGATACTCTTAGCATTTTGTTTTCAGTTTGGATATTAATTTTGGCCATGGTTGAGGGCATGTTTCAACAGGATATTTGTATTCTTTTGGATAAAGGCTTTGTGGTACTTTTGGGGGTTGGTATGGGAGGGATCGGTATTTGTGTCGTCCTTGGCATTGGAATAAGCTTGGAGGATGGCATCATCAGACATAATTTCTCACTGTTCAATTGTATTAGATTTTGGGATTGATTATTTTATTATGTTTTGATGTTTTCTTTGGCTTGGTATGGTATGGATAGTTGGGTTTGGTACAATTAGATTTGGTTGGATTGGTCACGGTCGTGATCCTATCCCAGAGTCTTGATGTGAGCAATAACACTATCTTGTTATATGTTTGAAATTCAGCTCATCTGAGGCAGTAATAGGTAGTTGGGTTGGGTTAAGGCGGCGGTCCCCAGTCTTGGTTGGACTTGGGATGCCCATTACGTCTAGGCCCTGGTTTGGATCATGACAGAAAGAGTGTGTTGACGAGTCTTTTTCATCCAAAATCACTGCCATGTTCGAGCGTGCCCTGAAAATGTCAACCGTCCCCTCTATGCTTATTGGTAGGATATTTATAAAAGAGAAGGAAAAATGAGACAGTTGGGATTGATGGTGTAAAATTTGGTAGGGAGATCTTTTATTTTGACAAGAATTATTTTACATGGAAAGAATTAATAGGAGGGAATATTTTTTTTGACCAGAGTCATATTCTTCTGTCTAAACAAAAGATTTAAGAAGGATTTTATGGATATGGAAAGATTTGAGTAAATTTGAATTTTGAACTTGTTTAGGACTGTATAATTTATTTTTAAAAAACAATATAAAAACAGATGAGCATTTGTGGAAATAACTTAATAAAATATTAATAAAATTATAAAAAAATATTATATTTAAATTAATAAATTATATATAATTTAAAAATGATAATATAAAAGTAGTAAAAAATAAATTGTATACTTTTAAATCATGAATCTGATGCATCAAGATTTATTTGACGCTAAAAGAATAAGTAAAAAATATTAATACCTAGAACTAATAGATTTTGTAAAAAAAAATAGCACTGAAAGGATTATCGGGAGGTTAAAATTGGGTATCTACAGCTGCCCCTTCGTTGCTTGAAAATGATAAAAGAACTATTGAGCAACAAAAGTTGACACAGTAGCCAATTTTATCCGACCGAAAAAATGGTTTGTGGGAATAAAAGCAACAAGATGTGGTTTTAAAATAGTGTGGTCAAGACCTTGGTTTTAAGTCGCCTACATATCTCTGTTGTACGACAATTAGACCATGTGTAGTTCTAGATTCAGGAACTAACAATATTTCTAAAGAATTTAAATGATAAATGGTATGGACATTAATAATGGTATTGTGGGTCAATGCGATTGGAGTGAATATGATTTGAAACAACGATGCAATGAGAGGTATGCAAATGAAAGGTAAGTGAGTTTTCAAATTGAGTTTGTGCGGCAGATGGACAGGATTGCATTTTGAAAAGAGGGGCGAAAATTGTTCCTGTTTGTTACTCCCCCGTTATCTGCGTACTTTTAGTATACTAGATAAAAAGAGTTAGAGCATGTAGGTCAATAAGCAATTGTCATAAATATCCAATTATATAGGAATAAAGAAATCATATCTATTATATTATCAGGTTAGCTGTCGAGCATGTCAATATAGTGTCGGATTGGCTATTGGGCCTCTTGATGTAGCATCAAATCAACTGTTGGGCCTCTCAATGTAGTGTCATATTGGATGTGGGGTCTCTCAATGTAGTGTCGAATCGACTGTCGGACCTCTCGATCTCGGATTGGTTGTCGGGCCTTTCGATGCAGTGTCGGATCGGTTGTCATTCCTCTCAATGTTGGATTGGATATTGAGCCTCTTATGATAGTAATCATTCAAGTTGTCATGGAATGATTCCTGTCATCTGTACCTATTAATCCTACACTCAAAGAAAAATTGTGAGTTTGTAAAAGGGGGGGGTTATTTATGCCTCTGCCTCGACTGAAGAGTCCTTTTTTTGATGTCTTCGACCGATGATGAGCCTCGTCTGACTTTTCACTAAGGTAGAAAAATAAATAATTTTAAAATCAAATTTGAAAATAGTTTTCTTTTGAAATTGATAAGTAAAGCTTGTTGTAAAGAATATGAAATGTTTTTGAATCACTGATTGTGACATATTTCAAGACAATACATCTTATCAAAACTCGTTCACTTGTCTAGAAATTTTTGAAGGCCACTCAAAAATTTCCGCACTAGTATAGAATTGTCCACTGCAAAGGATCGCAAAATACTGCTTGCAAGTATTTTTTGAGGTCATCTCAAAAATTCTGCCCCAGTGTCATTGCTGTGCGAATGCCATGCCCTTATAGAATGTAATTTTGAAATGTGAAATATGAATAGACTGATATATTGAGATAAAAAAAATTATGTTTCAGAATAAGGGGGATAATAATTCTCAAATGTCTTTTCTTGTGCTTTGGGAACTTTGATACCAGCAACTTCTAACATTACTTAAAGAAATAATTTCCTCATAAATATAAAGAATTATAGACTAGATAGTGAAAAGTAGTAGTTCTTGAAAACAATAATAACGAGAGGGGATAAGAAACATATCTATTATGAGTGAGCAATTCTTCGCTCTCATAAATTTGCAAAGGTCATTCTTAACCCACACAATATCCAGGAAAGCAATAAGTAGCCTAAAATGACATCGGGGTAGTTGTGCTTACCATGTTCATTATCCTAAAGACAATATTCATCTTTGAGTAATGATTAACCCAATCAACTTTCAAAGGATAGTACTTTTCTTCCAATGATCTATAAGAATAGGGTAATGCTTAACCTAATTAACTTTCAAAGGATAATGCTTAGCCTCAGAGAGTTTCTTGATAGAGTCGTACTTAACCCCACCAAATTTTAGAAAATAATGCTTACCTTAGGACAATTTCTTGAGAGAAGGTAGTTTTTAACCCAATTAACCTTCCAGGGATAATACTGAACCTCAGTTAAATTTTGATAGAGTAGTGCTCCACCCTGTCGAATTCCAAAAGACAATGCTTAACTTTGGAATACTTCTCGAGATAGGATAGTGCTTAACCCATACGACTTTCTAAGCACAATGCTTAGCCTCAGACAATTTCTTGATCGACTCATACTTAATCCCATCAAATTTCAGAAAACAATGCTTAACTTCGGATAATGTCTCGAGAGAGGATAATGCTTAACCCAATTTAACTTTCTAAGAAAAATGCTTAGCCTCAGACAGTTTCTTGATAGAGTCATACTTAACCCCATCAAATATTAGAAAACACTGCTTATTCAGATATCTTCTCAAGATAGCGCAGTGCTTAACTTGTACGACATTCAGAAGGCAATGCTTAACCATAAATAAATTTGATCAGAGGATAATACTTAATTAACCCACTCAAAATTCAAAATCACAGAACTTAGTCATGTATATCTCCTTATAGTGTATAGCATACTTGATATTTATACATGTCACTCTATTTCTATGCTCAAAGAAAATTGTAAGTCCAAAAGTAATGCTGATTCATACCTTTGCTTGGCTTGACTCATTGTCGCTATTTTTATTCCATGGACAAATTGGGTCTTGCACTCCATAATGGTGAAATTATTTAGGATTCCTCAAAAATTTCTGCCCCAGTTTAGGATAAAAAGTACCTTTGCACGTCCTTGTGAATTGATATACATATTTCTTATGGAATGTCCTAGTTTTAGCTTTTGGAGTCTTATATTCCTGCTTCACTCAAAGAAAACATTAGTTCTAGAAAAATGGTTGTCCTATATTTGAATATCATGATCTTAATTTGAATCTACCTTTATATACTCAAGAGTCAGGCCTATTAACCTAATACTTTGCAGATGTATGAATTTGATAAAAGTTTTGAATTGGATATAGAAGGAAAAGTAAAAATTTATTATATTAAGACTAGACCCGAAAGTGGGCTACCTATGTATCCAAATGGAATCAGGTTAAATATAGTTCATAGTTCTGAATATTGAGCATTTTTGTCATATTGCAGATTTTTAATTGAGTTAATATTCAAATGCTAGACAATCATTAAATAAAATAATAAATTAAACAAAACAAGAGTTAGTGTAACTAATAAAAAAGATAGTATGACAATATGAGTCATCTTGTCAAAAAGGACTTTAGGATGAATGATTGGTCTAGAACTTAAGCTTGAAAAGTGAATTTATCTCATAAGATAAAAGATAGGCTCTAAGAAAGACCTAAATAATAAGCTCGTACTTAGAGTTGATGGTGTGAACAAGTAAACAATGAAAAGATATTTAAAAGATGCACATAGAATATTTAAAGACATTTTATTTTAAAAAAGTGGGAGGATTTAAAAAGTTCTTTGAAATATTTGCTTGACCGAGACATTCAGTATGAAACATTAGAGAATTTGAAAGACTATAGAGATTATTTGAATAACCCCAAAAATGATCTAGATTTCAGCCTTATGACATTATGGAAAAGTGAAAGAAAGGAGAGAATAAGATTTGATAGAAAAATTATTTGAATGATAAAGATTGTTTCATATATTAAATACGAGAAATTTTGTAAAAGAATGAAACAAGGAGGACCACATCCTTCTATAGAATTGCCTACGTATTTTGTTAGAAGAAGAATCATGTCAAAAGTAGTTCAAATTTGAGACTTATAGAAATTCCAATGGCAGGTGGAGATGGATTATGGACGATATACACAAGGAGGGTTCTCAAATATAAATGTAAAAACAAATTAAAAAATAACATATTCGACAATGCATATAAATTCTGGAGACTCCCTAGATTTATCAGTATGCATATTCCTTAGTAAAGAAATATATGGTTAAGCTCTAAAGAATAAAAGTGGTTTCTTTACAAGATTCCCTCAAGCAGACAACTTGAGAGAGAAAAAGCTCATGACTGTTAATGCACCACTGATCAAATTTATGAGGCATTTTTCGTAGGGTGTTTTAGGAATGAACGTCCATGCAACCACAACCGTTGTTAAAAAGAAAATAAAAAGAGATTCCAATTGGAGGAAAATATGAGCAGAATGCCAGTTACGAAAAGTTGTAACACATAGCACATAACGAGAAAGCAATAACACATTGAACAATATATGTAAAAAAAATATAGAGTTAAAGTCATATAGCAAAAAATAAGACAACACATTGTCAAGTAAAAGGGAAAAGAAAAGTGGATGGACATGAAAAAATATGTATACTATTTTGAAAAAAATATAGGAAAAGAGAGGGGATGAACATATAATAACAACACAAAACAACTAAAAAACAAATAAGAGGAAGAGACAAAAGGGATTAACATGTAGAAATAAAAAATCAAAAAAATAAAAGAAAACAGAGTAAGCATAAAAAGAATAAAATCCCACATAAAAAACAAATTCGAAATGGTTAGAACCTATGTATCCCTAGAAGAGTCATCATCTGTCGCTCGCGAAAAGCAAAATTCAACCTGAAAACCATTTTTAGGATGGTTTTACAAGATGAGTCGCCACCTAATGAATTAAGATAAGTTAGGAAACCATTCTAGGAAAATTACGAATCAGTTAATTAGTCTACGTCATAAAAAATTCAAGTAA